>OZ012643.1:12803890-15203890 GCA_963942575.1 Priocnemis perturbator | reverse complement strand
ACTTAATTTCCGTGTCTTTGCACGACTGAGTGCCCCCATGAACTTCTTAAACGATTGATCTGCCGCTTTCTGCATCTCTGTATTAAAAACAAAATCTTAATTTAGCAAAGACAGCGTCTATGATTATTAGCATATTTCCATAGCATGTGTAAAAATTGAAGTTAAAAAATATTCAGCTGTCATCGTACCCCTTTGTGACTTTGCACTCGTTGCAATCGCAGTTTGTATTAAATTGGATTCCTTCCGCTTAAAGTCTTCGTCCGATTCCCAAGCGAACGAACCGTCAGGTTGATTAGAGACCGTTGAGGCTACTACGGGTAGTTCAGTTGGCAGTGGTATTCCTGCGCCTCCTTCCTGGCCCAAACCGTTCGATCCTACCAACTCGAAAAGATTCATCATCCAATCCGTCATCGACGATAGAATCCTTGTGTGCCCTTGCCACGTTTCGTTGAAGACATTCTTGAGTCCCTGGATCAGTAATTTTTCTAACGCAGTCGAGGACCGATGCATGTTTCCGATCGACGCGAATGTTTTCCTTAAGAGACCGTCTTTGTACAATAAGAGTGATCCGGCCAATTTTCTGTACCTGAAAGAATTCGTTTAGCACGTATTTCAGAATGTCAATGGCTCAGCCGCCGAATAGAAAATTGTTCGTACGAAGCGACGACTAACCTGGCGGTTGCTTTTGCATTCTTTCCAGCGATCTTCTCCAACTTCCTCGCTCTCCTATTTCCCTCGTCGTAAATCCAGAGAAACTGGCAAATCTCGTCGACGCACTTTCGCGCCCACGGAGACTTTTCCAAAACCTTGCCGAAGTCTCGTGCCATGCGACTGAGTGGCGATTTTTTATTCAACTTTCTACTCAGTAATCTCTCATAAATGAACTTTACTTGCCGACCGCTGCCTCTCGGCATTTTCTCGTTCTGACATTTCACTCTGGCAGCGCCGTCTTTGCCAGTGCGAACCTTGCAATCACTGATATCCTCCACTTTACGGATCCACGTCTCCGGCACAGTGTTCTTGCTCGCAACTTTATTCCCCTTACGTCGAGTGTCGCCGCAGACGCACTTATCCAATCGCATGAACGATCGACAACAATTCTCGTAAGAACGACTGTCTCTCGCTAGGGAGCGGCAGAAAAATGTGTTCAGCTGCATCGAATTTTCCGAGACGTTCCGAAAAGCCATGTCCAAGCGTGACTGTAATAGTTCGATAGTTATCCTCGGCGAGCTTTTTGTGATCGGAAGAATTTGATTCAAGCCCTTCAGTATCTCGTCGCTGCTCCTCGTTTCGAGGCACTTCGGTATTCGTGAGCAATAATCGCAGCCGTCGTTTAACGATTCGAGAAATCCGAGTCCATCCGACGACGAGGATACCTGTTGTGAATGATCGATTAAATTGCGAACTGATAAGACGGATAGAGTGATCTCGGATAATCTAGCGGGGGTTGATAATAATGCCTCGCTCAATTGGCGCGTACGGATCAAGGGTTCATTAGGCCGCGCAGTAATCGCTAATAACCTGCTTACGACGATTGATATCGCCGGATTCGATCACCGTACCGTTAAAGCGAACGCAAATTTACCGCAATCGAAGTATGATCGATGCTGACCTGTGCTGGTTGCAGTCTAACATTGTGCGTGCGGAAATAACGTTCGACTCTGGACGAGGTCTCGTCCCACATTCTGAGCAGATCCGAAAACACGAGAGACCCTTGAAGCAGACCCTCCATCAGCCAATCGTCGGAACTGGTGGAGTTGACAATTGTCTTCTCGTACTGACGAACGCTTCTTGTTAAGCCGCACGCCTTCGCGAATTCCATCAAGTTTCTTCGAACCGCATTTGCAATTTCTTCGATCGCGCTCTGAATGTTCCTAGGCTCGGACGTTGTGTCGCGCAGAATAATTGGCCGGCCGACTGGACCGGCGAATCTTGATAGAAAGTTTGTGATCGCTTTTTCGGCATGACGAATTTGTTTGGGGTTGAGCAAAGTTATCGACGTTTCCTGTCTCGCCTGGTCGGATGCCGAGTAGGCTGCTCCTGTGCATTGAAATGGTATTAAACGAATTCGTAAGAATATATGAATTGTGTGAGATGGATTCTTACCTAAGAGCAGAAGAAGTAAGAGTGATTTACAATGCATGGTCGAACGGACTGTAGCAAGAATTTCGTTTGTTCAATCGCTTATGTACCTTCCCTTCCGACATAAACATAATTTATCGCCTCTCCAGGAACAATAAACCGTTTGTCGGACTCGCGAGCCAACCTTTTCCACTGGCGAGTATCATTTTTACGACGGCTTATTTATCAGCGGAATGAGAATCTCCGGCCGGAATATCCCTGAATGATTTGTGGAATGAAATACGGCGCAACGATGCTCAAACTATTCGACGAACGCGTATCGAATGAATTAAATCGACGATCCACCAAATTTCCCCAATAATATTTTATCCAAATCCCAATCTCCGCTAGGCATCGATTCGCAAACCTGGAAAAAATAATGAAACGGAGGATGTCTATGGCGCGCGCATACTTCAAAGTCTTCCGTGGGTATATTCGTGACTCTCATATTGGGCACGGTGGAAAGAATGCGTATAATATCCTATTTTGTAATATCGCGTGCTGACAGAATAGAGGCCAAGAGTGCGTCCGTCATCGACGAAAAAGCCTGCATTATGGATAGCGTGTAAAATGGCGAAACGTGCGTCTGCGCATAGGCAACCGCCTGACCGTAACGCCAGTTCGCCTAACGGGTTGCGTAGATATGCACCATCAGGGGCAGACTAAAAACTGGTTATTGGCTCCTGTACTGTTGAATCAGCATTGCACGGAATTTACGGAATAAGAGTACGGTATGTATCGATATGGCGCCTTCTGCTTTTCACATGCACCGATAATGCCCAAAGTTTATCAAATTCACAGAATAATCAAGCTCATTATCGTGATCGATATACGCAGAGAGCATCATATAAAATTTAGAATTTTTGGCGGATTCACGTAAAAGCGTGAAGTGTGTGAAGCTTGTGTTTGATGATGGAAAGGATCTAGAAATTCTAGAAATTCAACTGTAGTTGCACATATGTTTGATGCATTATCCAGTTCGAGTACTCAGGTAGTATGCGACCAGTTCGCTACCACTGACGTCAGTTGATGATCGCATAATTCTTGCTGATTCTGAGTCATTTAATCTCTCGTTACTCCTTTTACGATGCTACGTGACGGCGGTAAAATTCTAGAGATCATCAACGGCGATATAGGTTTAATCCTAAGACTCTCTGTTTGTTGAGTGCAATCTGTGTGAACTGAAGTGATTTCAAGAGCAAGTAATCTCTTAACTTATCTATAAAGTGTTTTCCGATAAGTGAAGTTTCAGCAAATAAGTTTCAAGACGAAAATGTTAAAATTTTCTCGAAAGGAATGCTGTTAATATTTGATAAATACTGGAATTCCGATATGTGCACTTCGGTGGGTAAGAGGAGTCGAGCTTCGTTTGCATGACAGGTGCCGCCACCAGACGACAAAACTCAGAATTGCTTAGTGCCAAGCCCGTCTCACCAAGAAAGGTTGCACCTTGCACCTCCTAGTTGTATCGTTTCTACCGGTGCAACTGTCCAATACCGGCTCTTTGTTTCTGAAAATTCTTTCCTCCGCGTGTGCCAAACCAAAGTGTTCCTCCAAACTTCCATTCTGTTCTTGCAAGATCCCGGACCTACGACGCAAGAGTGACAAGTGCTAGCGACACGTTTCCACACGTTTGTACGAATCGTGGAACAGTGGAAGGTTTACACTGAAGCAAAGAAAACTGCTAACGGTACATCGAGAAGGAGATGCTGAGTGGTGCGTGAGACTTCCTCAACGACAGGCGATTATTCGATTCGGAAAGATGGACGAGGAGGCGATGTGGAAGGATTTCTACCACAAGATAGTGGTGGAGAAAGAAGCCAAAGAGAAAGAGGAGCAGCAGGAACGTACTGAGCATGAGGCGAGGTAATTTGGTGCATACAGGTGTTCAAGGTCCTCGAGATGACAAACGTGTCGATTATTACCAAACACCTGACCAATGCAGCTTGTTCATACGATCGCTGACTCTATTTAACCGGATCGGAAATATACATGACTAACAAACGCATGCGGCTCGCGGAATGGGAAAGTTGAGCACTCAGCAATTCTGTAATCGTGCCTATTTGATAACGCCTCCAAACAAACTCGATACATTCCTCTTGAGAACGATCTTCGATGAGCAGAGCAATTCGCTCGCATGTGTGTGCGTGATGACATACGTGCACGTACGCGAAGTCTATTAATAAAGTAAGACTAACGCGGTGCTCGGGAGGGAATTATTTACCAGCTCGTTCGAACCACGCGTTCACGTGCTCGCGAAGGCGCCCGCTGACGCGTTCTGGCGTTTGGGATCTCTAATTTCGTTACGTAACACGGTCGCTGTACCTACATCAATTGGGTCCTAATGTCGCAAGTAGTATAGGTACAGCTGAATGATGTATTGATTTTCGTGTACCAATGTCTGCCACTCGAGAACTTGCAACCTATTCTTGCCAGTGTCTCCGAAAGTATTGCCAATTTTCGGGCGCAGTTTGTCTTTCGGATTGTAACTGTATCCTATTTTATTTTCCAAACTGGCAAATTAATCAGACAACTTATACTTATATTTTTGGTTGTATGTAGGATTATTTTTAACGTCCCTTCTACTTATTTTTCTCGCATTGTCAGTCTAATGGCATCCTATATTATCTCCTAAAGGCGCGGAACAATCGAAATTTTTCGTCTGTATTCAGATTTATTTGTTACATTTTTTCCAACTTACCTCAGTACCACCTCCAAAACTGTTCCGTTTTAGGTGGTCCAAACGCGACTGCGTGATCGTCACACTTAATCGTTGACACGACTGCGTGACGTCGACGGTAAACACAATGCATCCATCCCGCTAGCGGAAGCTGGTCGCGCTGAATCGTTAATCATCCGTTGCATGAATCAGGCGGGAGAGGCTGCCTTTTTTTGGAGATATTTGCAATTCGCGGAACGAGGAGCTGCATCGCTCATTATTCCGCGACCACGTGCCGTCGAGGCTTCCCAGGACGTTAACCCAACGCCATCGGCGTCTTTACCTTACGGATATCGTCCACTTAAACTTAAAAGGGAATACCCATTTTGTAGCGCGACGTTTCACGCGGAATTCCCGATGCTTCCGTTCGCGTGCCTCATTCCGTGATGTGAATCCAAAATTAGACGTTGGTGAGACACAATGTATCGACTGTAGTTTCTTGGGAATTAACGGTTCGGAATACACATGCACTTAACGAGTGTTGTTCGCGTACAGGTGAACTCGAGCGCCCACGACTTCTTACGAACACGTCTGTAATTCGCGCGGATGACGATGTGCGTTCGCTAATATGTTTGAGCTTCATGCCGTGCGAAGTTTAACATTGATAGCGCAGATGTATGCTAACTGATGATTCATGTATATTTAGATTTTCAGTTCATCGCGGTTCTTACGCGCATCGTTTGCTATTTGCATTTCTATGGTCGCTTGGAATTACGGACTGTTTTCTATTTCTATCTCCAACGTTGAGTCTAACATCGTTTCCTATATAAATTTGATGAGTTTGACTTTGAGTACCGATCAAATTTCACTGTATCACAACACTGTGCAAATCAACTTCTTCTATTTCTGAGAGAATTCCGACTTACAATTAGTAGTCGGTTGCCGCAATCGGTCCCGTTTCAAGTCGGCAAAATCTAAATCACGTTTCTGGTGGGAACAGCTGACAAGGCGAATACCGTCGATTAATTTCGTCTTCGCTTCGTGACCCGTTCGCAGGAGAAGTGGCCGAGTGCTCTAGAGTCTCTAGACGCAACGTTCTTCGTTTCGAAAGCGACCTTCGCTCGTGAACGACTTAGAAGTCGACAGGCCTTGTGCTTATTATTACTCGTGGGACAGTGTACCGGTTTCCGATAGTGCGAAAGGCTATCTGAAATTGTTAGGAGGCCGATAGGAAAAGACGGCAGTAGATGAAGACACGCGATACGGCCCGCTGCATCAACGGCCCGTCGTTCGTAATGGATCGCATTGTTAATGGGACCTGCCTGCCAACTGAGCGGTCAATTGGAAGTAATTGCTGAAAGTCAATTGCCTTCGGCATCGGGCGAACATCTGAAGCAGGCGCAAGAAAGTTAAAATTCTTGCCTATCTTTATATGCGAACGATTTTTAAGGAACCTGCCGGCAAAAGGTAGGCAGACGTTGCGATGAGTCAGGAAGTTAAATGCGTCTGACAATAAAAGACTAGGACAACAAAGGTGGACGTTACGAATTGGCTTAAAGGAATAAGTGCAGGATGACATCAGATGGCTTCCTTTTCGTCCTTTTCGCGGTTATAAAAAGGCCTGCCGAGAAGTCGCTTTTATCTTGCATGTAGCGCAGCATTCAATGTATCGCATGCTCTGATGCTAGTTATACAAGCGAAGTGTTCGACGTAAACTCCAATTGTCATAACATGTCGTGCGCATTCCAATGCAGAGTTCATCGAACGTCATCGTCGTTCGATCTTTCTTCTCGCCCCTCAATTTCCTCGATTCCCCGAGTGGCAATTGTTCGCTGTTCTCCTGATATCGGTAACAATTAACGAGAGCAATAACGCTCGGTCGTTTCTTCGCAGAAGTTGGCGCGGCGGATTGATAAACGGGGAAATCTCGCTGCTAAACTGGCTCGTCGTCGGTAATTCACGCACAGACCATGCTCTCACAGTCTCGCACGCCCACGGAGCGAAGGCCGTAAATTAATTAGCCTATCCTATGTCGTGATAAGGCGTGCAATTCTTCAGCGATACCGCGGCGACGTAGGTGCCGCACCGTAACCTGGACGGTAATTAGTACACAGTTAGTCATTGAAAGAAGAACACGACGGCGATTTAAATCAGTCGGTTCGTCCACTCTCATTACGGCATCGATTTCAGCGACGCTTCTTCTCTGATCGATCCTAATTATCGCGTCGAATTAGAAAATTATTTCTACTTACAACAAGATTCAGTTTGGAAATATTTTTTAAGCGTCTCGCATCAGCGATTAGGCTGGTTCAAGGATGTGGAAAGAAGTTTCGGACGTCACTAACGCGAAATCCCGTGCTCACATCCTGCCTCCTACTTCGTTATCCTCCTACCTGGCACGACGTTGTCCTTACCCAGTTCGTCGAGAGACTCTGCTCGGTTAGCACGCCTCTATACTATTTCAGAATGTCCCACGAGCCGCGTCACCGCGCAAAAACCACGCTTGCGATCGCGACACGATAATGAGTACGTCGCGCGTCGATGGGAAAATCTAGGAGTATGCCTGGGAACGCGTCTCCCACGATCAGCTTCAAGTTTCCCCGGAATCAAATTAGATCTCGTTACTTAAGACACAGCGAGACGAGGTTTATGATTGTTTTAAGGATCAGTCGTTCGGTTTTCGCGGTCAGAACGAGAGAACACCGCGAGTGGTGCAGTTTTGCTCTACATCTTTCTACACATTCCGAGCGTTTCTAGTAGAAGAATTCGTGCGGTTTGGTGTTATGATCGCGTGATTCAAGTTTTGAGGTTTAAATTACGTGCGCGTCGAACAATCGCACGAACGTCGCGGGTGGTGTACTCGAAGGATTATATTATCGAGTCGACAGACATTCGCTTGTGTGCAGAACATTCCGCAAGAGGCGACGGTTTTTATTTTGCCGATGAAGTGGCAGCTTGTTCGCTCGCGACATCCACACGCTGAAAGGTTTGTTGTATTTCTGCCGAAGGGATAGTGCCGTGAAGATGGCACATTTCGCCAAGTTGGACGAGAGTCATCCTTATTATGCGATCGCGGCCGCCCGAATGTGGCAACGACCGGAAACGAAGCCTGTGACGGCCGCGAGCATCTATTGGAAATTCGCGAAGTTCAACTTCATCCACAAAAGGTGAAGTCCTGTCGGGGGTTGACTCTTCTAGGAAAGCACGTTTTCGCTGGCAGTTTGATGCACGTCTAAACAGTAGTGGCTTATTATTAGCATAAGCATTAGATGCCGATTAGAGAGCGATTGTCTGTTAGAAATAGGTTGCATAGCATGATACACTGTAAGATGATAGAGAAATAGTGACAATAGAATTATGTACTCACGGAACCTTATGTTCTTCCTACGCCTTGACATTATACAGAATCGTGTAATGCGAGGTCTTAACGACGACGCTTGGAGGAAGTTTTGTCGGAAAATTCCGAGCAATCTCGTGATGTTTCTTTCATGCATCTTATTCTATGATATCCGAGTAATTTTCTATGCAACCTCATTATAAACGAGAGCTTCGATTGGTATGATCGATCATCGAAGGGCGAGTTGCTTGTATTTGCGTCAGCTGCATTACGATAATGATAACAGATCGGTTAGATCTTGAACTTTAAGCCACGCAGCTATTTACTACATATGGATCGGTTCGATCGTCTTCCGTTTGTGTGATATTGCCTTTCAATGTGTACATTCACTTGTGGTTAGTAGCTGATACAAGGTAATGCTATTGTGCCGGCCTTGTTGACGAAGTGGATACTTACGTACATTGTTGGCCACTGTTATGTGTTCATGAGTGGGTCGCTTGTAACAGCCTATAACTGGATAAGCTTGCCAGATTCCGCTTTGCTGATTCGTGAAGTTCAAGACTAATTTCGAGCTGTTTTTAGCAAAGTGTACTTGTAATTTATACATAATAGATCGTTTACCACGTATCAAATAATACGTAGTAAGTTATAGTTTACGTCTGTTTGTTCGTCGTTGCACCCAATTGTGTTTATGAAGTGAGCTGTAGAAATTAGTTATAAGAAGAATTATTATTGTTTTGTACTCTACACCTTCGTCATCGTTATACCACTTATTCGATGACATTACAATCACGATGAATGACAAGTTTCATGTTCTTCATTCAGAATACAAGAATCCGATGGCGGCTTCTTCGAGAATCTCGGCACACTGTTGGCGGAGAAAGTCAGAGCACAGGAGCAAGCAGAAGGACCATTGCCGAAGAAGACGGACGAAGAAGAGGAAGAAGACGTAATTAGCGAGGAAGGCAGTATCGAAGAGCCGACGGAACCAATTCTGGAAACCGACAGCGATCGCGATGATAACGAGCTTGCTCAAAACTTCTTAAAAGACGCCATCGGATTAAACGTAAGTAATTTTTCACCGACAAACTTGTTCGCAGAAATAGTCAGCGGTGCACTCTGATTATCGTGCGGAATCGAAGATTACATTGAGCCTGAAATGTGATAGAACGATTAAACCGCTAACAAAGTACAAAACAGGCCATCACTAATAACACCGGAGTGCACACATTCGTCTCAACACATTATATCCTAATTCATCGTGTCATGCGCTGTGAGACTAATGCCAGGAAATGTTCTTTTGTTCGGCCAATGAGATAAAGTAAAGGCAGAGAACGAGATAGCCATTCAGAGCCCCTCGACCATCTTCCTGCCGGCGAGAATTTTTGCGGCGTGAAATCGCAAACGTTTCTAATTCCGTCCGGACTGGACTTAAATCAATGCTCGGGAATTTCGGCCAGAACTCTTCTTCGCGCTGTGCGCACGTCACGTACGTTCGCAAACATCTCGAGTGGCGGTCCATAATTTGTGGATAAATGGGGCGATCTGTTCCGTCGAAGGGAAGATGGAAACGGTCGAGTGCGAAATGCTCAAAGAAAAGCTCGCTTTATGTAAGGCTCCGCGGTGCTAACGAAGATAATTCGAAACGGCTGAGAGACCGGTGATAACCGTGGGAAAATGGCAATGATTATACGGAGGATAATCGTATTAATTTGTCGTCCGAACGCGCACGTTACGCGATTTCATTATGCGGTACCAGACACCAGACTGTCGACGGAGACTTCTTCCGTAGCTTTTGAATTCTAAAATTATTATTGACTTTCCGTTCCCTCTCGACGAGTACAGATAGATAGTTAGACGTATATTGGAATTTTTCGTCTGCTTGATAAAATCGAGCACGTTAAAAATTACCCGAGGTATCAAACTTCAGACTACGACGTGTAACGAATCCATTGCCGATAATCCATTTTCGACTTGACAAGTGTCCATAGGGCATTCATTAACAATCCGTTCGCCAATTCCGACGGAACCTTTGACGTCTTTGGGCACCCACGGTTCAATTCTCCCACGCGATGGTAACGATCGCGGACATATTGATTTTTCGAAGGTCCGTGTCCATGACGAAGACACTCGCACGCGAGAATAACAAAGTCGCACTGTCCTGCGAGCCGGCGTTCTATCAGGACATGCAGTTCAGTCCTTTTGTTTTTACTAAAATATTATTTTTCGTCGTGCCGTAACTTTCGTCCAATTTGTCCTTTATTTTTTTTCTTATCGGAAAAAAAATAATAAGTGGCGTAATTTGAAAAGTTTGACTGATATACTTGTCCGATCATGTCATGACACGGATTTTTCACTTCTCGCTCCCCATTTTTTGTGAGTCAAACAATACGTGATGCGAATCGTGAACTTCGTGGAAGATGGCGACACCAAGACGGACAAGAAATTCGTAAGTTACTTGTTCAGTGCATAGCGCGCAGAGTGTGTTTCTGGTAACGTTATCGTAAGTCACCGCTCGACCCAGTGATCCATGATGATCGTAATCCACCGGTCGCAAGATAATAAAGCCGAGCAGCTGCGAAATCAATACAGCCGTAATTACTTTCCGCTCGGTAGCACCGCTGATCAAGATACAGGCAGTTCTAAAGCAAGATATACCCGTGACTCCACCCGAAATGTATACGATCATACATAAGTATGCGCTCTTATTACGAATGAAAAAGACCTTACATCAGTCGACGGAGTAGATCGTGTAAATATCTATAACGCAGAAACGTTTATCATTCAATCGCACGTCGTAGACACACCGGCAACATAATGATTATCTACCCCCGCTAATGGATCCCGTAACAATAGGAAACACGAATTACCCGGAGGCCGCTTGCACAATTAATTTCGCCACCCCCGATCATCCCCCTCTCTCTCTTTCGCACATCCCGCACGTATCTGCATGCACACCCAGACGTCGTTACGCACACGCTCACATACGCACACGACCTCTCCGCATTCTCTGCTCACGGATATAATGACTTCCCTCGCGCATGAATGGCGCAATTATGCGACCGATAGCCGAACCGAAAATTGTCCGCGACTGCTCGGCCGGGTGTTATCCTGCGACGCTCAATCGGCCAGTTAAGCTCAATCTGATCAGCGCGAGTCCTCTTACTCGCTCGCTCATGCGCGACTCGCGCCACTCGCAACTCGCGCGTGTTCTGAGCTCGGAAGAACGACTCTGAATCGGACGGTCCATCTATTCCTGGCAGTGTGGGCCTCGCCACCGTCAGCTACCCGTCTTCGTCTCTTATCTCAAGCGTCGTCCTGCTCGCGACACCGACCCTTCGTCCTATCCGGCAGGACGCATGCGTTCCCGCGATCTGCACGCTTTGTCTTTCTCGAATTACGTGTTAAATTGACGACGCGGGTGTGTGAATGTTTGAGGTTTGAGGGGTACTGAGTGGTGAGACTGATCGAGATCGGACCGGTAGTGAATGTTGTGAAGTGGGAACATGATTCTTTAAGTGAAAGGGGTTGATCCTTATTGGGGTGGCTTTTGGGGTCGAGGGATGCGGAACGTGCGTGGAGAGTTTGGATGTATCTGTTGGGTTAGTTTGATTGAAGATGTGCAGAGGTGCACGTACTGAAAATTTGTGTACTTTATTAGAGAACACTGTTTGTGAGGTAGAATTAGTATGTAGCTTGGTCGTATAGTTCATATATTGAGGTTCGTCCAAATGTTCGCTGTTGCCGTTGAACGTAATTCACTGACACGGCGATTCATTGGCTTGAACATAGATTTTAATCAGTTCGTCTAAAGTGCATGTCGGAAATGATCAATCGGATGGGGAAATGAAAGGAAGAGGGTGTTCAGAATTACCTGTCTGACCGAAATGTTCGCATAACCGTCGATTAGTTCCGTAATGTACATTGAGCTCGGCCGAAAGAACGTAAAAGCGATATAAAAAGTAACGGCACTCCTGAATTTTGTAAGCCCACTCCCGCTCGGTCGTTTCGCGGAAAAAAAACCACTAAAGCTTCGTTTATTACTAATTGCCGCCTCGTAACAACCGCAGAATCCGTGAAATTCACAGTTCCGGACGTTCTTCGCGCGCATAAAAATAAAGTCGCCCCACGAACTGGGTTAGCTTCTTTCCGATGGCTCACTCGAAAAATTGGCAAATTGTCAGCGCACGTTTAAAAACGAATCCGATTCACGAGGAGAGACGTCAGCAAATTCGTGGGAAGTGTATATCTATTCTCTGTTTGCGAAACTATCGACCAACGGAGTATAGGGGGTGAAAATATATGAATGGGCAGTTTGAGTTGCGTTGTCTAATGTAAGGAAAGTCAGATCGATTCGACAAAAGGGTAGTTAATAAGTATGTACTACACGTTTTTATATTGTTTCATTCCCATCTTTTATTACGATGCAATGAATATTCGGCTGTCGTTGATAAGGGTAGTTTTCACATACAATTACAGTCTCTGTACGAGTTTATTCCCATTTTCTATCTATGGATTTGCTTGAAGCGTTGCACGGAAGTACGGCGCCGTAAACATTCGAGAGGGATGTCGGAGTGTCGAATTGCATAATTTAACGAAAATTTCCCGACCAGCTGAGTGGGAAGGACACGCTGCACGCTTCACATACTGGGTGTCTCGGTGCGCCTTGATGGTCAATGAGTTAATTGCCGGTATATCAACTTTCATTGGTCACAATTGTGCGAACGCGCGGACGCATTGTCGTTGCACTTGCCCTGTGGGTCAGTTTAAACGGGATACAGCCCAGTTTCCTTCGCGTCTGCTGATTCGATGTTTGTTTTTCGTATTACCAACACACGCGGGTCGCTATCAATTACGCGAAAAGGAAAGAAAGCCTGTTCTACGGACGCGTGGATAATACAAAGTATCTTACCCCAACCACTATTCAACTCTCTTTATTTTCTTTGAACGTAGAATTTTCCGCTTTCAGCGATAAGTTCGATGAATAAGTCGCGTTTCGCGCAAAGTCAGGATATCGCGTGAGAATTTTTTAGCCGGACGCAAAGGGCCTCTTGTTTCGCGCATATTGTATTTTTTGAGCCGATGATTCTGTTTTCAACGGTTGCAGTCCGTTGACAAGATTCGGTTTCGTGCAGAGGGTGTGTACCGAGTAAACGACATCTTCACTGTCAGAGTCAATTGCATTTGGCTGCGATGCTTGCCAGTAGATGCTCCGCGCTAGAACCTGCGACCCACTTTTCGCGATCTCATCATTGACCCACTGCGGATACCCCAAATTCGAGATTTAGAATCCGCAGCTTCGCCTAACTCCTTCCGAGACGAAGAACGAGGGCGTAGCATAGCACTTTTAACTTTAGCCAATGAACACCGCGCCCAGGAATTTCTTCGGCGAGAAAAAACGTCAGACATCGACGAAAAAAAAAAACACCACACGGCAGGTCCCGACACCCTCCGTACGGATTTCGAGATCGAGCACACTCCTTTTTCCCGAGGCCCGTGGCGAGGAATCAACTATTTCCGTCGAACGCTGCCGCATTCTCGTCACTCTCTTCGTCGAACATTGTCAGAAGCGAATGGTCTAAGAAAAGATTAACCTGTCCGTTTGCCGGCACCTTGCGTCGCCCGAAACATTTGCTGAAAATCTTACAAGAAGAAATATTCTCGGAAATGCTCGCGATGCCGCGTCGTTATCGTTGTACGTTCGCCGAACGCACGAAAACAAGATTTAAATAACGTCAGGCCGCGACGATCCATCGACTTTATCTTCGTTATTTATCGGAAGGCCGATCGAAGGGAACAATCGAATCGGTCGTCTGTTGTTCCTTCGCGGCCGATTAGATGACTCTCGATTATGCATGCGGGCTACTCGATATGCGTCGGGCTGCGTGCTCGTGCTCGCCTTCGATAAGAAAGGTCGCGGTCGTCGTGAAAAGTTCATCCTCGTCCGGCAGTTGTCTTGCTCGGCGAACGTGCGTTCGTTTTCAGTGCTTTTTCGTCCGGCAAATTCGATCGGTCGCGTTTCGCATCCCTCAGTCGCTTCAAACTGTTCATATTTACGTAGAAAAATGACATCGTTGAAAGTGCTTCCGTGATTTCACTGTTTTCAACGTCGTTCGTCGCGACCACTCACGATATCTTGTCTACAGACGTACCATTTTATTTGTTCCGACCATATGCACTGCCACATGGCCATAGTGTTGAGTTGAATCGAAAGGTTGTTCGAATTGAAAGAAAATTTCATAATACAAAATTGTTCGCGCAAATCAGTATGGAATAAAGCTTGAGCTCTTGGATCAGCATCAGCTCGATAATATTCGTGAGCTGAAAAACGGAAGCAAAATAAAATAGTGTGACACGATTCCGACGGATGTGCTCGGACTTTGTCACGGGACCTGAATGAGGTACGGTGTGAATAGCCCGCGGAAAGCAAGCGTGTCGGACGTGATACGAGCTCTTTGTCTCCGCGTTTGAGTAAGGAGAAGAAAGGCGAAGTGGAAAACGACGATCTCCGACGATCGGAGTAGCGCGCGGATGCAAGTTGCATCGAAACGTCATTGTTCGCGATCTAGCAGGGATCCGTCGTCTGCCACGTCGTCTGCGGGTCATTGCCGTCCTAAATCTTCCGACGAGAGTGCCGCCGGCGCGCGGTTACGCGTGCCAAATAGACGAGCTGTTACTTAACTCTCTGTTCAAGATCAATAACTCACGAAACGCTGAAATTTATATCGAACGACAGAAAGTGTAGCAAGTGTTGAATTACGAATTGAAAGTGGTAAGCGGCAAGCGGAATTGTGATTAGATGTGTTGAGAGACTGAACAGAATTATATTAGCGCGTAAGACTGCGGAATTAAATCATAGAGCCGGTGAGAAGCGTCAAAGTGCTGGAAAGACAGTCGGTATGTGGAATATTGGTTAATTTTGCGGAGAACACGGTAAAAATGGTTAGCACCACCCCATCGAAAGGAGCGGGCACGTTGGGGCGAAAGAGAAACACCTTTCGCGGCGTGCCCAAAGCGGAAATCGAACGTCGCACGAATGCACTTCTGCAGGCAATGACGGTGAGTCTATATTCAAAACTTCGTCGAAAGATTCGTAACAATTTCTACCTGCGTTACCCAACAAACTCGACGATCGTACGTAAAACGGGGACATAAACGATGTGTCGTTAGTTAAAAGTATCGATTTTTATCGTTCACTATCTAATGAGACGTGTGCACGGTATCACGACACAACAGCTTTATCGTCCGGCCATTTTTCCGCATACAGCTGGAGTCCGTTCAGCGAGTCTCGTTATGTAATGGTGTGTGGTCCCCTTCATCATTGCGATTAAAATGCGAATGAAGTAAGACGCCACTTTGGTCGAAGCACTTCGAACCGTGAATCCTATCTAAAGTGGACTGTGCGCGCGCGCGCGCTTAGCGAAACACTTTGTTACGAAGCCATCAAAATAATTTATAGCCAACAGACGCGGCTAATTATCGAGCGACATACGGGGCTCTTTAATGTTGAACAATAATGTTATCGTTCGGCATATGAACCTCGTCGAATTATGATTAGCGGGAGCTTTAGCAGGGTAATTATCGAGTAATGTGTTTAACGAGCTTTTCAACGTTCAGCGACAACGCTATCTATTTTTCTATACACAAAACCGCATGTCTTCTTCGACTGTAATCGACAGGTGTGTTAATTATCAGCGAATACACAATGTTCCCTGACGCCGAACAATGAGATTAACGCTGGGATGGGAAGTATGTCGGATATGTACGATTACGTTAACGATGCAAATGACTCGTTTAGCGTGTTCATACCGTTCGACGCGAATCGTCGAAAATTCGTCATTTCAATGTCAGCGGAAGCGGCGAATTTCGGTGAGCCGAGTGTTACTTAAATTTCGTCTGAATTCGTGTACAGATCGAGGAACTCTACACTGCCCTGGTGTACATGACCCAGCATCAAATTGGTTACGACGTGTCGAACGAGTGCGTGCAAGAGGTTCTTTTTAATCATCTTCAAAATGCCTTCAAAGTCGACAACGAAACGCACGAGAGAGTGCTCGAGGAGACTCGGAATATGGAGGTGCGTTTTTAAAATTGTACAATATGGGAAGTCGGAGTGCAAGTAAGAACGATGAGTTTTTTCCTTGTTTAGCCGCCGGAAATGCATCTTAATGTAGAAGTCATCGAGGCCAAGGAACTCGTGTCGAAAGACGCAAATGGGAAGAGTGATCCATTTTGCGCACTTTATTTAGAGTCGGCTCCGACTAGAAGATACAATACTGCCGTGAAGACTGCAACTCTCAGCCCTATCTGGGAGGAACACTTCGAATTGTAAGTTGTAATAATTTCAGTAACTCTGCACGAAACCAACTGCTGAATTTTTCCCACCATTTCCAATCTCATTACAACCTTTTACCTTTGCTCCGAATGACCACCAACCTGCAAAGACTACATTAAAAAAACGCGTAAACCGAGCAAGTGTAAATGTGATCACAATTATTCATGCCCATTCACCTTGTAGACCCCTCGAAGATCCAGAAAACGACGTCTTGTTCCTCGAAGTCTGGTAAGTGAACTTCAGCATTCGAAGTTAATATCGTTCGACAATAAACGCATTAGTAACGCGGAACATTTTATTTCAACGTAGGGACTTCGACGCGGCCGAGACCGTTCCCGAGAAGATGAGCAAGGTGAAAGACGTGAAAGGTGTGCGTGGTCTTGTGAAATTGGCCAAGGAGATTGCCGTGACTGCCACAACCGGAAGTCATGATAACGAGTTCATCGGACGCTGTCGAATTCCGCTCAAGGTTCGTGCACTTCCCCCAAGTTCGTCCCTTAAATTCCGCGTCAAAGGAATTGAAAAACAGTTGATGAGTAATAATGTTAACGGTGAAGTGTCTCGCGATAGCGATAATTCGACTGGATTACGTCGTTTAGCCTCTTGTTTGCCCACGTGGAGCCATCAAATGACCTCAGCCGGCGCAGTATTTATAGACTCATGTGAACATCTGGTTGCATTTCGCTCGTACGTAACATGTCTTAGATTGCGAGCCTTTAATTGCCCCCGGCCGGTGCACGACGTATGCACGTCTATAAACGCCAATTGCGCTTGTCTCGATAATAAATTCCCCGAATGATATGCCACGGCCCGAGACCCCAGTGTAGTCAGCTGCGTTCGCTGTGCGTTTTTCTATATCAATATTCAAACAACGCGGTTCTTATTTACTTTAAACGCACTCGTCTTAATCGTATGCTTGCTATGTAAAGGTACACAGTTACGAATTGATCAAATGCTGCAGTTAATACTTGGAATGCATACTGCTAACATGTGCAAGTGCAATTAAATTTGAACTTGATTTGTCTTTTGACAATACTATCATCATATTATTATCATCATACTGTCATACATAACATTTTTGCTTTGTACAGGATATACCGACGACAGGGCATACTATGTGGTACGGTCTCGAGAAGAAGAATAAGTCCAAACGTCGCGGGGTCGTGAAGTTGCGACTGGCTTTTAGTGCCGAACACAACGCGCAAGTTGCGGCTCAGGAACATCGTCATCTTCTGCGCGTACTTCTGCTTCACGAGATCGAAAGCGAGAAAGTCGAGAAGTACTGTTGGTGCGGTCGATGGTCAGGCGCGGCTGAAGCATTAATTCTTCAGCACAGTGCGCAGCGTGGGTTATTAGCGAGGAATGTCGCGCTGGCGCAATGGGTGGAGTACGCGAGAATTCATCAGGAACATCCGTTGAGCTTCACTGTCTTCAATAAATTGGCGGTCGACTTATTAAGGCCAATGGATACCGGCTTATTCTCAGTAGATGAAACACGACTTTTCTGGGATGCCACCAGAAAGATCTTGTTCTCGTGCTTCAACAGTATAAGAAAGATTAGGAGGCTGGTGATTGGGGATAAAAATGCTATAGTACAGATGTCTGCCATTTTGGGGTAGGTGTTTGTTGATGAGTGGTAGTGAAAAATTGAGTAAGGGAATTTGTGCTGAGTGCATTTGTCGCTTCGCAGGATATTATCGTCGATTGCCACTTTGAAAGTGCCTGACGATATAGATCTCTTCCCTCCTAAGATGTATCCTTGGTTGCCCGAACCGGATGGTTCAAAATTGGATGTCCTTGAAGGATTGGAACATACTGTTATACAAGGAGGTGCCGAATGGTACGTGACTATTTATTGAATTTGATAATTATGCGTTCTACTGTCGTGGAAAGGATATAACGTTCCGTTATTACAGGTTTGAGCACGTGACGAGCAATAATTCGCCTGACACTGAATCTGATGAGGATGCATTAAGGAATCATATAAAAATAATTCAGTTAATCAGAGCGGATTTGCAACGGGCAGTTGACTATTACGACAAACTTTTTATCAAGTATGTATCTATCTAGCTTATTTAATATTGAATATTTTGTCGTTGTAAAGGATTACTGATAATGACAAATTTTTATTTGTACGTATTATTTTAGAAAAATTAATTTTCCTTATGCGAGGACGTTGTACATAATGTACGAGAAGAGAATCAGCGACATGTGTATGATAATTGTGGAGGACGTTTGCGCTAGGTTAAAGAGAATCGAAGTTGAAAGTAATGATGACTCGGAACTCTGTCTTGGGACAACGTTATTCGAACTTTATCTCGCGCTACAAAGATACGCCATGTAAGTGTGGAATCGGAAACCAGGTGTAGAGAAAAGGATCATGAAAATGTTCTTTCGTGCTCTACAGTAGATATTTAATTTTTTAGCTTTTGTATTTTATAATTTTAGGCTCGGTCAAATACTTTGTGCTGAAGGTCAGTTGGAGCATATGAAAATCCAGAGTTATCACGAATGGTTCAGATCTGGCGTCGCACATTGGTTGGACATCGCCGTATACAAAGCACTCAAACGAATAGACAGAGCAGTGGACTTTGATACATTGCAGGCAGTAGATAACAGCGTTCAATACAGTTCCAGTGCAGTAGACACACTCACGATATTTTATCAGATCAAAGTTTTTTGGACGCAATTGGCCTGGCCTGATAGCGAGGGATCTTATACGTTTATAGCAAAAATCATAGATGTAAGTAATAAGATGTTAACAAACTAGCATCCATGAACTGGAACTACGAATCAATTCTTATTCAATACAATTTTAAAATGTATTTTCTAACAACTTTATTTCTTATAGGATATTTGTAAATGCTCAATTGCCTACGCCGACAAAATGGCGAAGAAGGCAGAAACTACGACAGAGTTAGAACAGCTGTCGGAAAGTTCCGTTTACGAGAAAAAATTTGTCGTTTCCACTGCTTGGTGCTTTGCTATTAACAATATCGATTATATTCGAACATCCATCGCACCGTTGGCTAACGATTTAGGACTTCAGAGCATTATGGAGGCATTGGGACAGAATAAAACGCAAGAGGAAGCTGATCGTTGTCATCAGACTCTGCAATTGATCATTGACAACGCTACGGACACTGTGAAAAATAAAATTATTGAATTGTTGGAAGTAGTGGCTAACAAAATGGCACCTGTAATGAGTCGGTGGGTGAAAAAGTCTTATCTTACAATTAGTAGAGTTGTACAAGCAGTGAAAATATTACAAGGACGAATATTGAAGGTTGGCATTGTACGCAAAGGTATCAATTTTGTAACTGAATTTGTTGACAGATATCTTATGGAAGGAGCTGAATTAATAGACACGACAAGTAATGCCATGGATCGTCTGCTTCACTACCTGGATTCTAATCTCACCACCTTACACGACAATCTGAACGAAGATAACTTCGAACGAGTCCTTTTTGTAATTTGGGAAATCATGTCAGAGACGCTTTACCAATTAGTCAACAGTAATTTAGAAGTAAATATAATTCTTTATTCACTTCATTGCTGTTTTAGTATGTGAATCTCTCTTTATGATCACCTAAAATTACAGAAAAGAAGACCACCGTCCTTCTACTCGAATCTTCATCGTACTCTTCACACTCTTATCCGATTCTTCAATCTCGGAGCTGATGAAACAGCAAACGTTCAAGTCTTGGAGAAAATCGAAAGGCTGCTAAAGTTACACGGTCTCGAAACTGCTGAACTCATTCATCGTTACAATCAAGAGCGGATTCAAGAACAAAACGATCTTGAGGATCCAATTTACGGACAAATCACCGTCAGGGCACAGTTCGTCGATAATTCGCTCAATATTCAGATTCTGAATGCCAGGAATCTTCGTCCCATAGACAGCAATGGTACGAAAAGAGGCATATTTAAATAAGCAAGCAAGTTTTTTACACTAAAACATTGAATGTTTAAACAAATTGTTATATTGGGACTTTGAATATTATTCCGTTGAGGAGAACGTGCATGTACGCGCTAATTAATAGAACACTTTATGAGGGTTTTATTCAGAGGTAAATGCGGTGGGGTAGCTTGAGAGCAGCGAATGATGAAATTTTTCTCGATTTTGTAGGCGATTTTATAGGCAAGCTGTCGACTCTCGAGCGCAAACTGCACTCAAAATCTAAGCAAAGACTGAGAGACGGAAAGACAAGTATGTAAAAACAAAACGCGGAGAACGATGAAAGAAAGCACGCACTCCACCGTCGCCTAATTTTTATTGACACGACGTTATTAAATTGCCTGCCTAATTATCGCGACGCCATAAATTAGACATAATTAGAAGTATGTCGAAAAATTCGGTTATGCATGGCACGAACATATACATGACTTCAAAAACATTTAGATAGTTTAGCCCTTAGAAACATTGGCCTTCTTTGCTCGAAACGATCAAACACCAGCACGAGATTTAGTTCAGCCCATTTCTTTCCAACAAACTACTTTGTCTCCAACATTTTTCTGCTTCTAGATTTTTCGTGTAAACCGCACGAATTATTTAGATATTCCGTTTCGTCGATCATCGATCGACTCAGCTATCATATTCACCGTGCATGAATCGTGTTCCTCTGGGATTCACCGACCTGGTTTTGTGTATATTCTTCAAGATATTGATATCAGCGTTTTTCTCTTTTTAGGTAAATGCGATTCCTACGTGAAAGTGAGATTACTGCCTGAGGAAAAGTTTGCGGATGTCAAGCCGCCGAAAACGCACGTTCATAAGGAAACGTTGTTTCCGCTATACGACGAAAGTTTTAACATGTAAGTGGGATGAGATTGAAATACGTTGCATTCGATAATGTTTTTTGAATTTTTTTTTACGTATACTGTTCCGCAGTCCTCTCAGTTCCGAGCAAAGAAACACGACCGATGCTATACTGGCGTTCGAGTTGAAAGACAAGGATTTCCTTAGATCAAAGTTCATGGCCGAAGCATACTTGTCGTTTAGTGATATTCCTGACACGGAGCCAGAAAAAGGAATTGAGATGCTCGAACAGATTCATCTCAAGTTTTCGCGTCCAACAAATAAAAGTAAGCGAAATAAATTCACGCAATGCCATGGTCAAAATTCTCTTTTGAGTTCGCAATTTTAAGAATTATTCAATTTATGTTAAGGCACGGACGTGATTCGAGCGTTGGAACACAGGAAAGGCGACAATCAGGCAATGGACTTCATCTCAAGGCTGCACAGTAAGGCGCAAGTGAAATGATTTCATTGTCAAGCCTAAGAAGAGCTTGCTTTACGAACAAATTCATCCCACACTATGCATATTGTATCACACTACATTCATTACGTGATTAGAAGAGTACCGTTCCAGTTTCGAAATTATCGCTTGGAAGTTAAGAAATCGTGATTATATTTATCGATTCAATGTTTCTGTGTTAGGATTTTAATGTCGTAATTACATCATCGGGGTTCAGTTCATGTCATTCTACGTTATGTTAGTAAGACACTATATATCATTTTGCGTAATTTTATGTCTCGACGCACTCTCTTAGGCTGTGACCAAATTGCAGAACTACGCATTTCGACGCGTTATGAGGAACTGTTAAGGCTGAATAAGTGCTACTTACGAGCAATACTTGTATTTATATTAAAGTAAACCAATCATCTACGAGCGAGCATTGATCGTTAATATTTTTCTAAACTAGATGTACGGCGAGAGCGAGTAATTGAGTAAACGAGATTTTATATACGTATGTATATATATTCTAGACCTAAGTTGTTGTACATAGAAGTAATTCTGGATTCATTGGCAGCCAATATATCCGAAATCATATACTGGTGCTATTTATTAGAACCTATTATCGTTGATGCGAATTGTAGTATTCATTAACACGATTCGTTAATGCTTTAGGATAAAGGTGCGCGTTATAGAAATTATAAAAATTCGAGTGGGCATTATTTCTGTACAATATAATATATTTGACATTTTGTAAAAAAAGATTCTTTTGTATTTCCTTTTACCCTATAATAATTGCTTGATTAAAGATGTAACTTTACTTTGCGTAATGGAAGAATATAGGAACAGGGTAATAACTTTTGCTGGTACTGCTTCTATCACTGAGAAGGTATAGCCAGGACTGCTCATCCAATACATATTTTTGTCTCACCATCGTTACCTGCTGGGTGTGGCATCAGATCACTATGATACTTGTGTTGAGAATTGGTACTAAATTCAACGAATGAACAAGGCAGTTTGACATTGCGGCTTGGTCTGTCAATTTGGCACAAGTGGCCCTATCTAATTGTGTATCCAATGTATATGTAGATCAGTGTGCAAGCTTTATATCATTTAGGATCAATTGTCCTACCTCTGGGTAAACTGTCAGGTAGCTACCAAACAAATAAAAGTGTAACTCATGTTGTTCCACCTATTGTTAACATTTATTTCTCAGTTACGGTCATTACTATAGGTGGCACAACGCTAATTAGAATTTTATCTTTTCGGTAGCTACCTAACAGTTTACCCAGTTGTGAATCAATCAGCCCTGTTTTGCTTATTCATTAATCATAAGCTCAGGAACTAGGTTGAATGCATAGTGTCAACGTAATAGGTGTATCATAATAGGTGAGATCTCGTACTTGTCATATTGTAATTATAATTGTTAGCTCTTTCATCTGCAAATTGATTACTGACACGCGATTTGAGCAGGGTGTAATACGTTCATCTAAATGTTTCTGTTGAATGATGTATACTAATTTAAATATTTGACTTTGATTTGCTTTGATTTCAGACACTCTTGACACTTGAGCACAAAAGAATGACGCCGTCACATGGAATCTCAATTTTGGCAGTTTTGATGTCAATTTTTGTGAGTCCGGCAGTATTTGGCATTCTAATTAGTTGGTAGGACCGCGTGGGCAAATGATTCATTACGAATATCGGGTTTATTCAATGTATTCCGTGCTAAAAGTGCAAATATAGACATATTCTGTTTTCTAATCTCGATACAGACGTGTTGGGACTTGTAAACACAGACCGTGTGAATTTTCGTACGGGAATTCGCCGCTGTGGCGGTTCAGTAGCTAGGCCGAGGCAGTGCGCAAGTGACCACAAGTGACGCAACGTTAGCAAACGTAAGCTCCTACATTTCAGACAATTATTTGATAAAAATTTGATATTTCATTCTCGAATTTAACGCAATCTGGTAAATTGAGTAGCGAGCAACGTAATTCTACACAGGGTTCATCTTGATATTGTGAATTAATCGAAATATTTGATTCTGATTCCAGACATGTCTGGACAGGTTGGAAAATCGAAGGACGCCGTCGAGCTGAACCATCGTTTTTGGCAGTTTTCGCAGCATTACTGGTGAGTTTGACGTTATTCAGTACTTGATTTAGGTGCTAGGGCTGCAATAGCAACTAATTCGACATAAATTTCGGGTCTATTTAAGATGTTTCGTACTAGAAAAGCAATTATTGCGTTTTTCGATATCGCGGGAAAGAATGGGTCGGAAAGCAATCTCCCAATTTGAACAGTTTCAAAATGGCGGATGCGCAGTTTGTCGTGATTCGCTACTGTAAAGTTGCTGCATTCACTTCGGTAGGTTGTTCAGGCAGTGGCAAAAGTGACGTCGGAAAAGGTGTGCTCCCACTTTTAACACAGATATTTTATAAATATTTGTTATTTTATCCTTAAATTTGTGACAGTCTTGAATATTAACTAGCGGGACACGTGGAGGTGCATATATTTTCACTTGATATTGTGAATTAATCGAAATATCTGACTCTTATTTCAGGCACTCTTGGCGGCGTGGGAAATTGAAGAACGCTGCGTATTTCAGCCCCAGTTTTTCGCAGTTTTCACATGTTTTTCGGTGAGTTTGACATCATTCAGTATTTGATTTACGTGTTAGGGCGGTAGTAGCAACTAATTCCACGCAAACATCGGGTCTGTTGAACATATTTTGTGCATGAAAAGCAATTATTGAGTTTGCCAATGTCGAGGGTAGGAATTGGTTGGAAAGCACAAGAGCGCAAACGCAACCGTTCGAAAATGGCGATGACGTCATTCGTGGAGGGAACGATTGAGTAACGTTAGCAATACGATTTTTTTTTCCGTCATATTTCCGATACATATACGTGACATAGGATGTTTAAAATATAAATTTAGTGCGAAAATTTCAGATTGCACGTTTAATTAAATAAATATTTCGACATATACATATGAGAACGGTAAAATTGTATATGTCGTATAGGACAAAATTATTATTCTAATCATAATTAAATAGGTTTATTTCTCAATTCTAATGGGTCACCACTTGCAGCGACCTCCATGAGGGTGTGACCTGGAAACCGGTGTTATCCACGAATCGGATTTCATATCTGAATCGAGGATCATACCGGGCTAAAGGCTGCAAACCGCGTATTTTGCTCTCCGTAAGGGCTCAATTGTTCTTTCATTTTTCAATCCTTCAGATATTGAAAGAATTCAATTTCAAGAATTCAATTGTTTGATCAACATTTGGTGCACCTCGGTTGTTCACATTGCTAATCAACGTGTGTTTTCTGTTACAGGAACTCTGGAATGTTGCACCTTGTTGGAGTATAGTTCACATTTTCTTGAAACATAATAACTTTTTATTAATAAGAGGGTATTCCTCAACTTTTCTTACAGGATTGATGACCGCGTGCAATGCGGTTTGGAGTCAGTGCTTGATTACGAAATGTCTATTCCCTCTCTAGCTGAATGCGCTATTTGCTTTAACTTCATTCCTTTGCAGAGTCATGCAGAATCACGCGAAGTAGAGTCAGTGTTGTTCGATTATTATATTACTAGCTTATAACATTATTAGTATATTGTACATTATTTATTGGAATTAGAGTCAATGATTGCAGGGTTTAGTGACCGCGTGCAATGCGGTTTAGAGTCACTCATTGATTACGAAATGTTTATTCCCTATTGAAGCTGTATGAGCTCTTTGTTGTAACTTGATCCCTTTGCAAAGTAATGTAGAGCCACGCGAATTAGAGCCATTATTACAGGGTAGTAGTATTCCACATTTTTTAGTCGCGAATTCGAGTCAGTGTTGTTCGATTATTATATTTTTCGCACATTATATTATCAGTATATTGTAAATGATCGGTATTAGAGTCAGTCATCCCAGAAGACGTTACTGAATCACAGCAGTTGATTCACAATTGCGTGCAATGCTGTTGCGTTTGCAAGGTACGTTCAAAATTGATTTATTAATTTCAATATTTTTGTTCAGTGTTTATCCTGAATTAATATTATACATGTTCACATTGGACTTAATCAAATTTTATTATTTTACAGAGCACAGTTTTATTTAAGGTATGCTGGATCGATAAAGAAGAAGATGGCAACGACGCCTTAGTCCAGCAGCCAAATCCAGGATCTGAGGGCCAACAACAAACTATTGCAGCATGTTCCTGTGGTATGCAGACAAGACATCACCGGTAAGCGAAATTTTAATGTCCCTCCAGTCACTCAATCATGTCGTAGGGCGAATGGTCCGAATCGACACGGGTGATTGGTTGTAATTACTCCTTAGAAATTTGAATGAAGAGCACAGTGACCATAGATAAACTCTGAGGAGTTTACCTATGAGTGGTATTTTATTAGGCCCATCATTATTGTCATGTTTAATCAGAGTAGGATAGGTCTCCCTTGCTCGTAGTATGTTTTATTTCCATATCGCGATTCGCGTTCGGGGCATTAATTTAAACATATGTAACAATTGCAAGCAAATAATACCATGTTTAATTTCAAATTCATGATTGTACTTTCTTGTACTGCAAAAATATTATCATATATGCATTAATAGTAGTTAAAGTACTA
This sequence comes from Priocnemis perturbator, assembly GCA_963942575.1. Classification (NCBI taxonomy): domain Eukaryota; kingdom Metazoa; phylum Arthropoda; class Insecta; order Hymenoptera; family Pompilidae; genus Priocnemis; species Priocnemis perturbator. The sequence continues at coordinate 15,177,575 of OZ012643.1, read as the reverse complement.
AATATGATTTTTACAACTGAACAGTTTCGGGTTATAGTTTGTCTATAATCAAAAACAATCTCGTTCCCGCATTCCGAATTTGTTTGAAAGAGCAAGAAGGCGCTTCGCGACGGGTAGTACCTGTTTTCAGAGAGGTACATCAATAATGAACTACATACTAGTTTCTTTAGAAAAATCTCTCCGAAAACGGGTCGCTCGAGGTTAATCATACCTTTCTTTCAGGTTAATTTTGTTGAGAAATTATTCAAACATATTTTAATGTTCAAGTTGAGAAATTATGTAATAATATTTGAAAGATCACGTAAAGTAGAGTTTCATGCATGCCCAGTCTTTGCTCTTGAAGTGACGAATATTAATATGTTTCCATATTTAACGTTTATACATATATCTATTTTTTAAAGAACATTTTTTGAATCAATTTGAATTACATGTAAGATGAAAATGAATCGTTAGCCCGCTTACATTCATACATACAGTGTATACAATATGTTTACTAATCTTAGATCAGGATGTTTTCAGCAACACGGTTGGTACACACTTTCTTGGCCGTGCTCATTATTTTAAGTCTGAACCCATTCATGCGCCCAGGTGTTGCATGGATGGATCAGACTGATGAGCACGGATATGGTTATTGAAATTTACTAATTTGTACTAGCGACTGTCGATGTGTTTAGTGACCACCAACATGCTATCCATTGTGTGTTGTATGAATGGTAGTGTTATGGATTGCATGTTGGGTAAGCAAACATATATATTGCATTCTCGTGAGCTTCAAGTAATTCTCGTAATGATAGATTTCATATGAAATCACCGTGATTACTGCTCAATTTTTGCAGTAGTAAATGATCCCGTTTAATTTAAATACCACGCAATACGTTTTACAAATTGTACAGCATTTGGTTGTACAGTAAAATGAAGTAGTCAAATTCGCGATCGTGTCTAACTTGTATGGTCACTAGCCTTTGGCAGTCGATTTCAGGAAATGGTACGTAAAGTAGTGAAATGAATGATGATGTGCGCTGAGTTCGGGTGTCGGAGACGTCCCGGGACGTACTCTCTAGAAATAGGCCTTTGCACCCGGGCGGAATGTGTGAGAATCCGGGAGTGAGTGTGTTGGTGTGATTGCTTTGCATTTTTAATTATAGGAATTAGGAAGGCAGGTAGCATACTTCTGTGTGAATGGTAATTTTTAAGTAGGAAAGGCCAGCGGAAGCTATCACTTTTCTCTCGCGAATACTGGTTAGGCGTTCAAGTGATATGTCTTTACCTGGGATACATTTGACTATTGCAACCACAACATTTTGATCGCGATCTCACTTGTCTTAATAATTATAATTCTACAATCATATTATCTGTTTATATTACTTATCAATATGCTCTGTCATTAACTCGCATCACGTTGTTGTGATCTATTTCTCCTTATATTAATAATTATTAATTATAACTTACCAATGATACCACCTCATATAGCAACCTTTTTATCTTATAAAAGTCGTGTTATTAATACCCGCCGTAGAATTCGGTTGCAACTGTCATTTGCTATACTTAATGTTATTATATATTTTTTAGCAGAAATACGTAATCATTACACAAACGAAGTGATACCTCATCGTACAGTTGGGTCAGTTGAGTTTCATACGAAAGTATTTGGTATCATGCTATGCGTGTAAACAATACTTCTCACAGTACGACTGAGTTTCACTTCATTACACATACGAATTACGTATTTCGAACTGATTGGGATTTTCGGTTAAATGTGGCACGTTTATGAGCAGTTTGTAACTTTATCTTTATATTCATACGCACAAAAAGTAATATATTTATATGTATTCCTTTTTACACAAAATATTATATTACCACTTTGTACGTCCAAGTTTCTGTATTAAAAATGCCTGCGTGCTGGCTATTGTTCGCTCATTTCTCATTCATATTCATACATTGAGATATCGGTATAGTTTTCGAAAGTTTATTATATTTGTTTATTGAATCCCAATCAGTGAGGGCTTGCCTACGCATGTCCGAAAAATGAAGAGACTATTTTGACATAGTCGAAGCGGCCCGGAGAAGAGGGCCTTCGTCGTTGGATTAGTATACCACTTTGTCACTGTGCTCGATCATTATTAGGTGTTGCACATGTAACTTATAGCAGTTACATCTGTAACTGAAAAGTATAAAAACACTGCCACGATTAACTCTTCTCTTTTTGTCAGTGTTATCAAATGCAAGTGATATTAAACTATAGAGATAATAATTACCGTAGAAAAAATATTTATTCTTGAATTTGTTTGAGGATTTGCAGATCGTAAATAACACATTCTCCATTCTTTTTTATACGACTGAACCTCTTCATTAAAAGTTTAATTTGCTATGAGTTATAATATACATCTATTTTCTGTAATGAAAAGTTAATCGTGGGCAATTTACTTATGTATTTTCAGGAGTTGCTGAAATTTTGAGATATGGCAATGGGCCGTCTTGATAAATCGTTATTTGTTACATTGTTTCGTATATTCATCTGCATGAAATATGGAATAATGAACTGATTATTGACGAATTATTATGGCTGGCATCCGGTGTCTGATAAAATTACGGGGGGATATGAAAATCGGGGGGATTTATTTGGGTGGGATATGAAAATTGACAATATTTTCTTTATTAACAGAACCAGCCTTTCTGGTTGCTTTTTTTTTAATTGCAAGGAATTATTATTGAAATGTATTCATTTTTACTGTTTGCTTACTCAATGAATAACTATTTCTGTTCCAGCTTTATTCAAATTGTGGATAATTTCATTTATTCTTTGGAACGTTTTAATCTTGTTCTGCTTTCTGTTTTAGGCTTCCTGTTGCAGAAAAACTAATTTGGTTTGTTTTCTTGAAACGTTTTAATTTACTCTGCTTTCTGTTCTAGGCATCCCATCATCAAGAAACTGATCAATTTTTTTGAAATAGCCTTATCTTGTCATCATACATTGTTGAAATATTTGAATGTGAATTTAATTTATGTTTGCTATATATTTAATTTATGTCTACATTTTATACAATAACATTTTCATTCCATTCTGGAACATTTGTGGTTTCAATTACTTAAATTTTATCTGCTTCTATTCGTGGTAATTAATGTTTGCTTACTGTTTCAGGAGCACCATATTTTCATCACGCAGTCAGGTCTTCCATGGAATTTAATTAAATTTATTTCTTATAGCACGTTTTCCATAGCAGAGGATATTATTTTGTATATTTCTATTTCGTTTTATATGATGTCTAGAATTGTTTCGACCCAGGTCATTTATTTTCAGCTTAATGAATCACGAAATTTGTTGTTCCAGCATATAATCAATGTATACTATATGTGCCTTTAATTGTCTTCTGTCATGAGTGCACTCATATTTGATTCCTATATTCCATATGCAATACATTCCCTCTTCTCTTTATGTGTTTTTTCCCGTGCAACTAGGTTTCTTCTCAATCATCGGAACCATCAACTGACATCTTGAAATATCCGCTTGGCAATAAATTCTTTTAGTTAAAATAGAATGTAAACCTTAAAATGTAAGCAATAGATTCGTAATCTTAGAAATTAATATAAGTTTTGTAAGAATGTAAACGTTGTGTGAAAGTGAACAGTACGGTTCTTTGTAATCTGCGCTATGATTGCGACGATGAATGTGATGTGTGTCGATAGTCAATAAAACTTTCAATGTTGTAAAAGAATGGCCGACAGGCTTCTCTTGTCTGTCATTCTCCGCGGCAGGTAAATTTCGATTCCGATTTGCATTGCTTCTTAGATCAATTTTCTTGATAGAACATTTATCCGGGAAATGCCAATGTGGAATCATTTGTTTAATGGCTGGAGGTTGGGCCCGTTTTGCAACGCGGGTGGGTCACCACTTGCAGCAACCTCCCCGATGGTGTGACCTGGGAAATCGATATTATCCACGAATCGGTTTTCGAATCCGAATCAAAGATCATACCGAGCTAAAGGCTGCAAATCGCGTGTCCTGCTCTCCGCAAGAGCTCAGTTGTTCAATCATTTTTAAATCAGTCACATATTGAAACAATTCAATTTTTAGAACTCAATTATCCCATCCATTAGGATATTTGTAGTGAATGACTTCTGTTTTGTGTTTACTCTTTTTTTTTTCCAGCAGTTGGTGACTGCGTTCGTGATCATATCCTTTATTACGAAACGTTTGTTTCTCTATTAAGCTGTATGTATTTATTGCTATAACTTCATCCGTTCGCAAGGTGTAGCATCTAAAAAAAGTACAATCAGTGTTGTTCCATTATTAAATGTTAATGTAATTTTTTTGTCAGTAGTTACCGACGAGGTATAGTATGGACCTTTCATCTAATGCAAATGTTTGTCTCATGATCGCGGGGTGTTTTAGCCCTCTTACTATTGCTACAATTAGTCTGTACTTTTATTGCAGCACGTTATCGTTTCGATTTTCATTTTCTCTGACAAGAGTGCGCTCAAATCCGCCTGGTTTTGAGCACAGTCGGTAATATTGTGTGTGAGACTCATTTTCCCATAAGATGATCGTTCTTAGCATCCCTTGTCTAGGGTGTTGCGATAGGAATACCGACGCATACGCTTTCCATAAGGATCTGGTCTGGACCTGAGCTGGAATTGTGACCCCAAGTCGTCCTGTCATCTGGTGGCCGCCTGTGAAGCAAGGTTCAGCTCAATTATATTAGCAGGTACCTTACCATCAAGCAATACTTTAGATTCAAAAATCTATATTTGAATTTCATGCTTTCCTGTCAATGAACACTTGAAATGATAATTATGATTTGACGTTGCAAGTTATGCGATCGTACGTAGTTAAAAATCCCATGAAACTTTGCTTCTGGCATGGTACGTGAATTGTAACAGTTATGTATCAGGAAATCTGAATAGATTCGTTGTGTAAGATGGCAGCACAGCACCGATGGAGGCAATTTGAGGATTAATAAAGTTTCGCGGTCCCGTAATAAATTCCAAAGTCGACCACCCTCTCTCGGACGGTGCATCGGAACGAGAAATAAAACGTTCTGTTATGTCAGGCACGGCGGAAGAAGAACCGCGGCGCGAAAATTATCCCGCTACATCAAAGTCACGGCGGGCGCTTCAGTCCGGTTTTATAATCCGCTTAAAATTCAAATTAATGCAACTCGACGTATAATAAACGCCCGGCGCTAGGCCAATGCACGTCACTCATTTCGTAATCGAATTTTCAAAGTTTTACACCGACTGCCGTTCGTTCGAGACTATATTAAATTCGCGTTTCCATTGACTGGCTATCCGACGCGGTGACTTGTCACGTGATGAGCGATAAATAAATCACTGTTAGCCCCGTTTGCGAAGAGATATGCAGAATACGTGGCGGAGTGTGCTACGATTTACGTCCTGCCGATACGCAGTAAGGAGGCAAATAAATCAGTCCCGTTAGTTTTTCTGATTGTAACTCTTAGAGAGACTGGCACGTTAATGTGTCGTTGAAAATTGACGTTGATGGCACTGTTAAAGTGTCCCGTCACGTGCAACCGTTTGACTACAGAAACTGCGCTTGTGGCCGAACATGAACGGGATCCCTATTTTATACATTTTCCGACATTCTGTCGCGTTAACAGTAAAATTCAGTGACCACCAATAGGGATGTATAAATCACATGTATTACACATTCAATTTATCAACCGCTTCGTTCGCATAGTATTTTATTAAACGTTTCGAAATTGCTCGCTAGACCGTTTCGCATTTAACAATAATCACAGATACACGCGACCACATTTGTCAAGCTCCGAAATCGACATTAGCCTGCGCGCATGACTCGCCGCGGTGGAGACAACGAATATAAAAATGGCGAGGGTAACGATTCTGCACCACGCCGCCGTAAATTTCGGGGTCGAAAAGCGTCGGGGGACTTTGAGCACGGTTCAAAACGCGAAACGTTGTCGCGCGTTTCATTGGCAAGGGTCTCCGCGATAATTCATCCGAACACAGCGCAGCAGAATCAGTAAAAAGAGAGGTAGAGAGAGAGAGAGGTAGAGAGAGAGAGAGAGAGAGAGAGAGAGAGAGAGAGGGAAACGCGGGCGTGCAACAGGATGCTTCATTGTGCTTGCTTTCTGTGCCGGCGGTTTTCCATTTCGCGAAGAAAAAAATACCACCAGGCCGGCCCTTCCTGTCGGGCGCGAGAGGCATTTACCATTTTATTCGCACATAGTCCGTGACACGTTTCGCGCACCGTTACATGCAGCCCGTGCCGTGCAAGCAGCTTTATACTAATACGGGAGTACACTAATACGTACATCGATACGCGAGCACGTAAGCGTGCGCGCATTATGTAGCAAAAAGAGCACTTCGCCGGAGCGGGCACGTATTTTCTCGCTGGCAGGATACGCGGCAGTGTTGTACAGACAATGCGTAATTACCGGGAATGTCGATCGATATGGCACGGAGAGCTATGCAAGCGGACCAATGATGACGGTCGACCGATAACAATCGCTTCCACCCCCGTTACGTTTCTCTAAACTCTCTGCTTCGGACTATAAACTAAAGGGATCCCGAGATGACGAGTATATTAGAGACCAAGTATCGCTGGCATTTCATAGTACAGATCATACTTAAGATCAATGGACTTTGGGAGGGATCAATCGAATTTGACTACTTTAGGTGTTCAGTACTGTAGGACGCACACGTGGCGGCCTGGGGACAGAGATTTGCCGGTATAGGTCTGTGGGCAACGGTGAACGTGGTAAATGATCGCGTATATACGATGTAGGTAGAAAGGTGCGTGGTACAAGGTACAAGAGTGGATTGCGAGAGATGAATAATCGCCGGATTCGATTATTCTCGGCGTTAAACCGATAATGATTATTATTAGTCAACGCTTACTGCGCTCACGTTCGCGCGCGAGCTACGGATCGCGGATCGATCGACACGCTCTCGCGTGGGATTGATTGTGCGCTAATCGAAAAAATGTAGATGAGCAGTAGCGGATAATAATCTCCGTCGAACAAAGCCGAGTGAAACGACGCCGGGCTACCGATTCAATTCTAACCCAAGGAAATTTCATCCGCTCATATTCATTGCTTTTTAGCGCGTTACGTCGACAGGACTTGGATTATCGTCTGACGGGCGAAGGAATTAAAATTCACGCAATACCGAGCTCATTGTTGCGTGATCCCTGACGATACAATGGCGCCGGGAATTTTATTCTTTTTCTTCTTGCCCGCCGCGCCGCGATATTACGTTTCGTCTCGCGCAGGGAGCCCAGTCACACTTCTTTAACCATTGAAATCGTCGTGTTTTCCTAACAATGGCCCACGCATATGTGCCACCGGCGCCGTTATTATCTTCATTGACGGGGACGGCGTGAATCGGGGAACCGGATTTTAATCCCTCGTGACAGTGACGAGACGCTGACACCGAGAATACACGCACGCGCTCGTTCCAGCGGCCCGCAGGACCCTTCGCGCTAATCGTAGTAGTCGCTGAAAAGGACTCCGCGGCGAATTAGCATAAGCGCCACTGCCAGCGACAACCTGGACACCCCAAATACACTCGTCTTCGATGTTACGAGCAAAAAGGGTAGACCTTTTTCTTTTCAAAACGCGACGAAAACTCGTGGCGGAATAAAATGAACCGGCTGATTCTGAATGGCATGAATTATAAGGTGAAGGGAGTACATTTATCATGTATTCGCGCGTGACACGTAGTTTGCATAAAGTAGATACGGTTCGAAGTGAGTACTAGTTAAGTTGGGAATTCATAAGGTCGCGAGCGCTGGCAGCGTAAATGTTGTAAGTGCGTCGAATAAAAATGTCCTGCTTGAATTGAAGATTCTTCGGAACTCACAACGATGGAAACGTGATTGTTGTAAATACCTTGAATAATACACCCCGAGGACGCGGTCCGAAAGTATCCGTTTCTTAAATTGGAAATTCTTGAGATCGCGAGACGTGGAAGCGCGCGAGCGCTGTGCTAAATACTTTGAATAATGTAGTCGCCGGTCGTAACGCAGGCACATATTCACGTGCGCATTAGCACGGCGGGCGTGCGGATCGTTATGGGAGCCCCGTCCGCATTCACATATATATTATTTTCGTGCACAATGCGCATATGCACGTCGAGGAGTCCTGTGTCCAGCCGATCCGCAGATGGTGCCAGAACGAGGCTTAAGCCGCGCGCAGTTTGCTCCGGCACGCACCGGCCGCTACCAACTGTCCGATACGATCGTAATTCCGACTTAACGCCGATTTATCGTGGCGCGAGCTACGAACTGTGAGAGCTCTCGACGGCCGTTTTTTTTTTCACGGCGACCGGAGTAATAGTGGCGAAGGTGCGCCGGTCACGTTCGTTACATGAATGGAGAACGCTTTCCTACACCCACACCCCTTTTCTTCCTCCTCCTCCTCCTGCTGTTCCTCTCTCTCCTGCCCCACCTCAGTCTCTCTCCACTCTCGCCTTTTGCGCCGGTGACTCTTCGTTCGCGAGAGACGTTCGTCGTCGTCAAAAGACGAGCGTGTGACGATCGAGAGGCGACGCGGATTATCGTGCAGGATGAGCGTTTCCTTTTTAACGCATACGCGTGGCAATGTCTCGTTCAAAGATTCGCAGATGCCAGGCCGCCGCGCCGGTACGAATCGCGTGGCGTAAATTCGTTCGGTGCGCCGATGGCCTTGTGCGATTCTTGCCTTTGATCGAGTGACTTTGAAGCGCCTGACTGAATGTGGATCAGGGTCTTACACGGGTCTATGTCTGTTGTGTCGGGAGAGGAAGGAAGTGTGGACAGCGGTGCGGCGGGCTGTCGGAGGAAGTCGAAGTCGCCGGATGTCCGATATCGAATGAAAGGCGTCGCGCTAGATTGAAAAACTTCGTCAACGTTCCCGATTTACTTTCGAGCTCCGCGATGTATGTCCGTACGGTATCGGTCAATTAATCAGGCCAATTCGTACGTTCTGCGCTTCTGTACACGTTGGAATGCGACGGAACAGATATTCTCGCGATTTTCGGTCTAGAGTCTAGACGAAAGAATTAAGGGAACTCATTATTCTCAACAAGTTCTTTGTTCGTTCGTGTTGGCGCAAGTAATTTCGACACGGTCGCCTCCGAGAGCGCTAAGAATCGTCGATACTCGTCGTCGATCGAGGAACGTGCTGTCTCTGCAGAGTGGGTTCTGCGAGACGATAGAATTATTCTCGCTTAATTGCGTCCGCTTAAGGCCACCGTCCGAGGAGGGTGGTAGGGCAAAATAGAAAACGGAGGCCGCGAGATAATTCGCGCCACTTACGGTAAACGGCCGCTCCCCAGGCGTCGTAATGAAGATCTTTGTTTCCGCGTCACGTTCAACTTTTCTGCCGACGGCGCGCGCGCGCGCGCCCCCTTCGCGACGAAGAAACGAACGCGCTGGGATGGAAATTTAAGCCGCCGCTCGCGAACTTCGGAACCCGAACAGCTTTTTCCACTCACGTTTTATTTTGCATGAGCCGGAGAAGGATCTCGGTGGCGGCGCGAATCCGGGAATTCGCGCGGGCGCGGCTCACACGCGGAATGTGCGCCACTGGATGCCGGAATTAAGCCAAATCTGCTTTGTTTAATTTTCGAAATAAACTGATTGAACGGTCCTATGTTTGCTCGTGTCGATTTTCGATCGCCTTTACGTATTTTTCAGTCGGCACGTATGGAATCCGTTGGTGGCCGAGTGAGAGGTACGTCGTACGGAGCGAATGGTGTCGGGCTCGTTAGGGATAAGCATTTCCATAGACGTGGCGTGTTGAGATTTTATTACCGGGAGGGTGGATAATATACAGTTTCCACATCATATTAATATTGTACGTCATCCCGGAAAAACCGGACCGTTCTGCATATCAATTCGCGGATCGTTTCACGGCGCTCTGCATTTGAATTCGACGGAATTGACAGATATAGGGCGTCGCGGAATTATCCGTCGATTGATTACATCGTCCGCATTTTATGATATGAACGGTGCCGGGTATAGAATGACGAGACAAATTTCGGGATGAAAATTCGGCGGAAGACTACGGCTGGACCGTGTGACGTGGGCAGCATTTAAACTGAACGGTGTACCTGGGAAAATTTCGTCAGCTGAAAAGCTCTGACGTTCGCATGACTGTCGTTTGACACTGGCCTGGATTATATATGGATAAATAAAGAGGCAAACTGGCATGTACTTTTCGCCCCGTGCGATTTGACGAGCTTTTGTCGCTCGAGCCTGTGACGTGGAAAATTTTAACCTCGTCCATTCTACGGACCTGTCCCCTTTTGTCGACGGTTCCTCGAAAAACGGAATCAAAAAGGGAGGAGTCGATTTTTCGCGCGACACACGCTGTCACCGGTTTCGCGCTCTATGTTTCGTGTCGTCCGTAATACTTTTGTTGCGCACGATTTTCCGACGTAACTTTGATAACGTCGCGTAAATACGCGATCGTCAACCCGAAATTGGTAAAATCTTAGACCATATATACTAACAGACGGCTTTATACAACTGCTTTGAGCTAAATATAATTAAAGATCATCTATATGATGTCACATGTGGCCATGGAAGTGTTCATATGTAACCTTATTTGAAAATTTGAACATATCTGCCTGCACAGACATAGACCGTATCCCCTGCAATTAATATTATTTGGAATTATCTTTTGCCCACATGTGACGTCACACAGACGATTTTATCTTTGACTCACTTTGTTTCGTGGATTCGTATATGAAAGGCGTGTGTATGAGCATATATGGCCTAGAGTAAAATTCAATCTGTGCAGTCGTGGTTTTTCTTCGGCGCACCGTTTTTAGGACATATCTAACAGCGCTATTCTTACGAATGAGGTCTCCGGTTACGTGCGCCCCGAATTAGAATAACCTTTCTGGAATATCTTTCTGTGCGCTTCCTGCGAATAGACGGAAATTGGTTTTCTATCCACGCTAATATTTCTTCCCAGTCGGAATGACGAGGCTTTACTGCAAGGGAATCGGAGTTAATATGCCTTAATCAGAAGCGACGTGGCTAAAGATACGTCCGCCTGAAATAACGTTTGGTTTTGTCGCGTGCATCGCGTTGCGTCGCGATATCTGTGTTACATCGGCGCGCCTCCGCGTTTATCCGGGAAGTAATGGGATTTTTCGCGCGCTTTATCGCCCTCCGCTCGGCTCTCCCTCTCTCTCTCTCTCTCACTCTCTCCCTTTCTCGTTTCGAATGAGCAAGATTGTCGGGGATTTCGCGTCAGTCGTGCAATCGTAATCTCACTGAGGAGATTAGGACGGGAACGCGCGGACGAGAGAACGTAATAAATACAACAACTGTAACAGAGATAATCTTTATCTCGGCGAAGTTAATAGAATTGGATTATCGATAAGAGCGTGCACCGTTCGCCTGTAAATTCGCACGCTTTCCAAACCACCTCGCGCGCGCACTCAATCCCGACGCGTGCAATGTGAAAATTTGCGTGCAGCAATTTTCGTTGCCTCCTCCCGAATAAGATCGAGAGCTGCAAGCATTAGTGAAGAGTAACGACGTCAGTGTAGTCAACTGCAGAATCTGATTCTCGTTCTCGCCGCGGCGCGTCCGAATGAAACGCCGTGCCCCAAAGTTTTCACGGTGCGTGGCCAAAGGAGAATCCGGTCTGGCGACTACGAATTCGCGCTGCCTTCCGGTGGGCCCTTTTTGCCCCGCTCGCGGACGCAGGTTCGAGAAGAGAAGGAGGCAAGGCGGACGGGGCGAGTGAGCGAAGGGACAGGAAGATACAGGGAGGCGAGATCGGCCGATAAGCAGAAAGAAGCGGTTTAAAGAGGCCGCGGCCGGCGCGGCAGAACAACTTCCCGTAACTCGTTTAGGGAGTTTGAATCGAGTTCTTAACACCGAATGCATTAAAAAGTCTTTACGCAGGACGACGGTCCCAACAGTCGCGACCAGTCTGAATCTAATCTAAAACTCTATTTCGAGGATCTGATAAGGCCTGGCGAGCCTGCGAGGGCACTATCGGCGGCATGGTGAAGGGGGTGGGGCGCGGCGGGGGGTGGCACAGGCTGAGGTAAAGTGGATGGACGCCATATTAGCCCCGCCCGAGTGCCAGATAAGCGGTAACTAGACGCTCGTTAAGAACTTACTTAAATCCCACTTGGCGGGAACAAGCCGGGGCCCCGGGTGCGTCGTCCAGAGACGCCGGAGACGGTGGCCGGGTAGGGGTTTATAGGGTGCCGGAACTAAAAGTGCATTCTAAACTCCGACGCGTTATCTTCTTTCTTCGCTGCGCGAGCCAGCCAGCCGGCCAGCCAGGCAGCCGCGCGCTCCGTGTGTTTATTTGCCCGTCTAAGGGGGCCGCTTTGAGAAACGAGAGCTTCGGGCGTCGGCGACGTTCGACGGAAAGAGATACTGCTGGGACGTCGACGCGCGATACCTTCCCGGAACGGCGCCAGAAGCAACAGAGGATTCGTCGAAATTATCAAATTCTATTTTCGACCGCTGACCCCGTCCGATTCATCGATTCACTTCGCTTTTCAGCGTCGCGAGATCAGCCGCGCGATTTTACGCTGATAGTGAGCCGCGCGGGAGCATGGTACGGACGCGAAAGTGGAAAAGTTCGAGGCTAATGAGCACGCGGGGACGCACGGCTTCTTCTAGGATCATTGAGAAATAATCGTAGTCATGCGACGATCGTAAAGCGGAGTGTCTTCGTTCGTCATGGAACCGTGCCCGATGAAACGCAGCGATAAAGTTTCCCGCCCTACGGAGCCCGGGCACAATCGTGGCGTGGACTGCGTAGGACGTATAATTATCGAATAAATTCTTAAGAGCCGCGGAATGACGCAACTTCGCGGTAAATCTAACTTTAAAGTTCCCTCGTAAGCGGGGAGTAAGCAACGTTTGTTCGTAGCCACTTGGCGAGAAGTTTCCAACCCCACCCCCTCCCCGCAGGACACGGTTCCGCGTTACGAATAAATTCTTTCCTCCTGCCGTTGTTGCCGGGCGTTTTGAGAATTAGAAGCAACGTTCAGCGAGAGTAAATTCGTCGTGCGCAGGGCGTGTACGCGAGCTTGCTCGACAATGTCGTAACGACGGGCGTAATATCGTCAGACGACGAGGCGTGGGCGAGGGGCGGGCAGGGGCCGAGAAATATACCGGGGTGCTTTTACGGTATTTTCTTAACATTATGCAAAACGATTCCCAACGGAGTTACCTAAGGTACTCGGATAATTCACAGGAGTGCGCCTTGGGGTTACCGGCTACCCCCTGAACTGGATTCGTGCCGCCCGAATGGAGCGTCGTTTCGGGGAAAAATTCGCATCACTCCGGGGGCGAGAGAGGGACTACATTCAGATACTGCGCCCCGTTGTCGGCGTGTACCGAAGGCAGGGCGAAGGGGAAAAAAAAAAGGAGCGTTATGTCGAGCCCTCGCCGGAATTACTGAAGGAGGATAGACGGAGACGGCCACGGGGAGACAAGGAAAATGACAGGGGTGGGATCGCGGGGGGGATGGGAGTCGATAAGGGCTGTCGGTCGAAGCCTGTAATAAACAGCGTGGCGATAGGAAAATATATGTGCACTCGGTGTATACACAGTATTACCCTTCGGCTTTTACCTGACTCGAAAGGCCCGACTCTAGGATAACTATCGGGGCTCAGCCGATAAAAATGAAAGGCACGTCGGCTTCAATGGACGCAGACCTAACAATGCGGGAACGATACCGAAATGTGGACGCGTAAAATACTTTCGCCGGGAAGGCATCAGATAATTCTGCCCGCTCTGTCTACGTTATGAGATTGGCGCTAATTTTGGGCAGTGAATATTCTTTGCTGTTCGATGCGAACGTTGGCCGCTACTGAGAACGATTCGAGGCAGCTGTAACGAATTGCGGGGCTGTACGAGAAGACACGAGCCACTCGGAATTGCACGGAGGGGGAGGGAGTGAAAGAGGGAAAGAGATAGAAATTGTCTTGTACCGTGCTCCAAATTCCAGACCGACTGTTCTAGGATAATTACCACGAACCTTCAGCGAAACTGAAATACGTCATATTGCTGACAGAAGACGTCGAAATGTAGGACGCTCTTGGCTTACCCTGTGCCTTCGCTCAATTTGAGCAAACGCTCTCCTACCACCGGCTCCTCATTACCGTAACGTCAGCCCGTACGTCTCTGTAAAAATCTCGTCTAACGATGCGGGTCACGCTTGTAAATTTCCGCGGAATTGACTGTTCGAAGTCGTACATGTCGCATGCTAATTCCGTGCCGGGTAATTACGTTGCGCAGACACGGTACATAGGTTAAATTACGTTTCGCCGGAATACTGATACACAAGAACGTCCGCGTTCGGTTTTAGTCATGTGAACAAAGGTTGCTTTAACATATTGCCTGCCATGCGATATTCAGTAACGCGTCGTCGGGAGCATCAATCTGAAATAAGTCCGAATACAAATGGCTTTCAATGATATATTAAGAATGCCAGAGTGGAATCGATAGAGAGCTGTATAAAAATACTGTCGCTCACAGACGGTACCGCCAAAAATAGATGAAAAACAGGGTTGAAGAATAGGGCAAAATATCAAATTCCTCCGATTGACTAATCGTGTTGGGAATCAAAACGCCACTTAAAGAGATTCAGAAAAGAAGAGAACAACACATTTCTACGTGCAGTAACTTATGATATTATTGCCCATAACGTCCATTCTTCAATATCTTCCAATGCAACACATAATGAACACACCTTTAGCAAAGCTCTAGCCAGCTTCTACTCTACTTCCCGCATTCCTCACCCTTAACTAACAAGTCAGCCGCCAAACCTCCAAACTCTAACCGAATCTTTCCTACGCCTCGCTCGCGCTCGACCAAACGCTGGAAACAAAAAAACGTAATTAGCAATTTATCATACCGCGGAATCCATTAAAGCCCCATCCTAAAACGAGCGTGCGCACGTATTCATTCTCGCGACGTGTCGCAAGCGCGGCTGGGCCCGGTCGAGGATATACTCAAGTCAATTTCGCAGTAACCTTCGCGGTTAAACAAACACCCTGGAGTTTACGCCCGCGAGAATACGGATCAACCGCACTGCGCCATTCAAATCCGTCTAGAAATTCGCACCTGAGGTAACCCGGGGAACGCACGACACGCACACACGCACCGTGCCAACGACCCTCGCATTTCCATGATAAAGGAGCGAGAGAGAGGGGGAGCAAATGACGAGGGGAAAGAGAAAATGAGAGAGTGTGGGTAAATGTGTGCGAGATAGGGGGGCTGCCGCCTGTACGTGCTCGCTTGCCCGGTGCGCGTGTGTCCGTGTGATAGGGAAATTATAAGTGTGTGGAGAAGAGAGATTGCGTATATGCAAAAGAGAAATATCATGAGCCGTTCAAGAGAGAAATAAACGATAAGTGTCAGGAGATATGAAATGCGAGGGTTTCTTGCGGCGTGAGGAAGAAAAATCGCGAGTGGCGTGAAGCGGTTACGACGCCGCGGGACATCGAGTCGCGGCAGTGGTAAGTAATGCAAAGTTCGTATCGAACAATGAGCAATTTCGGGGGGTGGTCTAGCTAACGTACCGACGATCGTGCGCACACCCGCAGTCTTCCGCGATAAGGCACGACAGACATAGTACAACAGTACAACTCTACGAGTTCGACTTGTGCGATCGAAGCTGGAGGTCCGTACTAGCCGAAAATCGCGCGTTTTAACGAGTGATACAGCCGACTGATGAAATTGAATAGCAAATTCGACGGAATACGCGAGCCATCCGGAGAACCTAGCCGCGCGTGTGCTGTCAGCGATCGGAAAGTTGGCCGCGTGCGGAACGGGAATATCGGAGGAGGAGGTGGAGAGAAAAGGATGAGGAGCGAGAAGCGAAAGAGGAGGAATACACGGTGTCCCCTCTGCACGGGGGTTAAACCTAAGGCACCGTGCACAGAGCACACGAGGCGAACTGCGCGCCGCGCAGTCTCGGCTCCGATTGGCCGACGAGAAATCCGCGCCAACGAGCGGAGACCAGTTGAGCGCGAGACTCCGAGTCGGACGGTTCTACGCACGAAGAGCTGCGCGTTCGAGACGTTCCGTCGTGTTCCCGAAGGGCGCACAGTCCGAGGCGAGTTTGTCGGATGAAAGTCGCGGAGTTCGACGTCCCGTTTCGTATTTCGAGTTCCGTGTGACACGACGATTGGAGCTCGATCGTGAGGCCCAGTACTATACGCTAGATGCCCCGTGCACTCTTTCGATTTTCGCTCTGTGTCCAGTGACCGCTTCATTGTGAACTACGCTTCTGTGGGATCTTTACTCGGCCCAGTGCCCACGAAAGGCGCCGGTGGACTTCCAGTTTGGCGGACTTGTCGTTTCGCGGACAGCGGGTACGCCGATTCGACAGGACAGTCGGTGAGTAACTTACGAGTGTACGTTACTCTCGCCGGCGAACGTTTTTTTATTCGTCGATGGTGTGCTACTTCGTTCGGAACAGTTGGTTCTGGGCTGATACGAAATTTGGAACATGTGGAATTGGCACGGAATTTTCATGCTGTTTATAATAAGTAATTTCGGGTTTTTTTGGAGGGGTGTTGGGAGAAAGGTAGAAATTTTGCGGGGGATACTGATGAAGTTGGATATGATATTCCGTACTTCGGGATTTTCGAATGTCGCACGTGGCGCGCCGGTGTGTGTCTTTTGAACGATACTTGAATGTATCGAAGTTTGAAAAGTGTTGTTTTCTTGGAGTGTTCAATTTCTCGTGTTTTTGTGATTCTTGTGCTGGTCAGGGTGTTTTGTCGAGTTATCACTGAGTGCTTCTTGTTCTGCTTCATTTTCATTGATTCTTTGTATAAAACATTAACGGGTTAAATCCAGATTGTAACTGTAGTCATCGAAACCATAGAAGCGATTTTTTTGCCATATTCACCAACGCCAGCTCTTGAGAACCTTACCAAGCCAAGCTATTGGTACATTCTATAACTTGCTCGTATCGGTATGAGTGTCGAATGATCAGACAAATCGTTCGCACGACTTTCTTGGAGTGGTCTTTTGCTTATCTTCCGGACTTCGTGAACGGATTCGTGCGGTGTTTCGAGGGTGCTCGCGTTTGGAGTGCGTTCGAAACGTGCGTCTGGCCTTTTTACCGAAGGCTTATCGGCCTGTTCTTGACAGGCCCTCCTTCGACGGCAGTCTGGAATTTTGACGTACCCCGTGTCTGGCCTCTGCCTTATAACATAAAGTTCGAAAACCGGGCATCGTCGAGGCTAGGCATCGATCAGTGAAAATGGAGTCAACAATTTATGATTCTTTGTTTGCTTCACATTCGCGTTTCCCACGATGCGAATATTCGGCGAGGGTAGACGATAAAGGAGGCTGAATCGGATTGCAATTTATTAACAAACTACGGATTATTATCCGAGGGTACGCGAATCGATAATGAATAATACACTTGAAATAATAAGTGCGAGCGCGGTGTTGACTTTTAATGCCGCAATCGAGCATATGCCCGGCTGCGTTTTCGGTGCTGGCAGCTCGAAATACTAATTGCAGAGAGATACACAAATGCAGGTAGCGTAGGTTAGTAATACCCTAAAACCTGTACGGCTAATTAGATGCTTCAATAGAAAGCAAATTCAGAGAAATAAATGTAGGTGTGCGCGCTTTGGCACTGTCCATTCATGCGATACTCTGAATTTGCGGTCCTATTGTTAGAAAACCGATATCCATCGAAAATCGTAGTTCAAATTGGAAGACACGTTGATAAAAAACAATCGCTATCCGTGTCATTATCAGCTGCTCGCAAAACCGGAACGACGTCTCGTTATTTCTTTCGCATAGCCTAACGTACGATGCTGATTTACGTTACGCGAGTATTAAGCAATGGTGAGTTAAGTCTCTGTGACGCTGCGGGACATTAATATGTCCGCATGTTGGGGACTTCTAATTACGTCGTATACATGTTCGTTCGCACAAAGCAGTACACGCGTGGAGTTTCCGAAATAGATATAATACTACACGCACGTTTCGCTGCGCCGGAGTTCGTAAGAGTACCTACGCGAAAGTTTACGGTCGATCGTGGGAGGGGGATAAATTCATTACCACCCCGTAATTAGCTGTCATACAATTCATCCGCTGACGGCATCTCGCCGCGATACACCGTGCCTGTTTCTATAAATCTCGCACATGCAGGAGGGAGAGAACAAAAAAAAAAAAAAAAATATACGCCTACGCGCTGTACGCGCGATTTTTCCACCGCGTATCGTAACTTTACACCTAGGACTGTGGCCGCGTATCGGCGGCGATATCGAGCCGAGTGGTAGGGCGATATTTATTGGTAGAATTTATAGAGCCCTTTCACTTCGCGCCCGCCGTCGGAGAGAGAACGAGCTCGCTTATTCTGACATTCTTATGCTGCTCCTTTTTATTATTTACAAGACAGGCATGATGACGTCTGCGAAGTCTCTCATCGAATTTCCTCTCGCCGCGCAAAGTTCACGCCGTCGAGCGTCGCGTACGGAATGAGACGATATTTTATGGAAAATGAACTCCCATCGAAAGGTGCCGCTCGAAGATTGAACGTTACACAGTGATTTTTCGTCTCTGATGGCGTGCACGATTTTGCCTACCGGCGCTGGCGTGGTAGGGTCGGAAATTTGTGCTGCGCGCTCGTTCGCTCTGCTCGCACCCCGACGCCGATTGAACGCTCCACACACCAGCCACTGTAATCGCGATCGCGATTTTTCTTTAAGCACCTCCGTCTTTCAACGTCGCCAGACCTCTTTCCGCTCGCTGCCTCTCTCGCCCGTCCCGAAACAAGCGCGGCAACAGAGCGCGCCGAGACGTTATCAAAGCAGCCGACGGAATGTGGAACGAATCCGTCATCTGAAAATGGCGAGCCTGCATCGTGTCGCGGCCAGTAAAGTATTTCCTCGTCGACGGCAAGAAAATCCACGAGCCGCCGCGCGGGGAGTACGAGCGGAGCAGTGGATGCGGAAAAGAGTCGACGCGGTCGCGAAGTACGGAGTGAAAAGTTTCGGGAGTTTCTTACGGAACGGAACTGGGCCTCCCGCTGGAATCCTGTGCCCGCGCCGCGCTCGTGAGAGGCGAGGAGAGGAGACACTGACGAGATCGATCCACTTTGTCATCGTGAGAGAGCGAAGAAGGAAGTTGAAGAGGGTTCGTCGGGACCCTTTTCAGAACGAGGTACATCGGGAACGCGAGAGAACGAATGCGAGACGGGAGGAACGAGGACGAGGCTTTTGAACGGCTCGAAATCCTTTTCACCACCCTCCACCCTACTCCCACCAAGCCTCTTTCCATCCTCGTTCCTCTCGCGGCGCATTTATCCGAGTGCTTAGATGTTTACTTTCGATCGTAAGAACTTTGTTGCCTAAAAGAATAGAGGAACCCCGTTCTCGATAGCGCTTGCTCCGATGTGATGGCAGTGTTCAAACAGGTTCGAGGCTCTTTATTACGGGGAAGAGAGTACGGCTGAGAGATACTTTTGCGGAGGGCGGGCTGGGGTATATAGATCGCAAATAGCGGACGATCGGCCCTTTCCCGGAAGGGGATAGGCGGCAAGCTCTCGGCGTGGGTGGATAGGTCTCGATTCTGCTTCCACATCCAGTCTTTCGCTCCTTCCACGTGGCGCGCGGCGCAGCGTTACCAAAGTGTCGTCGTGGAAATCGGGATGCTTCTTTATCGGGTTCCCCGCTGAATGGGCTTCTCGGCAAGAACGTGTGCGGCCTGCCGCTTTTCCGCCTCCGCAAAGTTCGAGACCGTTTATCGCGAATTCCGCGAGGCCGATTTACGTCGGAACTTCGGTGTGAGACTGGTCGGCGCGCGCAATTAATGGAATATACGATTCAGTAACGTCGGATTCCGCGAATGATCGTGCTCGCCAGCGTTTCGACGGTTTTTGCATCGCGATCACTTGAGTTACTTCGAAGCGCGCGTAGGTGTCCAGCGGAATTTCCCATATTCGTTTGCCGGTAGTTACGAAAGAAAAATTGCTTTCGCGGCGGGAATTTATGTAATTTACAGTTAGCCGCACGCAGCGGCCCGACGTTACTTATCGTTGCCGCGCGATCTAATGTCCTCTGCCTCGCGCATAACTTACGCTTTTATACTGAAACTTCTGGCACCTTCGATCGTCGCGGCATTTACACCGTGAGCTACCGATATTTCCCCGCTTTCTCCTTCGACACACTCGCACGCATTCTGCCCGCGCGAACTGACCATTCGCCGCGCACGATTTACGCCGCAATATCCGGCCGTTCGCAGATCAAACTCAAGAAACAACCCCACACAAAAGCGTCCGCCACCGAGCGCATCTTAACAGCTCCTCATATATCAGTCGATTTTGATCGTTTTCAACGAAACCTAACTCCTTTCAACCTGCGCCCGACCTGTCCCAACGTCAGAGCCGAAAATCGAGGATTCTCCCAATCAGCCCAGACACTTTGCTGGACGATAACGGTGGCTATCAGGGCACGTGACGTCCTGCGTCGATGGGGAAAGTGGACGGTGGAAGGGGGACTATTAGATACGGCGTCGGACATTCCGACAGGCAGGAAATCTAATGGCAGGCCCGTGAAAAGCGTCGTCGCATGTCCGGATAAGAGAGTGTACGAGGGCACGTAAGGATAATATACGATGGCGTTCAACGAACCCGCGCCGAGAGGCCTTGTTTCCCCCCCTCCTCCGGCACCTCCTCCAGCCTCCACCGACCTCCTTCGTCCTTCTTGCTCTTCGGCCGACGACGGTGGCACGGTCCTGGGACACGGGCCGGCGAAATGAACGGACGCAAAACGACATAGCGAAATAAAATCTCTTTGCTACTCGGCCGAGGAACCTGCCCGGTCGTCTCCCTCGTTCCACGGCTTCTTCTCTCCTCTTTCTCGTCCTTACTTCTTTCGAGGATGCGTGCCTGGGAGGCTCGCAGTCGGCCAAAAGAAGGAGCGGAAGGAAGACGAGGAACGAGCGACGGCGAGTGATCGATACACTTTAATCCCTGCGCTCGCTCGACGTTTGCACGATAATCGAGTCGCTGACATGTGTGGCAACGGCGACGGCTGAAGACAGTTTGAATGAACGTTATCGGACGGGAGCAGCTAGATTGGCACTCGACGTACGCCGAGTTAAAAAGCAATTTCGAGGAAGTGGATCGCGGGAGATGTAGATTTCCCGGAAAAACTATCGGACGAAATCGGGGGAGGGGGGTGGGGGTTAAAAATCCGGAGTGATAGAGTATTACGAATTCATTCGTATTTCCGGCGGGATTCCTGGAGATTTAATTTGAACGGGAAAGATGCAGGGGAGGAAAAGTTGGGTATGCGAGTTCACGGCTCTTGTCGAATTATCGCTTCCGCGAATCGATCATCTCCCGGTTCGACGGGGAAGGGTGGTTTATTCTTCGGCGGATTATTGGGAAAGTTGGAACATCGAAAAGTATCAATTAAAAAAGACCGCGCCTTGTTGGCACGTTTTCTCTTGATCTCGCTTGCCTGCGGCTTATCAGATTTCAAGAACCGTTCGTTAGACTCGAGCGGCGGGGAAGAAGTACTTTTTTCCTCTTCTTTTTCCCGAGAACCGTATCGATGCGGCGCGCGATAAAGCATGAAACGTTGTCGCGCGAATTATCACCGCGACGAAAATCGAACGTCCGACGTATCCGAGCGGGTGGTGCCAGAAAATTTATTCCCACGTAAATCCTCGCGTCGCTCTCACTCTCCGTCCCTTTCGTCGTCTCCCGCGCGAAGGGTGCATTACACAAAAATGATATTGAAACGTATGAACAGAGACGAGAGTCCGCGTCCCGCGAGGCCTGCCGTCCCTCCAGCCGCTCTCGACTCGCGATCGATAATTCGATTTGCGTCCAAACATTTCTGGCCGCCGGCTCGTCGCTGACTTTTCCGCGCGCGCGCTTTGCAGCCGTGCGGCCGAATTTAACGCGGAGTCGCAGATATAATTCACGCCCGTCCGCTCTTAAATCATCGACGTAATCCAGCGCGCGGCCGAGATTAAACCGCGCATAAGCTGTCCGCGGAAATCGCCGTTTAACAGCCGAGCGGTCGTTCGCTCTTTTTTTCGGCCGCCGCGCGCCGCGCCGACGAGCGGACGTGATCGATTCGACGGATTGTCAAATTGCTCGGCTCCCGGTGAGGTTCGCCGACCCCGCGGTCGTGGAAATTAAGGCTGCGGTTGCAATCTGACGAGGGAATCGATACCTGGCGTGTGCGCTCACGCCGGAATCCGACACAATCGATACTCTTTTCCGATCGATGCCTGACACGATGTGCTAAATGCAGCCGCCTCCTATAGCCGCGCGACTATCTAACATCTAATCCGGCCCGCACCGGCGTATCGGGTTTCACAATTTACGGGCGTCTATGAAGCGCGGGAAAATTGCGCGCAACGGTAAATAATTCACGCGCGCTCGGCTTTGCGCGCTCTAAAGGATCTCTGCATTTACATACAAGGCTATTTACATATTTTTGCCCTCGCCCGGCAAACGTGGAAGCGTTTTCGCCTAACGAACGCTACCGGCGAAAGGGCCGGGGGACGGATAAATGTGTTCGCGCTTTTTAACATCTTCGACGATAATGCTTTCTCTCTGTCTGTCTCTCTCTCTCTCTCTCTCTCTCTCTCTCTCTCTCTCTCTCTCGGCTGAATTTCGTTTATCATCGCAACGCGCAATATACACAACTATTACAGCAGGGCAAACGTTACACAGTTCGCAGCTCCGCTCGTGCTGGGTATTATGCGAGGGCGGTATAACCGCGGCTTAACGTTTCACGCGAATGACGCCGAACACGTGGTCGACTGGCAACGATGCTGAAAAGTACATCGCGCATCAAAACTGGGTCGGGTTTTTGTTTAAACGCCGTGCGGGGAGAGAATGAGAACGAGGGAGAGAGAGAGGGAGAGCGTGTGCTTTAAATGCGATGGATGTCATTGTTGCAAAAGGACGGCTTAGAGAGGCGCACCAGGGAAGGAGGGCGCTCTAGCTGGACGGAACGAAATCCATTTGTCTCGCATCGCTCTGGCCACCGGCTTAAAAGGCCTTTCCATCCCGTCTCTTTGCTGTCTCGAACCCGCTGGCCGGACGAAAATTACTCGTAACAAGATTTATTTCATTTAAATGAGGATGTGCCCTAGGCGCCCGACTAGAGAACGCAACGTCGCGTGCGTTTCCTTCGTATCCCCTTCGTTCTTTCCTCCCAAGTGCCATTCTAACTAACGCGCGAGACGAACGTCCGCCACGCTTCTTTAGCCAGATTGCTCTCTCGGCCCTTATGTAAGACTTCATCTAGTCGCATTTGCAATTTTACGATTTTTCCGTCGCATTCCCATTATCGTACGTCCGAAATAGGATACTGCTTGGAGTCAAGTGGACACTCTGTGCTTATGCAACGTGAAGAACACTGCAATTTTTTCGTTTTTCTCTTTACTTTGTTTCCAAATCACACTTTGTAAATAGGACACCGTTTGCTTGTAAGATTTAACAGATTCCGACTACCGCGCTTCTACAGTCTCTTTACATTCGATCGTATTACGCTATTTAAATTTGTAAGGATGGTTAGATTGAGAGACAGAGATGCCCAAAACCGGTTGGTATTTAAAACAGTAACACCGGAGGGATCAAGGATCTTTCGAACTCGCATTTCCAATCCCGAGAATACCCGACGGACTTCTATGCCCCACGGTTCTGCGTCGGGTGTGACAGTCGTTAGGAATTCGAGGAAGTCGAATCGATAGATCGAACCAACTTTCTCCTCCTCTCTCGGTCGGGCGCAATTATTTGTCGAGCTCTCTCTCCTCTCTCATTGACGCCTGAATTCCGACGAAACTTTTACTGTCTCGCCTCGCGCGCCAATCCCCCCGACACTGCCGATTGACGAGTTTGAGTCGTCTGCGACGATCGACCGACAAATAGAGCATAGACGGCGATACTCCTTCCTCGAACGACGAAGTTCCTTAATTAAATCAGGTGCGAACACGGAACGGGGGCCGGGCGTTACAATCTTTCCAAGCTGTTTATTTGAAAATGTCTCGCCGCGCTCGCCTGCCGTTTATCGGTACTATTACTTTTTACGAAAATGATAGGCCTCGCACGAGTACACGCGATTCGCACAATTAAAAAAACCGCGACATCCTCGCGCGCGCGCGCGCAATCGATCGCTTTCCAAAAAAGGAGAACCGTTAATTGGTTAACCACCGGTGCCGAGGCCGTAAACGTAACGAGCTCGTCGTCGCATAGGTAAACGCCTCGCATCGGCGAGTCCCGCGACGCGGCGCGGTTCTCGAGAAGGAAGGAAGTGCCTTTTAAGAATGCATTTCCACGGGATCGCGGCGGGAAAGTTTCGCGAGAACGGCGACCCGCGGCCGACGACGACGACGGCGTCGCAGACGCGTTCGATTTATAACGCCGGCGGATAAAATCATAGGCGCGGATATTATGGCGATCCTTAGAAAACGGCCTCTGAATATTTCATGGCCCGCGGCCGTTTCCCGTCGATTCCGTCCAAGTGCCAATTTGCGCGCGTTGCCTCGAATTCGCGACTCTCTTTATGTCGACGCGCATACGCATGCGTATATGCAATATACACTCGCCGTCCGCCGTCGCGAGCGAGGGCTCACGGTAATCTGCATAAATTGGGTTGTTACCGGCGATGAAAGCCGGGGCGAAAAAGTAAGTTTAAGGAGTCGCCTCCCGTGAGAAAGTTTCGCGCCTCTGATTTATAACGCGCCGCGTTAGCGGGCAACTTTTCCGCGCCGTCCGTCGCGGGAAAGTCGGCCGATACCCGGGACGAGTCTCGTTTTATAGGTAAGACGGCACTTTATGCGCCCGACGAAATGGATACTTCGCGTGACAAAGGCCCCAGGTGCCGGGCCCGACGAAAATTGCCGGCGCATCGCGATTTCCGCTTTCCCGCGGCATTATCCTCGGATTTCCATGTGCAACTTCGGCGACTCACGTTTCACGTTTCGTTAATATCGGTATCAAATATCGGCGGGAAACGGACGTTTCGGCAGTCAATGTTTGCGAATGGGAATTATTCGTCGGAGCTACAGGATCGCGATACCCATGCCCTCAAATCCTACCAATTTAATGATCGACGTATATTAACATCTATGAGCCTTGAAAATGAATAGTTAGATCTGTTAGATGCTTGTACGGTCAGGAGCGTACAGAGTTGGTTCGTAAGGAAGATTAGGGCATTGAAACGTATATAGGATAGTTTGCGGCCTAACCACACCATATGCATCGGATCGGTACTGATGCGGTACCCTAAAAAGACGATTTAAACAAAAGACGTAGTTGGCTCGTTAATGTTACGACGGGACGTTTCCCTGTCATTTTCGTTTGGTATTCGTTCCGCGACACGCACGCGGATGTGCCTCACGTTCCGGCCTTAATCCTCGATGCTTCATGGCGTTTCTTCTCCTTTCCACCCCCTTTACTGGTTCTATCCGTTGATCCCTTCCTGAAAAGGAAAATGTTTCCTTCCGGGCTCCGGCGCATTCCTCGACTCTCCTGATAGAAAATCAGGATGGCACTCGTCCACGACTCTCGCGAGTTCTCCCCCGTCTCTCTCCACTCCCGTTCGTCGTCGGACAAGTTGAGACCGACAACGACTTACCGGTAATTTCGAGCGTTCTCGATTTTAGACGATTGTTCGGTACTTCACGTCGCGAAAACGTTTAGCCTCCAATTTGGACTTTCATTCTCCGCGCGCCTCTGCCGAGAATATCGGAGTGCAGGAAGTGATTCAGGAGTAATCGCGAGCGACGTAAGAATTCCCGACAATTCGATAATCGTCTGTCGCATTAAGAGCGCGGTTCGGCGAGCGAATTTCTTCGGCGACCAGTACTCTCCAGCTTCGAGTCTCGTGCCTCGCGGGAAGCAACGGAAGTCGCCATCAATTTAAGATTTCGTTCAGCGCCGATTGTCGGGCTCGATACACGTGTTATGTTAAGAGAGCGTCTTGGCAGCGTGCTCCATATGTTATTCTCGAGTCGTTCCTGTGGACTGGGTATAGTGAGGGAGAAAATGAGAAACAAATATAGAGAAAGAGAGAGAGAGAAAGATGAGTGTTGTCACGAGGCTCGATTGAAGAGACGGGATCCTTTTTTATATTCACGGTGACACGTGTTAGCGACATCTGTCGTCTGTCACGACGTAGGACACGTGTCAACGGAACGGACGTATGTGCCATCGCCGTCGTATGAGCGACTCCTCCTGCCCCCGCCGAATTTGACCCCGTGTTGCCGTCGAGTTTTCCTTCGTGACTGCATTGATTTGACGCACGCGACGGCATTCGACCCCGCAACCCCTATCTAAATATTCACATGTCAAGTATTTTTATTGTCGGATCTGTGCTAGTCAGATTGATACGAACGGTCTCCAGGCATCGGCGTATGCTGGCATTTGGATACATCTACATTTGGCGACTGACAAATTTAATCACTTCACTGATTGCGAATGTAGTTCATAGACACACGTTAAACATCTGTCGGTTTGTAAATTCACGGAGTTGGGCTGTATTTAAACGTGTCGATAAGTATACAACAGTATGTACTTTTTTTTTACCAAGGTATCCCAGTCAAGTTTCAGAGTCCAATTTGATTCTCCTAAAAATACGTTCCGAAGCACGCGGCTGAAAATCTCTCCTTGAACATTAAAGCTTGTGGTACCAAAGATACTGATTCTGCCCTTTACCATCTTGTACCGAATGTACGAGTATCATCCATGTTAGTAGAATCATAATTAAAGACGTATAAAAGAAGATACCGTCATTAGTTAATGCAATCGTATTACGATCCTTACTTCAACCGCTTCTTTAATTCAACTCTTATCGAACGTGTAAATACAGTATTACGCGCATAAAGAAGAACCGGTCTTTCAGATTCTGATACTTAACAACGTACTTCAAGCGGAGAATCAAATCGGATCCGTGCACCTGCCTAGGTCCCCTTGTAAGTAGAATGCTTGACATCATCCGAACCCGTGATGACGATCTCTGAAACAACTGGCAGTGGGGTCGTTGGAAACCTGTTAAGTCCCTGTCGGCCTTTCCCTGGCCTCCCCGTGCTCATGTTCCTTTTGATGTGCCTTATTATCGCGGACAACGTAATATTTCTCGTCACACGGCACGTCGATTTCTATCAGAAATTTCATCGAACGTCGTCGTCGGCGCGCGGGGGAGCTTCACCGCGCCGTCAGACTTCAAACGTATCTCGCATTACTCGCGCCATGAAATCGTCGGAGCAGCGAACGGCTGACGAGGAGGGAGAGGAAGGAAGGGCGAACGAGAGAGCGAGGCAGAGGAAGCGAGTAGCGCAACCGACGCGTTTTACCGCGGAGGCGATTTGAATTTTAAATCTTCCGTGCGGGCTTATACTCGACTAATTTCCAACCATCGCGTCCCGTCGCGCCGCCACTTCGGCAAGGTATCGACTAGTCACGTAATTTCATGCCCGATACCGGCGATCCCGGCGTTAAAAGTGCAAGCATTCGTGCTCGCCTTTCTTTGTATTCGCCCTTCAGCCGCGTCCTGCATGTTTTATTTTTCATTCGCCCCGGCCGGCGAAGTTTTTTTCCCGAAGACCCGAAGTCGACTCGCGCGCCGGTACGTATTTATCGATTGCCGGGTAAAGAGCGGTCTCGGATATGCAGGCGTATTTTTGCGAAGTTTCAGGAAATCGATGAATTTTCGATGATACGCACGGGTCGTGTATGTGAGAGGGGTCGGGAAAAAGTATCGGCTAGCGGATCTAGCTAAGCCACTGTTTCCTCTCGTTCCCGATAGAGCGGAGCGAAAAAACGTTCATTGCCTGGCGTCCGATTGTTCGACGAATGATACGTTTCTGTTTCCGCGGTTCACGCCGCGGGACTACCGAGCGGAATCGGGCGAGCGGCTCTAAACGCTTATCCGGTCGCGGGCAATATTTAAATTATTCAAAGGACGCGCGACACAAAATATAATCGCGTAACGAGATACGCGCTCGTTCGTCGGCCGTAATTTGCGAGCGACAAAGTTGTCCGGTGATTGCGAAATTCTTGATACGATTTTTAATTAAAGCTCAATTTGTTCGACGGTAAACGGATTAAATTTTCACGTGCTCGCAGTCGGCGCGCTGGACGTTCGTCTGAAGTGTTCGAAGAGTTCTGAAATCGATTAGTGCCGAGCGTATTAAGCATGCTTGGCAATTACCCAACATTTTCTTCTGCGATTAGCCGAACGAGTTGAACTATAGAACGGCTGGGTAGTATCGTTGATGACGGTCCGTGTTTGCGAACATCCGACGGTCCCAAATGACGTACGCGGAAACGGTGCACACGACCGACGTGCTCCCGCCACATTGTGTGCATAAATTATATGCGCCTCCGTGCGACAATACATGCGGGCTGATTCGGTACGTTTATTCCCGTTTGTGCGGTGTCCACTTTTTATCCCGAAATCACCCCCGACGCTGCACATCAACGTTACCACTCTTAACTCCGGACGTTGGCTTTTCCCGGGCGCATTGCCGACTGACCGTTCGATTTCCCGTCGACATTTGCTCTCAGTTAACATTATTATCGACGCGATTAGTTAGTCGCATCTTCGGCCGACGCGCTATAATGGATTACACGTCGCAATAATTGATCGCGACTGACATGGGGAGCCACGGCAAATAAGCGTGCGAAATTCACATCCATCCTCGCTCAAACATTTATTTCAATCCCGGGACACGCGCACGTTCATTTCGGCCACCGATAAAGTGTGCGCGCCTCGGGAGGAGAGTCAGGAGATCGAATTTTGTCGTGCCGACGGCAGTTGGAAGTCGACGGGCGACAAGTGACGAGAAGTTCCTCACGACAAGATTCGCGAAGTGCCGTCTTCGCGCCCCACAGGCTTCTCGATTTTTAATCCCGCAAGCAGCACGCAAGCACCTCGTTGGAATTCGCCACCGCCGCCTCAGGTTTCATTACTGCTGCACGCGGCGCATCGATTATTCCGCGAGTCACGTCGAACGCGTACGGGGAATAATTTTCGCAGGCCGCGATATTTCACGACGCCGTCTACTCTGTCTCATCCTCCCTCGCTGTTTTCTCCGGGCGAACTCTAAACGAGCGTGGCACGGCCCGCGCCTCGACCGCGGTGTACATTATCGGACGCGAATACTCGATCCGTTACGCGTGATTGACGCGGGCAGATTTTCCGCGCGTACCCACGCACTGTGCACTCGATCGAATTTCCCTTTCTGGGCGTATCGCGTGGCGTTTATCGATCGCGACCCTTGCAAAATGTACGCTCGGCTCGCTGTCTGGCCCGCCGATACAGTAAGTGCGTCGGGAGAGACAGAGAGAGAAAGAGAGAGAGAGAGAGAGAGTGCAAGAAATCCGCGGGATCCGAAAAATCCGAAAAAGGCTACAGGAGAGGAGACGAGGTACAGGCCGAAATCGTCCCGCCGGCATTCGAAACAGCGGAGATAGGAAATCTCATTCCCGCGACCGAATCCGCTCTCCTCGTTTTTCACCCGTGAGTCTCGCTCAAGGGGTTACGGCTCCTTTCGCGCAACTTTCTCGTACTTTCTCCACTCCGGGGCGCTCTCGTCTCGTTCGGGCGGCCGCGGGGAGGGGAATGGCGGACGCGAGGAGGGAAGGACGCGACGGCAAAGGAGCAGCGAGAGGGGACTCCTTCGGCTCGGCGAGGATATCCTTCCGACCGCTCCCCGAGCCGCCCGCGACGAGAGCTTATTTCGCGCAAGCTCGCTTTGCCCATCTTTCTGTCGGCGCCCACCCTTTTCGCCCGGACCGGGTCGTCTACTTAACTTCACGGTACCGCGAGCTTTCGTCGAGAAATACAGCGAAACGCTCGGCGGCACTCTCGTCTAGCATTGCCCGCTGCTGGCCGTGCGATTTAGTCGCGCGCGAGCCAGGAACATTGAGGGAGGACACGCGTCGCGAACGCGCTCGCGATCGAACGGCGACTTTGTGGTCGGGAGGCACGGAAGCCGTTCTCAGATTTTAACTTTAATCTTTGAGTTTATTTATTTATTTATTTATTTAGTTACGGGATATCCCATTTTGTAATACAATATAAAATCATAGATATGCGGACATGTATGAGAACTTTGCCTTAGAAATTACGGAGTATGACGAAGCAACTTAATTATACTATGTAGAACAAGAACTTATAATATCATTAAGTTAAGGGGGTTAGAATAGTTTGAAATTTAAAAAGAAACGATTTTTCTTTGCGGTTTTGGGTTAGTATTCCGGCTTTCGTAGGAAATTTTAAACTGATGCAAGGTCTCTCGCGTTAATTGCTCTTAGGCGTCGACGTCGGCATCAGAGCGTACCGATCGAATCTTTAGCGGAGCAGGTATGCGTCCGTTCTTGTAAAAATTTCAACTTCGCATTCCGTGCGACGCGACCGCTGGCATCCAACCGCACGATTCGCCATCCAACGCCCCGTGAAAATGCTGAAACTTCGCTGAACTCTTTCGCGTCGCACGTATACTCGCCCTCTGAGTGTTACGCCCTCGAAGATCGCTGTGTTTCCAAACAGGAGAGCCGGAAACTGGGCGTCTCGTTTCCGCGAAACGGCGCGGAGCCGTGCAGATTTTAAATTGGAGCACGAGACGAGGGAGTCCGCGATGTGTGACGTCGCCGTACCTATTTCGAAAGTCGCGTTGCCTCGGGGGTGCGTTTAATTTACAGGAAAAAATAGAAGGAAGAGAGCGAAAAATGGGGCGCGTGCTTTTGCAGGGGCGGGCTAAAGGAACGCAATGGGTCCGTCGCGGGAGCTTGAATTATTCATGGTACCCTGTGGGACCGATGATAAAGCAGGGGAGGGAGGGGGGAGACCGTAAATTTCAATTTACAAAACTGTTAAGCATCCGGACGTCCAGTTACCTGCGTATCTACTTTTCGGCCATCTCCATGCGTTCATGGTCATTGATCCTCTCTTTTTCACCCCCTCGATCGCGTGTCGACGCACAGGGATATACAGGGTGACGCGATCAGAAGGTTTGCCCTTGTAAAAGTTTCATTCGACACCAGCCAACGTCCTTGAGAAAATGTTTCACCGTTGGAGTCCGGTGCCAGGGTCTTTTCGGATACACGCGCCGCCACTTCTTAATTCACACGCAATGTAGCCAGATTCGGCATTGGACTTGCGACCTCTTAATATGCATGCCGTGTCTCTAAATTAGAGCCATGCGGGCCGACCGGTGCGATAAACGAAAACAAAGAATGTGTCACTGCGTAAGTGTAAGTTATTGCACTAAAGAAAACGGGAAAATATCTCCCAATCGTTTCGGGACATTCATACGCGACGGCACGTTCAACGATCAAAAAGATCAGTACTAAGTACCAATTCATCACCACATCCCTTCTACCTCTCAAAGAAACTCCTTCAAACTAAGATCTCGTCATGGCAAGATCTTTCGCAAATGTATCTCCCCAAGCAACGTAGAATACATTCCTGCGCAAGAACCACCCTATACATCCGCACACGCTCGATTCCACCTGTCTGTTTCTCCGGTTCGCGGTGTACCCATAAAACGAGCCAACCCCGCCATGCTGCCGTGGGGACACGGTAATGCTCACCCAGAGGATGAGGAATTCCCGCATGTATATAGGCGTCGCGTACTGGCGCACGGACAGAGAAACACAGGCTGAGGAGGCCTGGCACATGCGCGCGTACGATGATGCCTATGTATATGCACGCACTCTACAGGGGGTAGTTCGCATACCTCAAGCGGTGGCTTTCCTTCCCACGTTTCGAGGGGTGAAAATGTGCCCCCGGCGTGCAGCAAGGGTAGGTAATTGTTTTGCCCTAGGTATTCTCTCCCACCTCGTCCCTCGTTCTCCGTCCTCGTTCGTCTTCCGCGCCTCTCGCCCGCTCCGTCCCTTTCTGCACACTCCGACTCCGACTCCTTGCCCCGCAACCCTCTTTCTTCGACGGTGAGAAGAAAACCGGTGCGCCAAGTCGTTTCTTGCCTCGCTCCGCACCTTTTTCCCTCTGATCACCGGCTTCCAGGGGCGCGCGCGCGTGCGACTTTGTGCTTTATCGAGAAAAGGCGTCGCTGCCTGACAACCCGCGTTTCCTTTTGACCGGCTTCGCTCGCTCGCGCGCGCGCGTGCCTTCGTTGCAGCGCAGCTTAATGAATTTTTTCCCCGCGCATTGTCCTCGGCAAACGTTTCGCGCCACTTTCATGTCGGACGGAGAGCGCGCGGTCACGTGCCGTTGCATAATTTTTCGTCTGGAAGTACACACCGCACGTCGTACGTGGTGCGGCGTGAAAAATTTATCGGGCGCAGCGTTGCGCGCGGAAGACGGTTTTATCTGCTTAAGGCGAGAGATTTACGGCGGAGGGGCGGAATTTTTAACGCGGACTAATCGGTCAAGTGTGCGTTGCGAGTGAACTGTGTGAAACGTTACGAATTTGGGCGAAGATCGGTCGCGCTGAAGAATTTAGGGAAGGAAGTAGTACGGCGGAAGGTCAGTAAGGGCCGATAGTTCTAATTACTTAACAGATAAAATTGTGTCTAGCGTTGTTCTACTTGTCATTAAAATTTATTTCCCAGTTACGATCATTATGATAGGTTATAACAGGCTTCTCCACTTTACATCTTTTTCAATCAAATGAATCCAATAGCGATTCACATTTAAGTTATACAGACTATAGAGCAACATCGATAGTGGTCATATAGAGTCGTGCCAGATCTAGTACCATTGTTCAAAAATTTCCGGCATCAATCAAAATCGACACATTTATTTCATGACTCCGATTATAGGGTCTCCGATCCACTTAAACGAGAGACTCTCGATTGGTTGGATCCTCGTCATCGAATTATCGATCGGTGGCGATAATGGCGAGAAAAAAAATAGGAATTGGTACGACAGAAGCGGTCCGGCGCGTCGTGAAAAATTTATCAGCACGCATCCAACGGTTGTCGGAGCGGGGATCAATCAGTCGTCGTACGAGCTCGCGCGAGTTTAGAATTTAATTCCGGCCCGACTCGCGTCGCCCGACTCACCCTAATTCCTGTCGCGTGGAAAAGCCCCGCTTCGTTTTCAACTTCCAGTATAGGAAACCGGATCGGGAATTATCGCGGGTCGATGTGTCCAATATTTTTCCCGTATCCCCTCTCCTTTCGGCGTACGCCCTCCCGCTCCAGTTCCGTAGAACGATCGAGTTACCGACTCGTCGGCCGCTTCTTTTTCTCCGACATTCCCATACGTACGTTCCTGCTAGTCCGGCACACGGGATCCGAGTACGAAACACTGTTCCGATGGCATCAACTACGTCACACCACTGTCACATCCTAGGATGTTCTCTCGTTCACGCAAATTGCACCGCTTAAACCGAAACGAGCCAATCCGCAAAACGACCACACCTACTCAATAATCCGAGAATCAATTCGACCACGAGAGACAATGTCTTGCGAATAAAAATCCGTCACGCGTGAAAGTTTGTACCGGGAGACGGCTCGGACGGCCTGATAAGCACGTTTGCAGAAAGTAAATGTTTTCTGATGTAAAAAGTGTCGCTATCCAGGACGGATATTGTACACGCCCGGCATACAGTATTCTCGGGACCCGCTGGGTGCAGGAAAGATCGCGATGTCTTTTGTATGTATGGCGAATATCCCGAGGGGGATCGAAGGAAACGCTGGCAGAGCAAAGGAGGTTAAAAGGAGCACGCTGGTTATGGGCGGAAAGGGGAGTAAGGAGCGGGAACGGAGGAAGGTGGTATTTCCTAGGGTGACTGGTTCCGAAACGGTCTCTAAAATCGCAGCGTCACAGTCGCGACATTTATCATAATTCACGGTAGTCGACATAGTTTTCTCGTCGGCTCACCCGAGACGAGAATTCTCCACGTCCTTCTCCGGCGCGCTCACGTCCTTTCCTTCCTTCCTTCCTTCCTTCCTGCCGCCCTGTATCTCGCTGATCCGACCTCTCGCGAATTCCCTGCGCGGAATAAAGAATAAAGCGCCCGGCGGTAAGAGAAGATGGGCGGATAGATAGAGTGAGACCCGTGCCCGATCGCTATCTAGCCGTAAAAGCGTACATCTCGTTCGTGGTCGTTGCGCGTGTGTTCGTGAACGTTTTGGGGGCGCGCGAGAGGAGGGCGAGGAAGTTGGTATTGGGATGGTCGGTGCCAGGTAGAAAAAGAGAGAGCGAGAAAAAGAGAGGGAGAGAGATAGAGAGAGAAGCTCCACTCTCCGACGCCCGGCCATGCATTATTTTCGGACTGCGGCGAGTTTTTTCTACCCACAGATTTCGAGCGCATCTAGGTGGTTTAGGTGGTTTTCGATGCGACTCGCCCTTTCAACCTCGAAGCCCTCGCACAGAGAAGCGCGCTGCACGCCGAGGAACGCTATCGATTACTCTTCCGCTCGCCTCGCGCGCTCGCCTGTAATTTCTTACCCCTTTTTTTCCGCACCCCTCTCCCACCCCCCCGTTGGTGTGTTCGTAACGTCGAGAGTGACGGCGGTTTAAACGAGGCACCGGGGCTAAGAATGCAGCCCGTGTTTCCCGGTAAAGTGTTTGGCGAATTAGCGGCCACCACTCGCTGTAATTGCCGCGCGAAAAACCGATATCTGTTCTTCTCTCTTACAACTAGCCCGTGCTCTCGGAGGATTTTAATTATTTGCCGCGCGCCCCCGCCCTCGTCGTCATCGATAGTGCTTACCCGCGGCGCCGTTCGATCGAGCGTGCGAGGGCTTGAAAAATTCAGGGAGCTGAAAATTCAAACGACCGCCCGACCGTATCTGAAAATTTACTCGTCCGCCGCGGCCTTTTATTAATACGCGGCGACGGCGGCGGCGGTTTAAAACGCGAGGCACGATTTTAAAGGCTGACCACAGGTCCCGCGCGCGCGGCCGCCGCCGCCGACGCTTCCGTGTAATTTTCTGCGCCCGACGCGTGTAAAACTTTTAAACGGCCGTATCAGCGTCGGAATCTAAACTCCTCGCGGTGCTTTACTCCTCGCCGTATACACATACGTACCTGGAGTGATTCGTTCGTTATACGGGTCAGGAGCGTATCTGCGCTCGTAAAGGCAATTTCGAGAACTGTTATTCATAAAACGATAACGAGGGCCGCACGGCTATCTCGAAGCACTCGGCTCGGGATAAGGCGATGATAAAGACGTGGAACTTCGTGGCAGGTCCCGGGAACGGTAACGTAAGCCGCGTGCAAGTATTTTCGACGAACTATGCGAAAATGATACAGCCGAGCGGCTGGTTATGTCGGAACTCCATTAACCGCGCTATTGGCGCGCGCGTTTCTTTTGAGACCGCTCGACGTCGGGCTACGATTTCATTTGTGCATTTGCATCGCGCGCGTTCTTCCATGCGATGCCGACGGGATAGAAAGCATCGTTTAAATAGCGCCATTAGAAATCCACGTGCGTACGCCTAGAAAGCTGCGCTAACAGTCGAAATTTTTATATATCGCAAACGTCTCCTCGATAATGCGTTCGACGGGATGGAATATTTGTAGCGCGCCGTCTGGAAGGATTGATGCGCAAGCTGGAATGGCATTTACACGGTCGTCATGCCGAATACCGCGATATCTTATTGCGGATAGACACCAAATATAAATTCGTCGCGAATGCTAAGTATATTATTTCCTGGCCCACTCACCCCTGGGGTATTTCAGTCGCGCCAATTTAACAGCTCGCAGGTGGTGTGAACAGCGAACTACCCCTCGAAATATACACCGCGACGCGGCGACCTACGGCAACTGTGCATTGTGCAAACAAGAATTTATAGTTTCCCCGATAATAATAATAACGCACTCCCTCGTACGGCCCGCACTCGACAAGCGCATTGTACATATTGGCGATCGACTAGCAATATTATTGAAATAAAGTTTATCCAGCCATATTTCAGCGGCGATATTATTCAACGTGTTTGCTTTAATCACTCGTGCCGAGCCGGCGAGTGATTATTGCTTACGATTGTTAATTTTGTTAGTCGCGAATTCCGCGCAACATAGGCAATCAAATCTCTCGCATGCGCGATCGTATAAATCTATTGTACCGGGCATAGCAGCAATGGAAAGCTTTCGAAAATATATATATCTCTATTCCATTCCTTACGCTTACGCAGTCCACATTGTGTTCACGTATGGTCGGTGCATGAAGTTCGCTCCGCAACACTCTGGCGGCTCCGAGGAACTCGATTTATCGAAGAAACTTTGTGAGCGTACATATTCTACTTGCCACATCCGCCGCGCAGAGATTAGATACCCAAGCCTGCACGTTGTCACGTTATCGGCGCGGATCGAGCCTCGATCGATCGATCCTCGGACGAACATCGTCCACCAGACGTCCTCGAGACACGAAACGAGATTTGCCCGCGTGGCAGCCGTGTAGAGAAAGGAACTGGACCTCGAGTCGCGTCGAGAGTGGGTCGCAAGAAGCGTGCGAAGGAAAAAGGTCGAAGGTGCGCGAGGGTCCATTATGGATTTGCCATTAGCCGGCTGGCAGGTGGATGACTCTATTTAAAAGTTGCGTGCGAAAAAAGCCGCTGACTCCCGCTCGAGACGAGCCCTCCTTTTTTCTTTCTTTGCGCCGCGCCGTACCACCCTGTCCTTCCATTTCGCCGGACTCGAGAGAGTCGAGTTTCTTCCGAGAGGCAACATTGCTCGGGGAGCGAAAAAAGATCGACACGATCGGCCGAGTGAGAGGCAACGACGGGCGAGACGTCGTGATTAATGTTGAGCACGTGTGATAAGCCGACGCCTTGTCAATATTGAATTACGATGACGGTAAATAATCGACATTAGTCAGTCGCTATCTATCCGGCGACGCAGACACGACGCTTTAGCGGCAAAGTTTAATGACTCCTGGGATCATTATCGTGCCTCAGCGTTGCACTTCTAGTTCCAGCCGGCGGAACGGTAAATAACGGATTGGAAAGTTTGACATTTTCGTTCGGCCGCGATCGCGCTGCTCGCTTTGTACATTGTGTTTCGTTCGGCCATGGCGCGCGGCACGTGAACGGTGACGGGCAGTAACGCGGACCTTGACCACTGATTTTCGCGTGGGCGGTTACGTTCCTCGTCCTCCCGACATTGAATTGTCCTACTAATCGGTCAATTGACATGTCTGTGCTTCGTCGATGAGCAGAGGTCACGGGGAACTTAACGATTGAAAGAAATATTTGACGGTTTCCTGCGGATGAGATTAAAATCGTTCAATGATCGTGAGGCTTGTTTTCGGCCATTCGTTCGGGTTAGGAAGACCGTGGGCTGAGTTTCGCGACGATTTTAGCTTACCAAATTTCTCGCCCGCAATTCGCCGCGCGCCGGACTATGATATTTCTACGTTAGGATAAAAGATCGCCCTCTCCGGCGGCTGATATATATTGGAATCTCTGGGACATCTTGCACGTTTCGCACTATGTGGAGCGAGGCTTCTCCATCCATCTTTCCCGACCAATTGCTGACGCGTCTCGTGCACTTTCCGAAGGACAAGTGCTCGGGCGGCAAGAAAACTGTCTCGACGGTTTGCACGAAACTCGTCTCACGGTCAGAGTACGAGTCGGAAGATGATAACGTTCGAAAAATACGACATCCTATTTCGGAACATTTGCTAAAAATACTGGCATTTACAAACGAAATTGACACGGAAACATTTTAGTAAAGAAACGTAACATTTCTACGCAACCATGACGAAAGAACAATATTCGAAAAGTTCACCGCATCATGCATCCGATTATCTCGAAAATTGTCGTTGAAATTCGAAGTTAGACCTCGCCCAGATCTGATTAACAACTCAATATTGACCCGGCCAGCGTTACGCCCGTAGCGCGCGATAATCCACCAGACCGCAGACAGAAAGTCGCGTCGCGCAAACTTGCCCGGGGTTCATTATCACATTTCAGTCGGCGAGTGCGACGCCGGCTGTAAGTTTTCTGCCACGAGGTTCATTCATTAACGAGTCCCGCTTACTTTGTCCTCGCATCGCCGTCAAAGTACGTCCCCGAAAGCCGCGGACTCTGAGACGGTGGGGGCAACGGGACGAATTTCGTCTCACCACTAGTACTATCGCACTACCGGTACTAGAGCCACCCCTCATTCTCATCCCTCACGATCCCTCTTGCTTTCCCCAGGAATTTCGCATTCGTCCCGACCCCACGTCCCTGCCACCCCCTTCTAGGAGTCTACGTGCTATTAAATCTTGCCGGGTGGCAAAAACTCCTTCCGAATTCTATTTGTCTTTCCACCCCTCTTCCTACCCCGTCCCGTCCTCGTCTCTGGTCTCCCTAGCGAAGAAGAAGTCCAGCCACTTCCGCCGGTTTTCTGAGCCCGGCTCGAAGTTCCGGCGACCAAACGCTAATCGGTCTAGACTACGCTCTTCTCTCCTCTCTCTCTCTCTCTCTCTCTCTCTCTCTCTCTCTCTCGCTTCTTCCACCCATCACGGTCCCTCCTGTCGCACGAAATCCTTATCCACCCCGCATCGCCCACCTCCCGAACGCTCGTCCCTTTTTTCGCCATCACTTCTCTACTCGTACGTATAATATTCCTTGAAAAGGAAGTGCTAGTTAAAAACGGCTTTTTACAACAGTTTGACCTTTTTAAAACCTGCGCTTACGTCATTGTATCATGAGCTCAAGATCGCGTTCAACAAAGACAGAATAACGCGTATAAAAACAGATACACATTTCCAATCGTAACCGTTCGCTTGTCCAGATTTTTTCCCGAGACCACTGTCACAGTCACCGACACGCATTTGCCTCATATCAGAATCGATGATAAACATCCAGTGTCCCGCGGAAGTACGTAAGACGGGATATCGATCGGCGCCAATTGCCGGAGTGCCGATATATACCGCCATTACCGGCACACGCAGGAGATACTGCTTCTGCGGTAATCCTTTCTCATCTCTCGTCGGCCCATGGGACGAGAGTGGATGCCGTGAGGAATGAAAGAAGATCCGTCCCCGATTAATACACACCAGTGTCGCCCGTGCACGGACTTTTTCTCGTGGACTTCCTCTCTTAAGCACATCGGAAGGCGGTCGGAGGGAGCGAGAGGGCTAGGTGTGTCGCGGGGGTGAGGGCCAATTCGTATCTAGTGTGATTTCCCCGGGGTAAAGTCGGCCGATCAACCGATCGAGTGGGTGGTTGAAAACCGCACTGGGAAACCTAATATCCGAGGGGTTCTTCCTCTCGCGCCACGGGTCCCTCAGTCCTCTCTCTCTCTCTCTCTCTCTTTCCTCTCCTCCGACAGTCACGAAAGCTTTAAGGGAGACCCTAGACGAACGGGCTCCACGCACGCTTTTGGTTTCGCGGAAAAAAACAGGGGCGATAATGCGAATCGATGTTCAGCCGGGCTGCCGTGGAATCCGAGGGCCTGGAACGAGTCAGTCCCTGACGATCGTCGGTAGGAATTGCAGTTTTCGTCGGAACGGCCTTTTCGGGAGTCGCGAGACTCGGATGAATCCTTCGGGCGAGGTACTCTATCCTGGAAAGAAATTTGTTGATTTACTCTTTGCGAAGTATGCCGGCGCGAGTTGTTTCGTAAATTGTAGTAACGCGCTTCGCTACGTGGAAAGTTTTCGTCGCGGGACATTGGGGGGGGGATAAAATTATAACTGACGCTTTTACGTTTCCGTCACAATATCGTTAAATTCTAGCGGCGAGGTACTAAGTGCCGTCTAGCGCAGCAGATAGGGTACCGCGGCTGTTACGATCGACTTCCAATCATTTCTCGACGACGTTGTCGTCGCGGTCGTTCGACGTGGGTGTCATCGTTGAACCGCGCCGAACATCGATTTTCGATCGGCAGAATGTCTCGCGCACTCCTCTTCCCCGTCGTCGAGCGCGGGCGCGCGCGCGCGCGCCTTTAAACGAAAACCTTAAAAATCCATTTCGCACGGGCCATTAGGCACACATGTTAACCAAACATCTCCGGTTCCAAAGCAAACTGCGCCCCCGAGGTTTTTCACGTAAAATCGTCGGATTTCCTTGTCTCCCCTCTGTTCCCGGAACGGCCAATCCGTGAAGACTGTCGAGTGGTGGGAAGAAAGGAGAAAGGAGAGAAAGAGGGCGGCGACATGTGGGGAAAGTTGAGATGGGAATATGTTTATGCATCCAGTGGGCGGGTTAGAAAGACGATACGGTCGAGTTTCTTTTTGAACTAATTCGCCGACGCGTTAGGACTCGCGCACCACGAGATTTGTCATGTGTGTACATACGGATTCGTTTTCATCCTGTTCGCGAAACGCGGGATACGAGATAAGGGGTCCTAGTTTCAAACGAGCTACGTAATCTGTTCGGCCCCGAGCTGGATAGGAAGCATTATTAGCGAGAAAGAACAACCAGACGTTTCTAGCTTTTCATTTTCACGTGCTACGGCGGTCAGATAAAAATGTAATTTGCCTTGATATTTTGCACACATAACTCGGTCGTGACGTCTTAAAAATGAAGCAAATCTCTCTTCTTCGTTCCTGAACATATATCGCCAGCGTACACGGAGCACTTTCGTTTACATGGCGACATAAAACTCGTGTCGCGCGCAACGTCGGAGAGTCGAAAAATGTGGCAGCGATTCTCTTTAGAATTTCGCCACCCCTCGTACAATGGCATCCAGTTGGCTCTCTATCCGCAGTATAATGATTCACCCCGGAGGAATATTCCTACCCACCTGCCTACACTCGTGCCCGCCAACCCCTCGACGAAATTGTCTTCCGAAGTGGCTTACAAATATATTTCAATAGGAACGCAATATTCCTGAGAACTCCGGTTGTGTATTGGCTGTTCTCTCCCCGATCGTCTGATTTGCTCGCTCCCTTTTTCCGCGACGTCAAAGGGATTTGCTACTTCTTATATAGACATCTACCTACCGTAAATTTATCGCTTTCCCCGAACGCAGAAGCGCGGGAATATTTTGTTCCGATATTGCATGCGGAAAGCGTGTCAAAGTGCCTCCCTGTTCGTAGGTAATACGCGTTGTTGCACGTCGATTGGGAATCGTGATCTTTCGATTCGGTTCGGCCGAATGTGCTCGGAAAGCACTCGAGATCCTATAAACAGTCGACGAAATTCCGCGGGTGAGATATTAAGCTGTTTGTTTAAAACTCGGGCACACAGAGCCACGTTTCTGGACGGTGCGCCCCGGGGACCCATCGTGCCGGAAAAATGCTCAACACATTGACAGACGCAAATGGGTCGGTTCATGCATCATCGATCTCGCACAACGAATTCCGAACGACGAACGCTAGGCCGTGCTTAGATTTTATTTTAACAGCGCTTTAAGAAGCGAATTCGATTGGCCGGGGCGCGGTGCGCCGATCGCGTGTCAATATTGACCCCCACCCCCCGTCCTATTTCGACAAACGACAAGGGACATATCGATGTTCGCAGCGATGTTTGCCGTCGCTTTTTTAAAAGCGTTAATGCAGTTTACAAACTGCCGTGGGTGGCACTCGTGCAAAAACTCGACTCCGTCCTCCGGTCCCCGGTTTACAAACTCGTCCCATATGTCCGATCACTTTCTACGTTGCACAATGGCGCATGTTAACGGGGCGAGGGCCGTCGAAGAGTTACAATCGGCCGTTTACAATGCCAAATGTTTGCCGTTCCTCGCGCCGCACTGCCGATGACGCGCCAAATATTTCGATCGGATCGAGTGTCGCGCCGTGTCGAATGTCAAATGTCGTCATGCGACGCGAGCTTCCGTTCTTCGAGCAGCTTCTCGCGCATTCCACCACGCGAAGCGGCTTAAATCATTTGCACGGCCATGTGCCTTTAATTAAGACGTATTTCCGAGGCTCTCGAAGGAACAGGATAATGAGTCACGTTCCCTCCTCGCCTCGGTACACGTGAGCGCGAGTAAGAAATTGCGGGGCAATAGGTGAGAGCGTGCCAAAGATATCGGAATACCGAGTGCATCATGTAACAGGCAAATTCTCGCTGCAACGACAATATTGAACTGTGCAACAAAGTGCGATGAAATTTTAAAAAGCAATCAAGATAGCGTGAGCATGTCCGTATAAAGAGCGTTGGAAGGAAGTAAAAAGACAAGAGGTGGCGATAGAAGGGTGGCGAGGGTGGCGAGTAAAAAGAAAAAGGTCTGCCGCCTAGCGATTCCCACTTATTGGCACGCTACTTTGCTTCAATTAATATGCGCTAACGTTGTTAATTAATGCAGAGCGCCGGTGAAAGAGATAGAGGGACGGCAAGGACGAGGGTGTAGGGGCAAGAAGCCCTCTCGGCCCTATTCCACCCACCCTTCCGCCCGTTTCCCACCCCTCCGCACTTCTCCTCGCCTATCTATCCGTCTCGCCGCTCGTGTTGCATTCAGAAGGGGGTGGCGCCACCCCCATTGCCTTAACTTCGACATCAGAGGCTGCCAGGGTGATATTATCCGTCGGAGAGTGCTCGAGAATATTATACGTGCGTGGTGTACACACCCTATCAGAGCCACCTACTTTAACCGTACTCGACCGTACGTTCAGAGTCTGTTCTCCATGTTCGACGGAGAGAGAGACAGAGAGAGAGAGAGAGAGTGGTAAGGGTGAGATGGAGATACGGAGGAAGCATCTACCTAACGGTCCTCGGTAGCGACTGCTGCTAATCGAATTATCGATGCCTGTCCTCGCTGTCGAAGGGAATATTAGATTTTCGACGAATTTTAATCTATGACGCAGGCCAAAGGGCAAGGCTTCGTTTACTCCGGAATGTGCTTCCCGGCGGCGACGGAGTCTGATAGTTACCAGCCGCGTGGGCCCGGAATTCCATTAAACCGTCGGTCGCGTCTATTCGACGACGTCGGGAATATTATTAACTTTCATTCAATTTCATTCCCTCGCCGCGACAGGACGCGAATTCGATGTACCATTTCTCGCTTCGAACACATCGCGCGCCTGTTTATCTCACGAATTAGCGAATTCGTCGCGATACAATTCCGTCGGTTAAGCTGCCCAGCCTTCCGCGGAGAAAAAAGCGTTTTCGGAGCAGCCGGGGTTAATGGTCTTCTGTATTTCCCTCGCGTTGCATGCCATTTCGAATGCAGCCCGCGTTAAATGCCCTCGCATCTTTCCAGCGCACTCTTGCCCGGGCAAGTACAAAGCCCGACGGCGGCAGCTCGCATACCGTGCACGCGCGTCAGCCACCCTTAAATCATCTCGAACAGTAGCACTTTACATCGCATTACGCACTGCGCGCCGCGCACGGGAAGAAGTGGGACACTTTATCTTTAACTTTGTCTCGTCGATTTTTGTTTCGCTTTGAGAGCGCGCGGGGGAGGATTGCCGCGTGCGGGAAAGTGCGCGCGTAAAGGGATGAGACAAGGGGGCGAGAGTGTGGATAGCGAGTCTGAGGGGGCAGACCTTCGCCTCGCATTCTATTCGCAGACGTTCGCGGGTAAAGATAAATCGTACGAACGTATTCGGAGGTACTTACTCGTCAGATACACGTGTAGGTTGTGCAGTGCCACGCAGGTTTCCTACGCTTTCCGGAGCACGTTTCTTCGCGGGGGAGGACGAGGGGGTGGGGGGGTGGTCTGAGAAAAGGGTGTTCGGCGGCAGGAAGGAAGGAAGGAGGAAGGAAGAATGGAAAGGCTGGAGGAAATGCCGGAGAAAAATTCCAATATGCCTCGAAACTCTGGCGGCCGTGCGCGGAATGCATTCGTGGCCTTGATTGTGCTTCCGAAGCATATTTTTCTCGTACTTCCGATATTGCACCAGCCGGCTTCCCTCTTTATAACTGCCTCGCTGTCGCGAGAGGTTTCCAGCTTCTGCCTTTTCCTCCATCCGTCTTCTCCTCCGTCGCCGTCACAGTCGCTTTCACTTTTTACTTTCCCGCCTGTTTATTTCCGAATTCCTATTCCTATTCCGCCGCGTCCGTCTTCGTATTCATTACGGCGCCTCGGCCGTCCCTCATTCCTCGCACCGCGAGATGAATATTTTCTAACAAAGTATCGCCATGCTCGATCGCTGCCTTTATCTCGCGATATATTACCGCTCTTCGGCGTAATTTTTTACGATCCTCCTTACGAGGTTTATCCCGGCATAAATCTCCTATCCTGCCTTTTTCTTCCCTCATTTTCTTTTCCAGCCTCCTGCTGTATCCGAGCTCACGATCATCCGACGACGGAAATTGTACTTTTTGATAACACGTGTGTGCGTGTAAGAAAGAAAGAGGGAGAGAGAGAGAGAGAGAGAGAGAGGGTGGAATTTTTCACCGGCACGCTGAATTGCGGCCGCTGTGTATCGTTTCGCGATGCTCTACGCACGCTACGTGAACTTCTTCTTCGGCTTTCCCTCTGCAAAATGTATGCGACTCACTGACGGCGAAGGGAAGGCGAGCTTACCTCGCTCACGTCTCTCTTTCCCTTCTCCTTTCTTCCTTTTTTCTCCTCGTACAATATGCATAGGGGGTACCACATAAAAAAGCTGTCTGGTTGAGTGAATCGCGGGTTTATTATAGGGAGTACGTATATCCGCCTCAAACTTTTCCCCGCGTACGCGGCCCGTGCAGGCGAGCGCACCTGACCGCCCGCCGAGGGAAATATGCGTTTCTCCGCACCGAATGCGCCG
This sequence comes from Priocnemis perturbator, assembly GCA_963942575.1. NCBI lineage: Eukaryota > Metazoa > Arthropoda > Insecta > Hymenoptera > Pompilidae > Priocnemis > Priocnemis perturbator. The sequence continues at coordinate 15,133,075 of OZ012643.1, read as the reverse complement.
TATTAAAACTTTATATTGCAGAATTTTTTCGCCCTATTATTTATCCCGTCATTTTTTACGCACCGCTGTCTGTGTTTTTTTCTTCTTTCTTTTTTATCGTCGGCACGGTGTGTCGCGGCGACTTTCTTCCCTTCTTCGAGGAGGCTCACGACTCTGTTTCCGATTCATTAGCGATCGACGTGCCCCGAGACTCCCACTCGTGTCGATGTAAAAATCACGCACGCCAACCGCTCCGCGCCGGCATCCTCGAGGCACGTGAACGGCGAACGCGCGTAATATCGATTCCGTGGAAACAGCAATGCTTATCGCGGCGGCGGTAATGCCTGCCATTTGTTTGCTCTAAATTACAGAGACAAGAGCGAGGGTATAAGCCATTTACAGGATATTGCGAGCAGTGAAATCGGCTGGTAGGCAAGGTTCATTGCCTTCGATGCCGTGTATCTCTTATTCCCGATGCACACTCCGCATTCACGCACACATCCGCTCGGCCAATCGTACTTGCCAGTGTAACTCAACCGATTCGTGCCTCATCGGCGTGTGGGTACTGCGGACTGGCGAACGACTTCCGGTTACTTGAAAGCTCCCTCTGTCATTCCGGACGCGTTGCGATTTTTCCCTGAAAAGATCGAGTCGCGTTAAAAAGTGCCATCGATTCAACTAACAACTCCCATACAACCGAAACGATTATTTCCTCCACAAACACGGCACACAATCTCGAAGCCTATCTAACACTGTACATTTTCTCTGATTTCAGGTGATGCGTCTGCATCGCGCCAACCCGAAGACCACGTCCACCAACCGTACACCTCTTACCACGTCAACAATGCCCGTGTAACGTACTCTGCAAACAAGAAAACGCACGCCATCACTATCATCAGCTGACCTCTCCCGCCCGTCGAATTTCGCTTCGGAAGCGCGTAAAATCCGCGAGCGCTTTTTACCACGGCCGAAACCACCAGATCCGCCTACGGCGCGCGTCGACTAGCACTGCTCAACGTCAGATGATCCTCGGCACGTCGAGGACGTCGCGCGCACTCAGCTCGAAGACGAACGTCCGCGTACCCGCTCGGGTACGGTAGATCCTCGGCCAAGGCACAGCATCAAGATAAGGTCGGTCGCGAGTTCGCAGGAAGAGGATGCGCGGGAACGGGTGGTGCCGTTAGTGGCGAGCGATCCCTCGCTCGAGGGGCCCGCTGGCGGAGAGGATAAAGGGGGCCACGCGCACGGCCCCCAAAAGGGCCCGCTCTTCGACCACCGAACCCAAAGTCGCCGGCAGCAAAGCAGCAGGCCTCGATCGTCGAGCAACTCCGAGGACTACTCGCTGGCTGCCAGGGAAGCAGAACACAGGCACGCTGAGGGGTTGGCGCCCTCTTCTACCCGAGAGCAGGCACAGAGAGTGGGAAGTGACGTCTCTGATCCAGAGGCGAGGAGTCTGGTGGCAGAAGACAGCGATGACAGTGTCGGCGACGAGAGCGTGGACGGCGAAGAACGGATTCCTGTAATCTCGAACACCTCCCCGACGCCCGTCCATTCTCGCGGCAGACCTCGCACCTGCTCCGTCGTACTCAGTCCCTCAGAAGATCTCGCCATCACCACGAACCTCGTCCGATTCTCCACCAGCCAGGATTCTCCGACCTCTCGATCCCCAGGAACAAGCTGCGGCGAGCACAGACAGCATCGCGCGGCCAAAAGAATTCGACTGTGCAGAGTTCATGGTCGGCGACGCGACTGGTCGCGGGGCAAAGCGACGAACGTGCAGCGGAGCGTCGACGAGGCCGAAGCCGCGTCTCGTCTGAGTCATCAGCGTCCCGGGCAAACGGTCGTCCACGTCCAGCGGGACCATTGTCACCGGATCAGCTACCACCGGCAACCGCAACGTCACGACGAGCTCGCGCGCTCGCGGTCCGTGAGCTGCCAGCAGCCGGCGGAAAGTGAGGCGTCGCTCGTGCCAGCGAACAGCGCGCCCGTCGGCGGCCTCGTTCGCGCGAGTACGGAGGAGGCGGCCTGCTTCGGAATCCACGCGGACAACATCCGCCCGAAGAGTCGCGCCGACAGCCTCGCGAAGATTCTCGAGGGATCGAATCGTGCGGTGAGGGACATCAATCGGAAGGTCCTGGCGATGGCGAGAGCCATGACGCCCGCCTGGTCGCTCCGCGTCCTCGGCGTCAGCTGCGGCAGCGTCGTTTGTGCATGGGGACTACTCTTGATCCTCTCGGTCCTCGGCGGAGGAGCGTCCCACGGAACGGGAATCAGGAGTTTCGGGATTGACACGGTCTCCGGATTCGGCAGGGAGGATCGATCCGGTACTAAGTGCCCGTGGGCGTGCTCGTGCGGACGACAGGAAGTGGACTGCTCGTTTCGTGGACTCACGCAGATCCCTGGCGACCTTCTTCTCGACGAAAAATTGTAAGTCGGACCTCGACTTTGCCGGTGGCTAAGCTGGATACTCGCAGCGAGTCAATATTTCTGGCCTTTCTTTTCGTGTTATTTGAAATGCTTTTATGATACTGCGAAACTGTTTGTATATGGTTTAATAGCTTTTACGGTGCAAGAAAGAAATTATAGGTATCGGCGTGGAAACAGAAGAATTATCGATAGATCAGAATTAACGATTTCTGAATGCAAGATACGTCATCCGTAGATGATATCATATAGACGACGGAACATTTATATTTATATGTTTCATGCGATATTTAGATTCGCAGCCAAATTGCGAGACGTACATCAACGTCTCAAATAATTGCTCTAACAGCCGTTAAACGTACGCGTATCAAAATTCAACAGCCGCGCCTATACAAGAACGATATTCGCGATTATGAAAGTTTGATCGCTCGAACGCCCGCCTTGCAGTTTTCATGAATCAAATTGGAAGCGGAAGCAAAAAGCGTGCTCGGCGAGATCCGTGATTTTCTTAACCGCGCGAAAGCGCGCCCCAATGTAAATGAATGCGAACGTTGCGCCGGGGGGGTCGTATTTACCCTGCGACAGGTTCGCGGTATCTCGCCAGGGATGCACAGGGGGTGGGTGGATCGCGATCGCCTCACCCCCTCCCTCAGGACTGATTGTGTTTTAGTACGCTCGAGCGACGAGCTGCATTCGGCCGCGTATTAAGTTTCTCGCGACGCGTATGTTTGCGCCGCGCGCAAGCGGTAAATACCATTCGGTTTACTTACAAATCGAAGGAAAACAACGATGCGAGTTGGGTATCGGGAATCGGACGCGTCGTGAATGAAACAACAGCTGAAAATCGGCTCGCACCGTATAAATCACGTTGTTTGCTTTTGTTATTCGTCTCATTCCCAGCGAAAACAGGACACTGTTTTTCTAAGGCTAGTTGCATAACGGGCACAGCTGCTGCTGCGCGGGCAATGATAAGCCCTTTTCGTTTCCCTGAAACTCGCACGATTCGCCGAGTTTATTTACATGGCTTTGGACCCCTTTCAGCGCTTTCGACGCCGTTCCGATGGACACCCCTTCGAATGCGTTTCAAACTTGCAGCGTCAAAGATACCGACTTGGTCCTCTTATAACCTTTAATAATCTTCCGATTCGGACCCTTGTTACTATTCCGACTTTCACTCTCCCGAAGCCATACACTGTTTCCCTCGTTTCTGAACCGACTCTACCGTGCTGTTAATGTATTCCCACCTGCCGACCCTACGCTTCACTACACCCTGTACACGAACTTCTGAGAGCACAGAGTGAAAAGGTCTTCACAAGATACGATCGTAAATTCCGTGGGGACGTGAAATTTCCGAATACTCATCCCGAGGAATTAACAGTCGATCTCGATCTACCATCTCGCGCGCACGGAATTCCGGTAATATCGTCGAATGCGCGGCGGCGTGCCGACGTAATTGCGGATTAATGACCGGCCATTTACACATCCTGCGAGAGATAAAGCGGACGCATTAAAAATGAAAGCGGCCCGCGGTAAGGAGCGTTATAAAGGGCGATAGAGCGTAATATCGAAAGTATCTCTCGCCCTGCGGGCGAGTCCCCACGGGAGATATTCCAGTTCTCGCATTTCGCCCGATAGCGCGCATCGCGGATGTTACTCCATCGCGTAACTTACTTATACTTACGCCCACCTAACCAGACGCGGGCCGACCGTGCTCACGGCTATAGTATCTTAATACTTTCATTCCATTTTAACGGCAGCGACACGCGAACATTTCGCGATCCCCACGGGATTCCTTTCAGCTCTGGTATTACTGCTAACGTCACGAAATGTGGACCGGCCGGTGAGACGTGTCTATTAGACGCGTACGCGTGATAAGGTACGCACGGGATTGGTGCGAACGGAAAGCTTCGGCGGAGGGCTATTTTTAATTAACCCCGTCAACATTAATCTAATTGCTGATAATAACGGCACGAAGTTCCGAGATGTCTAAATTTATCCGCGTCGTTAAATATCGCTCGCGACGACGCCGCTCGATTCGTAATGAGTGGATATGAGCTTCGTGGGTCTGGGACGTAACGGCGGGGTGTGTATAATGAAAAGATCAACGACTAGCCGGAATCATTTCCTTTTCGCGATTCCTCGCGGATAATCGATGTGCGAGATCGCGCCTCAATAAATCCACACGCCGATATAACAGGGACCCATTAACGCCGCTTGATTACCATACGATTAATATGCCGTCGGCGAACGGCGTGGAAGGCACGAATAATTAAATCCTCGAAATACATTAGCGCGGGCTCGCTGCATACGCGCGTCGCTACGCACGAAGGACAGGCTGCGATATTTATTCCATAGTAAACTGCGCGCGAATAATTGCGAAAAACTTACATTTCGTAGCCGCGCGCGCGCGCGGCACTCGAAAAAGTAAACAGCCGGATAAAGATGAAATACGTGACCGACGGTATAATTGCCGTATCAACGGTTATTTATCAATGGTAGTATTTATAGCTTATTCGTGGTGGCTGAATGAGCAATAACGAAACGGTAATGTAAACGGCGCGAGACAATTTAATATGCATACGTCAATAGGCATAGAATATGTTAATGCATACGAAATCGTCGCGTGGAGTGTGGCGAGGGAATGTGGGATTATCAAACAAAAGGGACCAGCGCTCTTAATTCGTAGCAAACTCGTAGAACGGACAGAGAGTTGTGACATCGCGTTTCCGAAGCCAGGGAACACGGACCGGGAAGATTGTAAAACAAAACCGCCTGGAAAGAGGGTCCTTCGTTAATACGTCAGGCGCTCTTAAAACGGATTACGTACACTTTAATTCGGCCCCCGGAACGAAAGGCCTCATTCCCAGCGCACGGTTCTCACGTTTCGGCCGGATTTGCATGCGCGATCGAGCCTCGAATTTCGGCCGGGATTCCTCGTATTTCATGAGAAAACGTACGTTCCTCGGAGTCCAACGGCCGACGTCGCGCCGTACCTTTCATAAATTTTTGTAACTAACGTCCGTTCGATCCGTCGCGAGCATTCCGGAGAAGGGTCAGCGCGGGTTATGCTCCGAGACACGAGGCGTTTAATCTCGTGAGGTGCGCGCCATCGAATTTATCGTCGGGCGCCGTTCTCTCTAAATTGCCAGCTATATAACTTCATATGTTAAACGAAACACGCGCCCTCTCGCCCTTCGTAATCTTCTTACGCGTGAAACTTTGAATGCCATAGCTTTCGATTCCCTTCAGCTCGATTTAAGCACAGCTCACAATTAGATTAGTCGGTTCACTATTAAAGTCATTTTGCGGTCGTACCTATCATTGGCGACCGGCAACAGTTTTCTGTTACTTCAACGCGCACGCCGTTTCCGATTTTTCCTCTTTTATTCAGGATTAAGTTCATGCTTTTATCCACTCACAAGCTTTTACACGGTGCCGCGCTATAAACGATGACACATTCGTACGAATTCGCGGCGCTACGTAAATTCGGTGGAAAATGAAGCAGCCGAGTGCGCAGTGGACATCGTGCAAGTTGGACGTCGTACAATAGAAACACGCTGATAAAGAGACACGCCGCGCGGACGTAGAGGAATGGCTTGCGAGTGTTGAGAACCACCGTTTCGGGTTACCTGCTCGTGGTCCCGACGTTTCGGGGCGTAGTTAATGAGGGACACGAGCGACCAGATTTCCCTCTTTGTATCTAACCCCATCTAAATCTCTGGCCGACGGCTAAACGCCCTCGTGTTTTACATCAGATGTTTTACATCGATGACTTCCGATGATGCGGCCTGTCAGAATTTCGAGTTCAGCCTGTTCCTCGCTTCCAGCTTGTTGGAACCGCTCGCCCGAAAAGATTTCAGGAGCAGATAACAGATAGCACAGGGTCGACTTTTTATATTTTCCCTATTGAGACGTCCAACTCTCGTGGACCCGTCCAATGAAGCCGTTAGATTTACGATCGATAGGTTCCTGGGACAGGGGGCTAGATATTTGATAATAAACACACAACGTTTCGTACGCTTTCGTTCCCCGAAAACATTGGTCTCGCATCACTCAGAAACATAAAGGTGCGTCCAGACCTGACCCACGAACGGGAACGAGCAGCCTTTCCATGAGAAGATTTGTGCATGTGATTCTCGTGCATAGACCGTTCGCATTCGTGGCTCAGGTCTGAACGCACCTTAATAATAACACAGAACGCCAACTTAATCCTTAACAGCAGGCGTATCGCGTTAGCCGCATCCCTTCCCCAATAGTTATTTCCGCATAGTAATGTTGGCCAGGTTGGTACGGCGCGGGAGAAGGGGTACACTTATGATTTTTCGATTAAGCTACGTAAACAGCACTCGGCAAGCTAAACACCGCGAGCGGGGTAGGAGTGTTTGAGCAAGGCCCGATACGATGTTTTCCCAAGTAACATTTCTCGTCCGTAAAGCAACGCCCTACATTTAGTTACGTACACGACGTCGAGCTAAGCCCGTGCCCACTTGGATGCTGTAACTGTCGGAAGTGGCACGCGGAGGACGCGACTGCTGTCACGCTCGATCATTTTGCCGTTCTTCCCCCCCTCCCCTTCCGTTTTTTTTTCCTTTCCTATCGCACCGAGATTACCGGTTTCTCGGCTCCGCGGACCAGATGTTGAGTAAGGGCAACGGTATGAAATGTTCCGCGATGATAAATCCTCTGTTCGCTCGCTCTCCTGGGTGGGAAAAGGTGGTCTCGCGTTTGCATTAATTTCACGATAATTTACGCGCGTGTTGTGCGTGCGCGTTGCATAACATAGATACATAACGTAGACGCGCGTATCGCATAACTCATCGGGTTGTCCTGTAAATTTCTTTCGATCGAGACGCTTGATTAATTCCGCGTTCGTGGCGTGCGTAACGTCGGGAATTTTATCGTGACGCGGTAGAAAATTTGGCTACGCGCGTCCAATTATCTCGCATTGACGAGCCGGCGCAGGTGCGCGCGTAAAGTGTACGGTTTATCGCGCGTTACGTCCTGATCATCGACGGCTCTTAATTAGAATGGCGTTTTTTCGAACGCTCGGCCTCGCGAAGTGTGAAATCGGAGAAGATATGTAGCCGGTTCCATTCGGATTCCTCGAGTGCAATGCGGTGCTCCGCATAGTTGCTTGCGTGGCGTGAAACTACCGCTCTCTCTCCCTCTCTCTCACTCTCGCACATACACATTCTCGCCCTACCTCCATCGTTGTCCCGATGTCGCGCTTATAATGCACGAGGTACGCGTACCCCTGTTAAGCGGATATACAGAGAAACGCCGCACGGTAGCAGCGTGTAACCTGGCAGATACGTAATTCAGCGTTTTATAACCGACGCCCCGTAGAAGCCGCTTTGCATAAACGTTTTTGTTTCGATGCTCGCGCTCGGCATGGCACGCTTAAGCCCTGCTCTTAAACTTCGACCTCAAAATGGTCTTCAAAATCGTTCCTGACGGCTCGCAGCTTCAAACGCGCCGTTGGCGAACGCCGAAAAATGCAAGAAAATAAATCCTACTCAATGAGTTCGAGCACGAAATTACCTAAAAGAACCGAATGCACAGCACTGTATTTTAGGAATTATTAACGCTCCTCAGATAGTGCCGCATAGATTGTTGATATCAGAAGCAAGAGAAGCATCTTGACGCCCACGACAAACATGTGGGGCGCTTTGTACGCGTATATGTACCATAACACTAAAGAGAGGTAGAGAGGGAGGTAAACCGTCCCTCGGCGGTTTCTATCATATAGTTATTTGCGTTACCTAAGCATCGTATATGCCGCCGCTATCGGTGGTGGCGTACAACGCCCATACCCGCCGACATGTGTACACGCGCATACGTTTGTGTAGCATGCTGCACGGTGACCCGTCTACTCCGGAACCGTGCGGCGTTTTGTTGTCGAGACAGAGACTGCAGAGGCCGCGACAGGGTCCCGACTCCGAAGCTCCAAACTAAACCGCGAATATTTTACGACACCTTTGGGCGAATCCCGCGTACGTTAATTTGCCCGCGTGCACACGAAAGTTGACTCGCGGCTCGCCCGACCTCGAATTTCCCCGGAATTTCGAACTTCGATCTCGAAATTTCCGCTCCCGCCAGACGCGTCTCTGCTAATTCCATACGCGCGTCTTTCTGTCGTTCGCTCGAGAGTCGAGAATGAAATGAATGTTGCGCCGCGCAAATTAATCTCGTTCACTGTCGGACGGTGTCAAGGCGAAGTCGTGCGTTACGGAAATTTGTTTGCGAACGCTTTACCGACGTGTTTGGAAACAACTCTTTCCGACGATACGCCGGGATGGTGTGTTTACCTAAACCGAGACGCAGCGCGGAATAGTTTGCCAAAACGTTTTCGGCAATTCCGCGGCGATAACGGAAACACGCCGGAATGCGGCAAATGTTTTTGTTTCGTGCTCGCGCCCATTTGAAGTATTTGCGCGCGAGCCCAGAGATACGGCGACGGGCCGCGCGCGTATCGGAGTTTGAAAATTCGGCGAGAGACTCTTTTTGCGGGGTGAATTATGAGCGAACCGTGCGCGCCGATGATTCGTTAAGAGCCGCACTTTTGATATTTCACTCGTGCATGCGCCTGCCTATGCGTCGACTGCAATATCGATGGGACAATTTTTTCGCGTTTTGCTGTAGCGTAGCGAAGCAATACGTTTCTATTACACTATGTTTTTCGTCTCTGATTGAAAATCGATGGTACTCTCTGGAGTGGTGTAGCGTGACAATTTTAGATGGGCTAATTTTTCTGTTTGGTACAGTCATAAAAATGTTTTGAAGGTCGCTTTTGATCCATTTTGATTTGAGTAGTTTAACCGTGAATAAGAAAAAAGCAGATGGACATTCGCATTTATAATATTAGTTTGATTAATAACCAATATTTTTCCCTCTGTATTACTTAAACCATTGGTGCGCGTTTGCATTGATTGTATAACATTTATTTCGCACAAGTGCAGACGAACAGCACTTGGAATAAAAATGTTTCACTTGATTCGGGAATCGTGGAGAGAAAAGTTTCGAGCTGTTTCGAGACGCCGTTTTCCATCGATCCTTAAAATAATCGGGAACACGACAGGCGGTCGACGGGAGAAAAGTTTGTCGGTGACGAGATGGGGAGGCGATGATCTGCGATGCGCCGCACGAAAATCCATAAACAGCCACTTCAGGCCGAGGCGTCGTGACCATTTTTCACCGCTGAGAGCGCGAACGACATCGGAACACCTGATGGGAAACGGAGAAGTGGCGATCGATGCGACGTGAAAAAAAAAGAACAGAAAAATGCCCGCCACCCTCTCCCAAATAATTCTTTGTTTGACCCGTGCACCTCGGACGTCGCCGGCGAGGACCATTAATTTCCGTCACGATCGATCGGGCCCAGGTAGAAAAGTCACCGCGGTCGTCCGGGCTGCGGGACACGAATCGACAACCTTCCGGAATTGGCCACGTCGAGGGCTAATGGGAGTTTTCGAAATTTCGATAAAACCGCCGCTCGCCGCTCGGCATATGCCCGATAACGTCCCGGCGCGCATTCGGATTCGCGGTAAAATATTTGCTTATCCCTCGAACGTGTAGCCCCGCGCTTATCCGCTCGCGTGTTCCTCGGCCGACTGAAAAGCCGCGCGATAGGGACTAATCGTTCGAGAAACGTAAAATTGCCCCGGCATTCCTCCCTTCCGTGTCCCTCCGCCCTTATCCCGCACTCGATCTCGGCGCGAGCCGCTTGTTAAGCGTTTAACATTTTCCCAGCGAAATGAAACGTTCGGGCCGCGTATCATCGACGGCGATTGTCGTTTTTCGTAAACCGCGTAATTTCGCAATTACGCGCTCTCGGGGGTCCCGTGAGAATTACGTCGAGGCGCGACGTTTCAAGGAAGAAATTGCAAGTGGAGCGTTACGTTGAAATTGGAGCGGGGGGGCCCACGTAAACGCGATCCGAATCACGAACGCCAGGAGGATTATTAACAGAGACGTCAAGAGGAAAGCGGAAATTGAGATAGACCGGCGAACGTGTAAACGGAGAATATTATTCGCCGGCGTCGTTTGTCACAATCGGATTAACTCGAACGTCGTGGCACGACTCCCACGCGATATCGTCGGCATACTTTCCGAGCGAACTGTACGGCGCAACCAAGGCGTCGCGGCGATACTAATTACAATATATCTCGATCGGGCTACACCGTAATCGGCCGTAATTGTTGTCGGGGTCCGGTGATTAATTGTTGCGGGCCAATGCGTGCTGCCGCGCTCGAACGCGCGTTACGCACGGCAGGTTGGCGTGTCATTATAAATAATAATTCTAATCGTCATGCGGACACCCCGTTTATCATCGACTTAATTATCGATCCCCAGATTAATTGCCGCGCCGAACGGCTCTGACAGCCTGTGAGGGATTCAAGGACGAGCTTCTAAGATCAGCTTCTTCAGATTCGTCCGGAGGAATAAAATGGACTGTAGAACGGGCACGAATATCCTGATACTTAATTGTACATGACTTTCACGAGCCGAAAGACGTGTTTGCTGTAATTAACTACGTCTCATCCGCGAATGTTTCTCGAATCATAGTCTCACGTCCCGTCCAAAAAATTAATGGCTTCCCAAAGGACGTGGGCGAGGCGTCGGTCAAAGAAAGAATTAGTCCCGAAAGGAGTCTCCACATTTTTTCACGTTTGCCGGGTAGCTGCTCTTTCTCCGTTTCTTCCGACACAATGGCGTCCCGCTGGGGACAGCCAGGATAAACGCTCGTGGACCGTCCTGTACAATGTCCGCCCTGGATGGTGTCAATTCCGTTGCGAAAGGCACTCGTCTCAATGCTAGACTTCCACGTAGCTTTCTCCTTCGAAATTACCACTGATGTATTATATATTGGACGTCACGAAAGGCGACGGACATTGCGGAACAGGCCGCACACTGCTTTATTTCGTATCTCTCTTATGGGAATGCAGGCACTTCGAAGCCTTAACATTCTGAAATATGGACGAGCCAGAAACGTGGCCTGACATTTTTACATCCACTCCGCAGACATCGAACCGCGCCGACCCTGAATTTATACCAACAGCACTCCGCGCCGAACACACTGCGCCATCCATTTACTCGACTTTCGGGGGCAGCTTTTGGAATTAATTCTCGCTTTGCAGGTAGCGATGGGCAGGGACGCGCGTGACCGTGCATCGGCTGCCCCGGAGTATTCTCGAATTTGAAGAATATTATATTCATGCCGCGTGCGGCGTCGCCCCGTATGCGTCGACACGTTTCCAAAATTCGCTGCCCGTTCGTTACCGCGAACCAGTCGTCTGCCGGCCGTCTCGGAGATCCTCTCTGATTTACGGCCACGTAATCCGGAAGTACCCCGGTCGACTGCCGCCGCCGCGCGCTTCTGGTTATCCGTGAAAAGGGTCAGACTTAGTTCCAGCGCCGGACTGGAATCTCCTGAGATCATAATTTGCATCCGAATCCGGGCGTTCATTGATACCCGGCCCTCGTCGGCGCGAAAAACGTATTCTACGGACCTTCTTCTACGCTTTGCGAAAATAATTCCGCCGTCCCGACGATCGCTCGGGCAATTTGCGGCGAACGAGAAATAGGGTCATTACGGATTATGTACACTCGGCTGGCGCGGGGCGCGTTGAAGAATCCGAGCGCGACTTCACGATGAAGACTTTCTCGCCCGGGCTCTCCTCGTCTGCCGATAAATCAGAATTAAGTCCGGCGCGGCCGGTTTAGGCAAAAGCGACGGTTCCCTCCGCTGTCAACGGACAAATCTCCGTTTAGGGTCCATTGTCGGCGGATTATGGGACCGGCAGGGGACCCTCTTCGTCGTCGGGCTCCGCGCGAATTTCGACCGATCCGCGTCTCGGATTTTCCTCGTTGCCCCGGGAACCTGTTGAAGGCGAACGACTGTGGAAGGTGGAAATGTTCGGGCGGGATTATCGGGCGAGTTAATCGGCGCCGGTAACCCCGAACGGCCGCTTCGAAATATTCCATTTGCCCGCGATAGACCGTTCTCTCCCCACGTTCCGCACTCGCCCCTGTATCGAGATCGTTACTTCATCCTCGACCGCCTCCCTCCGTCGTTGACCGCGAACGAGGTGATTTCAATACACCGACGCTCGGATCGACCGATTGCGTGCTTTCCAGGATCCGTCCGATTTTCGACACGCGCCATTTCTATTCACTTTTACCCACCCCGCTCCGATTCTTTCCGTTGGCCATCGGTCGAGTTCTCGGATAACAGTAGAAGTTACATTTCCAACGATGAATGTGCTCTTTATCTTCACGTTCCGCGCGACAGCCGTAGACGGACGAAATTTAGTAGAATCTCTACGGAACTCGCGCACTTTGTATACAGAAGAACCAGATCGATCGGCCGTGTATCCCGAAGGCTGCCGAGACAAATTTTTCCGCCTTTATCACGACGCGCATCTACGCATACATCTGCGTGCCTAGACAAGCGGACATCGCGGCATCTGACCGTGCGCACGGCTAAACGCGCACAAATTGCCCCGATGGCCCATACGTTCTTCAGGCCGGGAGGACAAATTTACGGCGCTTAAAGGCCGCGAGGTCGGTACACCTCAAAGACCGCGCCGGCCGTCCGCAGGACGAGTCTCGTTAGGCGACCGGAGGAATCTCCGCGATCGCGGAGAAGAGCTCTGAACAGCACGAATCGTAAATAACAGGAAACGAGCGCGACAGGGAGGGCCGGGGAGAATGTTACAGCACGTTTTCACTACGCCCGCGGACTTTCGGATCGTGTCCGCCGCCCCAGGAGGCGACGTTCGCCTTTTCTCGACGAGCATGAATCACGTGGCGAGCATGCAAATGAAAAGGTGCGGGGGTGGCCACCTTCAAAAGGTCGCGGTGCGCCGCGTGTGGGAGAGGGTTAGGGGTTAGAATGGGAGGGGTGACGGAGATGGCGAGCGCGCAGAAACAGAAAATGTACAGGAAGAGAGTCGGCGCGCAGGGGAGGGGGGTGGGGACGTGTGGAAGGAGACGGCGAGAGAATTCTTTTTCCCCGCACGACAGGCGCACGCAAGTGCGGCGAAAACGTTGTTGCGGCCGCGCGCAACGTTCAGAGAGCGAAATTTATTGCAGCGCCGCGTTACAAGCTCCGCTCGAGAGCGCGCAGCTTACATAAAGGCGACCTCGCGTTCGTTTTTGCGCCCGCGCGCGCGCGCGCGCGCGGGTGCACGCGTCCCGGGCGCATGGGGGCGTATTTCAGGCGTATTTCAAGCGTATTTCAAGCGTACTCCCTCCGTCTTCGTTCGCTTGTCCTTATTCCGCGTCGCCCGTCTTCCTCCGCTCGGGTCGCCTTCCTGGGAAGAGTAAGGGCCTTGTACGTGGCCGTCTACATGCTGGCGAACGGAGTTTGTTCGCGACTGCGCGAGGACGTTGTTCGTCGGTCCGGCCTGGGAAGGGGCGCGGAATCACATATACCGTCTCCGCGCATTTCCTTCGCCGTTTTCTCGCTGAGCGCGCGAGTAACGTCTTCGTTCTTCCGACGTGTTCTTTTGAATTATTAGAGAGAGAGAGAGAGAGAGAAACAGAGAGGGCGCGCGCGCGCGTGCAAATGCTTGCTTTTTTTTCGACGCCGCCAGTTTTCGTGCCCGGTGGCATTAACATTTATATTACGCGGCTTTCCGCTTTCTCCAGGCTCGCTCTACATTTTTCGGACAATGCCGACCGCCCGCCAGGCATCGCCGCGGGGGTCGACTCCTGAGGATCTTTTATTATTCCGCCGGATCGTGCCCGGAGAGTCGCCGAGAGTCAGCGTGCGAATTTTTCTGTCGCTCCCCGTCCGCTCGCTCGCCGTCTCTCCGATCATTCCGAACGACTCTTGCCCGTAGACACGGGGAAGCGTGCGAAATCCTTTTTTCCTCCCTAAATTCTGCGCGCACCCCCGAAACGTCGGTCTTTATTTACGTTTCGATCACTGAAAGAGATTTAAGGTCTTGCGGTGCCCGCGCGAATGGCCCTCTTATCCTCTCCGTCTAGACTTAAAACTGAGTTACGGCCGCGGTCGTTCACGAGTCGATACTCGAAGATCGTCCCTTAAACGCCTCGTTCTCCTGACAAAAGGAATTTTCGAGAGTCTCATCTCGACGTCTCTCGACGTCTCGTCGAGCGTTTAAAGCGTCGAAGTGCCGGTGTCGCGTGCGATTAAGATTTATGTGGATAGCGGGGCGAGAAGGAAAATAAGTATACTCGCGCTCGGGGGACACGTTCGAGCGTCTGGCGAAGCGAGACTGCTCCCGAGGCGTTCAACAGAGACGAGCGAAGGCTTGACTGAGTGGAAGAAAGAGAGGGAGAGAGAGAGAGAGAGAGAAAGAGTGAGAGAACGCGGGGGCGGAGAGGCAGAAGTGGGTCGGGCGAGAAAAGATGAGCAAACAGAATGCATTCGTATATCCCTGGCGTCTGTCAAAACAAGCGACGGTGCTTCGTCAGAGACCTTTCTGGATAGCACCTACTAGTCTTCCTCCTTTTTCTCTCCTGTCTCTTCTCCGCCGTCGTGGCTTACGCCGGGGGAAGAGCTCGGGGTTTTAAAGAGAATCCTCCCACGATTCGTTTCCCTCTTCGAGCCCTTCGCCTCCGATCGCCCAGTTCGCTGTTTCGAGTAATTCGTTTCGAAGACCGCGTCGTATCCACCGCAGGAATTTGTTGCACCTCGATCTGCTGCTTCCTGTCCTCCTCGTCCCGTTCTCGCGGAAAGTGGACCTGAAGAAAAGGACAGTCTCGAAACGGAGGCATGCCTCGGCATTCTCCGCACGGCGATCCGTTTCCCACTTCGACCGCAATTGCCGCTATTTATTCCTCCCGAACGCCCGAGTAATTTCCCATTTTACAAAGTGTTCTTCCCGGACAACGAAGTATCCGCGCGGCTCTCGAAGCGGCGTCTTAATCCTCACGCTAATTGGACGAGTCACCTGCCTCCGAGCGCTTTGTACGAGTTAGTTGTCCGTCGATCGAGAGATCGATTAATCCTCTCTCTCTCCCCTCTTTCCTCTGCCGAGGTCGTCCACCTTGCATTAGGGATTTCGAAACGCCTTCGTTTGGGGCATCGATCGATCGCTCGACAGGGACGAAATAAGAAGGCGACGCAGAAGAAAGTGACGCGGGGAGAGGGAGCTGCTGTCGAAGAATTTCGTTGTAAGCCTGGATTAAGTTATGACGGCCGCAGGTTCCGTCCGAATTTCGATCGTTTTCATCTGCCTCGTTTCTCGTTTCGTACCCGCCTCCGTTAACTCTCTTGCTCGCGAAGAAGTTTGGCCATTTTAAAATACTAGTTGAATTTGTTCCGCTTTGTTAACACTTATTCGGTGTTGGATCTTCTTTTTGGGTAAATCCTTCTTTTCAGGGGTATATAAAAGAAAGGGTATATCACAATCGTTTTTACAAAAATTTTATTTTCATTCGGCTGGTATAAAGATTAGGCTGTGTAACTATTAGGTTCAGGATGTTATCGTCACAGAATCACTGGAAACATTCAAGTGGCTGACCGTTGACGGCAAATGGACACTTGGACGTCAAATCACTGTCAAAGTCAAGTGCTTCTTTAATGTATTTCCCTAGCATTTCTGGTCTCTTTCGATCTCTCACACTTTTGTCTGACCGTAAGTTGATTTCATCATCTGCTTAAGTCTTGAGTAATGACCGGTTCGACATTCTGCTATAATGAATATTCACACTTAACTGATCTCACTTCCTGAAATTTTCTTTACTTTCACTTATCAACGATGTACATATTTCAAAAAAAAACTCAGGAATAATTCCCGGAGATAAGATGTCTTCAACATCAACCTTCATTACAGCAAAACCTACCATTCATTTTGACTGCTCGGCAGTTCTAGTGTTAAAGCTACGTGGCAAGCTTATTGCCGATGCCTGGGGAAGGGTTAGCCGGAATCGAACGCAGCTCGGATCCGGTCGGGGTGGAAGTCGCGACGCGTCGTTATTGTTTCTTTTACGAACGAGCAAAACGGCGGAGGACCGATGGAATAGCCCTGCGAATCGGAGAAACGAGAAAAAGCAAGTTGCATTGTGCGTGGCGAGGGGGGAGGAGCGGAAGGGCCGGGTAGAAGGTCGGCGTTGAGAAATAATGGAATAACAGGAAGCGGGGGAGAGGGAAAAAACGCGGCGAGGTGGAAAGAAATAAAACGCATCCATGAGACATTAAAGGCCGGTGCGCAGTGTCTGGCCATTAAGGCCTCGGACTCCGTCGTTCGCTGTCGTCCGCGAGCGGAAGCGGAATGCGGAAGGCCGTCGGTGCAAAATGACGGAATGACAGTGATGGACCGGTGTCGATCTTCACGGTTCTTCCTCCAGAAAATGATTGCCGCTTCAAGGGGAAATTTTTGCTGTTAAGAGAACGTGAAAGTCGGAACGTAGTAATACGTTACTCACGGGACTATTTCTAGGCAACACGTAGTACACGAAACGCTGATGATGCTTCAGTTTCAATTTATTATTATAATGATAATATTAACGGGTATGACAAGTGTGCATACTCGCAAGTCGCGAGTAATGGAAGTACTTATAAACGTGAAAAATAATCTAGTGAATGGAAGCGAGATAAAATTATGGCCGAGCCAGAGGTAGATGTGAGGAGCGTTTAAAGGATTCTACGGTAGCATTGAAAGAATTAACTGAGTCTGAGAACTTACAAGCTTGAATACATATACGATTAACCCAGTTGAATGTACCGTATAAAGTACTATGACGTGCAACCTGGAATAATGTGACCGTCTGATATTCCTTGAGGGTACACGGAGTTTAAAGAGTTACAGAAAACCAGGTCATGCAATGTGAGAGTTAGACATTTTTTAAGTAAATAAAGATATTGATGAAACGTAACGAGAGTCGAGATCAATTAAGTCGACGAGTGTCCATTAATCACGAGTGAAGAAAGGATGAATGAATTAAGCCGCCAACGATACGCGTCTCGCTAAACTACTAAATCAATCCGACGCCTGGGCAAAACGTGACCGAAATCGGGGAAAATCGTTTTACTGTCTCGTCGTCGGGACGAATTTCATGCGGCCAAGAAACGTTCTCGACATAATGGAAATGCGGTGCCTCGAGCTGTGCAACGCTGACCGCCGCGTGTAAATTGAAGAAAATGATTCACTGCGGCGCACTAATGTAACATTTCTATCCCATTTATTCCGCGTAAAATGATTTAGCGAGGAGGAGCATCGTTCGGTGGTGCACGTATTCGGCGGAGCCAGGCGAAATTTTGGATATCCACCCCCTTCACCCACCCCTCCTCCTCGCTCGCCACGTTTTCCCCGAGAGCACGGGAAATAATGGCGTATCCTTGTTGTCAATATTCGATATTCTCCGGCGGTCTGCAGCGCGCCTCCATAGACATACATAGGTCGAAAACGGAGTTTCTCTCACGGAAGCGGGTCGGGTCGAACCAGTCCCGCGGCTTTGTTCGGAGCTCGGCGGAAAAATAAAAAGCGACCAATTACTGGCCTCGCGACTCGCACCACCGGCACTCGGTTAAGCTCCGTTCATTCGCGCACTCTCGTAAACACTCGCCTCTCGCCCATCTTTCGGGTACTCTAATTTTCATGCGACATTAATCGCGTCTCAATGACGAAGATACCGGCAAACGCTGGCATTCCACCGAATGCGCCAGTAAGCTCGCCGGCTACGTGATTTTCTAACCGCGCGCGCGTACGTCAGAATACCGCAGACTCGTAAAATCGTACACACGCAAGACGCGATGTTCCGGCGCGCCGTACACACCGGCGACAAGACATCAAGCCTCGAACGAGGGTTGCTTACAGGGAGCTATCGCACGAATGCGAGATCCGCGCAGGAAGGAACAACGACGAGCACGACGGCGATAAATCTCCGTTTCGGGAGAGTAGCGCTGCGGATCAAACCGAAGGCAATTACGTCGCCCCGTGGCCGGTAAATCGGCGACGTACAGGTGGGACATGTTGCCTGTGCACGCGAGAAACCGGGCCTTTTAACGGTCAGGTCCCGAGTAATAAACTTAATCGCGGCCGCATTGTGCACGGCAATTCCGTCCACGATCCGACAGCGAGGAGAGAGAGAGAGTGAGAGAGAGAAGGACGGCCGGAGACGGAAGATTTGAGGAACGGAGAGAGATGGTCCGAGGCTAGAGCCTTCGAAGATCCCGGCGATCTCCTCGTAAAACCAGCTCGGGCATGGAACAGGTTCGCCTGAGATGCCGTGACTGTTTGATAAATTTCACGACTAGCCGCGAACAGCGATGTACGGATTTTGAGCGGCGTTTAACTTGAATATCTACGGACCCTGAGAGCCGGCCATCTTAATTCGCACGTAATTAGAGGTGCACGGAGCTCGGGTACCTGGAGTGGCCGGATATCGGGGGAAATTGAAAGGAGGCTTGGCCGTCATTGGAAAATCGCGGGAGTCCGTGCTGACGCGTACGACCGGTCCGAACGTAATTGGATTTTTCTCCAGCCTCTTCGCGCGCGAATTCCAGTTGTCTAGCGGCCTCGAGAGCCCTCGAACTACGCGAGTGGCCGATTATCACAACGTACAGGCGCCGGATCTTGACGTTCGGCGATTGACGTCGATGCGATTGACGCGAAAAGTCTTCCATTACAGGTCCGACGTCGAACCTTCACTGAATTTGATCACTCCCGCGAGAGGCCATTCCACCCGGGGCGACTTGACAGATTCGTTATATCGGGAGTTGTTCTCGTGACGACTGTACGACCGCGTCGTAAATCGACTTTCGAGCCTCCCGCGACTGGAGTACAACTAAAATACCAGCTTGTCAGATCGCGCGCAGCAGCGAGATTGAACTTGATTTATGATTCTTCCGCTACATCAAAATACACTTAACCGGCCCCGATTCGACATACCCGAACACGCGCACCGTACGCACCGTCGCCCCGAGAACTTTTCGGCGCTCGCGGAAAAAGTACACGCCGAGATTAAACTACTTAACGTCAGCATGCTTTTTTGGCGGCCATCCAGCGACGTCGCGCTGTCCCGAAATGCAGTTCGCCGCCGTCAAAGGGCACCGTCTTCTTCCCCCGCGCTGTTCACTCGGAATACTCGCTGTAAAATACGAACGAGCTCGTTTCACGGGACGCGGAAAGTTCGCCCGGAAATTGGCGAGTATCGCGGCGGCGGCGGGTTGCGCGTGTCACGACACGCGTTCCAAGTTTATTTCGGCATTACCCGACGACGACGACGTGGAGAAGGACGAGGACGTCGTCATCGTCGACGTCATTCTCAAGCCCAGGGGGGTGTCGACGAGACGACGACGTCGTCGTCGAAACTCAAACGTCAAGTTTCGGCGCGACGCTTAAATTCGTTAAGAGAAGTCGTAATAAGGTTAGAGGCGAAGTTTTGCGGGGCCTCAGCTGCATCTCGCTCCAATCTTCAGAATCGCGAGACGGAGCCCGGTCTTTTTTGACGGCCGAGGATGGATGGCAGTGGCGCAAGATTTCGCGAGTAACGAGAGACGGATTTTTCGGCGAGTTTTGAGAAAGCGGTTCACTCTGCGAGTATGTGTATGTACTTAGGGAAATATTGGCGATGCGAATTCCTCGGGTTCTTCCCAGAGACGCTGATATGCGAGCTGGTAAGCGACATTCGTGTTCTCTCGCGCGCGATGACAATCGACGTTTGGCATTCTATTCCAGAGACAATGGAACAATGACACACGTGGCATTACGAGATTTCATAACGAGGCTTAAACGAGCGAGCGTCGAAAGAAGCACAAGCGGAGAATCTTCGACAATTAGTCACCTCTGAACCCTCGACGGAGGGTTAAGAGATTTCAATAAAAAGGGTTAACCCTCGGCGATGACACGCTGCGGTTGGCATTTTACAGCCGCCAGGCGAAGCGGTGATGACATGCATATGGCATTCCGAGATTTTCTGACAATGTCCAAACAAGCCGGCGTCGAAGGAATGACGGGACAGAATCGTCGTGCGAGCCTCCTCAAGCGTCAGCCAGACAGCCTGATACTCTGTGGCAGTACGCAAACACGCGGACCAGAAAAGACTTCCTCGCATCTCAAGTCTCAAATTGCACCCTATTACTCCGTTATTCAAATGCCAAGCAAATTCCATTACTGCCGCGCGCGCGTTCGATCATCAAGTCAGTATCAGAATTCAGACGCAGCCCTCAGCCGTCTCAACGGAATTTCATAAAAAGCGAAAGATCATAAAAGTCACTCGATACTTAAATGTTCCGCAACTCCGGCGTGTCGCACACTTTCAACCCAGCGATCGTCCGGATTCGCGCGACCCGCTGCATCGCAGTTCGCGCTCAATTTTCCCGCGGATTAACCAAGTTTTCGCCGTGACACGACGTCGCACGACGAAACGTCAATCCTCCGCTGAATAATTTCCGGGGGCCCGGGTGTAAGTAAACGTAACGCCCGCGAAGTAATTTCCGTGCCGACGCTCTCTCACGTATATCCGGCGAGCGTTACTGGCGGCATTACAAGCGAAACGCGTGTCTCGGATTAGGTTACCGGCACACGCGCGGTTAATGGAACTCATTTGGTTCTCCGGTCCTTATCATTACGCTCAGAACGCATTACGGCGATTAGTTGGTTCCTGGAACGCGTTCTACGCCTTCGCTCGCCCGCCCCGACCCGCCGCCGCCCGCTCCACTTTCCACTTTGCTCTTTCTGTCCGCCTAAAGGCGAACCCGAGACGTAAATTTAGAGACGTTCCTCCGGGCGTTCGCTTACCGACGTCGTTAAGTTTTGACGCGAGCATTTGTAATATCCTCGAATTGCGGATCCGATTACGGGCGATGCGACGGACGGCGACACGTTGACAGCAGAAGCTGCCGGGAGGTCAGAAATACACGTTCGACAGAAGTGTCCCGTGGTTGAGAAATTGTTATGCGGTAAAATTTCAAACTGGTCATTCTGACCCCTCGGTATTTGTGGCGTTGAAGCATCGAGGCGAGAGGGACAAGTTGGTCTACGTCGGCGGCCAGAGATCGGTCTGTCACAGGTTTCAATTGGGTTGGTGTTTTTGTTGTTTTTTTTTTTAGCAAAATGGAACCTCGAGAGAATACCGGGAAAAGTGGCGGAAAATTATTTTTCCGTCTCGCGGAAACGGTAATAACTGTCGCTTCCTTCGCCTTTGTGCGCCGGCTAGTTTCATTCCCGAAGAGGAAGAATGTCACGGCGTCGTGTCGTTCTCCCGGGAGCGAACCGAAGTCGACAGCAATGGGCTTTGAGAGAATAAAGTCGCGGCGTCGCGCTGGAAAATGTTCTTGCATACGTTGCCCGATGCACGTGCCTCCATATGTCCGTGGATATTTGGACGTTTACGTGTCAGACGCTCGCCCGCCGCTTCGCGTCGCGAAAGTGAGTGTTTTGGGATCTAAGCGCATTAGGACTTCACCGACTTAGAACCCACACGCAGCACTCTCGCAATCTCAGCAGTTCGGGCCTCGAGTAATTCCGAATTTTGCTACCCTGGGAATTCGCATCTCAGAATTCCATCATTTCGGAATTTCCGTAGATATCCCGAAATAAATACTGGCGTTTCGAAATACACACATCTTGCCAAACCGATGCTCTCAGCCGACGCGACATGCTGAAACACGCATGTATCGTCGGAAATTTTGACGTGCCGAGTCGACGCGCACGTTACCTCATGTCAAAACAGCCGCGCCTAGAAACTGCCATCGCCTCGACGCGATAGAACCTAGCGGCCAGAAGCAAAACGTCGTGCCCCAAAGAAGCCGGTAATGCCATCGGCGCCGGGGAATGATTAAGTGTACAAACATTTATTCCTCGCCGGGCAATTTGTCGCGTTAATTAGCCGTGTAACGAGGGCCGGCAGCACGCACGCCTTTTGCCGGACTTTGCCCGCGACTCCCGGCGCGTTTCGTCTTCTACCCGAGCACGTTTCGAGGCCTTGCTCTCGGGCCTCCGCTCATTAGCCCATTACCGGCCACTCGATGTTTCCCTCTTACGCG
Organism: Priocnemis perturbator; assembly: GCA_963942575.1. Lineage (NCBI taxonomy): Eukaryota > Metazoa > Arthropoda > Insecta > Hymenoptera > Pompilidae > Priocnemis > Priocnemis perturbator. The sequence continues at coordinate 15,110,709 of OZ012643.1, read as the reverse complement.
CGATCGGCGCGGAAAAGACCGAGTCAATATAGGAGAAAGCGAGCTCGTAAATCACGTCGAGCATCGTTGAGGCGAGCCACGGGGCCTGAGAATCATCGTGGCGCATTAACTAACGCCGGCCTTTAGGATCGATCGTATCGCGTTGCACTTGGAGCCAACTGCCTCGCTCGAGGTGGGGTGGCTTTTGGCAGAAATAATTACCGCGCACGCTCGTGTTACGGTACGCGCGGTGGGATTGTTCAATTGATTGCGATTAAATTTTGATACCTCTCTCGCGGTTCTCGCGGCGCCTCGCTCTTGAAATTCCGACGTTTCGATGTATCGGCACCTTGGAAGGTTCGACGTTTCTCGCTGATCCAGACACAATTCCCAGTAATGGACGTAACGTGTACGAGAGCACACCCCCGGCGTAATAAAAATGCCGTGCCAGTCGTTCGCTCCACGCGTCATGACAATGCAAATCGAGCTTCCCCCCCGCGCGCCGAAGTCGAGGGTCGCTTTAAAGCTCAGAAAACAGCGGCCGCGCTAATAGTAATCAGATTGCTAATGGATTCGACAGAGGGGAGAAGGGTTGCTCTCGCGGACGAGGGTAACGGCTTTTCCACTGCTAATGCCATCGCGAGGCTTATCCCGGGGATAGCATTCCGGCGGGGCAAATAAGCGGGGTGTACGGTTTCAAATGGGATTCCGGCTCGGGTTACATCTCCGTCGGTTGAAAATTTAACGCCAGCTTAAAATCGACTGACCGTTATTGGCCCGCGCGCATGCCTCGGCGCGACCGCCGAATAGGCGGATGCCTGGCTGCAGTAACAATGCAGGAAATAAAAAGCAAGCCCGCCTCCATTCGACTCCGGCGTCTACCGGCGGCGTTGACTGTGAAACGCGATTAATTAAAAATTTAATTACAATGTCGGCGACGCTCTAATTAGCAGTCCGGCATAACGAGTCGGCGACTTGTGCCAGGGGTGGTGGTAAAGCGTGGCCGGGGGAGGGCGGATATGGCGGAGTTTATTTGAGAGCGTGGTCCTTCGGGATAAATAAATAAAGGGCCGCCCTTCTAGTTTAGCGCGGTTACATCTCGCGTTTACGCCGATCATAATTACGCGCGTCGAGTTCGGCCGGCGATAATAAACGCACGAGCTCCTACGCACGTGCGCTGTCCGTGTACACTGTCCGTATGTACGCGGCACGCGTGTAGGTATGGTCGCACTTTTCTCGCCACTCGAGAGTGCGCGGAAGTGCGTATTCGCGCGGTATAAATTACGCACATGGTGCCCCATAACTTGAGCCACGTGATGCTGCGAAATGAACCCATAACCCATCTCCTCGTTTATCCCGGCTATGATATACTGTATTCGGAGCCGTCACCCGTGGCGCGCGTAAATCTCATTGCAACGAATGTAGCATGGGGTTCGCGTTAATGGCCGCGTCCTTTTGAGGATCCGACGCTCGGAAAAAGAGAATCGTTATTATTATTCGCCACTTACCCGACCGCGCCGGGAGAACATGATCGCGCCCGAAAATTGCTGTCTCTCGCGGAATATAATCGCTTCTTCTTCTCTACCCCTTCGCCACCTCAGCCCTCTCCGTTTCACCCCTCGCTATATACGGTCTGATACCGAAATGGCGCGTTTCGAATCGACGAATTTCGTGGAGGTGCGAGAAATAACGACGCTCGGCTTCGGATAAACCGTGCGAATTTCCTCCCGAAATAATTTCCCACCGCAAAGCGGACACCGTAGACACACACGCGCGCGCACGGTCAGTCACAACATTCTCTTTTGACGGTCGAGCAAATTTTCCGTCGAAATATTCCCCGTCACGTTCGGCTTGCCGAACATTTCGGGGAGTCATATAATTGGACTGATACGCGCCGCGAGGCTGAGAACAATGAACGGAGCGCGAGTAGACGAGTATGATTTACGCCCTAACCGTAGGACCGTCTTCCTCGTTTCCGCGTAAAACACACTTAGCGCCAGGAGCTATTTATTTCACGAGGGTTACTTCCCCTTCTCCGGTGCCATCGTGGAGCTAGGGGTACGCCTAACATTTTTGTAATTAGTTTGCTCGCGACTCCGTGGAAGAAGGGAACAAAAGAGGGTTGGAAGCGCCGTCGAGACGGCGGAATGCCGGCGTTTATGGAAGCATACATGGACGATCGTCACCAACACCAACCGGAGACGGCGGTTGGTCGTCGGAGCGTGCGGAGCAGGAAAAAGACAGGCGTAACGAGGGATAGGGCGGGAGTTATGCGCGGTGTAAGAGTCAAGAAGTGTGCGACAGTGAGTCCGCATAAATATGCGGCCTACGACGAAAATCGCACTACATCAACCGAGCGAACTTAGTCCGCCTAACAAGGTAATCAAACTTTTCTCCCTCGCGCGGAACTTCAGTTCGACAAAAAGAAATTGTCCGCGAGCGCTGATCAATTTTCTGCTCCTCGCACGACCGTCGCTCGAGGCACTCGAACCGGTGACAATGTACAGTAATTTGCGTCACGTTTCCCGTTTACCTTTTCAAGTAAAATCGGCCTCTTTTCCGTTGTCGCGTGAATCTCGCCGCACCCTGTGTACACGTGAGAGGACGGAGAGTTAGGGGGAAGGAGAGGCGAAAAATGAGGGTCGTGAGTAGGCTAGGGATACAGCAAGAGGACGACGGGGTGAGGGGACCTGGAGGGAGGAATTACGGTGTACGTGATACGGGGTCCTAATTGCTGCGGCGCCGCGTTACGGGTGATTATTTTTTAATTGCCGCGATTAAAAGAACAAGATCACCGCGCATCGGTGCGTGCATTGCGCGCGTTTGATGTCCGAAAGAAGGGTTTTCGTGCGAGAGGCACGACGAGAGAAGGAGCGTGAAAAACGATCCCGAAACAGGGGAGGTTTTTTACAGGCATTTCGAAAGAATCACCGCTCCGAATGAAGCGTCGACCGAAGCAACCCCATCAAAATATTCCTCCAATTTCCGTACAAAATCGCGGCTAGACTTTCCGCGGATACCTGAAACGCGTTCAACGTCCCCGCGAGACTGCGATAACTCACGGCGACTTTTCTCATATGGAAGTCCACTTCCTGTCTTACGCCGAGAACGTGCGCGTATTCTCACGGACATGCGTAAGACTTTCAATCCCCGTCTTTGGAGCGGCGCAGTTAAAGGGTCGAAGGAAGGAAAGTCTCGGGGCATAAATACGCGCGTACACCTAGCCAGCCGTAGATCATCGACTTTATGTTTGCGAGTTATTTCCACGCTTTGCGGGGAATCGCCGACAGCGCTCTCCAGTACTCGCGGCCTCTTCGCCCGGGATAAATTTATCTCCCGATGCCTCGCGAGTTGACTTTATCGCATGTTAAGAACGGTTATTAAATCAGCCGGGGGTAATTAACGTTTCGTTGCTCGCGCGGCATACGAGACGAGCGCCAGTTCCGAGAGATATCCGGCGAAATAGGCCGTTTGACGAGGACATAAACGGCACTCTTATAATCGCCTCCTCGTAGCAGCGCGCTGAACGACGAAAGCCGGGAGAGAGAGAAAGAAAAAGGTCGCGTCGGTCGGTCCGAAAGCAATTTCTCCAGCGCGAAATCGATTGGAAGCCCTCAACACGCGCTTTCGCATTTCATGAGATGGTCGTACGCTATCAGTCCCGGGGCAAGCGGCGTTTCGGTGCATTTCAAACGCGACCGTCAGAAACTGGCTGACGGCATGAGCCGTCGATGCATTAGTCGAGACATTAGTGGCGATATTGAGCGAGAGCTGTCGTCGTCGGTTCGCCGTCATCGAATCGATACGCGCCCGAAACGCCGTGTAATTTCCACAAGATTACACGGAGTGCGTGCGTGAGTTGTGTGCCCGCGCGTATACGGGGTGCAAAGGGGTAGGGGTTGAACGGGTTGAGAGGGGGTGGAAGGGGGTGGGAAGGGAGGCGAATGAAGTGCTATACGCGTCTCGCCGCCCCACTTACGACGTCACCGGAATACATAATGGAAACGGGAGTGGGCTGTATCGTGTGCTGACAGAGAGGCGGCGATGCTTAATTTCGACTCGCGAGTCTCAATCTTTAATGGAGTCGCGGAATAAATGCGGCCCGCCGCTTCAACGATTCACGGGACCGCGTTCAGTTGCGAAAAATATATATATACGTGGTCGACGACGGCAGACTTGCCAGAAACCGAGACAAACCATTAAAAGATTCGGCGCCTATATATATATATATATATATACACGGTATATTGAAATTTTCAACGACGACCAAAGTTGTCGTCAAGATCTGTTAAATCGAATGCCACGTAATCAAACAATGAGCGACACATGCTATTCCGAAGTTAACATTTTCACATATTTGGACGCTATTTATTTTCGGCTGGTAGAAATGTCGAATGCAATTTAGCCAGAATACGAAAGCAGACAGTCGAGGCGTTCAAACATTGTTTCACCGTGACGTTTGACAAGACGCCGAATATCACGCGACGACACTCGACCCGTTCATTTCCTCCGCTCGGGTCGCTCGCTCGGCAACAAAATGCACCTTCGATCCCCGCGCTTACCGATATCGTCCCCTCGAGGCTCAATTTGCCCCAAACGAAGGCAAGGAACGCCGACAAATCGATGGCTTAACAGCGTGACAAAGGGATGCTCAATACGTCACGATATCGTCCTCAAAATCGACGGCTGATCATTGCCCCGTCTGCCCTATCGATTTCACGGAAGAAACGGCGCGCATGCACAGCTGAACGCCGCGAATGGCGCTTGTCAGCTAATGAGTCGGTCGCTTTGAAACAGCGTGATTCTCCGTTCCCTTCCTGCGCTCTCAATTTCTCCGTCTCCGGTCCTCTCGCTCTTCCCTCCGCCTTCTTCGTCGCACTCCGACTCCTCGCCATTCCGTCGCGCGTCATGCTCGCAGAAACATAAGTACGTGGGACGAGACACGCGAGGGTATAGTAATAATTAATTTCGAACCCGCTTTGAAGTCAGCTGCGACGAACGGCTCCTTTGAGGAAGGCGTAAACGTCCGACTGGTAACCACGCACCTACGGATTGAACCTTGCGCGCCCGACGATTCGCGTCTCTGCGCTCTTTTAGCCTCATTCATGTGTCGCGTCGTCGGAACAAGTTATGTGTGCGCGCAGCAACGTCATCGTATTTATTGATGATGCTCTAGGGGCAACTTTGTGGGGGAGAGGAGATGGCGCAGAAGGTGAGACTTAGGTTGGAATAATTATGGAATTACGGGAAATAGTGTGTCGCGAATGTCTTTATAAATTAGGTAGATTATTAGCAGACCGTTGTTGGCTGCACCGACTCATTCGCCTTTGTCTTAATGGTTAGATGCATTCGTTCGATTATTTGTTAAGAATGAATGCATTTCGTTTGACCATCCGTAGAATACAAATGGGTCAAAATGTCGACCAGATATATGCCACTCGGCACATAAATCTTCGTGACGTTAGGAATAATTATGACAAAGGTTGTACATTTTCGAGATTTTCGCCGAGCATTTTTGGAACTCAGATAAGATCGATCATCCCTTCGGTCGCTTGTTGGCATTAATTTTACACCGCGCCGTTAGATGAACCAGTCGTCCGACTGGTCAATAATACCGCGGCAATTTGAGACGATTATTGTCGTTCGCGCTGCTCTCAATTTTGATTGGAGCGTTCGCGTGTCAAATGTTGATAAATCGAATCGCGCCGCGTCGGTCGGAACGACCGTCGTCCATTGTTCGGATTTTCGCGCACGCTCCCGTCATTAAATAAAAAGCATTTCCGCGGCGTTCCGCGCTTTTACACATCAGCCACCGTTATGATTTTCCGTCCGTTATAAACTCAATGCATCGCGACACCCGCAAGCCGACAGAATCCAGCGGCGTGGCCGCTTCAAAATTCCAGCCGCACCGCGGAGTGTCTCCGACGACAGCGATTAGTACGGTTTGATGCTAAGTCGGAAGCCTATCGCGAGTTCCGCAAAGGAGTACCGCCGCCGGAGACTGAATATTTCACGGAAAATCTCGGGTACTCAACGACTTTAAGTCATTATCGCTTCCGTGCTTCGCTCTCGCGGAAACTTGCTCCTCTCGCCGGAGATCCCGAGTCTCGTTTCAATTATGAACGCACGCATAGAACCGCGCGATACGTATTAGGATTAAAATGTCTGCAAGCTTAATCATCGTCCCTGCTCGAGAAATTATACATTGCCCCCTGAGCGGATTTTCGTCCGACGCTGTCCTCCTGTGTTTCTAGTCGACCTCCGCAAACCGTGCCGAGCGTTTCAAGACGCTCACGTTATTACCTCGCCACGCTCCGCGGTCGGGCGGCTTACGTAAATACGCGAATTCGATTAGTTCCGACGAATTGGATCGAGAAAGAGTCCACCAACGGCGACAGATGCGGCTAACGGCTAATTTAATCCCCGCGAGAACTTTCCCGTTCGACTTAACCCGATTCTCTGAATAAACCGCACACGGCGCACGCTCACGACTCTCTTTTCGCTCGGCTTCGCGAACTTCCGCAGTTGTTCGACACCTTTCGCATGGTTAATAAAAGATAACGGATAATTTACGCAATGCCTCGATATGGACAACTTCCTTTGGAAACGATCGATTTCAACAAACCGTTTTCACTGTCGTCAGTTACTATTCGCTTCAGATATTAGACATCGAATTCATTCGGTCCACTTGATTAACGCTAGAACTACCGAGCAGTTCAAATGACTGGTATGACATTTTGGTATAATGAAGATTCGAAACATCTTTCGCATGGTTAATAAAAGATAACGGATCATTTACACAATGCCTCGATACGGACAACTTCCTCTGGAAACGATCGATTTCAACAAACCGTTTTCACTGTCGTCAGTTACTATTCGCCTCAGATATTAGATATCGAATTCATTCGGTCCACTTGATTAACGCTAGAACTACCGAGCAGTTCAAATGACTGGTATGACATTTTGGTATAATGAAGATTCGAAACATCTTTCGCATGGTTAATAAAAGATAACGGATAATTTACGCAATGCCTCGATACGGACAACTTCCTCTGGAAACGATCGATTTCAACAAACCGTTTTCACTGTCGTCAGTTACTATTCGCCTCAGATATTAGACATTGAATTCATTCGGTCCACTTGATTAACGCTAGAACTACCGAGCAGTTCAAATGACTGGTATGACATTTTGGTATAATGAAGATTCCAAACATCTTTCGCATGGTTAATAAAAGATAACAGATAATTTACGCAATGCCTCGATACGGACAACTTCCTCTGGAAACGATCGATTTCAACAAACCGTTTTCACTGTCGTCAGTTACTATTCGCCTCAGATATTACACATCGAATTCATTCGGTCTACTTGATTAACGCTAGAACTACCGAGCAGTTCAAATGACTGGTATGACATTTTGGTATAATGAAGATTCGAAACATCTTTCGTAAAGTTGTTAGATATTCCTCGCAAATCTATGATCAGGCACCCTCGTACTTCGATTCGCAGAAGGTACACATCGTCCGTATTCGCTTCCCGAGGTACGCGTCCTGACGTACGAGTCCGTATTTTCCAGGCGAAGAGGAGGGCACATCCCGGCGTCGTTCGGGGTGTTATTGCCATGGCGAGAAGCCCGTTAAGAAGGCGGCCGTCTTCGTGGCTCGCCGCCGTTAACGACGTCGTTACCCAGCGGCCTCTCCTTCTTCGTCTCGTCCGTCCTCTTCTTCAGCCTCCGCCTTCCACCTCGTCCATCCGCATTTGCACGTAGATGCACGTGCCTGGAACTCGGCGCAGGGGCCAGCTGGTGCGTAAACGCAGCTTCTTCCTCGTCCGCATCTGGGCTACCCAGCGAAATTACGGCCTTCTGCCATCGGATCCACCGGGCGATCGCAGCACCAGACTCATCAGCGATCGTAAATCTGGATTAAAAGATTGTCCCAGGGCTGCGGTAAATCATGAGTCGCGCGGCTCGCGCACTGATGTGTTCCAATTGGCGTTCAGGTGATCATCGAGATCGCGCCGGCATCCTGTTTTGGAGCGTTTCCTGCGAAGCGGAGAGTAAATAGGAGGATGCTGAGCGTGCGTTTATCTCGGCCGAGCCGCTGCTCGCGGATCATAAGTGACGGTGAACGGAATAGACGTGTTCCAAGCTTCCCGCGATGTTTGCCTAACGCCTTCCGCGTGCGCAGAGTCAGGCACTTGCGCTCGACGTCTGTGAGCGGAACAAAAAGCTGGAGCTCTTATTCAGAAGACGTCATGCAGCGTCGTCTGACAATAAACGCTTGTCCGAACGGGACGAGACGGAATGGGTGGCGGAAAAAAAGGAGGACTCGGGCCCGAAAAGTCTCGGCAACGAGGAGTAAACCGTCTCAGCGGACGGCAGGAGCACGCTCTAAAACACTTTCTCCGGAGGCCGCGCCGCCGCCGCCGACACGATGTTGCCACAAAGCAGCCGCGAAATGCCGCGCGGCGTCGAGAAAATGCAACGTTTTACGACGCCCGTTTACGTTTGCTCTAACAAGCAGCGCGGAAGCGCGGGGCGCGGTGGGATAGAACGCGGAATAAGAGTAAGAGGAGCAAGAAGAGGACGTGGGGCAGGAAGACGACGACCGGCTGGAAGTGTCGGTAACTTCGCGGTTAAGTTAGAAAGAAGAGACACGCTGTAAAGAGGAGGGACGAGGGTGGGGAAAATAGAGAAGCGACCCTGCACGGTGGCCAGGCGAAGGTGCACTAGCTACGGAGGGAGGGGAAGGAAGCGAACACTGCTGTCCTCAAATATTATACCAGCGCGACTTAAGTACGTCACTAAACACTCGGCCCGACAACGTCATCTCGTGTTCTGAACCCGAAAAATAATTCCAAAGAACAGAATCATGCTTCCTCGCGCACCGTATGAAACTTAAAGGAGCCGGCGTAGAAGATTGGTGCTCCGGTGAAGCGAAACGGTGTGCGACGAAATTTTCTTTCTCCAACTCGAACTTTTCTAGCTCTGAAAAAATTCGTTCGGGCATTGGCGAGGAAATTCGCGTCGCACTTTATATACGCGTGGTGGCCATCGGCGCGTCCGTCTTCCTCTTCGCGAGGAGACCCCACACGCCGGTCCGAAGTCTGAAGAGGATCGCGCCCGGCCCCCAGACGATCGTAACTCACGCCCGAGGAGTGGATCGTTTTGCAGAAACAAACAACGGAGACCGCGTTATGCGCGACCGCGAGGCGGAGAACGACAAGCTCGTGAGAGAGAGGCTGTCGCCAAGTGAACGGCTCTTCTTTCGACCGCGTGTCTTTCAGGCGGAGCGAACGTTACACGTCTGCCACGGTAACGCACATTCGCGCACGTGCGCACGCACACGGCCGGGGAAACCCGATGTTCAATGATTTCTGCACGAGTTATATCTGGCCATTGGACGTTCGGCGTGAGGTTACCTACCCAGCGTAACTATTTGTACGGTTACAATAGTAGCGCACAATAGCTGCGCGCAGTTATGTACAGCCGCGTATCGTTACAATAGTCATGTGCAAGAGCTACTCCTCCCCGATTCTCTCACAAATCCCGCGTCCATTATTTCCACCACCTGCAGCGTTGCACCAATTATAATCGTTGCCTTTCGGACTGCTCTCCCTCGCATTAAAGGCTCCCCGCGCGTTCCGGCGTCGGACAGTAGGTGCATTTCCGTCGGCTACACTCGTGCGTCTCGTTCCCCCCATTATTTACATTGCGCGTACATCTCGCCGGTCCTTTCCCTCGTCGCTCTCGTCGTCTGCAACGTCGTCATCATCACCTAGCCACGCCGACGCGTCCTCTCTTTCTCTCATCAACGCCTCCGGCGCCCCGTTCTTCACCTTCCCGTCGCTCTTCTCCGCCCCGCCTTGTTAGCCCGAACGACGTGTGTCCACGTTCGTCATAAAGTCAACCTCCTCGATCGTCAGACTACTACTGATTGTCGCTTGTATATACCTGCCGTAGATCGTCCGCTTCCAACATTCCCTCACCACGCGTGTCGCCCTCGTCTCGTCTATTCTGACTCGAACATTTCATGGCGCATTGATTGTAATACTCTTATTCACAACGTTCAGTCGCGTGAAGAGTGTGGTTGGTTGCTTCGTTTTCGATGACGCGTCAGGTTCAGAGAAGACGGGAAGAATGGTGAGAGCACGCATCGTTCCATCGCGTTTATATCGGAACGATGGACGACGAGCTAGAGATGGAAACTTGAAATCAGTGTGCGCGAAGACAGGCTCCCATCTATGGACCTCGGAATGAAATAATTAAGCGCGCGTTCAATTTTCCGCGTCCCCCTCGGCCGTTCTCGCTGCTCGTTCAGGTTTACTGGCCCGAGGTTCACGAGTCGGAATGTCGATTATATTGGTCTTAGATACTTCGGGGAGCGACTCCCCGAAATCGTCACGCGGGGAAGGATTTAGATGGACGCTGCATAGCTGGGAAGTCGAGCAATTGCAATCTTCCCGAGAAAATTCTCCCTCCGTTCGTCGACAGCGAGAATCTCGGCCCGTTCACTCAGGGTCTATGGAGGGCGCGTTAACCTCTGGATGACAATGTCATCCTTTCGCCAAGGTACGCGAAAGAGGAGCGAGGAGACCCGACGCGGCGGAACGGATAGATAGATAGATAGATAGATAGAGAAGCAGAGACACAGACATGGAGACCAGCACTTCCTGCTGTCCCTACGTCTCTGTCCAGCTCCGTCTTCTTCTCCACCTCGGTACTCAGACGGATCCAAGAGTGCTTTGGGATCCCTCGTTTTCCTCCCTCCCTCTCACTCTCTTTCCCTTCCTCTTTCAGACTCTTTCCCTCCCCTGCCCTCCCTCAAGCCATTCGTCCGTACACTGTATCCCCCTGTGCTCCAATTACGAGAAGGAATGCTCATTTGGTACGCGGCGGGGGACCCATAATGGTCAGCGACCACTCCAAACTATTATCGACCCACGGACTCGCCCCTCCTTCTCTCATAGAATACACCGTGCCTTCTCTGCGCTCCGAATTTTTAATCCGACTCCACCGCCCGCCGACTACCAATCTCCTGGAAAGCACTTTCTACCTCCGACCGGGACTACTACCACTATTATGAGGAGAGGGGGGCGTGGATGGCCGTGGGTGTGTGTTTATGTGTGCGTTTAGGTATATGCCCCGGCACCCTGCATTCGTTTAGTGGTGATGGTGCGTGCCGCTGGAGTGGAAACACCAATCGAGCGATGGAGATTGCGACGCTAACCTCCGGGAAAAGCCTTTTCCACCAGAAGGCTCGCCCTCTTTCTCTGCTCGCCCCCTTTTTCCACCCGTCTTTTTGCCGTCCGTCACTCTTACGCTCCTCCGCCCCTTCCCTACCCCCGTACGACTTTCTCTCTGATGCACCGACTCACTCCCCTCCCCCTTCTGCTTTCGCACGTGCGAATCTTTCAGTCGGAGGAATTCTGATTCCTCGTCAGATTACGTTTTTCACTCACTGCGCTGGCAAGAGCGCGCGCGCCGGGCTAATGGCAACGAATTTCTCGGAGTGTGTCGAGTGCGAATCTGTAGATGCGCTCGCGTAATGAATGTTTGACTGGGCCGAGGCGGGCGTGGTTATCAATTCTTAGTACGTCGTTTTAATCATCGCCCCGTGTCCGAGGGCCGAGTTCGAAGCGTTTAATCCGCCGACGCCGTCTAATCCTTTCGTCGTGCGAATTCGAATTCCGTCGCGTCTGGATGTCGTCGCTCAAAGGAGAGAGCGTCGGCGAGCTTAGGGAAGGGTGGCCGGTCGGACGTTTCAGAGAGAAATATTAATGCGACGGCGACACCGTTTGACGTGTCTAAACGTTCACGTCATACTTTCCGCTATAATCAAGACGCGCGTCCGAGCTCCCGTAGTTACGTGGGCGCGCGATGCTGCGGCAGCTGAAAATCCTGTTTGCGAGTGCAGTAAATTAGATTGCCGTTCAATTAGAACGACGAGCGGCTAAATATTGCGATCTCGGGGAGAATGCGAGCGGCGCAGAAAATTTGAGGTAGCGATGCAAATTTTGTTTCGTCCGCATAGCCATCTATATCGGAACCGAAATTGTAATTCGATGTACTCATCAAATCGTTTATCGTTACGCCGGTGAACGACGGTTCCATCGGACGCATGACCTAGTAAACTGAGCGAATGGAATTCGTCAACAGACTCGTAATTCAAGACGCGTCGAGCATCCGCAATCGAGAACTAGTAATCGCCTCGATTTGCAGTGGGCAGCCGGGATGATAGTAGCAGGGGTATGGGTGTTCAGTATGTGGGGAATGCGTTTGCCGCCGTGGAAGCGCATAACAATGGCCCATTTCGACAACAGGATGGAACAAATTGGTAATGAACGCCGGTGGATGTCTTCTGCCGTCCGCCCGTCTCTTTCTGCCGGTCCTTTTTCTACCAACCGGACAATTTCGACGCCTCCGTACGTGCCGCGCGCATGTACGTGTACACTCGCGCGCATGTGGGAACCTCGGATAGCTCGGACGTAGGTGTACCCGCGCCACTTCACAGTGTGCACGACCGATTGAGACGTCGTGACGAGAAACTCGTGCGGCACATCGGGCCTAGCAATAACGACAATGTCCCTGCGTACGATCACTGACTCATTCCGTAAGAGCACGAGTTCACCGTCATTTACGTCCAGCGTAGGTGACGCAACGCTGCGAGGCATAAGGAAGTCGTATAATCCGGGACTTAAGGCGCCCGTAAAAGACGCTTTAATTTATTTTTCGGAATCGGCGCGAAAGCACGCTCGCGGACCTCGCGAACTTCTCTCTCGCATTGTCGGCGCGCATCGTCCGCGACGTTACGTGTGCGGATTATCGCGCGGTTAAGGTACATCGTCATGGTCGTCGACGACCCTTAAAGTTTTAAATTTAAACGACACTTCGACTTCCGCCCGATTAATCTCAGGTTCGGATCGCTCGCCATTCTCTCGTCTTCTCCTCCTCTCCTCTCTTCTCCCTGTCCCCCGACTCTGCCCCCCTCTGCCCCCGAGATCTCCCTCGCGCTTCGGATTTAAGTCTTACGCTCGGCGTAAATTTTAAGTGCCGTCCAGGATTAGTGTCGTCGGGCAGATTTACGGCGGTGTACTTTTATTAGAGTTACTTTTACGCGGCACGCTCGACGGCCGGGGTCGTCGTAAGTGAACTCGCCCGCCATGACGCCGGTTGTTGCCTCAGTGCTCCTCACCGCCGCCGCACTTTTCGCCCTTCGTCCGGCCTCGAAAAAATCGTTAAAAGAAAGCTCCGTCGCGTTTATTAAACGCCGGACATAATTGTCGCATAAAGTCCTCGCCCGACGGCCGCGCGGAGAGGCTCGTGAGAGGAAGTTCGTGGCGCGGGCAGTATTTTTGATCGTATCGTTATGCCGTCGAACTTTCGTTATCGGATATTTCAAGCGTCTCGCCGGCGAACCGTTCGAAAGGAAAGCGACGACAATGCGCCGGCATGCTGCAAGCGCTCGTTCCCTTTAAGTATCAGATACGAGGGCTTGTTCGCGAACAAGCCGTAGCCACTCGCTTGTGGCGTTTATGTCGTCGGTCGGTAGGTACGCGCGACGAGGGCCCGTGCAAACAGTTTTCTCCTGTTGCCCTAAAGTTGCTGTTTGCCGACGAGAGGCCCTTTCTAAAGCGAGCAATTCAATTACGCGCGGCTCCAACTTCCGTCCCTGTTTCCGCGCGAACAGTGCGTCGTGCTCGCGATCCGATATGCATGAGGGCCGAGTCGGGGCTGGCTGGGGAATTACAGACGCGAGACAAAGACCGATTAGCGGGGTATGGACATGAATTTTCTTCCTCGAAATTCGAAAAGCGCGGCGAATCGAAGTTCCGGTCGAAATTGGCTTCCTACGAACTGCTCGAGTTTTACGGTTCGAATTTCTGCCGCTCCCTCACCCCTTGTTTTTCGCCTAACACATTTACAGCCCTATCGAGCAAGTCTTTTGTCTCGCTCCCTTTTGTTGCCCTCAGGAATGCGTCGCGAAAAGTGCACTCGAGGCGCGAATTTTATGGGGTTCTCAAGCGAGAAATTCTGTTGGTGTGATTCCTATGGTGTTCCCAAACTTTTCTCTCTCTCTCCCTCTTTCGATCTCACTTGGTTTCTCGAGACAATTTAGATCCTCTTTAAATGCTCTCCCAGCATGTACGCACACGCGCGCGTTTCATTTTTATGTGCACAAAGAGTAATAGGGAGAGAGAGAGAGTGTGAGAGAGAGAGAGAGAGAGAGAGAGAGAAAGAGAGAGAGAGACGTGGCTCGGCTGGATACGCACAATCAGCCCGCAGTGATTGAGGCATTCAGGGCGTGGGCACGCACTCGCACGCACGCTTACGTGTCGGATTCTCACGCTCTCTGGCGTGTCTAGCTGTCATAGGACAATTGTATTTTTCGGCACGGTCCGGCTGCTCCCAAAAACGTACATTACCATTTTCAAGCTCCGCGCATATTGAACACGTCCCCGTCAAAATTGATCCCATTATTATTCCGTTTTTGTCTATACACTGCAGACGGGATTTTCATAGTTGAGCCACTCTCTCACAGTCTCTTCTCCGTCGACGCTACCCGACTACGTTAAGAAACGTCCGAGCAATCGCAAGACGGAAGCTGAGTAGGCGATAACCGACGCTCGGTTTGGCCAAAGTGACTGTCCGTCAACTTTTACCTCCTCGAAGGGTCCGTTCTTGTCCTTACTTGCAACTGCGCCTGACAAGCTCATTAGCAAATTCGAAGCGCAAAGTCTCAATCCCGTTGTCCGCTCCATTTTTCGCTCGCCGACGAAAACCGGAAGAACGTTAGCGCCGCCATAATCTTCCCGCAGTGCTCTTCTTTTCCGTCCCTCCCCGCTTTCAACTTTAATTACTTCCTCCTCGTCTGAAAGGGACGGGTAATTAGAAGTTACCGTCCCTTCTGTCATATCGTGAAGTGTCGGGCAGAAGAAGAGAAAGAGAGAGAAAGACGAAGGAATGACGAAGAAGTGACGGCGAAGTGGCGGTTGCCGGTCAATCTCGATCACTGATAACTTATTCATACGAGGTTCCGCCAATTATCATCACGCTCGCCGCTGATAGCGAACCACCCCGGGCTTTAATCCCCCACGGCCAAGACCCTCGCCATTTTTATTAACTCCGTCCCTTTCGATATCGCGTTATTGCACTTCAACGCCCGCAGTATGACAAGAGTTAGGTCTTGGCGTAAGGTTGCGGTTGAAATTGTGCGCCGCAGACAGTGTGTGTGGAGCACATGTGCGACCTTCGCTTCCGCGTGTGCGAGCTCTGCCTCGCCTTCGTCTATTTGCTTTCCCTCCCTTCGGCTTTATCCCGCACCCTCTCACCCTCCTTCGCCGCGTTGCTTTATTTCCACCTGCCCGGATAGTTCACAATAAGCTGCAATAATCGAGAAATCGACAGTTAGCTCTCGATCGCCCCGGCCCGCACGGCTGAACTTACGACGGCGTTGCTGCTGTCCTCTGGGAAAAGCTAGATTTCCTTTCTCTCCTTCCTCTAGCCCCTCCCCCTCTCCACTCTTTACACATCGCACCACGGCGTTCCATTCTCATCGCCGCGGCGCAGCAATTTTTCCTCCCAAAACGAACACGGAGTATCGCCTCCGTGGATTTTTCCAGCCGTCTGAAAAGAACCCTCGTCCCACGTAACGGGATATTGCCGTAGTTTTTGAGGGGGTCCATTGTAATATGCCCGGGCTGTTGATTTCCGCGGCCGCGTTCGCCGGGATCGGCGTAAAATGAAACAGAGTACAAGTTCGCCGCAACATTCGGCCCCCGCGCGATGAATGCCTAACGAGCCTACGAGCGCCAATGTTCGGCGCAGCGATTCCCGATAAGTACGTCCATCTAGTACAGTGTTCCTTAACTTGGGGTGTGAGAAAACATTTCCAGGGGTGCGAGAGAAGTTTCTAATGTTGCAATAATTGTCATCTCCTAAATAAAAACAACTGAACATATTTTTCAAGGGGGTGCGGGAGGGTATTTTCAGATTCAAGGGGGTCCCGATCACTAAAAAGGTTAAGAAACACTGGTCTAGTAGAACAATGGCCGAAGTTTCGGGGTTCCGCGCGATGCACGCTCTCGCCGGCAACGGACGACTGGACTGTGACCTTTTTTTCTTCGGGCGAGAGAGGAATTTCGTCGGCGTGAATTACGGAAAAGCGACGTTAATGAATCGTTCGGAGATTGCTGGTCGTCGTGAAGCCAGTGGTCCGTCATTACCCGTAACGAATACGGACTCCGGGGTCAGAGTTCGAGCGGTTCGACGTTTCCCGACGCAGTGGGGATCGTTTAAAAGGCGGCCTCGTTAAGGCCCGGGGATCCCGGGTAAGGTAATACTTTTTAAGCCGCCGTCCCAGTATCGCATGCACACGATGTCGTGAGGTCAGCGAGTGCATTTCGTGTACAAATGCGAGGACATCGGTCAACGGGACGGGGGGAAATATGGCCGGGAGAAGAGTGCGGGCTGGCGGGGTCGTATGAGAAACGGGGCTCGGACTGGCTTCGGTTACTTTAATAGAAACCTAATGTCCATAACTGATGTTCCCTCGCTCGTTTATCCTCCGGGATCTTTGTGCCCCGGCGCGTCGATTTTCTTTTTCGGCTGTAATTGAATGCTTTCACGGCGGAATTTGGTTGGGATTTACATCAGCGACGCTGCCAGCACGTGAACACTTCATGCATCATCGAATCGTGTCCGGTGGAAATGAATTTCGAAAAGAGTGCCTTGACGACGCGGAGTTATGTATTTGATGGCGTGGCCAGTAATTATGAAAATGAAAGTTGAGGTAATGACTGTAAATGCGGATATGTCCGAATGACTTAATAGCGACTGTTTGACGCGAGCGTAACGAAGATGCAGCGGAGCGCGGCAGAGCCGGCAAGTATCATTTAAATACGATTTCGTCGCGAGACGTACGAGTTATAAAAGCCGACTGTGTGAAATTCGCCGTGAAGCGCGCGACGCGATAAAACCGTGCGCGGACGGCGCGTGCGGCTTGCTCGTTTTTCGCGGACACGCGGTGTGTGGAGCGGGCAAATAGAAACTTAACGTTTCAGAACGAACCGCGCGCTCCCTTCGACGTCGCGAAGGAAACCGTTCGCGTCTATTAACGCCGACCGCCTCGTTCCTCTCGTCCTTCCGCACACTTCCATTACACGAACTCGAGATTTTCCACGATAAAAAAGGAAGCCCCTCCACCGCGTCCCTATATTACGCGCAAATTAATCGACGTCGATTAATATAAATCGAGCGTGGCGGGCGTGACGAACATTCCATTATCCGGATCGATTTTTGTCGGGCGCTCGATAAATATCGCGTTTGCCGCGTTATGTATGTAAAATACTAGCCGCGCCAGCTCAATTCCCCTCCCTCTCTCCCTCGGCTTCGTCCCTCTTTACACCCCGTCGCCTCTCGACGCCTTTGGTAAATCATGTCAAGCTTGAATAATGACCGTGGGGATCCGGTCCAGAGAGAATTCCTCCGTGTCACCGTGCACGCTTTTTCTCTACCCCGCGCACTGAATATATAATCTTTCTACGAAGCGTGCGTAGTTATGGTCTCGAATTACATTATGGATGAAGTAGACCGCGCGACCCACGACACACGACGAATTCGTCTAAAGAGATATATCCGCCTGCTGATCCTGCGACGCGGCATCCAGTTACATCGACGTGTTACGCCGAATGCACATCGGACGAGCGTGCGCGGATCGCCCTCGTTTCCTTCATCCATCCGCAGCCCGAGAGCACACACCCTCCTGCACTAAGTACGCGCGACGTTTGCGATCGGCACTCGCGGAAGTTCACTCAGACGGAACGTTTTGTCAGGTGGAATTTTCCCCGGCTCAAATTTCCGACGCCCGTTGGCGAGCGTGTCTTGCCATTCAATTTGCCTCGCGGACCGAGCTCGTTCGGTAGTCGAATCATCGGCGGAGAGGAGAGAATTGCAGCAGCGCGCGCGCGAATTCTCGACGCGGAGGAATCGTTCGGGCGACGTCAGGCGCGTAACGTTTTCTACGTCCGGGACGACCCACTTTTCTTTTCCTCCTCGTCGCAGAGAATTTCCTATTTTCTCGCCATATTCTTCCGCCGCTCCAAAGCGTTTTAACCGTGCGCACGATTGGCAGAACGTTGTCTGCGCGTCCGAAACGAGAGTCAATGGGTTGAATCAAAAATTTGTTCCAGGCAAAAGAGTTTGTCTTAAGTGAGAGTTATGAGGACGACAGACTCGCGAAGCTTAAGAAATCATTGTCTCGTCACTGAACATCGCACGGCACTCGGCGCGGCAGACAGCGAGAACGGAAGGCCCGCGCTTCCCTCAAGAGAGAACCCGACGATCCCGGCCGTTTTTATTGTCGACGCGCGCAGTTTCTCGCACGGGATCCGGAAATTCTCCGGGCGTAAACGAATTAAACTGGCTCGCCTATCTGCAACGAAGCGCTTCCGGCCTCGAGGGGCGGGAGGGGGTGGCGAGGCGCGAGATAGGAAACCGTGAAAGAGGAAAGGGCGGCGGGGTCAAGGGTGGATGGCGGAGGGTGGATTCCTCGAGTTTCCAACGAGGATTAACAAAACCCTCCCGCTGCCGGTTGAGGTCCATTGTCTCGCCTCGTTCTCTTCCTTCGATCGTCGCGCCGGAGTTTCTTGGCTAATTTCTTGGCGCGTGCTTCCGTCTGCCGAGTAACGCCGAAGGAAGTGACGAAGACGGAGATACGCGGGGGGTGAAGAAAGAGCAGGAGAGAGAAAGAGAGAGCAAGAGAGATGGAGGGAATTAGTTACGGAGAGTGTAGGGAGAAAGCGAAAGGGATGCAGGATGATGAATAAAAGAAGAAGGAAGAAAGAGACACGGAAGCGAGGCGGAAGAGAGTTCGGTGGAAAGCGAAAATTAGTCAGGGAAAGAAGGAGAATGAGGGATAAGGGAGGAGCAGGATTCGAGGAAGATAAAGAGGGAGAGGGGAGGAAGAGAAAATCGGCTCTTGCGGAAGATCGAAAAGGTGATCAAACTCTCCCCTCGCCGTGGCCATTAATTACCGTCTTTCGTTCGCGCGCCCCGAATTCCAAAACTCGTCGCCGTCGACGTGTACAGAAGTGCGCGAATCGTTCTCGAAATTCGAGGCTGCGCTGGCGAACGTCGAAGAATGGCCGCCCTCGCTGCTTTCCGCCGTAATGAAATACTCGCCGTCCGTTTTCGTCTTCAAACGCGATCTTCCCAACATTGCGAATTCGTGGCCGGAAGTATCAAAGTAGAAATGTACAATTACTGAAGGGATATTAAGCGAGGGCTGCGAGGGTAAACTTGATCTCTGGACTCCTCGTACGTCATTTAGATCGTATCGTACTATGCCTCCCGCGGTCGTAATCTAAATATCTTACGGAATTGAAGACCTTGCTGCAACAAAATAATACATTTACTAATAATATCCTCACGATCACTCCTTATCAACTCTTCGTTTTTGGATCGATGCGCAAGCATGTGTATTTTTTGAATGATTCAACTGTCAATGCGTACACCAACATTCTATAACAACATAATTCCGTACGCCGACTGTTCCCGCGAGGTCTTCAATTTACACACATCGTGATCAATAATCTCCAAACATCGTCCGATTCTCTTCGTAAAGCCTCGACAAGCCTTCACCCACCGCGTGTAACTGCTCACCAATGCCTTTTGATAGTTCCACCCTCTCTCCCGATGGTGGTTGCACGTCAGGATCGAGTTAACCGTCCGGGTCGATGTAGCAATTGTCGAGTACGTCGGTAAGCGCCTTACAGGGTGTACCGTTTGACGCACGAGAGGGGTGCAAGAATCCCCGTCACCATTGTTTTCGGCTTATAACCACCCCCGCACGCGCTCACGTCCTCTCTCACCATGTTCCTTTACTTCTCCTTTTCTCCGACGTCTCTCCGCGTCTCCCGGGGTCTTGATTCCTTCACAATGAGAGCCGCCTTCAATGGGTCCGACCGTCTACTTTCCCCGGGACAAGTCGATTCGCGGCGGTTTCGTGTGTGGAAATATGAGATTTCCCGTTGTCGAGACTCGCTACTCGTAAACAAGCGATTGTCGCGTACACGGATGTAATGCCGCTTTCGTCGCGCTCCTCGCAAGCGGATCCACGATGAAAGACGTTTCGCGTATTCCGAGACGCTTGGGCAATGCCAAAAATTCCTTCGCAATTCGCCGCGACGCTCCTCGTGCTGCTCCGTCGGCATTCGGATCTCGTCGGAAATTGTTTCTTGACAATCGGACGCATTGCTGGAGGCAATTTTCAGCGTCGGTCGGGGAATAATTTGACCGAATCAAAAGGGGAGGGGGGTGGGGTCTTGTCTGGATCGGTGGAAGAAGGTAGAGACGAGGAATGAGAGTTCCGAGCACGCTCTGCCTCGTTCGACACCCTTTGAGAGCGGGTTGCATTCGGGGTCCTTTGAATGGAGGAAGTCGTTATAACGGAGCAGTGAGGTCGGCCGATTAACTGGAAACCAATAAGGAACGGGTGCGATGAGTGGTGGGCGGAAAAAAAGGCCTCATCGGAACACCGGTTCCCCCCTTTTATGACGTTCAAAGATGGAAATATCAAACGGCTTCCGAAGGACGAACGTTTCGCATGGAGCGGCCTGGCGAGATCGTTCGGGCTCGATAATGTGGGAGTTCGGGAAAAAATGCGAATCGTTTAATAGACCGTGTAATTGAGTCTCAGAAATAGCCTCGGAGAATAGAAATACAATCCAAACGTTTATCGACCTCGATGTAGCTCCCCCGTCTGATATAACTGACAATCTGGCAGGATCGATCGAACGGGACAGGACATGCGGAATATTTTACATTTTATGGATATTAAAAGTCCGCGAGCGCTACTATATGAACAATATACCTGGCGAGATTGGATGGGATCGAACATTATTCCTGGTAGTCGGCGACGTACAATTTGGCCTCAAATTGAAGTCGATCCTCTCGCCGCTTCTCCTTTTGCGGAAGACCGTAATCGTCGTCGTCCGAATTTCTCGTGCGTACAGGAATTACCGTAATGACGGCCGCGTAATGACGTCGCGTGTCATTTGCCCCCTTCCACTCGAGTTGCCGGTCGTAATTAGCGAGTCGACCCGTCGCGTCGTCGTCGAGAAAAAGGGAACGAGCATTTTCTCGCCAATTTCTCGCGCAGCCTGGCACGCAAGCGCGTACGCAAACTGCTCGAACCTTCCTCACCCTCTAATTATTATCAAACTCTTCGGCGCGGGACGAGTAATATGCATGAACGCGATTCGTTTTGAGGCCTCCAACCTGGTCGCACGACGAAAAAAGCGGGCGCACTTTACGGTATTAGCCATCCAGAAACTGTCTGGCGAAATATGCGCATCTTCTCGGCGAAAGTCCGTGACACGTGGCAATTTAATGCGGAGCTCGAAATGAAAATCAAAAGATGGTGAGAGTTTCACTTTCCCTCGGTCGTTAGAAGGACGCGGAGAGGCGGCGGATTGAAGAGGAGATAGTTTTAACGACCCGTTTCGGGTCCCTTTAGTGTGGGATTGGAAGGATCTGTTGGTGAATGGATCTTAGAAACGAGAAGTGTAAGTGGAAGCGGGGCTTTCGACGGAGGGAAAATTCTTCACGGGTGACTCCGGCCCGAGCTTTTTACTGTTCTAATCTTTTAATCGTCCGGAAGTGTCAGATTAGTGATGACCCGTGCATAGGGTGCGCGAGGTATGAAAGGGAAGGGATATTTCAAACTTCTTGAACATCGCCTGTTCGAACGCTTTGGGGAAGAAAAGGGAGGAAATTGTTTTTAACGATCATGCATGAGACCGCGAAGTGAAAAGTGAATTCGTGTTTGGAACGTTATGCCCTATTTTCGATGGGACGAAGAGCGGGAGAGAGAGAGAGAGAGAGGGAAGGTTGGGAACGAAAAAGAGAGGGGGCGAGCATGATAAAACTTTCAGAAAGTTTCTCTAAGGGCTAATAGCAGCCCCTGGGATTTTATTCGAGCAGCTGCTCGCCACGAGGAAAAGGACGATCGTTATATTCTCGACTTAAAACCCTCTTTTTATTCATTCATCGGCTAAGCTTCATGCCATTCGGAACTCGGCCGCGAGTGTTTGTCTGTCACAAAGAATGTTTCACTTATAATTTCTATCACACAACATATCCGCATGGCTGGTTCCGAGGAGTTCGTACAAATATTTCGTTTCTCATCGACTAGAAAGAGTTCAACTGTGAAATAATACTTCTTTTACTTCTTGTCGAGTACGTTACCGTACAGAATTATCAACGAACATGGAATATTACTGCGGCGTGTATATTTGTTCATCATCCTTCATTTCCTGTCGAATATTTCCCTGCGAGTTGCAATGTGAGAGAGTAGATAAGTATCGCACGCGCGCGAAGGAAATGAAACGTTTCGGAGATCCCTCCGGCGGCAATTTCTACTTCGTGTAACGTTCCGCCGAATTTGTACCTCGAATCCTAGCCAGTTCCTCGGTTACTCGGTCGAATTCCGCGCTCGCGCTGCGTCGAAATATTTCCACCCTCATATCTCTAGTGTCTTCTAAATTTTCGAAATTGAAAAAACATGTTCATTGCACGCAACGGTGGCAACCGTTTCAGCGGAAAGAGAATGTTTTACATTAAACCGTGTATGAGCCTGCACAAATGCCTGATTCAAAAAGATTGCCGGTCGAAAAATTAGATTGGCAGCAGCACTATTTTTTGCCTCTCCTCCTGCATAGTCAAAACTTTAATTTGTCCGACAGAAACGCTAAAATCCCCTCCCTCGCTTCTTCCCCACCTTCCATCCACCGTCTCGCATCCTTCTTCACGTTCCTCGTTCCTCCGCCGAATCACAGGCGGACAATAACACCGCGTCAGTGCGTATTCTGACGCGCTCTCAACGTAGGCGCGATGCCACGCCGAGGAGCCCGGCGCCGGATTCCAACGCAGGAGCCCTAATGGCCAATCCCACGGAACCACTCACGAATTCAAATGCCGAACGCCGGAGTCAAGAATTAAATCTGAAGGCCGCTCGAACTCCGTGCAAATTGAGCGTCGATCGCCCCCGGCGGGACGAATAATTTGCATCAAATACGCGGCCCCGGTCCCGGAGCGAAGCCTTAATTCGTCGGGTTAATTCGCCGACCTAAAGTTCCGCTTCACGAAGATCCTCCGCGAAACGAAGCGCTTCTTTCTCACGGGCGCAAACGCTAACGGTCCTCGACGGCCGCGCGCACCGACGAACGTATCGAATTATATGGCGGGCGAAAAAGGAAGAAGAGCGTCGTTACGCTTGCCGCGAGTATCGACGCGAGCACGGAAATTCGTCCGGCGGAATTTGCATGGGACAATGTCGGCGGACTTAATTCCTACGGATAATTTCCTCGCGGCCGTGTCTCGTCGTACTTCGCGACGGCGGGTGGTGTATCGAGTTATCGGGAGGATCGATCCTGCCAGCGGTCGAGGATCGAAGATCGGGTCGTGCGGGGCCATTACACGGGATGAATAATTCACGTCGATTACCCCCGGTGTCGAACCCAATTCCTCCGGCTAATTTCTGCCCGCTCGAAATTTCAGGCGCGGTGCCGAGCGTGGCCTGACGATTTCCGAGCGACATCGCGACCGCAGGACTTTTTTGCCAACCCTCCGCGTCGCTACGCTCGTCTACTCGTGTTCGAGTCGCGATTCGTGGGACGAGGAACGAAATTGACGATTTGCTTATTCGAGAGGAGGCTTGAAAATGCGCGGAATTTAATGTCGGACGGGACTGATGATTGAGGGATGAGAACGTGTGAGAGGATGTTGTGCGTTTGGAGTCGACTGTTTGCACGAGTTAAGGCGCGTCTTTGTTGCGACGAGCGTGGAGCAAGAATGACGTTACAATGAATGAAAGCCGGCTTGTCCGGCGTGCTTCTAGCTTCGTCCTCGTTCAATCGGCCGTTGGCCTACTTCGCTCGCGCGGCACAAGACAAATTGATGGGTCGCCGAATGATTTCGCGGGCTAGTTTAATCGGCGCACCGTTAAAAGCGGACGGCAATTTCGGGCGGATCGGAAGGCCGACGGATCCTGCTGCCTTTTTTTTTTTGTTCTCTTCTTCTTCTTTCGCTCGTTCGGGAAATTGACGGTTGAAGCTCGACGGCGATTACGTGCATCGAAAAAGCTCGATCGCGTGCGCCATTGGCTGAATTATCGGCGTCCGATCTCGGCCGCGCCGCGATTTTTCCCGTTTCCTTCTCGAGCGCCTTAATCCGATTACGTCGCGGCGTAATTTAGCAACTTCGTGCCGGTGCCGCGAAACTTCCGGCTTCCGTCCTCCGTGATTTACGTCGGTGCCTGGATCACGGTCCACGCATCCGGACTTTCGGCCAGTCTCAGTCGATCGTTTAGGCATATCGCGCTTCAAACACTTTTGCGCATTCTACCCGAACTGTCCCATGCGGAAAGAAGAGTTACATATTTCTACGTCCCACTGGCACGTGGCCACGCAGCTGGTGCTGCGTGTGCAGAAAGATAAGATGGAGTCAGGATACGCAGGTTGCATAATTTCAGGATTTACAAAACCAAACTATTTATTACCAGAGTCGCGTATCGGTAAGATCCAACAGTGGGCACGAAAGTGCAGAGAGTTAAGAGTTGCCTACCGAACGAATCGTTAATGCGACTTGCGCTGATACGCTAAGGCAGTGCTGTTCAGCGAGTGCTCCCATGCAGAATTTAGGCCACTCCGCCAAAAAAATTAACGTTGCCCTAGAAACGGACGACGCACCACGTGTCATAAGATCGGCATAAACAGAATAACTCGATGCAACATAAAGGTCAGAACCATTTCTACCTAGTGAAGCTGGAAATAGCGGCGTAAAGGCCTCCACTCGTGGACTACACTGCGCTAAGGAATGTATGCCAACCCTGTACGATTTTAGCAGAAGCAATCCAGGAGACAAACTTTTCCCTTGTACCATTCATTAACATACATCTTCATTCACACTCGCGTGCAATTGTATACGCGCCTTCATCGCCATCTTGAATCAAACCCTCTGAAAAGAACATTGCACTTCCTTCATTTTCCCGCCGTATCTCGAAACCACCAATCAATTGCCACTGGTCCGCAGTATGCGAGATTCGACACTGAGTTTGGAACAGGCACGCGTGTCAGGTGGAGCGAAAGTCCAGCTGACCACGACGTGTTAATCGCGAGCAAGGTGTCACGGAGCGTGTCAGTTCGTACGTTGGAGCGGGACGCAGGGCCTCATGGTCTACGTACGACGACGATTCCTCGACGAGGGTCGAATTAAGCGGCTGGGCGTGCCACGATGACGGGCATTATGCAGATTCGTCGGGCCGTATAACGCCGGGTTTAGCGCCGCGACGTCAGCGCGTCGTGCCCGCGACGTAAACTCCGCCGAGTTATGTCTTAGCGTGTTGTGCACCGTCGTTGCATTCGGCGCATCGCAGGCGCATCGTTAGGACCGTAGGTGCGCGCGGATTCTTTCTTCAGGAAATGTTATTCTTTGCGTCGGCTCAACATTCGTAATGACAACATTTGCGAGACACATGCTATTCGCAGACTTTTCGTGGATAAAAGGGTTGGAACTTGGAGTTTACGGACGTGTGGTAGTGAACATTTTCTGACGTAGTGACGTTTCTGACTCTTCGGCAAAGTTGGATCGTATAAACTACTTGTCAGTGGCGGCTCAATGTTCCCGGGAACGATCGCGCGTCGCGCGGATGTAAATAATTCTCGATGGGCGGTACGTTCCGTGATCGCTCCTGTTGCGAGGAGTCTTGAGACGTAATTTGCTGCTAATTCCGTACGTTTCCATACGTACACGGAATCCATCGTCGAACGACGCACGGAATCACTCCTGTCACGGAACCGCATACCTCGGCCGACATTCGCATGTCATCATACCTGGATCCTCTCTGACCCATTAAACGCTTTCCCCGTCCAGGCTGCGCGCGCGGCTGAAAATTTCACAAACTCAAGCGACTTTCTTTACGTAACCGGAGAACAAAACGCTCCCACGCTATTTCTTGTCCGTCATAAGAGAAACTCGAAAAGGCTTTAACTGTTAAGTATTTAAGTCTCCGGATACCCGCTCTCGACTTCCAGCTTTTCAGTCCTCCCCCACCCCCCCCCTTTTTCTCTCTTCCTCTTCCCGCTCCGACCCTCTCATTGGAGGAGCGCGTATTAAGGTAATCTCGAGGATTTTTCGTGCCAGGAATTTATACGTTCGGAAAGGATCCGGCGTGTAAGTGCGTTCGCCTTTGATAGTCCGGGCCCGCGGGTAATCCGCTAATCGTCGAACGATCTCGTGCGACGTCATGTAACACGTTCGGCCGCGTTTACAGGCGGCGTTTACTAGCCGCGCTTACTAGCCTCGATCACGTGACGCGCGTTCGTTTCCACCGTCCGAGAATAAATTTTACTTTGGACGTTATATTGCGCCGGCGATCGTTCGTTCGCCGGCATATCGGTTAAGCCGGTGGGTGGAACAAATGGGATAGCACGGGAAACACCGTAAAGGAGGGGTCCACACGTCATAAGATTTTCGTCCTGAAACAAACAACCGTTCGTCCGACGGCGGAGTTAAGGCACGAAGGGGGGAAAGGTCGGGCGATGCCTCTTGGACCCAAGCTACGCCGATGTAAAATCTTCACGATTGTTTGCTCGAGCTACACGGCACCGGTGTGTCGTTCCTGTTACAGAGATTGCGATGACGTGTGGGGACCGGCGGACGTTTGCCGAAGTCCTCGCGAGTCGTCCGGGCGACTCGCTAATAGATAGATGTTCGTCGATCGAACAAATTACGCGTAGTGTTAATTCGAGCCGCGCTCGGGGACCGCCGGAAGTTTCGAATAATATGCGCATTGAAATTCATTCAATCGGGAGCGTGGTTCATTTGCGCGGAGGCGGCTTCTTGAGCACGAGCGGGAGTGGCTCCCGTTGACGATAGAGACCACTTTGTTCCCGACTCGTACTACTGCTAATCGACGGAAATGATACCGCTAAATGTCCACGTGACGTGCGCTCCACTTTTGACGTTTCACGTAATTTCGCTCCGGGCGCGCCCTTCTCGGGAGAGAAATTCCGCGCTCGTCGTTTGGTCGATGGCGGCATCACGTGCTCGGTCAACTTAGGAAGCCTTTTCGGTTTCGGTGTTCCGAAAATATGGTTAGTGTAATTAGAAAAGTAGCGGGCGCTGGAAACTATCTTCGAGCGGCAGTTCACGGCTTTTAATTAATACGCTGTCTTCGCTTCGCTATTTTTCAATCTATGTTTCCATTTCATTTTCTTAATATAACGCGACGCGTTTATTCTCTTATTGCTTTCTCTCTCTCTCCGGCAGTGGTGGACAATATGCAATTCAATTAACAATCAACGACCGCAACTGAAAAATGTAATTGCTAATCGCAGTTAATAATTGAATTTTTAACACCCCAAAACTCAATCATATGATACAATTAAATTTGTAATTTAATCATTAGTTGGTATCACAATCGACATCTGAGCGATTAATTTCATTAGTGTTTATTTCACGATTAATTTTCTCAATCATTAGACAAAGTCAATTATACTAAGTATTTGAAACTATAGTTGCCCAACACAGCTCTGTGGACGAATATTCAAGATGACAATTGGACGACAAAAGAAATCACTCGCCTACGACATTTTACCTTCCCCGTCACCACGCTTCTCCCACGAAGAAGCAGACGGCGCACCGTCACTGTCTCTCCATCCCACGAACAATTAGATATGTTTACAAGCGTTGTAGGTGGAGGAACGGCGAAAGGGTGGGGTTGTTTCCAGACGAGACTCGTCGTGTTATTCCGGACGAAGTTGGTCGTCGGTTTTCCCTTTTCGCCAGTCGGCTGATTGCCAACGTAAATAAAAACGAGGAAAGAGAGACCGGGGGACCAAATGAGCGAGCGCGAGAGAGAGAAAACAAGAGAGAAGACCAAGGAAAGATCCGCACGACGGATGTTTCGAGATCCGCTCGGTATAACTTCGGAAGTGGCTCGCGAGTGATCCTCTCAAGTTACGTCTCTATTAACGCGCAGCCCCGGAATTGTTTGGCATACCGTGAATCTCGGAACTTCGAACGTTTTCCCTCTTCCACCGCCCGCTCACGCTCGTCGACGGCAAGACTTTGCGGGTTCAACAACGGCTGGCCCCCCCTCGCGCGCGCGCCTTACGTTTCCCTGCGGGCCAGCAGAGTGCTACCGCGGATTGTATACTTTGCTCCGTATTTTTGCCGCGCACGATTCCGAGTTGGCAAGTTTCGCAGAACAGCTGTAACTCCCTTCCGTGCGTCGCGTTTAGCGAAGAAACGTTCGCCTCCGGGTGCGCCGGCCACTTAGCAGTTGTTACGGACTCTAACCGATCCGCTTTAATGACATGGACAAAAGGGAGGGGGGGCGTAACGGGCGTCCGGAAATTTCGTCCCGGCTGCATTAAATGCGCAACGTCAACGCGCGTAATTGAGAACTGTAAGTCGGTTACTGCGAACGGCTCGCCGAGTCGCGCTGTTCGCGCGAAAGCGCCCGACAAAGAGATATTTATCCTGACGCCGCGGCGTTTGACTGCGATTATAAATTGCGCGGAAATTTCGCGCTGAGAGAGCTGCGAACGACGCGGCGGACGACGGAAACTTAGTAAGTCGTCGCGACGACGCCGACGGTTGGATCAGAGGGCGACGCCGCGGAAGCTGACGACTCGCTGTAACAATTAACGGCTTCGATGTGACGCGGGATTTATCGTCGGGCGTATAGAACAAACGTAATCCGCGCTCTGAATGTGAACGGGGGGGGATAGAAAAAGTAGCGGGGAGATTCAGTGTAAACGGGAGCGGAAACAGGATCAAGAATCCTCGACCCTCGTCCCTGTGACGGAACGATACAAAGCTAGTGAGAACGGTAGCCCCAGGTCGTGCAGGTATAAAGGAGCGAGACAGTGGACGCGGGAATGCGCAGTGTGGACGGGATGAAGGGAGAGAAAAGCTTCCGAGACCTTTTCGTGCTTTTGTCGGTGGCCACGCATCTGTTGCGTCTCGGGTATTAATCATGAGATAATCCTTTTGACGTCGAGCCCCGCGTTGTTACGCTGTAATTCGTGAGCGGGGAAAGACCTCGCGTTTTACACTCTGCTCTATTAGATCGGGTACGTCGAAAAGTCCTGGAATCGGCGAAGCAGCCGTCGAAAAATCGTAGAGCAATCATTTCGAACGCTAATGACGTCGACGTCGGAGCCGAGTCCGATGTCAGACGAGTCCCAGGCTTTCACTGATTATGCCAGTGAGAATTAATTAAAAAAATAATTGGCTACTTCATCCTCGAAATACATTTATATCTCCCGCCCCCCTCCCTCCCGCTAATTCAGTTTTACGCCTTTGTAAACGACTTCATAAACGCGGTCGACCGACAGTGACGACCGCGCGAATTCGAGAGCGCGTTGCGTTAAGGTTAACGACGCTCCCGTTGTGTATCGATCGCCGCTAATTAAATCGCGACGTCGGTGGCGTCACGGCTTTATGCCTCCACTCTTCCTTCGATCGCGGAGCTCGAGTGGAAATCATTCCCCGGAATTAATTGGCCACTCCACTTCTGTATAACGTCGCGGCACAGTTACCGCGTTATACCGGTAACCCAATTATTCCACGGCGAAAATAAACGAGGCGAACTGATTCAGCGCGCGAACCCTCCGCGGGGCCAGTAGGAAGCGCTGCCGTCCGAAACTCGCCGTTTTTAGCCGGGGCCGGCGCGAAAGAAGGGAACGTTAATCAGGAGAAATCGCGTCTCTAGGCGCAGTTTGTCGCCGAGTCAGGCAAATAGCGGACTCGAGGAGACGGGCGGGCGGGTAAGACAGACAGACAAACAGAGATGAAGACAGACGGACGGTTAGAGACAGACAGACGTATATCTCCGATAGCGCGTATTCCAGGTGTCTGTCGGAATTTCGCGAGTAAATATAGAAGCCCGGCTGCCTGTATGCGACACTAACGAGCCGTCAAACTTTGCAGTTTGCTCTCCTTGAAGCGCGTCGCTGATCTCGCCGGATAGAAAGGCAGGCTGGTAGTTCGAGGAGCGAGAGCGTGAGAGACAGAGAGAGATAGAAAGAGAACCGAGATCGGCAGTTCGGTCCGGGGTCGTCTTCGTTTTTCGGACTCGGAACTTTGGAGCGGCTTGCGAAACGAGGAAACGCGAATTCGTCTTTTACTCACGTTCGACTGCAAACGAGCGAGCGAGCCCCGCGGGCTCGGGAACGATTTCGAGCCGGCTGAGGACGAGCGCGAGGGGGCGGAGTAGGGTGTGCCGATCGTTTCAGCAAAAGGGAAGACTTATCGCCGCAATTAGAGACCAATTAACAGGCACCTGCGCCGACTTACCGATCGTCCTCTAATTGCCGAGCCAACTTGCATCGGTCCGGAGATATTTGATTGCCGGCCGGAGTTACGTGAGCGGGCGACAGGCGCGGGCTTTAATCGCGATCCGAGTGAGATTAGGTAACGGAATGCGCTGTTCACGACGCGCACTCGCAGCCTCTCTAATATCACGCCGTCAGTTCCGCGCCGCCAATTTCTTGCCACTTTTATCTTCGCCCGGCTAGCACTTTGGCTCACGAGCTCCGAGTAAATAGTTCGCGTAATTAGGATTCTCCTTCTGATATCTGGGTCGACGCGCCCTTTCGCGGAGAGGGAGACGAAAGTTCTGGGGAGTCTTCTCGCGTCGAAAGACAGCGAGTTTGTTCTTTACGCGCGTTGCAGTGTCTACTTCTACTGTGTCGTATAGTGTGCGGTCCACGAAACGGCTCCGGAGTCCGATGATATTTCGCGTGTTTCGCATAAACCGAAAAGCCCGATGCGATAGTTTACGAATTTAATCCCGGCACTGACATT
Source organism: Priocnemis perturbator (assembly GCA_963942575.1). Lineage (NCBI taxonomy): Eukaryota > Metazoa > Arthropoda > Insecta > Hymenoptera > Pompilidae > Priocnemis > Priocnemis perturbator. The sequence goes on along the minus strand of OZ012643.1, from coordinate 15,079,855 downwards.
CTAAGTAGACCTCGACGCATTATAGTTTGTCGACAGTCGCGCAACGACGCGCGAACCTTCGACGTACGAATTCCATTCCGGCTCTGGCATTATAATTAAGTTGTTTCGTCGTACTCTATGACTTCTTATTGTATTACAAAATGGGGTATCCCGTAAATAAATAAATAAATAAATAAATGAATAAATAAATTCTAACTAGACCTCGACACATTATAGTTCGTCGACAGTCCCGCGACAGAAACTCAAACCCGCGTAATCGGCAAAAGTGGGCGGCTAAGGCCTAATAACGTCGTTGCCGACAGCGCACGAGTCTGGCATATCCGAGGGACCCTTCGTCCGCACAATGCCCGACACAACCCTCGCACTCGCGCCACTCACTTCGCCGCGCAGAACGCGAAGAAGACTCGCCTTTTTCTCGCGAGACGCGTCCGGGCCCGTCTGGCTGCGCAGAATTATTTAATTTCCAGCCTTCGCCGACTGCCGCCTAGTCCCCGGCCTAGCTGCGGCGGGAACTTTTCGCCGGAATCGTTAGCAACGACTCTCGTAGACTCTCGTGGATTCTCCGGGAACTGAATAAAACCCGCGTCCTTTCACGAGGGGTGGCTTCGAGGGTGGACAAAGGGGGCGAGGAGGGGGGCGAGAGGCCCGGAGAGAAGAAGTCGAGAGGGAATGTGACAAGGAGGGAGGACACCTTTATAATGCGTCCCGGGATAGGAAAAATGTGCTTCTGGGGGGATGGAACTCGCCGCACGACGAGTTGATAATTGGACGCCTCGTTACTTCGGGTTACTTTCTCCCCCGTTCTCGGCTCCTGTCCTTCGTCCCTCGCTCTCCACCCTCCCGCGCCTGGATTCTCGACCGCCTCCTCGACTTTTCCACCCATTTCTCCTTTCTCTTGCCTCCTTTTTCCGGCTAGGCTCGGGAAACATCGCGCTCTTTAAACCTCTCCTACCTGCCCGCTGTTTCAGCCGGCCGGGAAGTTCGCAGTCGTCGTCGTCGTCGTCGTCGTCGTCGTCTGACGGCGTGGCACTTCGTTAGTCGAGCAGACGGGGGAATGTCTTACCGCTCACTCGTTAACGGCGGATGCGGGCTCTTCGCTCGTCGTCGGGACGTTCTCTCGCGATACCTCGCCGGATCCGGTGTCAAAGAATCACTTCGTGACACCGGAGAAGTCTGCCGCATCGACTGCTCGGCCGTGTTCGACGAACGAGCGGCACGGGGATGATACGGGACACGAATCTTTAATCGAAATTCTGTTGCAACTTCGGACTGAAGTGTCGATAAGTTGAGCGAGGTCGATGGTTAGCTGTGTGCAGTGTGCACATCTGCGGCATGAGTCGAAGGATTATTTTGCCGGCGGTAAAATATGAGACAGTTCAATTTTTTCTCGATTTTTGTCCGAATTTCGGACTTTGGGACATGGTTTCGGGATCAGAGGGAGGTTCGGTGTTCTTGTAGGTCTTTCGAGCGTTTGCTCAGCGAATTGTCGCGAATGCCGCTGAGCCGTCCGGAAACAATTTCTCCGCGTCATCCGATTATTCCCTTCGCGACGTCGATCCGAGAAGCCAGAAACTGTTTCGCTCAAGCGGAGCGCGCAACAGCTTCCCCGCGCAGCTGTAAAGTTTGACAGTTTGTCAGTTTCGTTTCGGTGATTATTACGGGTCCGTGCAAGTGGCCGTAACGTGTCGGCGTGGCTGCTCGTTACCGTAAATCGGCGACATAGTTGCCACGGTAGCATCCTCCCAATTCTGGGTCTAACGTCGGCATCATCTGGGACTGTTTGCGTGGCCTAACACCGGGAAATTTGACATTCTGCCCGCAAAGCTGAGCATTCCCGAGAACGGTATGGCCAGGCTCTCCTGCCTTGGCGCGAGGCTCACAGAATGAACAGGGACGAATGTCTAATGTATATAGAGGAGAATATGTAGATACTGTTTGACGTGGTAGATACGTAGAGACGTCAAGGCGTGTGGATGTCTACGGAACTAAGTGCCGAGTTATCTAAGCGCTCGGATGCCGCGTGTGTGTGTTTGGATTTCGGAGCTTGTTAATTCCCGGATTTCTGCATTTCCGGATTTCCAGCGTTGTGCTCGCGCTTGTTCGCCGAGAAAATGACCTTTCAGCCGATTTAGCCCGACTTTGGCTTCGCGATCTGCGATCGCCTGATACCGATTTTGATGTTCACGTCTCCGCTTCTATCAGACGCCACGCACATTCGAATATTGGGAAACTTTCTCATCTGCCCTGCCGGACATTTGTACTTTCGTGATTGTAGATTTACTACTGCTGACACAGATACCCGTGCTTCCGATTTTACTCCTTTATATTATGCAATACATTTGCTTTTAAGTTAAATTTTTCACAACACCTCATAGAACATTAAATGTACCAGGTCAAAACTGAGTCAGGATCATCGAAAAGGGACTGTACTTTCTTGTGTCACAAAAAATAGCTGAAAAGTTTATCACATTCTCGAATACATACACATTCCACCACAGTTTCCCCAGATACACTGTCAGCCACACGTGAATTTGAATGGCGCCTCTCCAATTCCGTGAATTTCGGCGTTCGTTAATCTTTCAAGATACCCGAGCTGACAAACTTGCAGAAAAGCGTGAGATCGCCAAACACGGCTCGAGATCATGTTCATGCCATCGTCAGCTTCAGCAATGCCTCGTCGCCGGTGGCACGTGTGACACGTCCACGTTGAGCCGAACACAGTGACACCCTCGGCCGGAAGGGGTGCGAGGGCTTTGCGGTGATCCCGTCCGTGTGTACAGTCCGCTGTAACGTGTGCGTAACGTGTGTGTAACGTGTGTCCGATGGCATAGGTGTGCGTGCGTGTGGGAGGCTGTTGGTCTCGCATCGTCGCCGTCGTCTGGGCTATGAAATATCACGGGGTCAGGTCGGCAACGTGTCACTGCAAGGGACTTGGACGCGTCTTAACAAGGCGAACTCGACCCTCTGCCCGTCCTCCTCCATTCTTCGTCATTCCCCGTCGTTCCATCGTTCAATTCGACCCACCCACTCTTCACCGTAGGACGTCTTCGCTTTCTCTCCCTGTATCTGTCCCTTATGGACGGTGACACGCGATAGCAGGAAGGACCGAGGATGACAGAGAACAAAGAGGCACGCAGTTAGCCACGAGCTGCTTCCGATCCTTAATTGAGAATCCCCGGATATCTGCGATCGGAACCTCGTGTCTTCCCTTTTCTCTCTCTTCTCTCCCGCTGTCTCTGTCTGCCCTTCTTCATCCCACTCTCCCGCGTCTCCCGTCACTCCCCGGACTTTCGCTATTCGCGTCAACCCTCCTAGACCTGCTCCAACAGGACAAATATCGTCCGAACGATTCGCTGCGCGGCTCTTTGTGCAAAGTTCCAGCGCGACCGACGCCGCCGTTCTCGACCTCCTCTCGGATGCTTGTAGTCGAGGAGTCCCTGATACAGCCGGAAATGATTAGCCGCGTCTATCGACGTCGAGGCTCCTTACGCCGGGATCGTTAGACGATCGTTTGGTCTCTGGCGTTTGACGAGAGTCCGCGCTCCGATCGATTTTATTCCATTGTCTGTCGAGTGCTCCGACATTATTTCCTCCAGCCAGCCAGTCGTCGCTTCTGCCGCACGAATCACAGCAACGAGTCGATCGCACGCTCTCAACGTCTAGTACCGAAATATCGTAACTATCTTAAGTCTTATATTTCGACTCTCCATTCTCACATATACAGAGACGTCAAGTTTCGCTGCAAAAAAAAGACCCTCTCCTCCCATATATCGCAGGATCCAGATACGGAAAGCGAGAAAGCGGTCATATCGCACTCCCACGACTTTCGTCCGTTATCGAGCCGCGATCTCTCGATCGGCACTCCTAAAGTCGGTCGACGCGAAGCGGGTTCTGGGCCTCTTCTCCCGCGAAACGACTGCTTGGCAGGCGAAGCCTTCGCGAAACTGGAGCGGCGTTCGGGTGGCGGCGGTAACGACCGGCGTGTTTTAACGTATTCGGCCTTTGAAATGCCCCATAAAGTCACGGCCGGAATAAACGGCGGTTATTCGTCGGGCGTCGATGGCCCACGCCTTTCTCTTTTCTTCCCGCCAGCGCCGGCTCCTTCCAACCCTCGCGCGCGCGCGAGACGACTATTTCACGAGCCGGGAAAGATATCAACACTCGAAACGTAATGGGCGTCCTTTGTGTGGAAATTACGGTCCGAGCGGGCCCGAAGCTGTAACGCCCGGCAACGATCCCGTGTTGGTCGCGTATATTGAATCGATCGTATCGCGGATAGCCGTTCTCGAAGACACCGAGCGCTGTGGGTGGAGTGAGATTATTGGGAATGAGCTCGCTGAGTGCCAGGTGAGACGTGGCCACCCTTCGACGAACGTGAAATGAGTTCGGAAAGTCGACGTGGCAGGAACTTTGATAGCTTCATGGCGCCTCGATCGCTTCGTGCATCCTCGCGTGTGGCGGTTCGAATTTTCGAGAAATGCCGTGCTAATTCACGGAAGTCTCCGCGGATGGTCTTCAGTCAGATCCGTCGCGAAGCTTTTTGCAAGATTTTTCGCGACTTCGGTATATTGAATTTGGATAAATAAATATTTTAAGAGACTCAACCGCGAAAATGCGAAATGTCTCGGGGTACTCGAACGTGCGTCTAGAAAACGCAATTTTGAGCAGGCTCGCGCTGAAAGCGTCTCGGGCCGAGGACTGACGATTCTCGTTTGTTAATTCCCGCCGTTGTCGAGTGTAATTAACTCTGGCAGCGAGAAGGGGGCCGAGCGCGGGTGGAAGCGGATGTTTCGTCGATTGCGCTCGGATACGGGACAATCGGAAAGAGGTCGAAGTTGACGTCAAGCCACGACCGATGTGGACCGAGGGGGGTTGAAGACGCGAGGGGCGGTCGGTCGGGCGCGTGCAGCTCGATGCTTTTTTGTATTATCCGTAATGATCCTTCTCGTGGGCTGGGAAATGTCTCTTAATAATCGAAATTGGTTCACTTCGTTGGAGGCACTCGACGAAACGTCACGATTCAACGAGCTAACGAGGAGAGGTCACGATTTCCACAGTTGAAAGGAGAACGAGAACTGAGAGAGCGGAAAGGAATAGCGGTGGGAACGAGAAGGAGATGAAGGCGGAGCAATACTAACGGAGAGAGTGAACGAGTGTGCCTCGTAAAGAGAACGAAAAAATAGAGAGGGCCAGCAGGGGTTGCGAAGAGACTGGAGGGGGATGTGGATGGGGGATGAAACGGCTTTGATCTCTTTTCGAAAAAAAAAGTCGTCGGAAATAATGGTGACCGTGGTTGAAAGTCGGAGAGAGAAAGCGAGAGAAAGGCCCGGGCGACGAAAACGAAAATGGCGGGGGGTCCTGGTGTTCTCTCATTCGAGGGATCCGGCATAATGGTGGATTTTTATAAAAATTGCACGCTTCGGCGTGCCCGTAACGAGAGAGCCACGCCCGTTCTCTAGCGACCAAGACGACGACGACGTCGTCTCGAATCAACGCGCGGCGCGTTATCGTCTCGTAAGATTCGAAAGGTACGACCTGGCCAACGGGAGGTTGGTAAGGTTACCTGCGCGGAATCTGAGAAAAGGTCGTTAGGAGACGGGTCGCTTTGCATACACAATTTCGAGGCTGTCTCGCGGAAAAAATGACGCGCCGAGAGATTCCGGCGTAATTTGCGGACGGGGAGAGGAGAGAAACAAGTGGCAGCTGGCGAGGGGAAGAAGGAAAGGGAATGGGAACAGAAATGGAGACGAGCTGCGACAGAGTGAGGAGTGAGAGATGGGCGGGAGGGGGGTAGCGGAGTTGTAAATCGCGCGAGTCGTATTTGTTTTTAAGAGGGCGGGGAGTGTATAATTTTCGCGAAATCGATATATCGACCTGGAACGTGCAAGGAGCGTCGGGTTATTATTCCGGGCAATTGCAACGGATACATCGATAATTGGATACAAGGCAAAGGCGTGCTGTGTACGGAGTCGAGTTCCTCCGTACAGCCGAACTGGAATCCGCAGCTGGATGAGAGAGAAATGCTCGCAATTAAATCGCCCGCGAGAGAGCATTCTGCGCTCTCCGGCCGACACAGTAAATCGTTGTTACGTAAGCGGTCGACATCGTCGAACGTCGGGCAAAGAATGCGCCGAAGCGGATTCGACGTATTTATTGTTCCGATCGCTGTGCGCCGGCACGCGGTAATTGAAATGATGATTTACGGCGCGACGAGCCGCGCGAGGGATCATTTTTCCAGGCTCCTCCGTGACAAATGACGTATCGACCACTTTGCCGGCCGCTGCTCTCCGGCTCTAGCGCTCGTAACTCGGGAATTATCATAATGTGCATTTACATGCTACAGTGGCGGCGATGTTAATCGTTATGGCACTGGACACTAATAACCCAACTCTTTTCGTTCTCAGAGAACGCTCGCGCTAATGTCTTTCCGATCTCACAGAAAGCATTCTCGAAGTCGATTGATGGTAACGCGTTACAACGAACACAACGCTAACCGGTTACGTAGACGCAAGACATAGGACTCTCATTTCTTCCATAATGAAACTGCCGTTCCCCCTCGCCTAGCTTTATATCTATATTCACTACATTATATTAGCACACTCGCATTCCAGCACCTCCAGCTGCTCTTTCCCTCCGACCCTTTCGATTCCACAAAAACCCAATTTCTCCACGCCACTCTCTCCCCGTCCGCGCACACAATTAAACAAACATCTGCGTCCGATACTCGTTCCGCGCGAGATCGAGCAGCCGCCGAACCCCTTGGCAAGGGTTAATAAGAAACGTCAGGGAGAGTGGGGGCGACGGGAGACGCGAAGGGCTAAACTCGGCGGGAGGGAAAAAAGGCGAGGGTGGGCGAGGAGCGAAAAGCACGAAACTCGCATTTCCCTAAGTATAACGTATGCTCTTAATCCCGGAATTTATGCGAGCGGAATTAACGCGCGCTCGCGCTCGCTCTAGCGTGGCGTGCCTCGAGCGCGCGTATCGCCTCGGTGTATCTATGGGAGAGAAGGGAGAGAGAAAGAGAGAGAGGGTGCCACACATTTGTAAGGGGGCGCGCGAATTTCCTGAGGTGCGTGTACTTGTAAAGCTACGACTTGCCGAGTTACGCTCTTCCATCCCCCTTTGCCATGTAAATACTTGAACTCGTACATGGCGTTCCAAAAATCATCGCGTCACTCCGACGCGCTCCGTCACGTAACCGGATTCCGCACGAACGTCACTGGTACAACAATCTGTCGATCACCTTTGAAGTTCAATCTTCGCCAGACCGCTCGAAACTTGATTTTGTCCAGGGCACACGCCGTTTTGTGTCGGAGTTTCAGAGCTCGCTGTATGTACGTAGAAAACCACGCGCTCCGACATAAAGCGGAAAACGCATGAGCGCACTCGAGAATCGTCTTGCTGCGTTGGCCGCCCTGTCGCGCGAGCGGCAGGGTCGCAGGGGGAGAAAGAGAGAAGAGAAGAAAGCAGGCGAGGACGAGGGACGGAGTCGGCCGTGTGCGCTGAAGATCTCATAAAGGGACCTTTCGCGACAGACGGTCGCTTATTTGTGGGAGATTTCGTAAAGGGCCCTTTCTGCGGCTGATGGCCCGCCGATTGCGGCGGGAGCGTGTCGCGCGTTCTCGAAAATTACTTCCCGCGCCCCTTCATTTCCCACCCCTCCTCCTTCTCGACGCGAAACGATATTTGCCCGCGACATTTCCACGTGACCGCTCGCCTCCGCGCGGAACTTCTCCGAAGCCGAACTAAGTTCATCTTCCAATTTTCGAAAATGCACCTCCTTCAGCCTCAACTTTTCGACCCCTTCTCGAGCCCGCCTTTCCAATTTCATAATATCGCTCGCGAGCTTTCCAGCCATCATGCCGCGGCGGCGACACCAATTATTGCGCCGTTTTGACAAGTTTCGACGAGGCCACTTTGTCCGCCGCTGCATCTCGATTCTCGGCGCGCCGGGCATAGGAAGGTGGCGAGGTCTTCGGGGATCTCATCGTGGAGGTTGGCCGTGCTGTTGGACGCGAGGTTAAACGGTCGCCGGCGAGGTGACGTGACAGGAATTCCAGGGCAACGCTCCTCTCGCACGGGTATCGAATTAGTGTCCGGAAATTGATGAAGTCTCGATAGTCCGCCGGCGCGGCACCGATTTACGTGTGTAACGCTATCGGCGTCGCGGACGAATCCGATACGCCGTCGGAGATCCGATTGGATCTGCTTTTGATCCGATTAATGATCGAGCGCGTACGTACGACGGGATCCTCGTTCTCGTCCAAGGAGAAGGCGACGTAATGTAAATTAAATCTGCTCCGCCGATCGATTGTCGTCCGTGGATTTGTGTAATACGGCATTAGCGTAATGACATTTGTTTTACAATTGGTGGAGAATCAGGTGAGTGACGTAGGTCCTGATAGAGCTGACGTACGCGATTGGGGAATGCTTAATGTCACTGTGTGATATGAAAGTAATATTATAAATGCGAAAGTGAGTTTCTGTATTTGTCTGTCTGTTTGTTTTGGCGTCTGAGTTAAAATACGACTACGGGCAAAAATAAAAATGTTACAAAGAAAAATTCGAATTCCTCGCGGACGTTGTTGCGGGTATCGGGTAATATTATAATTTTGGCAGATATCTGCCTCTTGAGATCATTCTTATGCGATTTGTCGAGCGTACGTCGCGGCGTGCACGCTCGCCGGTCGGTCGTTGTAATTATCAGTCCTCCGAGGCTATTATTACCGATCTTTTTTCCTCGGATATTGTCTTTAATGTGTCTCGCGCAGGAAACGCTTAATGATTCATTGACCGATGAATATCGGTATATCGGGCTAATAACACGGTGCGTAAGGTAATTATCGGTTACCGTCAATATCCGACCGTAAATCGCATTGAGCGCAGCGCCACGCACGTGCAAACATGAAATTTTCGCCTCAACGTAAACGAGCCTGCTCCTACAAAATAATCATCGCTGCAGTCGTGTCGCGAGCGAGGAATGCATGCGATTTCCGGCGGAAAATCGACTCGAAAGACGAGAGCGCGCGTTACGGGGCGCGCAGTCGGGTTACACATCGAAGTTTGCGGTCTCATCGATTATAATAAAAGTCGCCGAACGGAAGGGATGTTTATGGGGTGGAGAAACGCGGCACGGCCGCACGACGGGAGCCGCGGTTTCCAATCACGCGGATTTGCATTTTTAATTTCCGTCCCACGCCGGCTCGCCTCCGACTCTTTCCTGCCGGTTTAATTAACTCCGTTTTCTCGCTTCTTATGTCGTTCGGCGTATCCCTACCTTTTTCGCTCTCAACTCGTTTGCCTTTCCCCCCCCCCCCCCCCCTCTCTCTCCCTCTCTTCTCTCCGCTCTTTGTCGTCGGAGTCTCGACTTTCTTCGGGCTATCGACAATTTTTCAATTACCCGAGCGTAAACGAAGTAAATTAATTCTTACGGCAACCGACCGTCCTTTCCTCCGCTCTCTCTCTCTCTCTCTCTTTCATTCTCCATCCCCATCCCCCTTCTCCCTGTTTCTCTCTATTCCCCTGTCTCCGCACGTCTATCCTCTCTATCCGTCACTGTCTCTGTTTTTCCCCGCCCACCGCCCCCGCTCAACCTTCCTTCAAACTGCACATCCGGAGGTCTGGCAAAGGAAGCGGGGCTCAGGACCGCTGACTTTCGCCAGTTTCTTGCGCCGACGATACTTCATTAAAACTCCCGCTGCCTCGCGGAAGCCGTTCCTCCCGTTCCGGCAATAAAGGACGAGCGCGAGTTGCGAGTGTATAAAGAAAAAAAGTCGAATGCACAGCGGCAGTCGAATATTCGTTAGAACGTCCTCATCAATATCCTCGTCCGACGGAGCGGGAGACACCGGTAATCAGACTTAACCGAGAGTAAACAAGACTCTTCGTCCGCCATCTACTCATTCTCCCTGCTTGACGATATGTATTCTCTTTCGCGGCACAGCGTACCCTCGCGTTCCTCTCTCTCTCTCTCTCTCTCTTTCTCTCTTGTCATACTCGTGAAGCGCACTCGCAATTAGCCTAATTAGTTCGGCCGTTCGTCTGGAAGGCTTCCAAGTACGGCCGTTCCGGCAGGACCTGCGCGTCGTCGATCTAATTTTTCGCCGCGAGGCCCGGCACGATCAGTCTTCTGCGGCCGAGCGAGAACGTGGCGGAGGATACGTGCGCGGAGCGTAGGGGGATGGAAGATTTTGGCACGAAAAATTGATAGAGTGTCACGGACGCGGGTTGTTTTTTTTTTGTACTCTTTCTTTTTTTCGTTTTTTTTTTTCGCTGCGCCTCCAACCGTCAGCCGGAATGAGAAAGACCTAATGGCGGCAGGTGTGCGCACTCGATGGAATATAAATAAATACGGCCCGGTAGGTCGATCGATCAAAACCCATCGCATAGTACGTGCCCACTCGTACTCGAACGTGGTCGCGCACGTTTCGCGACACGCATCGGTGATCGCGCACAGCGCTCGTGGGTTCGGGAGACTAGTTCGGAAAACGGAGTCCGGGCCTCGTAAAGTTCTCCAAGTTTCAGCGTGCAGGGGACGCGGACGAATGTGGCCGCGATTAGTCAATAACCCGGCCACCCCGAGGGGAACTTCGCCCTTTCTCTTATTCCGCTCGTACTCTGCGGCAAATCGATCGTCGATTCGTTATATCGGGCCCGATTAATGCTATATGTTCGACTAATGGCCAGCGAAAATGTTCTGCTCGATGCCAGTCGCGGACTCTGCGCACGTATGGTCTTGTTGCGGTTGCCAATGAAATTTTTGAATAGATTTTCGCTTTGTAATGGTGAGATTCTTCTTATAGAAGCGCTTGGGTGAGAAGTAGTATTGTGGTATCTAAGCGGCATCTCACACGGAAATGATTGTCGAATTGTAGCAACGATTTGAATCATTTCTCTAAAATGATCGAAACCAAAGAATCGAGTTTAAGATTAATAAATTCTACAGATTTTCTTAAAAAATGCAAATAGAAAAATTGATCCTGGAAGAATCGATTTTGTTAAGAACCGAATCGAACGTCTCTACTATTACGTCGAAGTAAAAACTCTTAAAGTTTATTCAGCCATCCCTTACCCCAAATGCTACAGTATTTCAATTTGCACGCTCGGTGGGCGGTCGTATCTTTTGCTTTTCGAGTGTTACAGATTTCATGCGACGCGTTTCGGTCTACCGTCACATTTCTTCATTTTCACATTTCTATCACTTTGCTCCCCAGTATCACATCCACGTCATTTTCGCGCCACCCTCGCTCTTCCCTCGATACCCACGATTCATAAATACTCGCCATACATAATATCCACGCGGGTCTCCCCTCGTAATCTTCGCGACTCAATTCTTCCACTCTCGCAAAATCGCGCTACATCCGACGGAAACATCCGCGCTGCCTGACATCATTTCAATCCGCGTACACGCGTTCCGGGAGCACCCCCGAAAAATCTGCACTCTCTCAATTCAGCGATTCCAGACGACGGCGTAACACGCTCAAAATGCGTAGGCCCTCGTTTCGAGTCTTCCGCCAATCGTCCTGCGACATCAACATCGAGCATCAGGCATGACAAACGATCCGCGTCCCGAATTCATTTTTCTCCGGAGACGTACGAAACGATTCAACGTGTCCCGATGTCCCGCGAGAATGTGTTACGGCAGGAAGAATCGTTTAATGAGAACTCTTTAATGCCCTTTGTGATACGGGGCCGCTGATAATCTGATGCCGAAATCAAAGGTTTTTGCTCGTTTGATTTAAGCGCAGCTGCATATCGTCGGGCGAGCGCTTGCGAATTTATGGGAATTTATGGACGGGGGATGAAAGAGACTTGGGTGGACCGGAAGGCGCGCCCGAACCTTCCGTTTTCCGGATGACTGCTACCCAGGGTCCACATATTATAAAATTTACATATTATAGAGACCGCCTAACGCGGAGTCTATGCACACGTATATCACAGCGGCCGTAATAAGGGTTCTATATGATAATGCGATACACTCGAAAAATTACGAAAACGCGGAAAAAAGGTTATCCGCGAGACGTATGAGAAGCTCGATTCATAAGGTACGCGTATTAATCTGCGTACATAAACAACCGAGCAGCTTGAAATTTAACCCTCTATTACTATTTAAATGCATGCCCTACGTACGTCGCCTGACGAGCGACGGTAAAAAGGAGCACGCATGCGTCACGTAAATACAAACGATTAGCGTGTCATCCATCATCCCTGTGACATTTTGTTACCAGTCGTTCCTCCACGGTCATTCTGAGGTCGTCGTCGCTGCTTGTCATTCCAGAGAACCGATCGTCCGGCGTTCTCAATGTTCCGACCTGTCGCAGCCCCTCCCTTTTCTCACCCCTCGTCACACTCCGCGTCTCTCGCTTCGTGGAATTGATTAGACGGCACTAAATTTAGCGTCGACAGGTCCCGTTCCGTTGCGCTTCGCACATGCAGACGTATTTATTTATTTTCCACCGAAACATTTTCAGATTGTCTTTGATTATCATCGTGCCTTGGCCCGCTATTTCGGTCCTCGCTCAGTATGCATGATTGATAGTATCTTCGAGCCGTCTCGTCTACCGACAACGATTCGCCCGCAACCAGGGTCCCGCTATTACGAAAATCCTCCCACGACGTCATCTCGAGACCTCAAAAGTCATCGCGCAGGGAACCAGTCTCCCTTCATCTAATCGGATTTTTCAAATTCCAAGCACGAGGCGTGCATGCGAACCTGAAGCCGTCTCCCATATTCTCTTTCTCTCTCTTCCTTTCTCTCGCTCGCCCCCTCTTGATCTCAGTGCAGAGAATGCTCCTTCCTTAGGTGGACAACAAAGTCGAGCGACGTCGCGGGAAACGGCGTCGTAAAGTGAATTTCTCGATCAGCCGGAATTGTCTCGTAATCAGATCGATGATCCAATCGGATTGTTGCCATGGTGGGGGGAGAGAGAGAGAAAGAGAAGATTGAGTACGCGCACGCGTTCTCCGTCTCTGTCTCTTTCTCGTCTTTCTTCTCCGGGTCGCGTCGTACGGCTTATGATCCTTTGAACCTCGGTTTGGGCCAAACGACGTTATTGTCCCGGCTCATTTTCTCGGCCGTCCGATATGAGGCCGACTGATTGCCGAAGAATTGTATCCACTCTCAGCGTCGGGAGGACGCACTCTGCCGGCGAGATTAAATGAGATCAGGGGTATCGATACACGGGCATGTGCTTCGTCCAGATTCCAGCCCCGGAATCCGAGAAACGGTGTCATCGGGAACGCGTGGAGTTATCGGAAAATTCCTGAATTATTCATCGCGTCTCTCGCATTCCGTGATGTCGACGGTGCCGCAACGTTGTATAATCGGCGCGCTTAAGCGTCACTTTAATAAGCTGTGTGATAAATCCGAGAGGCCTCGCCAGTGTCAATCTCACGCCGCACTTTGACTTGACCTGCACCGTTCGCTTGAGTCAAGAATTCATGAGCATCCGTTCGAAATCCAATTTCAGACAAACCCACAGTGCACAGCCGTATAACGATAAATCTGGCAAGACCGAAAAGATCGACGGAATGATTTTGCGTTATTGAAACGTGTCAACTCGCGAACCTAGAGTCAAAATGAGAAAAGCTGAACCAGCTTCGCTGGACTCGCTGCTAACCTCCGATGTTCATAAATTCGTCGGTCTCGCCGCATAAACCGCACGGTCCGCCGAACTGCGCATTCCGCAATCGCCATTGCTAAACGTCGCTTCGGCTCGCACTTAGCACGAGGCTCATTCTATCCAGCATCCCGGAAGTGTAGGCTTGATTCGTGCACGTCAGGCAGCGACCCAGAACGAGAGGATCGGCGCGCCGATTTGGCAGAGTATATTATTTCTCGTCTTATCTGGCGGATGATCAAGCGTGGCGCCGTTTCTCGCAGTTCGCGCGCAGTCCGCTGCTGCCACAAATTCATGATAATTCATCGTCCTCCGGCTCTGGGGTCTGTCCAAGAGACTATCCAGTCTTCATTACCCCCGCGCTCGTTTCGTCTCGTTACTGTGAACACGCGTCGTTGTGGCCGGATAGACCGTGGCAGAAGGGATTCTGATAGGGAGCAGCTTTCAGTACATTGTACTGTATGTACTGCATTTTCAACTTACCTTCATGAACGTCCGGATACTCTCCTCACGCACGACGTTTTATACTTCCTGTAGGTGTAGTTGTCGATGTCTACGTTATTTCGATCCTAAGGTTTCTGAATCCGAAAATCTCGTTATAGGAATTTCTGTATGTTCAATAGTGTTTGCGTATTACATTACACATTTTGCAGAGATGATTGTCAATGCGAAATGCGCGATGGTTAGTGGAAAACGTCGCCAACCGGTCGTAATTAATGACCGGCGCTAATTTACGTCTTGCCGACAGAAAGTGGAAAGCGGCTCTTATCACGTGTATTCGATGAGGCTAATGATCGGAGGTCGGCGAGATTGCGCGCACGGTAGATCCACGAGATCGATAATGCGCGAACGATCCTCGTCCTCTCGTCGCGACTGCGAAATTACGCGCGCTCACGTGTCGGCGGCTCGTAAGGGCGGTGTCACACGTCGCCAAATGAGCTTTCCGCACGCACCCACACACCATTTACCCCCGCACGTCGCTCCTCGCTTCCTGCCACGCCGCCGGAGACGCACGGTTCTCAAATTACAGACACAAGTTCCATCGAAGTTCGGCTCGATCGATTCGGGCCGAGTCCGTGCGGGGAGCGGATCGATTTTTAACCAACTTCTCTGCCTTCGTGCTCGTCGATTTTCACCACCCCTTTTCCTTTTACCCCGTAGAACCGTGCGAACCGGTGCGTATCGTCGAGGCAGATCTCTCCTTTGTGCCGGCTAATTTTCTGCCCGTCTATGTCTGTCTAGCGCGCTTTGTGCTTCATTTCTTTCTGCCACGTGACACCGACGCACTCTCATCCGTCTGTTCGTTTCTTCGGGGGCAATAAAAGTTCGCGCAAATCATACGACACGCCATCACTTGCCGTTTCGTTTGCCCGCTTCGCTTCCCATCGTACTCTGTACAATTAACACCTGCCCCGAGGCTTGTCCCGCATATATACGCCTGCGTGGGTGTGTAAATGTATTCACACGTCCGACCCGCACGCTCCCATGCACACCTTCGATTCTCAGCCTTTCTTGTTTCCATCGCACGAACTGTGCATGTAATACGAGTATCATTTTCTTAACCCGGGAGAGCAAGCAAGACAAGAATCAACGATTTCTTAAATGGCAGAGAAGATTGGGAAACCTATATGTTAAATCATACATTTTACATACGTGTATAGTTATGTTGTGTCTAATCTTACCAACTTATGTTTGATAAGAGAATATGATTCACAAATGAAGCAAATATGCCAGTACAATGAAAGAGGTGCAGCACAATGTGCCCTAGGCCCGCGTTCTCCCAGGTTAAACTATTTTCAATGTTCTTTATCATCAAAAAAATCCTGAGCGCCTGTTCGGAAAAACTAAACATACAAAACTTGTATATTTTCACATACTCTTAACCATGTCTCGGAAAGTATTCTGAATTTTGAGGCAAGAAGAAAAAAGTTCCGAATCTTCTCACCCATTTTCGGCCCAGACCCCTTCTCGTCTATTTTTGGCTCTATTCATCTGTTCAATGTAACCCACGGTGGCCACGGCCAATCTCTCACCTCGCGGTCTTTAATTACGCGGCCAAGTTATGTCTCTCAGTGTCGATGCCATTGACAGCATCGGGCACGCAGGATGTACAACCCCGCGAGGCCTGTTGTTCTGCCGAAGTAAAGGAACGTGGTCGCCCCCGAGGCCGAATTTAGTCCCGCCTCTCTTACGGTCGGAATATTAAGTAATCCGCGCGAGGGTATGAAAATAGGAGGCTCAGGAGCGGCGCAAAGTGGCCGTTATCAGTCAGAACCGTCAGCGGCAAGGGGCCCCTGGGTCGCTTCCAAATCGACCGAATAAATTCCCGTCACGGCTAACGGCTTTACGCGCGGTCTCTCGAATAATCGTTATATCGGATTGAGTAATAAGCAGTGTCGTGTCTGCGCTCACAGAGCGAACCGGTCGTTTCTGCAGAAAGTGTCCGCTTAGCGTCCTTCGATCCTTCCGGCCGCATGTCGAACAACGAGACGAGCCGCACTGAGCGCTTCTCGCGATTTTCTGTCGCGCGGCTGTTACTTCAGTCGCGGAAACAAAATACAATTTTCAATAACAATGCGCGCGGGGGTTCCTATCGAAACTGTCTCCTTCATTTCTTCGACAAAACCGACTAAACAATCACGTAACAAAGATCTCAAGTGGTCCTCCAAATTCCGACAAACGATCTCTACGATTATCCAAACTCGCGAGCTGCCTCTATAATTCGCTTCGCTGCTCGGACCTTGTCGCGCGTAAATCCCGGAACGTAACCAAGCAGTGCCAGTCTGAAAGAAGCTTAATCGCGGCTTAACGAACTCGTTCGGAAGAAGTGCGTCGCGAAGTTCGCGAGCGGCTGCTCTCGATGAAATCGAACTTATGACCTGTATAATCGTTGGCGAAAGGCCGCGGGTGGAAGCGACGCGGCTGAATGCGGCTGAAAATCGGGACGGTAGGAGGGAGTACTTTGGTGCGGTTGAAGTCGAGCAGGAAGGGGTTCGCGAGTTGCGAGGCGATATCTGCTCTTTTGTCTAGAGCATCGCGCCTCCGGGCAACTCTCGCGGCGCCGTAATTGAATTTTCGTTTCCGAACTGGATAAGCGGGGCCGCAAAAGAGATCGCGTTGCGTCGGCCATTATTAACGCCACGAGATGCGGCCGGGGAACAGAGTGCGGACGGAGGACGCTAATTATGCGACGGCTCGCGGAGAAAGAGAGCGTTGTCAGGGTTAAGGTGGCTCGAGAGTGCGGGGTTGAATTGCGGTGGAGGGAAGCTGTGCGCGGAGGAGTCAATGACATTAATTACGATGCTGAGCGCGGTCGCGACGAGTCTCCAGACGATTTCTCGTTTTTCGGCGCGTGGAGGGGGTGGATAACTAATTATTTCGCGCCCATTGTCCCGCTGCTGTGGAATTAATAGGCACGGGCGCTGGTGTTATACCGACGACGGGCATCGAGTTCTTGAAAGGCGATCAGCGAAGTTGAACGTGTTATCAAGCAGCTCCGTATAGCGCGTCGACTTTAATAAGGTGAGGTCCTGTAGGAGTCTCGCGAGTATAGTGTGCGTCTGTCGATGCGAATTTGAGTGGTTGTTCAATCTATCCGATCGCCCAAGGACCTCGTCACCGCTCCTTCCAGCACTTTCCTGGCCATTATCTTCGAATGACAGAATGCCACGTGCTCGTTACTCACGTTAGCCGGGGCGAGAGAATAGGCGAACGTCGAATGTCGTCGACGCGTATTGCCTATAAAGCTCGCGGGATTAAAAGCTGCAGTGAGCGCTGCCGGGGCTAACGGTCAACTACAGATAATGGCAGGTGTAAACTGTAATGCGCTCGAAAATGTATGTAGCTACCTGCGCAGCGGGCGCGTGGAACGAGTTATTAAAGGAGGACATTAATTATACGCCGGGCATTAATTATGCGAACGGCCAACATTGATTATACGCTAGAAGGAAGCTGTGCGCCGTTCGCGTATATAGGGTGCGTCGAAAAATGACGATACAATGAGGAACAACTTGTCTTCGCGCCGAAGAAAAAAACCAATTCACGTAATGCATCTATGTTTTTTTCTTGTTCTAGGCAGGAGAAATTCAGCTCTTCTTTCGTCGGACTCGTCTTGTATTTCTCTTGCAACGTTTCCATCACACCCTGTACCCATGAACACATGCCTATTCAGGCTCGTGTACCGTAGCATGTAGGCAGAATCGCGAGCTCGTTACGAACGGATGAAATCCGTATTAAAATCGGAAGCAGGACTCTTTTATGCATCGCCACGGCAGAGAGCGCACCATGAAAGCCAGGTGTTGCATCTTGTACGCCTAGCGCGTATATAAGAAGTTATTAATACCGGTTGGAACGAGACGGGAAACGACGCGGACAGAGGACATTAATTATACGGTGGCGGAGAAAGAGAGTACTCTCGTCGTTGGCAGCATCGGACGGGGGTGCGAGATGTATAATAGAGGAAAGAGAGTGGGGAGGGCCTGGGGGAAATGAAGGGAGAAGGTGGACGAGGAAGGCGATGACGTTAATTACGATTGCCCGTCGTTCCCCGGCGCCGACGAGGATTTCAAAAAGTAAAGTGCCCATGTACATTGTCCGGCCTCGATGCTGTCCCAGCCGAGGCGCACGCTGCACTTCGTCGAAAATCGTCCGAAAGCTGCGCCTCCCGCGCGCAATCCAAGAACGTAATAATCGGATGGAAATTTGTGTGACGAGATTAAGTTCGTTATGTCACAAATTAAACGTCAATATTTGCGACTCCTCAAATTAATCCGTTTGACGGTGCGCAAATGTTTGCTTCCAATTTTCGGTATAATGTGGCGGCATAATATGACATGTACGAAGTCCGCGGATATTGTCTGCCGTGTAATTTCGGGATACACGGAACTTTGCGGCCGATCGATCTCGCGTTTCATCCATTCTTCAAGCACACGGTCCATTGTGGCCGATTCGTTATGTGAGCCTGGGATATCTAAAGTCGTACGCCCTTAAGACGAGCTCCTAATTTCGCGAACCTCCGAGTCCACGGCCGGGCACTTTAAACTTTTTCCTCCTTTCATTTCGGACAAAGCACTCACCCTGATTGAGAGGCGTGTTCCGTGTAATTAGGTCCGTTTGCGCTCGTAGGAAGCTCGCTTGCGGACTTAATGGAACGTGCCTGCGACGTCAGTCAGCGACTGCTCGTGACAAATAGAGCGCATATGGCGTGCCACGATACGACTCCTCGGTGTAACGTGTAATCTCGTTTTCGCGCTTTCATCGGCGCGATCCTGCATTCGAGCTAATCCCGGATTACGCGCGGCAATTCGTTGCACTGCCGCGCCCCTACGTCTCTCTTCGAGAATCAACAAAGGAGAACCGTCGAGCTAAAGGCATGCATCGTCGTATCGATCCGCCTCGTTTAGAGGCTTCGCCCATACGGACAGTGAGACGAAATTCAATTTCAAATGGGCTCGAAATAAGAACAGTTCTAAAGTGTGCGCGGTGCGAATTTGTCAAAGGGAGTGCTATGAAGCGTGTTTGTTGATGCGAAAATTTCGGATGTGAGCCGTGAAACGATCGGGCGTTACGATGTTGTTTGAAATCACTGAAAATTATCGCAGGATGTTTCAAGAGATCAGATACGGTGTACCGTTGAATGAACGCGAGATGGGGATCAAATCTGAGACGGGTCAGAGTGACTGGGAAGCTCGCTCGATATGCATTTCTGAAGGGGAGTGTACTGTTGGAATGAAACATTTTGAATGTATGCTGTCGAGGCATCGGACATTACAAAGCGTCTACCGGAGTCACTGGAAACTCCATTCACAATGTTTCAATATCTTCGAAAATACACCCGCTCGGCAAACAGAAAATCTCAATGGGATCGCTGCTTGAATCGAAGTTACACATTCCTCGGGGCTACGTCACGCGAGCGTTTAAATCGCACTTCTTCGTCGAAGAAGAAAACGTCGCGCAAGCGACTAGAAAGGCGCGTTTCAATTTCCGCTCGTCCTGGTTCGATAAAAATGACGGATATCCATGCGGGGACCGGTTAGATTTTTCAGCTCAGAACGCCGCCTGCGAAAGGACATCCCGCTTGTTTCTCAAAGGACTCGAGAATCCGTGAAAGCTGAGTTTCGCCAAAGCCCGACTTAAACGCTGATCTACCTCATGGAAATAGATCCCGAGGGATCTCGAGATCTGCGCAACTAAAAAGAGCCATTATTCGACGTATCCCCAAAACAATAATGCTCCGAAACGGCTGGTCCATGGGACCCAGCCGTCGTTAGACGTAATTTCGTTCCTCGTCCGCCCAGATTTCTAGTCGGCTTCGCTTCCTTTTCCTCGAATCCGACAATCGAATCTTCCCTCCCCCCAACCCCGCGACCTCCGTCCACCGTCCATCTTCTCGTTCCCTTTATCTGCCATCCATTCTCGTGCTCTCCCGAACGAGTACATTACGCGATTCCCCGTGGCCGAGTTCTGTATTATATTTTCCCGCTTTGCGGCCTGCGTTCAGTTTGCGAACGACGATCGCGCGCGGATCCCAGCTCGATCTTTGCCCGACGAGCGTCCTCTGGCCAGAGAACGAGAACGACGCATTTCCGGAGGGCGCAATAACTCGTTACCCGCCCCGTCTGATTTCCCTACACAGTGTTCTTCTGCCCGCGAATTACTCGCGCTCTTGCCTCTCTCCTTAATTAAAAATCGCCATCGATACGGCGCGCCGCGGCGAGGCAAATAAAACTTTCGGTTTATTGTCCCGGAACTTACCGCGACGGCGAATAACAAGCGGGCCAATTGCGAGCGGCGAGCCCGGCGATTGCTGTTATAAAATAATAACTGGGGCAGAACGGACGGTGCCGGGCGCTGCGATTATTTTTCCTCCCGCTCGAGAAATATCACGGAGAGCCGCGGTGACCGCGGCGAAGCTCGGCACACACGGCGGATCGAAGTCCCGAATGAAAACAGTGCCCGGCGAACTTCGAAGTTGGAGCGTGAAATCGCGCGGACGGCAATTACGGAAGGCGCGTTCTCTGAGAAAAGTATCCCGGGCATGAAGGGAGGCTAGTTTATTCGCGGCTTTCTCTCTCTCTCTGTTTTATTATGATATTGTTATTATTTACTATTTTTTCATTGTTATTTCTGTAGTATTATTATATATTTTTTTGTTTGTTTTATTATATTTTTTATGTTTCATCACTATCACCATTATTTTTTCTTTATTATATTGTTATTATTTACCATTATATTTGATCATCACTGTTACTATATTTTATTTTCATCATTATTTTCGTAGTCTTATTATATCTTTTCTTATCTTTTTTTCTTTTTTCTTTTTAACCAAATGTACTTATTCTCTGTTATATCTGTACTTAAGTACTAATCTAGGCCACTTTATGTATTGTTATGCGCTTAAGGGGACTTGTACCAGAGTGCTAGAAATAAATAACGCTTTCTCTCTCTCTCTCTCTCTCCCGATGAGAAATTCGCGAACGATCAATTACGAGCGATAAAATAATCGCGATAGAACCACCCTGTCTCCCGTTGCTCTTGTTTCGTTTCTTCCCCCGAAGGGCGAGGCTCGCTGCATCGCGAAAGAACGAAAGGGTATTCAGGAAGTTTGCCCTCCCGTCGATCGAGTCCTGATCCTTCTCCCTCCACCCCCACCCCCGCGAGCGGGATTAGCTCTTCGGAACTTTGATTGAAATATGTTTTGCCGCTGTTTACCGTCCCGGCTATATCCTTGACGACCGTTATTACGATAGCCGCAATATCTCTGGAAGTGGCGGGAGGTCGAAGAATCCGACGGCAGGGGGGGGGGGGGGGGGCAGGAGGGGGGCTTGGTCAAACGAGCCACCGGCGCACGGGGTTTAGATTCTCATTTCTCGAGGAGATGGCGATAATGTGCGTCGGTCCTATCGCACGCTTCGCCGCGCGCAAATATTTGCCCGGCCCTAATGACACTCCCCTGCACTGTTTCGGCATTAAAGTGGAGCGATTAATTGACACCCCCTACCCCCTACCCTGTGCTTTAACTATCGTCCGCACGGGGACGATATCGAAGGGGTGCTTTATCGACGCTGAGCTGATGATGTTTTCGAAGCGGGCACGATAGGATTCAGTGATTTCGTAATTGCACACATGCTGGGTACGGGAACGCGACGCCGAGCAAATTACTTCGAAATAATCGAGGAGTCTTTAACCATCGGGCTCCGACAGTGGGGCTCGATTGTTTCACCTCTGGGTAAAATGTCAGGTAGGTACGTAGCAGATAAAATTTTAACTAGAGTTGTTTCACCGCATCGTTAAAATTTTTTCCTCAGTTACGGTCGTTACAATGGATGGAACAGTGCTAGTTACAGTTTTATCTGCTAGGTAGCTGCCTGACAGTTTTGTCGGAGGTGAAACAATCCGCCCTGAGACAATTTTACCCAACGCCAAAGTGCTGTAATACACCATATACGATAGGGTAGCTATTTATCCCTCGATTACAGCTTAACCTTACTTTTGCATTGTTAATGAAGCGCAGAGTGTCGATATTTGTAACGAGTACTAAAACCGTTTGAGCTCACTGCTAAGAATGCTATTCATAGGCATTGATTGAATGAATATAGAATCGGAAGGCAACAGGTTATTTCAGAACGACTACAGTATTGACTTACAATTAGAATAAAACATAGGAAGAAAAAATTCATATATTCCCACATAAGGATCCTAATGATGCAACTGACTATCGGTACCGATACTGCTTCCTTCTCTAATCCTCCCTCACAGCACTCTCGTCTCGTGAATTCACGGATTGTCGTGCGTTCCTGCTTGCAGAGTGGTAGACGGCCAGAAGACGTCGGGCGCAAAAATAAGTCCGTAATCTCAATAATTCGCCGATAACTTCGATTATATCCGCGAGGGGCGCGTTCTCCTCGTTGTCCGTCGTTCGCTGCCGACTTCGGGGTGGGTTGACGGCTATCGAAAATCCATAAACGACGACTCCGCACTCCGCCAGAAAGGAGAGTATCTCCGGCGTCAGAGGAATCGGCGATACTTTTTGGCGCGCTGGGGTAGGGTGGATCGGGCGGCGGTCGTTCGATGCGTCGGACATCGCGAAATATTGTTTTGAGGAATACCTCGGTCGGACGATCGTGCACCCTTATTGCTTTTCGCTCCGCTGGCGCGGAATACGATTGTTTTATTATACGATCTTCGTCGCGAACTTGGAGAACTTCGCCGGGCTCCTTTTTTCTTCTTCTTCTTCATCTTCCTCCAGCGACTCTCTCTCTCTCTCTCTCTATCTCTCTCTCTCTCTCTCTCTCTCTCTCTTCGCTCCGTCGTCTCTTTTTATCGTCCCGACTCCGACGTCTTGGCGATGGCCTACGCGTCGTCCGGTGCCGTACGTCGGAACTCGGAAAATCGCTGGCCATTAGTGTTTGGCGAGGGCTAATGCGATTACGGTGCTGCTTGTCCGTGCGCCGGGGCAACTTCGATGACGTTTGATGGAATCGTGGCGTGCCGCGGCTCACGGACATCGCGCGCCTCAATGGAGCGTTGGACTATGTGTAGCTAAGGAACGGAGATCAATCGCAATTAGCGACGTGGCGTCGGATCGCAGATAATGTGTGTGCGAGGAGTGTCGCGGCAAGCGAGTGCGACGCTTTTAAGACGCGTCACGTCGAGCGCACGGAAATTGACAGCGATCGAGGGGCCTGGCAGCGGAATAAAATCCTCTTGCTCGCCGACTTTTATCCTCTACAGCGAAACAAAAGCCCTCGCGACACTTCCGATATCATTCCTTGTCCCGTTCTTACCCCCCCTACCCATCCGCCGTCCGCCACTCGAGTCGCTGTCCTTTTTTCTTCTGATCCCCCACCCATATCATCGGTTTACTGCTGAAAGTTCGCTCACTTTACAGCTCCCTCGGTCTCTTTTTCCGTCCGCGCAAAACAAGGGATCGCGGGAAGAATTCCGAGGAAACGCCCGATGAATTTATCGACGTCGCGGCGAGTTGAATTCATGAATACGTTAGGCTCTCTCGATGTAATCATCTACGTTACAAAAATGCACCCCTGACAAATGGCGGCACGCCGCGCCGTTCGCCTTTGAAATTCGGCACCTTCGCTTTCGGCGTGATGTATGTGCCGCGTACGAGTACACGTGTAAATTTATTACGTAGGCGAGCGCGGGTGTGGGCGCAGTGCGTAGGACTCGTCTATGACTTTATCGATATCTTGACTTATCTGCTCGCACGTATGAGTATACGTCGACAAACACGTGCTCAGCGAGCCTTAGAGAGATTACCCGGGGCTACGTCTGCCAGGAAGCTTCTAAATCGCTTTTCTACGATCCATTTGGAGCCGAACAGTCGCATTATCTTTTTGCCCGCCGGCCTGCTAGCCAGATCCAGAATGGGGCATCCGAACGTGTCCGTCGAATTTACTTCATCGCGTGAGTGAAACTCAGGAGAAACACTGACTAACAATAAACATCATGGTCATCGTGCTGTTCGCAGTGAAAGAATTCGTGCTCATCTGCGATTTTCATTATGACAATGACTTCGCTCGCAATGGAGCAAAGCGGCGGTTAGTGATTTTTCCCGCTTTTTTCTCGGAAGATGCTTTCTCGGTTAAAGAGGGACACGGAAATGATCTGCCGAGGGAAACGCGAGTGCGGGGGAAAAAAGAGGTCTACTGCAAAATTCACGGCGGGTCCCATCAGCCCAAAAGCCAGTAATTCACTTCCTCGAGAGGATCCCCTTCAGAGTTCGAGCCGCAATCCATCCGAGACTCCGAGTCCAGCGAGACTTAATGGAAAGTGGAATTCCGGGGACTCGAGAGTTGCCGGGGAATTGCCGAGTCACGAGGATCGACCGGATCATCTTCGTCGTCATCGTCCGTTTGGCATGCCGCACTCAGCCGCCGCCGACTGTTTCTACTTCAAAAAAGTCAATACCGACGATCCGAAGCGGCGCGTAGATTTAATCGTGTCTGTTTATGCGCGATCGTTGAATTTGACTCCAACTTCCGAGCCCCATCACATTCCGACATCGCACTTCTATAAGTCCGCGGCAGCTCTCTGTTAATATATACAGAGGCGCGCGGATTCCAAGTGAACTCTGCGCCGGCCGAACAATGCAAATAACGAATAATATGGGTAACAAGCAATATCTCACGCTGGCTCGGGACAAATAAAAGCGCGTCCGAATGATGCCCGACTCCGCGCCGGCGGACGATGAAAAACGGGACTTTTCGATTGAGCGCGCGCTCGTGAGAGAGCGATGGATGGGTCGAGGACGTGGCTCGCGCCATTTTTCTTGGCGACCGGCGAGCAAAAACGGAAATAATCACCGGCGGCCCCCGATGGAGTCTCTTCATTTTTCGTGGCGGCGGGACGCCGATGGAAATGGTTCCTCTTTACTTTCTCTCATTTCGCTCCGCGCGCTCCACCCGTTCTCTCGTTTTTGCCACGACCCACGGAATCCGCGTACTGTTCCAGGCGTCGATTAACTACGAGGTACGAGCTGCTAGTCGTGTTCGTTCGAAGACATTCCTCTCGCTCGACACTTTTTAAGCGCTTCCCAAGATGTTTCGTTTAATTTCGCTCGATTCATAATGCGCGGTTGTTCGTCACGTTTGTCACGCGACGTCGGTCGTTTGTTGGAAAATTACTGTTGAAAGTTCGACTGTAATTAGCGTTAACGGGAAGTTGGATAATTTCGTAGCAGCGGCGAAATGTTTCGGCCGTATGCAACGACTGCATAATGAAAAGCTACGGTTGATACGCAGTGGTAATCGATTTGTTGCGGGTGGTCTCGATAACACGAGCGAGAGAGCAGAGGCTGCGTGCGAAGTTTGTTGTTGATAGTTGGCAACGGAAGTTTCGGAATAATCGGAGGAAAACATTGTTTTCCATCTGGTTATGCGCGCGGCGGTTTGTGCAGCGCAAAGTTGTAATGATGGTTACGTGCTCTGCTTTGACAAACTGTTTGCTGTAAAACGATCCTATTACGGATATAGAATAACGTAATTTATCGAAACATTATAATGAGAAAATCATATCAATTTATCGACGCTGACGTATGAATTTTTAGCATAGCTCGGAGACATTGTTTGCGGGCCGTAATTATCATTTGTCGCGGACAAACGGAATTAATTATTATAATGAAACGTGAAGATATATTGACGCGTAAAATTATATCATTCTCGTGTCTTGCACGACGTACACCGAAGCACGACGCACAATTTCATTACTCTCGCTTCTTCCCGCGAGCACAAAAGGATGGCACTTTTATTTCCCGAAACGTTAAAGTCGATCGCTTAATCGACGCAACATTGTGGACAATATCGACCCCTGTACATACTTTCACCACACGCGCACTAATGACCGTGCACCTACTGAAACAACGGTGATTAACTCGGCATCGATACATTCACTGCGACCACCGCCGGCGAACGGAATTAAAAATTCCCACGTCAGACATACATTCTCATCAATCAATCGATCAGAGCCCCTCGCACGTGGCGGGGCGAGTACATAAAACACCGCGCTCACTACGAGACACCGTGCCAGCGCTTTGCATCGGCAGTCCATTTGTTGTCATCGGACCGATTACCTTCAATCCAACGAAAATTGAGTTATCGCGCCGCGTCGATAACTTTTAACGACAAACGAATTGTCACGACGACATCGTCTCTCGTTCCCCCCCCCCGTTCTGCCAACAAAACTGCCCGTAATCCCAATCTCGATCTTCGTTAAGCGAGTCGATTAATCTCTCCGTCTCCGCGAGTCTGCGTAGTCATTATCGGCCGAATGAAAAAACAATTTGAAGCCTATCTGTCGGCGGCACGGGTCGTCGTCGGGATTAACGACAGGCAAATGAGAAGTTCCCCGAGGGAAGGATTCGCGATGACTTCCGCGCGTCATCGACCCTCCGCCGCTGCTGGCGGCCACCCTCCAGCGTCCTCTTCCTCATCCTCTCAATCCCGCGCCGTCTCTCGCCTTCCGACCTCGAACTCGATTCCGTCGACGCGGCGTATCTGCTTATTCGCCGGGGGTGTAATGGGGCGGATCTCACCCTCAACTACCCCCCAGGCCCGGGCGAACAAAGCGTCGAGGAAGAAACGAATTGGCAGGCCGCGAGTCGGGCGGCAGGAGGATCCAGCTTCCGGTAACTAAGAAGATCGAGAGCAAGAGGGTGCCGGAATATCGAGGGAAGCGAAGGAGAAAGTGTGGGTGGGGAGGGAAATGGAAGTGTGCGGCGGGAGGGACGGGGAGGGTTGATGGTGGCGAGGGAGACGAAAGTTGCGGGGGTTGCAAGAGGGAGCTTGCAAAAAATAAGGTAAAACCGACTCTAAATCTGCGCTATAAAAGATAAGTTACGCGGGAACATGTAGAAATTACGCTCGACGTTATGGAAAAGTTGTTAGATTTTTGCGTAACTCAAATGGGACCGACGAAGGAACAGCGTCTTTCGTGCGAATCAAGAATCATCAAGATCATAAACAATGAATTGCCTCCTGAAAAAGAAACTAAAAATATACATGTCGAATAGAGAACCTCTCGTCCGTGTTTGAAGTCGGTTAAAAGTAACGCTGATGTTTGGGATCGATTGAAAGGAACGGTGAATGTGAGATGGATAATGAGCGGAACAGGCATTTTAAGGGAATGATAATGAGAAAGGAGGGGAGGACGAGAGACTTGCGGATGGAGGAGGCCAAAGTCGTTGGTACAACGATCGTCGTGCTATCTCCGGCGAACAAAAGGGTGCCTACCCCTTGCCCCCGTGTACAGGAAGTCTTGCGCCGAGAGGGAAGCTGGAAGGCACCCGGAGACCCCGGCTTCCGGTTTCTCCCGATATTCACCCCCGTTGCGTCTAACCGTGCACAGACACAGACTGCGAGAGAGCATATGTCTATGAAACTGAGTTATGCGAGCATGTGAAAGTAAGCGCGCAAGAAACCAGATATCGGGACAGTCTACGTAATTACTCAAATATCTATCATTTTCTACTGATTATACTTTATCACGTTGCATACCGGAAGCAGTACTGCTTTCCGATGCTCGCATGTTGCGACAGATATTACGACCTTCTATTTAATCACTCAAATGTCCAGAATTTCGCGTGCACTGTTTTTCGCGCACGATAAGTTATTACGTTTCACGCTGTTGGCAGTGCCGCATTTCGATATGCAGATATGTTGTGAGATATGGCTTTGAAATATAATGGAAACATTGTTAGGTATTTCGCATCGCATTCCACGATTGAGCAGGGCGATTTCTCGCAGAGGACAGTTCGTGGAAGCCGCGAGAGTGCGTCGCGCAACGCTCGGAATTTCTCGATGGCCTGTCCGCTCCCTTCGCATTTGACTCGGGGCGACTCCTGCTAACGCGTGATTTACCGCCGACGAGCTCTCCGCCCGAGTTAAATTCATCCACCGAAAATCCTCGCTCGAGAATCCACTCTCAATCTCCCCGGTGTCTTTGTGCACGTCTCTCTCTCCACCCACGCGCGCCGTTTACGTGTCTTTCCACTTTTATCACAATCAGTTCGGTCGTTTCGAGTGAAGCCTCCAGGAGTCCTCGTTGCTCGCCGCCGAGATTTATTTAACCGCAACGAGTTCGCCCGCCATATTCCTTTGCCGCTATATTAATATTAATATCGCACATCAAAGTTTCGAGATTTTTCGTCGTCTGCCCAGCCGTGTGTCTCCATCGCCGCCGCCGCCGTCCGGAGTACTAAATTCCCAGTCAATCTGCCTCGTCCACCCTTTCTGCATTTACAACCGCGCATCGTTGCGATTCTTCGTCTTCCCGACTCCGTACTCTCACTCTCCATTCGACGTGCACCGACGTTATATCGGTACTTTGTCGTCGTCGTCGTAAAGCCGCCTCTAGTCTCTCTCTCTCTCTTCCACATCGTACATAGCCGAGGGCTAACTTATTTACAAGGCGGCCGTTGTTATGGTCGTGTAAACACGTCCGGCGTATTTACGGGTCCATAACCCGATACGAGACGCGTGTCTCGCAGTCGTTCATTGTGTGTGGCGTTCTCCCTCACGCAGATCACGATGGCGGCCGAAAAGAGCGAGTCGGTCGGCGAATCGTAAAGGATCTGCCGTTCTGCGGACGTCGACTCGCGCGCACCGTAAAAGGATCGGCGATCTGCCGGACCAATTCGACGATCCGCACGGCCGCGATCGCCCGACGATTTCTCACGTTTCGGCATGAAAATTCGAAGCTCCCCGCAGACTGGCGCGCGGCCAGCGCCTTCTGCGCGTCTCGTCGACCTGATAACGCTCGCGCAGATTGATTATTAAAGGCCGTAATTGGACGAGCGCGACTCGAGGTTTGCCAGCGACCCGGACGGTTCCTCCTTTTTTCCCTCGCTCGGCCCCCGTATGAAACGGAGCGTGCGATGCTCTGACGGCGGAACGACGATGCATCGAAGGGCCCCCTTAAAAGACACGACGCGGAGAGAGATGCCCATTAAGGGCGGTCGTTTCTGCCTCGAAGAGGTAGGCGGTCGCAAAATCAATTACGTCCGGAGTGGAAGCTTCGGAGGTAGCCGGGACACTGTAATGTCGTGGTCGAAACATCAGAAGCCAAAGGTCCAAAGTGCACGGAGCAATGTGTGGGCGAGTCTATGGGAGTTTCTTCCCGGCCAAATTGCCTCGCGTCCCGAGGCATGTAAGCGGTACGACACGGCGAGACGTACTAATGTTTTCTATTACTCTCTGCACGTCGCGTCGGATGGCATTTTTGGCTCTCTCCCGATCCTCGCTCCGTTAACCGAATTTTCCGGCGAAAAATCGCCGACGACGCGCGACACCGTGGAAATTCTAATCCGCGACATATTTTACAGTTAACGCCGCCGAGTGGCGTCGCTCGGCGGAGTGCATAAGGCTGAGCCGATAAGTACGACGTCCTATAGTGCATCGATGACATCCAGTGCATTCGCGGGTAACGTACGGGACCGTCGGCGTAACCCAAATTCTGCCTCTCGATTTATCGGATATCGATTCTTTCCTTCGACGCTTCCATTCGACGTCTTCCTTATCCTACTTCTGTCTGAGAAACCGATAGGAGCTTGCTTCTTATCGTTAGAGACCTTTCTCTTCTTTTGATCGTCTGTCAGGGCACAAAAGGTGCATCAAAAATCATTTCAGGACCCTCAAAAAGCCTCTTGTACCGGTACAAAAGGTTCTCGAACCTAAACTTTAATAAACGTCAGTCCTCCATCGACTTTCCCTCAAAGACTCTATTTTCTACCTTCTTATTTATATTCCGCTATTTCTACATCTTTATGCGCGTATCCTTCTTTTTGTCCTTCCTTCTGAACCAGTTTGTACTCCCCAATCCAGTTAGTCTCTATTCTCGCTAAAAGATCTCGCGCATTTATTCGACACAACACGAGGTTCCATTTAAAATAATATTCGATAACGCAGCAGAGTTTGTTATATTGAGTGTTGAGAAAAGAGCTTCAATTCTCGATCTTTCAAACTATGTAGTAGGGAATTCTGAAATTTTGTATGCTCCTTTATTACATTGAATTACATCATCCCTTCAAATTTCAAGAATTCCTGCGATATTCTCATATGTATCCGATTCCTCCTTAATACATTCCTACCTGTGAATAATTAAATATAAAGAAAAAAGACCACATCGTCATCCAGTGCGTCGCATCCCAATCACAACGTGCATCAAATTCGTTAATTACACGTCACCGACTTACGTGCAATATCGGCTGCCGACGTCGTTTACACGTCTCTCTCTCTCTCTCTCTCTCTTACTCTCTCTCGAGTACGAACTCCTTTCGTGGCATCGGTTTCATCGTCGACTCGGAAATGGGTGGATGGCAGTAGCTTCGGATGGGGGTGAAAGTAGCTGGCTGGAGTGTAGAAGCGGCGAACTATGCGGCAAGTAGCTGCCCAGCGACGCGTGATTCATAGTTGGCCCGAAGTAGTCTGAGGTATCGTTGGGAGATCGGGCCGATAGAAGGAAGGGAGCACGCGTGCAATTGCGAGTTGGGCCCTTGTGGCGTCTTTGAGGCGTCTTTGAGGCGTCATCTTTGATGACTCGCCGTCGCTGGCTGTCTGCGTCCTCGCCCCTCGCCGCTTCTGGTGCCTGGCGCAGGCTTCTGCTTCTGCTTCTGGTGCAACGTGCACGCCTGCTGGCCTTAATAACGGACGCGTAGCAGAGCCACAAAGGGATACCGCGTGGAGAATTTTCGTGTCTCGCGGATGGTATGCGAGGCAACGGAGTATGTGAGACAGGCAGAAGGATGTTTTTAAAGGGATCATACGTGGGCCAAGAAGTTCGGGACTCTCGGACCGCGCGGACGGTCGAGAGTTTAGAGACGTAGGCAGGAATCCAGACGAAGTCGTCTTCGTCCTAGAACGAACGGCATTGAGCGAGGACGAGAGTGACCACTCGTGTACATCTCTCCCAACGGGCTCCAATCTCTCTTTCAATTCCTGCTTTATATGCAAATGACACGATCACTCGGACGCCGGAGCGACAGGTGCGTTTCTTTGACGCCGCGCATAAATCACCGCCGACCGCCATCTGGGGATCGACGAGAGGATTAAGCCGTTAATTTGAGAATCGTTTGACACGGAGCACACGCGATTAATCAAGCGGCCCTTCTAATTCCATCGTTCCGTCGTTCAGTCATTTTCGCGCTGAAAACGACGCCGAGGAGGGAGCGTTTTTTTACGGGCCTCGTTGTTACTTAGGACCTCTCGCCTCTACCTGGCCGACTTCTCCGGGGGGAGAAGTAATCAGAAACGTTCATCAGCAGACGCGCTTTAACAATTACTTCGTTCCTCGCGAGGCGCCGAAGTCTTCGTGACGCATTCCGCCCCCGTTTCTTTCAGCCCCTAGGGCCGGATTCCTCGGAATTCGTCGCGAAGGTCCCCGAACTCGCTTCCTTTCGCCACCCTATCCTCGCCACCCTCTCTGTCCTCGTCTCTCCTTCCTTTCCGTTCCGCCCTTCACCCCCACAACCGCACCCTCGCATTTTCCCGTCGCGATACCCTCTTCCCTCTCCTCCCTCCGCATCCTTCTCCTCGCATCCTCCGTCTTCCTTCTTCTTGCTCCACCCAAGCTCTCCACCCTCGTGCTCACCCCGACACTCGCCCCAGCACTCACCCTCGCCGCAGAGGCCATCGCGGGACGAAAACGAGCGGGCGCCGGCAAATTGATATTAAATGCCTAGGTTGGTCACCTTGTATATTTCTTTATTAACTCCGCGGAATGGGCCATCCGACTCTCCCTACGCCATCTCGTTCCTTACACGACCGCCTCGGACCAGTGCGCATCGTCCTTCCTCGCCACCCCTTCTTCCACTCCATCCTCGACCCGCTTCGACTTACTTTCCACGATGGACCGCGCGAAATCATTGATTATAGAGCTATTTTTAACGCCGCGGGCGAGGAAGAATGATGGACGGAAGGGGCACGAGGCAGGCGTCGTTTCGTTTTGGGGAAAAGCACCGTGGACGAGGGAAACGGATGATCGCGGTTATTCGTCGAGATTAACGAGGGGCGCGCGCCTTATGAAACGATCTGTAATTGAAAAAAATTGCCGACCGACGCACGGTGGATGGCGGCACGGTTGAACCTCGGCCAGAGTCGCTTAGCAGCGTCGGGTCGGAAGAATTGGCCGCTGACGGCATTCGTCTACGTTTTTCTTTTTACGAAAATCGAAGTCAAGGTTCGACAAGGATGT
This sequence comes from Priocnemis perturbator, assembly GCA_963942575.1. Taxonomy (NCBI): domain Eukaryota; kingdom Metazoa; phylum Arthropoda; class Insecta; order Hymenoptera; family Pompilidae; genus Priocnemis; species Priocnemis perturbator. Next base: position 15,047,534 of record OZ012643.1, on the reverse strand, counting down.
TTCTATGAGAGTGACGTGCTTGTTCGCGAGCTTCGGAATCCGCAGGATTTTTACCAGAATTATTTCGCGCACTTCATACGGCCGCGCTAATGTGTGTCGGGAACTGTGCTGCCGAAACTGGGGCGTCATAGTTCATTTTATGTACCCCCGGCAACGATTCTCAGGCGAAGTTCGAATTTCGAAGCCGTTCGCGAGCGCGCGAGGGTTCCCGGGGGTTAATTAACAGCCACGTGCGTCTCATTAACAGAATTTCAGCCACAAATCACTGCGCGGGCATAGTCGGGCCGCGGGCATAAATACCAATTATGCGTAACTCGTAGCTCGGCTCCCTCTCTCTCTCTCTCTCTCTCTCTCTCTCTCTCTCTCTCTCTCTCACTCTCACTCTCACTCTCTCACGCGACGAGAACGACGAGGGGATGTGCCGGCGACTACCCCTAAAACTGAACCCCACGCTGCCCGGCCATAATTATAATGCATGCGAGGTCGGCGCTGCGGAGGGTTGCGCTCGAGATTAAAACTCCTTTCTCGAAATTAGTCGCGGCCATCTCGACGCACTGACGAGGCCGGTACACACGAGGACGATAAATCGCGGCCTCCTTTTCTTCCCGCACTTTCTCGTCCGCCGAGATTTCCTTCCAGCAAGATGCCGGAGAAACGGCGCCAGTTAAAGCTGCCCGCTGCGAAACGCGCCTCGTTAAACTGCTTTAATATAGTCGTGCGTCTGACGCTTCTCGTCGCGATAAGCGCTGAACACCGACTGCGCGAGCGCTGTCGATGAAATTCGTCATAATTTCCTCGTCTCGTCGCGCTCGTCACGTTTTGTCGCGGCCATCTCTGGCAACATTCTAACGTGGCGTAAATCACGCTCCCGTAGCCGTGGCTTCGAGCGGTGAAATATCGACGGGAAAAGGCCTCTGTGGCATAGGTACACACCGGCGTGCGCGCAGGTGTGGTTGCACAAGAGGCCTCATGTCGGTCGCCGCGACGTGCAAGCTCAACGTAAAAGTGCCGTACTTAAGCGGCGATCGATTTCTCAGGCGGGCACCGACGATAATTTCCGGCCTGTATAAATTAATTACCTGTACCTCCGGCGTGAGCCCACCCCCGCCAGCCACCGTCCCGTTCCGTTCCGTCCCACTCCATCTTCTGCTTCGCGTCTACACGACGGCAGCCCGTCGTAAATTACTCGCTGCATTATGGAGCGCGATTTATTAATACAATTTGCCTGCAGGTAAAATGCGCCGAGCGCCAATTATAGTGCGCACTCCTTCGGGACGGCTACTACCCTCTGACGGCGTGGTTAGGGGTGCGCTTGAGTACGGCTCGCGATCCGTGATCCTCGGATATCGAAAATTAAGCTGAAAAAACTGATGGCATCGGGAATCAATAGTCGTAAATGTGCGACATCTTTCGGTTGCGAGGGTATCAAGCGGTTTATTGGACACGATCGAGGATATAGGGTGTGGGAGGGGGGAAGCAGCAGAGATTGAGCCTTATATAACGGCCCTCGTAATAATTTCCACGAGATCTTACCGTCGGACGTAATCGCGCGAACGTTTAACACTCGGACTTACGAGCAGTGCCGTAAAGCCGGCCGATCTCGGCAATGTTCTCTTATTATCAGCGCTCATTGTTCACGCCGGTCGGGGGGGAAAGTTCAGACAATCCCAGGCGTGTCACCTGTCGACATTGAGAAAGAGAGAGAGAGAGAGAGAGAGAAAGTCGCTGCCTTAAAGAACGTATGTGGAAACGCGTTTGCGCAGCTCGCGCGCGGGTGCGCGTGCACACAAGCAGATATTTGTCCAAGTTTTAATGCGTCAAGGTAATAGAGTTGAAACGCAAGGAGGCGGCATTAGCCTCCTTCGCGAGCACTTTGCAGCTCCCATTTCCCGAAGTTTCTCCCAGTGATTAAACCTCAAGCAAGTCACTCAGGAGCTTTTCGACGTTAACTCAGCCTCCCGCTGGTATTCAAGATTTCAAGCAATTTCGCTCGGCTGCATTGTCGTCGTCGCCGTCCTGCAACCTCCCCTCCCCCACCCCCTCCCCCGTCGCCCGTATCGTCTTTTACGCTGCTCGAGGCGCCCAGAATTGTTCTCGCCGACCACGGCGCCGGCGAAGTGATATAAAACGGCGCGCGTCCCTTCGCTCTCTGTGTACTTTTTTTCCCCCCACCCCACCCACGAAATAAGTCCCGCCGCTAGAATTTTTCATCGCCCCCCCCATCACCCCCGCGCGCGCCGACGATGTTAATTCGGATAAAGGAAGAGCGGTCCGCGGAACTTCTTAATAGCGACTATTTATTACGCGGCCGATTTATAATCGGCGCCCATTTCCGCGGTTCCTTATGTCCGCGCTTAACGGATACGCCGCCGGCGGCGGGCGGTTATGAGAAATTACCGCGTCCTCGTGCACGAGGGTAAATGTAGCGACGCGCGACTTTCTTACCGGGCAATAATTCTTGTTAATTTTATTCGCCGCGCGACGTACGTACCGGCGGACGGCGGACAACGCGTTTGAATTTTTCAGCGACCCGCCGCCGAGCTCGCTCTCGCTGACGGGCAACGCAAACTCAAACATAATTAAAATCGCAATACCTGAAGTCCCCGAAGGAAAAGCCAATATTACGCGGCAGCGGATAGAGAGAGAGAGAGAGAGAGAGAAGGATAGAAGGAAAGAGGATGAAGCGGGGAAGCAAAATGAGGCGGGACGAAGCGAGATGGAGACGCGTAAATCGAATGCGAGGGAGAGGGAGGTCGACGAAGGGAATCAGAGCGAGAGGGGGTGGAATCGTAGGAGGTCGGGACGAAGAGAGATCTGGCGAGGACGGAAAGGGGAGCGCGCAGGATAATGCTGGCTTACCTAATACGGCACTAGATACATGTAACTCGGCATGAATGGAGTCGTAATACGGCGAGCGTCTTCTGAAGGAAGTGCGCTTCTGAGGGGAAGAATCGGTAACACAGGGGGAGCGTTGCCTGAAGGCCTCCCATGAGACGTGGGGGGACTCTTTATTTAATATCCCCGGGCTGGTGTCAAGGAATATATATTGTCAGGCATCTAGGAGCCCCCGCTCGTGTCCTTGGTCCAGATACCGAGAGACAACCTTCGTGCGCGCCTTTTCCACCGCCCTAGTGGCCGAGCGAGGTGGAAGCGAGGCTTCAACGGCCTAATTACACGCGTCGGACACTCGGTTCAGTGCGGCGTTGTTCGGCGTCCTCCTCCCGTGAAACTGCACCGCGATACGCGTGGAAATTTTAATGCGAAGCATTCGTGCAGCCGCGTCCAACGAACTTCGGTGTCCGATCCTTAGACGACGTATACTCGTAGACATGGCTTTCGTATACGAATCCACGGAACAAAGTGAGGCAATGATATAATTGTGTATGTGACGTCACATGTGGGAAAAAGATCATTCTAAATGACACTGACTGCATGAAATATGGTCTATATATGTACAAGAAGCTACGTTTAAATTTTTAAATAAAATTATGTACAATCTTCCGTCGTTACTTTGCCTACAACTGACGTCGGACAGATGATTTTATATTTGCCCCAAAGCCGTTCTCTAAAGGCCCCATCGACGTGCAAACAGACGCGTTCTCGCACTCGCTCGTCGCGCATTCGTCGTCTCGCTCCGAATAAATATCCATTACACAGGGGGGCGAATATTTTCGCCGGAGAATTTCATTAGCGATCCTTCGCGGCAGAAAACTCTCCCTCGCGGAGCCGCAAGAAACGTCGACGACATTTTAACGAACGTACTCTCCGCGAGTAATTTTTAACCAGCGCGGGAGACAGACTCCGCGTAATTTCGTTCGCGGTGCCGGCGCAAGAGTCCGTGGAAATTTACCGAGCGGAGAGGAGAGAGGAGAGAGAGAGAGAGAGAGTGCCTCGACACGTATTTCTCTCACGTCCTTGGAAACTTTCGCATGATGAAGTCACATCAGTTTCGAAACTTCCCTCGAAAAACTATTTTCCGGCGACGCGTCCGCGCTATATTGTCCTCTCCTTCCCTCTCACCGCCACCTCCCCCTCTCCCACCCTTTGTCTTCCCATCCCTGACACTCGATACTTGTAGAAACTACTTCTCGAATTACGAAAGTTCGCGGGAGGATTGTGCCACCTTCGCTCCTCCGTACCTGTTCTCACCTGGTGAACGGACGCAGAAGGTTCGCCGTGCCGTTGGCAGGCGTGAGTCAATTTGTTAGGGGCGCGTGCACACTGGCCGACGCGTAAATCACGTTACACGGTGGCGAGTGAGAGCTCAATGTAAATAACCCCACGCGACTGCCGGCCAGGAATTCTCGCCGCCGGATCCGGGACATTCCTCCTTGACAAGCCTCAATTGTGCAGTGCACGCGTTTATAGACGTGCGATGCGTACAGATCTAAACACGAGTTATCGGTCAAGAATTTTAAAAAAGAAACGGATCTCTTTCTGGAATACTTAGATATTGATTGCTATGATTATTCGTACGTACAGATTGAGTATGGAATAATTAAGTTGCAAATGATAAAACAAATTCGTTTCACGAATTGACAGTACCATCTACGGAGCTGCGACTCTTCGCGCGAACTCCCCACAAGCCCTCTCCGAAATCCGCGCGCGCGCAATTCGTTCTCATACTTTCCCAGCGAGGTGTAAGTTCCGTGAGTCTCTCATAAGAAAATTTTCGGGAAAGCGGCAGGGCTCGATGTAAATACCGCACGCTCGGCGACGTTTCCTATTTAGGGTCCGTTGACGATATTTGTTAGCCCCGGAGACACGCCAAATTGAAGGGGCCACCCTCCCGTGTACTGCATGGCCTGCAATATCCACTGTCAGTTCCTCCCACACACGGCGACCACGGACACGCTCGTCGGGCGGATATACGTGGAGCCGCGTGAAAGGCAGGCCTTTGTATGTGCCCGTATGGGCGGCTTACGTATATCGGAAGGCGAAACGAAACGCGCGGGTAAAATCACCTGACGCGTGTAATGCGTTTTTTATTAAAGTCTCGAGTAACGGACGAGACTTATACTGCAGAGTAGAGCGTCGCCCGGCGACGTAAAACATTTACCGCGCGGAATATGTGCAGCGTAATATGGACGACCGGACTCGCTCGCTGGTTCTCGTCTTTCGAACGCTGATGGAGAGGCCTATTGTAGAACGATACGACGCACTCACTCGCCTGATCGTCTATGAGCGCTCCGAAATTATGCTGCCCCTTTCCCTGACTGCCGTACACTGGCGCGGAACAGTTAGTAATTCTGAATTATTTTTATGTTTCAGGTAAGTCCTGTTCGTGCTAAGCACCGTCATCGCTTCGAAGCCGCGAGCACCGCTGGTAAGCGTTGCTTCACATTCGACTGTGCTGTTCGTCAAAGTTCAAGCGCCGATGGGTGTCGATGGATATTTTTACCGGCCGGACTCGGTCGTCCGTTCGGTCTCGTTCGAAGGCGTGATCGGCGAGACTCTGTATGAGAAATCGTCGGCCAGTGCGGATCGGATATTCAGGACTGAATTTCCGACGGATTTTGTAAGATATAGTTTCCTTGCACAGTCTATGAATTTGCGGACCTTGTGTCATAATTCACGGTGCGCTCAAAGCTAAGTGATAGTCTCTTTTGCCGTGAGCGCGATAATACTCGTTCCGCTCGCACTTCCACGGATAATCGTGAGGTGCGCGCGAGTACAACTCTCGCTGCAATTACAGGCGATCGGGGTCGAAAGAATTCGCACCTTTTTCTCAGCGAGTACCCGGTACAGCCGGTCTATATTATCCGGCTGTTATTACCTAACAATAACTGCGCGGTCGCGGGTCTCTCGCATGGCTCTTACACCGTCTAATTTTATTACCGTCGAAGAAGAAAAAGAAACGAAATTTCTGTTCCGTTACTCTCTCACGATTCGCGTTCGAGGTTAATTCGATCATTAGCGCAAAAAATCCACGCCATTTACAGCGGGAGGGTCAAGATTTCCATTCGAAATGAATACCTTATTGCCGCCCGCAGCGAGCCGTCATACATACTATCGTCGCCGGACCAATCCAGCAAAGTCGCAAAAATGACGTTTCTCGTCCGAGGAATCGAAAACGACGTGTCCGACTGAGAGGGTCATTTCCCGGGGAACTTTTTCACTCGTAGCTTCACTCGAAACGGACACTAACCCCGCGTCCGACCGGGAACTTAGGCCGCACTTGTCACTAATACCGTTTAACGTAGGCGGTAGGTGTAGTTTGGGGCGTCGGGTCGTCGTGTCGCCGGGAGAAAACGAGACGCGGCTTTGCCATTAGCCGACACCCGTCGTGCACCTCTCTCCTCTCGTCTTCGCCTCTCCTCTCCTCTCGGCAACTGCACGCTAATTGGCAAACATCGAGCTGCCCGGCTTATCGCGATCGGCCGACGATTTTTGCAAATTACGACGCTCGTCCGCCACGGACGTACGTAGGTGAACGTGCACGCCGTTCGGGATGTGTCTGTGACATTGTGCCGGGTCCCGGGTTCGGTGTGTGGGTACATCGAACGGCGAGTGTCCGCCCTCGTCGTACGTGCGCGAAGAGAGTCGAGAGATCGAGGATAAGACCCGACGTCCGTCCGATATCGCGCTGTCCGCTCGAAAAACACACGCGAGCCTCTTCTTTTTTCTTCCTCCGCGTTTTTCTCCTCGTCGAACCGCACTGCCGTGTCTCGCGCGAGCCCGTGGCCGATCTTGTCGATCGTGCCGATCGATGTCGTGCGGATTTCTCATTGATTTTTACGTGTCGATTAACGGTGGGAACTCGGAACGCGGTGCGCTCGGGAACGCTGTCGCTTTATTACTTTATTACGGAGCGCGCGGAAAGGCGTGTCGGGGAGAGTCGTGACGGATCGAGATGAAAAATGTTTGCCTTTACGGTAGACCTGGAACGAGGCATTCCACTGACTCCGCGCGTTTCGCGGAGCGGTAGCGAAGTGAAACCGTTCGACACGAAGCATGAAAAGTGTCGTGGCTGCGGGCTCGTCTCCGTCGAACGCTGATTGTCTTCGGATCATCCTCGAAATTGCATCGGTCTAATTTGGAGATGAAGACTAATCAGGTCAGTCGCTACGACGTCGCTTATAGGGACGCAAAGTTGAGCGTCGGGAACGACGCCAGCGGCATGGAGTCCGTTCTCCGAAGTCTACTCGACGTCCGGTGCGCGAAAATCACGCCTGATTGGCTCTCGGTCGGCGGCCGGCCGGGAAGTGGCTCGTGAGTCAGAAAATTAATATCAAAGTGAACGCGCTCTTAACGAAGTTCAAGCTGCCGGGGCGGCGCTGAATCGAGGAGCCACGGAGGAGGAAGAGCGTAATTCGAGGCCGCGGCATGTGGTCCGCACGAGGAGCGGCGCGACGGGTTTTAAGTAGAGTTTCGCCGGGGCCGAACGTGGATTAGCGAAAAAGCCGCCTCGGATAATTAAGCTCGCGATAACTCCTGCCCGGACCTTCTCTTTCTTCTTTCGCCTTTCTCTCTCTCTCTCTCTCTGTCCCGCGCGCACTTCGCTCTTCCTTCTTATCCCGTTTTCCGTATCTACCGCCCGCCTCGCGCATCCTCCGGAAGTTTTTCCCGCCTCGCGACAGATTCAGGTCCCGGATAAATGAGACTCGCGGAAACGCTAAAACCGGAATTGATTACTCGCACTTCCTGCCCGAGTAACGCGGAAATCGTCTTAATTAAAAGAAACGTTTACCGTCGCCGGCTTAGCGTCGAGATAGGCACGCTTTACAGGGCTTCCGTTTTATATAATTGCTGCGGTGCGTCTGAGTATCGCACTATACGTGGCCGCAAGTGCTAATTGAGATGCACAGCTACGTTCAATGAGATATTTCGTCGGCGAAATTCGCTGCACGCCGAGCGGTGAAGTAGGAAGAAAGGAACTGATAAGCATAATTATCCACAATATAAATATGCATGCTCTGCACATCAGGTGGTTCGGTACAAACCCCTCCTCTTCCAACGAAAGAAACTCTAGACAGCACAAGCCACGGACTCAAATTCATTCAACCGGCCGGAAAAACTACCGCCAAAGAATTTTCGGTAATTGCGACGTAAAAAAGAGAATCCTAGAACGACAAACGGCCCTGGAAAGTGACCCTCTTCTCTCTCTTTCTCTCTCCTCCCGTCCTTTTTCGCCCCCGCAACTTTTTCTCGTTTTGCACCCGTGTCTTTCTCTACTTTCGCGCGCTGTTCCGCGGACCCGAGGTCCGCCGGGCGAAATTAATTTTTAGCCGTGCGTGCGCGCGCGATAACTCACAGCGGCATGTCAACGCTTTGACGCGCGTAAAAATCTTCCCCTTCTGCTGGCACGGTGCGGTCGGCGCTCGCGTGCACACTGCGGCGCACGCGACTTTACGCATTGCGGAATCGCCGCCGCGACTTTGCCTTTGGGCCCCCCCTTTGGGCTCTCGAATTAACGCGGACCGCAAACTGGCATGCGCGCGTGCGTTCCTTTCTTCGCTTATTAAAATGCTTTTCCACCGTTCCAAAACGCACGCTGCCGCCGCGCCGACCGCTTTATGACGAATGCGCGCGACTTCGCGCGGAATCATTTTCATAATGCGCGGTCACGCGCATCAGCCACATCCGCTCGTAGATTTCTTTCGTTACATTCCACCCGGATCGTTATGCTGTAGCGCGCGCGGGTTCAGGATTGCAAGAGCGGATTCGTAGTGTCGTTTAAATATTGACACTGCAAATATTGCTGTTCCTCTTTTCTGTTCTGTCTATTGACACGCGCGCGTACAGCGGTCGGCAAAAGTCGGCGGACAAATTTTGCTTCTGTCTTGCGGAAGTCAGGTTCAGGACAATAAGAGGTTTTAACGAATGCAAAGTTTTGCATATGTATCGAAGTGAAAGCGTCGCGTGTCGCGAGAGTTGTAAGCCGTGGTCTGGGTATAGTCGAATTATTCATCGGCTTGATACGAAGAAGAGCACGGGCAGTTTTTCGCGTCGCAAACTTTTGCCCGCCGCTGTATGCGTCATAAAATCGAATAGGAGGGTGGATATTGATATGCATCGATACAACAGGTACCGAGCGTGTAACGGCTTGACTCAACAACCGGCCGTTCGAATGGCGTTTTGCATTGATTTTTCACCGACGACAGAATAGAGATTAATGCCCGGCACGAAGCTGTCCCTCGCCGTTTGACGCTTCGGAGCCTGGGCAGGTTGGAATTGACCGTCTGCCGTGTTGGGCGCAGGGTCGCGACGGGTCAAAAGCCTTTTGTAAATCTTATTAGCCGTCGTCTCATCGGCCAATCGCGCAATTAGCCTATTAGTACCTCAATTAGACTCCTTATTATGCGCCCTATCTACGTGCATCCCTCTCGACGCGCCGTTTCAATTATTCCCTTCGCCGCACGCTCTTATAATCAACAATACCAATGAAAGACTACTGAAAACAGCGAATGCAGCAATTATTTTCCTCTCTCACAGGAAGTCTGCGCGCAGAGGCATGATTCCACGATAATCTTCAAACGTTACGCTTAAAAGTTTCCTGAAAGTAGCTAGTGCAATAATGCAGCAGCAACTTTCTTCAAAAGCGGGAAGCAGTTGTTTCATACATGAACTCAAAGAAAGAGCAGGGACGAAGCGATCGTGACGTAAGAACGAAGCCATTCGCATCATCCTTAATTTCCCCAGCGTATCAAGCAGCTAATAACTACCATAATCAACCACGATCTTAAATCAAAGACTCAAAATAATCATTGCATGCACAATTGCACAGTACATACCCATGACATTCAAAAATTCCAACGTACCAAGAAAGTGACGAACGAAAAGAACACACAACGACGCGTAAGAACGAAAATGTCGGCGAGCAAGAAGAAGAAGAAGAAGAAGAAGAGAAGGAGAGTCGCGGGCGCAGAGCCTTTCGTTTTCGCGTGGGTGGCGCAGACATCCAACGACCCGGAACCTCGGTCTTTCCTGCGCGGGCAAATCTCTCTCTCCTATCTGGTTCCTGGCCCCGGTTCTTCTGCTGCCGAGCGAGCGAGGAACGTGTTCTCCGAGGCGAGGTGCCCGCGAACGGCCTGCACACGTCGCATTTACGTACCTACTTATCTCGTTAGAGCCACGTCTCCACCCTCCCACGCCCGATGCAGAAGGCGACGCGTTCTGCCGCACGTAATCTCAGAGTTGTCCTCCTTCAGTTTCAGACTGAAAGAAAATTGGCGCGCGCGCTGCGCCGGAGTGCGCTGCAGTGCGCGCCTGCTGCCGCTTGCCATGTTGGCGGATTTCAACGGGAACAGGAAACTGCTAGGGACCCGCAATCGCTCGGAGTCAATTAAACCGGACGTTCACTCGTTTCTCCTCTCTCCAGCTTGTATTGGGCATTGAACTATAGTCTAACTGGAATGTGAACGGCGTGGCCACAGCCGGCTAGACAAAGAGGGTAAATTTGGGGTGTCTCTTACCTTGTCTATCGTGTGCTACCCTTTCGAAAAACATGACCTAGCAACGAATGTTGTTGACGCAACCCATATGAAAGAGAGAGATGAAGGGTCCCCAAATTCCCTCTCTGTCTAGCCGGGCGCTCTGCATGTAAAAACAATAGTCGTTCACATTCCAGTTAGACTATAGTTCAATGGTATTCGGTTGCAGATCGTTATCGAGCGCGCGACTTATGCTCACGGCGAACGCGATCGCAGTGGGCTGGAATTGAATTCGTGGCGCGATGATGTGTTGATTGTTTCGGATCAATGTTCGGACGGGTCACGTCTGAAATGTCGCGGGAGGCAGGGTGGGCCGTGATTTATTTTTGGCAGGCGGTGCGTGTAAATGCGAAAAATTATCGACGATCCCGCTCGAAACGGAACGCGTGCTCGCTAATGTACCGTGAAATTTTCTTCGGACATTTTCCGACCTGGCGGACAGTTGTTCCCGACAATATAAATTAATTACGCGCAGACGTTATAGGACGTTATGTTCGCCGGCTTTACACGGGCACGAGTGAGTCGTCGGTGCGTGAATTAAAGGTCAGGCGATGTAGTGCGATAAAACGCGATCAAAGGATGCGAGCGGGAATCAGCATTTTGGCCCATTAGCTTCGCGTACAACATTCGAATATTCCGCGCCTTTTCAGCTCATCCCGGCGCACGGAACATTAATTAATTCGCATGAACGTAACATTCTTTCATTGTACTCGATTACGTCCACGGCCATACCTGCGTCCGCCTCTCAAACGTTTCAAGCCAATTTGCGCAGTAAGTATATCTTAATGAGGCGTCCGAAAAGCGAGATTTCGCGTGGATTTCGTTTCGGCCGAAGCAACTCGAGCACCATCGATGCGCCACCACGACTCGTGGCATTTCGGAAACAATGGTAACACGGCAGCGGCGTCGAGAAAACGGTAATTCCGTGGGCCTCGTCAAAATCCCACGGCAATTGCCGACGTTGCCGATGTTCCGGAATTATACGAGTACGCTTCTCTCGATTGAGGCAAATCTCGAAACTCTATTTAGTGCCGCCGCGCACAAGATGCCGTCTGCCTGTCTTTGTCCGTCCACGGCTAGGGGAGGGGATAGGGTTCTCTCTTGTGCCTGCGGGACGTTTAACGCGCGCGCGTACTTATCTCATTAAAAGCCACGTCGGGAATCCGGCCGCCATCATCTCTCGTCGACGTCGTGATTCGCAGTTAATGTAAGTTCACTCGAAACTTCGAGCCGACTGAGAGACGAAGAAGAGCCGCGACGAGTGCGGTACCGTGTACAAGATGCGCGAGAGGGATGCAGCCGAGAAACTGCAACGCGCTGTCGTTTAAGTTCACCCTCTCTCTCTCTCTTTCTGTCTCCCATGCCTCGACTCTCTTCTGCCTCACTTTACCCTTTTCCTCTCTCGCTCTCTGTCTCTTTCTCTGTCTCCCGTAATAACGGGCGAGTTAGACGTGCGTCGCGATGCATTTGCTCACGGCAAAGACTTCAACTTCAAAGTGTCAGAATTCGCCAGGCGCAGTTTTCACGTCAAACGTTACTTGCTTCTCCCTCTTTTTTTCCTCTCGATTGCTTAACTTTTTTCTCTCGGTGTCACATATGTATCCTCGAAAGCATTGAGCGGTCGAGACAGACTTCTCAAATGTCCTCTCGCAAATTTCGCGATTATCAGGTCAATAGGGGGTCGGAGAGTGAGGGTAATTAAAAGCGCGTTCGTCGTTGCGTGTGTCGAGACTAGAATTCATTATTTCGGCCGTGCCTCCAAGGTGGCGAGAACCAGCGCGTACCTTGCCTCGCGTTTGCTTCAAACAAGCCCACAATGTTCGAAAAGTGCTAATTATATTCCCGCCGACGAATCTAATAACCTCCCAGTTTTTTTCGTCACCCTCGTCAAGTCTCTCCACTTAGAGTCGCATCGGCGACCGGCCGGCAAGAGGGAAGCCGGGAATTCGCTGAAAAATGAGCAGAATTAGCTCTGACAGGTGACAAGCGAAAAAAGCGTCGAACGTGTCGGGCGGGATCTCTATCGTCGTTCTCAAACTATTCCGCGAACGAGGTCGAATCGGAGGGCCCGCGTTACATCGTGCCAGCACGAATCCTCTCCCCCCCTCCCAGAAAGCACCTTCGATCCGTCTCTCTTGACCTATTCCGGTAGAAAGGTGTGCGGTGCAACGTGGGCTTGTTGCATTTAGTACCTGTTTATCTCGTTAGAACCGAGTCTCTATCTTCCTCCCTCCTCAGTTCTCTCTTTCTCCCGACCGGCAAAGCATCTACCGGTACGATCTGCTCGTAATCTTCTCCGAGCGGACGGTGCCGAGTACCCGTGTCTCGAGGAAATCCTATCTCGAACCGCGGAATCTGGCCACTTTGTAGAGATAAAGCACTCCGTGAGCTGTTAGAGTACTTCTACATCGAGTAACAGTCGGCCCGCCTAATCTTTCTCCGGCAGAGATTAAAACGAGAGACGTCGGCCGCGCGAGGCTACCAAAGTCGTTTCGACCCCGAGCAACCAGGAGACTTCTTTCAACATTTCCCTCGAGCCCCCGACGCCGACCGACGCGGTAGAGAATGAACCTGTGCCGGCCGCGGGGCGTGCACGATACCTCATCGAAGTGCGTCATAAACGCAGTCCGGCAGTACTCGATCGAACGGCAGTAGAGAAACGACACTCGACACACTTCCATGGACTCCGACGCACACGCTTCCTTTCCTTCGGCACGATAAAACACGCCGCGCGCCGGCAGTCAAAGTACTCCCACACCGGGCACGGGAACGGGCGCCTAATGTTTCTCCGAAACAGATCGAAGCTTACGGAAAGAGAGAGAGAGAGAGGGAGGAAGCTCGTCTCTCGTAAACTGGAAGCGATAAAAAAGGCCACTTTACGAGGCGCCGTTCGCCTTTCGTTGTCTACCCCCGGTGCGTTCCACCTTCCTGCCGACGCAGGGGCAGCTGGGGAGGTAAAAGAAAAAAGGAATGCAGTGAGCGAAGGATGCGTCCGAGGGACAAGCGTCCGCCGACTTACACGCGATCGAATAAATAGGTAGTAATGGCGCGGATAATGCGTGCGACGCTCCGAGAACGTCTCCGCACTTACTTTCCGCACGCGCTCTTTCGTGCGGATAGGTGAGCGCCGTACACGCCTACGCGAGCGGCCACACACTCGGTGTGTCCGTAAAACGTGACCGCGTGGGCCACCGTTCCGCGTACCGCCCGCCCGGCGGAAATCAATAGACATTCGCGCCCTGAGTTACGTCGTATTTGCGAAGCCTCGCGCTCCGAAAGCTTTGCTGTTTCCACGTGACGCCGTGTGTAGATCGTGCGAGGCCTTCAGCACGCTCCTTCTCTTTTGTAGCGCTGTTTATTGCGACGGATGATGTTTCTGTTTTTAGCCGCGAGTGATTCGATTGCGGAGTATGCTTTTGGATATTTGGGAGATGGAGCTAGGCGGTATGGAATAATGGAGAATTCACGATTTCGCAGAGTTTACGTCATGCATTATACGGCTCGGGAGGGTTGTAAAGCCTTCAACTGTTACGAAACGCTAAATTGGTATTGTTTGATTGGTTAGATTGATGGAGCACTTTGGTGTAATTGTAACTTTATTGAGACAGACGAAGTACTGTGATGTACACTCGTGGAATGTGAATTATGGAATGAACGGAGACTCAAGAAAAACTGTTTGGAAAGAGTCGCAGGGTACGATTAATATTTTCGTTAGTTTTGTGGCGAGACGGGACAGTTTATGATGCAGGTGCGCGATTAATATTTTGCATCTCTTCTGCGATATGTGTTAGTCGCATTGAGATAATTTCGGTGAAGCATTCGCGGCATTATAATATTCGCATATCGTGGCAGGCATTACCTGTAACACAACAAAATTCTCACCTTCGAATCCGCAGAAACTCTCAACAACACTTAACACTACAACCCCCAAGCACTCAAAATGACAGGTACGACATTCTGCCGTAACGAAGGCTGACGTTCAAGACAATTCCCGTGATTTTTTGATTGATCCATAAAAGAGAAGCAAAACGAAAAAGATCACGGTGCCCTTCGCGTTATCAATCTGCGGAATAAAACATGATACAGCGGGCCGGTAAAAACGACGCTCTCAGCGCCACCCTGTATAAACGAACCCGGTCTCCGGCCCGAGCAAAGAGTTGGAGCATAGTCCTCGGGCAGGTGTGTGTTTTGCGGCGCGGGGTCTTGGACGGCGGAGGCAGAGAACGGCAACACGTAGGCGACCTCTGACCCCGCAGGACTCCCTGCTATTCCTCCGTTCCTCTTCTTGCGGAGCGGAACACGCTCCTCTCGACTCGGCCATCCCTCGTCTCGCCATCCGTCTTCGTAGCGACCCCGCCACCATGGCCGCGCATTTTTCCCCCGTCCACCATGCTCCTTGGCCTCCGCATGCCAGCGCGTCCACATCCTCGATTGATTTCCTCTTACACGCCGCATGATTAGATTCGAGAATTACGCGGGTAATGAGAGACAATGAGCGGGACATGTTCTCTCGCATTCCGAGAATCGCAAGGGGCGGGGGTTGATGCGGACGATGGGTTGATGCTTAGCGCCCGGCATTTCTACGTTTTCTCTCGCGCTCGCCGTAGACCGGGGATAAGTACCGCGTGGGCGGGATGATGGATGCTTTGTACGATATGAATTATCAACAGAATTGGTTATCCGCGACTTTTTCGTCCGCGGAATTGGACGGCGCTCATAATCGTACGTTGTCGAGCCAATTTATTTATTTAATAGCCCTGCCGTCCGCGAGATTGCCGGACTACGTGCGGCCGATTCCGGGAAGGGAGCCTCGAAACGCAGCGCGCGGCCGCTCGAGCAGAATACGGCTCCATGATCAGCCCTTTATAATAGAACTCCATAACACTTAACTATCGCGGCCGAGCATCGCGCGAGTTCTCGGCGGAAAGCAGATTACGCCGCCACGTTCTCTCGCCCGTCGGGGAGTAGCTTAACGATCGGCTCGCGCATACTTCACGATCCGCGGCCATTTTTCGACAGCCGTCGTGTAGGAACATCGGCCCGACCGCCGACGAGAAATACAATGGCGCGGCTCTCCACGCTGCTGCGCCCGATCTCTCTCCCGCCGCGGTACGTACGTAAATCTGCGGCCAAGATATACGCAGTGTGCAGCCGACGGAGGTGGGTGTGCGGGGCGAGATGCTCGCACACGATTTTCGACGGCAGCACGCCCGTGCACGTGCACGTGCACGACGGTAGTTGCGCTCGAACGTGTGCGCTCGCACGTATGGCGCGCAGACAGAGGCACGAGGGTCAAGACTCTCGGGGGCTCCACGAGAAACGGCGTCCAGGCACTGAACGTAAGGTACTGTTAATGCAACCTCACGATCGCGGGATCGCGATGAGGCGCAAGAAGAGTGGATCCGAGGATCCTGCTGGCCGACGTGGCCGCGGCGTCACGAGCACCACGGCTACGTACTGCCGATTGTTCAACAATCGACTCCTTCTCCTTTCCACTCCTTCAGCGCGCGCGCGCGCTGATCGATAGCGGAAGGTGGTACTATCGATACACGGCCTCGCCGAGTCTGGACTATGATAGATACGTGATTGTTGCCGTGCGATTGTTGCCATTTTTTCGCCGCTTCCGCTGGGAATTCGTGATCAATGGGTTAAAATGTTAATGTCTGGGAACGCGCGGGAGGGCGCGCGCGAGGCAGCGTGCTTTCCACGGCATTGTGATAGTCGATAAAGGTCCGAATCGGCTCGGCGCGCCGTGGAATAAGTGTGGGCTTTGAATAATGCTCCGCGATATTGCCGTTGCTCAGAGTGCACTTCGCGGAGAACGCGGCCGAGGGGGGTCGACGGCTGATGGTTGAAGCGTTAATTGCCGCGGGCAGTGATACGTTACGGTCCCCTCATTACGCCGACCGCGGCCGATAAAAACTGCAGCCCGTTCGACATTATTGCAGCGCGCCGGGACACTTGCAGTGAAATTCGTTCGTTTCGCATCGCTCGCAAAACCGCGACCGATTCGCGCCCCAAGTGTCACTTACAATTTGTAACTCGACGCATCAATTTGGCCGCGTTAAATATATTAATCGGATCTAATTCATTATGTAGAGGCCGTCACTCCGCCGCCGGGTAAATTATAATTCCCAATTACCGGCAACTGCACCGACTCGTCACAAAGGGCTGACGCGAAGTGTTAGCGTCCAGCGCGCGTCCCACGAATTAGTAATGCGAGGTCCCGGCGGTAGGAATCGCTCTTAGTGCTACCCTTAGTGCTCCCTGCGGAAGCCCGACAAGTTTCGGTCTCGATTAAAGGCAGAATCTCGATACCTGGGAGAGGCCGTCGAGGCACTCCCAAAATGAACTTCGAAACTTACGTGTGCTCGGCGGATGTTCCTTAAACCGATAAAGCGGGTCCTCCCGGCAGGATGTACGAGGAGAGGCTCCTGGGTCGTCCGGTGGGTGGGTGAAAAGAAACAAAAAAGAAAAATTAGCCCGAGCAAAGTGTCCCGACGGCCGCGCGGAATCCTCGATGATTCGGTTTTCAATTAAAGGGAGAATCTCGAAGCGAGCGACCCGGGGTTAAACAGAGACGGCGAGGGAGAAGCTTAACGACGAGAGTGTAACTCCGTGAGGCCGCGAGGATCGAGCGACTATCCCTCCCCTCGGGCTCTTCCTTCTTCAAGCGGCAGAGAGAACGACGATCCTTTGGTCTTTGGCTCGAGTTGCTCCCTCGGCGAATTACCGCTAATCTCTTGCACCCACTCTCTACCTTTCGACGTGTCTCTCCCTTTCCTTTCTCTTTGTACCTTTCTCACTTTCGATCCTGTTCTCTTTGCCGCGGCGTCCCTGCCTTTCGTTTTCACTCGCTCGCTTTTCATCCACTCCTCTCCGTTCACTCCTCGCACTCTCTTTCTCTCTCCGCGGTCTTCATTTACGCTCTTGCCCCGCTAATTCGTTTTCTCTTTGCCTACTTTCCGTTTTTTATCATTCACGTATCTTTTCTGTCACTTTCATTTTTAACCAGGCCTCCCCCCCTCAGCCCCTCGCCCCTCGTTTCCTCTCTTCCCACATTTATCTCCTCTCTCCGACGCATCTTCCTTCTTGTCTGCCCGTTTCAACGCCCCTTTCCACCCCATTCACCCTCTACCCCTTTGGAGCGCTCGCGTTCTCTCGCCCTCGACGCGGTTCAAGTGCCGTCTAAGCGCACTGGAAGCAGTCGAAGAGCCTTGTCCCTCGTCCCTTTTGCCTCTCCTCTCTTTCCTCCACCCGCCTCGGTCTCCTTCAGCCGGAGGCGGGCGGGCTGACGTTTAGCCTCGAGCACTTGCCACTTTAAAATTCCTCCTAATCTCGGTAACCGACCTCGTGTTCCACGTAAGCCTCCTCTTTGCTTTCTCTATCTCTCTTTCTCTCCACTTTCCCCAAGCTTCTCCGTTCAATTCCTTCGCCCTCTCTCTCTCTCTCTCTCTCTCTCTCTTTCTTTCTTCGCCTGTTCACCCGATTCGGTCCAACTACCATTCCCTTTTTTCGACCTCACTCCACCTACGGCGTTAATGACGACGATAAAAAGATTAACGGGGATTGGCCGCAGTGGATTAGGGTCTACGAGGGCATCCCGAGTCGGTGAGAATTAGCTCGGAAAGAAGGAAAAGAGGGACAATGGGCGGCCGCCGATTTAGGGCGTCGCTCTCCTGAAAGCTCGCCTTTGTCTCGCGCCGGGTAATGTAATTTTTCGTGCCGCGCGCGCGAGGATAGTTGTTCTTCCGGTGCGAGACGATCGACGATTCGCCGTGGCGAGTCGCCCCGGGGTTCGTGTGGAGCGTAGGAAGATGCTGGGGAAAAGCTAGGCGGGAGATTAGTCTCGAGACGTGGGTAAATTAACAATCGGCACTTTATCCTGCCCATTACGTCATTCTCTTTGCGGCGGGCGTGTCCTTTGAAATGTTGCACGAGAAGGGGTGCGTCGCTGATACTGATATCTGTGCGATGGAGAAGATTCTTTTATTCGTTTATTTATGGGTACGGACGGATTTGTATAATTGGATTTATATGACGGTGGTTAGAATGACGAGGATGTAATGACGAGAAAGTGGATGGAGTAATTTTTCAGTTCTGGACAGGGCTGTGTCATCGGTTAGAGAATGTCACTCGACTTATATTTTTAAGTGCGTCGCTGATACTGATATCTGTACGATGGAGAAAATTCTTTTATTCGTTTATTTATGGGTACGGACGGATTTGTATAATTGGATTTACATGACAGTGGTTAGAATGGTGAGGATGTATTGACGGAAAAGTGGATGGAGTGATTTTTTAGTTCTGGACAGGGCTGTGTCATCGGTTAGAGAATGTCACTCGGCTTATATTTTTAACACAGAACGTTGGAATATAAGATAGAATTAAATCGACGTTAAGGTTACGGCTCTCTAACTGCTCGACAAAGTGAACTTTTAAAGGCATCGATGGAAGAAGTGAAATACATCAATCGCTGCATCATGAGTATTCGCTATTGAGCAAATTCCATGATGAGTATGATTGTTCGAGTATCGAGCACGGTAGGTTCTCATTGCGAATGAATGCTTTAGGCTTTACGATTACGTAAATAGGGCCTTTGCCCGGGGCTTTAACTCGAGCCCAATCTGGGATTATAAGTGTCACCGTTCGCTTCTCCACAGCAAACATTCCGCTGTGTTTCTTGCACGGTGAGACGAATGCATAAGAGCGAAATTTCTGCGGGAGTATTTTTTTTAATCTTCCTCCCTCTACCATCTCTCGCGTTCGTCAACGCGCGACGAGCGTTGTCTCTGATGCGTTCAGCCGCAGCAAATTCGCTTACCGTTGCGTTGCCGCGAATTGACGTTACATTTGCTAAACGCATTGTCGAGTGAGTTGAACGTCGAGCGCACGATGACGTTGTCAATATCTGCCGCCTCACCCCTTTCCTCGCTCACTCGAGCTCCCCGACGTTCGAGATAACGCTTCTTCCCGCGATGATTTTGCCGCGGAATCGCTCTCGAGCGGAAGATTCCTCCGATAAAAGAGCGCCGCGAGCGTGCTACTCCTTTTTTTCGACAATTCGCTCGCTCGTAATCGCTGGATAGCGCGTTCGCACGGCGCACAGTCACCCACACTCATTTACATCGTCGTCCTCGAATCCGTTGAAAGGATCGATTTTTGAATTGACTCAGAATCGAATCATGAGAACCGAGAATTATAAATTCCGCAGATTCTCTTAAAATGGAAACCGATTAAAAAGATCGGATAGCAAAAAATTCGAAAATTTCTTTTGACCAAAAGAATCGATTTTTTGAAGAATCGAATCAGGATCAAACGTCCCTAGTTCGAGCGTACATACCACACGCGCACGGCCGTTTGTGCATGGTGTACTATATTGTTCTTATATTTCCGCTAGATTCACTTTATATTTCGTGGCGCCACGATTTCGGCCGCGCCTCCCGTGCCGCGTATATGCGGCCGCATATGCAGGCGCGCGAATGTGCGCGCAGCGGGCCAGTCTGTTTATTGCTGAGCAGGGCGATAACGTGTACATCCCGTTGGAAAATAATCGATCGCGCGTTAATTGCAACGGTGGGCACGTCGAGGCGAATAACACGACGGGGCCGAGCGCGAATTATATGTAAATAACAAATGACCCGGCATTTCGGCGGGCGAATGATAAACGCCCGACGAGCCCGTGGATGCCGAGAGAGCGGTGCGACGAGCGTTTTCCAATTAATGGATTTCCGGCTTTATCTGGCCGCCGGGTTGGGGCTAGTAAGCGTCGCTGCTCGTTGTTGCGCCCACGTAGCCAGCGACCATTGAGGCGCGAATTTGTTTGCAGGTAAGTGCACCGCTCACCGCTGTGCACAGGTGCGCAACAGCCCATTCCCCGAACGGGTGATTGCAGTTTTAATTGAAGTAGAAATATGCAGAGCGCGCGCGCACTTCGTATGCCGTTGTTGTATGGTTTTTTATTTTTTTATTCTTTTCCGAAAACGTACATTCTGCGCCTACGGTTCGACGATCGTAGAGACTTTTATTATAACGATGCACGATGAACGTGGCGAAGATTGAATCTTTACGACGACGATCCGTGGGAAATTTCCTTCGAACGCCGTAGTTGAAGCGGGGCGAAGGAGCAATTTCGATTTCAATCGACGCAGAAATAATGACGTCGGGCCGCTCTTTGATATCGCTCGACGCTCGCCGGGGTGGTCTTGGAAAAGCGAGCCTTCCGCTCGGCGAGCTTTGCGCGTGATACTGTCGGACGTTTAATTATCGTCATTTGCATAATTCGACGTTCGGCGGATGCGACGCGTTTGCCGGCATCACGCCGGTTAACCTCGTCCCCATCATCGATGCGTTTTGTAACATTAACCGCACTCGCGATTCCGCCGAAAAATGACTTCCGCTCATCCGCGAAGCGTCACATAAATTTGAGCCATTCGGCGAGCATCATTTTTCATGATGATGAAATCGTGACCCGATGCGCGCCAAAAACGAGAATTTTACGACCGTTATTGTGCGCGCAATTGCGGCCGGTGAAACGTTTGAATCCGGGATACGTCAAACAAATTCCGTCATCCGCGGTCGCGATTCTTTGACAGTGTCCGCATCGAGGAATCCCAAGTACATATCGACTTATCGGCATTCTCGCTGATCAGCTTTTATTCGCCCGCTTCTCATTAACCGATCTCACGCTCGCGGCCGAAGAAGTGTGGAAAATTCGACGATAACGATCCTCTTTGACCGACACAGTTCCTTCCCTCCCCCATTTCCTGCAGCACAATCATTAGCGCATTTTACTCGCCAACGGAATAACGTATTCCCGGAATGTCTTTCGTTTCGACAAAATGCGCACAACGCGTACGTACATAGTCCCGCGCCGTCCGTCCGAATTGGCGCGCGTACAAACAACCTGTTTATAGACGCGCGCAATTAGCAAGTTATATCGCGCTTTTCGCATTAAACCGGTGCGCCGTTGCGGCGTCGAGTGTGTACATTTTCAATAGAGCATGCAGTCTCCGTATCGCGAACATACTCTCGTAGAACGTCGCTCCTCTGGATTTCACGAACTTTCTCCGCTCCGCTCGTCTACCGTACCGAGATCGTCGTTATCGATGACGGACTCCGGAAGCCTTAGAACGGAACCCCTCGACTCGTTTTCTCTTACATCCCCACATTGTCCGCAGGGTGACCGCGTCATTGTAATCCAAGTATGTACGTCGCTTCACTCGCGTCGAACAAAAATTCGCCGCCATTACCGCGCGGTACAAAGTACTCCAGCGGGTGTTACAAAATACGTCGCCGTGAAGCTGTTTCAAAGTGATCGAACTCCGGCCGCAAAGTTCTCACTATCGTCGCACGTGTAGGGACGAGCTTCGTCCGCTGGGCAAGCTTCGTCGTGCGGCCAACAGCAACATGCCTGTGCGCACATAGGTGAGAACGCGCATACGTGCGCTCGTACGTGGCCGACGTCGTGCGGTATCGTGTCGGGGCTTCGCGGCTTAGAATTACAAACAAACGCGATTACGGCACTCCCTCACGGCGTGTCCGATGGCGATCGATCGATCGGATCGATCCGGCCAGCCGACAGATCGATCGCTGACACGCTAGCGCGTGTGCGAGTTCACGTGCGCCCGTGTTGTCCTCGCCGGCTGGCGCTCCCTCGGCAAAGAAATTTCTCTTTCCCAGCACGAACTCGACCATTTCTCCGCGAGCATCGAGTAGTCGCTCGACGAACCGCTGAGAACGGAAAGTTTCCTCCCTATCGACTCGAATCTTCGCCGCTTTGCCCTGCGCGGCAGGTCCCGCGTTTTGACGTCGCGAAAATATCCACGCTCGAAGTGGAACGCGTCTCGACTCGCTGGTTGAGTCGTCGGCTCGTTCATTAACCCTCGGATACCCACGATGGGTCAATTTGACCCGAAGCTTGAAGATCGCCGACCCATTTTTTGAGCAAAATACAAATTTTCGCCTACCTACATGTTAGCGTCGTTGCAATATATTTTAAACGTTGACAATTTGTTTAGATACTGTTTACATCTTTTGCAAAATAAAAATGTTTGCTTACGTGCATTGTAGCGACGTTGCAATATATTTTATAATTGTTAATAATTTGTTTATAAATTTTTTATAACTTTTTTCGAGACGTGATCGTCAGTATTTTATAACGCGGTAAATTTACTTTGAGGTTCTCGTCTCACATAAATCTATACAAATGAAATGTCTATGAATTTAAAATGTCGGGTTGCCGTCCTGCGGGATGGGTCAGAATGATCCATCGTGGGATTGCATGTATCATTTTTCAGTCGGGTGTCCGAGGGTTAAACAATTATGTACCTGACCGTACGACCGGAAGATCGGCGCGTTAAAATGATGCGAGGCAATGAAATCGTGAGGCGTGGCGCGGAGAGCCGTATACGCTTATCGAGAAACGTCCGATCATATCGACCGATTGATTAAGGATATTGCTCGTCCAATTTCGCGATCGTGTCCCGCGATTCTCCATTAATTCGCCCCGATTACTCGAGAGCTCTTTAAGATTGCGCGCGCTCCCGGCATTAATCGCGTACGACCGCGTTTAACGCGCGATCATTACTCGCGCCGGCATCATCGTGGCCGAACAATTGATGACTTTCTAAAATGGTGCGGCGCGCACGTTCGAGGCGCTCGCCGAAGGTCGATACGCTCGCAAGGAGTCGAGGGCGCAATCAGGCAACCTAATTATCGTTAATAGCGGAACGCTATCCGCGCCTCACGACGGACGGTTCGAATTAATCGGCGAATTACCGTACCAGATAGCTTCATGGACTCGCTTCGACGAGGATAGCCCTTAAGTATCGCAATTATAGAGGATCTCCTGTCTCTCTTATTCTCTCTCTTTCACTCTCTCCTACGTTCATTCACGCCCGCGTTTCCTCTCGCTCCCTCGTTTATACTTCGTCTAGCAACACGCAAAGTAGCCTCGGAGCGTTTTAAACGTTTCATCGACTTAATTAATTCCCGACTATATACGCGGTCCGCCGCAGACGCTGTCCGTTCCCGTGCACACACCTTATCGCGCCTGCGTTATCATGGCCAGTTACAATAACGTTCTCATAGCCGAGCATTCTGGCTTCGCGCGATCATATGTGCCGGTTTGACGGTGGACGCGTGTCGGCTTATCGGCGTATTTTAACGCGTCTGTCGAACTCTATTCTCCTCCGCCAGCGATGCGCTCCTTTTTTCGGCGTCCCGTCCGAAAGAATAGCTGCGCGTCGCACGTCTCGTCTGTCGTCTCCTGCATTATTTCAGCGCGCACCCTTTAACGGCGCGAAATTTTACGACGACCCGTCGCACTGGCGTATAATCAGCATTATCTCTCCCTTTACGAAATTACCCTCGTAAGCCGCTCGTATCTTCGCCCTTTTTTCGACGGCCCGCCCTCGGGGTGGTTTTTCTCGCCCGCCGACAACCCTTCCGCGTCGCTGATCGTTTGGCTCGTCCTTATCAGAGCCGGCCGACGCCTTATCAGCGGACCAGTCGCGAGGAGACGTCGTTAAAGGAAACGCGAGAATGGTCGCCGGTCGACGTAACGACGCGTAGCGAGTGGCGAGCCGAAGCAACAGGCCTCCATTAGACATTCTGTCGCGCTCCTTCGAGCTGCCGTGCAATCGACGGATCGATGATTTCGATGGAAATTTTATTGCCAGATCGGATTTCAGCGGTACAGATAGGCGGCCGTGTTATGGGATTCAAATGAAAACGGGGCGTAATGAAGTGTAAAACGAAATGCGATCGCGGACTATAAATACGGCGTGATAGATGGGGAAGTGGTATGGATATAGATAGATGATATTCATATCATTTGCATTACCGTCCCGAATCCCTGCTAATCCCTGCCACACGAGCGATTTCGTGTAATCGACGTGCCAAGGACTTTTAGAGAAGAGCTGCTAATAATTTCCATCGGAGAACAGCGTCGTTCGACGCGGACGCGTTGAAGAACAACTTCATCCAGAAGCCACTCTCCGTATTAAGATAACGCCGTCGTAAACCGAGAGCCGCAAGACGTGAAAAAAAACGGGGCGTTACACGCAGAACGAAACGTTACGCCGTCCCGACGGCGCACGGAATAAATGTAAAAGCAGGTCGTCATTCGCGTGCATACGAGTATTACGAGTGTAATGTCAATGAATATTTACGTTACGACGCATAAACCGGCGAAATAACGCGAGCGTGCGTGGGTGGCAAAAAGAAGCGAGCGAAAGTGCGAAGAAGGATAGAGGCCCGGGGGTGGGGGTGGGCGGAGGAAAATGATACGCGGCATATTTCGCGGGCGTTGTTGCGCGGGTGTTTTGACGGCTCATGTATTTTTCGGGAGCCGGGCCAAGTGTTTAGAGACGCTCGTCTAAGTATAGCGCGCTCCCTCTTCCATCTCGCGTGCATATTCGACTGCCTGCTGCCGCGGTCGGGATGAAGCACTCCAGGCACCGGGAATGTCTCGTCTAGACGATAGCGTGGAGATTAGATCGCCGCGCGCGCGAGAGACTAAATCCGAATATAGTCGAACCTTGGGAAAGCTCGAGTCGTGGGAGTACTTTCCACGTTCGCCTGGTTCTCGCCAGAAAACACGCAGACTTCCGCTCTCTCGAGAGTCTTATTTAGACCATATATACTGATAGACACGGCTTTAGGCAACTGTTTCGAGGCAAAGATAAACTCGTCTGAGAGAAGTCGCATGTGAGTGAAGCAATGACGGATGTTCGTATGTAATCTCATTTGAAAATTTCAACGTAGCTGCTAGTGTACTTGTACAAAGCATATTTCACGCAGTAATTATAATTTGGAGTTATCTGTCGGCCAATGTGATTCAATGCGAGTGTTTATATTGAACCGGTGATGAGGTCCGAAAGAAACGCACATGCACCGCTATACTGTAATCGCGTACTTGGAGTCCATATATTCCCCACACTTCTCCCAGTATCAACGTCTCGATAGGAAGATTCCGTGCGCACAACCACGCACTCCTGTTCTCCCGCCGCCGACGGTCGAAAACATTTTTTTTCCACCATTTAAACGCTCCCAGCCTCGCCCTGATTCGAGCGCGGCGCGCGGCCCACTCGTCGGACGGGAAAGTGTCTAT
Source organism: Priocnemis perturbator (assembly GCA_963942575.1). NCBI lineage: Eukaryota > Metazoa > Arthropoda > Insecta > Hymenoptera > Pompilidae > Priocnemis > Priocnemis perturbator. The sequence goes on along the minus strand of OZ012643.1, from coordinate 15,021,986 downwards.
GAAAATGATCGGGCGGCGTCGAGTGGCGGGGCAGTTTTCCGCGGCGCGGGGTCGGAAACTATTGCCCGCGTCATGGCGAATTTGCCATCTGGCAGCGACAAGCCTCGATGCGGCGTGGGCGGTGGGCCGAATTCCGGCCTCTCGCTTCCGAAGCAATATGCCCGGCAAATGTGTTTACGGCATGAAGGACAGCGATTCGGTTACCTATGAAACGTAGTTCGTCGAACAATTATCCGCACTTGTCTCCCCTGTCCGACTCATCGGACGTTCGCTGCGCGCAAAACGCATCGTTCCGCCCCGTTGCCGGAGAGGGTTCGCAGGGAAATTGAGGGAGCGATCGACGGAGAGAGAGAGAGAGAGAGAGAGAGAGGGTGCTGCATACAAAATTCACATACTCTACTCTTTCAGTCTACTCTGATAATCGGACGGAATATAAAGTCGTCGCCGCCGCCCTTACAGCGGCGCGCGCCGGACGATCAATTTCGGATCCTGTTACGTTCGACAGGAAGTGCAATGTAATAGTAGCCAAGATTTTATCTCCGACTCGCGGCGAGGCTCGTGAAATTAATATCGCGCACCGCAGATTATTTCATTTTATTCTCTCCGCAGCGGCCGGCGCACCATTAATTCGGCCGCTATTACTATCCGTCGATAGTTAAAATATCGGTGATTAATGGGCACTCGTTACGGCGTTATAACGAACCATTCCGCGATTTTTCCCTCGCTTCTCGAGCGCTTCCCCCGCGAACGCCGTCTCTCTTTCCACGTAGCCGCGGCGCTCGCGGAAAAACGAAAATTAAATATCCGACGGAGGGTCGTCGACTGTTATATCAATTGCGAAATTCGCGAGGAAGGAGTGTTTTTCGCGCATCGATGTTTGCTGAATAACGGGGAGAGAGCGAAAGAGAGAAAGAGAGAGAAGACGAGTAGAAGGGGCGCCGAATTACACTTGGAGAGGAAATGGCAGCGGGGGTCGAAAGTGTACCGGATCGACCTCCACCCCCCTCTCCACGTCCCACGCTCGTGTACACGAAATAATTCGATAAAACACGCGCGATTTCATCGTTTTTATCTCACCGTTATTACACGCCATCGTACTCGTTTCCATTTTTTATCGCGTGTCGTACGTGCGTTATCGCTTGCGCTTAAAAATTCACCGCTCGCGCTCTATCCTCGCCTAGAACCTACCAGAAGAACGTACAAAATAGGATTAATCCAAGAGTACCGAAAAAAAAGAAAAGAAAACACCCCCAAGAAGCGGAAGAACGAAAACGTGTGTCCGCTTTGCATTCGCTGCGCGCCAAAGCCGTAACGGGACTTAATTAAGTGAGGCGGACAAGGACGAAAGCGTGAGCAGCGGAAAGGAGAAAGAGAAAAGGACGAGGGGGGGACGTGGTCGGCGGGTGGTGGGGGGGTGTGGCGGGAAAGGATGAAGACACGCTTATACATCCGTTATCTTTTCGAGAGGCTCCTCCTCCCACGCGAACGGAACGACGGAGCATAACTCGCCTATTGTTCCTGCGGGGCTAAACGGGCCATTATCATTATTCATAAACGACGTGCTCGTGTTGGCGGGGGTGGCGCGACGAGGATGAAAATAGGAAACAATGCGAGGGAGGAAGGGGACGGATTGAATCGAACGGAGGAGAGGCGAGACGCGGCCTGGACGAGGCAGGACGAAATGAAACGAAAGAACAATCGGTACGGAGCTGGACGAAGCTGGAGAACGGATGCCGCGTACGCGGCCACTATCTCATTCCTGAGCTTCACGAGTCGGCGCGCGCGCGCGCGCGCCAACTCGTTTCACCTCGCGAATTCCACCTGCAGAAAATGCCGTTATTTTCGTTAGCGCCTTCGCGGAAAGAGCGAGGAACGGTCCCGGCTGCATACTTTTAGTGCCAGTTGGCATGCTCGCGGATTCGAGATGACGATGCCTTAATGCGCGGTGTTTAATGGACGCCGCTGGACGAGCGTTCCGTGTCGCCGCGAATGCCTGCTGGAATGTTGTGTAACGAGGACTTCGAATTTGCTTCTGACAACGGTGCACGGTGCGGATGTGTGATGTTCTTGAAAGAATCGATTTTTCAGTCGATTCAGAATCGATTCTCTGAGAACATCGACGGCAGAGAATAAACCAATAATTGCAGCAGATTCTCTGGAGAACTCGAGATAAAACAATCGATCTTGGAAGAATATATTTTGTGGGGAAAAGAATCGTGTTTTTGAAGAATCGAATCTGTCAGATCAGTCTGTGATAGACCGTATGTGATATGGATCGGTGCACGCGGTGACGGTTGGGTAAAATATGATGAATTAGAAATTGATGTTCTTGTATGTACCTGTAGCACGTTCTTGTACGGGTAATTGCAAAAATAGTAATTTCCCACGTTCAGTCACCGTTATGGGGAATAAAATAATCGGAACTTGGCGCGAGCAACGGAATATGCAAATGGGATAGCCTATGGGGTATTAGTACGTTCGGCGAATTTTTGCCGCACGTTTGCGCACGCCGATTTTCATCCCGTGGTCAAACACGTTGATCTGACCCCGATGATGCAGCCGCGCATTAAACGGGGAACGCGTCAGTTTTGTCACAAATATTCGTAAACTGCCTGCCTGTGTAATCCTATTGCGGTCCCCGAACGCGTCATCAAAGTGGCATGCGATTTTTTGGCGTGGCTATTCGAAAGAATCGACCGATACCGTCGAGCACCTTTCAATATGCATAAATTTGATTATCATGGCCAACAAACGCTTAAAATCGCACACAGTCTAAATAGAACAAAAATTGATTGAGTACGTATATCAAAACAGACAAAGCCCAAACTATCATTGATTCGACAGAGACATTTTTCTAATTATCCCACCGATGATCCTTCAACACCAGATCTATCGAGGCCGCAAAATAACTCTAATTTTCCTACAACGATTGCACATATTGAAACCATCCTACATACCCAAATTCTGCCCGATATCTATATTTCCCTATCTCCCACAAATTCAACAAAACTTGTCCAACAACTCGCTCCGACGCGTCGGCAGTTCTGGAGTTCGAAAAACCCATCCAGCATAAAGCACACTATACTCGAACGAACAACACTGATCAGCACGCTCATTTCCCTATCTTTATTCCGTCTTGCAGCGTTCACACAATCAGCGGCGGGGGTGTATTCGCGATGAGCGCGCAGATTGAATCGCGACGTCGGCATGCAGACATTCGCCGATGCAGTCAGACAGGCAGTCAGGCAAGCGGGCAGGCAGGCAGGCATGCACGCAGATGCGTTATGCAACGCGCAGCGCTCTGTGCAGTTCTAGCGTAATTCCGCGCTATCTTCGCGCGACGCTTTGTGAGCGCGCCAGGACAGATAACGAAATTGACATAAGCGCGCGATACGTTTACAGTCCATTTGCCGAATGACCGATACTGTCGCGCCGGCTCGCTCCGCTTGGCACGGCAATCCGACCTGAAATCATGTGCTTTTCCGAATACCGTCGTTCGCGAATAATCGCTCGAGAGGGGACCGTCGGCCGTCCGCGCGGCAAACGTTCCCAATAATTTCCCGCCGATCGTCGCGCTTCGATATTTACCGGACGCGCGTGGCGTGTACCGAAAATTGACTCTGTTCCGGCGAAACGTTCTTAATGTTCGCCGGGCGAGGGCGGACAGGTGTGGGTCGCGTCGAAATTTACGGGACGAGCTTATGCGAAGCGGAGCGATGACGAGGAAATCGATAGTGCGTGTGGAGGGAATAGTTGCAGTTGGAAAAACTGTCGTGAGGGTAAATTGCGCTGTATTTTAATTCGCTGCAGTCAATTCATTGAATTTTGGTAACTTCGCGCCTAGGTACCACGTGTAAACAAAGCGCACAATGAGACCATTCTTTTGAATCTGTCAAAGAGTATATCAATCCAAAATTTTTAAGCGAACAGTTCAAAAGTAGCAGTATTATAAATGTTTTATCATTTGTGATCATCACACTAATTATTCCTACCCTAACACCGGCGCACTTTATTCTTGACCAAAACGCTTCTTGCGAGTTTCGTCAATCGTACACAGCACACTGCAACCAGAACAAAAACGTCGCGCGTTGCGACGGTCGTTCCAATCTCGAAACGACACCGTCGTCTGTGAAAACGACCCCCCCTCCTCCCCCATATCGTTTTCCCCGAATCCCGCCGCCCTCTGTTATGATCTAACCGGTTATCCGGTCGACGAGTTTCGATAGATCGATCGAGGAGCGTACGTTTAACCGGATTACTCACGCTCCGCCAATGAAAAGGGGCCAATGAAATTGCGATGAAGCCGAAATCGTGAGCGGCTCGCATTGGGGTGGCGAGAGATCGGGATCGAAAGAGGAAACGGGAGGGAGGCTGCGCGGGGACGAAAGGGTATGGGAAGTGCGTACGAGTTACGCGCCTGTGTACGTTCTGGCCGAGGGCAAGGGACTCGATGGAAGGGGCTGGGGCTGGAGTGGGTGGTGATCAAGCCCGCCGGCAAATATCGCCGGACGACTTTCATTTTCAGCGCACTAATTATTCACCTAGCCCCGGCGCTCTCGTTCGTTTGTTTCCGCCGCTTTTGCAAATAAAAGCGTGAAACGAAACGGACGCACCGGTCTGCATCCGGTGCGCCGACACCGGCGGACCTGGCTTGACACGGAGTCGCGAGAGGTTGACAGGGAAAACGCGGAAAAAACGGCCGCGGGAGGAGCTCGGGGACGAGGGCGGCATTAATGATCGTTCCGCGCTCCGATGATGCGAGCGGCCGGCGCGGCGAGGCTCGATGTCGATTTGCGCGATTAAAGCTCGACCGTGGAAACGACGGAAGGCTCCGATGAAACGACTGTCTCGAATTTCGCTCGTCGAACGGGACCGTTGTTGCGCGTAATAATCTGAGTGGTATCGGGTTCTCAGGAGACGCGCGTGCGTCACCCGCGCGTCACCCATTCATTCGCTCGCTTCGTCGTCGCAGTCGTTTCGATCCCCGCGAGAACCGGGCAACCGATCGGGGAAAACTTTTTTTAATCCCCCCCAGCCAGCTACCGTCCACCAAACTATTGCCCGTAATCCAATATCTCGCCGCTTTTATTTAATCCGAAGCCACTCTTCCGCCCGCGCAATAGTTTCCGTCGAGTTCGTCTCGATTACCGAGGCCGCAGTACTCGAATCACGTTCTTTCCCGCGATATTAATTGGCTAATTCCTGCGGACGGTCCGTCCCACGAAACACCCCCGCGTCGGAGTCCGTCTGGCGCGAACGGGTCGTGCCTAATTCGTGAGCATCGAACCGCGCCGCTAATTTCCAGCCGCGGACGGCCGGGCGGTTTAATTTGGCTGGTACAAAAAGCGGCCACAATCAAAAGTCACCCCTCCGGCGCGGCGCGGCGCGGCGCCGGGCGAAGGTCGGCCGAGATTTCTCTAATTAAAGCCGACGAGGTCGAGGGCGAGGCTCGGACGCGATACCGACGCCGATCGAGCGACGAAAGGGATCCGGATTAATGGCCACCGACGACGATGATATGTTCGGCGCCGAGCGGAGCGTACGGTAAAAGCGATAATTTCCCCCGTAATGCCGAAACGTCCTCTCGTTATTATTAATTGGTCGCAGTCGGCCCACTGGGCCGTGTCAGCCGTGTTCGATCGCGAATCGGACGCCTCGCCATTTCCATTCGACCGATCATCGCCTCGGCTGCGCCGGAAGCCTCGAGCCCGGAAGATGTTCTTCGAGTTCTCGCGGTCGGTTTTGATGTTCCGAATGTGTGCTGCGAGTGGCGGGCTGCGACTGCAACGGTGCAGGTGCGGTTAGGTGTGGTTGGGTCGGATTAAATTTCTGGTTCGATGCATTGGTAAATCGTTGAAAGAAGTCAAATTTCAGGATGTATTCGATTGTGGTTGAAACTGTGGAGCAGGGTCTGTCTTTGATGTACCAGAAGAATGAATCATTTTCAGAGAACGGTGGCAGGGGTAGATTTTGTTCAAGGGATGCAAATGTATGGTTTTTTTCGATTCCCTTCGACACGCTTTCATCTCCGACAATTTCTCATGACTGCCGATATGTTAAATAGGGTTTTTTGAATTTATCATTGATCGTTTAAATGGCAAACAGAATTTGAACGCGACGAATTTAAGAGGCGAATGACAAAATGATAAGCATATAGATTTTACAGCACAAAAAGCTCTTACACAGCTGCCCGGCCATATAGACCCTGCCTTTCCCGTGCTTTATCGCATTTCATTTCGTCTCGTATTATATCGCGCAATTGCATTATTTCGCAGCGTTCTATAAAATTCTCCGAGCGAAATTGAATTTGTTGTTCGGTTAATCGTATCGTCGTTCATTTTGCAAAATTCGCGGGCGGCGATTCAATTTGCGCGCATTAACACTTGTATCGCGCACAGTACCCCTTTTTCCCGTCCCTCTCCTTCACGCCCTCTCGCCCTCTCATTCCCACGCACACTCTTTTCGGCGGAGCGCAATTTTCTCTTAATTCGATTAATTCGCCCGGCACTCCGGGACACGCGCGACTAGATTTATGCGATGTAGCGACCGAAAAAATTCACACCTTCCGCTGGAAAGGTCTCTTCACGCGCGGCCATTATCACGCGCGCGCGATACTCCCGCGAATCGTTTTAACGCGTTCGAGTGCAGGGCCTCGAAAACGGCGCCGGACGATTTATCTCGGACACTTGACGCGACTCGCTCGATCGACAATCGACAAAATCCCTGGCCGCCGCGCTCCGCGGGAGTTCATTTGCCGGCGCGTCGAGTATTTTCAGTTTCAAATAATCCGACACATTTTACTCGCCGGCGCCGGATACATGAGGAGCCGTTATCGGAACGTCCGGCCGACGCTTTATTGCTTTTCGTCCGCTAGCGCAAATTTCGTTAAGTCGCCGCGCTATTAAAATCGCCCGCCACTCCGACATTCGATCCGTTCCGAGTTCATGCCAACTCGAATCCGTCCTGCGCCAAAAATCACGCCGCGCCGCGAGCGAGTTCGGCCCGCTCAAAAATCTGCCCACTCCCGCTCGAATTTTAACCTATCGCAATACTTGATCCCATTAACGTTCGTTCCGCCGAAAATTTGGTTTCATTAGGGGTGCGGCCAATTAAAAATTTAATCTCCCGTATTAACGACCGCGCGCGCATCCCGTTAATTTTCGACCGGCACGAAATTATTATCGCCGCGAGCGAAAATGCGTCGTCGCATTATGCCGCGGATATGTTAAGCGGCGCGGGGGTGGGCGGGGGTCAAAAAAGGATCGCGGCCGGAGCAGAAAACGACAGCTCCGCGGTCGGAAAACGCGACGCGGACGATTTAGTGGACACTTAACGCGGCCGTGCGTAGCGCGCCGACTCCGGATTCGGCCGCTCCGGCCGATAAATTAACGTCGTTTCAGCGCAGACCGTGGCGGGCCGCAAGTCGGCGGGTCGCGGAACGAAATTCGGTTTGTCGTATTCGGTTTGCCGTCGGACTCCCGACTCTCCCGACCCTCGCGGCACACAATGCGGCGACGCGATAATTGCCCAGGCGCGCTGCCAATTCGGCGTCGCGCCGTTAATTGATTCAGCAGAAAACGCCCGCGTCTCTCTCTGCCGCCTGCCGACTCGCCGATCGTCGATACGGAAGTTCATAAAGCCGGCAGCCTGGAACTGGGAACGTGAACGAAATAGATTGCGCGATGCGCGTGGCCGCGTGAGCTCGGAAGTCGGCGAGCGAGGATTCGATCAGTGGGAAAATTCGTCGGAAGTATATCGATACTTTGAGAGGCCGTTATCGAGGATAGAGAGAAGAACGTCGAAGATGTGAGGGATCTCGTGCAGAGTTCGAGGGCCATCGATTGGTCCCGCGGGAGCCGTACGCCTTCCGTCGAGGAATGTAACGACGCGTCCCGATTATTTATTTAGCGCCGTCGGTCGGAGGGTCGCAACAAACAGCGGGTCATTTTTGTTCCGCCCTTGAATGGCGAGTGGCGGAAGTTGCGGTCGAGAAGGAGCGGAGGAAGAAGAAGAAGAAGATGAAGGCGATGAAACGAGCCGCCAACGAGGGGCCACGTGTCACTCGGTGAAATTTTTATTGCGCGACCCTCGCCGAGCTAACGACTCTGCCGGGCGGTTTTACATACTCGTTCGATGATTAAAGGGCATCTCCTTGTCCGCGCCCTCTCGCCCGCGTGTTACGCGAACAACCTGCGTGCGTAATTAGTAATTACGCCGGGCAGGCTGTAACGTCGAGTCAAAGCGAGAACGATCAAAAAGAGCTGAGACGCGGAAGGTACGATGTATATATATATGTATGTATATGTATGGTGAATTTCGACGGGAAATTTGCGGGCAGCTAGGCGCTGCGAGTCGAAGTTCGCGCCGTCGACGAGTGTCGCTGATAATGGCGGCAGGAAAATTGACGGAATTGTTGATGGCTCGATACTCGCTGGCGGCCGAAGACGCGGTCGCATTCTCGACAAGTGGCCAGAACACGCGGGAGATAATAGTTAACCTTGCCGCGCGCATCACGCGAGGCACGTAAAACGTTCTTGATGGCTTATGCGGTGGGTTTTCCGGAAAATCTCATTTGAAAGTTTGATTAAAATTTCTGGCGTACCGCGCCGGGGCCGTAATAGACGAACTTTCCGAACTTGCGAGCCCCCGCGAGTTTTATGAACCGGCCGCGACGATTTTATAAAACACACCGTCCGAAGTATGGCGCGCGGCGCAGTCCATCGCGATGTGCAAATTTTCGTCTCGCGAGCTGTAGTCAGTCGCGAACATTCGTAACAATACTTCCACTCGTCGCCCGCCTGGCGCCAATTAAATTCGAGATACACGCGGCCTTTTTTTTCCGCCGCCCACGCTGCAGCACACACACACACATACACGCGCGCACACACCTTTCGGCCCGACGCCCCGCTCGACATTTTTTCGAACGGCACTCTAACGAGCTTGGAGTCCACTCGAATTCCGTCGGAGAACGACGAATTTTTCCGTCGATGCCCCCTGGTCCTCTTCCACTCTCTTCCACACTCTCTCACGCTTTTCCGCCCGCCTCTCGCGTCGCGCAATTAAATTTCTTGACGTCCTAACGACCCCGGCTCATCCGCGCACAGCTCCAGCTTTTGGCAACGGACAAACAAAACGTATCGAAAATTCATCCGACGTGGCACTCTTATACATTGCGGCTGTTCAATTCTCTTAAAAGAATCGATTCTTGCAAGATTGATTCTTTTGGGGTAAAGAATCGCGTTCAAATTCAAGAACAGTAAATATTGCAGATTCTCTCAAAGAATTCTCTTAAAGTTCTTCTCTTTTGTCCGAAAGAATCGAACATCCCTAACACACGTACAAGCACTCATGACGCAACGTTCAATATACCTCTTATTTACAATACTCCCCACCGAACACCGAAGATAAGCTGCGCGCTCATTTTTCACATTCAATGGGACCCAATTTATCCTCTCATTATCTAGAAAACGTCCGTACCGAAAAGTATCAAAGATTTTATTGGCCGCGCGCCGGAGCGTCGTTCGGGCCAAGCGATCAGAATAAAAAGGAATCCGAAGTAACAGATCACCGGGCATCACGCCGGGCCATTTTACCGTTCCCAGATCCTAGATAGCGGATCGAACACGGACCACACATGCCTCTCCGTGCCCCCCGCGGTGCATTTAAAGGGGATAAACGTTCGGTACGCTCGGACACTTCCGTGTGTTTTTTCGCCGCAGAAGCAGGCGCCGGGCGGCATAAATCGCAGGCAGCTCGGCGCTCTCTATAAACATTCGCCTCCTTTCCCTGCTCCACACCCTCCACCTTCCACCCCCGCGCATCAATGTGCCGCCGGAGTCAAAGGCGAGAGAGCGGAACGACGGGGCCAAAGTAAGCCTAGACCGAGGGCCGGAGTGTGCCTAAAGTGAGACCGGAGTGCGAGCCGAGCGAATGGCGGACAGAGATACGCGGAGTGAACGAGAAGTGTAGCGAAACGCGGCTGGCGAGAGAGGGAAGGCGTAGGGTAGAGTCGAGACGAACGAGGACGGAATTCAATATCTGTCCTTGTCCGGCCAGTCCGCTTCGCGCTCGGACTTAATTAAACCGTCAGTACCAACGCTGAAGCATCCAAACACGTGGCCACGTCAGATTCCGGCGCCGCGTACACCGAAATCACAGCAGGTAGAAGCCAGCCAGCCAGCCCGCCGTCGCTCCGATCCGTCTGCCTCTATTTCGCTGCTCCGTAAACGCTTAAGCCGGGCCCGTCCCGGGACCTGTCACAATATGGCCCCTTAATGGACGCTCATTATCGTTCGGAACACACGTCACCGCTAAACACCCGCAACTCTTTTTCGCCTTTCGCCCGCTCCTTTATTTGTCCGACCCGCTAACAAATGGTCATGCCCCGCGCTCGCGCGCACTGCTCGCGGTCTGGAAACGCTTGCGTGGGCGGATGAAGAATAGGAAGATGAGTCCGCCGGACTCCCTCTCCCGTTTTGAGAGCCATAAACGACGCCGGCCATTATGGCGAGCGGGGGCCGACGAGGCACGGCCGTATCGAGCGATTATTTATCGCTCGCCCGGAGATAATTGGCCGATCGGGAAGCCAATCAATGGGAGAGTAGTCGTGTAACCGAAATCCGGAGCCCGGGCCGCGAGCCAAGGGCGGCGCGAGGGGTTCTCAAAAAGTGAGATTTCCTACGCTGCCGGTGATGCACGGCGTAATTTAATCCGCACGCATTTACATTCGCCGACCGCCCGACTTCACCCCGACATTCCCGTTATCCGTATCTTTCGGACCATCCGAATTCACAGATGCATCCCTCGGCGTGCATCGCGATCTGTCCTAATTTATCGAATAACTCCCCATCGACTCCGCTACCGTAACACGCGGACACCTCGCTTTTGTTTTACCATTCTCCCGCAGTACTTCGCCAATAATATCGCGCTGAGATATCGAGAAATCAAGCGCGGACGGACTTTTCGAAGCAAACGAGCAGTAATTGAAGTCGGCCGAGACGTCACGATTTTTAGCGTTTGGTATAGCACGCCGTGCACTGGGATATTGCCAGGAGGATCGACGCGGCACCGCTAATAACCACCGGGCTAATAACGTTCCGGGATATTGCCTGTCGAATAGACTCCACTTTCGGCCGGCTAAACAGGAAGCTCAGTGGGACGGATTATCTTGCCGGAACGGAGCGACGCATTTTTACGTCCCGATGCAATTTCTACGGTTCGTTCTGACGGACGCGGCCGACTAATCGCGGACACGGAAAGTGTGCGAGCGGGAAGCAAACGAGCACGACTCAAACTCGTCGCTTTTTATTCCTCAACTTTTTTACGTCCCCAGTAATTGTAAGGAGCAAAAACATTGGAGTGAGTCGCTTCTTGAGATTTACGGCGCGCGAGTTGTGTCCTCGAATGAGACTTCGATCGGTGGCTGTATAGTTGTATACGCGCGTCGATCGCGCGACTGGATTTTCGGTAAATATTGATCGTTTCGCTCGTGAATTTGGCGTCGACGTCGTTAAACGCACACGGCAGATGGATTTATTATTGAGAACCACGGATTACAGTTGCGGGGGGGAGGTGGGGTAAGCGGCGCGGCAGGTATCGGCGCGCGCTTTATTTACGAGCCGAAAAATCCAGACACGAGCTATCGCCATCGAACTGCTCGCCTTCTCTCCCCCGCGCGCGCGCGCGCGATCGTCTCTATCCCATTTCTCTTTTGCCGCGGGCCTCTGCGAGAGGAGAATCCTCCTTCCAGCGTCGACCGCCGCCGTTCGCATCGCTCCCCGTTCTTCATTTGCCTAAAAGAGCCCCCTTTGTCCACTCGTCTTCATCCTGCTTCACTTGCAAAATCCTTCCTCCCCCTCGCCCTTCGCCACTCCTTTCTCTGTATCGAGGCTACCTCTTCGCTTCTTTTTCTTCGGCAGCTCACATACGTGGGGGTGCGCTTTATTTCAGCGAACGTTCCGCATAGTTCTCTGGATTTCGGGGCGACAGACGTTCGGCAAGACTGGGCGTGGCACGGTCGTTCGGAAAGACAGAAATTTGCGTACGAGACACGTTTGATATTAACGCGTGTAGGAGCCTCATATTGGGACAGCAAAAAATGGAGCCGCGTCTAGATTTGTGTAATTCCACGTATACGGCCGAGGACTCGGTCCAGCAGCAAGTTTGCATTCACTCGAAGTTTCAATACCGTCCGATGAATCGGCGCAGCCTGAAAGATCCGTTCGAAACTCGAACTCCGAATTTCCTGCCGAGCTTCCGCTCGTCTTCGCGTTCTCGACTTTGATCACGCTAATCCGTAGCTGCGAGCTGAAATTCACGGGATGTGGACCAGAAGGAGAGACAGAGAGACAGAGAGAGAGAGATGCGGAGGTCGTTCTTTCCGAGCGCAACGACTACGAAAGCCACGCATGTTTAATGTTCCACTTAGCCGGCGCGCATTGAGCATTCACTTATTAATGACGTCGTTTCACCCTCGCGACCGGGCCACAATGCGGCCTCCCAATACGGCGTAGACTCCGACTAAGCCGGTGCCTATTCCCGTAATGCCAGCGAATAAAGGATTTATCGCCTCGGACGATAACGTTTCGTCGTCCTGAATGTTTCACGGTGGCCCATCCCTCTCGTAAGATCCGTCGAACGTAGCTCAATTAGCACATTACAGGCTAAACCGACCGACCGTCCAGTTCCGTGCCCCGCAGAATTTCGAAGGTTCGCGTAAAGCGCATCGGACGATCCGGAAACAACTTTGAGTGACAAGATCGGCCGGTTTTAATTCGCGCGATTAACCGAGCGCATTAATGACGCGGCTGATTTCATTGCGTCATTCGTGCGCCGCCGGCGCTGTTTCAGATAATCTGCTTCATCACCCGCGCGCGTGTGTGTGTCTGTGTGTGTGCGGCGATTCGAAACTTTCCGCATGAATCCATTATGGCCCGCTCGAGAACGCTGATCGTTATCATCGTCCATTAGCATTAATTCCTTCAGTGGCAATCACGAATCCATTACGTCCATTACATTTTTGCGGGTGCCGGCGTGGGCGGGGCGACGATTACGTCGACGACCTAGGACGTAGGAGAAGTGTGACGCTCGTAAGAATGTGCCCTTCGTCGAAGCCTGCCCGGAGCGCAACGCTCATTTTCGGAATCGACGCCCGATCAATCTGGGCCATCGCGACAGCTGTTTCGCGCAAACGACGTTCGAAATGACTCGCGCGGAAACTTGCGTCGCGAGCTCACGAACGAGCGAACGAACGAACGGAACGACGGCCGAGTCTACGACCGCACCCTCCGATACGCTTCGACACAGAAATTGGACTAAATCCAGCGATAATCGTACAATATGCACCCCCTGGAACATTTCAACAGCGCGTTTCATCGTCTCGCAAAACGATTGTTCCGACTACTCGAGCGAACGAGAGCGGCAAAAAGAGAAGAGGGAGGGAGGAAAAGAAAGGGAAGAAAAAAAAACGCGGCCGGGAGTAGTAGGAGAGTTAAAGAGTCGTTTCGTGACTGATCGCACGATCGAGCGGTCTGCCTGGTCGGCGGCGGCGGAGTGGGACGGGGGTCGTCGTCGTTGCACCGGTAGAAACAGTCCGTTTTTGCGAGCAGTCGGTCGTGGTCTATGGCGAGAGAGAATGCGCCCTTAAAAGCACGCCGGGCTCGCCACATTCGGCGAATTGCGTACGCGTGCTCGCGTGACTCGACGGCATTTACGCATCGAGCGCGCAACCCCGTCATTTTTTTCTCCCATGGATTCCATGGCGCCGCGGCGGGGGCTACGAACTCTCTCTCTCCCCCCATTACAAACACACGCACACATGGGGCGAGGTGGAAATCGTGGTGCAACAAAAGAGCGGGGTGATTGTACTTTAAAAATTACATAGGTATATGGTTTACGATGTATCAGTTGTATGTAAGGTAGATGGATCGTAGTACACTACAGCGATTTTGTCTGAAACAGAACATTAATGTTCTATGGATTAAGTGTTAGTTAACCCTTTCGCACCGGACGGGACATGTGCTGTGCCAGTCTGGAAAATTTTTGATATTACGGCTGGGACAACATATGTCCCAGTTACTGAAAAACATCTAGGACAGAAAATAACGCCAAGCTTTGGGTTTACGGCGGGTCATATACTGTCCCATCAATTAAGCTTGTGAAATCATTGTTGTTGATGGTGCGCTGTTATGGGGACGTTTATGCGTCTCCAAGACCTTCAACCTTTTAGGCATAAAAGTTATTTTATCTAATAATCGCTTGGAGGAGAAATAACTGATCCCGGCAATGGGGCGCACTCCGCCTGGATTTTTCGCCGTATTGAAAGGGTTAAAGAGCGACCTGTTTCAATGATAACTTTTCTCAAGTCTTCGAATGCGATTCCTGTTCGTTCCATGCTTCTCGCGTCACCCTGTATATGCAGGTACTTACAGCTATACATCCCAGCTTATGATTTCCCATAACCACCGGTCTACGTCGTCCTCCCATTTCCCACTCCTTTTCACCCTCAACCTCCCCACACCCCCCATTTGTCCCATCCTCTCTCCCGCCCGCTCGTTCTTTTCCTTTATTCACGCACGACTCTTTGAGATAAAATCGCGGCACGACTCGAGTTCGCCCGTTCGCGGCACCGCCACGCACTGGCAAATTATACGGTTAAACGGAAGGGTTATCAGAGCGACGGAGGGGCGGCAGGAGGGTGGCTTGGGGTGGCGTACAACTCGCGGTACACTGTTCCACTCTCAACAGCTCGCCGATTATCAAGAGCGCTCTTTGTACCGTACGTCAGTTACTATTGATCCTTAATCTCTCGTCGCGATTGGAGCCTCGACAGGGCGCGTCGCCCGCGTAATTTCTGTCCCTGACGTGCCCGAAGGTCGGATCTTTCAGCGTCAAAGTACTCCGCGCGCAGACGAGCGTCCTCCTTTTTGCCAGTGAAATTTTGCCGGTGTCAAGAGACCCGAGACTTTCCTCCTACCCGGACGACTGATTTTGACAGACTCGTCTGGCTCAAAGTTCCCCGACGAGTCTGAACGATCGCTGGCGCTCGATTTTTCACGAGCTCGTTAAAAATGTCGATGCCACGATGTCTGGAGGAGTTCTCACCACTCGTGGGATTTTTGGTATTTTCATGTCGTCGGGCGGCTCCACTTTTAGATCCTTCGAGTCAGACGAGGTCGCAGAGCTTCGCCGTTTCTTGAGGTTAATTTGTCGCTTAATATAAATCACTCTTAGCGACACGTCTCGTAATTATCGAATCGCCACGTCCAGGTGGGATCGTTTTTAATGTTAGAAGACGAGTTTAGCGGAGAATTTCATTTCGGTCGATAGAGGAAAAATAATAATTGCAACTGAAATTACATTGCGTAGGTCGGATACGAAAAATTTCGATCCTATTGTGGATCCTCCTCAGAGCTGGGAAATGAAAATAAAGGAGGCAGCAGCGATATAGATGAATAGGATGATAAATGATGGATGTGTATTCTGTGGAATGCCCACGTGGGACCAAAGATCGCTTATCGATGGAGAACGAGTTGTGATTCGTGCTACGTTTCCGGAAGTAAACTGACTTTACAATTGTTTTTTCGCTATTCACCGAAATTTAATCGCGGCTAAATTCATCTTCCATCGCTCGCAACGTCGTTAATTTCGTTCTCCCGTCTTCTCTAATATTCCCATGAACTTTTTCAGTCGCCCATAACATCGTCCCGTGCACAATATTCATTTTCACGCATCGAGATTGATTAACTGACGTTTGACACGCCGTTATGCCCGAGCGGAGGACATCAATCGCGAGCGACCAATGGGCCGTCGACATTGGCAAAGGGATTTCCCGATGCACCATTGACTCTCGACAAAGTTTTGCCGCGTCCCTTTCCCCCGGCCCATCCCTTGTCGCGACTTTCGGCGCGAATTCGCGAAATCGCCCTCGGAGGAGCGCCGATATTGTTTTTCGACGGAAAGTTTCGCTTTCGATCGACCGCTTCGACGTTCGACACTTGCAAAAAAGCATTCTCGCTTTCTTGCCGCTGCAAGTCATTTACAACACCCTCCGCGATGAACTTTCGACGCCTCGCGATCCTAGAATCGAAGTTCACGTCAGACCACATATACTAATAGACAATTTTTTAGACAACACCTTTGAAGCAAAGATAAAATCATCTATATGACGTCGCATGTGGGTAAAGTAATGATGGAAGTGTTGGATGAAATTTTCAAGTAAGATTGAAACATACATGGTCTACAAAGTTAACAAATTCGAGAGTCGTAAGTCAACTATCAGTTAAGTCGCACAAGTAGCAATATGCGCGCTTTTTTTGTCGTCGACCGTCAATTTACTGGGAGACCCAGTCCGAATCCGTGTAGCTCGACTAATGGTAAGCGGTTACAAACGTCCGATCGGTGACAAGTGGCGAATGTCGTTCTCCCCCGCGCGCGCACGACAAAGTCCACCCTCCGGCAGGCAACGTCGAATTCCGTAATGAAATTCCAATTTCCGCGGGCGCGCGACGAAAACACCGGTCTGGCGTGTGCAATCTCGCTGTCGGACATTCCTCTCGACGAGCGGAAAGTGGACGTCAAGCGGCGATCGGGGCATCAGAAATAATCAGCACCGCTTCCCGCGCTATTCATTCCCATCCTCCCAGAACAGGAGACAGATTTTGCTGTCGGAAAACGACGTGATCGATCGCGACACACGGAAAGATACTCGCGCAAACATTACTTCTTAACTACCGCCCACTGGACGGACAGCACGTCAGTCGGCGCGGTTCGTTAATGCACACGTAGGTATATTCTGCCCGCTGCAGCCCGCTCCCTGCGAAAGAACAAGCGGCGCGCGCTCGCGGGGGGGTCCGTAAAGTTTGCCCAGCCGAAATTTGTTTTCACGGGGCGCCCGAAACGATCGCCGGCACGCACCGGCCATTCTTTCGGATTCGGCCGATCCGGCGTTCGGCGTTAACATCGTATGCCGCCGGGCACGTTGCATGCAACGCTCGTAAAAACTGTCTGGAGAAGGTCTGCACGCTCTTCTACGGCGAAAAACAAGTTTGCTACGCTCAAACAAGTCCCCTGCTCCTTCTATTCTGCTCTCCTCTTCGGCGAACCTCTCCCTCTCTCTGTCTCTCTCTCTCTCACACACGTTCTTCTTTCCTCTCCCCGAGCGAGACGGCTTCGACAATCACCGGGGCTACCTGTACGTGTAGCTTCGCAAATTTACTCTTCGCGAATCTGGCGTCCGCCTCGCGAAAGTCGGGCAACAGCCTGGCAAATAGCAAAGGCGCGTGCCTCCGTTCGCGAGGAAGGAAAACGATAAAGCGTCGGTTCAAAGTAGGCGCACGTAGTCGGGCTAACGTTGTTTGCACGAACCACCCTTCGAATCCAGTCGTTCTGCCCCCTCTAATTAGCCGCGAACGTCGCGGAGTCGAGTCTTGGATGGAAATAATTGGGAATGGGTTAACAAGGTTCCCTTTTTTTGACCGGCGGAGGGGTGATAATGAAAGATTCGTATACAAAGAAGTTTGTTCGCGTTGAGCGCGAAAGTAAATGTCCGATTCGCCGAGGAGACAACCGCACGTTCCGTCGACTTCCCGAAGCCCGCGCGTAAGAAGTTTTAAGGCGAGAGTTACTCGGGAATTACCGGGAAACGATCGAAGTTCGCCGGTCGGGTAAAACGCGAGCTGCCGCGGTCGGAAGGAAACCATTCCGCTTTTTACAGCGCGGCGAGGAATTTTTCGCCCTGCGGAAATAAGTGCCCTTTTAACATCGCGCCCACTTCTTTCGTTATCGGCCGCCGGTTTATCTGCTCCTTTTACGCGGCAACAATGTGGTAATGGAATTCTCGTGCGGAAAGAAGTTATCAGGCAGCGGCCGCGGAGTGGGAAAGACGCGGGGTATTAATTGGCGAGCGCGCGGAAGAGAACATCCGCGCGGCCGGCGACAAATGGAATATTAATGTCGTTGCGCGGCGAGTATCGGGCCGCGCGGCGCAGCGAGTGTGCTCGCGATCAAAAATACGGCCGAATGCAAACGAGTCGGGGGGAGGTAGGGGCACGAGCGTCGCGACGCCGACGGCGACGGCGAGCGAGAGGGCAGCGCGGCGAAAAAAGGAAGGCTCGCCCTCGTGCGCCGCATACCCCGGGCGTCGCGGCGCGACACGAACCGGCACAAAGTATTTCCATTACGCGGCAATGTATTTCGCCGCCGCATACCACGCCCCACCCGCGTCCCGCGATTTTGCTCCATTTGAATTGTAAACCTCAATTTTCTTCTATCTCCCATCCCAGCTTCTTCCTTTTTCCAACCTCGCGCTCGCGCACGCCCTCGTCTCGGCGCTGCCGAGAATGTCTGGCCCACGCGTCCCGGCGCAGAAAATTCGCAGACTCGAGCGCGCGGCGGTCGTTGCAGCGGTACAAAATCGGCGGCGCATTGTTGTCGAACGGGAACGGCGGAAAAATTCCACGCACTGCGTCGGCCGAGAAGCCACGCACCGCGGTAATTCATCTATCCACTCGTTTTCAGACCTCTCCGCGCGGCCTGAAAACAGAGAGGAAAAGTTACATCGGCCATTAACTCGCTTCCGCGGGAATATCGCTCAGTATTCACGGCCGTCGACGGTCGGAGAGGGTGGGCACGGAGTGCTCTCGCAGTGCGCGCATTGGCAATTCCGCGAAGCACAATGCTTGTATCCGTCCTTATCGAGCGCGCGTTTTGTCCGGTAAGCAATACCCACTCGTCTCGTTCCGTCTGCGCGACTGCTCGCCGATCGGCAACATCGAGATCCGTCCCTCTCAACCACCACCACCACCACCACCCCCGAGATTCGCTTTACAATGGGGCCGCACGAGACCGCGATCAAATAACTCGAGAGCCGAGACTCGAGCCGTACATATTTTCCCCTCGTCGCCGGGCAATTCGTCGTTTGTCGTCGTCGCTGTTGCAGCCGCTGTCGTCGGACAAAGTGGGCGGGGCTCGGGCGAGAATTCGGCGGGAATTAATTATCAAAACGACCAACGCCGACGGGCCGCGCCGCGAAGACGGGAGTTTTCGTTTCGGCCGCAGTGCGCAAACCGCCCGCGCGCGCACACGTGCCTTCCGCTCGGATAACAATGAGCAAAATGCGGCCGAATGACGTGCGCGCGACATTAATTCCGAGCGCGGCCGGTCGGTAATTAAATACCGCGGATGCCGCGAGCGCGGGGACTCGTCTGACGGAGTCGGCGAAGTTCCGGGAAAGCGGCCGGGCGACGGCCAGGATCGTAACGAGGACGAAGTTGAAAGCCTAAGTCGGGCTTGGAGAAAAAAGAGAATGACGGGGTATCCTTTTACCCGGCGCGCGGCGATCGCGGCTCTCGTTAACGTTCGCTTAATCGCGGCCGATAAAAGTCAACCTAATTACAAGGCGATGCCGGCCTTATATCAGATTTATTTTTCATTAATGCCCGGCCTTCTCGGATTCCTCGATAAGCTCGAGGCCTCGTTAAGCTCTTCTTCCTCGTTCCTGTTCCGCGAAGTCCCGTGGCACTTCTCCGTCGCACGCGGATAGGTACGTTTTTCCGCCGTTATCACGACACTTTACGACGGCCCTTACGTCGGCCGATTAGCTCTCGCGTTCCCCGCGACGTCATGAATATGACGATCCGCATCTGATCTATGAATAATGCCGGGCTTAAGTCGATACCCGCTGTTGGCGCACCGCGAAGTCACACTACGCGACTCTCTTGTTTGCTCGGACACGAGAGAGAGAGAGAGAAAGAGAGTGACAGAGAGTGTTGGAGAGGAAAGACACGTATTCCGCCGTGGCGCACCGCGTGATAAGAAATAATGATCGAAACGTAGACTGCCGCGAGTCCGTAAGAAACGTGAATAATTGTCTTTATCAGTGACTAATGACTGTATAATACCTGGCGTAACGTCGCTGTAAATCGGAGTAAGTTTCGCGAGTGTTCGCGCAATTTTTCCTTCAGCACTGATGCCAGTGTACGGTTGTGTCGGGAATTACGACGTATTAACGCATCGCGCAACATAATTAGACCGAGTGTATATACATTTTTCCGCGTCACCCGCGACGCATACGCTCGCGTTGCCGGATTTTCGCGGGAAATTATCCGATTATGCAGTCAAATAATACGTTGTATATTTGCGTTCGTCGGGGGACCGGCAAAAATGGCGCATCGTATCGTCCGGCATAAAGAACGAAATTACCGGCTGTAGGGACTCTCTTTCTCTCTCTCTCTCTCTCTCTCCCTCTCTTTCTCCTCGGGGCTTCGACCGTCAACGGTGGAAATATCGCGGGCGTTCCACGTTTCGAGGGCGACGTTAATGCGCCGCTAATGCATTTCCGCGGACGGAAATAAAAATTATCACCACTCGTTTGCCGAGCGAAAGAGCAGGACGACGAGGCGCGGGTGGAAGGAGGAAGTCGGCGAGTGAACGTGCAGAGCGTATATCGTGTTCAGTGGGGTGTGGGAGGCGCGTGGCAGGCCTTATCCGCCCCCCCCCCCCCTCCGCACTTTGCAAAACGCACGCGAGCTTCCGTTTTCTTCGTTACCGTGTAATAATTATTATCTATTGCCCCGACGTTTTTATTCGTCGCGCGAGCCCCGATGCCGTGTGCATTAGCTTTTATCGGTGAACTTTGCGGCCTCTATTATTTCTCTCCGTCCCACTCGGCGCGCACTCAGCTCTCGCCTTTTTTTTTCTCGTCTTCGCCGACGCACTGCGCACGCTTTCATTCCCAAGGTGGCGAGCCGCGCGGGAGAGTTTCCCGACGGCGAACATTTTCGCCGACGCTTATTTTCATTTTCGGCCCGGCAGAGAGTGCGCTGCCCATTTTCGGCGCCCGGACGATCATTGTAGCTCTGTGACACGAAATGTCCTTCCCGTGCATTTTCCGGCGTCTCGCCGCGACCATAAAGCGCGCTTTTCGCCGGATAAATGCAGCGTCTGGTATTAGTTTTTATGGAGTCGCGGCGTCGCGACGCCGCTTTCCCGCGCCGGATTTCCGGCAGACGCCAAATTAGCGCGTCTGCCGTATAGTTCGGTCTAAATATGATTTTCAAACTGACGGTCTTTAGGTCTCGCGGCTGAATAGAGTCCGCCGTTCTCGTCGCCGACTCTGTTAATTGTTTAAGTACGTGTCGTTCTCACGCTCGATAATGATCGAATTCTCGAAATGCGGAGCGCGCGTGCGAAGAGGAACTTTGATTCAACCCAATTCGAGGACTAATCGAACTTCCGCCGAGTCTGGAGCCTTACAATCTTTCGATCGGTCATCATTTTCCCAGGAGTTCGAGGTTCAGTTTTCGATAGAGGCCACAGCAAGCTCCCGCCAACTCCCATCTTTATCCCCAACTCATCTACCACTTCTCATCGTTCCAAAGAACGAAAACAATTTCATACGCCATTCGCAATTACCCAGCTCCCAGCACCGGACGATGTAACGCACGAAAGTGCGTGTCCCGAACAGACTGCAGTCGATGATAAGCCACGACCTTGACAAATGATATCTCTAACCGAATCTCACACGCGAGAGAACCGGAGAAAGGTGACGAAAAAAAAGTATGCCCCAGACACGTGAGGCGATCGGCCGGCACGAGGTTCGGCGTTGGCCGCGGACAATTATTAACAATCTATTATCGTCCAAGATTCATCGACACACACACACACACACACACATACACTAACCTCCCGCGACTCCTCCCACCGTTTCGCGCCGCGCTCTTTCCTTTCCGCGACGCTTGACACAATTACCGCGGGCCATTAATCGCACTGCGTGCGGTGTCGTTTGGCACTCGACAGGTCAAAGGCCGCGGCAGCGAGTGCCGCTCAAGAGACGCCCTGCGGGGACGCCATTAGTTATACACGAACGGGCAGCAGGGCGCTATGGCGGATCGGTTCGTCGGCGGTGGGTGAAAGGGACGCGCGGAAATGCGGATACGTTGATGTATGCCGTTATCACAGCAACGTCCGACAACGAGAGCCGGCGAACTTAGGCGGCCGTGGATTTTGAAGTTCATCCACTTTCGCACTCCTCGCTCCAGCCAGCCTCGGTCTTTCTCGGCTCCGACAACGAATCCCATTCAACGAGGACAACGAGATCCCGTCTCGGACGAGCCTCGGAGGGATATCTTAGTTGGCCGCGCGCCCGGAAAGTTGACAACGGGCCTCGGAGTCCATGTAAACGAGGGAGGCAGCCTCGTTCCACCCTATCGACGCCTTCGACGCTCGCCCGCAAGAGAATGAAGCCGCTGGAAGCATGGAGTGGGTTAACGCGGACGGCGCCGAGAGGGATAGACGCGGAGCGGAAAATGGTTTCGCCGCCAATGGCGAGTCGTTCGCGGCTAAAGGGGTTTCGCGGAGACTCGTAAAACGCGAATTTAAATAATAATTAGGATTTATCGTCCTCCCTCGCTTCCTCTCTGTTCTCCGGCCGCGCTTTAAGATGCCAGGGCGAAAGACGCTCTTAATCGCTTAACGAACTTCCTACCCTCCCGCCCCTGACTGTCGGGAAATTGGGTCAGCTTCGTTGAAACTTCGTTTGCCTCCTTCTCTCTCTCTCTTTCTCTTTCTCTTTCTAACTCTCGCTCTATCCTGATACATTATTCGCGATACTTTCGCGGTACGTGCGTCGGGTTCGCGACGAGACACGTTCGCAGCTCGCAATTTTATTTGTCGTCGGGCCGTGAAACGCGCCCCAACGTCCCATTCGCCGCCGTTTCCCGCGCTCTTCCGCTTCCAGATCGTAATCTTTCCTCTCGTCTTCGGACGGCCGCGTGAAATATGAGTTATGCATGGCGGAGCGGGTCAAATTTTGCACGTGTGTTCCGAATGTAGTGCGCCTTGTAGCGCGTTATGTTTCACCGTACTCTATGTAGCCTGATACCGTATATCTCGTGGCGCACGGCGCGGCTGCATGCACAAAACCGTCGAGTGTACTAGCTATCTACATCGCCGAGTAAAGAACGACGGCGACCCGGTACGACGGGGGCGGGGAGCACCACTGGGCGCGACTCTGTAAACGTACGAATGCGAGGGCGGCATTAAAAAAACATGCGCGGCTTACTTTTTGTTCGGGCAAATATATAAATCTAGTGCGCCCTCGGGTCGACCGTCGCTGTGCAAACTTCGAGCGACGCGTTCCATATTCTGTCTATCTGCCGATTGCGTCCCGTCTGGATTAACACTTTGCAGTTGGTAGTTCGTACCGCTGCGTCGGACGTCGAGGGACGGTCGGCGGCAGTGCGCGGGCGTGATTCGCGGTCAAAAATTCGACCGCGTCGCGGCGATGTGTGTCGGATCGGAAAATGGAGGCCCTATAATCGGAGGCGGGGTATGAATGTGTCGATTTTGAGTGGCGCTGTGATTTTTTAACCGACCTCGAAAAACGAGGAGGTTCTCCATTCGACGTGTATATGTTTTTTTCTTTTTTTTTTTTATGCAAGAGTACTAGATCCGGCACGACTGTATACGATGTCGATGTGTCTGCGTTACTTTGTACTCTGTAGATTTTTTGGAAAAATGCCGTCGTCCATCCAACCTTGCTGACTATTTCGTGACTCCGATTACAGGGTCTCCAGATCGAAATATGATGGGAACGACGATTGACGGTCCGCCATTGCTTCCTGCGTCGTACGAGTTTCAAAGTAATCTGCCGATGTCTCATAAAAGTCAGCGCGACGGATGGTTTCCGCGCGACCTCAGCCAATCGTAATGTGTTTAGCCGCGAGTCCAACTTCGCGCGTCCCGTGGAATCGATTTCGGCTTCATACGTTCATCGTCGCGTCCACCCGGCGACAACAATTGTTTTCCACTGAAACAATACCGCCCTCGCCCTGGCCTTTGCGCTACATTTTCTACCCTTTTTTTCCCCTCGCTCAAGTGCGCTTAAGGGCAGCAATTTCGCGGAATGAAAACTCTCTGCCGTCGCTCGGTTCGCGTTTGTTTTTTTCCTCTTCTTATTAAAATTGTCCTCCAGCGCGTCTGGCGTCCTTTGAAGACGGATATGTTCGTAATAACGGATTATCGAATTCCAAAACCGTGCCCGTCTGGCGGCGAGCGCGTTTTCGAGTGTCGACGGGGGTGGGGGTGGGGGGTGCGGAAAACAGCGGCGCAAAACAGGCGGCCGAAAATGGGAAAGAGAGAATGACGGAAGGATGAGGGTGGGCTCGGCTTGTTTCCCCCATCCATCGTTCGTGCCACCCCCGCTTGTAAATCGAGTGACAATCCATTACGCTTGATTATCAGTCTGTTTAAAATATAATCAAAGGGCACGGGACCCGGCTGTTGTTGATCAAAAGGCACGTGATTGAATGTCGCGTCCCGTGAACCGTGGAAAACGCCGGCGTTTCGTCGAAAATCGTTTCGCTGTACGCGAGCTTCCTCCATACGAGCTTTGAACGATAATTCGCCCCGCAATCATTTCGCCCGCTTCACCGTGCCAGCTTTTTCCCCCGCCGTGAAATTCGCCAAACTTATTTGCCAGTCGCATGATGCACGGCTCCACGCACTTCGGGCCGGCCGGCGAAATGAATTTTCGAACGATTAAATGCGTCCGCACTACTGTGTACATTGGCAAGTTTTAGCGTGTTCGGCGAATGCGCGGATGGGAAGGAAATATAAATTTGCGGAGTGTAAGATTAGTATTTATTCTGAATGCGCACTCGTAAATCCGGCCGTTCCTCCGCGGCAATAATTCGGCATGGTCTTTCTTCAATTTCGTTAGCTCTCCGCCGCCCTCGTAAATTTTACAGCGCAACGCAGCGCGTATACGTAAACGTTCTGCCGGCTCGCGAAAATAATTCTCGCGACACTTTTCTCCTTTTGCCGTTGCTGCGCCCGTAAAAAGCTCGCGAAACTTATTAGCCGGCCGCGTGACGCATTGCCGAGCTTGCCTTACGTATTCGTCGTGAGTCCGTCGACGATAAAAGTAGTCCATCTTTTCGTGGGCCGCATTAGTATCTACCTTTATTGGCACGCGTATGCATTATACACTCGTCTGTGCCGTACAGGTTTGGAGGATGAAAAATAATAGCACTGAATGTTAAAAATTTGTACAGTAGCTATTATAAACCCGAAAAGTCTTCCCAGCGTGACCGGTCACAGCCGGGTCAAATGTACTGGAATGATAAAATGTCAAAATTTCTGAATATTGCTCACAAAGCTCGCTCTTCGCACAAAATTATCTCGATCCGTTCGCAGCGGCTCTTGTTCTCAAACTGAAACTCTCGCAAGACACACGGTGTCTCCAGCGTCATATGCATCATTAGGCAATCTGTACTGACAATATAAAAAGACCGGAATAAAATCTTTTCTTGATAAGCCCTGTTATGCGCAAAGTCCGGCACGCGGATTAATCGTGCATACTCAATAAGTAAGACGCGCATTCATTACATAAATTGAAGATACATCTTTTCAAATACTAACGCATTCGCTTGTGCCCCAATATGCTTCCCGCACACGTCCATCGAAGGCGAAGAAATTTGTATCTCACGCGCGCGCGCACTGCTCTCGGGAACTGAATTAGTTAGCGAGCCGTTGTACAGCGTAAAAATGGGGGAAAGGGCCTCGAACGTTCAACCATCTAATCAGGAAGATGTCGGACGCCGATATCGATCGGCGTTCGCGCGGCGTCGTCCACCGAAGTTCGCCGTCGTCCGGACGTATCGACTCGCTCGAGTTTTTCCTCTTATGTCTCTCCGGCCGTGCTCTTTCGCTCGCCCGCCGCCCCCGCACAGCTCGTACGCCGGCATTTTCATCGATCATAAATGCCTTTGACCGCTGAGTAATCGTCCAGACCCGACGACCGCTCGACGTCCGACGTTTTACCTCTTGATTCCCACTCGACTTTGCCTGCGCCGATCTTTAACTCGCCTCCAATTCGACTGGTGGCCTCTTTCTAGAGGGCCAGCCTGGCCGAGCTAGAAGCACGACGCGATTCATTTAGAAACCGTCGCATGAAGTGCTCGGAAAGTTTGAAACGTAATCCGCGCGACTCGGCGAGGACCCTCGACTAGAGCGCTATCAATGACGATTTATTAGAATGTTCCAGAACGATTAACTCCGAAACGCTGGCACGGCGTTTCTCTCGCTCCGCTCCACTCGAGAAATAATCTCGCGTCATTAGAAGATGGTTTCCGGCGCGGCGCGCATTTGGGTCAAGAGCCGCCGAACGTGGAATTCTTAATTCGCGCGCGTTTAACGAAGAGACCCCCCGGTCCGAATCGACGAGTCGCCGGCAATTAATTGCGCCGCTTCACAAGGCTCCCGTCGTCGTCGTCGTCGCGGGAGGACGATCGAGAAAATGACGGACGATTAATGAGCGAGCATTAATTAAAAGCTTCATACGCTCGGGCGGCCGGGACCGTTTGCCGAGGAAGCGTTTCGTCGAGAATTTATCTCCCCGAGAGCATCGTAAACTGTTTGACTATTAACCGATGAAAATCAGTACGGCCGTTTCCGTTCTCTCGCTCGGGAGGAGAAGAAAACGGTCGCTCGTAAATGCCTTTGACCGCTTGGCACTCTTTTACGCTCCGTCCACCCTCCCACTCTTCGATTCTCCGTCGTCTTTACCTTCTTCCCCCCCCCCCCCCCTTCCCTCCCCTCTCCGCCGACTTCTTCTCTGCCCACGTATATACACGTGTACATTAGCCAATACTCGTTCCCGTCGATACTCTGCAGATCGAATTTCCATTGCGCTTCGTCGCGGCCCTGCGTTTCTTTACATTCTGTTACGTGAGACGGCAAAGAAGGCACATATTACAGATTATACGTTCCTCGGACGTGCGGCGTTAGAAGGCTGGCGTCGGCGCTCCGGCGAAAATGGGCGACGGGAAAAGTGATGGTGTGTCGTAATCAAACACGCCGATATCGAACGGTTATGAATTATACGCTCTCGCGCCTTGACGTTTTAATAGAATAAACGCGACGGCACCTGAAAATTCATGACTGGCACAGCCTCTCCGGCGACCTCGCGACCCAAAAGTCGCCGGCGGGACGCTGAAATTATAATTAACACTCGAATTATTACTGGGCTTTTCGCGGATATTTGCAGCGAAGTTTCCCCGAATCCATTGCAGATAGAACAGAACTGTGCCAATTTTTCCAGACGCTTTAATACCCGGAACAACCGGCCAGCCGATTGACTTTTATTTCATGGCATAACAAAACACACAACGCTTTTGTCATCCAATATCGATTCTTATGCCAACAAACTGCAGCTTTCGTTTGCACATCATTTCGCGCGTGAAATCACGCGTTCAACGTCCTGTTATGTAACGCAGAATTGCTTACGCCCGTTTATGCGCCACACGTTACAAACCGTACGGCGCACGCTATCGGATATAGGCTTGCCCAGCGTCGACATTTACCAGAAAAGCCGCAGAATTCGCTGACAATATATCAGTGACCGCCGATTCCGTTGGTCCGGCGAAAAATTAAGGGCACCCCGTCCGCTTATTAGCCACTTAGGCGATTCGGCGGCGCTCATATTTCAGCGTTAAACACGGTACTTCGCGGCCAATTAGCTTGCGCCGCTATAAATAAAAAGGTCGGCTAACGTTGCGGTCCGAGCAATGGATATTGAACGGGTTCGCGGGGCACCGCGAGATGAAAACAAATATTATAACGGGCCGGCGAATCGAATCGCCGCGTGCGTTCGTTAGTTGCCGGGCTTTAATTAGGAGATTCATATTTTAGCGGACGCCTCGCCCGGCTGACATTATAATTTCACGCCGATGCCGTGAATATTTAATTACCGCGCCTCGTTGACGCCGTCGCGATCGGAAATGCGCGCCCGCGACATTTTGTTCGGACAGATTTTGCGTGAACTCGGATAATTAGGCGCCACAACGGTGTGGGAATGTTCTCTTGGAGCTGAAAGGGAATTTGGATATTCGATTCGGACTCGCGAATGTCTGTCTTAGCACACTCGACGATTTTCAGTTAAACACACTGCCCCGCGGCGGTCGCATGAATAATATCGATTGAATACGTGAACAGTAGTGCTGTAATATTATCATTTCATGTTCGGCGCGGTGATTATTTAGTTACAGAAACTCGGTTTGCCGGGTGATACCGTCAATGGATAGGCGCGGACGTCGAAAATTGCTAAATGCGATTGGTATGAATAATTGAGGTCCGATGAAAATGTACCATTTTGACAGGCTCGGGGTTTGTCATCGTCATGTTACTAGAAACTCCGGCGCGCCCCGATGGAAACCGAATTGAGAATGGATTAACAGTGGAGCAGCGATTATCATTAACACAGCGTAGAGTAGAGCATTCGGAAAAAGAGAAACGACGAAGGAAACGAAGGGACTTCAATCATCGTCGGATGACACGGACTTTGACGAAAGGACGAAAGACACATTTTCAATTTCAAGCAGTCAAACATAAAGCTCGAGACCGAAAAACGCTAAGGGAAACTGAAGCAATCATTCCCGGCGAGCGCGCCACGTGTCCGCACTCGTGTGCACTGGGCGTCCACTTGTGAAATGCAAGAAGAAAGAGTTGAAAGGTCGCGGGACCGTCGACCTTTCTGCATGCCGTCGGTTGGCGAGCATCGGTCTGATCAAGTGAAGGGTCAGAAACGGAATCGATGAAACGAAGACGCCGGCGAGTGCAGCCTTCAAAAGTTTCTGCTGACGCGAGTCGTGTGTCTCTTTAACTACGCTTCTGCTTCTTCCTCATGTTCCTTCGTGACGCACACGTATCTTTGTTAAGGAACCGCTCTAGACAGAGACCGAGAAAACGTCATTCAGTCTCTCCGGAATACGTCACAACTGCTACGTAACAATACTCTGCTATACCCTCATTATCAGTCTGCGATGTACTAAGTGCAATCGTTTAACTTGTGAGAACTCGCGCCTTGGATGGATTGTGCTGCACATATTTTATTGTGTTGGCACATTTGCTTCATTTACGTATCACTTTCTCTTATTAGACGTAAGTATTTAAAATAAATAATTTAATAGAAATTTCTCGATCTACTCTGCCATTCAAGAAATCGTCGATTCGTATCGACCATACAAAGTGTACCACAGACACGAGTTCTCCCGGGTTAACGTCACACATTCCATATCAAACTTTCAACTACGTACTGCAGAACTATGAACGAACCACGGCACCTAAATTCTCGGACGCAGAAACCGATAGCACTACCACTGGACAGAACCATCGGTGGAATCTCCTTATTCAGCACGTCACTCGACCGTCGTCCGCTCGCGAAGGGATATTCACCCTTTGAAACGTTCGAATTACTCGTACCCTGTGTCCAGCTCACACCTGTCAGACATCGCGTTCTCTTTGACCCACTGAAAGGAGCAAAAGGGGTCGAATGGGGTCGGGACGAAGTAAGGAAAGCCAGAAGGGGGTGGGTGAGGGTGGTAGAGTTCGAAGTAGGAGAGCGAAGCGATGCTTCAAAGGCCACTTTGAAGAATGATTCCTGGTTACTGTACGAGGGGCGGCGATTGTCGTCGGCGGCAAGGGGTGATTTGTTTGGGGGATGATCTCAGGCGTGCGTCTTCATCCCCGCCCGCTCATAATGAGGGACAGTCGACAGAAGTCGATAGCCCGCGCTCGCCTCGAAGGCCGTTTAATTAGCGCGCACGGCAAATAATGAAAAAATAATGAACGACCGGATATTACGTCGGTCGCAATTACGGGCCCGCGCTCGCTTTACGTCTCGAGTCCGCCCCGACCCGACGGCGGACTCCAGTTCGACGAGTCCTTCGAATTAATTTCGACTAATTAACCCGAACGTCGCTCAGCGCAGTATTTACCGTCGGCCAGGACCCTCGCCGGGCTCCTGGGTCCCGGATTATAAATCACGCGGACTGCCTCGCTCTTCGCTCGCGCGCACGTCGCGCGATATTAAACTCTTAATTCGTAACTGCGAAGAGAGGCAATGTTTTAATTCGCGGAACCGGCGCACGTCAGGGTGGCTCTTGGCAGCAGGTAAACTCGAGGCGAGCCGGCGTATATAGACGTCGAGTGAAAAAGTTCGTCGGATGTGAATGTTGCAGGGGGCACGTGCCCTCTTCTCGTGCGCGCCGTCGAAGTTTGACGAAGAAGACGGCTGCGTTCGAGGGCGCACCCGCGCTCGTTATCTCGTATATATTTTCTTCGGCCGCGCCCGCTGATTGCCCGAAGACGCGCACATACCATCCGGACGTCCGGTAATTGCGTCCATAAAGATCGCAGTTCCCGTCTCACGGCCGCCGCGTGCGCGCCGCGCGTAATAAAGGAAAAGATCGCGAACGCAATAAAGTGGGGCGGAGGGGTGTAACGAAGGAGGACGAAGAAAGGAAAGGCGGCGTCCGTCGTGGGTCGCAGGGAGCGGGAGGAAACGGGTGGCTGAGGGAAGAGGCAGCCAGGCAGAGACGGAGAAAAAGGGAGGAAGGTGAAAGCAGTGGAAACAATATCGAGTGTACTCCTACGACCGCCCTCCTCTCTCTCTCTCTCTCTTGCTTTTTCTTTCTCACCCTCTCGCCGTTCCTCTTTCATTTCCAGCGACGGCACGTAGGTCGCAATTGCTTCGAGAGAATCTTCCCCCCGGTCCCTCCCGCTCTCCTTCTCGGACTCTCTGTTTCATATCTGCCTATCTTCGTTTCTCTTGATCGCTAGCAGTGTCTCGCAGTATAGCATCGCGACGATATATATTCCAGGTACTTATGGCGGCGGCACATGTTCGTTCTCATCCTTATTGCAAGAACCACTCTCCTCTCTCTCTCTCTCTCTCTCTCTCTCTCCCATTCGTTGCCCCTTTCTCATTCTCGGTTTGTCGAACCCCTCCTACTTAGCGTCCGTACACCATCGATACTACGGCACAGAGCCCCGTTCGAGTCTCACACCCGGATATTACGCGGATACAATATTCATAAGGAGCATCTGAGAGAAATGACGAACGGAGGAGACAACCGAGGATGCGATAGAAGGAGATCGACAGTAATGGGATACGCGCAGCGTACACGAGGAAAAAAGACGTATAAAACGAAGACGAGGAAGTGGGGGGAAAAAAAGAGGCAGAAAGGCGCAGAGTAGAGTTCGAAAACTCAGCGGAACCGCATCATGTATCAGTAAGAGGCCGCTCCCTTTTTGGACGCGCGCAAAGAATTCCAGGTGGTCCCGCGCCACTCTGCAGCCTCGTCGTCGGAAAGCTCGCCGGGAATGTGGGGCGCGGAATTGTATCGCTGCGGCATTCTCAAGGCCCGGCAAAGGACCGCACCGCGTGGAAATTTCGGTGCAGACTAAAAGCGGCGGCGAGTCGGCGAAAAAGGATGCTGCGCGGAAGGAACCGTGGAAAGGCTGGAAATTCTTGCGTAACGCCGCCGGCTCGAACTTTCTGCGGGCCTATGGAAAGCGATAAGTAACTTCGCACGTCCGATCTGCGGCAAGAACAAGGTCGGTGTTCGCTAGGTTTCGCGCGACGAGCAAGGTTCGGTTGATTTTATGCGGGAGCCCGATATGGGCAAGAGTCGAAATTCGAAGGAGACTTAACGACGGCTTATTTAATACTTTCCACCCTCGTACGCCGGCGCGCCGGCGTCAAAGAGATCGCGCGATCGCTGACAGGTGCACGATAAATCGGCCGAGCGGCCGATAATAAGCGTTATTCCGTCGTGGCCTAGGGGGCCACGCCCGATGCTAGGCGGATACGCTTGTATAACGTCGATCCTATAAATTGCACCGCGGTGCACCGGACAATTTCGGCACCTCGTAAATCCCGGATCGCGGAGCGCGAAGCAGGCCCGACAGAGACGGACGATACACGTGAGCGCAGGTTGCTTTTTAAAGTGGCCCTGCAGATGGTGCGCTCGGGATCATATCATATCTTCTAATCGCATCAGGATGCGTCGTTTAAGGGTGGCGCTCAATATTCGAGTACATACGTGGATCATCTGCTTTTATGAGGCGCGGATTAACATGATACGGCAACGTGTCCGGCAGTATTGCTCAGTCTCTCCTTTATTAAAGAGGTTCTCTATTCAACATGTATATTGTTTTTTATTATTTGTCGGGGCATTCTTTTTTAACGTATGTTCGCGCATCACTCGCGAACGGTTCGACCGATCTTGACAATTCTCATTTTTTTTCCCACTTCTACTCCGTCCGCCTCATTATTTCATTTTCCACTCCTTCGGCCCCCTTCATTCATTCGTTTCCACATTCATCCTCCTCTCTCGCTTCACCAGTCTCTCCCTCTCCGTCTCTCGCTGTTATTTCCTTCCCTTCTTCCTCCCTCAATAGCACACGTGCGGAAGTTACTCGAGCGTTCCTCTCTTTGTTCGCTTTTTCCTATTCACTCTTCCGCCGGGGGACGAGCGCGCCGGTGAAAAGTGGGGCAAGGCGCATGAATGACAAAATATTCTCTACGGACTAGATGCCATTTTTATTCTTTACCGTCGATGCGCTCTCTTCTCACGGATATACATGAGTGACTGATCGCGCGCGACCATTCTCACCGGGTCGGGTATTTATCAAAAAGCAATGACGAATGGCAGCGCGCGCGCGTGCGCACACCGTCGAGTCAAATGTATTTTTCAATGTCCCCCCGCGCACGCCGAAGGACGGGATAAAAAGTTCTCAAGTGGACGAGCGGTCGCCATTCGTTAGCCTCTCTCCGCCGATATGACTCGAAGTTCATTTAGCTCCCCGCACACGCGGTGACTTGCACGGCTCGGGCCGGTCGGCCGGCGAAGGAAAGTGACGGGCGGACAATTGGGAGACGAAGAATCGCATTGACGCGGGCCGTGACGTGACGACTTTCGTCGCCGCTTCTGCTCGCTGTCGGGCTTTTTAATTAAAATACGAATTTTATCATCGGCCGCGGCCGGCTCGTCGCTGATATAATTTACGCGGCCAAATGGAAACGTCGAGCCGCAGACGACGCGCCGCGACGGCGACGCCGCTCGCCGGTCGCCGGCCCCCCGAAAATTTTAATTAAAACTAATACCTCTAATGAATTTATCGCCGAATGAAGCGGCCGCGTCTGGACACTCCGCGCGCCATTTACGAGTCTCTCCACTCTCTCCCTGGCACTGTACACGCCGTGTGGACTCTCTCGTTGAAACGGCAATAGGCAAGAAAGGACGTCGTCTCGATTGCCGCACCGCGAATTATCGGCCCACCCCGTATAAAGAGGACGTCCAAGTTCGGAAACGATATTACGAAGTGTTCCGACCGACGTAACGCGTCTCAGCGATGATTACAGCACAATTTCCCGTAATAACTGCTAGCGAGGATCCCTCGGGTCGGGAAGACGGCGTCACGAAAGATGAAAGCGTCTGGCACAAAAGGCACGGGCCAGACTAAATAATAACCCTCACCCCCCGCCCGCGCCACCGACCATCCCTTTCTCCCAGGTGCATCTAGACGTACTCCCGCATTTTCGTGTAATGGATCAGGAGTGGATTAACGGCGCGGCGTGACCGCAAAGCGTACGGAAGACAGGCACGTACAAAGGCGGAACGATTCTCTGGGTGCTTTCTAATGGACGGACCCCGGCCGCCTTGCACATTAGCCGGAAACAATCGCATTGTTTTTCGCACAATGCGTGCGCGTGCGGCTGGACACCGTCGAGGGACGCCGTGGAAAATTGTCCCTCTCGTCTCTCCGCGAGCTCGGCTCAAAGTGTACAGAATCCTCAGTCCCTCTTTCCGTGTGCACGTACTTTGCAGTAGCGGCGTGAGAGGGTCTCGGATTTTACGAGCCGAGTCGAACGTTCGAATTTTTCGAGCTACTCGCTAATTTTCAAGGAGTTGAAAATATTCCGGTTGCGCGAATCACTCGAATATTTGATCTTACGTTTTCAACGTAACTCGTTTGACCGAGAACAAGGCATTATTACCACGACTTTATTCATCTTTTCTGGGATGACACGGTTAAATGCGGACGCCGATATGTGATTAACCGTACGTCGTATATGTGACGATATCGCTCTCAGCTATGAGAGCTATCGCTTTATCGCGACAAAACGCGGAATTCGCGCAGGCGGGATGAATAGCAGCGAGCCCACATTCGTGGATTTCCTTTTTTGTCCGACCGACCCCGGTCACCGGGGCGATCTCTCGTGTCCCAATTAAATTCGCTTCACATCGCCTCGTTCCCGATAACGCGAGCGCGATATATTTCCACGATATTATCCCTTCGCAGATTTCCCCGCTGACTCTTTCCGAGGGAGGAGACGGCGGAGAGAGTGGTGGGGAGAGACAGCCCGCACCTTCGTCATTCCATTATTCATGACCCCCCGGTCGGCGCACTTTTTCAGGATCTCCGTTAGCTCCCCGTGATTTTCTTGATTCGAGCCAAGCGAAATAATAGCAACGTTACGAGCAGCGGCGGATTTGCGATTTTGCTGTCTGGTGTCACTAAATGCGATATCTAGAATTTTATGTAAAAGGTAATAAACGGCGCCTTCGCAAAATTTGTCGACGTAAGCTTCAGGGTACTTGACACAAAGTCAAAATAATTGTTTTGTTTCATATATAGGATATTCGGGGTGGGAGTGGTAGGCGAAGAGTGGGAGAAAGAAGAGATTCTGAATTGTGCAAGTGAAGGGAAGAGCAAAGAAAAAGTGATAGCGAGCTATAAAGGTACCGAAATATCGAAAACTGTTGACGCATTCAGACAATAATAATCTTCGAATTTCATTACCCCCTACCTCGAGAAACGCGCTGCCCGACGTTCGAGCTCCAACGTCGTAATTCATAAAATATCCAACGTCTGCCCGCATTCCGCGGCAGATCAGTCACGAAAGAAACGATCGATGCGAGGATCATAGAGAAAATCGAGGAGCAAAAGTAATCGCGGCGGACCGTCGCACGGCGATAGAGGTCGACAACATCGGACTCGAGGACATTGTACCCACTCAATCGAAAGAAAGAAGTCGTCCGCTGAATGGGCCGCGTCGCGTCTCGCGGTGGCAGTTTATCATTCGACGTACCTTTTTGCCGATCCCTCGATCGCGCGGTTCCGCACGATAGCCCGTTGTTGACCGCCTCGCGCGCCTCTTTTTGCCGTCCTCAGCGTCTGCGGCCCGCGCGCGCGCGTTCTCCGGCGGTGCGTGCGTGCGAGCGCGCGCACGCACACGCGCAAAAACGTACGACGAACCCGAACTGGACGAGCGGGATTGGTACTTACGGCCTTAATGCGGCCGAAACTCATTTCATTCACCGATTCGGCCGGACCCGTTTCTCTTCGGCGGACGTTTAAAAGATGGGCCCGGACGTGTAGTTTTACAGCGAACGTTTAGTCGGGAACATTAAGGGCGTTGAGCGTCAGTCGTTCTTTCGTTCTTCGTTTTTTCCCCCGCCCCGAACTCGGGAATGAACCAGTAATACCTGTAGTTTATACGACGGTGCTATGCCGGACATGCGACAGGCTTTTTCGAACTTCAAACGACCGTTGGGCATAGAGAGTGCAATTTTTTCGATTCGCGACCTCTCGCGCTATAAAACTGTGAATCGGTAAAGGAACGAACGCGGAGGTTTGTGTTGTAGCAAATTTTCGGCCGCGCATAGGCGGACGCGGATGCTTTCAGAACGTCAAATAACTGATATAGACACTGCTCTTCGCTCTGTGAAAAACATCAGCGGGCAATTTTTTCCTTTTCATCGACAGCTTGTAACGCGGTTTCACAAAGTTAAAGCGGCGCGCGTATGTGCCGTCGAATCCGCAAGTGGCGATAGGTTTTCGAGCGCGCAGGATCAGGAGACGATAAAGGGTTTAACGTGTCAGCATGAGCTCGAACTAATCTATTTTTTTTTACCAATATTATTAGTCAGTAGCTTTCAATTAGAAGTGAAGCACAAATTCGACCACTTTGTACCGTCGTGCTTTGCCTTTGTTTGCAAGCTTCGTTTACCTCCCGATATGCCTTCGGAGAGCCGTGCGCAGAGATCTCATTACACCTGTTGCGCGCAAGAGGTACGAGGGTGTTACGAGGATGGAAGAAGGAGCGTCGCTAATCCCGTTGCAATTACGCCCAATCCTGAATTATAACCGGCCGGCCGACGATGGCATTGAGTGCATTAAAAAACTTTCAATCGCCTCCACATATACGCGTATGCGTCAAAGCACAGACGAGTGGGTCGAATGAAAAATAGCAGAGGGGTGAATATTGAGGCTGCCAAATTTGTTGTCGAAATTATACAGCGACTGAACCGAATACTGACGGAACTAGACGTTACTGGAACATTATATACTTAGCTATATATATTTGACTAAACCGTGCTGAAATCCTACATTTTAAGTACGTACATGGCTATATGCAGTACTGTATCCTTATTAATTAAACAGCTAAGATACTATATACCCGATTATATCTTTCCTTGAGACTTATATGCGGGTTGGACGATAAGCGGTGCTTACCTGTGAACTCTAAACCGAATCCGCTCCAAACGAGACACTGCACTAATTTTCGAGTCGATTTTAGACACTGCGTTTAATACAGAAAGTGTATCACTAATACGAAGCTGTTCCGCGTAATTGGGTTGCTTGTCCCAGCATGCATCAAGTCCTTTTCAGTTTAAATCGTCACTCGCCTTTCCGATCGCCGCTTTCCGTCGGTTGCGAACGACAGTAGAAAGAGGAAGAAAAAAGGCAGGGCCAGAGAGCGCACGGGCGCACGGGCGCAGGGGGGGGAGGGGTACAAAAATTGTGTTCGAGGACGAGCTGAAAATGGAAGCGGGCGAGCGCGAGGACCTGCAGTCGGATTCTCATAACGTATGCAGTGCGGGGTTTTATGCACCAGGTGCCGGTAGTTATGTCGTACGTGTCCTGTCACGATTCTTCCGTCTTTCTCTCGCTCGGCCCGCGCCTTTCCTCCTCGCGCGTCGCTTGTTTCGTTGCTCGTTCGCGCCGCTCGTTTATATATACGACAAACAGTCCACCTCCAGTCGCAGCCGGCAACGTGTTTTCTTTTCACGAAACGTCTAACGACTCGCCCGGAAAAATAAACGTCCGCCGCGCCCGGGGAACAGGTGCGAATCTTCGCGAGTCGGAGTAGACAGTCGCTTTCTGCGTGGAATTTTTAACGAGGCGCCGCCGAGACGGCGTTTATGCATTTGCATTCGCCGCTTGGGATCGTCGCTCCGACAGAGGAACAACGGGTCTGTATATACGTACGTACGCGTTCGCTTCCGAAATCGGCAAGATAAAATTGGAATTCTTCGCGCTGGTCATCTGATGCGAGCCTCGCCGCGGGTCAAAGTCGTCGAGTCTCTCGACAACAACGTGCCAGACTCTGATTTTCCGAATGCATCATGAAAGACCGAGAACGAGCGGAGGCAGAAGGAAGGCTGGACCGAGCCGGCCGCTGTTCAACGCCATTCTGACATGCACATATCTCATACAGACCAGAACCCAGGCCTAACCAACACGCATCTAGGTATTATGGCCGCCGTACGTGCAGAAGACAATCACAGCGAAACCCTTTGGGCCAATATTGACGCAGGCTGCTATCGCAATAATGGACGGACGTGTAGGGATAACGCGATGCCCCGTATATTATACTCGTCGTTCGTGTTTAGACAGTTGCTCGACGGGACGGTGTGTTGGTGTGCGGGGGTGCCGCGCACGACTCGTAAGCGTCGTGAATACGTGCTTTCACGCGTCTACGGCCTTCCGCCGGTCTAATGCTGCCGTTTTCGAAGCGGGCGTGCGTGCACTTGAGCCGTCAATCCGCGCGAGTTTGCACAGCGTGCGGCGTCTGGCCTGTTTCTGCGAAAATCGGAAGGGTTGCCGCGGAGGAGTCGAGAGGGAAAGAGACGATTTAATGTGTCCCGGATACGATGGGATCTCAATCCAATCGGGCCGCCGGTGATCGTTCGGCGTGCCATATGGCCGAATTAAAATGGATGTTTAAGAAGAGGGAGCGTTAACGGTGAAAGGTATAAAAAAGAAAAAAGAGAGGGAGAAGAAGAGGAAGGAATTGTGAGAAGGCGAGAAAGGGAAGAAAGGACGAGGGAGTAATTGCGTGCATGTAGCGCGGTAAACGGTCGCCGAAAATAGGCGAAGAGGGAAGAAGGAAAGATGAGACGGGAGGAGCGCGGGAGGAGCGGATAAAGGAAGACGTTCCAGCTCCTTATATAGAGTCGATCGACAGCCAGAGGAGACCCGGCCGGAGCCCGTGGGTGGAGCCCGCAAGAAGGGTTGCTTCTCAGATTTATTTTATATCTGAGAGGCGATTGCCTGCAGCGGCGCCGCCTGGGCTTACCACGGAAGGAGACGTAAATGGGATTTTCGTGTTGACGAAGAGTTCTCCTTTTGT
This sequence comes from Priocnemis perturbator, assembly GCA_963942575.1. Taxonomy (NCBI): domain Eukaryota; kingdom Metazoa; phylum Arthropoda; class Insecta; order Hymenoptera; family Pompilidae; genus Priocnemis; species Priocnemis perturbator. Next base: position 14,983,723 of record OZ012643.1, on the reverse strand, counting down.
TCGTGGAAAGCGTTTGTTTTGAATGGGCTTCGCGCCGGATGGATTCACAAATCCTCAATCCCACCCCCTCCCTCCACCCCCCCGCCTCGTTTCGCATCGCTCCGCGTAGACGTGGCGTGCAAATGAACGATCGCTTTGCCGATCGCAGTCAAGTTCCGAGATTGCGAGCCACGGTTCGGGCGTTTTGAAGCGAGGCATTCTCGGCGTCCGACGCGATTGCCCTCCGATCGAACGAGATTTGCCTGCACCACGCTCGGCCCTCGATCGGGTGCGATTCGGAACAGTCCTGTCACGGTATTCTGCTTTCGTCAAGTCGAATTCCGACGCTGCCACGCCGTTCTTCGGGCCGAAGACACTGGGATCTGGTACCTCGAGCGACGCATTCTTGCATTTCCTGCGCTTCCTTCAGGTGTTCTAGGGCGGGAGGTATTTGTTGCGGAATCTGTTAACGAGAGACTTGGACGATTTTTTTGCGTATGTCACTCTCAACGCACTCGATCGCGACGATCTCACGATCGAGCGGCTATGAGAATCCGTCGGCGACGAAAAGCGACCGAGGCAATTTCCGCAAGCATCAAAGTCCTCCCCATCGCGCTCGAGATTATGCCGGAAGTGTTTTTTCGTCCGCGCCGATGATCCGCGATACGACGCGATATTCGCGATTCTCCCAACTTTAATCTCTCCTCGCAGCCGCGCGCCAGACGACGGCGAACTCGATCGAGTCTGACGTCCTAAAATGCGCCTCGAAGCCGCCTCCCACCTTTTCCCAGCCTTTCTCCCTATCTGCCTCGCCGTGAGATGAATCCGTGAAAGGCGAGAATAAATCACCGCGTATACAAATTGAGTTTCGGCTGCCGCCGGCGTATCGCTCATCCGAGGAATTTTCGCGCGTTGGAGGTTGGTGCGGCTCGCGAGAAGAAGAATTGACTTCTGCCGACGCGTCTGGACGTCATTAATTATGTCGGCGGGTGACGTACAATCTCGCGCTCGGCAGATGATCGTCGCGAACGGTGTGTATTGCGTTGCGCGACGACGTGATAATAGAACGCGAGAGAATTACTGGGGTATTAATGGCGCAGGATCGTAGTGTGGGTACAGTGAATCGAGGAAGGGTCTCGTTCGAACCTCGAGCGATAATCGAATTTTTGCCCCCGACACTGTTATTCGTTTGCCAAACAACGACGAGGAGTGAAGCACGGCCACTGCGATCCACCGTTTGCCTTTCGTTCATCTTTATCTGACTCCGCGCGGTGTCTCGATAGCAAACTCGCGTATTTCACTTTTATCTCCGAAGAAGTCGCACCCCTGGAGGGTGCGCGCGTCCTGAAATATGAATTTGCTTTCGAAGGGACGGAGAAGGTCCTCCGTTCGATTTCCTTCGGGAGCTCCGAATTAGAAACACTTAGCCCCTTTTCGGCGTCAGCTATTCATCTCCGTCTATTCGCGTTTCCGTTGCGCTCATCTTTAAACTTTAATGACGTATTAAATTCGAAGAACGCTTTCTAGTACGTAGAAATAGCTCGATGCGATCTATCGACGGTTACGTTAGAAAAATTGCATCGCGAATGTACAGTGTGTCCCGGGGTTTCCGGCCAAACTGCGAGAGCATTATCTACATGTGGAAATAAGAAAAAAATGTTATTTGAAGTTAGAAACGCTTTATTAGAAGGTTCTACACGATTCAAATTGAACTAGGTATATAATACAAACTTGACAACGATGCCAATTAAAATCCGCCGTTGCCTATTCCAATTGCATTTGTTTCAACCTTTTTAATAAAGCGTTTCTAACCAAACTTCAAATAACACTTCTTTCTTATTTCCGCTTGCAGAATACGCTCCCACAGTTCGGTCATGAAAGCCCACGACACCCTCTATGACCCACAAGAAAGAAACCTGTACCTCAGCTCACGGCGTCGCAATAAACGAGACTCCGCGAACTTTTTTCCTAGAGGCAGAAAAACGTGCGCAAAAGTCTTTGGAGGATCGATGCCACGCCCGCGGCCGGGAACAAGACTAGGCCGGGCGAGCGCGGGGGAGGAAACAATTAAGGAAGCTTTACGATAGCTACTCGAGCCGATATTAAGACCGCCATCAACGCTCGATCGAGTCGGAATAATTCCGCAGAAAGGTCTCTCCCCCGACGACCGCAGATGGACGACTGGGAATGTCTCTTTCGCCTTCCTTTTTTCTCTCTCACCCTCCCCCTCTTTCAATTCCCGGACCATCCTTCCGTTCGACGGCGCTTGTTTCCGCGACCTGCGACAAGCTCGCCACCCCTGCCGGCCCACACCACCCCCCGTACAAATTGCGAGCTCCAGCCGCTGTGAGGCACGAGACAATCGAGACGCGCGCTCGCTTATGTGTTCGCTCCCAGCGTACACGCATTCTGCGCCGCGCCACGCGCGTACCGTCTACTTACGCGCGGTAATGCCGTCCGTGACGCACGCGTGCGCGCACACACTCGGCGCGTAGCGTGTACGCACTGCGGGGACCGCGCCCAGTTTCAATTGTCCCATTCTATATCTTTTTTCGCCCCCTCTCTCTCCTTTTCCTCTTCCTCTTCCTCTTTCCCGGACCACTCGCCCGACTCAGCTTCCTTTTTCTCCCCGTCTCCACGAGTCCGCGTGCACGTCCACGCCGCAGGTAGGATGCACGGCTGCACGGCGTACTGTACATACTCACCGAAGCCTCCCTCTGTCCCCCGTTTGCTTTGCGGGCTCCCCATGGCGCTCATTCATGCTACATTCCCTCCCCACGGACTCGTTTTGCCTATCCAACGGCACTCACGTCGGTCCGAGCCTCGAACCTCGAATGTATCGACGGCGTGCCTCGTGTGTTTAGCGGAATGCGCGTCGATAGTTATTAAAACCGGGCCGACGCTCGACGCTCGACTTTCCTGTCTTTGTCGCTCGTCGCCTCGTCGTCGGGCCGGCTTCGGGCGATAATAACGATACGTCGACAATGCGCGGCCGTCCGACGGCAATTTTTCAATGACCAACATATTGCGCCTCGCCGATCGATTGTTCGTCGGGAAATATTTTGGGGGAGGGTGCGCGGGTCTGTCAAAGGTGAGCCGAGCGACGATGTCGTTTAACGTTTCGGAATATCGGTAAATTGCGTGCCGGGAAATTGCTTCTTCGCAACGTCGTGCAATATCGGCGGCGCCAGTATTGAAATGTCAATGTAACCTCCGATATAACGAGTCGCGAACGACTGACGGCTCTCGGCGCGGCGCTGTGAAATCAGGGAATTAAGGAAAAATCGCGGCCATTATCGTGTCTCGCCTGTCGCGGGAAATCGAGAAGCGAGTATGCGTCCGCGTTCTCGCTGGATGATCTACGTGCATAGGTAGACGAGTGCGCGCGCGATGACACACGATCTGCAGGGAAATCTGCGGGAAAATCTGCGGGGGAGAGGAATGAAAAGTGTCGCTTTCTGAATCCGCCGGGAGTGACTACTTCCGAACGTTTGCCGTTCTCGTCCGACGAAAAAATCAACACGACGAATCGGTGGTCCGCACACATCCAGCCACGCTAACTTTGACGTAAGAATTCGGTAGCGGATTAAAGTGAGGTTGCTAATACTTACTCCATGAAGTGGAAACAGATTTCTACCGATTTCTAACATGCGTACTTATCCTACACGCACAATCTTGCCTATCGGCGGGCTCGAGAATACTCATCTACAATGGAATCTGCTTCTGCATCTCGTTTTGGCCTTCCTCCCACGCATCTCGCCCTCGCCTCCGTTCCCTCATCCCATCCAGGATTGTTCCGACTAATTGGTCCATTGGGCCGACCCGGAATTAGGTATTGACCGTAATGTGATTATCGGACTGGGGGAAAACTGAGTGGCGAACGGGTGCCGCTGCGGGGGTGGAAACGTTGGCTCGAGGATTTGTCAGGGCGCACTCCGTGCAGGCGTTTGTAATCAAATGTCTCCAGAGCTATGCCGTGCCGGATTTCGAGATGTAATTTTGTGTGGTAATGGTGCGAGTATTATCGGAAGCATTAGCATAATTGCCTGAAAAGCAAATGAAGGAAGGGAGCAATCTCATAATGATTGAAATGATAATGGCAACGCTTGATTCATTTATTGCGAGGAACTGATGAGGGACTTTTATTTATCTTTGCTGAATTTATCATTGAGTGTGCCGTTGATTCATTTCATTTGCAGAGAACTTCTTACTTTTTGAGAAGTTGTGCCTGTCGATATAAAATATTTATCGAGTTCATAACTGTTTTATGCTAACTAATTGTTTTCTGTTCTTTACAGGTAAGTTCACGTCATCCTGCATCTTGTACCTCTTTCCTCATCGTTCCTTCATACTGTATATCAACGGCTATCATCGACTCGCCATACATTGGTAAATATCGACCATTTTATTAATTTATCGTACACTTCCTGCCGACTTCTTAAAGCCCTCCTTAAATATTGAAACAGCTGACCGTTTTATTTCACGTCCCACGATCTTCACAATTCGGTCATACCTTCGTTCACTAAAATATCTTCATACTTATACCCTGGATTTCGTGAATTTTTTGCCATTGAACTCTGAGTCTAAATTTACGTACACCTTCAATTTGCTGAATGAACCCTTCGTTTTATTAAACTGGAAGACCGTAAATCTTTTTTCCCTTATAGACACCGACGCCGCGTACACATTTCGTCTATCTAATTTCGCTGCGAAATTCATCCTCTGCAAGCGCCAGGAAACGTCACGTCGGCATACGTGACGAGACGCAACGATATCGAGCACTTCATCCTCACGAACTTCGACGTCCCTCTCTCTCTCTCTCCCCTCTCTGTCAGAATTATTCAGGAATGCTAGCTGAGCACCATCGCATAACGACCGCAGCCCTCGAGCTCCTTATCCACCGATAACCATCGACGTACATACACGCGTCCTTGATCTTCGTGCACGCTAGCTTCAAACTAAACGTGAAATTTCCTCATACCTTTCCTGCTCGCAAAAACAATTAACAACGCCGGCTACGATACAAAGTAGGCATCAATAGTAAATTCATAAAAAAAAATCGAGTCATCTTCGATCGAATTATAACACACGGAGTCTGGATGTGGCGCATAGGAGGATGGAAATCGATAATTTCGAGTCTCAGTGTGCCGGTGTGAGGCGGACTAATTATGCTTACCGGGCGCATAGTTTTCGAGTCGGAGCCCTTCTTACGTTCCAGTAAGTTGACGGCAAGTGTGCTGTGTAAGCGAAACGCGGCTCTATGGACCCCTGTACGTACGGGCCATTAATTACGCTTATCCGGTGCATAGTTTTCGAGCCGAACCCTTTCTTATATTCCGTAATTTGACGGAAATTGCATTGGGTAAGCATAACTGGTGGCTGTACTTACACGTCCATTTCCCACCGCGGTCTCGTTACGTACACACGTGCTAAGAGCATTTTCCGCTATGTAAAGTGTAAGAAGTGTTTTGGCTTAAAAAAGAGAGCCTTGTTTACGGGTCGCACCTGACCAGCACTACCAACGGTTATTGCGCTTTCCGCATTACGCGACTGTGGCATTTTTTTCTGCGCGAACACGGTCTCCTATCGTAATTTATGACGTTAGCCAAATCTTAGGAGCGTGCGCATGAGAATAATTCTGTGCGCCGCCTTCTAATATCCCTATCCGAAAGTTTTCACCCTCTATTATTTAAATGTCTTGTACCCCCTTGTACAGCGAATTTCCAGCACAATTTCCCACACCCAGCGGCGGAAACGTTGTCACAGCAAGACGACGGGTGCGCGACGTAAGGCACATTAGCATAATATTGGTTCCGAAATATGAGAGAATAAGGACAACGAGTCGTCTGGGGTATAAGGGTCGGGTAAGGGGGAGGGGTGGCTAGGTGAGCGTAGAATGTTCGAAGGGACGAGGAGGGTGAGGCCTCAGCCGCCGATAATGCATAAAAGATAAGAAGGAGGCTGCAGGATCGGCCAGGAGGACAACGAGAAACTTATCTCCTGTCTCGAATCCCGTGGAGGACCAGAAGCGAAAGAGCAGGAGAGGCAGCGTAGAAAAACAGAGAGACACCTAACAAGAACCTGGGACAAAGAGAGCGAGAGAGAGAGAAAGAGAGTAGGACGTGGACGTGGCCGGCAATGGGCAGACCGAGAAAAAGAGACGGACACTCGAGAGTACAGGCGCGCAGGACGCCGGTAAGCAAAGGACGATCGCGAGAGCGACGGGGAGAGGGAAGGAAAGGGAAACTTTGCGAAAGTTGCTTCCGTCTCCGCGCTTCAAAGTTATTCCGAAGAATTATTGAAAGTCTTCGGGTCCGCTCGGCCCCGTCCTCTCTTTCGTCCTCAGCCGCGTCGAGGATCCTTCGCGGGACCACCTGCATCCTCGCCGCGCGGCACAGGAAAAAGAGGGGGCGGGCGGGTGTGGGTGGGCCCCTACCAGCGCCCACTTCCGGTGTAATGAATGGGATCTTAATGGACGCTGCCTTGTTTACGATCGGAGTTTCTCCGATTAATTACCGGCGTAGACGAGGGCGCCGGTTAACGTGGCGGTAATAAACGACGAACTTTCCGAGGAACTGACCTCCGCCCACTCCTCCCATCCACCCACCACCCCACCCCACCCATCTTCTTACTCTTTTCGCATCGCCGCACCGAACTTCGCCCCCGTCTTCCTTCCGACGCGCGCTCGAAATCTCTCGCGAATTTCTAGAGGCACTCCTCTCGCTCCGACGGCACGGCGGAGTTTTAATGAGACAGCTCGCGGAGCGAATCATTTCTTTGCTCGTTGTTCCGTGCCTAACGGGAACAGCGAAAATTATATCGGCTCCGGGGTTGCTCCCGCGAAGAGATCTAAGCTCGCAATAAACGGCAACAATGGGTAGTGCAGAGGATGTCGACGCACTTATGGTCGACCTTGCGGAATATCGGTCTAAACTCTAAACATTGAAAAATTCCACGAGCTGAGCATCTCCCCTATTACCCAGCACGGTAACAAAACTGATCCCATTCAAGGGACACAATGGCGAGTTACCCGGAAAAATATGACGGGATCGCGTGTTATCAAATACAGGTACCGTGGATAAGATTCCACATCATATTCAGATTCCTTTTACATATTACAGCGTTCCTCATAATCACTGAGTCATCATGTTTATGCGTCCCGATCGACTCCCGACAAAGCAGTTACCGGTGAATAATTGAGTCAACCACCGATATATGTTCCGAGTGCAGTTACGACGCAACACTCGTCTCAATCTGGCGTCGCGTCGATTTATTATAAATTAGAGAAGCGAGGTACGTTGCAAAATACGGTGCTAAAGGATACAACGTATCGGGATGATAAATTTCCAACGATCGCCGAGAAATTGGAGCGCAACCCGCCGGCACAATCGACCGAACGGGTCATCGCACCGAAGTGCCTCGCATCGCAGACTTTACGAGGTTGCTTCGCGAGAAATGCGCGCAGCTCGCACCGAAATCCCGCGGAATTCCGAGGGAATTTCTTCGCGAGCCCGGCAACTGGATCAGCCTACTTGGGAAACTCGTCTTAGCCGCCCCCGGCGAATCCGCCGGCAAGTGGATACGGTAGCTTCGACTTTGTATACGAAGTACGGGAAACGGATTGTTGTAAGTCCGACATCCAGTTTCTTCCCATTCTCCGTAGCCCTTCCACTCGCACTCTCCCGTCTGAACCGACGGACGAATCGGTCGACGTCCTTCGTCAGGACGCAGAAGACGCGTGTATTGTCGGCTGGTGATCCGATCGATTTCGCCGACGAGAGCGGACGTGGGCAGCAGGAAAAGACAAAAGACGCCAGGCAGATGACAGGCGTTTGACGCATCGCGCGAGGAGCGACGATTTAAAAATATCACGGCCGAAGATTTAATGGAATTTGACGGGAAGTTTGTCGGGGGTGCTGTGCGCGCTCTGATGTATCGGTGGCCGCGGATACGTAACTCGACGAAGATCGCACCGCGTCAGAGGTTCTTCGGTATGAATAATGCAGGAGAAGGGCCTGACGACATTAGGGGTCCGATAAAATTAATGTCGCACTTTAAACTTGTTTATTCAAGCTCCTCGCGCCGCGTAACGTGAACAATGTAGTACAAGCTCCAAAAAAAGCGACGTTAATTCCTCGGTTATCTGGCATACAGATAAAGCCTCGCCGTTAGCGCACCGGCCGTAGTTGCCAACTCAAACGCGGATTCTTCCGCGCAAATCATCCTGACAAATTGCTATATCGCGAATTACGTCGACTATACGCTCTCCGGCGCCAATTACGCGGAGCTTTACAGCGCGGCGAGTATCGATGCCGGCTCGCGAAATTCCCATGCAACCTCCGGCTTATTTCTCAGCGATCTCGGTAATGAACTTCTCTCTTCTCGTCGGCCCGTAATGACGGTCCGCATTATCGCGCTCTTAATCAGCCACGGTAATTGGTCCGGCCCTCGTCGATCTCGGCTTTATCACTTTTATAAGCGCCAGTCAGGAGAAACTGGAAGACGCGCGCGCGGAATCGCGGGATCAGAATCCGCGTCGGCTCCCTTTGACGTAATCGCCGGCCATCAGTTTCTATTACGACGCCCGTTGAATATGCAGAGGCACGAGAGTCCGATAGATAGCGACACGGTAACGATGCGCGCACGATTACGCGTACAATGTCCGGATTGAATGGTGTCGGTGTGCGGCCGCGTGAATGACTGACCCTATCACGCCCGCGCGTTTCCTTATGCCGATTTCTCGGCTCCGACTCGATTTCCAGATGCCCCGACACGTACGCGAAAACGATGGCCTGGCCGGTGTCGGGGAAGGATGTGTAACCTGAATTTCAGCCGGCTGTCGATAGTGGGAGATAAGAAAGGGCAATTGTGCTGGACGTACTCTATTATGGTGTAATTCTGATATCGGTTAGTGGGCCGCTGAAACGATATGTGCTGTGTTGCAGTCGATAATTCGAATAATGGAACCTTTTCGATGAGCCTCGAGTACCGTGGATCCGCGCAGGGGATCCTCGGATTCGAGATCACGCGCGCGGACGGCAACCGAGTCCTTTTGATATTTACGGAGGCGTGACGAGGGTCTCGTGTGGAGAACAATTTTTCCGTCGGTGAGTGCACGCGAGCAAAGTATCCGCTCGGCAGATGTTTAACGCTTATGCCGACGGCCTGTGGAAGCTCCCTATCTACAGGGTGATCTCGCGGAATAGACCAATTTCATTTATCGCACTAGAATAATTAACGTGAGAAACGTACATTTCTGTACATCGCATACGTCTGATGTAACGTGTAGAGAGCGGCGTGGAAATGATCGTGCGTGCGCGGAAGGATAAAAGGTGGAGAGAAAATATGTAGTCAGAAATGTGTGCTGTGCCCGTGCGCGTATCTTTAATTTCTTTTCTTATGTAAAATCATCCGCCGCTCTGCTCGCAATTTCCAGTGCGTCCCGTATCATATAACCGGAACGTCCGTGCATTATACGAGCGAACAGGTAAATTCTTTATTCTCGCTAATCTGTTAAGTAAATCTCACTGACTCACCCGGTGCGTGCTCATAAAGGATAATAATATCGCGGTTATTCTGCCTCGAAATTTTCTCGCGCCCGTCCTCCGCCTATCTCACCCCCCACCCCCCCCCTTTCTCCCTCATTCGGGCGCCTCGTCGCGGGCCGACGATCACGAAAACGTTACCAGGTACGAAATTATTGTACGACACACAAAGGATAACGCGGGGTCGATGATAGGCCCTTCCCCGCGTCGAAAGGGTTAGCGGAGCATACTGAAGTGGTTTCCCATTGGTCCAGGGGAACACGGTTGCAGCGTGTTTGCAGTGTTCAGAATGGACGAGGGACCCCATTGTCCCAACGAGCTTGTTTCTATGCAGATGAGATATACGCACACGGACCGGTCGGCCGACGGACGGCTTGAGAGCGAGAGAGAGAAGGAGAGAGAATGAAATAGAGTGAGAGAGAAGGATATATTTTCACTCACTTTCTCTCTCTCTCTCTCTCTCTCACCATCCCTCTTCCTCCTTCTTCATTTGCCTCCCTTCCTCTCTCCATCTCATTCTTTACCTCCGTCTCCGTCATTCTCGTTACACGTCTACCGGGCGAACCTCCTACGTCCATTCTCTCTTTACCGTTCCGCCGTTGTTCCAGAACGCTGCCCCCGCTCTGCCTTCTGCATTCAGCGCGCGTGGATAGAGAAAAAGGTGGTCGCGACGACGAGGGGGGCGGGTGGTTAGACAGAAGCGGGTTGAAAACGACAGAACGAGAGAGAGAGAGAGAGAGAGGAGCTGAAGAGAGATCACATAGAAAGGAGCTGGCGAATTTCGAGCGACACTCTTTCCTCTCCGCTGGCTGGAAAAAAGAGTGGAAATGCGGGGAGGCATGAGGCCTCGCGACAGTTGCTAATAAGGAGACGAGACCCTGCTCGATTTTAACGTGCCAGAGGAACGCGAGCGCGGCGGCTGCGGGTGAGGGACGGACGCAGAAATAGAGCTCGCCATTCTGGCGTCCTCGCGGGAGGAACGAGACAAAGGACGGAATCATCTCGTCGGGCGGTAAAAAATAATAGACCGTCGGCTAGGAAATGAAAAACAACCGAGGCGAAGGTTACGCTCGGAAAGGTATGTTTCATTTTCTCGCCGACTCGCCCGCTCATTCTTCTTCTTCCCTCTCCTCCTGCGTCGGACCCGCGACGGCCTCCTTCCTTCCTCGCGCTCGCCCCGAAACTCCGACGCGAGAAGCGGAGTCTGTTCAAACAGTTTACGTGTCTCTTTAACCCGTCCGCGATCCCTCGCCTCGACGTTTAACGGCTTGCCAATTTTAACGGTAACGTTTACTGGAACGTGAGACCTCGCGGACACTGCTGGAATGCTCGAAGACGTTTCTCGACGGGCGAGAGAGGCGTGCGTGGGTGGCGAAGTTGAATTTTTGTATCGTTCCGCAAATGGCATCACTTTGGGATACTTAGGAGACGGCGCGAGACGTGTGGGGAGTACAAATGGTCGGTGGAATATGGTGGGATAGGAGACGACTTAATTGAATCAAAATTGCTACGTAGATCGCGTACGCGTGTACTCGTGTCAACATTCAATTAACTGCCATTTGACATGCTCGCGTCCTCACGTCTACACCAGGACTTAGGTTTCGGATCGAGTCGTGTCCAGCCGCGCGTCTTACTTAGTATCTCGATGCGACAGATTTCGGTGGCTGTATATACGCGCGTAGGTATGCGTTAGTATCCGTTCGTAGATAAGCCCCGGTGTTGCGCGACACTAATGTCCAAACAGACGTTAATGCGACCGTGCAGATCTGCGTTAATGAGCGTGCACAGATAGACATTAGTGCTTAGACACGCGTTAACGTCCAAATGCGCCTTGGTACGTTCTACGCGCGGTGCATTAGTATCCGGGTCCGTTCGGGCACAGTCTACGTACGCTTAGTATCCGTGGGTAGTGTCCGCAGACCAGACAGGTAGACACTGCAGTCTGACGCGCTGGTGTTTGCCTACAGACGCATTCATGCATGCTGCCTGGAGCACACGTTCACATACCCAAGCGCATCCTATGCAGACGCCACGTGTCTCTTCGCGAATATTTGTGCAAATACAGACTCCCCTACGTACATGTAGACACCCGCGCGCGCGCGTGTGTGTGTCTGTGGGGCCGGGAAAGGTTTGCGCGCAGAACGATGACAACGATGACAATGGTGACTCTGTTGAGTATGACGAACATGAGGGTCGCACAATGGTCAAGTCGGGACGCTTCTGCTCGTCTGCAGCGCGCGACACGTGACGGCCTGCAGTCGAAAACGATAGCCGCCGTCGTCGTCGTCTCGCTCGATCCTGCCTGTCAGCCCGTCGAGAACGTCGCTCACACTTTTTGCTCCTTCCCACGAAAGGGATCGGGCACTTTTCTTATTAGCCATCGATCGTTTTATTCGAAGCTGCGGCTGATTGATTTCAGCCGTCACGCTTTCCGCCCCGATAGCTGTCGATAATCGGTCAAAATCGCGAAGCTTCCTTACGCTATTTCATCCACGAGATTCCGTACCGCGCGCTTCCCGGAGAATAACGAAGCCCACCTTTATTCATCTCTACCGCAGCACAGCGCGCGTCGCGAAACCGGTAACACGTTTCATGAAACTAATACCTAACCTCAGACCAAACATATTCTCATTTTTATCACACTACCAACGGCTCTGTATAACTATAGTTAAATTTTGAATACTTCAATGCATGTAAATCAATGAACCTACGCACATTCATCCGACACCATCCGACATTTATATACATACATACATACAAGCGCAACCGTTTTTGCCGCGTCGCGTCGGACAAGTCTGCAAGATCCTTTATTCCCGTTTATCACAATAAATGAATAAATGAAAGTACTCGCAACGCGAAGGGAAAAAGCCGGAGAAATATCGCAATTGTGCCGCGCAGTCCAAGCGAGACTCCGTTTACCGGGGCCGAGCAGTGGTCTCAGACTTGGCACCCGAGCACCACAGGTGCCCGCGGGAGTGGGGATACGGAAAAGTATGCGTGCCCTGTCTGTGAGCTGACAGCCAATGCGTGGAGTCCACAGCTCTCACAGACGGGCACGCACACTTGCGCGTATCCCCACTCCCGCGGGCACCTGTGGTGCTCGGGTGCCAAGTCTGAGACCACTGGGGCCGAGTTCACAGACGTCTCTTTACACGAGCGCGCGCGAGAGCTGTGTGTTGGCAGCGTGCACCGGATCCCGTGAGTTTCGCTCCCGGTAAACAGGAACCGTGGCTGGTAACGAGCAATCGTACTCGGGGCAGAAAATTTCCCGGACAGCGAATTACGTTCGCCGGCGTGCGCTTTCTTCCGTCGCCGGCCGTACGGGCTGCGCGCGGACCCTGTCGAATGGTCGCCGAAACTTTGTTCTTTAAGCGGACGATATCGTTAGGGAACGACGCTTGACAAACGTTCGGCGATTAAAGCACAAAGGCCGTGCTCGCAGACGTCGTCTGAGAGCTCGCGACCCATTCCTCTCGTTTATTCTTTACTACCTGTTACCCGCGACTTGGTCCGCGTGGAATTTTTCATGTTTTTCTTGTCAATTCTTATACACGTTTGCATTCTTGGAGTCGCATTTCAGGAAAATCGGTTGGGTAGCTTAGGCGTGAAGACGTGTCAAACAAGCAGATGGACTGGCAAACTCACTTTAGCATTTGTAATATTAGTTTGATGATACGCGAGTAAACGGTGGCGTGGGTGGCAAAGTAGTCGTTGCGACGATTGTCTGACAGTTGATACGATGATATTAAGCGTCTGCAAATGTTTAACGCGAACGCCGTATCCCGTTACTTCGTTTAAACGAGTTTCCGCGCCGGGCGAGATCTCTTGCTCGGGTTGCGGGAAAAACTAATTTTCCAAACGTGGAAATAGGTTGGCAGTCGGGGAGTCGCGTGAAAGGACGTCGGGCGCGAATGGAAAGACTCGTTTGCGACGTAACTCCGGCGTGGAGCGGGACAAGTGTAACGTTACAAATTTACGCTCTTGACTGAAATGTTAAATAGTCTCCGAATGCGGTTAGCAGAGATTGCCGCGGGAAATTTACAATGCGGCGCGATATTAAATGAGTAAATCCGATTAAACTCAAGTCAAGTCGTGTCGCGCGTAATACCACGGGCCCGGCATTATCATGAATCAACATATGTATCCGCTGAAAATAAATGTAGAGCATGGAAGTGAGACATATCAACGCGCGCTGTCTTGAAAAAATCGACATGAGGTTGGCTAAATACCATGGAGGGGAGTGTGCCGAAAACACTCAATCGCGTTGCAGCATTCCCATGAAAGCGCATCAAGAACAGGGAGAGCGTGGGCGGGGGGATGGAAAGGGTGGCGAGGGTACGCGAAGCTTCAAATGCAAACTAAGCTTTTCGCCGCGGGTCTAATAAATGTAAACCACCATTCCATTGTGACGAAGGTCCATTGAAAAGTTTCGTATGGACCCCCCTGCGTGGTCCCGCTCCCTGGGAGCCCCTCGCCGTCCCTGTCTACCCTGTCCACCCCCAGGACGACCTCCGACTCCCTCGCAGTCCCTGTAAAGCCCCGAGGGAGCTGACCAAACCTGAACGTCCGAGGGTTGTCCGACCAGGCGGGCCGGATGTACCTAGTGTATACACAGAGGTACCCCACGAAGTTTGCAATTTTCTCGCTCACTTTCGTTGCCATCGCCCAGAGCCACCCCCTGGTCGTTCCGCAATACGGGCCAGTGGGCGTTTATATTCGGAAGATCATTCGAAGTTATCGCGATGGAACGGCCGAACAGGATTCCATTTGAACATATATATAGTTATACGCGGCTTGTTGCGATGTAGGTAAAGTTTCGAGCGTCCCACGCTTCACACCATTTTTCCGCACTCCCCACACTGTGGAAGATGGTTTCGGGGTTTTAAGCAATCCTCACTTGCTCGCCGCGCTCAGTATTCCCGCGGGAGAATTCGAAAAATAGAGCGCGCCAACGCATGACTAAAACTCACGCTCAACATCCGCAACGTTAATTACGTTCGAAATGCGGCCAATTGCAAAGCGCCGACAATGGTTTATTCGCGCTTGGCGTCAGCTTCATTATTCGAACGAGCCGAGTTTGGCGCGTTCGGAGAGCGTAAACACGGGGAGAGCCCTGTGCTGGATACCTTTTCATACCGCGGGCGCATCGCGATTCTCATTTGCGAAGGAGTTTATGCTAATTTCAATTCGCGAGCGTGGCCCCGTTCGATCGTACGCCATTGACCGCCGCTACGTGCACGGTAATCGGCAGCCCGTTTGACCTCGCAAAGCCTCCTGTGGGCGGGTATGAACGTTCGAAACATGTGCAGGTCGAGGCTTAGTTCGCGTGTGTGTTCGCCAGTCGTGTTTGTCTATGCGTGCCACTGTGTTTACACCTGCATGGTTCTCCCCGGGTGCATTCGGGTGGTGTGAGAAACTCAAGAGAGTGTAGCAGATTAAGAGAACGTCCGGGGTTGGAAAATAGAGGACATGTGACTGACGAGGACGGACCGCAGTGGATGGCACAGCGATTTCGCTGGAATCTTGAGAGTCGTTTTAAGATCTGAGAATTGATTTTCTCACTGTTTTTCTTCCTGTTATTACCTTTCTATGATACGATAAGATCAATATAACCGATTTGTCAGATGGTAGTATAATATGAAAATTTCAACACGTTCTTTATGAATTAAAAACACTGACCACTACGCCGTAAGAAGCATTTTATAATGTTCAAATGCAATCATCTGATCCGAGAACGAAAGAAAAAGGTACAGACCGAGAGATACCGCAGAACGTAAGAAAAATGTTGCGAACGAGAACGACGTAGACACGTACAGGGTACATATGAGGTAACAGGAGAGAGTACCAGAGAATGCAAGAGAAACGTGTAGCGAACGAGGAGACAATATTAGTCGGTGGAAGCTAGCAGCGCAAACGATATGGTAGAAGCAAGATCCGCTTAGCCTGCTCCAGTTACTGTTTAATCTAATTAGTCGGCTAACCGTCGCGCTAGGATGCGCTCTCATCGGAAGATCCGCACTTTCGGTATTGTTATTGTCTCTCGACACCGAGCACCTGTGGTCGCGCACGCTCGGCCTCCCCTAATGCAGTCTGAAGTTCAGTTTGCATTGCGCCGAGTGTGCGGGCAACTTCGGCCGCCGCTGCGGGGTGGACCTGCTCCGTGTGTCGTCGTCCGCCGTGTACGCGGAATAATTGGCTTCTCCGTGTACGACGTGTTTATCTTCGCGGGAGCTTTTAGACGCGGCCCTTGTTGCGCGACTCCGGAATCTCGACGTTTACTTCGCGGCCAAGTTCGCCGCGCGGAACAGCCCACGGGCTCTTCGGGAAGATCGCTCGATTAGCGAACGAGTTCCGACGCTCCGACGCTGGAATCCCGGTCTCCCTCGATAATTTATAATCGGCACAAAAATGCACCGTTTCAGCTTGATTTTATTTCAGCTCGCACCGACCGAACGGACGTCTTCCCGCTCGCGACGTTCAAGTGATGAGACATTTCTGCCTTGTATTTCGGAATCCGCAGCATCCGGAGCGTGCGAAAAAAATCGTCCACTTCCTTTTGTCCCGTACACACACACACGCGCGCGTGTGCACACGTACGACCACGTATGCGCCGCGGATATCGGGAATTCTGGGCGTTCTGACCTTAATCGAAAATTCGATAGTCCCGTTCGAAATTTCGGTCGCACGTCGTCGTCGCGCGGCCATTCTCGGCCGCGCCGCCGGGAAAGGGTCATCTCCTCTTCCGTTTAACGGACTCGCCCCGCCGAACGTCTATCGGCGACTTTTATCCCCGGAGGGCGCGGGAATTACGGGCCAAGAAGTGCCATACGATTTGGCGCGAGGGCTTTCCGCGTAAGTTTCGGAACTTTTATCGAGCGTGGAATCTATGAATTGCGGGATCCGAGATTACACCGTGCGACGGCACCTCCGGATGACGCCCGGGGCAGGGCAAGTGAGGGAGAGAGACGGAAGAAGAGCTCCGTGACCTGAGACCTGAGAGAGGAGAGTGGGGCGAGAGCGAAAGAGAAAGCACTTAGGTGGAAGGGAGAGGGATGAGACGAAAGATGGGGTTGTATTAGCGGGTGGGTATAACGAACGAGATTAAAGGGATAAGGGTTTAAGGTGTTTTACGACGGCGAAGCTCCGACGGTGTAGCGTCGTCGTAAAATTTTGACAAAGGGCTTAAGTGCACGGATGGCGAGCGACGGGCTTCCAATGTACACGGACGCTTATTGGCGACGCTCGAACGAAGGCGTCGTGTAGAGTGTCGTCATGTTTTTCGGCGGCCGAACGATTTCTAATAAGGATCTTTGCGCGAAACGTATAAACCGGTCTCGTGGATTGTTCGGGCAGACAATGAGGCAGTTTCATGCTGCGATTCGAAAGTGCCGGGAGTCAACCCTTTCCATTAATGTCGGACGCGTTTCGTAACCGACAATATGCGATCGAGTGCATGGACGAACGTAAGACCGGTGACTGATGTAATTGATGAAGTGGCGAGAACGTGGATAGAAGGTGCATAAAGCGTGCGGCGATCGGGGCGAATGGGAAAAGGCGGTTAATTTACGGCCTCGAATAAAATTAGCGCGGCCGCGAATCGCGGATCGCGAGTGTTGCGGGGAGCTTAGGCGGTCGGCTCGAGAGGCATGGAAGGCGTCGCGCAATGCCTGCCGTCGGATTTGTTTTACGAGCGAACGTCAAAGGGGCCAGGTTAAAGCGATCGTAAACACAATTAGTGTCTTGTAAAGGGCCCGGGCATAACGTATACCCGTTTTCTCGTATTTACAGAAATTTAAGGCCCATAACGACACGCTTAATTCCTTTAATTAAAATTCTGAATGGCCGTCGACGCACACGAGACGCCTCGGGTGCCTTTAAAAATAAAACGACGGGAGAGGAGTGTCGGGAGGAGCGAGGAGGGAGATAGAAGGGGCAAAAGGAAACGAGAGTGAGTGAGAGAGAGATAAAGAGAGAGACAAGGAGAGAAAGTGTGTACTTGTATCGCCTACCTTCGTCCGGTAGTAGGACGACCTCATCCCCGGCTCGAAGAAATATTTCCTCGCTACAAGCCTCTTTTTTTCGTAATTTCCCCCGTCGCTGGAATCTGACGCCGTAAAAGTATTTTTCTGCATCGACGTGCACCGTTTAAGCGAGTCCTCGTCTCCGCTCGTCCTTCGAAAACCGTACTTTCGGCGAGACGCTCACGGTCGTTCGCGTCAGCACACGTGAATTTATCAATCGAAGAGCTCACTTTAAGAGTCCCGGAGAATCGTGTTTCTCGCAAGTGCGGCCGTTTAATAGGTGCGATTTATTGGCCGTTACACCGACGTGTTTAGCTTCGTTTTCGAATTTGAAGCTGCGGGAAGCGAGTGTGTATATCTTATACGCCTTCTTGAGGCGACGCTTTGTAAGACTTCGAGCGTCAACTCGTAATCGCATTTCCCGCCGCGATTTTCTGGTGTCCCACTAAGCGAGGCTCTTTTCTACTTATCCAATTTCGAGCCACTTGCCTCGTCCCCGACCCGACACTTTCGTCACTTTGCGCGACGTGTTACGGACGAATTGGGTTAATCGGGAATACATATTAGTGTACTTTGTTTGTTCGAACGACGTTATCTTCTCTACGGCCACTCATAACCCAGCAAACCTGACAGGCGGATAAATACCTAATATACAGGATGTTCCACAAAAACATTCAATATTTATACAATACGTAATAACGTATCATAACCTCCACGTTTAACTTCAGAACTAACAAATTCCCCCTCGCAAGACCATATATCCCGCAAACATTACGAAGACACCTCTCTCGCAGACAAACATCTCGCGAATAATTACAGAGTCTAGCGCGCGATAAATCCGTCGTAAAATTTTCGTCGGACTCCGCTAACTATCGCCACCGTCGTCTGCCGCGTAATACAGGCGGCTCGGACATAGGGAAATTCCGCGCCACTATCTTCGTCGGGCGCAGATTATTTTTATCTGTCGCGGGCCGATGCAGGAGCCAGTCGCGTCCCTCTCGGCGCGATATCGCGCTTGAAAGCGTGTGCCCACGGCTCACTCTCGTTGAAACATTGTCCGCTACCTGCGGAGAGATGTTTCCCCGGCCGAGGCGACGTTCGCGATAAGAATTTACCGCCGGTCGTTTCGGCTTCCCTCTTCTCCCACGTTTGCCGTCCTCTTCCGCTTCCTCGTCCCGTTCCGCGCCGGCCGCAGAGCGTGCTGCGCTCCTCGGCACTCGGAACGGACAAATTATTTCGAAACCTCGGCTCCCACGTTCTTCCAGCCATCCAACCGGTCCAACCCCTGCGTCTGGCCGTGCATTTTGGCATGGGAAACGGCACGGCGTCTTTTGTCGGCCCGTTAACGTGTCGTCGCCGAGCCGAGCGCGAACGCGTCGAAAGGGGTAAGCGATATTTTCGAAAGCGGCCCCGTCAATCTTTCAACGCCGCGCCATTTTTTCGTCTCGTCCCTTCTCCTCGCCTCGCCGTAATTGCTCACGCCGCGTGGGTAGTTAGCATCTGGTCGCCACGAGCTGCGTCGTCCCTGTGCTTTGAAATGCTAATGGGCAGGAGGTGCCGGTCGCTTGTCTCTTTAAAATTCGAAATTTGGAGTCTGGCTAGGGTCCTTATCTCGCGCGACATCGGTCCCTGAATTCGATTGGAATTCTTATTACGTAACCAGGAGTGTTCTTGTAACAAGCACGCTCGTAGCTCGCTGTTCTCAGAGAATCAGGCCAATATATCTCAGCGCGATTCGTATGTTTTGTCGAGGATGCCGATGCGAGTTTGTACTGTTACAGTTACATGGTATAAGAGCGAGATAGAGGTATTTCCAGGGCTGGGAGCTGTAATGAAGAGAGTGTAGGGCTTGATCGAATTTCGCGTTACAGAAACGAGATAGGACGATTTTACGGAATATTGTCTGATAGAGAATGAAATGGAATTACTTCTCGCGACTCTAGCCGACCAGACCGGAGAACGACGCGTGAGAAAATGGCGAAGAGAGGGAATGGCGGGTTCATAATCCGAACGGGAAATTATTTTTGGCCAGACGGAAACCTCGAAACGGAGCCTCGCCAGTCGTCGGGGCGCACTTTGAGTCGTGAATCTTTTAACGGCGCGTCTTTTCCCGGTAATTGCGTGCTGCCGTGGGTAGTTGGCGTCTTTTCGAGCGACGGAGCCTTCGTTCTCCGTTTAATTGGCCGGTCGAATTCGTAGGCCTTGCGCTACAAATGTGGAGCGAAGGTGAGCGAGCGAGAAAGAGAATGGAGCGAGGTTTTTGGTCAGGCCGTGCACGATATTGGAGGTTTACGAGCTTGCGGCGTGGACAGCGGGAGCGGCAGTGACGAAAGCATTACGGCTTTGTCGAGCAGGCCGCACTGCTTCCGGACTCGTTTGAGACTGCGAGGGCCCTCCAATCCTGATTCCGTCCAAGTGCTCGTCTTGTCGAAGCTTGAGAGTTCGGAAATTCCAAGTTCCCCTCGATCGGGCTTCGAGTACTTTCCATCGAAAGTCACCTGTGGCTTTAATGTAATTCGGAACCTGTGAAGTTTCGTGTCGGTACACCTGGGAATCGGGCTATATCAGGTGGCCGTCGAGACTCGCGCGTTTAAAATCGTATGAACGAGAATACATATACGTGCGGTCGACTGTAAATATGGGTCCAAGTCGAAAATCTGAAGGAAAAAAATTCACTCCCCACCGATTCTGCACCGTAAATCGATACAGCGCGAAACCAAGGAAAAGTTTCCTTTCGCTAAACCTTTAACTTGGACCACGTTCACAATCACCGGCACATATTGATGTCAGGCGGGTAGCGGAAGAGGTGCAAAAGCGAGGAACGGCGGAGTTTAAACGACACCTAGAAATCCACATTGTCGCAACAGACAATTATCGCCGCACAATGGCCTCGCTCGTTCTTCGACAAAGTCTCGAAGCCCGATCCATTATCGCCGCCCCTCCGGCCCGACACAGAGCGAAGACTATTACGCCGCGGGACAAGGCTTTTCTCTCAGGACATCGGCGGCTGCCTCGCGGCGAGAGCAATTGTCCTTAGCTTTCCTTAATCGTCCGCGTCCTATCGTCCTCCCTCGACGGCAATCACGTCGTCGGATACCACCGGGACGACTCTCTTCTGCCGGACAAAATTGAAAGATCTCTGTCCTCGCTCCTTCCACGCGGCACGGCGCGGAGAAAAAGAGGGTAGAAAAACGATCGAAGATGACCCTGCCATTACCGCGTTTCCATGAAGGGATCCGAGAGTCGGTGGACCAAATCTTCTCTCTCTTTCTCTCTCTTTGTCTCTTCGTTCCTCCCACGTGCCCTAGCTTTTTTGATTTCATCCTCTTTCCACCTCGACCGCGTTAAAAAGAGGGCACGCCGGGTCCTGTTTTCTCAGGAGCAATTTGAAAGGCAATTTGTGCGTTCGTAAGAACGATCACGATTACCGGGGCTAATGATGATGGCAAAGGTTCTTCTCGCGCCTCAGCCGGCAGTGTCGAAAGCCGAACAATATTCCGGGATTCCGTGTTTCAGATCTCACTTGCCTAAGGATCAAATTTTGTCAATTATATAAGTACTTATTCTCGCGGAAGTCGATATCGAGCGTCAAGGGCGACATGATTTCCTGGGAAATTTTTAACTTCTCCCTATTCACAGGGTTCAGTCCGGAGGTGTTCGCGTGCGTCGCTGGCAAATGGAAAATCTTTACGCGGGCGAGCGTAAAAATAGCGGGCGTTAATAGGCGGGGGAAGTCGTTGGACGGTCAAGTAACAAAGATCATTGTTCGCTGACCATTCACTAACTGACGTTAACGGATTTACGACGCTGACGAAACGGCGCGCAATACGCTTCCTTTTTCATTTTGCCCGCGAATCGGGCGACTCGCTGCCTTAAATCAGGAAATCAAATCTGCTTTCTAATTATTTACTGCTAAATTACGACGCCGACTCGGGGCCGTGCATTGACTTATAGCCGAACCTGTTTCGGGCTCGTGATATAATGCCGGGAGCACTGGCACGAATCAACAACGAAAAAGAGAGAGAGAGAGAGAGAGAGAGAGAGACGAGGGGAAAAAAAGTTAAACAGTACCGAGCGAGAGGAAAGAAAAGCGGAACTGGACCGTTCGCTTCTGAACCATGCTCGGAAATCAAACGGAATTGCATTCCGACGAAAGCCACGCTCGGCCGTACATAATGAACATTATTTACGATATTCTCGTACGTGTGAATTAGAATTATTATTGCGCAGCAAATCACGGAAATGCCCGTGCGATGTATAAAATAGCGCTCCTTCGTAGCTCTCGCCGTGCAATTACATGCATTCTGTACAAGCCGCGGGCAATCCGCACGGCCGCCTGGCTTTGACACATCGTCGGTAACGCGCGCACTTAGGCGGGGCACATTCGACGACGGCGCACACTCTCGTTACCGGCACCTCTTTCCATCGCGAATTACGTAATTTCACGCGCACTTTGTTTTACGGGCCATCGCGATGAATAAGCGCTTCTCGAAATCGTCGCTCGCTTCAGGTATCCCGTTTTGAAGTGGCGATCGATTCGCGTCGTCGCCTTCCTTTTTTTTCCCCCCCCGCCGCCGCCCCGCGGAAAGTGATGGACGGCGCGAGATGGGAGAGCGCGTGCTGCCGAGGGCGAAAGAGATAAACGGGGGAGGGAGGAAGGGAAGAGAGTGGAGTTACTCCGAGAACGGCGCGACCTACTTTCCGTCGTCGCGTCTCGTCCGTTTTTCAATTTTCGATTTACCCCGATCGCCGATAAAGTAATACCGGCCATTCATCGCGAATCGCGATGCGGGGGTGGCTGTGTGCGAGCGGAGCGAACGGCCGCGGGAGTGGCTGCCGAGAGAGAGAGAGAGAGAGAGAGAGGCAGCCTGAAAAAGGACTGCCTCCTTCTTTTTTAGAACGCAATTCAACCTTTCTATTACTTATTCCCGTCCTCTTTAGTCCGTCTCTGCACATTTTATCTGCACTACATTTCCGTACCTATTTCTGGCCGTCTCGTTCCGTGCGCTCGACAAACAAAAGTCAATGATCTCTGTCTTCTTTCATCGGACCCGTCTTGTCCGAGCTGCAAATTGCTTTCTTCGTTTATCCGCCGCTTTTCTACGTTCGCTGCCTCCTCGCTCCGCTAATTCGTCCGTATTTTTCCCCCTCCGCGGCCGCAGATTTTCATCCCTCGCGCGTATATATCCCGAACAAAGGCCGCCGATTGCTTCGATTGACCTGGCTTGATGTATGGAGAAGGGGATGGAAATGTATCTCGATCCGTTCCGCGAGGACGGGCCCTTTGTCTTACGCGCCCGTACAATCTTTCCGCGCTGTATATTTCCTGCGATATGCATAAACACCCGGCGCGTGCGCGTGCACGTCGCTGGACCCACCAAAAGGGCAGAGTTTCGATGCATCATCCTGATACCGTGCCTATTCCTCGAACTTCCTCTTGTTTCTTATAACTCGTTGCCCTTTCTGCATCTCCTCTTCGCATCTCCCGCTTCTTTTATTCTCGTCGGCCGAGGCATAATGGCGAGAGCATCGTATCGCGCGCTGGATCATCGACGATCCCCGAAGAAATCAAAACGTGGCAAAAGAAGAAGACGCCAATAAAAAAAAATATATCTGTATATGCCGAATACATTTTCTGGCCTCGCAATGTCAAACGGCCGAGCGGTTCTTTCTTCGTTCCGTCTCCGTTCTCTCGAGCCGCAACATCGACGTTACTCAGAAAAATCGAAACGTCGAGAAAGAAGACGACACCGAAGAAATTCTCTGGCCTCGCGACGTCAAAGGGAGGAGAAAGAAATGCTCGGCCGTTCCTTTCTTCGTTCGATCCTCGCTCCCTTAGTATTCTTCGCCTGCTCTTACTTCATTCTCTCTCTCCACTTTCCTCGCCAACTTTCTTCCGTCTCTCCGTCCATTTCGTTTGTTCGTCCCTGGACCACTTCCCTCCTTTTCCCTGAAGTTTCCGAGATCGACGCAGAACAATGTGCCCTGGATGATGCATCGCCCGGGCGAAAAGACGCGCAGTATCTGTGAAGAAAAATAGTAAAGGGTTGCGAAGGTGGAGCGAGGCAAAATACTCGATCGCCCGAGGTGCTTCCCTGAAATTTTCTTCTCTTCCACTTGATCCACGTATGCGTGAGCTCTGTGTCTACTCCCTCTCCCTCGACCCCCGCCTCCCCGTTGGCCCTCTTATGCGCGCACAAGAGAGGGCACGACTACCCATTCGCACGAATGCACGTTTTATGGATGTAAACGGTGGGTATGGCGTTGAATTTGAAATCGGTGAATAAGTTACGCTCGTTGAGCGTAAGTCGGGTCAAAGTTCCTGCTCGAGGCTCCGTTCCGCGCCCTTTTTCTTCGTTCGGTGCGCCTCGCAGGAGGCAGAAATAAAAACGAACGGCCACGTTACCGTGTCCGTCGGACGATTCGCGTTGGTTTCGAAATTGAACCTCGCACAGGTGTCTCGTTACCGCTGACAAATAGACGTGAGATCGGCGAGAGAAAAAGGCGGTCAGCCGCGTTCGTTCTTCCTTTCTAGAAATTAACCGAGCGCCGCGATAGGTCCCGAGATATAAGTCGCGAAAGTCGTATCCTTCGGCCGTTGCGACATTGGGCTCCGCGCGAGATGTATAAATTTGGAGCCGAGCCATGCAATTCCGGGCATTCTCCGTTCCTTATTACCGGAGCCCGTGATTTGCGAAATGGACGAGGCTATCCGACGAATTTATCATTTCTTTGTTGTCCGGAATGACGACGGCGAACGGATTCCGCGCGGGTCCGAATAGGTCAGCGCGGCCTACATGCTCGGTCCAGGCCCCGTAGATCGTCTCGATCGTTTTATTTGGCGGCCGCGGAGCGGGGCAGAAGTTCTCCGTCCAGAACAATGGTCCATTTCAGCGTCGACCTCGTTCCTTTTCGCTCGCTCGTTGTCTCGCAGCTTGCAGCTCGCGGCCTCCTCGTGGGCCGAGCTTTCGCGAGTGCCCGTGTGCCGAGCGTGGGCACCCAGCTCGATCGATATCGATCGGGGTCAGCGCGCGAGGGAGAGGTCGATTTCGACCTTTGCTACTTTCGACACACGCTGACCACCGTGCAAAAGTTCCTTCCGAATCGCTATTCGCTCGACGCCGCATGCATCGGCAGCGGCTGCATGAGTAAGCGAAGCCAAGTATAACTTCCAAATTTCATTCCGAGCAGCGCGTCAGGATCAACTTCCGAGATCTTTAATTTCCACGGGACGACTCCGGGACTCCGACAAAGTTAAGGCCAAAGATAATGGCTCGCGATAAGTTCAGCGGTTCGTGCGGCGGGCGGGGGAGGGGGGATGCGCTTAATTTAAATATGACGCTGACTATAATAGAGAAGGATGGTCCTCAAATTGCGTTCCATTCAGCAGAATCGCGTCCGGCCCGAGATTAAGGCCTGAGGGGGGGCCACAAAGGCCTGCTGGCGGCGTGATGTTTAATTTTTGCCTCGAACCTCGACGATGGGGCACGGGCATTCTTGAGATATTCCGAATCCTCGCGCGGCGCGTGAATTATGCATCGAGCCGCCTTTGTTTGTGCGCTCCCACGTCGATGCCTATCTCGCGCCGGGACCGGTCAAAAAGTACTCCGGCGCGACTTTTTGTCTCGTTACTCGCGATGACACGTCGGTCGTCGACGCTGTGCTATTCGGCCCCGGAGAATGCTCGGAGGAGGGTCGACGAAATGGGAGGCAAGGATCGGGAGCCTTATGTAGGTCGGAAGTTGGCAGGATGCATAAAGCAGCGGGGAAAATAGTTGGGACACAAGGAGCGGCGATGTTTTAAGGACGAGAGCGCGGCCAAGTGGGGTGAGACGATTGTGAACTGGGTCAACGTAATACGCGAAGGCGGCCAATCAGGAGGACGAGAAAGTGCGTGCGCGGGAGGAAGAAGGATGCAGCGAGAGGAGAGAGAGAGAGACGAGGGGTGGGGCCGCGGGGGAAGATTTCAAATTGCACCTCCGAAATTCATTTCTCCGGAAAATACGAGGCGGTCTTGGCTTCGTGTCTCTCCGACTCTGGAGGCGAACCTCGTGCGCTCGGATGCGAGCGGGAGGTAACAGGTGCTCGATTTTTCCGGCGCTCTCGCCGAAATTTCGCGATATTTGTCCACCGTACACCGTTTACAATTTCCGCGGAATATTTGCTCTCCTTCTTCCCTCCCCTCTCCGAGCTCTAGCCTTGTAGCACGCTTTTTTTTTCTCTCGTTCCTTCGCGATTTATCGCGCACCGTAATATCGTGCCGTTCTCGGTTGCTGTATTAAAAAAACGACTCCGAGGGCAATAAAGTGGCGGGGGCCGGTGTCGTTGCAGTTGATACAGTGGACTCCGCAGCGATCCTTTCATAAATTTCCCTTTTGCACAGCTCTCATCACTCGATCGCGCGCTGATTTAAAGGGCAAAAGCGCGATAGTGCTGAAATCGCGCGGATCGTTATCCGTTATAAAACACGGGGCCGCGAGCATTAACGTAATCGAATCGGTTAACCGGCGACAGGCGGGCGATCCGACAGTCGGCAGGAAATAATTAAAAATAAATTGTAGGGCGAAGGACGGCGGATAATCAGCGTAAAACGTTTCGCCATACCAATTACACGACGGATAACGATTCCGCCGAGGGTAACGATATTACTCCGTAACGTCGTTACATCGGCATAACGCGACGTAAAACTGATGGCTCTCTCGGTTCTTCCTGCTGGACCCTCCTTCCTGTCGGACTCCTCCCCTAGTTTTTTTCGTTCTCTCTCTCTCTCTTTTTCTTGCTCTCTGCCGACCTCGTCGCTCTCTTCATTATGACAGATTGAAAGGGCATCGTCGAGCGGGATGGAAATAAGACGATCATAAGGACGACGCCTGCGTTCATCGATCAGCAATTCGCGAATTCTCCGAATGCCGACGATTTTTTCGGCAGCACCATTAACAGTCTCTCCCCGTTTCTCTGGATTAATTACTCTCGCCGGCAATATTCGCGAATCATAAGCGCGCGTGCGATTATGAAAGTAAAAAATTTAAGACAATGTAATATTTGATCTATGCCGTTACGTGAATTCGTTCAACTCGAAACAGATAAAACAGTAAAGCATCTTCACATTCTTCACTTACATTACTTTTATAGACCCCGAATACAACAATTTTCCCACCATTATTCTACATATACAAACATGATCCAAAGCTTTCATAATAATTTCGAGTTTTAAACCGAATTACACGTGTATTCACCGACACGCGTCGTACTGCAAACAATAAAAACGCACAAACTCGCAGTGGCCACACCGGCATTAAAACTCCGCGCGTACAATCCGCGTTACAGCTTTCATCAATTTCAGATAATGTACTTCCAGATTTCTACACACAACGTTGCGAAGTACGCACGCACTCTTAATAATCGCGTCCAGACCAAACTACGAACGCGAGCAAACAGCCTACACATCAGAAGATCCAGAAGTGTACGAGGACTAGAAAGCATTGGCTTCAGCACTCACACACTTCCAAATCCTCTCATGCACAGACTGTTCGTCCGCGTTCTGGCTCACGTCTGGACTCTGGACACGGCCTGCTCGTGTTAAGAGCGAAGCGACCACGCACGTTTCGCTCTTTCGAACAAAAACTTATCGGCCACGAAACAATGGAGTTTCGCCGCGGAGTCACTTAACCCCTGCTGCATTGGCTCGGGCCAATCTCGGATAATTAATAGCCCCGTCTCGATCGATCGGATCCCGACACCGTTTCCCCGTGAGGCCCGTGGCTCCGTGAGCGTGCACAATGCCACGGTAATTGCTTTACTATACTTATTACCAGCGCCCGTCTTGCCCGGACCCCGTGGCGTGCCCCATCGAGCATATTGTGTTCCATAAACCGCGAAAGAGGCCCGTGTGTCCGTCTCCCTACTTCTAAACCACAGTTCCACGGCCGGTCAATGCGAGCGCCGAGACCGTTGTTCCCGCGCAGACTGATTCTTGCAAGGCGATTTCATTCAATTTTCTGCACACGCCGCGAAACGCTCGAAGTTTGCTCAGTAGGCCCGAACATAATGCCGTCGACCTCGCCCGCAGCCGCGGGTCTACAAATAGAATCCCGTATTGGGACTTTTTGTTCCGAGCGAAAAGTGCATGACTATTGGCGCTCGGAAATGGTTCGCTTCGAACATTTATTCGCGCTTCGCGAGAGATAATCGACGGGGGTCGAACGTCGTTCGAGGATCGCCCGAGTATGAAGTACGCACGTGTCTTCCACGTGTGCGGCGCACGTTTCGCAGGCACGTATACGCCCGCGACCGGCTCCCACGCGAGTACGGGAAAACTCGTTACCGTGACTTTCTACCTCTGTCTTCTTGCCTGCCGTCCTTCATCCCCCCGCCTACAGTAACCCTCGACATCCCTGTCCGCGTCCTTTTCTGCCTCGTCTCCCTCGCTCCCTCTCTGTCATGCTCTTTATCTCCCTTCTCGTTCAATTACACGGCTAAGGTAATGATTGATACGCGGCTCGTCGTTGCCGTGGCAAGAGCCAAGACGCATTTCATGCCTCTCGGTCCACCACGCCAGTACCCCGAAGACCGAAGTGCATATCGTGCGGTGGGACTCGGCCTCGAACGTGTGCCCCGTTCATGTGCGTACGTGCGTACGCTCGCTTAAATAATGATGATAGCCCGCTTCGCGTATGTACGCCCGGGACCGTTCGATTTACGAGGCTGGCTCGAGGTTTTACCAAGCAAGAAAAGCCGCCCGACGGGACCGGATTTATGTCTATATATCCGCGGACGCGCGCCCGATATATCGACGCACTGCTCATCTTCCTCGTCCGCCCGCCTCTCGGCCAATTTTCGGCGATAGATCACTGCGCGAAGATCGGAGGTGATGTGGGATTTTTTTTTTGTGCATTGCGAAGGATGCCCGGTGACGTTGCGGGTATATGGGAAAATTTTCGGGTTGTTGTCGTATGGGATGATGGTGTACTGAAAAATTAGGGGAGCGTTGGGATTCTCAGGTTGGTGCTGAATTTACTGGAAATGTTTTTTGCATTGCAGGAGTATTAAGACTAGAACTTCCGGATCATGCTTGACACATTTTACTTTCTGGAGTTATACTTCATTGAGACTTACGTTGCAAGTACAGTTAGCAAGAAATCTGACGCGGCAGCAGGGCAGAGGATTGAACCGAGTGCGAAATTTCGAAGCCTCTCAGGCCACCCTGAATGTTATTTGAGAAACGGCACCGTTACTTAGGCGCCCGTAAATCGTACGTTATGTCATCGGGAGAGATCGCTCCTGGGAGTTCGGAAGTTTAATATCTGCGCTCTGGCGCGCACAGTTTGCGGATGTATTGAGTAAATAAGAAACACTGCCCATCGCAGCGTTAAATTACCCCTTTAGCGATGGAAGTTAATCTCTAAACCGTGGATAACGTCGTCTCCGGCGATGCCTTCCTGAACGCGAATAAGAAGTTACTTCCGGCCCCGAGTTTTGCATGAATTCCGTATAAATAGGGAGCTGCGTTGCGTCAAAGAGTTAAATTACCTCGCTGCGCGGCGGCGCCGACGTGTAAGCCATGAGTAATGTTATCAGAGGGAAAAATTAGCGAGCGAAAAGGGTTACGCTCGGCTGGCGGCGAGCTGTCGGCAGAAAATCCGGTGCGCGACGTCTCAAAGGGTTGAATTAGATTTTAGCTCTGCCGGCTCGAGGAATCTTGCGAATCCGGCCCGACGATAATCGAGAAATGACTTCTGACATCTTGAGGAAGCCGACGGAATTCTCTCCCGCACGCCGTAAGTTCGTGCATTCTGTTTGCAGGGAAATAACGAATACGCGGTGCGTATTAATGCTTTAAAAAGTGCGTCTGCGTGTTCGACGTAGGCAATCAACGACGGCTGTGCGCTGTTTAATATTGATGAGCGCCTTCCAAGAGCCCCTTCCGTTTCGTATCAATGCCCGTGAAGTTATCGGTCCCGCAGGTATTGCATTCCGACAGTTATCGGCACCGTAACGAATTCTATTTAAACAGAGCACTCGGCCTCCGTCTTAACACGGGAAACGGCTCGTAAAAATGCTTGTTGTACGAGTCTCGACACGACCCACCGAGCGACCTCCCATAAACGACGATTACTTATGTACCCCGCTACTCTGGAATCTTCTGCCCCGTTAAAGTAAAACAGGCCAGAAGTTCGAGGGATGTGGCCGAGGAATGTGAGACGAGGAGAGGTCGATTTGTAGCAAATTGAAAATCACACCATGTATTTGGGTAGTCTTAATTAAATTAAACATTTTCATTAATTCACCGCCTTCGCGAGTAATGAAAAATTGAATAATTAAAGTGGATGGAATTGATCTCCCAGTTTTAGACACGCCTGTGGGTCAACGGTCAGAGGATTCCATGCGAAAGGCTAGAAATTAATATTCCAACACAAAAAGTTAGGTTATAAGGTAAAATTATCGCGACTCGTCCCAGATCCACTCAACCGGACTCATCATAAAATAGAAATTAACGCCATCCGCTTTAATTATTTTTGACCCAGCAAGCCGTTTGACTTCCTTTCCTCCATTCGCCGTAATGTTTGAATAATTTGTATAACAACCTTATTCGTTATCACTTTGATCGTGCGACGGCTGAGTTTGTCGTCGCTTAACTGTATTCCTTCTGTACCTACTTCCACGTCTCAAAACGAGTCCATCGAGAATGCTAGTTCTTCCGTGTTTACTTACGAACGCACGAACAACGGTAATGCATGATAATCGACGTGGGTGCGTGTGCGTGGGGCATGCGTGCGGCTCGATTGGCAGACGATACGCATCGAAGTAAGAGGAAGACAATTAGCTCGCCTGTGGTTCCACGCACGCGAAAATCGAGCGACTGACTTACACGCACGCCTCGTATCAATTTCTCGAACCTCTTACCATCAGCCCACCCTCAAATTTTTTTCGGATCCCGCCAAGCAACACTCGCTGCCACGAACTTGTCCTGAATCAACAATTTTCTCGCCCGGTGCGCGTCAATTAATTAATCCTGAAACATAGCGCGGAAAACGTCGTTCGACAATCGTGACGCCAGCATTCTAAACGGCAGCGTCGAGGCTGATCGACGAAGGATTCCACAATTACCGCGGGCGGGCAGACGATGGTCGCTATGCGAGCAGATCGCGTTACCGTAATTGATTAGGCAACGGTAATTGCCGGCAATTAGAGCATCGATAGTAACGCGCTGCATCTCCGTCCGTATGGGCAGAGGCACTCTGCCATGGCGGCATGGGTCTCGCCGAAGAGTACCTACATAATTAACCCTGATTAAGTACTCGCTGTCCGCTATGGCTCGAACGCGAAATTGCAATTCTTCCGACGTTCAATACGAGCACATCATTTTGCGCCTGCTCGCGGTGGCATGATATTCGACGAGTCGCGAAGAAACGTACTGTCGTTCCACGATTTGCCCGGGACAATCGTTCGCTCGCGATTATTTCGCGTTTGCTTTCTTTTAGTTGTTCTTCTCTCTTTCTGCCGGCGCATAGTATGTCGAAACGTAGAAAAAGAGACAACGACTGTAGCGGTTTAATGTTAAAAACGGAGTTCAATGTTTTCGTTAAAATTGCTGTTTGATACTTTGCGTTTTGAATATGTAGATGCACCTGCGCGACAGTCGCTATCTCGCAACTTTCCTGTGTTTCGACTGACTGCACGGCGGTAGTTTTAGCGATCGATCGCGACTGCGCGTCCCTATCTCGCGTCCGCGGATTCATCAGGCGATCGCAAAAAATCGCGGACGCGGCGGAATGTAAAAGCGCGATATTTTTCGACCGTGAGCCTTTGGCTGAAGAGAAAATCTCTGTGCATCGGCGACGCGTCGCACTGCCTTCTCTCTAATTCCCGACGCAAAATGTCGATCCGAAGCGCTGCACGGAGCATAATTCTGTCGAATCCCGAACGACTGGTACTGCCGTGCGAGAAATCGGGGCCGCGTGCTTGAATAAGCGTTCGGTGAATATGCGCTCGTGTTCATTGACCATACACGTGCGACAATGGAGCTATATATATATATACATATATATGTACACGGGAGGTCGATACAGAGTGCGTTCGAAATTCTACTGGGACTTGAAACGGAACGACACTTCACTAAATAACTCTTACATTCATTCGACGTGCAATTATGGAAATGTGTTCAACAAACTTCAGCGCAACTCAACTCATTAAACAGAAACTTGATCTTACCCACTCCTAGAATACAATCCGAAAAACCGTAAGCGACATGAAATTCAAGGAATATTTCTGCCGTTTCTCTGCTACACCAAAACATGCAACTTGCATTATTCCTCATACCGTTACCCGACTCGCAACCTTATACACTCCCAGCGCATACATCCATACATACATACATACACACGTCAGCCGGTAGACCCCAGAACCGCGCATCGACAGGGACGTTTGTCCACGCACACCGGCCGCGAAGATAGTGTGAGCGTTACACGCCAGAGCCGTGTCCCGATAATATCGAGCGTGGCCAGACGCTTATCGATAACGGCTCGTTCGACGCGTTTCCCGTCGTCCTCCGCTCGATCTGCCCGCTCCACGCCGCGTGTAAATGCGCGCCGATCGGCTCCGGCGATCGTGAGCCCGCTAATCTGGCCAAAGTGAATATCATCTTCCATATCCGAGGCCTCCAACGCCCCCTCCTCCCCCCACTCCCCGGAAGTTCATTAAAGCGCACTCCGTAAACGTTCGAGCACTGTCAGCGGTGGCGATTGAGTGCTCGCGTCAAGAATGCGTCGGGAGGAAGTAATAATGGGATAGTGAGAGGGGTGGGGAGAGGAGAGAGGAACGAGCCGAGAGCCGAGGCTCGTGTAATTTGCCGAACGACGAGCGCAAAGTTGCGGAGAAAGTTGAGCGCACGCGTGCTCGGGTAATTATAAGGGATCAAGGGGCTTGTGTGAAAAGCCGACCGCCTGCCGCGGGAGCTTCAACTCGCGCCGACGGGAAGTTGCGAGGGCGCTTGATATATCGCGAGGAGATTGCGCATTGTCGCTCGTCCTGATTTTATGCGCGACGCTCATTATGCGGGAGGAGCTGCATTCTCGCGTTAAGGACGCGGTCTTAATGAATGTAGATTGTACAAACATTCGGAGGGCGAGGGTAATCGCGGGCTGAAATTCGTTACGCCGGCCGGCTCGGTGAATGTTGGTCGTGTTATGGGGGAGGCAGCCGACGTGCAACTAAGTCACAATTAGCGATGAGCGCGAGGAGAATTCGTAGGTGCGTTGAGTGTGCTCGTGCTTGTTGTTGCTGTTGTCGGCTCGAATTTTAACGCTGATTTCGGTGGCACACGATGGTGGATCGATGAAAAATTAACGGTGCCGCGAGGGCCCGAGTAGCGTCTCATTTGGGACGCACTGGCGAACGTGTACTCGTTCGCTTTCTGCTGGAAGCGGCGAGCTTTCAATATGCAGGCTTTTTGGATGCGTATCGCGCGAGGCCGTGGCACGAATTCGGAAAAAAGGGTAGTGGAGACACGTAGCGATACATCCGCCGCGACTCCTCCGACTTTCTATGCGCGGCATTCGACACTTACATATGCTACGCGAACCGTGCGACTCGTGACATAACTATGACCCCGCGCACATGTGCCGAAGAAAATTCTACTCCGAATACTGCTCGTGCGCCACACGCTCGACGCTCGAATTTTTTATTTCGACCGACAACGCGGCCTCCGTTGAAAATTATTCGCGTACCCCCGAGTGCAAAGTTTGCCGCGTCAAATTCAAGCAGCGCACGGCGGCGGAAAGAAAGGCCATCGTCATTCTTCTTCTCCCACACTTATCCGGAGACTCTAAGCGTTACAATTTCCAGCACGCGCACGCCGCGCACACGTCGTCCGTCGACAATCAATAATGCATCCCCGCCGATCCGGCCTGTTACGTTATTTTAATGGAAAGAAAAAACGAACAAAACTCGGAAGAGGGTGGAAGACAATAATTTCCCTCCTCCGGCGGGTCCCGAGGGGGCGGCCACCCCTGGGCACTTCTATTATCAGCGCCTCGTGAATTTTCAATGGCCCACGTCCCACGCACGATTTCCGGCGCGCGTCCGAAGACGTTTTCGGAAGAGGGCCGGAGGGGGTAGGGGGTGGGAGGGTGCAAATAGCGGAGGGAGAGCACGGCGGATTAGAAAGGAAAGTCCGCAAACACGGGCCTCGGTACGTACAGGGAGTGCAGAGAGTCGCCTTTGTTTGCATTCGATTTCGATTTCGGCATGGCGAACGGAACGTTTCGCGAAACTGCCCGCCATTCGAACTCCACGCTCGACGGTCGCTAATTATTGTTGGTTTGCAATCTACGACGGTAATAGGCTTCCGTTTCTGATTGTCCCAACGTCGCGTCGCCGTCAGCGCGGTCATCATCGCAGTCGCAGTCGCAGTCGGGCGTAGAGGTAGTCGTCATCATCGTTATTGGCATCGTGACGTCGGCGTCGTCATCGCTCCTATCGACATCGTCATCAGTATCGTCGGGACGACGTCGCTGTTGACGATGATGGCCCTCGTCGATGACTGGCCAGACCGCAATTTCGACCCTCCGCATTTGCGGAAGTTGTCGGCAACGAGAGTTTCGTCGGCGGCGTGCGTTGTCAGGGGAGCAGTATCGGATGGACGATGATGATGCGATGACGCTCCGGCAGTCGGAATCAGTCAAGCACTTCTTATCTGAGTGGAAATCTTGTGTAGGTACAAAGTAGGACTTAAGTATATAGGCTTTCGATAGTAAACGTTAAGTCTGGTCGAGATACTTAAGTAGATCCAATATTTAAATGTCACGTTAAATAAATGAGGACCTATATTGGAAGCATGGACTGGAACTCAATTATAAATTTAATTATAAGCAATGATACTTGATGTATTTATTAAATAATTAATTTGGTACTAAAAGGAGGCGAAATCGTATTTGAATAATGATTATAATGTAATACTTTCATAATGCATTACTCTGTCGTGTGCATAAACATTTTGGCGTGTTACAAGTCATTATTATTATCTGTACCAAAATGGGACAAAAGACTAAATAATATGTTCGTCGTTTCGTCGCCGACCCAATCACGATTTTCGGAAAGACCACAACAGAGACCACTCTCGCCGTGGGAAAATTGACGTGGGGAAAAATGGCACTCCTCTATTACGTATGCGTTTGCGGGAAAAATTAACGGAGAGTGGGCCGGCGCAGCGACGCGGCGCGCGCGCACTCCGATGAAAAGTTTCGGACTTCTGTAGGCCGTCGGCGTCGGGCACCGGCTCGCTTGGCCAATTCGTTTCAATACGACTAACGCCCCTGTTTGCACGCGTTTCGGCACGTTCGTTTCGCGACTCCGGCTCCGTTTCTGTTTGACTTTTCATATTATATCCGGCGTACCGTTTTGTCAACCAGCGTCGTCGAAAATGTCCGGTCGGAGGAAGGGAAGACGCGGGCAAGCATCGATTTATTGATTACTCATCGAAGCCAGACGCATGGGGCAGCGTCGCAAAATCGTTCGCTGGTAACGCAATCTGCTACTTTTATCTTGAAAATTCGCAACGTCACGCATCGTAGCAATGAATAAACGATACGACTGCAATGGGTGGGGTCTGCCGGAAAATATCGAAAACCATCGAAAAGCGGTTGAAAATTGTTTCGAAAAACGTTCAAAAAAGTGTTCTTCATAGTCCCGCGACTGTTGCTTTTTTGTGCGTTTTAATGTAAAATCGATCTTCCATGCAGCATTTAAACTAACAGTTGCCAAGCGCCATGAGCGTTGCGCTGCTCGTGGCACCCAAGGGAAACAAGTGTATTTTTTATTTTATGTTTTTATTTGCTCCGTACCGTTCGCTTCGCGACTCCGCGGGCTCTGTTGCTGTTTGACTATTCATTTAATATCTCGGCGAGCCGTATAGCGTGGGTGCAGATTGCACGCATGGACCGTTCGCACGGCCTTTCAATCTCTGCCCAGCGCGAGCGCGGGCGCCGAAGACGGAATGAGAAGAAAGTCTGGCAGGATAACTAGAAGCGTAATCGACGGAAGCCAATGAAGTCATTTTTCTTCTTCGCTCGCACTTACAGACGACACGGCATCTCATGAAGCGAAATTTAAGCGCGTTAAAAGAAATCGCGCAGATTCTGTCGGACGATCCGAGAATCGTCCCAGCGATGAATAAGAAGGGCTTGTTCTCGAGGCCGCTCCGTCCTTTTCCGTTCGGACACTCTTCCTCCTTCGTCGTCTCTCTAATCCTCGCTTTCACGTTCGCGCTCGCGGGGTGACACACAGATCCAGAGCTCAGCCTTTAAACTCGAAGCTGCTTTTCGCTTCCCGAAGTCTTTCCGCGAGAGATCCCGTCAGTTCGGCTCAAGCTTCTCGCCCTCTCGTCTCGCTTTCGACTGCCGCTTTGTTACGGAAAGTTCGCGTGGGATTTCCGAATGCCGACGGAAAACGATTTACAGCGGTGGCGGTGGTCTCTGTATCTTTATTCTTGCGTTATTGTTCCATCCGGCGTCGTTCGAAAGCTCTGGTCTGCTGTCATCATTTTTTCTCTACAGATAGATATCAAATTAATCGTTCGATCTGAGAGAGAATTTGTCGTTACGCGACTCGTCGTACATTACGTTAAGAATGAGTTACGCTAATAAAACGTCGGCGCTGGCGAGATAAATACGTCCTGTGCGTCGCGAAGATTTAATTGGCCTCGACATGACAATATATGTTTTGCGGTTACTGTCCGCCCACGCCGGAGAACGAATTCAGACAAGTGTATGTCAATGGGCATTCATAATTAGCCATGCGCCATTCAAGCAGAACCATGCACGCCTCTACGAACATTGTCACGGGCAAGTCTAACTACTTACTCAGGTCCCAGTTGACAATGGGCACGTCATGTTATCCGTGCATTAACATCGGGTCAAAGGCCACGGAATCCAATTAGTCCACGGGATACATTGAATCGAAATTGAAGTAGTCACATTGAATTAACGTCTTGTGGGAAACGACTTTCCGCCGACGTGATGCGAGAGGGAAATTCTCGTGCGCTCGCACACACGACTGTTGAGTCGAGTCGTACAAATTAATCGGTTCTTTTTTTTTCCCCGCCCTCGAGATCCCAAGATCGTTTCTGTACAACTGCACCTTGTTCCGCAACCCCTCTCGCGTGTTTCCGTTCGGATAAACGGCATCCCGCGATATAGCAGCGATCATTATGCACCGACCTATATCTCCAGCCGCTTGGCCATATCTCACCTGACCCACTCGACCCCTTGCCCGACGATTATGCAAGTGCACACGAGTCTGCGTCTGGCGCGAGTGCCTCTTTTTTCCTCCTCTTTTTACTTTCCCTTGCGCAATCGATTCTCGTTACAATTAACCCACCGCGTTCGATCCGCAGAAAGCCATCGACGCTGTCTTCGTTAAATCATCGCGGGCACGCTCAATTATCGAAGGCCCCGCGGTGCAGAACTGGAGGCCATAAGTCGTGCGTCGAGCTAAATGGATCGTTTTCAACGTCCAGCCATCGACGCACTGTTAGGCCTGTACATTTCAATGGCCATTGAAATCGTACGGGCGCGATTATCAGTACAGTGCGAGGCATGATTTATCCCGGAGGGTCGATAAATATTTATTAAGAAAATCGTGACGCGGCTGGAATTGTTAGCGTCGGCCGCGGCCGAGCAGTGGCGGGGTGGGTCGATAAATTTGAAGTGCACGAAATGCGCGCTGCGAGGATCGTCAGGCACGAGCCTGAATCTACCGTGACGCGACTCGCCAATTATTTCCCGCGGACGTTAAGAGAGCGTCTCGACGGACGGCGAACAAAGCTTCCATCCTGCGTTACGATCTTCACTCCCGGCACTTCCATTCTGCTCCCGAGACGGTATCGTTCGGAAGAGGCAAATTTTTTCGTCGGGCCACTTTGAGAACCGGTATTTAAGAGGCCGGCAGGTAGGCATCGACGATGAAAGGACCTGTAGCGCGTGTAGTTAGCCGGGAACGGGCCGCTCGCAGCGGGCGGTAATAAGCGCTTATCTTTGCCGCGATAGCAAAAGGAGCCGCCCGTTAACGCCGCGGACAATCGCGCGCGCGCTCGCGCCCGGTCCGTGAGAACGGAAGAACTCACTCGAGGGAGAGTAAACTTTTAACTATCCACCGGTCGGGGCTTCTTTCACCCCTTCTTCGTTGCTTCCTAGCCGAAGAAGCCCTTCCCTGGCGACGCCAGATAAGATCTGATTTTGCGGACCGACGACCGGCGTGTCGGGAAAGCGTGCTTGCGATAGAAAATTGCTCATATGCACTGCCCGGTGATCGAGTAGGATAGTCCGATGGTTTCCAGGAAAAAAGTAACGCATTATGCGGCCTACTTACGGACCGCGTCGTGTCGAAGCATTCGCGTACTGCGACCACCATCGGTGAAAGGATATGTTTAGCTTTATGTATGCAGGGTGAGGCAGCTAACTTGATAGCCTCGAATAACTTCTAAATTATGCGTTGTAAAGAAAATTATTTCTGCAATGGTTGCATGGTATGAAGAAGTGCATCATATGGTGTACGTGGATTTTTTATAGGTGCGTATATACGCGCAGTACACAATTTTGTATACGACGCATAATGTAGAAGTTTTATTTTCTATCCAATGTGATCAAGTTAGGTGCCTTGTACACGTCTAATAACATTTGGAAATGGACACTTCCGAATGTTCACAACGCACCCGCCACTCGATGCGCAGCAAACGAATGCAGGTCGCCTTGTTCTTTAAATACCTAATCACTGTCTTGGAACGTATAATTAATGGCAGGCGAAACATGAATAACTGACAGCGAATGTCGAAATCGTTGGATGTCGTTATTTTAGCAGCGACGTATTCAAACGCTATTTCGACGTTACCATTCTCGCCATGCGCCGTCCGATTTCCGGAAACGACTCGTCAAGCGGAAAGACGGATCGGCGGCGGCAGTGAGGAGCGGACTCGGATTCGCAGGCGAAGTCCGTCCGCATTCGGGATGTTTGCTCCCAATTTGAGGCCAGCTCGGAGAGATCGTGATTCGCAGTTACCGGCTTTATCGTCCGTGAACTTCGCCTCTCGCGGGGGGAACGAGAAGGAACGATTGCGAGAAGGAAGAAGAACGGGGGCACACGAGGCGAGGTGAAGATCTTTTCTTCTCGTCCGACCCCGGAGAGGCGGCGAAAGAATTGTCGCCGGCACGGGAGGGAGGACGTGAGAGGCGAGAATTTGGGAGCGGAAGATAAGGCGGCAGGAAGGCGAGGAATCTTCGGCTTTGAGGAAGAGCGAGGAATACGAATTTTTTGTTAAGGAACGACGAAGGAAGAATGAGAGGACGCGGGAGCGAACGCGTTAAGATCCCAGATCGAGCGGCTGGCAGCAGGTTCCCGTGTTCATCTCGGACCAAATTGGTGGCCGCTCGGAATACATTCTGATCCCTCGCGACCCCTCGCCACTGACAAATGGTCTGGCCCTGAAAACCGTGCCGTTATTTCGTGTTTCTTCGCCGACCGCACTCTCCGGCTTTCGTCCTTTTTCTACTCTCTCTCTCTCTCTTTCTGTCTCTCTACGTCGTCGGGGACACTTCGAACAAACGTTTTACGAAGGCGCGTGAGCGACCACGGAGGCGGAGGACAAGAGTCAGAGACAGAAACGCCGAGAGCGTGGGACAAGGAACGTAAAAAAAATGGGGGGAAGAAATTGTGGGATGCACACTTACTACTCCTTTTTTTCCACCCGCGCATACCGTGCCCCCGAATTCGCACTGTCATCCAGGTTTCATTATCGCCAGATCATCCTGCGTGCCATCTGCCATCGAGCCGATTCATGATCCACGACTTCGCGCAACGGATTCGCAGGTGTCGATTAAAACATTCTTCTACCAATCGACGCCGGCGTTGCGGCGAGTCTTATCACACCCCAAATTTCGAGGCGGATCGATCCGTCGAATGTGCACGTGCCCGGTCAAAGGGTCAGAGGGTTCCTCAGTGGGAGATCGATGGGCTGCGAGCGATCCTATTAACATTAATGAAACCAGAAACACGAGACTAATTGTGCGGAAGTGCAGCTGACCCAGAAGTGGCGTTCGAGGAGACGAAAGGAAGCCCGCACGATGCTCGCTGGCAGAGGTAAAAAGAAGGCCACGTAGGTGAGACAAAGAGCCTGCAGGTGCATTACGGTTTTTGTTCATCGCTTCAACCCATTTCTGAGGGTTGTAAACGGACGAGGGAGGGGTGAGAGAGTAAGAGAGAGACTGAGGGAGGGTGGGTTTCGTCTCAGCTCCACCAGCGACGCGAACGTCTGTCTATAACCGCTGCGATAATCAAGTTAGCCTACTTGTTCCGCTAATGCCGCAGAATCGTAGCACGGGAGGAGACTTATGTCGACGCTAATTACGTTTCTCGTGTGTCATGTGGACTGTGAAGATTGTTGTTGGCCTTGGCTCCTGCTCGGACTTGTTAAGATTGCGGTACGGGTATTATTTTTTTATTGTTGATTTGGTATTAGTAATATCGAGCATTGGAAACGACTGGTTCGATATTTCGCCATAATGAAGGCTCTTGTTTTCTGCCATTTTTCTTGTCTATCGAAATACGTACGATTATTCCAGACATTGAGAAGACTTAAATATCAACCTTAATTATTGCAAAATGATTGTTCCTGAGCCAGAACAAAAAATGCGTACGTTTTAAATTGCCCAATTTTCATTCCAAGAAATAATGTGTTCCTCTTGTTTGTCTCTGTCAAAGTATTCCTGTCGCGCCCACTTTGCCCGGATCGTCGATCTTTAATCCCATCCCGCCCGGCCCCAAACGTAAATTGATCGATCCGCAGCATAATCTCGCCGCGGTTGCGTAACACTTTGGCCAAGAGCCGATAAAAACGTCGCGTGTAACGTCTCACCGAGCGGGAAGCCATTACCCGCGCCGACATTATTATCCATTATCATGCCGCGAGTGGATGGTGTGGGCGGTGCGTTCCTCGTTAATAAACCCCGCACCCTTACCCAAGTCGCGATCCATAAGAAAGTTTCAAGACGCGCGCGCAGGGGTATCGTCGCTTCGAGATTCCGAACTATTTGAAAAACTTCGAGGGGCCGTGTTTCACGCGCCCGATTAAGCGCACATGTCGTTCCCTGCCATTCTCGGCGGCCGCATTAACGACGCCCGG
The DNA here is from genome assembly GCA_963942575.1 of Priocnemis perturbator. NCBI lineage: Eukaryota > Metazoa > Arthropoda > Insecta > Hymenoptera > Pompilidae > Priocnemis > Priocnemis perturbator. Next base: position 14,943,008 of record OZ012643.1, on the reverse strand, counting down.
TAAGGCGCGTGTAACAAGCTTAATAAAGTGTCGCGTAAAAAGCGAGGCCGTCGGTGCGTGGTTAAAGGACTTCCGTAATCTCGATCCTAAGTCATTATAAAGCTGAAGAAGTTGTAGGTGCAGAGATGAAAGGACGTAAAAAGCGCGCGTAGCGTCCCGAGTCCGGACCTGCGAGGTACCGTGTATACGAATCTGTGATAATGAAGAGAAAGACGTTGTCCGGGCTGCTGTCGGAGTGTCGAGGGAAAAAAAATGGAAATAAGAGACGAAGATTTTGTATTTTAAAGATCTCATTAAAAGGGTTGATCAACATCGAGGGCAAGGGCTAAAAGTGTACGGAGGAAGGACGAGGCACGGGAGAAGAGGAATCCGTTATAAACGGGACCCCCGTGAAGGTTCAGCATCCGGGAGGACGAATGTCTTATGAGAATAGAATGTACATGCACGAAAAGCTGAACGTCATGGCACGAAAATTAATGTCGCCGTGGAAGTCTCAACAGGAGGTTCCTATTTCTTCTTCTTCTTCTCTCTTTCTCTTTCTTCTTTTTTGATTTCTCGGAACGGAGGTCAGCCGTTTCAGTCTGGTCGACCTTTTTCCATAATCCGAGCTTCGCAAAAACGTTCGCTTTCTCTTTCTCGTCCTCCAGCACCGCCGCCCCCCACTTCGCTCCTCTGCCTCTTATTGCCTACGATCAATTTAACATGTCCGCAAGATCACAGGGTGGCTGCCTCTTCCAGCAGAATGCGCGCCGGCTCGAATCTATCGAAGTGAATAAGAATGGGGGGAATGGGTAGGGGCGGAAGCGAAGGAAGATGACGATGATACACGGTCGCGAGGATTTTCCATTTCTCGCGAGAGATTTTCGACAGACCCTCCTTTTTGTCCCATCCGCCACCCCCTCTCCGTCTATTCAGATTCCGGGAGAATTTGCCTGCCAATCGTTTCGTCTGCGGACGAAGCCCAGTATTTCATGAATCATGGATAAGCATTTTTCAACGGCCACCGTTCGGCTTCGGATAAAGATCCTTCGCTCGCGCTCGTTGCCCAAATATGTTTCTTGCCCGGATAAGCCGTAGTATATATACAGTCAGTGGCAGAAAGATTCGGACACTAAAATATTTTGAATTCATCTTTTCATATCTCGGCCATTTGTCAATGGATCGTGATTTTTCTTATTTCATCTGATTCGTCTTTCATTCAAGTTAACGAAAATGTGTATTTTATTTTTAAATTAATACATGGTCTATTATATATTAAATAATAAGTTCCATCATGTCACTTTTTCGGGCGGCAAAAAGATTCGGACACTTGTGTTTCTATCATTGTTTAATTCGACGTGCACTATTTTTAAACTTTTGCCGCACGTCCTTGTTGACTTAATACTTCCCTTAACAGATGTAGCGTGTGAAACAATTTTTTTTGTTAATATTTAATCGGATATCACGTTCATTTCTCCTTTGATTTTCATTTCAAACTTATTATTGTTTTTTTCCATTTTTTCGACGACATTTTCCAAAAATTTTTTCGCAGTATTGAAGCGCAAGGGTTGTGAAGACCGATGAAGGACTTTGAGCTAGTGGTGCAACGCAAATTGTTGCTCCCTGTGTGCTTTTTGTTTGGATTTGGTGCCTCGATAGAATGTACGACTTTCGTAGAACGCCATTTTCTCAGCAACCGCTACTAATTTTTTTATTCTTGGACTGAACTAATGAACCTTATGCATGAGAGAACTAATAAATTCCAATTTTGCAACTCTATTGTTTAAATTATAGATTTTACAAGCTAGTAGTATGCTACGGCAGAGTGTCCGAATCTTTTTGGAACTTTTCACTAAGGTGTATATGAGCGTCCGAATCATTTTGCACCTTTTCACTATAGGTGTATAAAAGCGTCCGAATCTTTTTGAAACTTTTCACTAAGGTGTATATGAGCGTCCGAATCATTTTGCAACTTTTCACTATAGGTGTATAAAAGCGTCCGAATCTTTTTGAAACTTTTCACTAAGGTGTATATGAGCGTCCGAATCATTTTGCAACTTTTCACTAAGGTGTATATGAGCGTCCGAATCATTTTGCAACTTTTCACAACAGGTGTATAAAAGCGTCCGAATCTTTTTATCACATTTGGAATAGGCAATTTTTGACAAGTATTGTCCGAACATTTATGCCACATTAGGAACATACATTTCGTGAAGTAATGTCCGAATATTTTGTATGTCCGATTAATTGTGCGACTTTTGTAAAATTTATGTTACGTTACAACATAATTTCGTAGTTAATAAATTAATAAATTACTGATTCACATATTAACTGGATAAGTGGAGAGTTGCGCTGAAGATGTAATGATTAAAGATTTATGTCTTTACCAATGCAAACACTTTATTTTAAATATAATAATATCAATGATAATGATAATAATAACTATACATTGGATTGAAATTTGTTGACAAAACAAAACAAGATTACAATAAATAAATAAGTAAGTAAGTATGTACATAAGCAAGTAAATAAAGAAACAAATAAACAAACAAACAAATAAATAAACAGAAAAATAAACAAACAATTAAATATGGAAACAGAGAAATAAATAAATAAATAAACAAATAACTAAACAAAGAAATAAACAAATAAATTAACAAAATAAGAAAGGACGCCTTCAACAGCAATACCCGTTCGCTTTTCTATCTGAAAATAAACAATATAATACATTAAAAATACTCAGCCGCTAAGCTAACATAACCCGTTTGCACATTGAGTGCTTTAGGCAATAAAAAATGCAAAATTAAATTTGCTATTAGATAAATACTTACAGTATTAATATTTTGTGGGGTAACCCCTTTGTTGGCAAACCTCCGTCAGCCGCCTCGGCATATTTGAAATAATTTTTTGGACTTACTGTTTAACGTACGTAAAGCTAACGTTGTAAAGCACTCAATGTGCAAACGGGTTATGTTAGCTTAGCGGCTGAGTATTTTTAATGTATTATATTGTTTATTTTCAGATAGAAAAGCGAACGGGTATTGCTGTTGAAGGCGTCCTTTTTTATTTTGTTAATTTATTTGTTTATTTCTTTGTTTAGTTATTTGTTTATTTATTTGTTTATTTCTCTGTTTCCATATTTAATTGTTTGTTTATTTTTCTGTTTATTTATTTGTTTGTTTGTTTATTTGTTTCTTTATTTACTTGCTTATGTACATACTTACTTACTTATTTATTTATTGTAATCTTGTTTTGTTTTGTCAACAAATTTCAATCCAATGTATAGTTATTATTATCATTATCATTGTTATTATTATATTTAAAATAAAGTGTTTGCATTGGTAAAGACATAAATCTTTAATCATTACATCTTCAGCGCAACTCTCCACTTATCCAGTTAATATGTGAATCAGTAATTTATTAATTTATTAACTACGAAATTATGTTGTAACGTAACATAAATTTTACAAAAGTCGCACAATTAATCGGACATACAAAATATTCGGACATTACTTCACGAAATGTATGTTCCTAATGTGGCATAAATGTTCGGACAATACTTGTCAAAAATTGCTTATTCCAAATGTGATAAAAAGATTCGGACGCTTTTATACACCTGTTGTGAAAAGTTGCAAAATGATTCGGACGCTTATATACACCTTAGTGAAAAGTTGCAAAATGATTCGGACGCTCATATACACCTTAGTGAAAAGTTTCAAAAAGATTCGGACGCTTTTATACACCTATAGTGAAAAGTTGCAAAATGATTCGGACGCTCATATACACCTTAGTGAAAAGTTTCAAAAAGATTCGGACGCTTTTATACACCTATAGTGAAAAGGTGCAAAATGATTCGGACGCTCATATACACCTTAGTGAAAAGTTCCAAAAAGATTCGGACACTCTGCCGTAGCATACTACTAGCTTGTAAAATCTATAATTTAAACAATAGAGTTGCAAAATTGGAATTTATTAGTTCTCTCATGCATAAGGTTCATTAGTTCAGTCCAAGAATAAAAAAATTAGTAGCGGTTGCTGAGAAAATGGCGTTCTACGAAAGTCGTACATTCTATCGAGGCACCAAATCCAAACAAAAAGCACACAGGGAGCAACAATTTGCGTTGCACCATTAGCTCAAAGTCCTTCATCGGTCTTCACAACCCTTGCGCTTCAATTCTGCGAAAAATTTTTTGGAAAAAGTCGCCGGAAAAATGGAAAAAAACAATAATAAGTTTGAAATGAAAATCAAAGGAGAAATGAACGTGATATACGATTAAATATTAACAAAAAAAATTGTTTCACACGCTACATCTGTTAAGGGAAGTATTAAGTCAACAAGGACGTGCGGCAAAAGTTTAAAAATAGTGCACGTCGAATTAAACAATGATAGAAACACAAGTGTCCGAATCTTTTTGCCGCCCGAAAAAGTGACATGATGGAACTTATTATTTAATATAAAATAGACCATGTATTAATTTAAAAAAAAATACACATTTTCGTTAACTTGAATGAAAGACGAATCAGATGAAACAAGAAAAATCACGATCCATTAACAAATGGCCGAGATATGAAAAGATGAATTCAAAATATTTTAGTGTCCGAATCTTTCTGCCACTGACTGTATTTCGCAGAATCAAGGACATTTATCGGTATTTAATTTTCTTCACGCTTGTTAACGCGCGTGGTTTCTCCACGCTTCCTGTTTTTTTTTTGTTCGAATGCCCTTGCATTGCCCCGGCCGTTACGGATAATTGATACCGGACGATATCAGTGGAACGGCGGGCCGATAATCGATACCGAATGCGCGACATCTCGTTTTCACCTTTAAATGCGCGCACTTCATTGAAACGAGCCACGGCATTAAAGAAGATTGTCGATGTAAGGACGAAAATGACCGGTCTCGCTGTTTCTCGCGCGAGCACTTCGAGGATGCCGAAGCGTCGGCCCGAAAAAAGGAGCGCTCGCCGAGAAGTGTTAATTTCGCGAGGCAATAATTTCCAGGCAACTTGAGCCGGCGGTAATTGCCATTTCGTCGCTTATCATGATTTCGCCATCCATCCGTGCGAGCGTTCGAGGCCTCTGGCCACCTTTCTTTCCGAATGGAATCCACTTCCGGTCCCGTGCCCGTCGCCATTCGTCGACGCGACGAGAATTCTCACAATGGCCACACACACGTGGCCATCCTAAAAGTCATCCCCTTTTTGCACCCTCTCTCTTTCTCTCTCTCTCTCTCTTTGTCGTACACTTTACCTTTCTCTTTTCCCTCCTTCTTCCGCACGTCCTCCTCCTTCCTTTCAACTCTCGCGCGGAAATCAATATTCCGTCGTGAACTTGCCCTGTCCGACGATGGGCGCACAATTTATTTTTCCCTCGGCCCGCTATCTCCACTTTTCGGCCTTCCTCTTTCTTCCGGCTGTCCTCCGGCGAGAAGAAAGAGCGGCTGGAAATCGAGAATGGAATTTGATTTCGGGGCGAGATCGACGCGCGGAATAAGAGATATCGTTGTCCACTGTTCGTCGAGCTCCCCTGGCCCGAACGACTTAGCCCGTACTCTTCCTATCGCGCTTTCTTATTTATACGTGTCTCTCCATTTTTGCTCGCGCGCCGATTAATTAATGGGGCCACGTCGGACAAGTAGTTGGAACAAGGAAACATGAATAATTTGGAGGACGGAACGCAGGAACATTGATTCGGACTGCGAATGGTTTTCAGAAAAACGTTCTGGCGGAAGTTTCAACGAAAATGGAATCCGTCTGTGTCGGGAGATAATATTAAGAAACTTTGAAAAAGCATCGGAGTACTGTATCAGGATCTTAGTTCTTCAGGATTTTAATTCAAGGATGAAGAAGGTACGCAGGAGGGAGGAGAGATGAAAACGGGAGCAAGATTGATACCTATTTCCGGCAAACAGCGCGGAAAAGCGGGGGTTCCTTTCGACTGTTTCTCTCTCTCTCTCTCTCTCTTTCTCTCTCTCCCTCTACTTTTTCTTTCAGTCGGCGGATTGCCTGGAATTTTTCGCTTTACTCTCCGCAGTGAATGGAGTCTGCGCGGGTGTCTGTGGATGAGTGCGTGAGGGGTCTGAAAGCCACGCGACACGTGTCGATAATGCGAGAGCGCGTTGCTCGTTCGTACGCAAAGGTCGAATCTCATTTCGGCGGAGATCGTCTGCGCGACGATCGGCACGCGAAAGTATTCGGCGAAAAGAAGGGGCAAACGGGCGGCTCCGCCTCGCGATATTAAGCGCCATTACTTACGACGAGTTCGTTCTTCCTAGTCTCCTTCGCACATCGCGTGCCTAGCTCTCTAGGATCGCGCGCGAGAATCGATTCCGCGGATCGCACTTTTTCTCGACGCACCAATCCGGAAATGTTGATTATACGCGCCTTGACATACTCAGCTCACACCGAATTCCGCCTCTTGCTCGAGGCAGCCAGCCGTCGACGCCACGACGTCAAACGGTCCCAAACCTCACTGTTTCGAACTCGCGGCCAAAGACATAGTTCGGACCGAGCGCGAAACACTGGCCGTTCTCCAGCGAATCGAACCTGCCGCCTCTTTAGTTCCCCTGGCGCGATTCCCAACGGGACGCGGCATATTTTGCATACTCAGAGGTCCGGCGTCCATTTGATGTGGTCGGGACCGAGGCTGCCGCCTTCGTATGGATCTTGCGCCGGGCGGTTGACGGGGGTGTGGATCGGCATAGAGCGTCGGAGTGGTAGAAGGGCGCGTTCAACTCACCCTTAACGGTATCTTACACCCCTGGCAGGCAGGATATTGCAAGCTGTAGGATGTTTGACTTGCCAAGTAAACCGCCGTCAACCCCACCTTTGCTCCTTCAGCCGCCCACTCACCCCACTCACCCTCCCTCTCTGTCCCTCTCTTTCCAACCCTCTCAACCCCCGTTTCTCGTGTTCCTCCTCGATACCCCCCCTCGATCCACCGTTTCTGCCAGACGTGTTCTAATAAGGGATATTATACTGCAGTAGGTAAGCGAGCTTTCGTAGAGCGGCCCGACGCCGTAGGTCGAGAGGGATGAAGGGGGCGTGGGAAGGGGTTAGGGTAGGACCGTGGGAAGGGGCGGCGAGCGAGCGGGGGGACAACTTTGTCCTGGCACTGGCTGGCGCTACGCTAAATTGCGGCTTACCTACCCCTAATTAATTTCGGCAGATTTATATGCTCGCGCCCACCCCTCGCGGCGAGGTAGGACGACAGGGCACGTCATGAGTTTGCTCGTCGGCCGACGGCGCGGCATCAAGTCGTCGTGATGAGAGCAGATGCGTGCGTCGTGACGGATGGAAGTTCGCTGGCCGGACGGAAGGACGGACCGGGTGCGAGAGGGAATTTTGTTCGGGATTTATCGACGGCCAGACGTCGTTGCGGGGAAAAGTGGACGGAGTCGCGTGTTGGGTCGGACACATGTCGGGCCCGGGGATGTATATGTTCATCGGGTGAATTGATATGACGACGCTTCGAGGCTACCGAGCTCGCCGGTAATTATGAAAGTGGCCAAGTGGACGAATCTGCGAGCGTGGAACTTCTCATTTATTACGTGTCGTATCGATTTACATTGCCGACTACGCGGCTCATGGGATTTTTTCGCGAATTCTTCGAGCGGACCACTTTCATTATCATAGGCGTAAATGGGAAACGCTTTCAGTGGCCGTTGAATGAATAATGAAATAACGTACGGTGCGTTCGGATCGACGTCGACTGTTCGAAGACGCGGGGTCGGAGTTCGTGGAGTGGGAAGAAATATGGAGCATCGCGTCGACGTCTCGATGGAAAATATCGGCGTCGGAGGGCCTCTCGAACGGATCTCTCGAGTAAGTCAGTACGAAGTCGAGGATGCGTTCAAGTAGGACGCCGGCAGACGCGGAACGTCGAAACATCCGGATACAGCGGTGACGGAAAAAGACAGCGGGCCCGAGACGAGGCGAGGGAGGGGGTGGAGTGAAAAAGAAGTGTGACGTGGCGAAGCGTGCCGCGGAAATATTATTCTCCTCTCGCCCCATTCGCCCCCGCTCACCCGTGTCTCACTTTCTCACACGTGCGCGCCAGTCCGCTTTCTCACGTCGACGACGATGAAGGCTGCACATGTTTTCACAGCAAATATCCCGAAGAAGTGTCTGCCCGTGGCGCGCGGGACGATGAATACAAAGGTCCTCGTTTGATTTCCTACCCCCTACCCCCACATTCCCCCCTTCAACCCTCTTAGCTGTCTCCCGCTGTCTCCTCTTGTCTCCGCTCGTCTCTTGTCTCGAGCGTTTCGCGCTTAACGGAAAAGACGACGGGGTTACCGGCGGCCTCGTAAGAATCGCGAGCGTGGCAAGAGTCGGGACCTCTGAAGAATTCAACCTCGGCTCGTATCACTTTTCCGCCGATGTCGGCACCGGCCGCTCGGCTAATGGATTGCGAGTCGCCCTTATTTAATATGCTTAATGTACCTTTCGACGTACTCTATTTGTAAATGAAACTCGCCGGGGCGACTGTACAAATTGATAGAATAATTGAGTGCGCGCGGGCGCGGAGAGCGGAGGCGGCTCGTCGCGATTCCGAAAGTCGCTATCGGTCGCATCGATTATTTCGACACCCGGATATCGGGCCGAGACGCTGCGCCAGACAGAAATATTCCTGGAAAAGTAAGCGACGGATACTTCCGCCGCACTCGGGCTGTCGCGACGAATGAGTAATCGATTCGCGACGGCGTGGGCGGAGGTAGAGTTCATTAAGGTGGCTGATATTTGCGTTTTATCAAGCGGTGCTGTAGATAGATATCCGGAGTGACGAGACGAGAATTTCCGAATGATGTATTTCCGACGATGACCCGCCATGCTCAGACTCGAAAATTCGAGCACTGAATTTCCGATCCAGGCTCCGAGGAACGTGCGCACCTCGAACGCACGTCGTCCCGACGTCCGGTAGGTGTTCTCGAAGCTTTCAGGGAAGCGTGGCATAGTTCGCAAAAATAACGAGGCGAACGCGCGTAAGCGACGCGTTTAGAGTGCCGTGCGCAACGTGTTAATTGCCTGGTAACCGAAGCTGACTGCATCCTCTCTCTCTCTCTCTCTCTCTCTCATCTGTTTTCCCTGTTTTTTTCGCCGGCACTTCCTTCGATCCCGCATCGTTCCCGACTCGGTAAGCTCGTGATAGCCGCATTGCAGCTGCAGCCGTGCAATTTGCAAACGCGGAAAATCCTCTGCGGGTGGCTCGATCCCACCGTCGGATTTCTCGGCGCACCCGGAATATGAATAAACTATACGCAACCTCTCACCCAGCCTCGCGCACTTTCTTTCTCACTCCTCCTTCTTCCTCATCGTGCCCTCCCTCTTCCGCTATATAGTCTTTCACTGCTCTTTCGGCTTCCGTTTCGTTCCGTCTTTCGCAGACGTTGCGCCGTGCTAACATCGTTTCCTCCTCCTACTTCTTCTTCTTCTTCTTCTTCTTCTTTCTACCTCCTCTCTTCTCTCCTCCACTTTCCACCTTGGCTCCGTTCCTCGCGCAACACCTCCCTCGGAATTCATTTCTTTCGCGCCCTTCGGCGCAGGAATTCGTTAGACTAGTTATACATTCGTGAGAGGTTCCTGCGTAAAGGGGAGCGTCCGGAGTTAATGACGACTCCAACTATTGATGCAGCACGATGAATTCTTTGTGATCGAGTATGCGCGCAATGAGCATTCCTACAGGCAAGCCGTCGATCCATTTTTCAAGCCAACATTAATTCACCACCCTCGCCCACTGCTTCCTCTAAATCTACTAAACTCGCGCTCATTTTACTGTCTCGACGTTACGACTTCTTCGCTCCCACGAATTCGAACCTCCACACGTTCCGTCTCGCACTCGCTCACCCATACCGATGCCGAGTCGAACGAGCCCCGAGACGACTTCTCCTCGAAATCGGCCGGCCCCTTTCATCCCGGCCTTTACTTTAATCCCGACGCGTGTGACATAAACTTCCTGCACGCATGATCGCGCCGTATCGAGCGTCGATCTCGCTGCCGCTCCGGCGATCGTTAGTCTGGAAACGAGTGGTGCCGGTGGAAGACGATTGCCGAGGGTAACTTGATAAAAAAGAAAGGGCAGTTAAAGAGGCGAGTCGGAGATTGGCGATCGCGAGGGAAGAGCAAAGGAGACATCCCGGCAGTTTCGCCGATCAGATAACGGCCGAGGCTAATTTCATGCGTTAAGGGAACCTCGAATCGCCTTCGAGCTGATAAAGGAGCGCATTTGGTCACGCACGCTCACCTTCCAGAGACGCTCGCGCAGGTTTATGCGCACGGACGACAGCGCGCGTATTGCTCGTCGCTGTTTGTGGCACGAATCGCGAGCCGTGGGAATTTTGATTCAGCGTTTCACTCTTTTTCTCGCCGCGACTGCCGAAGCACGTCATTTCGTATGCATGCGCTGCGAACGGCTGACTGTGCGCTCAATGGGGAAAGCTTTTGTCGGGAAATAAAGCGAACGGACGAGTGATTACGATTCTATTCGGAGTATTTAGAGAGGTGTATCGTTATTCGGACCGCAGCGGATTGGTCCGGTGATTTCGGTAATTAATAAATCGTTATTAAACGCGGCGCCGTGCAATTGTAATTGCGCGTGGCGATAGGGGGTATTATTAGAATTATAATAATAGAGAACCGTTACTCCGATAATGCGCCAACGTTTGCCTAAGTCGAGGCTGATCGTACACGTTCGCCGGGTGGCGTGATGCGAGAGTCGACCCACATCTGAATCTCAAAGCGCAATCGCACTTTTAGAATAATAAAAAAAAAGCCAGTGGGCACAATCGCGGCGTGCCGTAAAAAAGCGCGTAGCCGCATTAATAGAATAAGCGATAAATTTTCATTACTCCGAAATCTGGGCCAGCGATACGGATAGCTGGCAGACACGCGTGATGGAGTCTCGACGCGAAGGCCTTTTTCCAGTCGACGAAAAGAATAATAGTGGGCCGCGAGGCTTCGCCTGCGAGACAAGACACGTTGCTGTCGCCGACAGAGACAGGCAGAAAATAGACGCGGAAACGTCGGGTTTCGTTGCAAAATCGTCGCATTTGTCGCGCTCAATGTTCGTACGGAGTCTCGTCCGTCGCCTGAATTCAATCGACCCTCGTATATCACTCCCCAGATCCCTGTACTTAAATACAACGTTCGCCGGGTTCGAAGACTACTGCGCGGCCGGGACGATTTGCGGAAATGCGGAATCGAGGCCCCGAGGAAAGCTCCTTAACGATCTAATGCCGCGACAGTCGTCGCGCTCCCAATCGTAATGCGATTAGAATGCCGTTTTCGTACGACCGCGAAAGGTCTCGGAAATTCTTGACACGCCGATGCGTTGGCGCTCGCGACGTACCGCGCATTCCCGTTCGATATATCGATTCCCACCCCCGCCTCAACGGGCAAGCGTTCCGATACACCTCGGATAGCGCGCGGAATTTCCTGCAATTTGACTCGATTTTAATGTCTCAATGCGGAGGGCAATATTTTCGCGGATAATTATGCGTTCGGATTGTCGAGATCGATAAGAGCCGGCTTCGGTAGTTATTACGTTTGCACTAAGTTATAGTCGAAGCGACCGGTTCCCTATGCGCTCCGATTTGGCATCTTTTTATTGCCGTCACTCGGCGAGCGGCGGCCGTAAATCAATTTGTTGATAATTATCGTGTACGCCGCGAGTGTCGTTGTCTGTTATTTTACGCACCAGAAGTCGCGGCCGGGGCCGATTCGAGAAATTCTTCGGGTGGCCGGGAATTAATTAAGGAAACGTCGAAACGCCAGTTTGACGTCGCGCGGGTGTGCCGTTCGAAAGATTCGTAATGTATGTACGTAAACCTGATAAGACGTGCTCGGCTGGCGACGTGTACGTTTCACGGGATTTCACAATGTCGGTAGTGTTGGGATTCGTGCCGCTCGGAGGATGGAGTATTCGATGCCACGCTGGGAGAGTTTATTCGCGAGGCTCGCTTCTTTTCGCCATTTATTCGCCGACTTCCCGACGGATAAGTGACGTCACTCAGACGCCTTCAATGTTATTCATCTCAATGCCTCGCTCTCCGTTCGTCGCGAGTTTAAGCGATCATTCACGTCTCGCAGACGCGATTCACGTACTGTCGTTTGTACGGACAAAAATTCGGCGTCTTTCCAAATTTTGACTCCGTTAAGAGTGTGGTGCAGCACTTAGTTGATGCAGAGAAAAGTGCAAAAATCCAAGTATTGTTTGCGGTCTCGTCGCGCGGCGCTCCGAGAGATTTACAGCGAGCCGGTGCGAAAACAAAGTGGCCGATTCGAGATTTAGTGAACCGTGGATGTTGGTACGGCGAGACCGAGGGCAAAAAGGAGCGAGCGCTAACGATGTTCTCGTAACGAGGCGCCGGCGTAAATATGCGGACAGCGAGGATAATTAATGCAATTAAGCGGGCTTTCGTACATTCGACTCGCGGCAGCGCGGGGGCCGGCGCGAAGTCGACGAAGGAAAAAGGACTCACGAGAAAGAAGCGAGACGCGGGACGATGAATAAGAATGTCCCTTGTCGTACAATGTCCAATCAGGAGGAAGAAATATATATGAGATAAGACATCGCACCTCTTTAGCATACCGTACAGACTTCGCGTACACGAACAAATTATAGTGCAGACAGAATAAAAAAGAAGAAACGATGCGATACGATCCACAGAAAGCGTATGAAAGTTGAATGATTCTTCTCCGAGTTCGTAATGTTTAAAATTTACAGTGAGAGTGCATCGAAATAAGAGGCGACACGGGAGGCTGCGACGGAAAGTAGCGTCGCGACGTTAAGTATGCGCCGGGTCGCGTGTAACAATTGAGAGGTAAAAGCGACGTGGACAGCGTTGTCTAGCGGCTAATAAAAGTCAGGTCAGAGGGACTAAAGCGGGCGCGACAGAATCGGAGAAACGAGAAGCGGACTTACGAACGGGAGTAATGCTTCGGAACGGCACGTACCAGCGACGTAACTCAGGCTTTTATTGAAAGTTTACGCGGAAGAGGGACGTGTACTGCGCGAGCAATTATTCACGGTGTAACCGAGGTTTATGATCGGCACTGTATTTCAACGCGCTCCGTAAATTTCGCCAATTCGCCGGTTGAATCGAAATTTATCCCTGTCTTTAATTCGTCATCCGTCATGCTCTCTGCAGTACTCAATGTACGCGTACACAAATCGCTGACATCGAAGCCTCGAACGCCGTCGACGAATGTGACGCGAGACCACAAAAATTCGGCACATACATTAAAGGCCGAACAACGATAAAGAACCGGCGAACGCGCGGGCTAGAAATTTGGTTGAGCGGAAAGCTGCGGCCGTAAGGTCGCAAATTCTCGCCTCGCGTTTCGGCCCAGAATATCTGTCTATTTCATTGGGCCGGGGATATTCATCGGGCGCCGGGTACACAAAGCCTGCATTTGCTGGTCGATCGAGCATCAACATTAAACAGGACCGAAGCGTTGCGTTTTCGCGGCGAAGAATTTCGACACAATTTCGTGCTCGTTCGTTCGAGCGCGCGCGTCCGACGAACAAAGACGGATAATCGTCGGGCGCGGATTGGCAGCTGGGCTTTTTAATTACGCAGAGAAAGAGAGAGAGGGACGATACCTTTACGAGCAATTCGTTGCAACGGAGGGGTGCACGGACGGACTCAGGGAAGGGCAGTCCTATCGGCTATTCTCGACGGACGACAATTCACGGGGTCATCGATAGCGGTTCGTCTCTCGTCTAATAAAAGTCGACTCGGAGGAGGAGCGGTGGGACTCGATCGCGAATAACCCCAGGCAACATATCACCGTCGACGTGTCAGTATCCAGACCGAGAATTTATTCGTTTCCCCGCTCAACTCATGTACGCCCCGCGTGCGAGACAGAAGTGGCGGCACAAGGGGGGACAAAGTATACTTGCTTGGAAAATTGAATAAAGTCACTATAACACGTTCGCTGCGCATTGCGAACGTTTCTGCACGAAAAAGAGCATTTAAGGTATTGCACGATGTACAGCGGCACTTTGTCGTACTCCACTCTTCGTTACTGATAATTTCGATCGTCTCTTGTGTACGTCGTTGTCGAAATGATCAGCCCCCGACGTCGGGTCTCGGTGATGGAATCTTGATTGGCAAAAATTGATCTCGTTTTCCCCCGATCCATTTTTCTCCGCCGGCAGCGCCACCCTGTACGTCTGCCTCGCCGTGTGCGTGCGTCCGCGCTTATGTCTTCGTGCGGCGCGAAATCGAAGACGGAGGGAAGTCCTCTTCCCGGAATTTTTTAATGCATAGGAATGAAGTTTTTCGGATTATCGTTTCCCGGCCCGACAGAGGCGGGAGGCGGTAATGGAGCCGGGTCGAAGTCGCTCGAGTCTCAATTTCGCCGAATCGATTTCTTCATTTGAGAAATCATCCCTCGCCGGCCGTCGTTGAGAATTTCGTCATTTCGCCGGCTGCGGGAATAATGGTAACGGCGCGGGGCGAAAGCGAGAATTAACGACGTCGCAGTGACGTAGTGCGAGAGTATGCGTGACGTTGCACCGAGGGTCAAAAAGGAAAAAATCAGCCGGCGGCGGGGTGGGGAGGGGTAGGTCATGCGGAGAGAAAAGGTTACGACGGGTAAAAATTCGTGCCGCGTCCCCTCGATCATCGTTTCTGTGCAAGTGAATGAAGCTGGGTGAAGTGCGGTGAGAGGGAGAAAGACAGAGAGAAGAGAGGGTGGCAGTAGTGCGAGCGTGGGCGGCTATATAAATACCGTGATGCTCGTAAGTCGGGCCACGGTCGTCTTAAGAAGGCACGCGCATATAAAGGCTCGCAAAAAGAAGAGCGGGGCAAGAAGAAGAGGAGGAGGAGGAGGAGGAGAAAGAAGCCGGGGATAAAAAAGAGCCATCCTCGGAGGAGACACGTGGAATGGAGTCGGATGTTGAGACACTGGCGTCACCGCGACGAATTAATGGCCGGCCACTCGAACGGGGCGGACAATTATCCGGGGAATTTTATTTGCCGACGTTACGGACGGCCCCGTCAAAATATTTCCAGCTTCCCCGATGATCGACCGTCCTCTTCTCCCACCTCCCCCCCTCCACCCCATCCACCCCGTCCCTCCCCCCACTCCCAACATGGCCCGTCGCCAAGATTCTTTCTTCCTGTTCTCCTTCTTAAAGCGACGCGCCTCGAACGTATACCTGACGGCCACTTTATTCGAGGCTCTCTTTCTCTCGGCGCGCGAAAGCGCGAATAAACAAGCGCGCCTGCTACGCGCGGATAAATTCGCCCCGATCGGCCTGACGCTGATCATCGATCGTAATCGTAAGTCGGACGTAGGTACATGCGGCCGAGGCTGATAAAATCGTGATGTAGAGTGAATGGGCTTGTAACGTCGGCTGGTTTTTGCGCGCCGCGGCGTGATCGATGAATGAGAGAGGGTTATTGGGCGGATGTGTTGCCGGCATGGGACGCTTCGAGAAGCATTGTACGATCGGGAAGCAGCCGATACTGTTTCAATAAACGAATCGTAGAGAGAAATCCTCGCGATATGTCGCATCGAGTATGATACCACGGGATGGTTTACCGTGCACGCGTATCGCATAAGCGTATGTTTCTTTGAATAACAGTCCGTATTATGCAACGAGACGCGAACTAGCGCGTCGCCTACATTTTCCTCCGCGCGAGACAGCGCGCACACATTACCGTCGCGAACTTACGAACACCCGAGCGCGCAAAAATTACAGACTCCGAGCGCCGTAAAATTTGAGCCCGGCAACACTTGCCGTAGGATTTAAAAGCGATAACGTTAAAATCGACGCGGATTCGAAGACCGTCGGGCGCCGAGTGCGCCCGATACAATTCCCGCCTCTCATACTCCTCCGCGGAAACGGAATAGGAACGATCGGTTTAACCCCCCAGCGCAACTCTCTTTCTCACCGCGTACGTAGCCGCGCGCTCTGTTGGTCGCGAATATGCAAATGAGCCCGGCGCTCGCGGCCAGGATTCATCGAGGCGGGATCACTCACAATTCACAATGGATTTAATTTCGATACGTCCGCCGTCGTCGCGGCCGTGTTCGTGTTCCTTCGGTAATTGCGCGGGCCGATGTGAAGCACGACGATGATCGAAGAAAACGGAAGAGCGTGGGCGAGCTAGGCAAGTAGGCGTAAGTCGGTGGGCGTAGACATTGTACGCGGATAGGTCTGCGCGCGTAGACGTGGCTCGGTTAATGACGAGGAGAACGAGCCGAGCGACGCCGAAGACGGAGTCCCGATATTTCGCGGACGATATAAATTAATCGCTTTCCTTTTACGATTTTTCGATCGTTAGCGTCGTAGCAGGCGTGCGCGCTCTGCGCGGCTCGCACGAGGGGGAATAAACAAGATCGTACATAATGCGCCGGGATAATAGCGCGGGAATGATGTCCACGTTGCGTGGAATTTCTATTGTCGGACGAGGCTCGCGTGTCCGGCAGGCTTAATGATTTAATGCTTATTGTTAGTCCTTCTCACGATTATGCCCGCCGGCCGGCGTCTGCTCGTGGGCACGGGACTCGCAGGAAGGGGGAGGGCAAGAAGGAGGAGGAGTCTTGTTAACCGGATAAGTGTCAGTCGGACTCGTTTCGACGCATTCAACGTCCAAGTTTCGCAGTCTTTTTCCATTCAGCGTCACTTGATTTGTTTCGTATTTTCAGCTGCGCCTCTTTCATTATTGCACTCAAACGAGTGCGATTCGTTTACGGTCTCTTCGACCCGTCCCACTGCCTAAATTATTGGTACTCGTCCCAGAATCACAGAAATACTCTACCATCAACTCGTGTCAATAGTCTCCGCAAACCTTATCCGCGGCCTCTATTTCGGTTGTTACGTTTCGAGCACGCCGAACGCACGCGTCTACCGAGTCTTCGAAAGTTCGAAAGGGCGGCTGAGGACAGGCGACATCTCGGGAAAGGGCGCAAAAGGGTAGCGAAGGTTTCCAGGGGCCGCCATAGAAGGTTCCCCCAGAATGCCATGGAACGTTTCTCGAGGACGCCGTCGAACGTTTCCTGGCGATGCCACCGAACGCTTCGCCTAACTTATTCATCGCGCATTTACTTAGAGGAGAGCGCCGGCAGCGAGCCAGCATCGAACCGCTCTTTCGAGATATCCCGCCGAGTTTTACGATTCCAGCACTTACGACGCGCTTAAGTCCGTCGACCGCGCACGGAACAGTTCCGCAGGCCGTTTTCGGGACTCCCAGTCCACCCCCGTCCTTTGCGCGCAAGTAGGAGACGGGTCGGTTGCTTGCACGCAGTCGGCGGTTATGTCCCGGTGAAATGGATTAGAAAAATCGACGTGCGTTTCCCGTTGTCTGCGCTTTACGACGATAATTCGAAAGCGGAGCACCCTAATCGCTGGGAGCGATTCGACCTCTCGACTGTCGCTGAAACTGTTATCGACGGTTCGTCGAATCGATCGTCGAGTGACTTTTTTTCGGAAATGATGTGCAACGTGAACGTTTCGTGTACCGGGTGAACCTGGAAATTGGGATTAGTTTGAATTATCTTGTAGGGCAGAGTGAATATATATCGATTGCCAGTTGCTTATTTCAGGCTGGTTTCATGTATAATGTTAGACTGGATGAAGAAAAGATTCGATTTGCACTTTAATGACAGAATATTGTTAACTCATCACGTTTCGTGGTTCACTCAGCATACATAAGAAGCATGGTGAATTTCAGTGACAATTTTAAACATAATATTACTAACATTTGTACCCAGGGTGTCGGTAAATTAAAAAAAGCTGCAATAAAATCGTAAAAAATATCAGTATGACTGTTACATTATTCCTATGAACGCAGACTTAGCACGGTTTGCGTAACGAGGAACCCGCAATCGGAGGTTCCTCTCACTGAATTCGCGAAATTACGGAAGTATCATTACTTCCCATTCACATTCTAATTGTGACGGCTTCGCCGACGGAGTAGCCAATGAATTTCCGTCGTGTACGCTCGACAATAAGAATCGAGACGCGGAGAGCGGCGGGTACCTAGAGGTCTTCCGCTTTAAATTTCGCAAGTCAAAGAACTTTGTTCCCCAAGTTTCTCGTGACGGGGGGAGAGAACATCGCGTGTCCGTCGAGCTTGAAGAAATATAACTCGCCGGCGTGTTGGCGGAGGAGACGGGGCACGGCCGGGCGGAAAGTTTATGCTAACAGTACGCAAGAGTTTTCGAGTCGGCATGACTACTCCGTTATTATTCCGCGCTATATGCATTAGCCGCTGGAACATCGCCATTAATTCCGTCAACGTGTCAAGAGGGCAATTGGCCGGCCCGAAAAGTGAACGAGTCGAGTGCGACCCTCGAGACGCCTTAATACGAAACCGACGTCCGCTTATCGGCCGCTTTTTCGTCGTTCGCCGGCGAGAAAGAAGTATGGAACGGGACGAGAAAGGACGCAGGCAGCGAGTCGACGCGCGTTGCTCAATCAGATCGTGTCTAATCTCGCGACTTCTGTGCACCGGCCGGACTCGATCATGCATGCACGCGCGAACGTTCACTTCTGCCGCGTTGAAAATCGATGGCCCGGCCCGTCGTCGTAATGTTTTCGCGTACACGGCCGAAACCGGCCAGTTTATCCGCGGATATCAGCGGCCCCCGCTCGCCGGGTGTAACCGCACGGTTCGTTAAAGCAATTTACAACCTCGTTTGTAAACAAGCAGTGGCTCGTTTGTTCGCGCCCGCCTATCGGCGATCGACACTTTCGTTTTGCACGGACGAAAGTCACGTTCTTGCGGTCAAGTCCCGGCTGTGATGTGGTTCATCGCTCCCTCTTTCGCTCTTCTGCTCTCCCGCGCCTCTCCTGCCGCTCGCCATCGGCGTCTTCCTGCTGGCATTCCGCGGGAAAAATCTCATTTCGCCGTATACCCGATCGATCCGAACTGGTTCGTCGTTCAACGCTTTATTTCGCTCTCTTTTCTTTTTTTTTTTTGGTCCGCCAACGTCATACACCGCAGGTTCCGCAATGTACGCTGCCTCTCTTTCGGGGCCGAAGTTGAAAGGGGGCCGAACGGGATTAAAGTTAAGGCACGATTTAATTTTCGACCGTGCTCGTCCGGCGTGATTAAGCTCTGTTTAAAATTCAGGCATTAATGGGTCAACCCGGTATAAGTGGATTTAATTATTCCTCGCATTTTAACGCGGCGCCCGGCGCGCACTGCGGAGCTTTTTGGGGCACTCGCGTGTTTTATGAAATTCCCGTCTAACTCAATTTCCCAGTGCATGACCCTGTCCGCGCTCGGTTCTCTAACTGCATTCGAAGATGGATTCGAGCACTTAATATCGGCAGTCCGCGTCAGCTTGCTTCGTGTCGTTCGGTTTCGTGTACACTTGCGAGGCATCGGACGAGGCATTAGGAGTTCGAATATGGCATCGAGTCGTACTACTCATTTTTAATACTCTTCCCTGCGTGCGGAACGAAGCTCCGCTCCAATTTACTCGTTGCGCACCTATTAAGAATCCGGCCACACATACGCGGAACGCCCACATTATTTATTCTTTCAGTCACTCTGAGCGCGAACTTTTTTGTCCGCAGACTTCTCCAACAATTACGAACACCGCGTGTCGCGTACAATTACGGACAGCGTTCGTTGGTTCCGTTAGAATAGAGTTCGATCGAGAGGGAGGAGTGAGTGTTTGAGAGAGCGGGAGGGAGAGAGAGAGAGAATCGATCCGTCGCGCAACCGATCCCTTTTGCACGTCAGCTTTGTTCCTCGGAAATTGGATTTGTCTAGAATGCAAATGGAGAACCGGACCAGGATTCGAACGCTGAGCGCGCCCCGAACGGTAGAAGTCCGTCGCTGGATTTATATAATACGAGTGAAAGGCTGAAAACGCGAGCGAGATATCGAAAAGCTATTTTCGCCGCGATTCCTCATCACAAAGCACCCTTGATCACTGATAAATACAAAATGCGCGCATCGACGATGCAATAAATGCATCGCTCCGTTCATTACCGAATTCAATTACCGCGCAATATAAATTTCGTTATTCCCATTACGATTTTAGGTAATAAAACGGTGTATACTTAATCGGCGTGTACACAATCGCTCGAACTTTGATAATACAATTATTGCAGCGTTAAAATTCGAGGCCCGACTGTACGGTGTAATGGGAAGCATATATCGTTTCGATGCGGCGTCAGTTGCTTTACCAGGAGTAGCGAGTGTAAGAAGTCTTATCAGTACTCGGATACATTCTTCGATGCATTATCAAGTGCTACTGATGCGACAGATATTTCGGTATCGTGTCAATGAACGAGTGTGCTCGGAGACGATACGTGGTGAGATTAACTGGTAATGACAGATTTCGCGAGAGAAGAAGCAGACGACAGACATTTTAAATGTCTCTGTCAAGAGAAATATTGAGCACGAATCGGCGGGACATTCGGCGATTATTCTACTCTATCTTTCCGCGACAGCCAATTATGTCGACAGAACGTTGATGCTTCACTACTTAAATTAAGATAGATTCCACGTGACATTTCGGTAAGTCGCAGAGCACCGCAGTCGGTCGCTTCTTATGCGAGCTTGGCACGACAGGAATAGAATTAAACTTTGCACCGCTAAGAAACCTGTTAGTACGACGTTAGCAGTCAATACACGGTGCCGAAAATAATTGCTAATGCTGTTCGGGTCGTTTTGCAATCGTATTACTTTTCGTTTCCACACGCTTCGACTTCACGTCACCACCGCACGTTTATGACATTTCTTCAGCCAAAAATGAAGCGTGATCAGCTATACGAACGACTTTGACAACGCAACAGTCAGTCCCATACAATACGTATACACCCCCTGACTCCGCTGCTCGCCCAACGATCCACTGACTTCTTTATCACCGCTCTCAACATTTACCACCCGCCATTAATAACTTCGCCCTCAACATCGCACCTATAATTTACGACAGAAGTCGACTTCGCCGGGTCCCGCCTCGTACATCCGCGGTCAGAAAGAAGCGGGCGCCGATCGCGCGTCGCGCCAACAGGTTGTAATCAGATCCTCGATCCTCTAAGTACACACGTACGACCCACTCGGCGTGATTTATCCGCGCAGCAGATTTTTCCGACAAACTCGCGAGGCGCCCGACGAACGTGCAGGAGTGCGGTGGCACGGGATCAGGATCAGGATCAGGATCAGGAACGCGAGGCGTGACGGGACGACCAACAGCGACGCGGCGGGCAATTTAGCGATAATTTATGAAAAGCGCCTTCGTCAACTCGTTCCTTCTTGCGCCGCTCGTGTTCGGTAGCTGAACAGGTTCGCGGGCGTGCCGCGTCTAAGCGACTACGTCTTTGCGGGCAGAACGTGTAATTTCGTGGCGCAGCGCGACGCCGTGAAATTTATCGGACCCACGGCGTCGAGGGGCGACGTTGCGTTAAACTAATTATCCGATTCGCTGCCGATCGCTGTACCTCGAGTTGCCGAGACGCTCGCTGCCTCTTTCTCACGCACTGCCTCTGTCGGTACGGATTCTTTGCCTTGCTACTTCGGTAAAGATTCCTGGTCAATTA
Organism: Priocnemis perturbator; assembly: GCA_963942575.1. Lineage (NCBI taxonomy): Eukaryota > Metazoa > Arthropoda > Insecta > Hymenoptera > Pompilidae > Priocnemis > Priocnemis perturbator. Next base: position 14,921,516 of record OZ012643.1, on the reverse strand, counting down.
TATAAATCGAAGATTTATATGGAGCTAATAGATAATTTCGAGGATTCCTGCGATTTTCTTATTTGCGTTCAATTCCTCCAAAGAACACAACCGTACCATACACATCTGCCACTCCCATTCACACCAGCGCGACATTCATAGATTCATACAGTCTCACTCGCGGGTGTCACATAATTGTACCGAAAAAGTATAATAATCAATCCCGCATGAAGCATACTCCGTAATACTTCGATCTACTCGCCATCTCACCGCTCCAGATCTCACACCTCACGCCTTACAAGCACCCGCACGCCGCGTACATCTAACAATTAGTCCGATACAAAGAACGATATGCATCACGGACGAACCTTTCATTCAGCCCCGTACACTCCGCTCAATTTGAATATACAATTCGACGGCGCGGTATTAATAAACTGGGTCTCGGGTCTCGGCGTTGGTCTTGCAAGCGTTATCCTCGCCAGCCGAGATCGGCAAGCCTCTCTTCTCCGAGAGGAGCGATAAATTCTCGCGGCGAACGGGGTCGGACGATTTGACACGAGGTCAGGTCGGGTGTCTTAAGCCTCGCGCGGGGATTAAATACGAGGAGAGCGACGTATCGCGTGACCGCGATGATCGATGTCCGCCTCGGTTAAATAATTCAACGATTTCCGACGTACAGTCTCGTGCTCGGTCCTCTTCCACCTGACCGCATCGTCGCAGGCTCTGCGAAGTTCCGCTCGATAAATGGACTCACAATGTGCATCTCTTCTTAATTCATGAACGACGCTTCTCACTCACGTGACTTCGGGGGTCTCTGATAAGAGTTATAAGGGTCCTTTGTTCTCGAAATTCCGATTTCGATTAGGGGCAGTTGTCGGAGGTGGTGTGAACTGGACTTGTATCCAAGTTCCATTTGATTCGACTTGGAGAAGAGAGAGAGATCCGCACTTTTTTTTCGATATGTCTAATTTCTTATTTAAGGGATGAGAGAGGTTTCCTCATATGGAAACTTGCGTTAGTCAAGATGTTGATTTTGTTCTTTATATCTCGCCAACGTTGACGTATCACTTTCAGAGTTATTTAAGACCGCGGAAAATAACAAACTGCGGTCCAGATGTGTTCTTAAAATGGTGAGAAGTTCGAAACTCGATACTGGTCCAAATTTGTCCTACTCCAAACAGAACAATTTGCGCCAAAAGTGGAGCACTGCTGCCCACTGAACTCCGAAGATTTCCGCAGATATGTCTAAAAATAAATGGAGAGCGTGGAAAACATTCGAAAAACAAACCCACAAAATGAAACTCTCTCGATCGACTCGCGCGTTTGGGAAATGAAAGAGCGCGCGAGGCGCCCCAGAAACATGCAAATCTCACCTCAAAAACAAACCACTTAACAACATATTCCAGTGCCAATCAAACCGAATCCGCCATCTTGCCCAGCTTCCCTCGCAAGCCCACCTCTCCGACTTCGATAATCTTCATTAACGTAGAAAACTATCCGAGTAACTCGATCGAGCTCCCGCTGTTAAAAGGCAATCGAACTCTTGTCGTTTTGGTATTCGCGATCGACGCGGGATCGATCCGTGGCTCGAATTGAGTCAGGGAATCGAATTGAGCGCGGAGTCGGGAATCGAATTGAACTTCACTCGAGTACGTACACGTACGTGGAGAGTATTTCGCTGGTCGGGATCGGAACGAGTATAGATTGTTAAGCGCGGCACGAGTGGCGGCGATCGTAAAGCGCGTGCGTCGGCATTTAAATTTTTTATTACGATTTCTGCAGGCTACCGGAGTTACTGCATCCAGATGGCGGCGAGGTTTAGTCGGGCGTCGGCGATAAATCACGCCTTGATTTCTGCCCGCGCCGTCGACGTAACGCGAATGAATATACATTAAATACTTATGCGCTCGCTGCTCGATTTTATCGGGCCGCGCGGGGACATTAATTCCCATTGTACTACATTATACGGATCATAAAGCGAACGGGCAGGAGGATGTAGTGCGGCAGGATCGTTCCCAGGATAATCGTCCTCCGACCCCTGGAGAAGCTCTTAACTCTATCAATCGCTCTTCCGCCTTGCCGAATCGGAATTCAGACGTTGACCGGATTACAGGCACAGCTTCGGCCTCGGCTCGTCTGCGTGGAGTGTCATTGCGGAGAGTATTGCGGTGCGAAATATACTCTTGTCATTTCATGCTTCGGAGGATAATTTTCTTCTTTCGGAAACCCAATGTTTTTTTAAAGAGTCTATTTTCCATCCGTCTATCCTGCGAATCGGTTCGCCGACGTAAGAAATTAATACGATTGAGTAGAGTGTTAGGTCACTTATTTGTGGTTTTGACTTAAAGATAGATTCGTCTCTGTATCTATCCCGCGACGAGTTTATGCGCAAGAATAGATTATACTTCTTTACGCGCGGAATATATCGCGATATTCTTTCAAAGATATTCACCGAGTTCAGTGCCATATTTCTCGCGTCAGAGGAAGCGTATTTCGTGGAAGTTCGCGATCGCCGACATCAGTTTGCTCTGTACAGCTCTAGACTACCGATCGAACATTGTAACCCGGTCCGACCGGTTGCTCCTTTTCCGTAAATCCTACACGTGCACATCCACTCTTTTTCCCTTCCGTTCCCGGGAACACCGCCGCGATCTCGCGAAATTGATCGCCTCGATGTCGCCTGGCAAAGCGGGCGCGTTCGAACAAATGCGAAACACATTTCGCGAGCTTTCTAGGAGACTTCCTTTCACACCCACATCGCTCGCCAGCACTTATGCGAAACGCGTCGAAATCGCCCACATACGCTTCTGCGATACGGCGAGCATATATTCGCCAGCGCCAGGAGACAAAGGCATCTTCCGTGCCAGTAGGCAGGAGTTCATTTACCTCTGTCTAAACATTATCTGTCAGCGGTGGAAAACGCGGCGACACGTTCTTTTTGCTCGAGCAAATAGACGTATCTAGATATCTATTTAGATACGCGATACGAATTTCGTTCTTAACCGTTTGACGACTGTTGGCGCCTAAAGGCGCTTAGAAGATTTACGCTTGTCATACCGTGGGCCCCTAAAGGCGCTTAGATAATTTGCGCTTAAGATAATGCAGACGCCTATAGGCGCTTACCCTACTTCGGTCCGCTGACACAAGAGGCGCTTCGATTATTTCAATATTAGAGACCCCTTAATCAGATCCATACATGGAATTATTTCAACCAAGAACATGCTTGAACGTACCATACAACGTTCGTTATTAAAACGCTTGAAATCCTTGTATTGGCATCAATTATCTGTCAGCTCCCACAAAGTATCCACGCAAGACAGTGCGCGAGGAGAACACTCTACCACCCCCATGCGGAAATTCAAGAAAAATCTTCCCTTCACCCTTAGCCGTTCCTCCTTTCATCGGCGAAGCGTTACTTTCATTTCGCGTTATTGATAAACGATAAAATCTAGTCGGAAGTCGGCCGTCCCATAAATTCCGTCGTACTTCCGCGCGACGGGCGCGTTCGACAAACCACTCGCGACGAATAAATCACCCCCGAGCAGCCCACGATCCTGACGTTCAACCCCCCCTCACCCCCTCCCCACCCCCTCTCCGAAAGCGGTTCCGGGCTAACCGTAATCCGAGCGTCGTCGAATTAAGGAACCCGCCGCGGCGAGACGGGCTCGTTCGATCAAATTATTGCGTGATTTATAAACGGCTGCGCGTCCTCCCACGCTCCGCGGAGCGCGCGAGTTCCGAGCGGGACGGAGACGTTTCGCGGGCGAGATTGAAATTGCGACGTAAATAGGCTCGCGACGATATAAATCTCGTTAAGTGTCGCGCGCCGCGCGCGATATTTTCACTGATCCGATCGAGCCTTGATGGATCACTCGTTGTACTAGCCGTAGGTACGCGTTAACGCGCGATCGACTCGCCGAAGATGGTAATGATGCTAATTTTCGGTAAACGTGCCCGACTATACATGGAAAATCAGAAATATTCACTCTCCGCGATAACGTGCGTCAGTCACTTTGTTTACATGGGAGAGAAAAAGAGAACTGGTGATGTTGATTGGTGATGTCGTATTGCGAAACGTGAGGCGATGAAAAAGTCGACGATACGGATTTCGTTAGACGCCGGCTGCCGGCGCGGAGTATGTACGTAGGGCGCGAGAAAAAGGAATGATGGAAGCAGACGACGCGGCAGATGTCTCGCGGGCCGAACGCCAAACGAACGTCAGACATTATTCTCATTCCCGGTCGTCTCGCGAGCGAATTGGTTTTCGGGGGTGGCACGCCGAAGGTGCTCCCCGGGGGCAGTCGAAAATAGTTCGCACACGTGAGACTTTTGTACTTCCATATACTCGCGCGACCCACGCACACCCCTCTTCCGCGTCGCGCGCAGACTCCTCCTCGCCACTTACGGCCGAATTTATTACCGAGTTACTCACTGTCAAAAGAGCCCCGTCCGGATACATTGAAAAGAATCATCGAGCGGAATGGAGCACGCATTCCTCGCCCTCGCCCCCAATCCCGCTCCTCTCGCCTCCTATTTTTCTTTCACCGAATATTTGCCTTTCATCTTCGACCCGCGTCGCGCTATGCAAATCGTATTTTTGTCGTAAAACGTGTCGCTACCCTTGTCGCGGGAGCGGGGAGGATGGGGGTAGTCGAGCAGGCGGATATCGCGATGTAGATGTTTCGAGGAAGAAGCGATGGAGTTCCTCGAGAAAACAGACTCGGCGTCGCGAAGAAGCGTTCCTTTAGGGGTCGTGGATTCGAGGGTGCGGCGGAGGGTGGCAGAATCTTGTAGCGCGGTCCTGTAAAATGTTCCCGCGCCGCCGTTCTGACGTCGAAAATATCCAGCGATCGTAGGAGGGCGTTATAACTTTTTATTACGCCTCGCCCACGAACTGTATTTCGCAGGCTCTAGTTCAATTCGTACGAGAGAGTATATTGCCTCGGGCCGACGGCTCGGCGTCGAATTTTGCCGGGAAGTGCGGTCGGCGATTTTCGGTAAGAACCGCTTTGTATACACGACCGCAGAGGGTGCTGCGTGTCGAGCGTGCAGGATCAGGAGCGGGTATGAGAGCGAAATCCGGGCGCGTGTCACGGCGTTAATAATCATGGGGATTTCGAGTCGTGAGCGTTGTTTCACATGCAAATCAGACAATCGCGAGCGATAGATACGCGGAGTTGCTGCGGTGGCAGGGCGTTGCGAGGGGGTGATAGAGGACGAGAGCAAGAGAGAGAGAGAGAGAGAGAGAGAGAGAGAGAGAGAGGAGGGACGAAAGGGGGTGAAAAGTGGAAGGGGACGACGTGGATGCTCGGCCAGTGGCGGTTTAATTAGATTACCCTTCCGTGCGCCGTCGCCCACTACCCTTACGCCCTACCCCCCGCCCTCAACTATCTTCCCCCTGTCCCTCCCACCCCCCTCGTCACCGGCCGTTGCACGGCGCACTGACGAGCAGGAAGTGACATTCGGCCGCAACGATGGACGGCCAGATAGTCGGATATTCCGAAATAAGAGCAAATAGACGGGTCGGACGGACGTAAATGGAGGATAATGGGCGGAGGAGGGTGCCTTTGATGGGCGCAGGTAGAAGGATAATAGATACGCGGCCAAGGACAAAGACGCGCGTGAAAAGACGGAGCAGGGGGACAAACAGATAGGCAAACAAAAAGCGGCGTGGGGGTGGGCGGGGGAATACGGGGAAAAGGATCGCGTGCGAGGGCCCCGGGGCTGTTTTCGGCTGAAAGCTCACCCCGTAGGGCACTGCTCGCCTGATGATTGGACACATTCCGGGCCGCCTCGACGCCTCGCGTCGAGCGCGACGGGGCCCTCGTCATTGTTTCGCGACAAATTAGTTTGTCAAAACCAGCGGCGAGGGCGAGGAGTGACTTGCGGCCGGGGCGAGTCATTTCGCCTTGGAATTCGGCTGGGCACAAATTGAGAGACGGCCGACGAGGTGGGCGGGAGGGGATGCCGAGCGTGCCAGCCCGGACGAGGATATTTTCGCGCACGATCGGGCCTTTTTTTTTTTCTTTCTTGCTTTTTCGGTCATACGAACGGTTCGACGAACTGCGCGGCGGGTTGAAGGGTGGCAGGGGGAGGGGGGCGCTGATATTTATTTCCGCGACGAGAATAACGTGTCAGACTTTAATTATGACATTATTCTTCATTGCGGGAAGGACGAAGATAAGGTTCGAATTTCTGTCACTTTTCACGTCTAGAAAGAGACAGGCTACTTTTGGAACGGTTACAGTTGGCTGCGAACGAGTGGGCATACGCGGAAAATTCAATTGAGACCGACAAGCCAACGTTAATTAGTATTCCGTTCTTCTGTATGTGACTTAAATTATCGTTCACGGACTCTCTCTCTCGTTTTCTGTTACCTACGTTTGACACTGTTCTGCGACGTATTTTTCATTGGCCGCGGCGCAAAGTTCGTTACCGGCGCAATTAGGCGTTTGATTTTAACAAAACTGCTGGTTCAACAATGGCGGGCGGATGAGAACAAGCGATCCGCACTACTCGCTAGAGATTTCAGCCCCATCGCTGGCGCCGCTCGCGTGGCAAACACGCTCGGCCAACCAAGCCGTAATTACCTACAATCAGTCACGGGATTACGTGGACTCCGCCGCAGTCGCCGCTGCTGTTCTTTTTTCCCCGTTCTTTCTCTATCTCCACGCACACACGTCGGCCGTGTACAAATTTTCGACTGCGCACTCGCTGCGCTTAAAGTGCATTGAAACGAACCGACGCTATATCGGCTATAGAAGCAGCGAGACAGGCAATTTCGTATGTCTTCGCAGCAATGACGTGAATTAAAAAGCACACTTGTTCCATTCCGGATAACGAGAGCGTTTAACCACCCCTCGCCCTCGTACTAAAACTCATGCCTGGACCAGTGCGCGCAGCTGACCTAGCCTATTTCGTGCTTCGGCGAGCGCCATTAAAGGGAAACGAAAGAAGGAGAAAGTAGGGGAAAGCGAGAAAAAAGAAGAGGGGAGAAAGAAACGTCGTCGCTATCGCGAGCGTGGTAAATTAAAAACCTCGGCCGTCTTTTCATCCGTACCCTGACGACCCGGCGGAAGCTAAAGAGATGAAGACGAAGAACGTCCCAAAGAGAGAGAGAGAATACGAGTGAGAGACGATCGGAAGATGGAGAGCAGATAATGGCGGAGAGCGGAAGTGAAGGAGAAACAGATTAATTGACACAGAAATACGAAGGCGGAGCGCGAGATAGACGAAAAGAATGAAACGGGAAGCAAGATAAACAAGAGAGGGAGGCAGATAAACCCGGAGTTGTGTAAAGACAGAAAGTAAAGCGGGGGAGTCGAGTCAAGAGACGGCGGCAGATAAAAAGAAAGAATGATATTAAAGAGGGGAAAGTAAAATGTAGGGAAAGATAGAATAAAAAGGTGGATAAAGTCGGTCGCGACAGAATGGACCGTAGATTGAACGGGGAGAGCGAAAAGAGCAGCGAAGTAGGAGAAGCGTCGGGTAGTGATAGAAGGGAATGAGAGAGGCGAGAGAGCGATGCAGAGTGAAGCGAAATGCAAGAGAGCAGGACGGCAAGACGAAACGGAGAGAATAGCAAGAGAGCAAGAGAGAGAGAGAGAGATAAACGCTGAGGAAGGGAAGGTAGCTGAGGGGCGAAGGACAGTGGTGATGGACGAGCAGCATGAGCGAGAGCCTCCCTTGCTGCAGGATGCGAATCGCTATGGGGATATATATGCAGTTATGCAGACTCCGCCGATGCGTCACTCCCGCTTGCGCATTATACGCCGTGCCTTGGGACGTCCCGGGCTCCCGAGGGATCCTGCACAAGGGGGTCCTGCCGGAATATATTCACGCTGTCGTGCCGCGCCATGACACGTTCAACGCCCGGCACCCGCGCCACGTCTGAGGTCTTCCTCAGCGCCGCGTCTTCCTCCGGCATATCCGATTAACCGGCGAGAAGGCAACCTGCGACATGCTGTTGTTTTAACGAGGACGCTCTAAGCCCACTGCTCCTCGTTTTTTCGGATCCGCCGGGAGAGCTCGGGGGAGGTCTGCGGCCGGAATACAGGCTTGTTGGCGTTGAATAATTTTTAACGTGGGCGACGCGGAATGCTGTTGCCTTTTCCGCGAGACTTTTTTTTTCTTTTTTGTATTATCGTATTGGGGTAATAGGAAGGTACGGTGGGTATTATTTGGAGGGCCAGCGGAAATCGGAGTCCGATTCAGTTTCGTTCCACGCGGCGCGAGATGTATTCAATTTTTCCCCTTCGCGCCAGGCTGGTTTTGGCTTCCGAGCGGACAGCCGATGGCGTTGTCCCAGGCTTCGAAATCTGACTTGCGATATCGCGATCGGCCGCGCCAGATTATGAAGCATGCTTTTCCATACACGCTTTCACGAGCGCGATCGGGATCCCCGCAATAACGGGGGCTGTTTTCGATAGCTTGTCCGCGAAATTAATGTAAACGCGGGCCGTGCTGTCGTCCGGATTAAACCGCCGATGGACCGACGAAGATACTGCCGCCACGGGGCAATTAATCTCAATCGCGTCGCCGTAATGACCGGAGTGTATTTTCACAATTAGGCCGACGCTCGACCTGTCCGGCGACACTTTGTGCCGCGACATTGTGTCCGACAAATCAGACGACAATGCTATCTTCCGTGACAGATTACATCGACGCGGCTCCCGGTTATTCGGGACGGTTCATTGATTGCGAGAGACTGAACAATGCGCTCTCGACGTGCCGGCATCGTCAAAAAGTACCGACGGACCATTCCGATTTCGCGGAAACGATCTTTACAGCGACTCACCGCTGTGTAATGGGACTGATTATTTATATTTATGGGAAACGTCGAGAACGATTGAAGCGGCAGGCTCGGCGGCCGACGCCGTGAAATAATTAAACGTCGATCATGGATTTCGAGTGCGTGCGCGTGCGTGCGATCGAGAGGGCCGCGTGACGGATTTTACACTTCAGCCGGGCACGTTTTTGGATGCCGATTCTCTGCGCCCGCTCGTTCGTCGACGCAGAGACTGGCGTGTCGTCGTACGTTTCCGCGAAATAGACGCGCGACGGGTATCGTCGATTCCATCGATCAGTACCGCGTAATTGCAGGGGGACGGCTGTATCCACCCGTCCATATGGCTCTCTGTGCGTTCCATCTATCAATCTGCGCGCCAGTCACTGTATGCGTGATTTGTCTTTAACCTCCACCACTCCCGTCTTTGTGAATCTTGCAGGAGCTGCACTTGGTTCACAGGGAATGTATTATGAGCAGGACAACGTATGGTCGTATACAATACTGCGTATTTATTTGGAAGTGGGGTGCGAGGGAACAGAACTGGCGAAATGCATAATTAGTGTATCCGAGTGCGCGTTTGTGGCAGAGGGGGGTGACGTATTAGTAAACCAATATCAATTCTGTTTTGCGTGCAACGTGTTTTTTTTTTTTTTGGGACAGTCGCTGGTGATGTGAACGCGAGTGAGAGAAAACGTGTAACGAGAAAGAAACGGATGATTGTTAAAGTTAAAATTAATGCCTGAGACTACATAATCCGTGTTAAAACTTAACATTACGTGCGGAAAGTATGCCGTTTGTATCGTTTCAATTGATTATACGATCGATGGATGTATAATATTTAATTTGTAATTAACCGCAGTATTATAACAATTATTCGTTATTAGTTAAATACGTATGAAAACAATAATTCAAATCTAAATTACGGTACTATTATATTAATGGAAGTCCATTATTCAAGAAAAGTTAGACCTACCGGTGGTCCGCCAGCGTTGGAGGCACGTTTCGCAAAAGGTTAATTACAATTGTTAGCCGAAGCTAAATATCCAGCCTGGCTAATTCGTTTGCTCGTCCATATCGCCGGAAAATGGCAAGCCAACCAACGCGCCCGTTCAAATGACTTCGTTCAGATAAAAGGACGCGTGTACCAGGACGGGGAAAAATGGACAGCGCGAGGGGATGAGAAAGACAGATCGCACCCTAATGAGTCGTCGCGGTTCAATGGCGTAATAATCGAGCGTCACAGTCGCAGCGAACAGTCGGTCGACGCGAGATAATCCTACGGATCAGCGGAGTCGAGGAGCAACAACGGCGGCGCTCGTAAATTCCACGATGCCGCGTGACTCACGGCATGGGGTCCCACGGATTAACCACCCTCGCCCCGCCACACCCCCGTCGATCGCTTCCTAGCGCACCACCGAATCAGCGGCCGACGCGAATTTCGAGGCGCAAACTGCGAATTTTGCTCGGTCCGAAATTGCGAAGCATCCGGACGGCCCCCATCGGGCTCTTAACTACTCCGTCGGACTTTAATGAATGAAGAGCGACGTTAATCGAGACCAGTCACTTCCACGCCCGCGCGCGCGCAAGTGCGTGCCAGTGCTCGCGCGGCAGCGCCGGAACGCGGGAAAGAGTCATCGCGCTGATAAATTCGATTGGCGGCAATTTTCGCCAGCGAACGTTTCCATCGATATTCAAGGGAAACATCGGGAGGGGACTGTTCTATCGGCTCGATTGAAAGATAGAAGGCTGCCGGCGAGGAGTGAGGAAAGTGAAAGGAGAATGTGGGAGAGAGAGAGGGACGACGAGGAAGTGCTATCAAGAGCGTGAAATATAATAAAGGGAGTAGACAGCGAGTCGCCAGCGAGAGTCGAACGGGATAAAAAGAAGCTTCTCTGCCTCCTGCGAGTATTCAAATCCCCAGTCGGAGTGTGGCGCGAGTATACTTTCGACAAACCGTCTACCCACCCTCCCCCGCGCCCCGCGGCTTCTCCCTCATTTCCTCTCCCCCGTCCATTTCTTTTTTTACACTCGCTCGCGGCGCTCAGGGGTGAGGCGGGTTGAGAGGGGGTGGGAGTAAGGAGATAACGTGGCACAATGGCCGGCGAGAGTGGCTTCTTAGCATCCGCGATTGCATTAGTCAAATTCTTATTCTCTGTCCCTGGCAGCTCCGTGCCAGACAACCTTCTTGGGCGGGGGGCGAAATGAGGAATGGCAGAGACGATATTTATTCGCTCGCGCACCGAGCCTCATTCGGAAGAAGTACGCGATTAGCGATGATGCGCTTGTTGAGGCGCGCGCCGACACTGGAGCGGTCCGATTGGAAAGAGAAACACGGAACTAGGTTCGCCGTCGAGGAAAAGTCAAACTCCGACGCTCCGCGCAGAGTCGGGAAGAAAAAAAAATGATACGAAGTCGACGGTCATCGGACGAACTCTACCGAACGCCTGTTCGTTTTCACAGCATCCGGCAGCCTGAAAGGCCAGACATTTTTGCGCACTGTGCAGCCTGGCGCGCTGCGAAGAAACACCGAAACCGAGGGTTTCAACCCCATTGAGCCGGGAATACGCTACCGTGCGCCCCGTTGTAATGCGAAACTAAAACAGAATTATCCCGGTACCCTTGTGTCGCCACGGCACATTCGTGGCTTTCTCTTTCCTCTTCTCTCACGTCCCCTTCACGTTTACTTCCCCTCTCTCTCTTTCTCTCGCCGTCCTCGAGGCGAGGATAGCTGTCGTCGCTCGACCCCCTCAGGCCCTATAGTTTCCCTTAGTCGCGGGGTGCATTTTAACGCGAGGAAAAAACGCCCTGCTTAAGGGCGCACTCTCCGTCTGGAGGAAGTTGTAGGGAGATAGGCCGAACTGCCGACGCGACGTCCCGAGCGCCGCGGAAGCCTCGGAAATTGATAGTACGTCGTTTTTGTTATTGATAGCGGGTGGCTCCTTGTCGCGGGTAACGACGTCGTGTTCGCCAATTTAGCGTCGTACGCGGGAAAAATCAGTGTCCTTCGGTTTTTTCGACGGGATACTTGCTGTTGGGGTGCGTTTTTTGGGGACTGAATGCTAAGCGTCGAAGTTGGACATCTTATCGGCGATAGATGGTCGTGAAAAGAAATTGACTTATTAATGGGTATGAATTTAAGATGTGTAAGATACTTATAATGGACGGGTGGGAAAAATCGGCTGATACACTTCCTTTGCTCGTTCTTCTATTTCTGCTTCTACTAAGTTGTCCGCACACACCTCACGCGTTTGCTCATCCCCACTCACTCGTCATGCTCGCTCATACGTTACCTCGCTCACACACAGACACATTCTCGGACTTATCCTTTACAGATGAAAAAATCAAGGATCAAGATATGTACTGTGGGATTATTTGCTTATATTTGTCGAAAAAATGATTAAGCCGACGGGAAATTCGAGATTGTCGGGCGGCTGAAGAACCCATCAAAGGACCGTTTTCGCCGGGAAGTCGCCGTGAAACAAGCTGAAGCCGCGACGAAACAAGGTCTGGCTCGGATTCTGCGCGAGTCCCACGACGAGCGAGTTTATCAAACCGCGACGAGAGCAAAGTGGATTGCTTTCACAGCCGGAAGTGGCCGGAAGCCGGTGAAATACGCGACAGGAAGTGCAAGGAAGTGACCTTATTGTCTCGCTCGCGTGCTCGCTCTCCTTATTCCAAACCTTCGCCCTAAACTCCTCGACACATTTCAGAACGGCGCGCGTCGACGCGCACGTACGAGCCGTCGACGTTTCGCGGGAAGAGAGTGTGCGAGGAAAATTCGAACGGCAAGAAAAGCTTCGGACACGGGATTTCCGAGGGTGGCGCGAGGAAATTCGTCCGGGCGTCGAATTTGCGGAGCAGTTTTATTGAGGTCTCTGGGCCTCCGGGGCACAATCGGATCGCCGTAATTGAGTTACGAGGGAGAACAATGGGTCCATATTTAGCGAGGCACTCCGGCCCGTCTATTTGTCCGCTTTCTAGGCGGCCGAATCCGCTCGTCCGTGTCCGGCAACGCTTCCCGTTATTAATACTCGCCCGTCGACGATACGTTTCGGCAAATCCGCGCGCTCGCCCTTTCATTCCGCACGTTTCATTCCGTGCGTTCGTTTGCTCGCTGGCCGGGCCGAGCGAAAGAAGGAAATAGGTCGAAGAGTTGTGTCGTCTCGAAAATCTAATTGGCCTCCTGACATTATTACGTCGACGGATGTCTCTATTATCGTCGCACCATCGTCCCTTCCTCTCGACTCGAGTCCTTGCTCGTCATCTCGGAGGCATGAATTTTTCACCCGGACGTCTGTCCGTGCTCTTCCTTTTCTTGCCGATATAAAGTCTCCTTCCAGTTGTCCGGCAGTGTGTCGCTGCGCGTCCCGCTTGACGCAGATTTGCATTTCAAATTGTGCCACCGCCAATGCATTTCGGATCGTTACGTGAATGGTCGCCGCGGCGGGTACACAAATTTATTTCACTGAATACACCTTCTTTGCCCGCCACGCTCTTCGGGGCAAACGAGCTACGGAATATCAATAATATCAAACTTTTTTTTCCTCTCTCTCTTTCTTTTTGTCTCTTCTCTCTCTCTCTCTCTTTCTCTGTCTGTCGCTCCCTATCCGCCTCTTCCGCTTTCTCTCAGCACAGCCCATTTAAAATTTCCATTTCAAATTGCAGGATTGGCAATGCATTCGAAATTGTCGCGGGAATAGTCAATGTTGTATGCATATATTTATCACCCAGAATTTACTTCCTATCGGCGTGCCCTCTTAGTCGGCAAATGAGCTACGGAATACCAATGACGCAAATGCCGCTTCTTTGACACTGTCGAAACTCGCGGCCCGATCGAAAATTCCATCAATGTCAGTTTGTAAAGCAGACAAACCGCCTCTGCCGACAGTCGTCACAGTCCGCCGGAGCGACGTTGTGCGAAACCTAAAAACATCTTCCTGCCGCGCGACGTGGCTGGAAATAGCCGGCCGAACCGGAAGAATTAATGCGAAAACAATGGCTCGAGTGACGCGCAGCACACGCTATCGAGCAAATCGTCAAGTTCGGCCACGAGATCCGAGCGGAAACGGGAGTCGCGCTGGGGTCCCGTCGTCAGGATCAAATTGCAAGCATAATCCGGCGCGACACGTCATACAGCCGCTGGCCTCGTCTTTTTTCGATCCGACTCTCGCCACTGTTAACGGGTTGCCGCGGCAACGATATCGCTTCGCCATTCGAGAGGTCGTCTCGCCGAACGAAAGGCACGCGAGCCAAGAGTATCCCGTTTCAATGGTATCGATGATGTGTTGATACTTCGGCGAGCCACCCCCTCGGTCCAGTCGGCTCGTTGAAAGGGGTGCGATCAATCGATCACACCCCGACGGCGGAGAAAAAATATGGTAGGCTGCCTGTTTTGCTCTCACAATAATCAATAGCCCGGCGCAGTAAACAGTGCGGATCGCTTCTAATATTCCATTGATGAGGCGGAAGTTGGCGGCGCGCGCGAGTGAGAAGGACCGCGTTCTATTCTCGTGCGGTTTTTAGACGCGATGAAATCCGGGATTGTCGGGCAGAGGAATGACAGGTTGACGCTCGAAGCGGATTACGATGTTTGAAGGATCGAGCGCCGAGGCAGTTTCAAGAATTGCCCCCAGAGTATACGTTTCCCTGCTGCAGTCGATATAATCTGACTCATTGTACCCTCTGACATACTTTCGTCCCAGGCCGGGCACGGCGTTCGGAGAGCCACAAACTTCTATCTGCGATGTCTATAATACTCGTTCCCATCCTCGGCAAGCAGATTACATCCGATAATTAACGCACAGCTGTTCTCGTACTACACGACCGACTCACCTGCACCTCCCTTATCTCCCTCACCCTGACCTTCCATTCAGCAAGTTCCATCGGCAATTTCCAATTACATCAAGAGTCAAACCTCATGCACTCTCTTTCTCCGTCCGACCCCGTCTCTCATTACCGCTCCTTGTCTCTCGGCAGTTGAAAGCGACGTCCTACTTCCCGTTCGCAATCTGAACAGATGACGTCGACTGTACGCCTCATTAGGGATCGGAGGACGTGCGCGCGGATTTTCCATTCTGCCGTTCTCATTCGTAGGCCGCGCGCGTGTCACGTTCCTCGCTCCGTCGTCTGTGCGAGCACTTACGCGTGCGTACATATGCCTGTATGTTTCTGTATACGCCGATACATACGCTCGTACATAGAGGCATATGTATAGGCTCATCCGAGGGCGAGAGAGCGAGAGACCGCGCGCTGGGGGTGGCGCACGCTCGTGGGTTCCGATAATGCACTTATACCCGGCCGGTGTTGCCTCGTAACAAACGCATTCAATGCCACCTTGATTGGAGCCTCGAAACGCGGCGATACGCTCGCGTTCGAACCTCCGACGCAACGTTTTCAGCCCGCGATTCGATTACGCGCCGCTGCCGTCTGCGTGACATACGGCAGACGAGACTTCGAGGACTGCCGACCGCGGGCACCGTCTTACAATTTTCTACGTCCGCGCCCTTTCATATCTATAAACGTTCGCAACGGCGAATGGCAGGCATTTTAATAAATTACCCCGCGCAAACACGTCCGACGTCATAACGAAGCAAATTGGAGTACGCCACGTACGTTCTCGCTGCAGGCTGAAACTCCGGCGGCATTTACTGCTACTACTTGCCGTCGCGGAATGTCTTTGACGCGGATAATTGAACGCGGAGGCCGGAACGAATTTGCGCGGGTCTCGCGTAATGACGGTAATACGTCCCGACGGTCTGGAATCAGGAGCTAATTGCGTCAAAAATCCCATCAACCTCATACGCGGCCGTTCTATTGATTCCGCGCGACTTACGTGACCGTAATACTTCAGCAGCCTTCTCCGATTCCAATTACCCGCACGCTCTCACGCACCGCGTTCATGTTCCGTATCAAGCCCCCTAATCCCGACCCCGAAAAGTGACCCATCAACCCGCACTTCCACTTCGCCCCCCAAAATCGTCGCGCGTCTAAAGTTAGCCGCGAAGAATTTCGTGCGCCCAAACCTAAACGATTCGCGAGGCGGCCGCGTCTCGGATTCGCGCTAACGACGCCTCGAGGAATCCTCGCCTCACTCGTTCCATTTTCCAGCTCCGCCCCGGGGGACACTAACGAACCGCGCATACTTAAACGGCGCCCCTCCGAAATTTACGCAGGAAGCAATTCCTTCCGAGCCGCGACAGCCCCTTGGCGCAACTATGTTCCTCTTCGGCCGATACGGCCCGCCGTAAATCAGCCTTCGGTGGCCGGCGACCGACCGTGCTCGGGACTGTGTTCACGGTGCACGCGCGCTCTTTAGCCCGCATGCGATGGAAAATGTGGAAGCGGGAATTACGGTGCTCCAGAAGCCGATCGGCCTGTTATTACGCGATCACGTCGTTATTTAAACTTCTCCTGTCGGCCGGCCGAGCCCCCAAGGCGACTGACTTTAATTCATCCGACGATAAGAGTGAGAAAGAGGGGTGGATGGGGGAGGGGAGGGGGAGAGATTAACGAGCGTGATTTTCGCGACGTTTTCTGCAACGCTCGTCTTTCGCGGCCCTGAAAGAGCGCCGGAGGATCGATCGTGAAGCAGCGCCGGATAAACGGGTATTTGCATGATCCTGTGATTTTTACGATTTCGCGAGTCCCCGCGACCACTGACGGATCTTGTCGATTCATTGAATGCGTCGCGCGCGATTTGCATAAGGCCATTTGAATAACCGGGCGAGAGTGAAATGATTTTTTAGCCGAACACCTGACGCTTCTGATTCCCTGCTCCGACGTTTCTGGGAAATTGTCGGTCGTGAGGTTTGGTTTATTAATGAATCGTATCGATCAACTCGCTGGATGCGGCATTATGGATGGCATTATCGTTTATATCGATCGCAGGGGGACCGTCGAATTTCAGAGTGGCCAATCGCGGTTCAAGTTTCTCATTAACTGGCCGCTGAATTTTCTAACTTCGAGAGACTCCGATATTCTTTCGGCGAGTGCCAAAATTCGTACGCTGCCAAGCTTCAACTCGCCAATTTTGTGCGTCGCAACTTCAGCTTCTGGCGTGCATCGAGACGCGACATCTCGCGAGCTTCAGTTTCTCGTTAATTTCGTTCGGCGTCTATCAATCTTCCGGATTGTCCGTGCATAGCGCTGGCACCGCTTACTACCGTTTCCGATCGTCGGTTCGACGAACGAGCGTTTGTTTCGGCCGGCGCAATAATGGAACTGTAAATCGTCCGCCGTTTTGTAATTAATCAGGGACGACCAATCGTCTCGATAGAACGGCGCGTGCAAACAATTACTCGAGCGGCAGGCGCTCTCCGGCTCGGATCGCCAGCTATAATTATGCTCTCGAGTAACGTGGATAAAGGGGTAGAAAGTGACGGGCTGCGAAATTTGCTTGCGCGCCGCCGACGGAGAAACCGACCGATTTGTTCGCGTCAAAGAGGGCCGTGTTTTTCTGGTGTCTTGGCTTGAAATGAGTCGAAAACGATTGCATACTCGAGACCGATGTTGATCCGTTTCTGAGTTACTTCGGACGAATCAAACTAACTGATATTTTACCCCCTTTTTTAAGGAGTTCCTCACGTTGATTTTTTTATTTACTCCAGACTGTCTAGATTATTTCTTTTTTTTTACAGAAATGGTAAGAGATGCCCTTTAAGAATTTTTTCATTTTTCACGGATAAACTATTGATTGCAGACGATGAACTGTGTACAATTTGTTTTTTTAAGATTTTTTGTACGCCCTGCGATATTTCATTAACAGCAACAGTCGATTTTGAAAGAATTATCTCCCAAAGTTTCACAGATTTTCATTCACCATCCTTGAACGACACATGACCGAGACTACACGCTCTAAAATAGCACAAATATAACTGGTTTCCACCCAAACTGCAGCTTCAAAAGCATAACATATACGTCACATACTCTGTAGTGAAACACTAGAAGAAAACAACTGAAGCGTTAGGTATGTTATTCCGCTGCGACCGATTGCCAACTGTTGTCACCAGTCAAGAAAACGCTCCGCAAATTACAGGGGACACCCATCGGGCTGTAACAAATTACAAGACGCGTGATTCCTGAATTCGGACGCAGGCAATTGCGCCGGACACGGAAAGAGACGCAGAAACCCCTCTGCCTCTCACTATCGTAATCTGTCATCGTCGGGCGGTGGATGCCGATCTATCGCAGTGACTGCTAGTCGCGAAATGGCGTGTCACCAAATGGTGGATTCGCCGAATGCGTCTGTCACTGTCACGCGTAAAATCAGATGCCGGAAATGATTGCGATCCTCCTGTTTCGCGGAATCGATACGTGAGAGAGATAGAGAGAGAGAAAGAGAGAGAGAAAGAGAGAGAGAGAGAGAGAGAGAGAGTGTGTGTGTCACTAACAGAAACAGAAAGAGAGTGACAAAGCCAAAGTTCATGAATCAGAGAGAGACAGAGGGAGAGAGAGAGAGAGAGAGATAAATACAGAGAAACAACGAGACGAACAAAGACAGACACAGAACGAACGAATTTCAATCGCTCTCCCTCCAGCGACCCGATGTGTGTACACGGATTACCGATTAATTAGTCGTCGACGCCGGGAGGCTTTTTAAAATTTCCTAATTAAATTGCCAATTTCTCGCCGTAGTCGAGTACGGGACGTACGGTGTTAATCGTAAATCACGCGAGAGGGAAGACGGGGGCGACAGTGTGGCGGGGGGGGGTTAGGGGGGGGGGGTCGAGGGCGGAATGTAGAAATATAATTAGCAGCAAGTTGCGCCGGAAAAAATATAGGGAGTAATTATCGCGCGACTCTGCGAACGGCTAACGAGGTGCGAACATAAGCCGGCGTATCCGGCGTCGTTTGTATTTACAGGAGCGCCTTCCCGCGCGCGGGCGATAAGCTGAAACTGGCTACGTTGCCCCACATTCACTCCCTCGCTGCTGTCGGCATTTCGCCGACGAGGGACGCGAGAGACGGCGCGGGGCGTCTGCCGTGATAATGCTGTTGCTATTCATTTCGTCGGCAAATGACTACCTTTTTTCTTCTCCGTCCTCTTTCGGACGGGAACGGACGCGGATGTGATACGATTTTCACAATTAAGCCGTGCCGTTTGCGGTCTGCTTAGTCGTGATTGTTGCCCTGGCGGCAAACTTTTACGCTGCCGTCTGGCGCACGGCGCGCTTTTCGTCGCTGGAAGTATGTTCGACGTGTGTAGTGTAGTAGTAGCCACGATGATGTATATTTGTCGCGATATCGTTATAAGAAATCGCGACCCGCCCCGTACCGATCTCGCGCGTGAATTAGTTTAGAATCCGCGTAATGATGATGATGAGATTTTGAGCCTCCGTATCGACACGCGTCGCATAATCTCTCGATCTAAACTTCCTCGCGAGCAGGCGGCTGCTCAATCGTGCGCGAATTCATGAATGGAGCAACGATCCAGAAAGCTGCAGCTGCCTGCCTCTCTGTCTTTCTCCGATACTCTCTCCTTCGTCCCGCTTTCTCCGAACGACAAGATCTCCCTGGGGTTCTGGACAATTACCCTCGACACCTAAGGCGCCAAAGTAGAAGTGGCCCAGATTAGGAAACAAGCCGCTATAGTCTGGCGCGAGTGCACAGCGTGCTTTTCACCTCTTACGTTCTTTATTTCCCTCCCTTTTGTTGTCCCTGCACTATTTTGTCCGCCTCTGTCATATACCATTTTTCACCATCCCTCTCTGTCCGTCCTTTTGTCTTCGTCTCTCTCCCTCTCTCTCTCTTCTCTTACTCCTTTCCTGCGTCTTTCTCCGTTTTTTGTTTCACGTCGTACTTACCCCGGAGGGTACCCCTTTTCGAGAGACAAGTCGCGAGATAAAATCAGAGCCACTTCCTGAAGCCGTGGCGCACATAAAGGCCGAGAAACTGCCGCTAAAGGAGCTTGAGGGATGGAGAGAAGCGAGGGGCGGCAGGCGTAAGTGCAGGAGGCAACGAGGATGAGACGTCAGCTAAACTTGCGTACAACGTTCGATTTCGATGCTGCCGACAAAATTCCCTTCTTATCTCCACTGCCGCTCGACAACTCGAAACTTTACCCGCTTCGGTCAACCCAATCGAACGCATCGCTCGCTAGAAACATAAATACGAGAACCGATATTTTTTCCGAGCGAGCTTTACATCACCGACTCCTATGAAAGACGTCTTGTTACTTAACGATACAATAACTCGAAGCACCATCGAGTCTGGACATTGTACGTCGGCCGGAAGCGGGCAAGCCGAGCGCCTGCAGGTCTCCCAATGTACATGCATAAAAGATGCTAATCTCAAACGGTAGCTCGCACTGCCGCGAGTGGAGCAGGCTCTCCAACGTTCGCCAACTGTTCACTTGCCCGGCACCGGCGAGAGATCGAGGGGTGAGATTGTGGCCCATTCATGGGATGTGCCGCGGCCGTACGTGTGCATCGTCGTTTCGTCGTCATTTCGCCTCGTCGTTTCGTCGTTCGCCAGCCAGTCGGACTCGTTAGCGCGGCTAAATAGACGCGGCTGATATATATATCGTCCCGAGGATCACTTAACGCTCGTCGCTAATCGCGCCGACGTGCTCGCGCGCGGAATGAAAAGTGGCTGCTCGCTTTCTGTCTTGGGAAATTCGCTTGGCCGCCGTGCACGAGGCGACCACTGCTCGAAGCGTTCGGGAGGCAAAGATGGCATTTTTTTGGAAAAGGGTGTATGTACGGTGTAAGGCGCGATACGATTCGTTTGCCTCATCAGCTAAAAGTTGCTTATTATTTACAGTGAAATCGTCGTCGGATAAGAAATGAAAGAGTAACGTGAATTGAAGAGAAAAAATTAAATGCGCATATGTTTTGTATGTGAAAAAATCGGCCTGTGCTAGAGCGGAGCTGAAAAATATGGACTGACGTCCTCAAGCGCGCTGAACAGAAATTCATTTCCGTCATCCCGGCGTACGCGCACGGCTGGATGTCTTATTAGACGAAAATTACTGTCGTATAAGATGTTAGGAGCATCGGAGCTGTCTAAATGACTCAATTGACATTTCTCTTTAATGATGCAAATTGCCGAACCGAAATTTTCTTTAACTTTGACATACGAATGATGTACATATTTCAATGAACGTCGGGGAAAATTGCGAAAAATTAAGATGACTCAAGCACTAGTCTTCATTATAGCACAATGTCACACCAGCCGCTTTGACTGCTCGACAGTTCTACCGTTAAATAAATTCCCACGACTGCATTTCGCACGTGTCAACGAATCAGTCGAATCCGAGCGCGAATCGGTAAAGCCCCAGCGATCGCTGCCATTAAATCAAGCAGCTCCGTTATCCGTTAAACACCGACGAACTTTAAAATGTCGGTCGCGAGCGTCCAGTGCCCTGGGGGAAAATTCGTGCGCCGGGCAAAAAAAAAGAAATAAAAAATAAAAAAATAAACACAGGACCAACAAAACGAGAAAAACTCCCGGCTCGTCCGTCGCACGTTCTCCACAGCCGGGGGCGTTAATTTTATTATTGCAGCGCGAGCCGCTTTTGTTGCGAGGACGATCTCGCGTCGACCGAAAAAGGGCCGCTGCCTGTGTTTGAATCGGCCACCAAAGGCCGCCTTGATGCTCCCTCGCTGCCCACATTTCCAGATCTAGGACCGAGATTGCAGCTCATTCAGAGAGATAGGGGACGATATGTCTCCCCCTGTGTGCGCTCGTAGATCGTCTTGCAACGCTCGTTAGCCTGCTTGTGCGTCGGTGGAGTATGTCGGAGAACGTTGACCGTGTTGCCAAAAATAGTGGCCGAGTTCGTGCGTGTTCCCGTTTTGGTCAGAGTTTTTATCCCGATGGGGACTGGCACTCCATTCATAATGCTGGCTGTATGCTAAAGTAAGACCTACTTACACAGCGCATTACAAATACAGCAATATTTATTTGCTACTTTGGACACACTGTACTGGGTAAAAAGAAAAAGATTGAAAGGAATTGGTTAAACGCGCAACCGCTGCTGAGATATAAACGTCTTTGTATGATGCTTGACTTGCTACTGGCTTCTCGATGTTTGCGGAAGATGCTCCGCGTGTCCTCCTTCCATTTCCGCACACCCTTGACGTCTTCTTACAGAGTCGCAAACTCTCTCGAAAAATTTGCATCTCCGTCGAATTATTTGACAAGCATGTCGGATTCGGTTGCAGAATTCACCTTGCCGTTCGTCGGTAAAAAGTACAATTTGCATTTCAAGTATCGCCATGAAAAAAAGTCCGAAAGATTTAAATCAGGATATCAAAGGGGCCATGCAACTAATCCACCACGTCCATTCCACCGTAAGCCAGTAAGTCCCTCATGATGTTAACATACAAAACTGTTTATACCTCAGAAACGGTTAAGCTTTCGACCCATGTTTACTAAGCATCATTTACTCAGTATAGTGCATCTTACGTATCCTATGCAATGGTTTATCTAAACACTCTATGTCGAAGATCTAAAACGAGGGGGCCAAAAGTGATCTGCACTGACTTTATATTTACTCCCCACATTCGTTCCTCCACCTCATTGGACGAAACCTTTTATTAATACCAGTTCCTCATAACAAGTTAGCTCAGATATCACGCTGGTGGGTCAACGGAATAGCTCGGGAACTATTTGCGCCGAGGCAATATGTCGACTGGCGTGCAATATTCCGAGCACCCGAAATTAGATGCACCGCGCGCACGTATAGAAGTCGCAAACTGAAATGATCCGGCAGCGGAATACGGTAAATGGTTTCCTTATCGATCGCGACATGATTTACGCGGCCGGCCGGCTCATTCTCCTCTTCTATTCTCCTATTTGTTGCGACTCGTGAAATGCAAATGTGGATCGCGGCCGGCGAGCGATAAGTTTTCTTCGTGCCTCGAAAGGGAGGCCGTGCGCTAACTGTTTCAGGACTGTTCCGAGATCCAGGGGTGAGATTGCCGACCCATTCACGGATAATGCGTGCACGTTGCACTCGTTAGTCGGCTAAGCAAACGGGTCGATATATCGTGCACTTGTTCGTCTCGATTTTCTATCTGGACGGGAAGTGTCTCCGTCGACTTTTGATGCAAGATCCTGAGCGACCGGGACTTTTTCGTTCTCCAAAAATTAATGATCGGCCGACACTATCTTCGAGTGACTCGTTCGTTGCCTCACGCATACGTATACGTATATGCACAGATAAGAGTGGCAATTTAATTCGATTACAATTTGCTGCAATGTAATCGTCTGGCACGTCTAACGGAACTACATTCAGCGGCGTTCCGCTACCAAATGTCAAATCCAGCCAGCGTTCAATATACACAGGGTGTCTGAATCGTGAATGCCGGCACTGTTCCGTTCTAATAATATTGAATAAAAGAAGTGCGCGCAAACGACGGGAGAATGAAGACCTTGATGTGCTAATTCCCCGGCGAGAGGCTGTTTGTTAGGTGCGTTTTAATGTAGGCAAACAGGCGGAAAGCGGATGCTTCGCACGCCGGCCATAAGCAGTTCCCGAAACATGAACAAACCGATGTTTACGCGCAGCACACGAAAACCTGTTGAATCGGTGTTTGACGATGAATAAGTTTGCCGGAAACTCGCGGGCCGCTCTATCGGGCGACCAATCAATGTGTAACCCCCGGACCAAGTTAGTTCGACACGTTTTGCGCGGCGTTTGAAGTTGCCCGGCAAACTACCCAGTCAGAGAGAATAATTAGCCGGGGACGGGGCACGACAAATACGCGCGACGCGTCTTCATTCCGCTTCTAATTGCGCCGGATGATTCTGCTCGAAGAATCGCGAGCTCGAAACGTTTTTCCCCGTTTTCCCGCGAAGTTCCGTCATTAACCGAGGCCGTCGATATATATCCGCGCTTAGTACGACGCTCCCTGATACTCCAACTTCGGCCGACCGGGAACTTTTAAAATCTGATCTGCAACTAATTGATTCGGGTCTCGCTTGAAAAAGTACTTAACGACGTCCGAAGTTCGTTTGATGCATTGTGAGACATCGTTCGAGCGCGAACGATTGCGATCGCGATGATGTAAAAGCACATGCGTATTCGGAACGGAGTCACTAACGAGTCGTTTCTTTTGTTTCAGGTAAGTCCGACCTCTACCTGCCACTTCGGCGCTGCGACGAACAGCAGGAGGCGGATGGAATCCGATTTTTCCGACGGAGTGAGTCCGTTAATTTTACGATCGCCGTAAGAGGCTCGCGGCCTCTCCCGCTGCGTTCTCATTCCGTCTCAAAACCCGTAAACCTCTGCCCCCACCCCCGCCCACCCCTCCCGACCGTCAATTCTCGCGACGACGACGACGCAACGAGCAAGATTGTCAACTGCACGAGATACGCACTCAATTAGCGAACACGCGAATCGCGAGGTCCTCGTCGAGCTCGACGTCGCGGCATACGGAGGGGAGCGTAAATCAAATTTTTTACGCACTCGCAGTAAAACTTTATCGCTGTCAGAGCCGACGCCCGCGCGCGATTTGCGCGCGCGCTTCACATTTAACTCCGGCCTCTCTATTAATTTCGCCGAATTAACGGCGCCGGCTAATTCCCTCCGCGGGCGTTTCGCATAAGCAGGAACATTTTTATAATGCCAGCGACTGGCCTTTTTTTGGCCAGCCGCTCCGGGCCGGGCAACGGTGTCCGAGCATGAAAAAAAAAAAACAAGGAAAAAAAACAGGGAGAGAGAGAGAGAAAATTCCGCATAATCGGGTTACGTATGTGCATACGCGGGCACGCGATAATGCAGGGCCGAGCAACCTGCCGGCTGTCGCGCGCTAGAAATCGCTGGGATTCTCTTTCGTCGTTTTATCGTCGGGCGCGGGAGAGTGCTGGCGAGTTGCTCGGCGGCTAATTTGACGAGTTGGCTTGAGAAGTAGCGCGAAGTTCGGACCGCTCGCGCTGTAAGGACGATTTTCGGGCGAGGATCCTTCGGCGGCTCGTCCTTCGCGACGCTAATAACTCGGGACGCTGTAAACAGAGGGCTGCGCAGCGGGAAAGTTTCGCTGAATACTGCATTTCGGAAGTGGATCTCTTCGAAAGTTCTTCTCCATAGCACTTTGAAAGCTTGAGAGCTCTCGGAATGAGCATCTCGTTCCGGTGCTCGCGATTATTTTTCCGCATTTCCTCCCGACGACCGTAATGATCGTACGTGCGCGCGCGCGCAAACGTCATTTTCGATAAGTTATCAACGTAATCGACGGGCATGATCGGTTATGCATTTAATTGGAGGACACATCGACGCTTTCCTGTTGCGCGCCGCTCGCGGAAATAACGAGAGCCGGCCTGCACGTCGTCGGCGGATCCGGAAATTAAAGCAAATATTCCCGCGTTAAAACGCGCCAATCCGTATTACAATATTCAAGCCCGCCCGAAATCGACAATTAACGGGCGCGAGAGCGAATATAAAAACGCATCCGATAAAAATTACCCGAGGCTCGTCCAATAGTTGCGCATGAATACGAGATCGACGATAAACAATGTACTCGATTCGTCGAGGATGCACAAACAATCCGACGAATTCGAATTCGCCGGTTAATCTGGCAGCGCGGAATCCATCAGAGCACATTTCCCAGATACGCCCGCGTTACCTATATACCGCCGCCGCGCGAAACGCATTTGGGCATTTAGTTGACCCCGCCGTTCGTTACTTTCATTCCCATCCACCGTTCCACAACGCTAATCCCACGCGCCAAATGGATATTTGATAAACATCGGATGAAGATCGTGTTCGAGGAAAGAAATCTTATACGACCGCGAGCTTAATGCGATTCCTCAAACGACCCGCAAATCACATGCAGAATCCATCCGCATGCAGATGCGATCTCGAGGAGCGGGGGTGTCTCGGGGAAATTCGCGCTCGAAACTCGTCTCGTCATAATCGAGACTACCGATGCCATCCGGGCAAGGACGGGGCGGATGAAAATTGGCGGCGAACTTGGCGGCGAAGGACTTGAAATTCAGTTGTGTTAATTCCTATGGGTTTTGCGGGGACCCTCCGGGGCGAGGGTCGCCATTACCGCACACTCCACGCGCACACATGCGACAAACATTTTCCGCTGTTCGTGTGTCGGTGAACACGACACTTCGCGAATCCATTAGCTGAGCTCACTCGCTCGACTCCCTTCGGGCGAACGACGACGTCGAGAGCCCGAATACTCGGATTCCTATTTCAAACTACTCGAACGAGCGAGGAGCTCCGACCAATTACACGATAAACGCCCATCGAAAATGCGGACTTTAAGACGGGCGCGACCGATTCCGCCAGACGCCTCTCCCGACTGCTCACTGTCGTCGGAGCGCTCTCGCTATCGGCACAGACGTCGGGACGCTTTGTGAGGGAAGCGAGCGGATAAGAGAATGGGAAGTGTTATTAGGGAAGAATTAGTTCCGATGGCGCGCTTTTATCCAGACGTCGATAGTCGTTCCCGAAATCGCAATCATTTTCGGAACTCGAACGGCCCGTAAGCCTTTATGTGCCTGAGATATTTGCGCGTTTAGAGTCAGCGGGGGCAGTGGAAGCTAATTGAATTAATTGCATTGTCAGTGTCGCGGTATTAGGGTCATCGGGCTATCGCCGTTCCTTTATGATCGCAACGAACGGGACAGCACGTAACGTATAACTGTCGTGGTGTTTGATCCGTCCAGTAAGGATTATACTCGGTCAAAGGCTTGAAAAATCAAGCGGCTGCAGTCCGCGCCCGATTGCGGGCTTGTCTAATTGGATTAGCCGATATCGGGCAGAGATACATTCTAACGGAATTGAGCTGTCAAACGGTATTGTTTATGTTAGGGCGCTATGATATTAGATTAGCGACGGATAACGACGATTGGCATTCGTTAGGGAACACGTGCTCGCAGCTATTTTAAAGCCGCGCCACCGGCTGTCATTTTGAATATTAAAGTCTCGTGAAGTCGTACTTTTCGGTCGGGAACAGATTAATGTTCAATTATGCAGAGACCTTTATGAATTAGCGAGGTATCCGGCGTCGACAACGAGTCACCGACTTCATGCATCTCTCACGTCCAACATCCAGCTCGCGGCAAATTTTCGTCATTACCTTCCATTTATTGGCCGACGCGGTATTATCGGCGTGTCAATGGAGATATTAATTAATGTCACTCAAAAGCACGTTAACAAACGGCCGAACACGGCGAGTCTCGAGCGAACGAAAATCTCTGTCGCGATCAGCGTACATTTCGCCTCCTGTCAAATTGCCGCGATCACGCTCGACCGTTCGCAATCTCAACGACGGAGAAAATCGAATGCCTGCGCAAGCATTAACCTAGAAGCGCACGAAAGATCTCTATCGACTTTACATCTCACACCTGCCCGACAACGTGCTCCGCACATGTCGCCCGCCGTCATTACAGTGCATCGCACTTATGCCAAATTTTCTACTTCAATCTCAGTAATGGGCAATGGCGTGGCCGGCGCAGAAGTACGAGTCACGCTAATGGGAATTAGGTAATGCCCCGTCCGATAATTACACAGCGAGTGTACGTGCGCACCTACGTGGCGCACGTACGCGGGCGTGTGTGCGTCCGTTACCTAATACTCTTGCGATTCCAGCGAGACCACGTCCCGTGTTCTCCTTTCGCGTTACGTAAACGATATCGGGTGTTTAGTCTCTAACCTATTCTTACCCCCTCCCCCCTCCACCGGTCTAGGTCTCTGCCCCGACTATCGAGTCCGATGTATCTCGATCGCGCGCGCCACGGCACGTCGCGCTACATTTGTTTATGCGGACTCCGCAGTCGAGAGGATTGCGCAAAAGCATTGTGATAGCGCGGAATACTGCGCGGGCATTGAATGCGATATCCACTTCTCGCAGCGAATACCGACAATGGCCCTTTCAATCGTTCCCGGAAATTGTCTCGCCGAGAGACCTGGCCCCGTAATAAGTCAACAGGTTGCGCCGCTCGTTTAGCGTCGCCCGGATTGAAAAGACGTAAGTGCGTGGCGCCAGCGTCGGGTCGCGCCGACAATACGATCCCGTAAATCAGACGGACCGCAGTATTTCACGGCGAGGAGAACTCGAAGATCCCTGAGGCGTGCGCCGCCGGCTCGATGCGTTTCGAAATTTAGCGAACTTTGCCATGACGTTGATGGACCTCGGCGAGGTTGAGTCATTGTGCACGGTTATTCGTCACACGTTTCTCAACAGAGATTCCTTGCGTCCGATTGTTTGCTGCGACGGAATAATGATTACTTCCCGTACGAATGCAGCGGACTGTCGATATAAATATTTGTACAAGACACGCGAGATAGGAGTAGCCGTATTACCATGAAAATCCAGCGTGTAACGAGAGACCCTAAACTCTGTCCCAATCAGGCAGGAATCGTAATGAACCCTTTCGTACAAATGGATCCAGCCGCTTCCATCCGTCGTCGGGGAAAGATGAATGTTCGTTGCATTTCGGGCGGCGAGCCGTTTGTGCCGTAACTCCGTGTACACGTGCATCGACGTGTAATGAATTTTCAAGTGCGCAGAGTGCCGTCCTCCCCTTCGTCGTCACAAGCCCCGCGGGGCTCTCTTTCCGTGCTCGCGTGCATAATGGCCCACTCAGAGGGCTGCAGACAGCGGGTTACGCTCCCGGTTATACGTCGTGCTTTAACGCTTGGCCCAGTTACGATGTCGGCGCCGATGTCGTCGCGGCGTTCGGCGTCGCCATGGACGCCCCTAAGTCGCGGCGAGAGGGCGCTTAAACGATCACGCCCTACCGTCGATGCTTTCTTCATGGCCACATGGGTTCTCTCAACGAGAAGACACTCCCCGGAGAAGAGTTTCGGGATAATGGCGGTAGACCGGGAGTTTGTTGTTCGCGAAGTGGGGCGTTCTGGGGGAAGAGGGATAGGGAGAGAATCGAAAATGGGAACGAGGGAGGAACGTGTAAAGTTGCGTATAAGTTGCATATATAACGAATTACGCGGTCGGGTGTGGGTTGAATTCTGGAAACAGTATCGAGGTTTTGGTTTTATCGGAGGATACGACTAGAAAGTTTCAGTTTCCGAATAATATATGCGAACTTAGTAAACGTATAAAGAAATCTGTCTCTTCCTAAACAGTACTCCGTACCACGTGTCAGTCATGGCTGTGAGAACAAGTCCACTGTCCATCGAGAAGCTTACTAGCCTCGAAAATGACGCGACTCGCGGATCAACGCATTACATTCTTCGTACTCCCACGGCAAACACGTGCGCCCGACGCTCTCAATATTCGCCGTGCATACAGAGAGCGACGTCGTCGTCGGGAAAGTCTCGCAACGATCGCTTCCTCCGAGAATGCCATAAGTGCACCGTCGATCCTTCCCGTCTTCCGCCGAACCGAAAGCCGTACCTAAAGCCATGCCGAAAGCTGAAGCTAAACCTAAACAGGTTTAGCCCGTGCGCCGTACGGTTATGCGCGTCGCGGAACATCGCTCGTAATGTACCCCACATATGCACGCCGTATACGACTATGCGCCGCCCTCCCCCTCCCAAAAGCCGACGAGCTCCCGCGGGAGGGGGAGAAATTCGATCGGGACGGCTGATAATCTATGCCCTTTTCGCGTACGCGATATCCGCTGACAGCGGAGAGATACGCCTCTTATAATCTATGCCCTTTTCCATGACGGAAGTTCGAGGGGGACCCCTCTCCTGCCGTGCCGCATCGCTCGCTGATCGCTTAATTTCGAGTCCCCGGAAATTCTGCCGTCGAGCACACACACGGCTTGGTAAGCACTCTCAGTCGGCCGCGACAATTATTATTACGCAGGCCACGGCCGATTATTAGGCGAGGAGCAGAACTACGATTACAGGCGGGCGAGAGGGGTGGGGAGGGGTGGGTTAATTCTTTTGGTCAGGCGACTTCTCGCGGCCGCCGTTGCAGCTTATCACCGTCGTCGGGGCGAGTCGTAATTGTGAAAGACTTTGAGCGCCGTACGAGCAGCGCCGAAGGGTCGTACAGTGTCAGAACGATTAGCATGCGAAAGTACGGGTTAACGGCGCAAAGCCGCGTCATAGTTCTATCGGCGCGGGTGGAAAGGGGTGAGTAGACGTCGGGAGGGGGAGACGATTCCCGACGATCGTTATTCCTTGGCCGGAAGCCATGAGCAATCAACCTTACGCACGCTTACCCTAAGCACGTATACGCACGTGCATGTGCCGTTCTGCCGTGACACGAGAGATCCAATAACGCCCGACGGAACACTCGTCTATATGATAATGAAGCTCCGTCGCCGAAATTAATGCCGATGCGTTGCGAGATCTCGCTCCCGTGGATCGATCACTGATACGTAAGCGCGTGCTGCAATTCGAGCGCGCTCGCGGGTCTCGAAGTCGACGGAACGTATGCTATCTCCTGCGCGCCGCTTGATTGAATTCGCTGGGAGGATGAGAGGATAATCTTGGACAGTTTTATCTTCGTCGCTCGCGACATGATCGGCTTCTTAATTCAGTGTTTGCTTTCGAACGCGCACGCGCGTGTACGGAGAGTTTTAAGGGTCTTCGAATTATGAGATTCTGTCTTGGGTGGATCTTTAAGCTCTTTCAATTCATGAAGTACCTCCGCCGATTTCGCTCCTCGGGAATCTGTCTCTTTACACCGGAACTTCTCTCTCGAGCGCCATCGAACGGTCTGAAGTGCTCTGGGGGAAAAAAATGTTTCCGCTCTTTCTCTCCCGATATCGGATTTTGAAGAACGCTCGTATATAGGTCGATGGGCAGTGCTGGCAACATAGTTACACGATCCTGACGTGTCGGAAGATCGGTCCGCGCTCTAGAGGATCCAGCTCGATCCACTCGGCATCTATTAAAACTGATCCTATCAGCCGCGGACGCGCGCTCGTCGGTTGACACGATTTATCGACACTCAAGCGCAATCCGCTCTCTTCCATCTATGAACGTCCGGAGCAGCCGCGGGTCCCGAGCGACCGAGCTAATTTTTTCCGTGACCCAGAAAGTGTCGCAGGTGCATTACGCAGACTCGTGGCCGGTAACAGGTGCGCACCGCACTCGTTCTGACGAGGCCGAACAAACGGACGCCGGGCTGCAACGTCCGACCAGCCGCGAAAGTCGATCTTCACTCCGCTGCTCCTCGTTTCTCGTCCGTCGCCTTTCTCTGTCTCGCACTTCCTCAGCTCCAGCTCGTTCCGCCGAGGCTAACCTCGCCTTGTGAACGGCTCTGATCGTCGGGGCGTGTCCCGTGTTCCTCGCAACCACTTCCTTCGCTTGTCGAGCGAACGAGAGGACGATGCGCCGAGCATATACCGCAATTATTCAATGAATACATGAATAAGAGCGCTGCGAGACCGACTCGGCGAGAGCGGGGTTACTTAAGGTGCAACGCACACCGTTCACGGACGAAGGGGGGGGCGGGTTATTGAAATGAGACTTTGCTTTATGAGGCTGACTGAGCGACGTCGGCGTGCGAGTGTGCGAGCTACCGCGGATCTAAGTTTCTATGGACGTCAGTTGCCACGGGGCTGAAACGCGACAACCTTCTCGATCCGCGAACCCCGGGCACCCTGGAATCTGCACATCTAGGAATACAAACTCGTAGAATGTCTGCTTCGTACAAAAGTCCGCGAGCGCCGGAAATCAACATCCGCGTAATCCACCGTGGCAGCGCGCGATACATATTGCCTGACAAATCCTGCGGTCGGAGTGGAATCTTACTCAAGCTGCAGCATTGTCGGGCCGGTGTGCATACGACCTAACCCGATCAGGAGTACATGCGCCTAGTGTAAGTTCCCGATCCTCGTGGTCCGGGACACGGGACAATGGCCGGCCCGCGTCCGGAGCCTCTTTCCGGGCCTACAATTTTCTCGATAAACGAGCTGGATAATTCAGGCGCGTCTGGTGATTCACGCCTCGGCCCCGCCGTGCCCCAGGCTTGCTGATATCCCACGGGATTGAATTAGGAGGACCGATCGCATCGCACTTTGCCTCCCTCTCGACCCTCTTCGTCTTCTTCTTCTCTCTCTTCATTCTCTTCCCTCGTTGCTCTCGCTGGGCGCAAAGGAAAAGGAGAGGCGCGGGTCGCCGTGAGAAGGGGCAGGTGCCCTTTTGTCTTTCCCCGGGAAACGATATTAAGCGCCGTTCAATGTTATCGCCCCCGGCTTCGAAACGCGCCCGCGCACTTGTCGGTGAATCGTGAAATCGGCGACGCCCCATTTGTTAGGGAATCTTGTCTTTCGGCGATTGCAGTAGGATCGTTCTACGAGAGACAGAAGGTACTCGTGTTTGCGCGAGTCGGGTGTCGCTCGATATTCGAGCGGATCGTCAAATGCCACCGTTTAAGAAATTCATGAGCGCAATCTTGTAAAATGTTAAGTTACGTTATTGACGAGGGTTAATGTGCTGGGCTCGATTCAAGAGTAATGAGGTCGTATGTCGGGCTGTGTAAAAACTGATGGAATAATTAAAAGATGGAAAACGAACGGACAAAAAGAGGGGAGGATTGACGTAACTTGCGTGACGCTTCGATACAATGGGACTGTGGAAATAAAGGGATTTTTTTAATGCATGGAAAATTGTTAGGGTAATTTTTGCTGTAATGGCATTCTATGATTTTTAAATAAGGGAAAGATGATATTTCGCGTATGATCCTGTTCAAATTTTTAAATAAAATGTGGAAATGCATCGTCTCATATTTCAGAGAGTACAAAGGTACTTGTTCTTTCCTCCTGACATTTTACGCTACTGTGCTAAACTTCTTAGGAATGTATTATAAATCACGTTTCATCTTTTACTTATTTAATTACTTTTTTTACATTAACCGATATACAACGCCATCATTACTCAACCAAACGTAATCTTGCAAAGCAATCCGACATATCTCTTGGCCCATTTATAGTTCGAGCTCGAAAGAATGTTCACAGAAAATTGTTGAGTGGTTGCCTCGTTGCGTCGGCAGAATCACTAACGTAATAGATCGATCGGTAATCATTACGGCAAAATGCTAAGATTAAACCCGTGAAGCGTGGCAAAGAAAACATCATGAAACATCATGAGACTGGCACCCTTTCCTCGGTCGCAGCAGACGTCGGGACGCACGAGCCTGCACCCGTTGATTCTGCGAAGCGTAGAATTAGAAATTGGATCCGCAGGCGCACCATATTCCCCTTTGTCCATTAACCGTGGCCGATCCCGCGTTTAATCCTGTAAGCGCGTATGTCCCGATATTCCGTTCGATCACGCAGTGGGGTAACGCGATGCATGTTTTTCTCCCCCTTCAATTGCACCGGCTCCCGAGCTCCCCTTCTTGTTAATAGAAGAAAGACGTACGTAGTGGTGGAGAAGAAATGAATGCACGTGTCGCGTACCAGAAAAGGATGCGCGTTGTCATGAATGAAAAAGGACGAACGCAATTACGAACGCGAACGATATGCGCGTAGTCATGAACGAGAGAACGACGTGGTCACGAGCACGAAAATGACACACTTGGACAAGCAAACGACGCGCGCGTACTTACACTTACGGATAGGACAGATGACACGCGTCATTTATTGATCAGAGAATTACGCGTGTTACAATGCTTACTTATGATAAATGAAAAAATGATGCAGGTACTCGTTGTTGAGAAAATGACAGTCACGGAGTGTGCGGCCGGAAAAAAGCACGCGGGAAACGTGGAGTGTGTCTTGCATCGGGGGTGTGAAAATATTCGGGCGCCCCCCTCGTAATGTCCCAACGGAATCTGCGGGGGTTCGAAAGATTAAGTATGCCCCTCGTTCCCTATGCTTCTTATTTCGAATCGCACCACGTGTCTCGATTGCAGGGTAGATGCGTCATTGCCGGGAAGCGATATTAATATATACGTACGTACGGTAAGCCTCGATGGGCCACGCAAACGCCCTAATGGATATTTTTTCAAACGCCCGCGACCAGATGCTCCGCATCGGTACGAAAAGCAACATCGCACTAATGCCGAATAATTCCGTATAACGTTCGAGTAATGCCGAATAATTCGGCATAATCCATCAGCTCGCGACCCGGCTTAATCCATTTTTCCGGCCCGTTTTACTTAACAGTTCCGCACGGAATATCGAGTGGTCGAAGTTGCCGGAGTATCTCGCATTTTTCATCGAGCCGCGCCACTTTGTTTTTTGCGCCGTTAGCTCACATCGCGATTCAAGCACGCCGGTGCGCGAGCTCTCTAATCTGAAACACATATCGATTGCCTCCAGAAGGCGTCACACGTGTCCCGATATGTTAATGGACGCGTGCACCGGTGCAAGTCGAACGGCTCCCGATGTCGATCTCTATACTCTTATCGGGACCTCGATCCGTCGAGCGGCTAAAAGTGAGCGACACGTAAATAAATTTGCATGCACCTCGGAAACTCGTCCGCGGAATCCGCGGAATCCGAGGATCCGCGAGCCGCCGAAAGCTGAAAGTATGGACGAGCCCGAGCTGCAGCCGCGATCCGTCGTCGTCCGACGCTTTTCCGAAATTCGCTCACGGCAAAAAGCCACTCTCGCACGCGTCCCACCCACATGCGTTATTCATACCGGCCGCGCGTGCGACTTTAAATTCCGCGTATTATTAGACGTCTAATTTCGTTTCGCGGTCCAACGGGTCCGCTCGAAGGGTGCAATCATGGTATGAGGTGACCGGTGAGGGGTGACTTTAATGTTTTTAATCTAATTCCCCCGCGTGCGAGCCTCGCACGGCACTCCGTCCCCCGAGGATCGGATTCGCCTCGTTGGGGAATTTCGCAACGCTCCGCCGTGTTGAGAATGCGATGTGACAACGGAGGGGCCCCGCGTGATGTCCCTTTTGAGGAATGCCCGACGCCCGATCGATGGCCCGTCCTTCGCCTCTTTCGGATTTCATTTTCCGCTCGCCCGGCATCTCGAGAATTTAGCGCCCGCTCGCATGGCGCATCGCGGATTTGTTTGTCGTTTGCCGTCGTCGGCATCCTTAACACACTCACTGAAGGACGATGTCGAAATAACTTCTCAAGGCTCACTCTCTGCCTCGCGGTCTTCGAGAGTTTCATACGACGCTTCTTTGATTTATTCATTATTATTTACTGTTAGCTGCTCTTTCTTCCGAATTCCGATTATTTTGCTGCTGATTTTTGGGCTAGGTCCGGGATGGGTGACGAGGCGAGGCGCGATAAATCTGGAATTTCCCTGGCCAGATATCGCTGACACAGGAGGTAAACGGCAGACAGACGCCTCTCGACGCCGTCCCGGCATAATCGTCGCTGTTCGGTCCAGCCGAAGGTTTTATCGGCGATATACCGGCGCCCCGATAAATCGCCGGTTAGAACTTTGACTGCAATTAGTATGGTAATGCGAACAAGGGACGAAGGGAGGGTAGGGGGCGTGGGTGCGTGAACGTTCGCAGCTCGATGCTCACGCTCCGTGCGTGTGCGTATTAATGCGCGGGGTGGACGTGTGCGTAACTCGGTGCACACCGTCCACCCACGCACGTGGACCACCGTGTACGATCGCCCGACCGAATGCTGTCAGCCATGACTGATTATTCTTATCGGCGAACATTGCGGGGAATTTCTTTCCAAGGCGCCCCGAACCACGGACGGCTGGAAATGTCTCCAACGTGCGGCGTAATAGAGTCCATACGTTATGAACTTAGAAATGCTCGAACGGCGTCTCATTAATTTTCCACCTCCGCCACCGCGGCGCATAGAATTTCCGGCTCTCACAGAGTCCGCGAGTGTCTGCGTGTACGTGTGCGAGACAATGAAAAAGCGTTCGATCGCGGCGCTTAATTTCGCAGCTCACTCAAACAGTGTCTGCGCTCGCCAAACACGATTTTCTGGCAAGATAGCTTTGCGAACGGGAGCGCACCACTGACAGCATCCGCTTCGACGGCTGTACGCGTACATGAGCAGCGCGCGTCGTTATTGCCGCTGCATCGGCAGCAATTGCCGCAGCGCCTTTCGAAATCACTTAAACTGATTAGGCCCGCCGAACGCACACGGGGTGGCCACGTAAACGGAACGGCTGATTTATAGGCAGTCGGCAATTTCGCGTTTTCGATATTCGGGTCCGGTGGCTCGGCCTCGTGTGCGCCGGCAGACATCAGCCGAAAGAGCGAACGGAGCCAAAAGGGGGGGAGGGAAAAGACGGAGCGCGGCGCACTCGTTACGTGACCGTCGTAAAAAGCCTTCGCGGCACGTGTACGTCGTAAGAAAAAAGGAGGAAAGGTATGCGTGGGCGGAGGAGGGTCGAAGGTATATGTTGTCTCCGCTGAGGTATACCAAGCACGAAGGTCAGGAGGCGGTGTTGAATTTCCAATAGATCGTTGGCAGTCTCGAATTTTAGGCGCATTCACTTTCCTCTCTCTCTGTCTCTTTCTAACTCTGGACGTTAAGTGAAATTATGTAATGAACCGTTACCTAAATTGCTGGACCCTCCGAAATCCTCGAGAGACTCTTAAAGCGACGAACCGGACTATGTTTTTTTCAGGGCACTTCGCTATTAGATGCGTATCGCCGCTTGCACGGCCAACGGCCCAGAATTTTCCGCGCACACAATTTCCTTACCATCTGTCCCGAATGTTGGTTAATGAAAGCGGCGTCGTTATTACGTTCATTTTTCGTCACGGCCCAGAGCGCCGCGCAGGAGCTAATCTATCGGGAAATAGACAGTGTCACGTGGAGAGAAGGAAGGCATTCGCGATCGCGGAGATCGATCGATCGATCGATCATATCCGAAGCAGCCCGCTCCCTCGTAATTGCCCCCTCGCTAAGCGGAAGCGAACGTTCGCCATCATATTTCAAACTTTTTAATCTTCCTCTAATCCTCCCCACTCCGAGCGCTCGCATTAATACCTGCTCTAATATCAGATTCGCCGGGCAGGTATCAAAGCAGCGCGAGCGCCCTGGTCATGAATGATTAATCGCTTTAATTGCGCTACTTCGTTCCATTACCGATCCAGTCCCGATCTCTTCGGACCTCGCGCGCTCGCCTTCCTACCCGCGCCGATCTTGCTTCGTTTGCGCAATTACGCGCGCGAGACAGCGCGTATAAATCGGCGAATTCCGAACACTCGGCGAGATAAGCCGATTAATAGGCTTTCGATCGAAAATCGTCGGCAATTGGAAAGCGATCGGTGCGGCATTAACGGAGACGTCTTTTGAGCAGGGATCTTCGATTCTTTTGATCAAAAGATAGATTCTTCCAAGATCGACTTTTCTTAAGAAACGATTCTTTTGATCAAAAGATAGATTCTTCCAAGATCGACTTTTCTTAAGAAACGATTCATTTCCCCAAAAAAATTAATAATAACCAATAATCTTGAACTCGGTCCTTCACCCCAAAAAATAGATTCCAAATCGATGAAAAAATCGATTCCCTCAAGAGAATCGAACTACGTCCCTATTTCCGAGTCAGTCGATCGAATCGGGACGAAGACGAAGACGAAGCTCGCTGAATTACGCGTGGCATTAATGCGCGGCGAACGGAATTGCCCGGTGGTAGGGGCTCGTTCATCCAATTAGTTCCACATTATTTTACTCCCGGGCGGCGGGCTTAAGCGCCGGTTAACATTAAACCGCGGTTTAAGAGCGGCTTAAACGCACGGGAACACCTGCACCGCCCGCCAAATAACTTGCGGCCTCTGTCTTGCATTAATTTGTAAACCCCCGGCCCCTCCGTCTCGCCCGGCGAAAAAGAAAACGAGCCCTCGCGGCTTGCGAAAACGAGAGCAACGATGCACCGGCGATTCACTTAACGCCCTGCCAAGCTCGCTTTATCCGGCCGGCGATGTAAATCGAAGGCACACGTGCGCCGGCGATAGAATTGCAGGCGTCGCGGTTAGCGGCTGCGGGGGATAACAATTTTTATCTCCGCTCTCCACTCTCGCTTCGTTTATTGCCGGACCGAGCCCGGCGCAGCACCGGATTAATTTCACTTCGTTTCGCGGACTTCGCTCAATACGCGCACTTCCACCTAATTCTTCTGCCGCGAGTCAAAGAGCCGGGTAACAAGGCGGAGGAGATGATTTTCTTTTCGTTTCAATATTTGAAATTCAACGACTTGGAAATGTCGGGTTTTTTAACAATCCCTCTGCTATCCGTCCGGACGATGTAACGTTTCTCTCTTCCCCGTCCCTTTTGCGCAACGATAAAACATTCTTTGAATCTATTATAACGCGCGACAAGCGCGCAGGCATGGCGTTCAGTTTCATTCCGCGCGAACGTCAAAGGTTCTCTCTGTATTTTGCTGTCGCATTATGCGGAGGAAGTACAGAAAGCTCGAGAATTTTCATTATTCACCGCAGTGTTAATCATTGAGACCCAGATGACGATATGCGTCGAATCAATAAGTTCCGAGTGGTCGCAGCCAGACTACCGATCTGTTTCAACGTCATGACAGCATCTCGACACTGGCAAAGTTTAACGTCGACCGCCGAACTTCTCATTTTGAATCGACCCGAAGATCAGTTTGCGTCGTCAAGCAAGTAGAATTTATGCACTCCCGTTCAAATGTTTGCCGAGGTCGCGACGGGTGTCTCTCAGTGGCTGACGGGGGGGTGTATTTGCGCGCTAGGACGCGTGCAGGAGCGTGTCAAGTGATGGAATTAATCGTAGATGGACCCCTTGGGGGTAGTGCATGATTCACCACGCCACGGCGCACCGCATCGCGCCACACCCTCCGCGCAATGCTGCGCGCTTATGGGGTGGACAGGGTGTCCAGGGTGTCCATGGTGGTGCATTGCACATGCGGGACAATTTAGATGCCTGTGAGCGTACGTACGGAACGTCGTCTAGCGATGGAACTCGCACCCTCGCAAGTGGCATCGATTCTTTCGGATGAAAGAAATTGTATGTCACGCGAGCACTTGCGACAAATGGCGAATACGGTTCGTGAGCGATGCATAGATGTACTGAGGTAAATCTTTGTAGGTACATTTGCAGGGAAATTCTAGATCCTGCGGTTACTTACAACAAACAATGGACATGGTTCAGATGCTTGAACGCGTCTACTAATTGTAAGAAAAATCTTCGCTGTCAGCGTGTCATACGAGCATAAAAGATCCTATCTCCATCACATCGTATCGAATTCTCCCGCAATCTTGACGACGTCGAGTCGTCAGCGACGCTCGCATTGATTGAAACTCGGAAATTTATAATTGGATTAATCCCATCACTACACAGCATCGTCCCCCGGTCCGTGCCGTTACGTAACCGTGCCGAATCCCTTCCGATTATCATGCCAATATTGTCCCCGGCGTGTGATCCATGCTCTTACTGTGCATGCAGATACGGCGATCCCTCGGAGACGTCCGTGTGTCGCCAGTCGCGCGAGCTCGTGTGTGCGCTTTCGTATATACATGCGAGTTGCCTAAGCGAGGCTCGCTCGTTGTCGCATCTCACGCGTGCTGCTCCGCACGAGGCTACGCGTACGGGAGGCTGTGCTCATACGCTCATACAGCAATGCATGCAAGGCGCTCGACCGCGATGGCACATCCATATGCTGCGACACTCGTGCGCGTGCACACACTCGCTAACAGACGATTACGCGCCGGCCGATATCGTCGTATTGTGCACACGGTGGGCGTCTTCGAGCGATTCCGAGGCGGATTTGCATTTTGCGAGGTGACGAGTCATTGTTTAATCAACCGCGCACGGCTCTCTGTTTCGATCTATCCGCGGCTCGTCTCCTGCCCACGCCCGAGACGGCGCCGGCGGACAAGGATAGCGCTCCGACGATCGGCACTTCCGTTCAATTATTTATACACGCCGCCCTTCTTGTCCGGCCGAATGTTCGTCCGACGACGCGACGCCCGCGAATTCGACGTTTTCCGTGACATCGGTCTTCTCTCGTCGCGTCAGTCTTACGTAACGTCTAGGTCTAGATCGTACACGAGTATTGGGGTCGGATAATAATGTATGTAGCCGGCGTTGGCAAAACAGGACGTTCGCCTCGTTCCTGCGTCCCTGGGTAGTTGCGAAATCCGCGCGCAAGATCCGTTATCCTCGCCGGCGTCTTACGCGACTCGCGCGGGTCCTAGACACGGATGCTGAAACGAAGAACATCGGATCCACGAAGTACGTACGGCGATAGGTTTTACGGAGCGTAAGTAACGACGTCGGTTCAGCGTTTTACGACGTTCCTTTCGAGACGCCCACGCGTCTGTGGTTTCCATCCTCTCCCTCTCTCTCTCGCTCTCATCCACTCGAGCCCTCTCGTTCGTCCTCGCGAGTGCCTTCGACGTGACGACCGGCAAGGTAATTAATAATTATATCTGGGGAAGCTCTGCCCGGCCGAAGTTATAATTACACTGGGAACAATCAACAACTACCGGGTAGAGGAACTCGACTCGGATGGAAGGGGTTGCTTGTCGGTTAGAGCAAGTCCAAGAGGGTGGGAGAAGTATTTTAGGTCGGGGATGCTGGGGGTTCGAAAGGGGGAGAGAGAGGGAGCGAGGGAGACGAAACTCGCCCTGTCTCTGGAGTCTCTCGAGACGTCGTACACCCATCCTGCGAGGGAACTTTATTCCTCGCAGAATCTCCGTCCATCTCCCTTCGTCTTTCTGTCTTAGTCATTCGCTTTTTCCGCCGCCCCTCTCTATCTCTCCGTCGTCGCCGTGGTCGTCTTTTTCCACTCTTTTCGCCCTTCATCGCTATCTCTATCCGTCTCTCGGCCCATCGTATTCCTTCAACCTTCTTCCGCTCTCCCCCTTTTCGGCGTCTCTCCCTCTTTATCCTCCGCGTTACCCTTTCCCGCTCCTTACCCTTCTGCTTCTTTCTCCGAAACTCCCCCAGACTACACCCCGAGCTTGTCCTTTTCTCTCCTTCCCTTGCACCGTCTTCCAGGCCGCTATTCAAACCCCATTCATCCCCTTGTTCCTTCTCGTCTTCCTCATTCCGGCTTCTCCACGCTTCCGGGCTGCTCGCTCGAGCGTGGACGAAAAAGTTCACTATGAAATGAGGAGGGAGAGAGGGAGAGAGAGGGGGAGAGAGTAGTACGAGAGATCATTAGCCCGTTCTGCGTCGGCTGAACTTTTGCGAGAGGGTTACTTAAACGGATTATCGGCCCGACGGTATTTAGCCACGATCAGCTTCGAGCGAGCATGATCGAAAATCGCACCGACAGTCCAGTCGATCGTGACAAACGCGAGGCGACCGGCATCGCAGTTTGTTTGCGTCCGACGAAGTGGCGAACCGTGCTCTTTGGATCTTTCCAGCCGCGAAGCTACAATGGATTATCGTCTGGATTCCTCTTGTGGATTCTTCGAAAAATCGATAATTCTGGTTAAAAGATCGATTCCTTTCCCGAACAAATAGATTCTTCCAAGATCGATTCTTTTATTCGGAGTTTTTAAGAGAACAGCTGCAGTGTTTATTATTCTCAAACTTGAACCCGATCTTTTACCCCGATAAAATCGATTCTACGGTTTTGATTTTTTCACAGTATCGATTGAAAAATCGATTCTTTCAAGAGAATCGAACTTCCGTACTAAAAACTGTTAGACCGGGACGCGCGCGGACTGCGTCGAAAAGTGATCGGCCGCGCTCGGCCGTCTCGAACGCGCCGGAACAGCTGGCCACGCTCGAAATTTTCCTCCCGGCCATTGTTCCGCGATAAATACCGCGAAAAGGCGGAAAGCGGCACGCGACGTAGCCGGCTCGTTCTGATGCAGATTCGCGCCATTTACATTCGCCGGCATTCGGGGCGTTTAACTCGATACCTTCGGGAACTAATGACTCGAACGCCCTTTGTTTCTCGTATCTACGACTGTTTCTTCCCCGAGATAGTCGGGCCACGAAGTCGTTGCGACGGCGGCAGCCAGCGGTAATGGCAGTTTCATTCCGCTTCTCATTTGGGACTTTGCTTTTCCGCGCGCTCGCGGTGCTCGCCTCCGCCGGAAAACGAACGGCGGCGTAAGCATTTCTGACTGGCGAAGCATTTTCTGGGTCACTCAGCGCCCATTCATCCTCGGCCCATTCATTTTCGGACACTTTAAATCGCCCGGCAAGATCGTATCGGCGCGCGCGCGGAACTAGAGGAACATCGCGCTTTTATGTTCGCCGAAAGCGGCGGTTACGGTGCGCATTTGTGCGAGGCGGGGTGCAATCGAATTTACAGGAATATTCCGGCGAATTTATGTTGTCGCTCCTCGAGCAGGAAAGCCGGGCGCATTTGTACGTATGCGGATACTTTTGGCTTGCCGCGCAGAGGCCGCGGATCGTAACGTTTTAATGGATACCATTTTATCCGCTCGCTAATTATATCATTGTAACGTTGATGCGTATTACATCCTCGTAATCGGGCACAGTTTTATATCAAGCAAATTAACTTGCAGCGAGCACTCCACCCGAGCGAATTTACTGATTATCAATTATACGAATTTTGTACGTACGATTATTGGCCCCGTTATCGCGTCCATTTGCGTTACAGTAATTTCTTCCAATTAATCGTCATTTCCTGCCGCTCTTCGCATTGATACGCTCCTACGTCCATATCGAATTACGTTTGTAATCGCATTACGTCCCGTTACGGAGCCCGCTTTCAAATGAAAAACCGTGCCGTCAGTCGCGGTAGCATTATACGACGCACGACGAACGAGCGCGAGCGTGTGTTTCGGGACACACATCCGGCCTCTTTCGTTCGTTATGGTTACGAATGTCGAGATACCCGGAATCAAAAAGGCAAACTGCGCTTTGTGCGTCAAAGTCAGTGTGCCACGCGGGCAAACGGAAAACGTACAGAACGGATTCCTTCAGACTACGGGCCGTGCAGGTTTGCGCAAATATGCATATATGTACCGAACACATGTGCTTCTGCATATATGTCCACGCTGTACGCGTTGGACGTAGAGCGCAGGAGGGGTTTACAACTCTTTACGGTTAACTTTCTGCCGGACGACTCTCGACAGTTGAACCGGAGGAGTGCATCATCGTGGTCGTTGAATAATTTCGAACGAGGTCCCTCGTTGGGCCGATATATCTCCTCGCCCTTGTATATGTATTATACATACGCGCATATACAAAAACGTTTATGCGCGTACGAGAGAGCGCGCGATGTACGGAGGTATCTCGTTATTCAAGAATACATACGTAATGGACCGGCGCGCACGTACACGCATATATCCGTCTCCGTGTGCGCGACAAGAGGGAAGATCGTAGCGGGAGCGAGAAGTTGAAGCAGGCAGTAGGATGCATCGCGCATACACACCCGGATTATTTGCGGCGTACATTACATTATCCTCATTTAGAATTCACGCTCCCTAGGCGTCTATCTGCCCTATGCATCTGCCGTATATTCCAGTCGTAACAGAACTGCCGGCCGTTGTACACGCGTCGCGGGCAAAGCAGCGAATCGTGTTCCCGTAGAATCTGACAAAACGCTAAATCCGCGCGGATCCTTAAGCACGGGCGCGCAGCGATGAGAAATTCGTGACGCGAGCCGACCATCTACGCGCCATTTTATTTCGCCGTTTTTTCGCGTATTAATATTTCCCGGCGCCCACTGCCTCCGCCGTCTCTGCCGCGCACTTCGGCCGGAAGATAAACGACGCTAATTATACCGTGCAGCTACCTACTGTCCCGACGATCCGGCCCTCCCGACGCCGACCGGCGTTTCGAATTTACGATATTGAACCTCTTCGGACGCCAAGCGTCGCGCGACAAACGACCCCAGCGAATTACGATTCCGCGGACCGCGAGACATCGGCCAGTGTCTTACCTGCGGAACGCGAACGGCGAATCGTTGTCGTAAATATGGCGAGCGCGTATAAGTGCAGTCGGCCGGATGACGTGGCGCGCGTTGTAATAGGGATTCTCGCAGGAGTATTGCTAGTCGTACGTCACACGTCGCCGTCGAAGACGCCATTAACGCAGGGCGAAACTGTCCAAGTGGCGCGCGTTATGTATGTATGGTCTCTGCGGCGCAGAGAAATCTCAAGAGTGGAGTCGTATGTAACGGGAATAAAAGTTTCCAGCGACGCCGAGCTATTTTTCGTCTCGTTGTTTGAGCTGGCGAATTTCGAGTGTATCTCTGCACGTCATAACGGCGACGCGCTTTCACGTGCGCAAATATCTGGCCGCTTCGCTGCTAATTAAGAGACTGCGCCCGGAAGGACATTAAAATCGGACGCGTTCGATTCAATTTTGTCCGTCGACGGCGCGACGATTTTCCGCGGGACGGATATCGTTGTCGGTATTGATATTGTTATCGTTCGCGCTGGCGGGCAAGGGTTCGTGTACGCGGCATATACAGGGTGCCGTCACGAAATTGTGTATTTAATGCATTGGGAAAAAATCGCGTTCGTACTTTCACTACACGATTCTTAGTTTCACGTTTTTTCGTAGTCAGTAATCGTATGAGAGAACCTGATTACGTATCGTCGATCTACTTCTTGCCGTAAAATTCGTACGGTCAGAATTGTAGCGCGATTTTCGTCACACCCCGTACATCCATGAATATCCGTCCGTATAAATATATTTGCTCGTTGACGGCGATTCCGGCGCTTCGTCGATTCTGCTTAACATTCAGCCCGACACGCTCGCTGATTGGCTATTAATTATCCGGCCGATCTGACCGACAAGAATAACGATTAACTTCGCGTATCGCGTGCTCACCGGCGCCCCTCGATCGCTCTCGTAGATCGATCGTAGATCAGGTCC
Source organism: Priocnemis perturbator (assembly GCA_963942575.1). Classification (NCBI taxonomy): domain Eukaryota; kingdom Metazoa; phylum Arthropoda; class Insecta; order Hymenoptera; family Pompilidae; genus Priocnemis; species Priocnemis perturbator. The sequence continues at coordinate 14,877,179 of OZ012643.1, read as the reverse complement.
CGGATCGCGGCCATAAATCAAACGCGCCTCACTCGTAAATTCGACGTCGTGTGTGGCGACTCATCGTTCGATCATCGATCCGTCCCACAAATTCGGCGCGAGCCGGCCTCGACGAAAAAGAGACCCCCGCCGATATAATTGAGAAATTCCTAATTGCTTCTTCGCCGTTTTTGCTCACCTCCGACGTGAAATATCGTTCTCCCTGCTTCGCGAACTTTAACATTAGAACTACCGAAAGACCAGAATGACTCGCCAAATATTTTACTATAATTATCGTTCACTTTCGAATCATCTCATGTTCCAAAACTTTAATTAACGTAATAAGCAGAACGTCAAACAAGTCAATTTGAGCTCTCGCTAGTTCTGGTGCTAATATCGTGACGATAGCTCGTAAATTTGACATTAGAAACTTGACGCTGTCTATGAAATTCATTGATTATAAATCAATCGGGTGCAAGGGAAGGAAGGACATTTTCTTTGAGTAATTATTTCTTCATAGCTTTCTGGCAGGGCCATAAGCTCGCGTCATGGCGATTGTCAAAACCGCGCGAAAATGACGATTAGCATTCGAGGATAACTAGTCAGCGAGCGAACGTTTCGTTTTATGGAGCTGTCGCTTTCTACGTCGGCCACGTTGTCGACGATATGTTTACGACAAAACCACGAGCTTCGTCCCTCGTGAGTATATGGCTTCTCGCCTCGGCCGTGAGTACGTCGTACAAGTTGGATGGTGTCGTCGAATTACCTTTTCTGTCTACGAACGACCGTTTCCACGGAACAATCGGTAATTTTCTCCATCGACACTCTCGCCTCCAAGCTGCCTCGCAAACGTGTGCATATTTCTAAGACATTCTTCGTGTTCAAAAATGCACGAAGTACACGTGCTATGTATAACATCCGACCTAACCCGAACTTCCGCATTGACATTTTGTCTTTCCTGCGTACCAGAGATAAAGATTACACAAATATCTATATGCTCTCCTGCCCGAGTATGCACTGTATACTATACAACATCGACTCGGTATATCTTGAAAGCGCATCTTATCTAAAAACGAAGCCTTCCGCATCATAGTTCTCCCCGAACGTCGGCTCTCCTTTTAAGTAGATTCCCTTCCTAATCCGTCGGATGAAAATTTCTTCGGGAGTCTGTCGGCGGACGACAGCATCGACGACGAACGTCGTACGTGGCAATCGCGGTCCGCCGTCGCGCGGAGAAATTCGCTCGACCGGTTTCCCTTATTTTCCTTTCCCCGCCCCGGCTCTTTCGAGGTTTCCTCCAGACGCATTGGCCGCGGCGTAATCGATGGAATGAAATAAGAAACGACAAATGTCGTCGCAGACGTTCGCCGCAATATTTCCCCGGCCATCGACCGACCTCCCGCCACGTTCCCGTCCACCTTTTCATGAGACTCCAACAATGCCGTCATCTTAACTTTTTCGTCGCTCCCGTTACGTCATCGCGCGCTGCCTACATCGGCACGCGCGTAATATCTCGCGCGGCCGAGGCATTGTTCTCCGCCCTCCACCTTCCGGGGCTTGCCGATAGAATTTCGTGCGATACGGCTCGCGCGATTCTCTCAAGACCGAACTCTCACGTTACACGGTTGCGCGGGCGATTTTTCACGGTGTCTAGTGGCGGCGGCCATTGTTGTATCAATATTCGAATCGGCGCGTATTACGTTTCACGCGTGGGCCAGTTTAGGAACTCGAGAATGATATCCATAGGCGGAGCGTTTTTTATCGCCTGCGGCATATCTCTGCGCGCACTATCCTCCATTTACGCCACTAATAATTCAGAACTACTCTGCAGCGAACGTAACGTTTGTAAGGTATATCACGTTTTCGTCGGTGCGCGCCGTCAGCGTTTTAACGTCTCCATAAACGAAACGTATTTACACGTATTAATTGACCGGGCGAAAAAAAGGAATGCCGTAGTTAGTCCGACGTTAGCCGGTCGAATTAACAGGCGGCGCACGTTTTACGAGCAATTTGCGGCACTTACGTGCGCCCTTACATACGTCGGCCTAAGTACGCCCGACATGCGCACGATCTCCTTCGGCTTGGCGTGACGTTCGAGCGTGCCACCCTCTTTCTCATGCCCTCGTCCCTCTTTCTCAGCACTTCCCCCCTCCCCCCCTCTCTTCTCCCCTCTCACTCTTTCTCTCTCGCTCTGTGCTCCCACCGGTGTTCCTCGAAGGAACGAGAAATTACCCTTTCTGATGGAAATATCTTCGTCGCAACGAAATACGGCGTTTCAAAGCGCCGCGAGCGCATTATGCTATTCCGTTAAGAGTCATTAAATAATTTCCACGGTTCGAACGTCGTTCTTGAGGCACGTTAGTGTAATTAGCGGTGCTGCCTTTGGGAAACGTTGCCGAAGTCCCGAGTACGCTCGGCATTTATCGTAATCGTGTTTGCTAACGTTGAATATCATTCGCTATACTGAGGATAAGTTTTTCTAGGGTCAACATTGTTTTCTATCATTGTAATTTGCATAGTTCTTTTTATCAAGTTGATTTTGGAGACAGTAGTGTTTTCGGGCATGAACCGTTTTAGTTTCTAAAGATCATTTTATTGCGACTTATATAATATCATTCCGTTAGGAGTCATTAAATTATTTTCACGGTTCGAACGCCGATCTTGAGACACGTTAGTATAGTTGACAGGAGAGTCTTTGGAAAACGTTGTGAAAGTTTCCAGTACGTTGGATATCTTGCACTACGTTCCGGCTAAATATTTCTTAGTGCCGACGGTGTATTGTATCATTGTGATTTACATACTTTTCTCCCAATTTGCCCCTGCAGACAGTAGCGTTTCCCAGCATGAACCGTTTTAATTTCTAAAGACCATTTTATTGCGGCTCGCCTTGATATGAATGCCCGCATTTATTTCGCCGTTTCGTGCAGCTGCATTGTCAACAGCGCGGCCCTCCGTTTCGCCATTGTTGCACTAACATAATTACGATCAAAGGCACGGCGCTGTACAATTTATTCAATGACAACGCTAAGAGAGGAGAACGCTGCCGCCTCGTTATCGCAACGAGGAACGTTATTTGGAGTAAAGCGGGCACTTCTTAAACGAGCTCCGCGACTGCATTACAATTACCACAGTGCCATTATGCCTTAGAACGGCCCGTGCAAAACGCACCTCTTTTCAATGACACGCCGATCCACCACGTATGCCGGACAACGTGGCCGTGCGCTTCGAGAACGATTCAGCAGGCGTGTTTTGTCCTTTTGCACTCTTTCTCGTGCACCGCGCAATTTCACAGCACCGCGAAAACTGTCTCACCGGAATTTCGGTCTTTAGTATCACGAGGTACAATAAAAGTAAGACACGACGTCAGATATTAAAGTACGGTGAATTAGATTTACAATATATTTATTTACTACTTCGACCAGTAGGAGTAATAATGTCTATTCGGTGACAGATGAAGATGAAGGCATTAGTGCCAGGAACGATCGGAAGTGTTCCACGATAGAATTGTAATAATTTATCTTCCGTCTCTCGAAATTAATTCTACCCGTGATCTTTGCCCACCTTCGCAAGCGTGACACGTTCGCGTCGCTCCATTTTTATTGCTCCTTCGCTTCTTCTTGCCGCGCCTCATCCTCTGAACGGGGCGCACAAAATGCGCACTCGACGGGGCAGAAGTGGACGGGAAGTGCTCGACGATGCGTCTTTGTGCATACTTTCCTTCCGCTAGACCACTCGAGCGGACAACAAACGAGCAAGTGCATGCGCCGGCCCACTCTTAGTTGTAAAACTCGTCTGAATCGTCTATTTCTCTATCCCCTCCGCCCACTCCAGTTATGAAAGTTGAATTACGTCCACATCTAGGGTTCTCTACCGGTAATTCAAGCGGCGTAACCCTCCCACCCTCCTCAGCTTCTCCTCTTGTCTTCCTGCCTCCTCCTCCTCCCCCTCCCTTTGTCATGGCCGGGTTAATAATTGGCGGTGAAAAGAAATTCGACTTTCACGACGATCAACTTGGACATTTAACGGATTCGCGTTTCGTGCTGTCGCGAGTTTTTCTTAAATTCTATGTTCGTAAGTTTTCCCCCGCTAGGCGGTATGTTGTGAAAAGTACTTGAGGTACCATTAACGCTGTATCATATGTCATATGTCACTTTTAGATCAGCGTATTTTTGACAATGTTTTGTACTCTTCTTGAAACGTATAAATCAGACGCGAAATTTCAAAAGATAGGATTGTTTGAAAGTCAGCCAGCAGCCAAAATTATCAGTTTGACCCTTCGACAGTTCTAGCGTTAACACTAGATCTACCCAGCAAATGCCTGGTTCGACATTTTGCGATCATCTTACTTTCTGATATTTTTAAAGATCAGCCTTCATTATGGCAAATTGTCATACCAGTCATTTTATCTGCTCGATAATTCCGGCGTTACAGCGGAGCCCCACTTCCTCCCTGATCGCGAGTTCGACACGCGGCATTTTCGCGCGCGGTAACATCGAATTCGTCGTCGGTTTATTCTCCACCCCGAAAGAGAGTTTCCGATCGAGACCTCGTTTGTCATCGCGCGAACGTTCGCATTGTCTTCGGGCGCCTCTTTACAGCGCGCCGGATCGAGTTTCCGCTACCTTTGCTTCACGCCCCCGTGGCTGCGAACGACGTCTGCAAATAGTTTGCGTTATTTTATGGGATTATTTGTCGACGTCTCTGTCCGTGTTGCCCCGAAGTTTCAGTCCCCCCGGAGCCCATTTCGGCGGACTGTAAACTCAGCGCCGCCGAAGAATCGAACGTCCCTCGGCCCGACAAAATACGCATACCAAACTCCGCGGGCAGACTCGAATTTCCAAGCCGACTCGAAAGCTCGGCCTTCATTCTCTCCGCGCATCACGGCCGCATCTAACATCAGCGACGTGCAAAAAGTCGATCGCCGGGGTTACAATAACAGCCTCAGCTCGCATGTCGGCGCGCAGGCGTGCGAATACGTCGCGTGAGCTGGATCAAACGCGGAAACGTCAAACGCGTCGCATAATCCGCGCATTTCTTTCCTACTACCCGACAATGTGGACGAGTCGTCGTTCTTTAATGCCTTTATTTCCGCCGCCTACCTCGACCGCGTCGAGCCTGGGCAGAAATTGAAAATCGCCGGCGTCCCGGCGGTGCCCCGTAAAGCAATGTCAAATTGGAAATTGCGGAACAACGGACGCGGGTCGGAGGGGCGAGAAGGGCTGGCCGGAGGATGACGATGGAAAATATTTGCCGGCTCGCGGGTTCCCGGGAGCTCTTTGCTATGCATGAAATAGCAATTGCATATGCCCGCCGCGAGTTTTGCGCCGCCACGACGCACTGTCACCGACCGCGCAACGCCCGCGCGGCCTGATGAGGTCGTTACACTCGCGGATATTGTTAAAGCGGAAAGTGCCCCCGGTACCCCCGTTAATTATCGTCGGCCAAGTGTAGGCACTCGTTTCTTCGCAATTACGCCGGCGGCGCCATTTTGTCGGCGCCGACGGATTTATCCCGTGGTAACGCGAGCGACGCACTCGCGTATGCCGTCGTGGTAAATCACTCGGGTCTCCCGCGAAAATGAACTGTGACTCTGGCTGGGAATTATGGAAGCGTGCGCCGATAGTACTGCGCGTTTCTGCGAAACGAAAAATTCGTCGCACCCGCCGTCATTGGAACTGGCGAACGATTTTGCTTGAAAATACTTCGGGCTTATCGCGACGCTTTGCGCGGCAATTTTATTCAATACTTCCAGTGTCAGCGTTGTAATTTGCTACAGTGTCAGTGTGACAGAAAAAATGCATAACGTGCGAACATTGTCTGTCCGTCAACGTCAAGCGCTGTTTTTCAGCAGGCGTTTTTCGATCAACGTTTCTATCGTCGTTCAATTTCGTCCTCGCCCTCCGCCTCTCGTCTCTCGCTAAAACAGGATGCCATTTTTTCGCCCAGCCAATGAGGATATCCCGTCGAGCGCACAATTTCGCGGCGATTCGCGGCGATTCGCTCCACGGGCAGCCCCTCCGCGTCAGCTTCAATCCGTTTCGAAGTGAAGAGCACGTGCGCCGAGTTAAGTCTATTCGGATATTTACCCGCGACACAGCCTCTTATCACAACGCGTTAAATTGAACGTCCTGCGGATTCCTCCCGCAACGCGATATCCCGGCGAGAATGCGGCAATGATCTCTAAACGCAATATTTATCGCCGTCGGACGGCGGACAAACGGTACAATTAGCGTTTTAACATTTTCTAAACCGTGATTAAACCGTTCATACTCGGCGCGGTAATATCGCGGTTAGTTAAATTTCGCTTACGCAGCGCGGTATCATAGATCGCCGCGCCGGCAAAAGTTTACCGAGTTAATATTATGACAGAATATTGCGGCGGTCGTATTATTAGCGACACAATTATTTAGCGTCGGGCGCGTTGTAATTATAGCGTAGAACGAATTATAGCGGGCGCGGGCTCCGAAGACCACTAAAGCATACACACACACACGTCGTTTGGCGAGGCAATAATAGTAACTTTTCGCGTCCCGTACTTTTCAGCTGAATATTTTATTTCAAGCTGCGAGCGCGCACGACGGACTTACAATAAAAGCGAGCCGCGTAATTTATACCGCGCTCGATACGGTTTAATGCCTGTTAACATAGGCAGGAGTGCATATTTAATTTCGGTCGCACGCAATGGGAAGATTATAGCAGAAACTTTGGAACGTTTTTATCCGCAATTTTTCGATTCGTACCGATATCCGCTGACGTTTGTTTGATTAGGACGACATTTTAATGGAACGAGATTTGTGTGTTGCTTATGGATCTTTGGTAGATCATTTAATTTTTAAGCCCGAATAATTATAGACTGCTTATAAATGTTTTGATAGCAACTTATGTGGTAATCGCTGTGCATGCATTCTCTCCGTACATTCTGCACAGCAACCCAGGCCACCCAATATGATCTCATTAAAATCATATCTCAAATCCGTCTGACAGTTCCCTATTCCTCCTCCAGCATCCCATTTACCCATGTACACGCCGTCAGCCAACAATTTTCCCTAAATCCACCGCAAGTGCTCGACAATTTCACGCCATACACCTGCACAAAAACTCGACACGAAAATAAAGCATCGCAGGACATGAGCGAGGGATAATTTTCGACGTCCGACTCTGCTTCCCTCTTTCCTTCCATCCCTCTCTCTCTCTCTCTCTCTTCCCTTCGCATTCCGAGCACACTCTGTCGTCGACAGAACCGCGCCAGTGCATTTATCATCAAGAGAGCCGACGTGGCATGTACGTAATTAGATGTAATCCTCCTTTATTCCTTGGAAATCTCGCGCTGCTGCGCCGGAAGGGGCAAGAGTCCTCTTTCTCAGTCTTGCCCGTTTAACCTCTCGCGGCTTCTGCGCCTCCTGCGCCGCCTTCCTCCACTCAACGGCCGCATCTCCCTCGGCGTACCTAATGGCAAACACATTTGCGGATTCAGTCCAAGCTGGAACGCGTTACACGGTGGCGCACGTTCGCGTTTTTCCCCCGGACGAAGACGTGACTTTCTCTCGCTCCCTGCCCTCTCCCTCGCTCCGGCCGGCGTTCCTTCTTTCTTCGACGTGATGTGTAAATCGCAGGCACGCACGCACGATCGCGAGTCGTGTTTATCACGCTCCCGACGTCTATCGGAGGCTGACTAATGGTACCTAAGTAGTTTTGTTACGTTTCTTACGTGGGCAGGATTTTGTTGACGCTGTTGCGCGCTCGTGTGTGACAGTGTGTTGGGTCGTGTACTTGGTGGTGATTAGCAATTTTTTAATTTTTTTTAGGGTGATTTGGGGGTTTTTTAGGGTGTTTTGTTTTTAGGGTTTTTCTGTTTTCGTGATAGTGTATATTAGAATTTAGTTAGTTTACAGAAGACGGTTTCTGGTCTTCAAATTGGATAAATTTGAAAATAGTTGGTGCTGCAGGAACACGTATGAGAAAATGAGAGTGAGTGTAGAATATGCTATATTGAATAAATACGGTAAGTAATGTAGATTTTCTATTGAATTTACGCACACGTTGCAACATGGTACTTTTATCAGAAAATCATATTATGACTGTATTAGCTTTGCATACTCTGTTCCAACATTGTACTACGTTCAGGATGCATATTTCGTGTTACAGAGAAATTTTCATTTTGCCGGCAGTTTTCCGACTGTTCGCGTCGTTCAACACTATTCCAACGTTCTAAATATATGTGTGTGTGGTTTCAAAATTAATCTTTAAGGGAACGAAATAGGTGGATATATAGGTTAGAGTTTAAGGTAGATCTTAAGATGTAAATGTAGTCTAGTTAGTATTTAAGGTAGAATTTACGAGCAGAACTTGTGCAAGTTAGAATTCAAGATAATTACGTTTTGTAATGAGCCTTGAATGTAAAATAAATTTCGGAGTTAAAGGAAAATCAGAGTTACTTCATTTCCAGTTCCTTCTCCGGACCTCCCATTATATTCCCACACTTAGTTTTAAATGATGACTCCTTTACCTTTTCCGCTTTCCAGTTATTTTCTTGGTGTCGCCTACCTTCGTCTTATCCCCGTCTTGTCATTATACGTTGATTCAGCGTGCTGCTAGACTTTTGAAAAATCTATGTAAAAGAGAAGATGATAAGCTAGGCAAAGGTCAGGGAAGAGACAGGTGAGAATATGAGGAAATGCAAAGAAAGGCCGTAGAACAGACTGTAGTCTTGCCAAGTGCAAAGACTCGGGTCGGTATATGACAAGTGGAAATATGGAAATATGATTAAATGCAAAGGACGGCGTGGAATAAGAAGGCAACTAAATCATGCGGAGAGACGGGATGATTAACTGTGAGAGAAGCGTGAGAACTTTTTTTGGAGAGAAGTTGATGGGATGGCAGTCGGTGAGAGACCGACGAAAATTTTCTATATTCAATGGTGATATGCTACCGTCACCTGTCGATGAATTCTGGAATGAAGCGAATTTGTAATCCTGAGTTGAACAGCGTTTTAATCCTGGCTATCCAATTTCAGCGATGATTGATGTCGAATTTTGCCATGGTTTAATGCACAGCTTGACCATTTTTCGAGCGCTGTAACAAACGAATAAAGTTCCAATTACATAATATGACTTGTTGAACCATTACATGACCGCCGTGTTTGACGGTTTACAAGATTCACCCTATCCCGTCAATTATTGCAAATTGGCCAATGCGGTTGCGCTTTTTTTCAATCCTCATATAATCCTATAACACGTATAAAATCGTGAAGCTGATCCGGGGACTTTCCGTTTTCAGCCAAAAATGTTGTAATTTTCAGTACTTTTCAGCATGAAACAAAAAAGTCCCTCGATTGCCTCAACTATTTTCTCTACCATACAGTTTCGAAAGGCTTGTACGAAAACTGCCAATTCGTCTTCGACGACCTTCCGTTTCCCGAGACACAGTTAATTTTCTGCAAAATCGAACCGTACAAAATATTCTACCTCTACGCAAATAACATTTAACAATCCTAATGGCTCCACATAAATCATTCTTTCCCTACATCACGATACAGTTTTCACTGTTCCCCCACACATTACATTTTTTCCACTCATCCGCGCACAACTAAACCTATCGTACTTCATATCCCGCCCGCGCAACACACGTACAAGACACGAGCAAGTACGCGCACTCTTGTTTAACGCGCATTAAATTTCGCAAACGCGTCTTGCGGCACGAGCGCAGCACGTTAACGTATATCCTCGCATGGTCGTACAGAAATCGCGCGCGCGCGCACGCGTTGCAGATAATGACGCGCGGCCTTATTGAGAGATCGCAATAAAGCGTGCATCACGTTTTACAACGGTAGAGATCGTGACCCGTGATTCACGTCGGGAAGGCAATACGTTCGGGAGGGTATCGATGAAAATGCACGTGTCCGGGTGTTTGCCTCGCGTGAAATATGCCCCGTGTAACGCGTCATAGGGGGTGGGACGTGTGCAACGAATGTGCGTGCGCGATACCGGTAGTGATCACTGTAAAGTTTCTGTGCAACAGGAAAATTACGCTAGCGTGAAGAACTTTGTGATACATGAGAGAGAATTTTATCGGTACAAGGAACGATGTGTTTTGTATAACATGATATTTTTTCGTTATTTAGAAGAGTGTCTATCAAGGAGTCGGGCATCGTGCGATTAATATTCTTATAAACAAAAAAGGTCTCGCTGAAAGAAAAAGAATTAATGCAAGATGCGGGAAATCAAAATTAAATTCATTTATTTTAATAGACTAACAGTGTGGCCACTTATGAGAATGTTATTTATTTGACGGAGATCTCAGGTGAGCATTGATCAAGCGAAGCATCGAAATAATGTCTCACGTTTACCTGGTCGGAAACCTCGGAAAGTAACACGCGTTTCGCGATTTACACGCGCGTGTAATATTCGATTAACGCCCGCTTCTTAAGTACAAGCTTTAGACAGGGACGTAAAATCGCCTGTTATCACGCGACGGTGATCGTGCGTGAAGGGAATTTTTCATGAAATTAAACGCGAGAGCTTCGAGGTTCGAGCGGACAGCGAGCGCTTCGTTGCAATGTAAATGGATCTCCTGGCATCTGACGTTAATTATGTCATTAACCAAACCACCCACGCATTACAACCGGAACACAATTTTTGTAACGTACCGCAGCTTCGTTATCCGAACTAATTCTCAAATCGACGCCAACCCATCAAACTCCGGCGAGAAATGCAGTGCGTGCACGCGAAGTTCTTCGATCGAGCGTAGCATCAACTTTGAAATTGACAGAATGCAAATTTCTTGTTGCGCAGAACACCGTGATCCCGTACTGTTTGGCGAGATTAATCGAGCGTCGCGAAACGTTCAGGGGACGATTAGCTTTCGGAACACCCGGTAGGAAACGGAGAGCACGACGGGCGGTCGCGCCTGTGGCGTTCCATTTAAACGAGAAATTGGAATAAAAGCATAGCGCGATTCAATTAACCGCAGGCAAATATTTAATTACAAACGCGAATTTCGCGGCCGCCTTTAGGGGAGGCGTTCGGTTTTCTGTCCACTTTTCCGCGGAAACTTTAGAGGCGAGATAGGCGCGTTTTCTCCTGCCTTTCAAGCCGAAATTAAGTGCCCAACTAAAGAATCGTGGCATTGTTTCGAATATTTGGAATTAGCAGAATTCGCGGAGCCAGGTGAGATGTGCGCAAAATTTACATCACGCTTCGGCCATTTGATGTACGGTCGGACGATTGCGAAAAATCATTTTATTATGCTATCAACGACTCCTACAAACGTGTGCCCTTTCGCTTATCTTTGAGAACCCAATTTACGATGTAGCCGAACAACATCTACGGTCGTAAAAAATAATTACCCACGTATCTTCAAGCGCGTCTTATCGTCACATCTGAAAGTTGCTTACATTTGCACGAGTGCGAGCGCAGAAAAATATTCTCATCCTCGGAATTGCGTCATTCGGGAAATTAATTCCATAAAATCTTCTTCAAACGTCTATCGACATCACCGACTGCACTCCAAACGCAACAAAACGTTCTACAAAAAGCATGCCTATCGCAGGTGCTCGTAACCTCACAAGCATCCCACAACATCCCGAAGCATAATTAAAGCCCGCTTATTACATTTCTTCGTTAAACGTTCCTCGCGCGCGGTGTTCATTATTCCGGCGACTCTCTTTGAAACGGCCCATAGAGGACGTACGGCTCTCGGCCGTACTAAGTGCATAGTTGGGAATTTTACGCGGCAGTACCGGTTAGACGGGCTAGCCCTCGGCCTCGGCTCCGCTGCGATTCCATTTGGCCGGCAGGTGCACCGCGAGTACACGGATATTAGACTCCTTTCGACCCCAAACTAACGTCCGATGCAACTTTTACGCCCGCCAACTTTGCTCCGCGTCCCTGTCTCGCGCCCGACCCATTCCGCTCTCGTCCTATTTTCCTCCTATTTTCCCTCTATTTTCCTGCCCTCCCCGTCCCGTTTCCCACGCGCCGTACGCGAAGCCGGATAATGCCCGACATTTCTATGCACGCTGCCTCCATCTAAACACCTCGCCGCCACGACGGCGTTAAAACCCGCGCGAACTTTGCACCACGCTCCCCCGTTGGTAGGACTCCCTCGCGGGAAAATTGATAAAGCCTGATAAGACTCGCGGATGCTGTCCTGAGGTTCGGTCCGCGAAATTTCGCACGTCGTCTTGCGCATTCGCCGCGAGCTATAAGGTAAGGTTGCTATGATTGAAGCACTTAGCTTTGTGGCAGTGTCATTAATAAAGCATTATTCATGGATTAAAACCAATATGATGTACAGAGTATACCTTGTAGGTCACTGACAACATACTAATCTCATTCTAGGTATAATAATTTACCCATCTTTGCCATTCTGGGATGAAAAACGCAAAATTTTATGAAATAATGCAAACGTTATAAAGTTACAACTCCTTCTCTGGGAGTCTAGAGTTCGTAATACTTAGTCCATGAAGTGGAAAAAGATTTCTACTGATTTCTAAGATGCGCACGCGACAGCGGTGCCAATGATCGCAACCTCACCCTGATCGCGCGCCACTTTCCTTCGGCTTCGCTTATTTCCACGTCACCCGCCCAGGAATGCTCGCGCGCATTAAGCCGTTGAAAGGCGCGCTAGAATGAAGACGCTGTCCGTTTTATAGACGACTCGCGGGAAATTGTCGAGTAATAAAGATTAGTCGGGGAATGAAAATGTCGCGGTGCTCGCCCACGGATTTCCCCGGCTCGTATCGCAGAGACGATCGGCGACTTCGTCACTTGTCAACGTTTATCGATACGCGCGACGTGGACGTCTGAAGCGTCGTCGTCAGCGTTTCAGCGATTACCGGCGGCACACCGTTTGCTAAAGGAGAAACTGCCTTTTAAGTGGCAATCCACGATGCATCGGCGATCGTCCGTGCCTGCCCACTCGTCATAAACGAACTCGCGAGACTCGCATTGATTTCCATGAATCGAGCTGCCGGCGTGCCGTGCTCGTTCGTGCGGAACGGCAAAGAAGCTTGAGAACGCTCCGGTTCGAGCCGTCCAAGCTGCCGGCCACTTCCTCCTCTCTTTGTCGCGTCGGAATTTTGCGCAACATATTCTCCGCTCGAGAACGGGCGCCTCGCTCATTTCAGCCGGCCGGCATCGATCCCGACGCGTCATTTTACATATCGACGAGCGAGAGGGGTGGACTTCATTTCCTTCGGGCCACCACGATTCTCCGGATTTTTCCGTCGTCGGCATTCGCTCGTCTGTCGGATAATCGAGATCCTCGAGGATCGCGGGGGGATGCAGGATCGGCGACGATTAATATGCTGGGCGTCGATGAATTTCATTTCGCTGCCGATATAATTACTCCCGCGCGCCGGATTCGGATCGGAGGAAGTGGCGGGCGACGATAATATGACGTTTTAACACTCCGAACCCTCGTCGGATTTCATTTCGAGCCCGGCGAATTTAATATTGATCACGCGGGTCACGGCGCTCGAGATGCAATAACCGTTCGCGGCTCGGTTGTAGCAACGAAATCTCGCCGCGAGGCGTTCCCGATCGGAGAGGGAGGGGAAAAAAAAAGAGAAGAAAAGAGAGGCCGGAAAAATCGGTCCGAGCCGAATGACAAAGAACGCCCGACGCCACCGACGGTGAATCAACATTCACCCAGACCACGTCGGGTACAAATTACAACTGCCACCGACAATCCGCCGGCAAATCGAGCGTCAAGGGAATCCGCGGTTCTGGCCGGGGCGAAAAAATAAAAGACGAAAGAGGGATAGAGAGAGAGAGAGAGAGAGAGGGATGAAAAAAAAGTGAGACAACGAGGCCGATCGGGGAATCGAGAATCAGCCGGAGGACCAGTAGAGGACTCTCGCCGGAGGAATCACGCTTTCAGTCCACGATCTCCCGACTCTCCGCGCCCCGGTGTCAAAAGGACTTCCTGAAATCTGCATCGAAATTGCCAGTTCCGCGCCGGCAGTCCGAGTCGGCTTTAATATGCGCCTGGAAAGAGGAGACGTCCGCCCGCTATAACGATCTTGTTGGTGGGGCCGTGGGAGGGAGGCAGAGAGTGACGGAGAGAAATGTGGAAGAGATGAGAAAGGTGAGATGGGACGGAGGGTGGAAAAAGAAGAAGACGGTGGAGGCGGAGGAAAAAAGGAAGGGATCGATGGAAAGCAGAGAGGACGAGAAGTCGTGCGACAACGAGTAGTACGACGGCCGCTGGAATGGGCAGTGGAATGGGCAGTGGAACGGCCGGTGGAGCGGCCAGTAGAACAGGCGGCGCGACGAGGAAGGCGGATGAATATCGTGATGCCGTCGTGAGGAAGAGGCATGGAGCAGGGAAGGGTCGTTAATAAACCTTAGTTATGCCTTCGGAGCGGAGAACCGCTCAACCGTCTAATCTCTTTTATCCACACTCATTACTTACGCAGCGGTTCTCATGTCGTCGGCGAGTTTAACGCTCGGCGCGCGTGGCGATGATAACGGCGGACAAGGGGCACGGTTGCGGGAGAAGGTTACGAGGATAGTTATGACCCAACGGTAGCGACGCACCGCGTCGCAAGGATTATATGATAATGCGCGAGGGCTATTTGAATTTTATAACTGCGACGTCGGGAGTTACGGTCGTGTACCGGCCGATGTCCTTGCATGCGCTCGCGGGACCGCTCTGCGATTACTTTATTGCCGTGTCGCTTTGTCGACGGGGGCGGAACGCGAGTGTACAGTGATTTCGTTGGATGGCTGCCAAAGATCCAATTAGCCGGGATAAGACGAAATTCGGTGTTGCGTAACGAGAGCGGGACGGGAGTTTTTTGAAAGGCGGTTGAAAGAATGTTCAGGAGGTGAGGTGGGAATGTTTTGCGGGGTGAAAGTGTTTTGGAAGAGTTCAAGGAGTCATATATGGCGAGCGTCTGTATGTACGCGTTTGTCGCTTTGTGCCCGAATTACTGGCGATGATATTTAAAACGATAGGTCATCCTGTTTTAACCAGTCGAACGTGAGTATTTCAGGCGAATGAACTCTGTTGTTGGAGACTTTTATCAATAATTTTTCCGTTGACTTCACTTTCTTTCGTTAACGAAAACGCTCACCATATTCCCAGTCGCTTCTAATCGCACGCGACGATTACATCAGTCGAATATTCGGAAGCAACTGGAGAATGAGAATGAAAAAGGAGAAGAAATTTCATGACATCCACTGACCCCAATGGTCGGCAAGGTGGCGGATAGGTGGCGGAAAGGTGGTAGAAAGGTAACGAGTGTCCGGGGTCGGATCTACACGCTGTTACCGTCCTTCTCGTCGGTTTCACGCCCTCGGAACCTCGGCCACCCAACGTCTCTTCCTCGAATTCTCCCGGTCGAACGAGCAATCGGGCCGTTCAGGCCGCGATCAGATCGACGATCGGGTCGAATCGGTGTCCCCTTTCCGACTTTCGAGAACGTCCGGAATCGGGGATAGATGCGAGGAAAATAGACGGCGACTTTCCAACGAGAGATATCGAACGCAACGACGCTGTCGCCCGATGTCCCCGAATTTCGTCGGGTGTATCGGACGAAAAAAGGCAACTCGGTGGACTTCAAAATCGAGCCTCTCATGGTTTCGAGAGCGATGATTAAGTAAAGGATAAATAGTAGCTCGATGCGGCGCGAATGAGGAACGCACGAAATAGTTGAAATAATCGAATCGATTTCCTCAAATTCGTTGATCTGTTACATGTTGTCAATGATAGATTGGAAGGGGCGCCGAAATTTCGATGACTGACTGAACGCTGCCGATTTGACAGTAGACTTTTCGGCATCTTGCATCAGTGATAATTAATCATCTTCGGCAGATTGTTTCGAGAAATTGCACCGGCATCGGTGTCCATAATAAATCTGTACGTTCCTTGCTCACCGGGGCCCTTGCATAAATCAGCGCGCCACGTGGTAATTTTGTGATTTACGAGGCAAATTACCCCGTTTTCTCAGCTCGCACGTACGGCACGGTAAAAGCGAGTTGAAACGAGAGCTCGAAACGCGTCGCCTAACATTTTTAATAAAGCCCACTTTGTACGGCGCATTTACCCTGGCTCGGTCATCAAAATCGCTTTTGGCCAACGCCAATTGTTGCCGCATCCGCGTTTCGACCACCGAAACGCTCGCGTTTCTTTCTCTCCCATTGAACGAATTTTATCGGGCTTCAGTGGATGAAAAATTGCCGTGAAATTCGCCCGATTTTCGAAAACTGTGCCAGACATTATACCGTACGTCGGACTTTTCGAGAGTTCAACATTCCCGTTCGACGATTCTACACGTTAAAGTGATCCAAAAACGACCGCTATTGTTGCTTGGTGAGAAATCGTTGTCACAGCCCAGACTACCTTTTTCCTTTTTCCGATTAAGTCATCGCTTATCGAACTCGACGCAGTCGAGAGTCGCGCAAAAGGGAATTCCAGGGAAACGCGTATTCTTAATTCACGCTTCCACGGCTCCATTTATTGCACGACCAAAGGAGAGAGTTGCCGTTCGGTCGGTTCGGCCGGGATCGCAACGGACGTTGTTCTCCCTCGATAACCCGTGGAGTTAATACGAAGTGAGTGCAGGAAAGCGCTCGGCGCGGAAGCTATCGGCTGCTGGCTTTCCTGCCTCCTTCCTGCCGCTTTCTTGCTGACCGATTCACCTCTTCTTCTTCTTTCGTATCTCCTCGTGGCCAGATGGATTACGCTCCTGAAGTCGGATCAAAGTTTACAGAGTATATAGTACACGCGGCGCGATGGAAATAGTGGCCGAGCCAGCAATAGGGTTGTTCTACTTGAGAAAGTAAAGAGAAGTTCGCTCGATGCAAACATTTTTTCCGGAATAATCACTTTAAGCGCTGATCGAGTTTACAAGAAAATATCAATTTTTGACGGACCCAAGGAACGATGGAAGTAGTGGCCGACCCAGGTATAGGGTTACTCTACTTGAGAAAGCAGCGAGAAGGCACTGACTGTGGCTGCGTTTCATGGAAACATGTTTTTCGAAAAAATCACTTCGGACAGTGCTCGACTTTATATGGTAATATAAATTGCATACGAATACCGGATACGATGAAAATAGAGCCGGACCCACCGACAGAGTCGTTTCACTTGAAAATGTAAAGAAAACTCGCCGGCCATAGCCCGTTTCGTAACAACCTATGCATTAAAAAATCCTGACTTCGAACATCGATTGGCTCCACACCGTACCCTTAATTTCGAGAAAACAACAAGAACGAACAGGGGGAGGGGGAGGGGCAAAGCGAGAAGTTGCGCGGCTGCAACGCCTTTAAAAATAAATCACCCCGCGCGCTTCGTATCTGCGATAAACTGAAAGATTAATACGAATGAAGCGGCGCTCGGTCGCGGCTATTTCCAGCTCCCTCTAATCGATCGTTTTTCTTTCCCAACGTTCCTTTTTTCACTGGCCCCCGCCCCCCCCCCCTTTTCACCCGTTTTTCTTTTTCCCCCCATAACCTTCTCCTGACTTTGCCTTTGCCGTGGAATCGCGGCCGATATCGCGTATTCCGTAGCCTCCATATTTAAACGCGGCCGCGCGCGCGCGCTATATATCGTTCTCCAGTCGACGTGGTTTCACTCGAGCGAGTCGGGTCTCGAGAAAACGGCGGAGAGAGGAAACTTCGTTGACGGAATCTGAAATCTGTCGGGAGTCCGGGTATACCGGGATATCGTCGCGGAGGACGCGCTTTGATGTCGAGTTTCGCCTCGTTCGGCATCGATAATCCCGCGGATTTCGGGCGCAGGTCTGCCAGACCACTTTGACGAAATCTATCGATCCATGGTTATCTTCTTCCGCGGTGCCATTACTGCTTATTCCGAGGGGAGTCTGAGTGGCGAGGTGTGGCCAGATACAGGGTGGCGGGAGAGTCGTGGCAAGAGTGACACGATTGGAGACAGGCTGATTTTCGGGAGACAAGAGAAAAGGGTGGATCGGTGTGAATGATTTTTAGAATTAGTCGAAGAGATGATCGTGATGGGTAACAATGATTCTCATCGAAACGCTGCATTTGTAGGAACGCTTCATTTCGACATCGACGACTCCGAGAATTATTCGAATATTATCTCTCATATTATCTGGTCGAACTCTCCCGACGTCATCCTCGATCGCATCATTATTTACGTCCCACCCGGTAGAGCCGAAGAACGCGGGCGACATGAAACAGACAGAAGATCCCTCTTAACGCAACTACATTCCTCCAGTCAGGAGAGAGAAAAAAAGAGAAACAGGGGGAGGGAGGAAAGAAAATGCAAGGTTTCGGTTTCCGCACGAAATATCACCCACTTGAGGCGAGTCCCGTGTGCGTGGGCTGGGGTTCGAGCCGACGCAGAACGAGTGCTCCTTTGACCTTTGACGAGAACGTATTACCTGGTTCGGGAGGGGAAGGGGAGAGGGTGCAGGAAGGACTCGCGAGGGAGCAGACTTTCGAGAGAAAGTGAAAGACGGAAGGAAAGGGGAGAAGGCGTTCCTGTCTCGAGCCATTATGGTCGTCTCGTTTACGCCGCCTTTATTATACGCTGGATTAAGTAACCTGCCGCGCAAAAAGAACGGCGTGCTTTCGAAATCCTTCCTCTCCTCTGCCGAGCCCGCGTCAGCCGTGTATCGATTACCGTCGTACACGGCTTAACAAATCTTGCCCGTGACATTTATGATGAATGCCCCGCGGCGAGTTGACTGTGCACTCAAAGAATTCGCGAAGGAATTCAAAGTAGCGTCTTGAGAGCGCTCGCAGCCCGTTGAGAATCGCTTTATGGAATTCGTAGGATAAAATTCGTATAACGTACGGACTGTACGCGCTGACCATTACGAGTGCCACCGATATCTATTATAGATCCGCGGATAGATATGCAAATGCGCGGGACATGAATATGCATGGATATAATGGAATTCCGCGCGGAGCAATTGCAACTTCGACATACTTATTAGTACTTTATGCAAGCGGTCGAATAAATAAAGTCCCCTTCGTTTGATCTGTCACTGCTGGCCGATTAGAATCGTGCGAATTGAGATAGCTCGCCGTGCGTGTAATTATCCTCGTTACACGTCGCCATTGATACGCGCGCCTGACATATTCCGACTAATTGGCCAGAAACAATTATCCCGACCTTTAGACCGTTCCGCGAACATGCGCCGGGCGGAGGTGCAAACGTGGGGGAGTCTCGATATGAAAATCTGACGGGTGGAACTATGCGGCGCCACGGGCACAAATGTCACGATTTGCATCGTAGAAATTCGACAAGTCGAGACACGCGAAAAAAGGGGCGGGCGAAGTTAGCGAGCCGGGCAAGTGTGACCGCGGAAAACGAGCCGACTAATCGTCCAATTAGCTATCAGCCGGCTCACGCTAACGACACTCGACCGCATCTGTCGAGAACAGAACAAACAAAACGAACGAAAAAAAAAAAAATAGCGCGGCTCACGAGTGTAAATGTCAAGAAAATGTACCGTGAAAATTCGACGAGGCGTGCCGCGGCGAGAGAGTAAAAAGGAACGAAACGAGCGTGGGGAGCAAATAAAAAAAAAAAGATGTCAGATTAACAGGCCGGACAAGCGTAACCCGTGGCACGGAGGCTGATCGGCCAATTAACCATTAGCCTGGAAGTGGCAACGATACAAGTCGCGCATAATCGTCCGATCGGTATCTTTCAATTAACGGGTATTTAATTAAGCGCCGACCGAGACAAAAGAGGGATTAGACGGAAAGGTGAGCGATCGTGGCTGAAGCCTTTCCTTCCTTCGTCCTTCTCTCCCCGTCCTGCCCCTCCCCCACCTCTTCCTCTCTGTCTCTCTTCGTCGTCGACTATGACAAGCCTGACTTTGAAAAGTTGCACCCGTCCGACAGGCCTGTCATCCGGGCAACTCGTTACGGAACCAACAACCGACTGGAACAAAAATACACGTCGTCGGGCGTCGGGCTACTATGTTACTTGCCGCGCCACCGTGACCGACTTCCATCGAATAAATTATCGTGCCATCCCGGGCCCATCGAAATGTCCGACCGAATTCCGCCGTCGGCTGGTCGGCATTTTCGGATATTCCGCTTAGGCTAGGACCGCACGAGCTTTCAGATTGAAAGGATGTTTGTCGTGGAGATTCGTGCGTTGTTTGAATGAATAAAAATGTATTTCTACAACGGACGTTGTATGGCATGTTGTAACTTGTAACGCGCATACGAAGTCCGACGTTCGACGCGAAACGGACAATGAAGTCAACGATGTTCTTTTCGCGTACTTTCCGATTCAAAGAATCAGGACGTTGCATAAGCAGGCGACTAAGAAAGAAATGAGCATGAATTAATTGCACCGGTCTAATGCACCGAATTGTGCCGAGCACAAATCAAACAACAAACACAGCAGTCCATTATGATCTCTGCTTCTAATTAATTGACAATATGCCTTATGGAAGAGCACATACAAATTGCATAGCGATCGACGCGAAACGTTCGTAGAAGCGAGCACGTGGAGTCAAGCCCCGGACGTCGAAACCCATTGAGTCGATAAATTTGCAAATGAAATTATAAGGTACGTATCGAGAAGGGTTGCGGATGCGGACGAATAGACTGCCGCGAGTTTTTCTCGTAACATTATCATCCGGTGACGTGTAATTAGAGGCACCGTCCCAATGTCGGTCCTCGATCTTTTGGCAGCGATTTGAGATAATGACCGTGGTGAAATGAAGGGGTTCGCGATTTCGGGGAGGAGTAAAGAGAAACAAGAGCGACGGCGAGAGAGAGGAGGGGGGGAGGGGAGGGGGGGGTGACGGGGACAGATGAAGGAATATTGAAGCCACCTGGACGACGATTGAATTCCTTGCCAAATGGTCCGACGGTAATAATAACGATCGTAACGATAATTCGCGCGCGCGCGCGCGCGCTTATTTCGTATCCCGTCTTCATACGAAAATAACTCGAGACGCGAGACTCGAGGCTCGAGACAGCGTCGAGTTTACGCCCCGTTTAAGCTTTATGCCCGATTAAAATACGCGAAGGGTGAAGCTGGTAGTTGGCCGGCGGAGAGAAAGTGCAGGATTGAACGTATTATTACGTATTCGTGTGTCAGACGCTTCATGCCAGACGATACATAACACGCTCCCGCTGCTTGCTTCGCAATCAAACGATATCGCGCAAAGGTTCGATTGGCAACGAACCGCGCGGGCTCGCACACTTTTCCGCGTCCGACAATAAGCGTCTTATATATATATATATATATATATACCCGCTTAAATTCGTCGCACAATCGGATTTTTTACGTCTCCATAAAAGTGTTGAGGGGTGCGCTTCGGGGTTGGCACGCTGGAGGAATACGGAGCAGGTTTAGCGAATTAAGCGTCGGCGGATTATAAAACTCAATTTAGCGCGCGGACGCCCGGCGTCGGGCTTACTTTCGAGGCCGGGACGCCGGATATTGCGCCGGCAGACGAAATTAAAGTATTTCGGGTTAAGTCGACGCTTTAATCTTCCATCTTCGGCTAACCGTACGAACGGCCGCGATTATCCGTCCAACAAAACTCCACCCCCGCTCGGCGCGCAACAATCGCGAGCACATCCAGCCGGAAAGCGTTATTTTTCATTGTAATAATATGCGCCGGTGCCGCGTAACGGCCGGGATCGGTCAATTCCATAATTGTTTTAAGTCGGGCGACCCGTTTTAATGCCGGTCAAACGATTCGATTAACAAAGCTCGTTATTATTATTCCGGCTGCTATTGCGTTATTATTAGCATTAACTGGCGCGGCAAATGCAGCGAGAAATTCGCTTAAGCGTCCCTTTGCGATCGCCCGGAACAAAGTTAGCCCGCGCCCATTGGCGGAAAATCGAATATTTATTGCGCGATCAAACACGATAATTCCCAATATCGGGTCCGGACGAGTCTTCTGCTGAGACGAGAGCGGGGCCGCTGCTGCCCTGTTTACAGAGTACATAGACCGGAATTACCGAATCCCTTCGCTTTCGTTAAGCCTCGTTCTTACGTTCGCTCTGCTCGTAATCGCGCGCTCGATACGGCGCGACGTGGTTTTCCTCTGATCTCAAGGCAACACACACGATCACGTACCAGACGATGAGTTTATTAGGTGATAGGAGAGCTCGTGTAAACGGAAAAATTTATACGTATCGATATTGCAGCAAGCGGCTCATGTATAAAATGTGTATTGAATCCTTTTTTCTTTTTTTTTTTTCATCAAGCCACTCATTTTATTGCCGTGCGCTTGTCGGCTGTTCGTTTCGAGTCCTGAGTATGACGGTAGATCTGTGATTAGACACAAGAAGAAAAAAACGATGGCAACCTTGCCGAAGGTGTAATTAAATTTGAACGTTCGTGAAACTCGACACGAGCGTTACGCCATTCGCTGACCGCGCTCCTTTTTATCCCGTGCAATACCGGCGAAATTATAGGCCTCCGCCTCCTTTAAATTCGGTCGACCTTACGCGCGCATAATCTAGTCCGCGTAGGAAATTACATTTGCTCCGTTAGATTTTTGAGCTCCCACACAATCTCCATTACCGCCGGACAGAGGCCACAATTACATCCGTGCCATAGCGCACGTATCAATTTTTTCCCGCAAATGATAGGTTCGCTCGGCGAAGAAATTTGCATGTCTACTCAACATCTCTACGCTTTCAAGCTGTCCCGTTCGAAGGTTGTCGATGATCACTCTTCTCTCTCCTGCCTCTCATACTCCACCTCCCTCCCATCCCCCCGTCCTTTCTCTCGTCCCTCTTGATGCAGCCGACCGCTCATCGTTCTTCCTCATCTTCCACGTCGGCTGGGAAGTTCTCGAGTGCCGCGGCCGTTTATAAATACGAACTCGCCTGGCCGTCTTTCGCGAATCGCACGTGGCTCCTTGCGCCCCTCGTCCCTCTTCCGTTGAACAACCGGCTCGTTGAACTCCTGAGAGGGCGGCACTCGAGGCTGCGAGAGGTCGATCACCGTCGATTATCGTGCCATGAATCTGGGTACGCGCTAAATCCAACGGGTGTCCCGCGAGTCCGGGCCGAGACAAAAAGCTGTTTCTGGTACGTCGAGGACGCGGGCAGTTGGCTGGATGCCGTGCTTGTGATCGCTGAGGAGGACGAGCGCGTGACCCGCTTTATCCGCGTCTGCAGACTGTGTCATGCGCATGTTTTGCGCCGGTGGCGAGGTGTCAAATGCACCCGCTCGGAGAAATGTCGAAGTTTGAGCATCGCTAATTCGGCACGTACGGTCGGTGGCGTTGGGCGGCTGGATGTTTCGGATGATAACGGCTCGCGCCAGCCGAGATCACAAGGATCCTCGGGCCGACGACGGCCGCGGGATTGAAGCCGGCCCCGCTAACGAAAACATTAGCATTTTCGGCTTTTTACCGTCTAGACACCTAGACACTCGTGACAATGACAATTCCAGCCCGGGGCGGACGATTATTTATCGCCGGTCCGAAACACTCCTCGGCTCCGCGTGCAAATGAGGAGTAGAAGACGCAATTTCGCTGTGCCTCTTTGGGCGAGCCGCCTCCGTGGCCGTCATTAATTAAAGCTTCAAAGTCGTCGCTCGTAGAGGAGCCGAATGCCGCGGATACTCTCGGAAGATCAAGAAAGGCGTCTGAAGGCTGGACGTTATTAACGTGACATAACGCTATAACCGGCACTAGTACGTCGCGAAAACCGGCGCGCGAAACAGAAAGAGACCGCCGAACTAAATTTAAAGCGACGCCCTCGCCGCCCAAAGCTTTCGCACGTGCGACGTAAAATCGCTGCTTAATGAGGCCGACGAGGTGTTCCCAAACGTTTAAGCAGTCGCGTCTTGACGTTGACGCTCTCTTATTTGCCGCGCTCGTTTCTTACGTTCGCTTCGCAGATTCTGACTTTGACGGAGAGCGTGCGATTCGCCAGTGGCGCGTGGGACGCTCAAAGGCGAGATATCAGTCGAGATTCGGCGGTTTTCGATGGGAAAACTGTACTTGACATTGATCCAGCCGCTCGTAAGTGAATGATATTGAATTAATACTATACACGGCTCATCGGCGTTTAATTATCCCCGGAACTAGTCGCGGCGCACCGAAAGCGTTTTCCACGAAATTAGACTGGCGCTGAACACACGTAGTATCGATCAGCGTCTATTTGCAATCGCGCTCGCAACCGTTACGTGATCGCCCGGAGCGATTCCAAGTACGTCGGGGAAGTACTCGTATTATTTAGCCGCGATTAACGTGATCATCGTGAACGATCGTTAATTAATGCGAAACGCCCCCGCTCGTTATACACTTTGAACTTCGTCGCCGTAAAGCTTTGTCCGGGCGTCAGCTCAGTCGGGGCTGGATTCGCAGATTAAAATTTGATCCGTAAAAGCCGTCGAAAGCTCATGCCCGGCGGAGCAAAGCTGCCGGGACAATTGTTCCGTTCGCGGCTATCCGTCTATTTGCAATCGGTGTAACGCGATCGCTCGGGGCGCGTGCGGAGGCGCATAGAAGTGCCGGCATTATTTATACGATCCGCGCGATCGTCATAATTCGTTCATTAACGCGATCGCCGAACAAGCTTCCTGGCCCAGTTCAACGCCGACGTTAATCCGAACGATTTTCAATCCACCGCTCGTGCCGTGCACTTCTCTCCGACTGTTCCTCCGAAACCGTTTCCACTTGCCTCGTATCGACAAGGGAATTAAGATCGAAGAACATTATCGGCTCCATTATACGCTAAGCGTACCGAATTAAGAACCTACCGATTCTAACCACTTTCAGCACTACGACCGCCCGACTCAAGGAGCCGTAGTCGAGGCAGTTCGTAAGGGTGGAAAATCGTCCGTTTATCAATCTAAATAATTTCCTCCGGCATCGCACACCACTCTACATAATTCCCAACTCGCTCTCTGTATTACGTAAAGCAACTAAACGCGAGGAAGATCGGTCGCTCGCAGCGGATTATTTCTCGCGATATCTCCGTTTCTCGGCACCGCCTCCCCATACTAAAGCGCGCGCGCGCGCGGATCCCTTTTGGAATGCAAATCTCCCGCGTACAGTGGCGGGAACGCGCGAGCGTGTAAAAGCAATATCGTCTCTCCGGCATTGACCCAGTTCTCGGCATTAAATTATTACGGTATGCCGAGCCGGTAATGGCGAGTCCCTCGGGTTGCCGCCGAAACAGTATCAAACTCGGCGCGGGTCAATAATATCGCGTATCCGGGCAAGAACATTCGAGCCTGCCTCCTCTGCACACCCGCGTGCACGCGCGCGCGCGTACTCTTCACGCGAGTCGAGAGAGATCGACGAACCGCTGCTGCGTCGAGAGCGCGAATATCGAGTGCCAGCGTTCGCTGGTGTAAATAGAACCGCGGGTGTGATTCTCCGCGGCCGCACACTCGCCACCTTCGCGCTTCAAAACGGCCCCCCCTCCTGAAAGCCGAGAGCGTTATACCGATATTGTCCTGTTGGCCGATGCCATTGAAATAGGCTTCGAGGACGCCGGTGGGACGGAAGCGAAAATACGCGCGCGTTCTCTTTCAAGAACTTCGACGAATTCGTCGGGACGAGTGGACGGTGGAAAAAGATAAATGTTCGATTAGGGAGGAAAAAGAGAATAAAGGGGTAATATTGCGGTTTAAGGGACCCACGTTCGATGGGCTTCATTCATTTTTCATGTTGTCAATATGAATATTTAGCCGTCGGGAGTTGTTTATTAAAAAGGCTAGGTCTAGATTGAGGCTAGGTTATTCGTTACTCAATGTTTCTAATAGATACATTAACGTCATAATTTGAAAAAAAAAAAAAAACAGCCACTCAGCAGGGTGACGCTAACAACATAAAAGAAGAACCAGTTTCCCAGAATAAACATCGAATCACTCCCGATCTCAAATTACGTCGAACCTCTCGAACGTCCTCTACCGTTCGCCCGACGTACGTCGCGGGCGTATTAATTTCCACGCGACGTATCGTGTGACCTAATCTTCACGCCGATTTGCCTCGTCCGCGGCCTGAGCCGGGCGCATCGAAGAGTCCAATAAGCGACGGCCCGTTTTTCCGCCGTACACCGGCAGCACGCTAAAAGCCGCCGTACCTGGCCAGCCGACGCGACGAGAAGCGAGACGACAACGACAGGTGCAAAAAGCGCGGCGTGTAGCGGGAGCTTACGAAGTTAAAGAGGCATAAAAATCCGGCGGTAAAGCGTGCAACGACCTCCTCTCGCCGTTATTCCGTTCCGCCTCCTTCTCCACCCTCTTCCCTTCCCTTTCTCACCCCCTCGGCCGCCCGCTAGAGCCCCTTCCACCCCTGGGGACCGGAGGGGCAACAAGCTTTCGCGCCATGTTGGCCGGATTCCGTAGGGGTGGCTGAAGGGGTGGTCTCGCTCGATGGGGCATTAAACCGTCAATAATTACCCGGCCCGTGGCGTAATGTCTTTATGGCTCTTCCTCGCGGCTAATTAATATCAATCCGATATTGCGGCTTTGCCGGGCGCCGCAGCGTTATCCATCCGATGGCTTCCGCACGTACGATCGCCAATGGCGACCCATAGCGAGAGCGCGTTAATGCGTTCGGTGTGCGGGGTCCAAGAGAGGGGTCTGTTCTTCTTGCTTATGCTCGCTACGCGATTTTTCGTTCGTTGGTATGGGAAAGGTTTCCTGAACAATGACGCTCGCCGGGTTCGTGGATTCGATTTACGTTTCGGTATTTCGAGCGTAGATGAGTTCTGGTTGGCCTGTGATTATGCTCTGGAGGATTATCTTGGAGAGGATCTTTCGACGATGTTAAGAATAGATGTGGTGAGCGGTGAAAATAACGGGTTTCCTATTTTAGTGTGACGATAGTACGTTTTTAGAAAATTGTATTTTGACCGTTGATCTGAATGTTTCAATGTAAGTCGTTACAGCGAAACGTAAAGTAAGTCAGTTCGAAAAGTCGTCGGTAGTGTGAGAGCACGTTCGATGTGTTCTTAATGACTTTTTAAAATAGGGTAGATGTAATTGGAAAAAAAGGGCTCGTTCGGCGTTACGGACAGGAATATCCGGTTTTTTCCCTGTTATCGGCGAGATTTTCCCGTCGAGACACTCTTCGTTCTATTTTCGTCGGTCGGACAGCGCCGTGTCCGTTTCATCGATTTCACGATAATGACGCGGTGGACTCAATTAGATTCCCAGTTAATTTTGCGGTCGATAGACATCGCGCCCGCGCTGTCGCAGACCACAAAGAGGATGGTGACAATGGTCAGAGAGATCAGCGGATGGTCGGAAGAGACTGTCCTTACTCCCCTGACTCGAGCGTTCCGCGCGCACGGAACAATGCGAATGCCATTTACTGATTACACCGTACACGCGACTGGGCAAATTAATGCTGCTACAATTTTGTGGCTCCACGTATGTAAGCACCGGCCCGTTCGCAAACATCGATCCGGACTCCATAACGGTCTTCACTATTGCTGCGTGCCGTGCACAATGCGGTGAACATAATCGTACGGAAAATGTAGTAGAATTAACGCTCGGTCCAACGGTAATCCTTCAGGTTCGCTATCATTATCAATGGAATCGGAATTTAATCTACTCGTCCATTTATACGCTGTAGGTGTCCCGGGATAAGGAAGCCGAGACGGTATCTTTTCCGAATCATCCGTCATTAATAGATGTAATACCATTAGGGCGCAGATTCGATCGCGTCTTAGTTTAAGTTCTGCCGCAATCTGGTGGAAGTCAAAAGTGGAGCAGAAGAACGAGATCGAGAAACGTCGAATCGGAGCGAGACACGCGAGCTCGGATATCTCGAGATTATGAATCCATTAGCCGGAGTAGATGAGGTCGAAACACTTCCTCGTAATGCGACTCTAATGCGAGTCTCCATTTTTCAACGCCCGCTATCCGACTTCCGGTATAAATTCCTGATACCAGCTCGACCTGATGGCGGAACTTGCCCGTGGGAGCAACTGGAAACTGCTTCAAAACAACATCCCAACTTGCCGGGAATTCGAAAATTAAGCGAGATTAAAGTACACCCTCTCCGTCAGCGTGCACTTATTTAATTTTAAAATCTGGAACCTTCGAAAGCATCGGAAACGTGGTCCGCGACGACGCTTATTACGTCACGAGTAACGAGTACGCAAATACATACGAAATTGTCATAAATATCGTTCGGAGGATTATTTTGATCGCATGCAGAAGACATGTTAACTCTTGAGAACTCGTTCGCGACCTACACTGAGAACGGCGAAATTTTTCGTTAGGCGTGCATTTCTGAGAAAGTATATTGTCAGCGGAACCAAAGTAGGTTAAGCACCTATAGACCCCTACAGTGTCATAAGCGCCTTTAGTCGCCTACAGTAGTCGAAGGATTAATAAGAACATATACGATACATAAATGAAACAAATATGCCAATGCAATAAAAGACGTGCAACACAATCTGCCCAAGACGCGAGACCCTGGATTAATAAGTACGTACACCGTGATGGAACGTTTCACACCCCACGCCGATTACATTTTTCGATTCTTAACATCCAAGCACCCACCCTCGACGCTCGCATCTTTACGCAAGTTCCGCAACGGCAGTTTACGACGCGAGAAATGAGCGACGTATCTCGTATCTGCCTGTTATCCTCATTGAACGGAGGATGTTGAGCACGCGGCAAAAGCAAGCGGCGCGATTAACGTAACGTCTCGACGGCGGCTGAAAGCGGCGGGAATCGCTTTTAAATCGACGCCCTCCGACGAGCGTGGCGTCGGGACGGGGGGGCGTAAAAAGAAAGGGAGGAACAAACATGAACGGTTTATTCGTGCGCGGCTTTACATGTCGGCCGCGGCGTTTACGATTGCCCGTATCACTCGATACTCCTATTGGAGCGAGCGTTATTGCCCGGCGGGTGCTCTTATAATTACCGGCCGGCAATTATCCTCGACTCGCCACGAGCGCGCGCGCGCGTCTCGGCTTCCCGCCGACGATAACTGCCGGGCAATTAAAGCGCGGCATTATGCTAATTAAAACGTTTATATTTATTGGACGCGCATTTCCCACTCGCAGCGGCCGCGTCCTTGACACCGTCCTCTGACGTCGCGAAAGGCCTCGCTCGCTCTTTAATTGCGCGTGTAACAAGTTGATGATCTTCGTCGCTCGTCCTCTTCCTCTTCTTGCACGTCGTCGTCGGCGCGCATTGTGTGCCGCCGACGTTTTCCGCGGCTGCGAAATTACGGCCGCGTCGGCCCGCCGACGAGACGCGTCGCTTTATCGGCCATAAATATTCTGCGCTTTTAAAATCCAAATTCCTGCATTTGCATGCGCCCGGAATTTATTCTACCCGCCCGCCGGGACGGTCGCGCTGATAAAATGCACCCTCGTTAACCGGAGGACGCAGGCGCGCGCCGCCGGCTTGAAAGCGAAAAATCGGCCGGCAAAAAGGTAGGCAACGATCGGATAATGAAGTGGCTAAGTCCGCGCGGATGGGATAAATCAAAATAACGGACGCGATCGCGGGACAGCTTATCGAGCGATCCGCTGATAACTGGAAATCGAGATCTCGCGGGATTACACGGACCCGACCCGGAGTCGCGCCACGCTCTCTCGCTTCTTATCTCGCCCCGCGAAAACCTGATCCGCCGACGAGTAAATCGACGATTGATACTTCGATGCCACACCTACGTTCTGACCGAGCCGCAGATTTCGTCCTCCCCAACGGCGGAATTAGGCAAAGTGACGTTTTCCCAAAATCATTACAGCCCGTTCGTCGAGCGACCGTTTACAGTGCAGCGAAGCCCACTAAATAATCCTCCGCAGAAAAAAAAACACTCCCGACGTTCGTGCCGAAATTACCGTAGCTGGATCCTAATTCCGTCCGAAAATCTCGACTCCCTCGAACACGAAATCCCGATCTGATTTAGACCCGATACCGTGGCTAGCTTCATTGCCTACCGCTGCCGGACGGAATCTGGAGCAGCGGATCGCAGTCATTGTTCCGAAAAGAAAAGCTCGCCCGCGATGACCTCCGCGCTTTCCTAATTCTCGTTCGATCGCGGTACCGAAAAAGTACGCCCGCGGTAACGATCGCTAATATTCTCAATCGAGTTCCCTCGACGGGTGCGCTTTATAAATATGCTCTCCGTTATTCCGCCGGCGCGTATGTATGCGCGTACAGCTCTCGCGCGCGCACGACGAGAAGCAGGGTAGAGGAGTTCGACAGGCAAGCAAGCGGAGTGGTTAGCCATGACGGCATTAAGCCGCAAACATAATGGGGGAGCGCATTATACGCCAATGTATTATTCGTCGCTCTACGTTCGTTCGTTTTTACTATCTGCCCCGTACGATCTGCTCCCCCCCCCCCCCCCCCCGCCCTTAGGTGCATCCCCCATTTAACCGACGATATCGCGGGCACCGTGTTGCTCGGCTTTTCCATTTTTCCTCTCCCGCGCGACTGGCTGCAGGTGCGCGCTTACGTGTTTCGTACAGGGGATGCGAGGCGAACGAGAAAGGGCAGAGGGAGAAATGAAGCGCGGGAAAATAGGGGGGGGGGGGGGTAAAAAAAGAGAGAGCAAAGTGAACGGCGGAGGAAAAACGAGAGTGGAATGCGAGGGATGAAAATGAAAGAGGGCAAAACGCGGCGCGCTGCAATGTGAGGGAACGGATAGGGAGACAGATACAGGCGCGTGTGTGTGTGTGTATGTGTGTCAGGGGGGAGGAACAGGGATCTGAAGCGCGGACCGACAACGTGAAACAGTGAAACCCGAAGAGAGACGGAAGCGTGAACCAGCGGCGAAGGAAGAGGTGCGGCGGAGCGCGAAAGAGAGGCAAACAGGGAGAGACAAACAGCCAGGGGGGAAGGGGGGAAGGGGGAGGGGGGGGGGAGTCGATCGCGCCGTTTGCCAGGTTAGCGGGTTCGCCGAAATTGTGTTCGGCG
This sequence comes from Priocnemis perturbator, assembly GCA_963942575.1. Classification (NCBI taxonomy): domain Eukaryota; kingdom Metazoa; phylum Arthropoda; class Insecta; order Hymenoptera; family Pompilidae; genus Priocnemis; species Priocnemis perturbator. The sequence goes on along the minus strand of OZ012643.1, from coordinate 14,846,363 downwards.
GGTGTAGGGATCGATGACGATGCGGTAACACCTGACAAAACGTACCGCCGAATCGTTCGGTTTACTCTAGGCCGCGCACACAGCGTCGAAGCGAGAATGAGCGAAAACGAGTGGACAGAGACGGGCGCAGCGTATAAAGGGACGGGCCGGGCGTGGGTGAAGGGTGGTGAGGGCCCGAGGGGGGAGGGGGGCGGCTTTTGCGCCAAAAGGGGGAGTTCAACGGCTCCCGCGCCGTACGCAAATATCTTCGGATACGTTTACGAGTTTGGTTTACGTTCGAGCGGGTGGTAAAAGTGGCGTATTTACCTCTTCAGCCTCCCTCACTCCGCACCCCCCTTACTCCCGGACAGTATGTGTGGACCGCAGCCTGAAAGCCTCGGCGAACAGGTCCGAGAGAACACCAAAAACAGAAACGCGCGCGCGCGCTCGACGGTTGACGAAGGCTCGCAACGGTAATTTTATTTGGTTCGGTATTTTGGCGCGAAGAATGCGGGATTGTGTTGCGGGTGGTGAGTGGGTTATCAGTGCGGGAAACGATGAAGGCGACGAACAACATCATCCTCTTATCGGGAGCTCGGATGCAGTGCCGGATTTACCGATTGCCTGACCCTACCGCGGCAAATTTTCGACAGTGACAAATTTGCGAAGATCAGCTTATTAGCTATTGTATCGAATTTTAGATGTTACGTTGGGCGAGACTGGCTGCTAGAATATGAGAGTCTGCAGACGGGAAAATTGTAAATATGTCACTGTTCGCATATTCTCGTGCGCTCTCTATTATTTATTATATCTCGCGTACTAAGATATACCAATCTAACGATACATCAGTTTTTTCGACAATAATTATTCCCGTGACGTATGTTCGAAAATAAATCTCGTCCCCTCTCGCCCGCCGTCCGAACCCGTCTTATCGTCGACTGCGACTTTTACTGCGCCGTCGTTTCGCGTAACAATTGTCAGGAAATAGAGGCGATATCGTTCGCCAGATCGTTGGCTTGGTAACTTTCTGAGAAAGGGTAAGTGAAAACGAGGGAGTGGGAAGGAACGAGCAAGAAGGATGGAGCGGGAGAAGGGGAATAAAGCCGGCAGCGGAGTTCCTAGTATATTTTCGTGAAGGACGCGATAAAATATTAACACCGACGTTAATTGAGATAGGCGAGGTCGAGTCCATTCACGCGACGATGTAAAGCCTGAACCAGTGCTTTATTTCCTTCGCCGGCTGTAAAGCGGATCGCACGTGTAGCGCGTGTACACACTTTTATGGCTCTTTTATAATCATCCGACAGCGCGATGGACGGTCGACGAAAGAGAGGGGAAGAGAAGGAGAGAGAGAGAGAGAGAAAAAAACGAGGGGACAGTATTTCTCAGATGTTATCCGTGCTATCGAAACTGGCAGCGATTTCGTGCCGCGAACAGTATCAGTCCGTAGCCTTCTGACTAATTAATCATACGATCGCGGGCACACCCGACAACTTTAGCGCGCGTTTAATGCCGTGAGCCGAGGATTTAATCGTAACATTGACTGGACGAAAACGAAGTCGCTGAGAGCGTTTTACTACGTGCCTTGCCGATGTTTCGGTAACAATTAACACATCGACCGTTGCGTGTATTTTATTAATGGTTTACTGCGAGGTATCTATACAGTCTCCTAATATGTATCCTCAAACTCGATCAAAATTATCACAGACCCGACGTACGCGAGAAAATAAACTTTTAATGGATGAAAGGACGCCGTACGGTGGGATTGAAAATAAAAACAAGCTCCGATCGACCTTTCGTTGAACAAAATTCTAGTGGTTTTAAATAGACTAAAACCAACAATGCAAACGGCACATAAAAAATTTAGGGTCGTTTAAGACGCGTGGCCAAAAATACGTAGAAACTGGACGAGCGCCGCAAAACGTTCTGTCAAAAATCCTGAAAATAATTCATCGTCAGTTCTCGTGGACCGCAAACGAGTTTGACGCTCGAGAAGGTGGAGAAGGAGCCCGAAGAAGGCGAGACGTTAACGCCGCCGTTAATTAAGCGGGTCGCGTTAACGGTAATTAGTCGATGCACAGCGAGAGGCGTCGTGTCGCGGCGTCGTTTAGATTTAGACGCCCGATTTCCAGGCATGAAAGCGCACTGTGCCGACCGACGCACGCACCCTTTAAAGTTCCGCTCGCTACGAGTACGTGCAACTTTTCGTGAGCTCGCGCGGCGCGAGTGTGCAAGCAATTTAAAATGTGTCGAAGTACCTAAAACGATCAAACACACATCTGTGGCAGCCGGAAAAATTCCCCTGTGCATACCCTCTATTACCACTTCACCGAATATACCTATTATCTTCGCGAGCTGGAGAAAAAAAAAATCATTTGCGGAAGGTATGAAGGGCACGTACACTAACGTCACACCCTCGCCGACACATAAGCGTATTCGCGTAGCGAGCCTTTTTCCCCCACCGTTTCGCAATTCTCACGTGCACGCGTCACGCCGACATCGTCCGTGATTTACAAACGTCCCTGAAAAAAGTTGCCGCGATCCTCGATAGCCGCGACGGGCCGCGAGGCGAGCGTGCATTTTTTATGACGGGAAGTGCGCTCGCGTTAATTGTCGCCGGCCGAATGCCGGCCAACAAATGTTCATTACGGGCGCGATCGCGATTTCTACTGGGTGCGCCGAAAATCGTCCTGCATCTGCAAGTCCGACGATCGAGCACGTGGCAAGTGTTCGCGTCCGTGTCGGCCTTTTTCCGAAAAAGACGTCGCTGAAACGTGGACCGTAGACACGGAGAGACGAATGAATTTCGCGGCAACAGTTGAGTCTGCTCTATTACGTGCGATTAACTTTTTCCGCACGCACCCTGTACATTTTTCGCCGACGCGACGCCATCGCGAAATTGCGCGCGGTCCGTAGGCTTTTTCATTTCTACCATTTCACTTGTAAATATCCTCGCACCTTCCGCGCCGAAAATTGATTGCCGGCCGGCCGATAATATACGGGCTTGTAAATATTAATGAATTAATCCGCGCCGCTATAAATATTAATAAAGAGCGTAATGAAGTTATAAATATTCCCGTGTAAATTGTAAGCGTCGGGGCGTGGAGCGACGAGCGTAAGCGTGATCTCGTTGGACGGGCGGGAAAAAATTCCGTCGGCCCTCAATTAGGAGCGCGACCGTTTCGTGGCCAAAAACTAAAACAATCGGTGCGAGAGGTTTGCGCGTGGCTCCCGCGGCGGAAAATCTCTGCCAACGAATGATTTCATCGTACGCTGGTATTACGCTCTCCCGCCTTTGTCGGAGTCGGGCCCCTCGATAATGTGGCGAAACGAGTTCTACGAGAGACGTCAGGAGGAGCGATGATTTTGTCGGACGCATAATTGTGCGAATATTGTTTCTCGCGCACAAAGGGGGTCAGGGCTCTTCAAAGCAATCGCGAAACAAGCGCGACGCGCTCGTCGGCGTCGTTGTCCGCGTGGAATCTCGTTAATTGCATTTTATACGCCCGGGCAGGTGGATCGGCTCGTTAAAGAGCCACGCTTCCGCGACGTAAACGGTGTCTGGCAGCAGATTACGAGAATAATTGCGACCTGCATGCAGTCACGCAAAGACCGTCGCAAAGAAGGCGACTGAACGAGAGCGGTTCGACTCGGAGGGACGAGAAAAATCGGGTGGACTCCCATCGTTTACCACAATCCATTCACAGCGTGTCCCAACGATTTCTTTCGGTCGATACTTGAATCGAACATGTTCCCACGCCTCTATCCGTTCGCTCCCGTTTCGTGTCTCTGCGGCGTCGGAGATAAGAATTTGAACAATGCGCGGGACCGCTTTCCGAGAATTCGAAACCGACCGCGCGACCACTCATTGCTTCTAGTGCAATTAGCAGAAAAATTTCCGCCCTTTCTCTCGCATTTTCGTCGCCGACGGCGGGAAAAAAAGTGCTCCCTCCAATCTTCTCAATTTTCCGCTCCCGTTCTCTTCTTGGCCGTGTCGCGGGTTCATTAAAAACGCGTGTATTATTAAAGTGCATCGCCCGACCGGAATTCGCTGGGTATCGTCGGGAAAATGCTGTAGGGGCGTGTTGCGTGCACGTCGTGCGTGTTTGCTTCGTGTACCCTCTCTTGTCAGGGCCGTGCAAAGCTCTGTGCAGTGCCCTCTTCCTTCCAAACACACCCCCTGACGGAGCGCATACCCATGTCATACCGTACAGGGTGTCTGCTGTCTCATGGGCCGATCAACAAAGTTCACCAGAAGCGAACAAATCGAACCCATGAAGCAACAGTCGGGCAAACAAAATCATTCACGTCGGAAGCGTGGCATTTTCCACGCACCAATTCTAGTTCCTCGCCTCGTATCCATCGAAATCGTTCGAATCTGTACCCAGCCCTTGTGGAACACCTTATACGTAGGTACGTCTATCAAAACGACTAGCTTCCTCCCTATCTCTGTCCTCCGTAACTATTCCGCTCTCTTGGCCAGTTCTGGACGTAGGGACTCCTCGTCGGCGGGGCGTGCTGTCTACGATACAATTATACCGTGCGCGAAATGGACGGCGACGTGTTTGCGGAATAGGGAGGCATGAATATAGGGAGTAATGGACGGTCTCGTCGGGGTAGCGATTTTAATATTTAAGCGACTCCGCTCCACTCCGCCTCGCCGTCCGCTCCGTCAATCGTCAGCGAATTGATACGTTGTTGTCTCAAATTGCCACGTACGTCTCTGGGCAGAGAATCGGCTTAATTAAAGCGGCCGAGTGTATAATTTACGGAATGTCCCCGGCGTATATTAATGCCGTGTACACGCGCGCCTGCACATTCTGCACGGGCACATTGAAGGAGCCGGAATGCCAGAAACGTCTTCTATTTAGAACGTCGTCCGCGCTCATTGAATTTGATGCGTTTCGGAAGCGGTCGACTCTTAATGTCAATCAGGCTTACGATCGTTTTAACCGTTTTCATAGTCCACTTGGCTTTTACTGCCCGGCAACCGGACAGCGACGCATTCTTCGCGGCCATAATTTATACGAACTTCGCTCATTACGAACCGGTCACGCGTGCTGCAAGTATGTAAGTGGTGATTTGAGAGACTCTCGAACTATGCGTGGGCGATATTGCGGCGCGGTATCGCGCTGACCGCGTGCACGCACCCACACAGACGTGTCAGAATGCCACGTAACGTTTGTTCACGCGTGACCCCGGCACGCGGAGTTCACAAGGGGCGTGCCTCGATGCGTGCAATTCTCGTGAATGAAATATCCGTAAGAGATAGACGCGGTTGGTACGTGTTCAGAGTTTGCAAAATTAGCGACGGACCATCGGGTCGATTTTGACCCATCCGAAACACGTGATTTATTGACCCTCTTTTTTACGTCGTAATCTAATCATTATTTCTCCTCAATGTTGATCAGATCATTATGTGCTCCTTGAAACATCGGACGCTCATTATCGTCTCGCTACGCGCGGACTGGAATTGTGCATAACGGCACATATGTCTTGTATAACCAGTGAAGGAGCGCGTGGGGGAGGATTCCTCCAATCGTAACGTCTTCATCAGCATCGTCGCCGGGCGATAATAAATTCGCGGGTTTCTTCTCGTGTAGCGAGAATTATGGCTTCCGCCGCGCACTGCGTTCAACGAATCGTGCCGCGATTCTAAATTGAGCCGAGTAGCGCTCGTTGCAGGCGATGATCTCTCGTTTGCCGTTTTATCGCGCCGGTCTTCCTTCCAGCTCGTGCGCCGAAAGTGTAAGGTCTAGTTTAACCTTTGTATCGTGGGTGCGATCTGGATGTGTCCATTTCCACGCTGGTTTCGGGAGTATGCTTTGTTGCATACACAGGAGGATCGTGTAGGCGGCGAAAGATGAAACATTTCGATAATAACTCGATCTGCGCATGAGCTCTGCTAACAAGGGAATCTAGGCGAGTGTCGGGATACGACTTGATTCTGCTTCGAATATTTTGTTAAGCGCTTGCTTTGCGATGTGGTCGCGGTTTTTTCGGAGTCTCTTTCGATTCTGGTTACTTTTCAGGAGACAGAAGCCAATTGAAAGGATTTCATTTTTTGTATCAGGCTAAATGTGATATTTTGAACTGTTAACCACGTGTTACTTCTAACTGCACTGAGTTCACACAACATGACCAAATTTCGGGAAAATCATTATGAAAGCAAAGAATTTTTACATAAGGTAAAGTAAAGAAGCAAGAAATTAGAATATGTATGGAATAAACAACTTTCTACCCCCACCTCGCTCACTTTTCCGGCAACAATATCTCATCTTATATGTTTTATACTGTATTCCTGCTATAATACACATCAATCGTGCAGCCGATAAAAGGACAAAGTCAGTTTCGCCGGTACTACAATTTCCTATATTCGGAGGGGTGCTTCGCTCCATAAATATGGTATAAACATATTTCAAGCAGAATCAAATCCGATCCGTACACTTTCGGCCTGACTCCCCCATGAGTCAACAGATGAAGTTCGCAAGAAAATGACGCACCGTAAATCATTTCGCCGAAAGATCAACAAAACTCACATCAAGCGCGCGCACTCGAGTTTCCGTGCCGACGATAAGGCGGTGCGCAGGTAAAAATCATGCCTCTCGCACTGTCTATCTGAAATCTAAGAGGTTCCGCAGCCGACATTCACGAGGCAGCCGCGCTCGTTCGGTCGTTATGCGCCAGGGCTTCATTTGTCTTTGCTGATCTAGTTGCGCCAACTACACCGCGAGTCTCGTCGAGAGAGCGATACTTTCTGCGGATAAGGACGGCCCAATGATAACTTCACCTTTTCGAGCGCGGCACAGTGCGAGCTGCGGAAGGATGCTAGTTTAAGTTTCCTAATTGCGAACCTGCCGAGTTTCGGTTGATGACGGTTGACGTTACACGTTGACTCCGACGAATCCGAACGACATAATATAATGCGGCACGGTGTCAGCCACGGTATGACATGCAATCGTTTTAATCTTTCCAACTTACTTATACGCCCCGTACGCGGAAACGCGTAGGACGATATCTGTACTGGACAGTCAGCAGTGATTACCGGCAGTTAGTTTGCGCTTGCCCAATGAAAGCGCAAGCCGGAACACGTTCGTCTAGTCCGATCTCGGCGCTTACCGGGACGTCAATTTGCTCGTTGTTTCCCCATGACCAATGCCGCCGTATCAGCGACGGCTTTATTACGCCGGCCTACGATACACAAGCGTCTATCTGACATCTAACAGACACCGCTCGCTTTCCCCTCGGCCCCCTGCCTTCGTCCGGGCGTGACGAAAAAGAAAGGACAGGGCGAATCGAGTCAATATGAATCTTTGCGCCGAGCGCTCGTTAGATCCGCGAATACGAATTAGCTTTAAATTTTAAGCTTAAATTTTCCCTGCAATGGCTATTTCTCTTTTTGTCATGAAAGCCTTCGGAGACATTTAATCCTCGACGTCTGGTTTCCGTAGACGCTGGATAGGTGCCTTAATTTCCATAGATCGGAGAGAACGGGAGAAGATGGTCAATGTTGAACAGCATGTGGACGGAAGGCCGTGTAACGTCCGCGCGAATTTTCCGTGCAGAATACGAAGGTGTGGAGGCGGCTGGGCCGAATACGCTCGGCCTGACGTTTCCATTCACGGCGGGCGTCGCGATCCTTAAGGCGCGCACAGCCCGAAATAACAACGTCCGACGTTGTTTGTGCATCGCACCGGCGACTAATCCGCATCCTGCATGCACTTTACCTCCCCGGTAGCAGGCGTATACATGACTGCGGACATGCGCATAAATCGACAATGAAATACGTGCCGTTGTGTCGGATATCTGCAGGAGCTGACGATATTTGATTTCGACACCATTTCGCGTGCATTTTTTAAGCAACACCGGTTCTACCCGCGTCAACATTTGTCGCTCGGGACCTAGATATCTGTACAGGTCTATACGTGCTCGCTCAGTCGTACAGATGCGCGCGCGCAAATACGATTTCGTCTATACGAAAAGATCCACAAATGAGTTCTGCTGTTTACCGAGTACACTCATCTGCTTCAAACACATCTATGCGCGTTCTGTTCTATGACCACGTCTCCCACACGTTGCCGCGGGCTAAGTTAACGTACGTCTGCCGAGCAGAGTGACGCGGGGATTGTTTAGTGTGTGGGTCCAAAGCAGCAGGAAAGCGCCAAAGCATTGTTCCACTTCCAAGGTTGTCGTGGTCGGGGCGATTCGTTAGCCGGCGCAACTAGTTCAGCAAAGACAAATGCGAGCTCGCCTGTAACGAGCGCGCCAGCCGGAAATGGACCCTCGCTCTCCCTTAGATTTCGGTATCGCCACTTCTTTCCACCCACCCGATTTACCGCGGACTCACAATTTGCGGGTGTATGTCCCATTCCGAAAAGAATGACCTGCAATGCTCGAATCGCCAGTTCGGAAAATTATCGCGTGGACTTGGTTATCAGCCAGAGCGGACAAATAAACGGGTGTGTGCTTCTTATTGTTGCCTCGAAATTTGTCCCTTTTATCGCGGAATCCCAAACGCTCCCGGAAATCGGCAGACGGGGTCGGCGGCGGTCGGTGCGGATTTTTGTATCGCGTCAAATTGCCGGAGCGGAGCGGCGAAAATTGCTGCTGAGGATCGGGGGCCGACTGCAAGCGTTTCGTCGATACACCGCGAACGTGATGAAAATCCAGAAGGATGATTCGCCGAATTTCCGTCGAAACGATTCGCCATTATCGGCCCGCGACACGGCGCGGCGCCCGGCGAAGAATAGTTTTAACGAGTTTATTGGGCGTGACGGAAATTAAGATGTGACGCGCGCGGCCGCGGCGCCGGATAAAGGTGCGCGGGAAATTAATTCGACGGATTTATGGCGGCCGGCGGGAATTCGCGCGGCAACAAACGGGCGCGGGCGCGATAAAAATCCGAAGGAATAATTTCGCGGACTTTATATCCCGGGCGAATTATGCTCGGGCCCCGCGAATGAAACTGTGCGCGGACGATAAAAATCATCCGGAAGGGACGATTTATCGAGGCGCATCTATCCCGATGCGTTTTCAGCGTTTGCGGGCCTGATGGGAGCTAAAGTGAAACGCGCTGGAAAGCGCTTTCGGGATGAAATCCGTTAATTCCGACCGATGAAAGACTTTGATGTTGCGCCGAGTGCAATGTAAAAATTGAAAAACGTACGTCGCACCGATCACGCCCAAAACGTTTTATCGTCGATCGTTATCGCGTGCGCGGAAACGAATCCCTGCTCTGTCCCTTTCATCGTTAAACTGAAAAATCAACATCCAGCGGCGTGTAGCGTGTACGTCGTAACTTTAAATATTTTAAACGCCACTCGAAACGTCGTCAAACGCTATACATACATAATCTGAATCTTGCGCAGCGAACACGTTCGGACTCGAGTCCTTTAAAAACCGTAGACACGTCACGAAATTCGTAGATCCAACTAAGTACCTGGCAATTGGTAAACATTTGTCATCCGCGCGATTATACGGAGTTCACCAGAAATGACAAAAATTCTTTCTTTCGCCTGACAGTGAGCCAAAGAAATGAGGCCACTAATTACACAACGTGCACGACGACTAACGCGCGACGCTCGCGGTAGATAAATAAAAACTGCCCCGGAGCCGGCTATTAAGGAATTACGGGAACGCGTGATGAATATTCACGCGGCCGGTCGGACGAACGGCACGCTTTCAGGCCGCTTTTTGTGGCAGCGCCGAAAAATCCGCGCGGCGCCGAGCCGTAATTCCGCGACGATTCATAGAGAGACCGGCGCGGCGGGCATAATTTTGTGGTGGGCGAGAGGTGAGGGTTGCGTTTTGCCATTTCGGCCTGCTTCACGACCGATCCGGCCGTGCTTCACGCCTCTCCCTTGCCCTCCCCCCAGGACCGCACGGTTATACACTGAATTTTCGGCCGCGGGATATAATTTGCGGTCGGCCCGGCCATAAATACGGCGCGCGGTAAGCAACGACGTCCTACGAGATTATTTTTTCCGCGATGCGCGTAAGGGGACGTCGCGGGTATTTGCGCACGCACGTCGTAGTCCCTACACATTTTACGTAGGCAGGGTCGAAATTTAGGAACGCTGGAGCGGGAGTTAATTTTCGCGCTTTACGAATGCGCCGGTCGCTAAAAACGAAGGTGCATGAATGTTGAATAGGGGAGTTGAACCTATGTCATGCGACTAATTTTCGGACGGCCTATCTCGGCCGATCTTTGCTCGCGTGGTCGGCAGGAAAGGCTCTCCGCGTGATATATCACCGATGCACGGCGTACCGTAAACATGGCCCGGCGCTCGACGATCGTTAATATTTGATTTTACTGGGTTGACGCACGACGACGGATGAGGAATGACCACGTCGGAGCGGGAGTAAGCGTGCGATGAGAAAAAGGACGATTTGAAGGAGAGGAGGAAGGAGGAGAAAAAAGGCTACGTCTGGAGGCGAGCCAGCCCAATAAATTTAGTCGCGCGAATTTCACAACGCGAACGTTGCGTTTGGACATACCGGACGTCACGGGCTCTTCTTATTTCCCTTATTGCACACTCCTTTCTCTATTCCTCCTGCACTGCGCCTCGTTCACCCTTTCGTTTGGTCGTGACAGGTGAAAGGTAATATAAACACCGAGCCCAACAGTCGCGCCCAATAAAGCAAGCACGTTACGACGTAATGAAGAGTGGACTTCGATTATGCCCAGCGATATGGATGGGTCGATAAAAATTGTCTCCGGCAAATTGGTTTCGGGTACGTAGGCGTCTAGACGAAGCCGGAGAGAAATGAGGGTTGTTACTTTCGAGGTCGCAGATTACGCGAATTATTTTGAGGATCATTGAGCATACACGTAATTTTAGTTGTCATTTTCGGAAATCAAATGAGAGGTCGATTAGATCCCGAAAATTATTGCCACCCCATCGGTATATGTAGAATAGTTCAGAAGACAGATAGAGAGAGAAGAAAAATAATGAAAGAAACAATTTGACGGGACGATCGTCGCTTTCTCAGCTAACATCTCGGCATCCGCAGAAATCTAAATTTCCGCCATCGCGTCAAGCGCGCAAGACGTCCGTGGGTAGTCGGAACGTGGCGAGTTCTCCAAAGAGGCAGCCTTTTCGTTTCTTCCGTCGGTGTTATCCGCCGGCGGCAAGCAGAGTGGAAAGCCGTCGATACGTCAAACCGACTGCGCCCTGCGTCTCCCTTTCTTCAACCTTTCTTCTCTTTCTTCTCTCGCGATTCACTGGCACCTCGGGCGTCGACAGTGCCGGTAAACTCAATCAAGAGATTCCATTTACATCTGAGCGCCGACGTGCGTACGCTCCCTCGCAGAAGGTACTCTTTCTTATCTGACATGATATTTCCATTGCACCCTACCCCATCTTTGTCTCCTCTTGACGCGCCTCCGTTTTCTCGTCTTTTCCAGCATGTCCCGCCTCCTCCTCCTTCCGCTCATCTTCATTCTAGACTCGAATTTTATCTCCTTCCCACCTTCGTCTCTTCTACGCCAGAAGCCGTGTTACGAGAACCTCTCGCAATCTACGGAATCTACGACTCACTTACTCCGCTCCTCGGTCCTTCACACTCACGTGAACACTCTATTGACTTTCCCTCTCCATCTCTCATTCTCTTCCAATATCCTCTTTCAGCGTAACAGGATGCTGAGACAAACGTGCGTTACGCAACGCAGAACCGATCGCGCAAGTTTGCCGGGGGAATAAATGTTGAGAAAACATTGCATTCCCTTCCGACATTTGGACATCGTCTCTTCCTCTTGCCGATTGCGCCGTATTACGTATGCATCGCGGTTCCGGGGTGGATGTTCGGATGACTGCGACGGGAAACTTTGATTACTTCCAGCGCCGCTCGCATTTGAGACCCGGCAGTCTCGCGGCGCAAATATCGAGAACTTATTTTCGGCCGCGCCCAACGTTCCGATATTTGATTTTCGCCGTCGGCCGAAAGTGGGTAAAATATTGAATCGACGAGAACGTTCACCAGTTCGAGGTTCCCGGTAATTAACATTGCCGGAGCGGTCAAGGCTTCCGAGTGCACCGCCAATAGTCTTATGTCCGACATTTCTATGTTTCCATCACTTCCTACTCAATTTCCTCGACACCGTCGAAACTCCATCGAGGAAACCTTCAGCCATCCTGGCAATTTCTATCCACCCGTCGATCTTGCTACTCAATCCACGACGTATCCGCCCACCTGGCCGGACGTCCCATCAGATTTCGAGTCCAGCTTCGAGTCCCGTGAAAACCCATGGAAACGTATTTAGCGGATTCGTGCCCCGACGACGCGAGAAGTAATTTCGTTAGGCAGTACGTGAGCGGCTTGTCAAAAACGACGCCCCGCGCGATGACAACGTCCCTCGCAAAAGGCCCGATTGGATTCCGGCGGCGCCATTGTTGGCCGCGCTCGAACGGGAGTTCCGGGTTCGGTGAGAGTGTCGTCGTGGTAAGCGACGGTGTTACGACCGTTCGTCCCCGGCTAATTTTATTTCGATCCTCCCTCTGTCGCGATACGTGACGAACTTCTACGAGACGTTAAGACAGAATGTGCCGGGGCATTGATACTTGGACACATGACACGTGTAATTCCTCGCGTTGACACTTTTTCTTCCCTCGATATCGAAGACTCGTCGACAGGCGACGAGTGATTGCGGACTGCTTCCCTGACTTGACTGAAAGCGCAGATATTTCGGCACACTTTTATGCAAAGTGCTTCTTCTTCGGCGCCTCGAAGCTCTCACCCTCGCCATCTAGTCTCTCTTTACTCGCTGCCGGCGGAGCGAGGAATCGTCCAAGTGAAACGACGAGATGACTTCGAGACCGCCACCGCTCTCGAACCGGCTCGACGACCACCGGCAGGGCACGCACGCGAGACGATAACTCGCGCCCGCCATTATCATCTTCCTAGAAGGTGGCGAGTTATTTTAATTGACCGTGGCGAACGCGCACCGGCCGCGCCGCGAAAAGCTGTATTAGCGTTCCTGGAAGCACAAATCCGTCGTTTCGAAGTGGCGGGGCCACTCGATATTCCGTCGTCTGCCACCGCCGGTGCTCGTCATAAATGATCCACGAGACGCTGGGAGAGTGGCTGGGCGAGGAGAGGGGAGGTCGCCTTCATTAGGCTGCCGCGATCGTTTTAGCTCGTTTCAGCTCGTTTGCCTTCGATTAATCGAATCGGCGACCAAGTGGATTAACCGCAGAGGCGGTCCCGCTCGAGTCGATAACGCGATCAGCGACGTTTTCTCATAATGCCTGGTAATTGCGCGCCGGCGTCGAGAAACAAGCGTATTGATACTCTTGAGGACGGCTCGTTATTATTGAGACGCGGACGAGGTTCGCGGCATCGACATTGTGGCCGATCGATACACTCCCTCCGCACCCCCCCGCGCGCGGTTAATTGCAGTTGATGATAGTTTCGGAACTTCATGTTCGCCGGCTACGTTGCTCGATATAAAGGGATCCGCTGGATTTATTGAGGGAAATGTTTCCGAGCGACGTATGGCGGCCGGTAATTAATAACTGACAGAAAAGTTCGCGCGATGAACTGTCCGACGTATTGGCTGTCTTGACGTCTAATTATTGTTTAAGCATGGAGCTGGGGACGATAGGGTGGTTTTGCTTTTTTTTTTTTTTTAATGCTGCTTGATTGACTTTGGCTTATCCGCTGAACGATCTGGGGTTGTGATTAATTACGATGTCTAACAAATTTTTACTTGTTTTATGTGTGCTTAAGATCTGTTACGAGACTCTTACAGGTTTGCATGTTCTAAAAGCGGATTTGTAACTCGTTTCCCTCCATTACCGAGACTTTTCGATAAACATGAATTTTTAAAGAAATCGAGGGTGAAGCACGTGGACGGGTTCCAGATTCGTTTTTGGAGCATCAAACAATTTATAAGAATCACGTAGCAGATATGGACGCACGAATTTCGTGCATCAATATTATATGATACACTCAATACAGAGTCCTCTGGCAAATTTCGTGTTTACCCGTCGCCATTAGCCGCAATCGCATGCGAGGAAAAAAGCAAGGTCGGTACAGGGAAAGTGAGGGGTCGCGCATGGAAACTCGCCAAGCGAATCGAAGTCGACTCTCGAGAATCCGAATTAGGCCGCGGAAGGAAAATGAAAACGAACAGGCGTACGAAAATGAGGGAATAATTTACGCTCGTCGCAACGAGAAGTGATGTTAGAGAAGAAAGAGAGAGAAATCGAGAGAGAGAGACAGAGAGAGAGAGAGAGAAAGAGGACGAGATAAAGGGGAAAAGAAGCGCAACCGGGTTAGGCCGGCCTCGTTACGAGTCCCTTCTTACCTTTTTGTCAGGTAAAAAGTTTCCCAGCGGAAAAGGGAACCAATTTAATAAGGCCTTAATAACTTCTTGCAGAAAGGGCCGACGGCCGGGCTGTGTTTGACGGCTACTCCCGCGTTCTCCTTCCGTCTCCCTCCCACCCCATTCGTGCCCCTCGAAGACTATTTTTCGCGAGCGAGACTCCGAGCCGGATTCGCCTATAAACGAGCGCGTATAACCCTTTGTCGAGCGATGATCCGGTCGTCTCGTATTTCTCGCTCCATCTTCCTCATCACACTTTCTTCGCTTCCGTTCCTTTGCTCGACGTAACGCTCGCGTGGATTTCCCACGAAGAGGCGAGCCGACATTGACAAGGGGCAAGGGTTCGCTGCGAGGAATCGCGAAAAGTTCCCCGCCACGATTGCCTGAAATTATTTTCCATCACCCCTGCCAACTATGCCGGAAAAACGTTTGACCTGTCCCGGGTCCCAGTATAAATATTTGCCGCCAGGTGAACCGGAACATTTATTACGAGGAGGCGAACATTTTAATTTCTTTCGGGAGCGTCCCACTGACGTTGCAGTGGGTGCTCTCTGCCGACGGGACGCGCGAGCGGAGTATTAAATTACGAGGGAGTGAGAACGTTCCTGTGCCAAGTGTGGCACGGGGATGCATACTCTTGCAGCTTATATACTCCCGTTGGCGCGACTGTAAGGAAAACCTTTGAATAATATAGGGAGAGGACCGAGTGGTAATATTCTTTTTGATGCTTTTGTTGCAGAGACCTCCAGGGAAACAATATATCGGTTATCTTCAAGACGGACTTGGAGGATATGGCGACCCTCCACGTGCTGTAAGTGTCTTGTCAGTTTTCGTAGCTTTGAACACAGTTAATCATTATCACTGTAATCGTAAAGCCAACGCAGGAAGCACTCGAATTTAAGAGCATTAGACAAATTTGGTTAGAAAAATAATTAAGGTAAGGTTGCTATGATTTATGGGTATATACCCATTTTATATTTATAAACTAATTATGCAGATAAAACGTAACGGAATAATAGTCAAGTTTTAACATGCCTACAAGATAGTGGTCCGATGATAGCGTGGTCCAATGATCGCAACCTTACCTTACAACATAATTAGAACAATTTCGAATGACTCTTCGCATTTGAATTGAATTGCGTCCTAAACATCGATTTCGATAGGCTACTGGCGAACAACCAAATCCACACGATCGAAAAAGGAGCCTTCCAAGACCTCGTCGGAGTGGAGAAGCTGCGGCTGAACAACAACCAGATCCGCCACCTTCCGGACCTGCTCTTCAGCAACATGATGAACCTGGTTCGACTGTAAGTACCGCGCCGTAAATCCTCCCTTTACGCTAATGACCGCGATAGTCGGCATAAAAACGGCCTGGCATAAAACTGGGAAGGGGGGAAAAAAAAAGAAACGGCCCAGCGCGACAACGCGTAAAAGCGGGCGTGAAAGCGTCGTTAAAATCTCGATTAACGACCGCGCGCGCGAGCGCGTGGAAATATCACGGGTTCGGCATATCAGAGATTGCGCGTCGCGATTTCGGTGACACGCGGCGGACAGAGAGGAGAGTGTGTTGACGGAACGAGAAGCGGGACAAGGGCACCGCGGAAAAACGACCCTTTCGTCGCCTGGTGCACCGGAAGTGGCACGCCGGATACGCCGTAGGAGAGTAGGACGACAGAACCGAACGGACAATAGGGCGCGGCCGAAGAAAAGGCTCGGGAGAATAATTACGGACGCGATTTAATATGCACGCGACTCTCTCGACTTCGTTGCACATCGCTGCGTTGTACCAGAGGCGATGGCATAGGCTACGGGGAATATCACATAAACTTTTCAGACGGCCCACGGCCTACATACGACGCGGAAGTACACTTGTTCTCGCGAGACCCGCTCTCTGCACCTATAGACTGCGTACGGTGCCTTATGCAGCCCTACCTATGCACACGTACTGCAGGTGCATCGCGGTGCTCGCCTACTTAACACACAGAACGTCATGACACACGCCACTTCGTTCGCTGCTGAATTTTTCAGACATTCTCAACGTCTCGCTTGATTATTACGATTAACTTCGTCGTCACCTCGCTGACGTTACACGCTCATTATTTCGACACTCGGACCGGCGGGAAATATAATAAGTGACTCCGCAGAATTCCTATATTTTATCCCGTCGTGCTTTGTAGTTCATTACGAAAGTACGCGCGCGTCACATTAGCTTTCACCCCGCTCATATTTTCCACTCCTTCACACGGATCGTATTGTGTAGGTAAACGGCATACCATTTTGCAGTTGGTAGGTCGCCGGCAAGCTCGCGAAGTTTATCCACTTACTGGGCGAAGCGTCGTGAGAAAGCTGCCTCTTGGGAGCTTTCTCTCCGACACCGGCGGGAAAAAGGGCATTCCGACGGGAAAAGAGAATAATTGCGCGCGCGATCGCCCTGCCGCGAATTATTACGGCGTCGCTTTTTATACTAACGCGCGCGTGTGCGCGGGCTGGTAAGCGATACGTTCCTAAGCGCTATCGTGCTGGCGACGGAACGATATACGCGAGTGCAATAATAAATCGCTCCTCGTGAAACGAGAGTCGCGAGACGCACGCGCGATTAAACTCACGAATTGCGCCATGCGAAAGTCCTCTCTAGAGCTGCATGCCGTTCGATTTCTGCGCCACGAGTCATTGAGAACGATAATGGAATGAGGTTCGCGGAACGGAAGGTGCAGAGATCGAACGGAAATATTTATCGGTACTACGTACGCGGATTATGAAATCGCGGGGCACGAAGCATTTCGAGAGCGTTCGAAAAAGTCGGGGGAGGGCAAAGTTCGCGGGTGGGGCGACCGTTGGCTCGCGTACAATTGCTCGCGCGGCTTATTTCGGCGCGCAGTCGTTGGCGGGCGAAAAAGCAGCGTGCGCCCGAATAACTTTTGACTTAACCGACGAGTATAAAGTTAGCACGCGCGCTACGTTTGCTTTATCCACCCTCGGACGATTTATTTCGCCCGGGCGACAGGCTCTCATCCGTTCCAGCTCGATTTGCACGCGATCACTCACTCCGTGCCAGTTTTCTTGTTACAGTTTCGTTAAGCATGAGACGTACGTGCACCGACGTCGGTTTCCCTCCCTCGTTGCGTCGGCCATTGTACGGCGAATATCGCATAAACTTTTCAGACGACCCACGGCCTACATACTCCCGTCGCACGTACGTGGAAACACACGAGCTGGCAGGCCTGTGAAACCCGTCATGCGGACTCTGCCGACCGAACAAACGCGATTCACGACTTCCTTCCTAGCCGTTTAGCCCGTTAAAGACGACCGCGCGATGCGGAGCCGCTAACAGAGTGACGTCACTTTGAAGCATAAAGTAAAAGTTCACGTCGACGATCGATTGCGCGAAGACGTCTCGTCGCTCGGCAATTTCAGAAAAACTTCGGACAATCGCGTGGTTAGAGAAAACATTCCCCAGGAAAGTACGTTTCGCGACGAAAGTGTGGAATAGTCAAGGGGTGGGAAGCCCTCGCGAGGGATTTCTACAAGGCATAGCATCAGAAATGATTTTCCTTTGCTCGCTCACGGGACCGTGGGTATAAAGGGCAATTAACGAGACTCGTGCGTCCAGCCGTTTCTATTTGCGCGCGGCATCCGCATGACTTTCACATGACGGCGATTCCTCGCTCGGAAATTCTCAGTCTCGTTGAGAGCGTCCGCGTCGGTCGGTCGTCGTTGACAGTTGAGAAACCGACGGGCGAGTTCTCATGTCAATCGCTTTAAAGCGGTCTGTCATCCTGGCATAACAAACCGCGCCGGTCCGTTCGTTTATTAGCCCTCGTGAAAATTTTATCTCCAACAAGCTCCGACGGCCCGATGCGATATCTGCGAGCAATGGCCGGCCAATGGAATCGAAGAAAACGGGCCGTGGAAAAGGCAGCATGCGTATCGATCGGCCGATTACGAGGAACGAGCGTTTTCTCTGCTTTCTTCGTTTTTCCTTCCCCTCTGCCTCTTTCGTGCCTCGCTCTTCTTCTCTGCTGCGGCTACATTCTTCTCGATCCTGAATCTTAATCAATCGCGCCAGCGACCGCTCCCTTCGCGGCGGACAAAAATAAAGCGGCCCGACTCGAGGGCTTCGGGATCGAGACTTTATCGTGATCGAGAGGAACGTTTCCGTCTGGAGTTGCTCGCCTCCTCGGCAGCTGCCACTCGAGAAGTCAAAAAGTGCACGAGCCCGTGGCCTCTTCGCTTCTCTTCTCGTGGAAGACGAGAGGGGCTGGAAAGCGATAGATCGGAGGGGGAGGATGGAAAATCTGTACGACGTTACATCCTGATGCTGTCAGCGAGAGCTCGTGAACAATGAAATGTGCCCGAACTGAGAAAATTATGTCTGGGTGCATAAGTATAAAGCTACAAAATTTCGAACTTTACGAAGAATCCAATTCTTGAAGTAAATCAATGGAATGAAATGATTTATGCTGTCACTATTTCTGTATGTGTCTATATGTATCATAAGTAACATGGTCGTATAATGGTGTAGTGCTTCGTTCAATTTTATAATAATTCTACGAAGTCATTGAATTCACCGAAACTGCAGCACCATTATACGAACATATTTCTTATGACACAAGAATCAGTAACGTGACGATAACAAATTCTTGCGCAACATGCACCGAATTTGTCAATTCTGAGATCTAACAACGACCTCCGTGCATAAAAGAAATAGCATCTACCTTCTCATAAATTACACCTAAAAGGGTGGCCTTAAAAAATTCCAAAGCTGACAGCATCAAGTCTGAACGTCGTACAAGTTTGTATCGTGGGTGCGAGCGAGACCGAGAGCGAGACGTTGAAAGAGGGTGCAGGAGGGGGGGAAGTAGCTTGGCGGAGGAGTAACGGAATAAAAAAAAAGTGGAGGTGGTAGGTGGAGATGGCCCATCCATCATCCTGCAAAGTGGGCAGACGGACGGGACTCGAAAGTTCCCATCTTGAGATTCTGCTTCTCTCGGACTAGCCGCACAGTTTCTGACGATAAGGCTGGATCAGCCACCTTACAAAAAGACGTATTACGTTGCGACCTTACGGCGCGTTCTCACGGCCATCCGGACGAATATCCGTTCGATAATCCCTCGTCCGAGCGTGGCGAAGTCAAGCGCTGCTAAAGTCGCAATCACCTCGAAACAGATTTCCAAAGAAGTCTTGACAGCGCGAGACAGATTCCGTGAATTTCTGTAGACGGAATATGCGGCATTCTACGGACAACGTGGAACCGATACACGTACGAAACGGAAATGAGCAGGAAGCAGACTGGAAAGCATCGCGGAAAGAGACTATTAACAGAATAATGTGATATTTCCTGTTTCAAAAATCAAACGTCAAAATTATCGCTACCCATATAGAAGCGTTCGAACGTTCAAATCGAAATTCCGATATCCTCTACTAGCCACATCTGGCACAAAAATACCGTCCCGGGATAATTTTCGGAGCGATCAATTAACGCGCGGCTTATCGGTCTCAAAAATTTCGAACTTAATTGCGCCGCGGGTCGACCGTAATTACGCGAGTCGAAAAGTCGCCGAGATTGGCTCGGACGAGGGTTGGGAGGTGTGGGCCGAGGGTTTGCCGAACGAAACGTATGATTAACCCATCGCGCAAACGGAGAAAGGTATTCCGAGGTGGTAAGACGCGGCAAGAAATGGCGGAGGACGGCTCGACCGCGGTAATAAATGGTTTGACACAATGGAAAGGGGCGCGGACACGCGGCTGATTAGTATCACTTCGTCGTCCTCGTCGTCGTCGTCTCTCCGCCGAATGAAACGCGATACTCGAGACGCGGATGCCTCGCACCGCTCGTATTTACGACGCAATAACATTTGTTCCACGTACAGTTAAGCCGATAATAACCGCGACGCGGTCGCACTTCCATTCGCGTCGCCGAGAAAGCCACCACAGCGGACGATTTCGAGTACGTATTTTCATCCAGCGAACCTCTCAATTTTCCACGACACCGTGCTCTAATTTCGATCGCGACGGTTTATTTCTACGAACTCCCGTCTTATTCGCCGCGGAATTCTGGACATACTGAGACGAGCCCCGAGTCTGCCCGTTGAAAAACCGGCGCGCTCTAACTCGATGCGCGCGGATTCCGCAATTTCATCGCACCGACCCAATTTCTTCCCGCGGCGCGTTAGCCGGGCGGGCGGAAATAACGAAGAAGCGGAATCAGAGTCGCGTGGTATCTTGCTGGTGGCGGTGGGTGGGGTCCTCAGGACAGACTCTCCTCGTGCATTCTCCGCGTTCTCTTAAGAGCCAGCCGCGTCTGCGTGGTCATATTGGCAGTCTCTCGACAACATACCTCCGCGTCCCTCGGCGCCGCCGGGAACGAGCCACGTTTCTCGCAGGGACTCGCCTGGACTCTCTGACGTCCGCGTTATCGCGAGCGAGCAGAGAACAGGAGCGGAGAACGGAGCTGCGAGCATGGTGTACGGACCGGTAGCGACTACCGGTAGCAATAGTCTCGACGGCGCACGCCGTTTCGAATTGAACGAAGGTCCACGAGTCCCCTTTGTGAGTCTCGCCAGCGGCTCGGCCACGTCGAAATTCGGTAATTGCTTTCTGGATTGGCTCGAGCGGACTGGGAGTTCAATCTCCAGTCTCGCCTTACGTCCTCGTTGTCGAGTTCATAATACTCGTGTTTCCTCTCTCTCTCTCTCTTCTGACGCTGTCTCATCGCCTCCGTCTCTCTCTTTCTCTGTCTCTCTCAGACTCCATCAGTCTCTCTTCTTCCTTGTTTCTGTCGCTGTCCCTGGCGAACGTAATTACAGATTGTAAGTTCCGAGCCGATGGATGGTCAATGGCGAACTCGGCTCCCAGACCCCTAACCTATCATCACAAATGTCTGGTTAACTCCCGCTTCCAAGAGAGGTCGTCTTTTGCCTGGTGCTACGGACGCCGCGCGATCCATTTAAACGAACTCACCGTTTATCACGGCTTCCATTATCGCGGTTAACGCCGGTGACTGTAGTTCATGATATATTCGACGTCGGATCGAGTGCTCTCGGCTTGAAACCGCGGAACTTGTTCGCGGATTCTGGTAGACTCGTTGGCTTACAACGGGAGCGTATGACTTGCATGCGTTTAACTGCGGAATACGTAGACTGGCAACGTGTTCTTCAGGAGTCCTGTCTCGTTATCTTAACGACGCGCCATATGAATCTGCAGTATCGTGTACATACGAATTGGAGAACTGAAGAATTTCGGTGGGGAAACGTTCTTGTGAGCAACAAGGAAAACTTGCCGCAAAGCTTTATCAAAAATTTCTCCCAGCTAAACCAGTTCAATCTCTCGCCCTCCAATCTCGACAACGCACATATCCTCTTCCTTTCGCGAAACTTTCCGCCTCACGCCCCAGGTGGAAGACGGCAGAGGATCTCTGCTAGAGCTAGATCGTAGGGCCGCGACCGATAGAACTGTTCATCGACCTCCGAGAACTTTTTCCTCCCCGGCGCGAAGGTGGCAGGTGACTAGAGGCCGAGTTCCGATGGGTAAGAACACCGGTTCGCTCCAGTTTCGAGTCGCGAGTTGGTCGCGAGTTCGTCCTACATTCTCGATAAATTATTCAGCCGCTTCGGATGTCGCGAGGAGCCGTAAGCCGAGACACTTTATTATTCGCGGCAACTTCACGTGCTAGCTTCCTATCGCGCGCGCACGTGTGTGTGCGTGCGCGCGTACGTGGGTGGACGTGCACACGTGCGTCTGTCACGTGGGAGGTCGGCAGAAGTTTCCGTTCGCTTCGTTCCTACCGGCGAACTGACCGTTTCCATTCGTAAAACAGAGCCGACGCTTTCCGCGTTTTCTCGTCCCTGCGCCCACACACGCGCATACACACACGCCAGTACATGCATACACACGCAGCGCACACACCTCGTATACGCTCATTTTTTCCTTCTATCTTAGTCTTTCTCTCCTTCTGTTTTTTTTTTCTAAGTGGACCACCGGCGGATTCTCTGCCATTCGACGTACGAGTCCGTTTCAGCGCGAGCTTTCAGATGCGGAGGCTGTTAAGCATCTTTTATCCACGCGAAATGCGAGCCCTTCTTCAGCGATGAATGCCGGATAAAGGAAGGCGTCCGCGTTCTCTCCTCTCGAAACGTCAGGAGCGGCGAGGTCGCTTTTTAAAGCACCGTGGGGACTTCCTGCGAGCGCCGTGATTTAATTCCGACTTCTTTTTTTCGCCGGACGCTCTTTCGCTCTCCTTTGTTTTCTTTTTTTTGCCCACCCTCGCGCGCGCTGACCCAGTTCGCGCGCGGGCGAGAAACAGGGACGTTTTTCACGCGTGCGTTTTGTCCGATGTAACGCGAGACGCGCGCGATTTTTCTGCCGAACGGCGAGTTACGCGAAAAACATACGTGTCGAGTGTTACGTTTCTCTCCGAACGTCCACTCTCTTTTTTTCGGCTTCCAAAATCAAGGCATTCGTTTCGGGGTTACGTGTTACGTCATGCTCGAATGTTTAACCCTCGTAGGAGGACGCTGGGTAATTTTTACCCAGGCGTCTGGAGAGCGGCAACCCACTGTACGCAGTACGGTACGTGACATATGTAAATATGCTCGCGTCGGCCTTCGTGTTTCATGCAGGTCACCACTGCCATGCGATTAGTGAAAGATGAAATACTGATGAAGATGAGCTAGAGACACAATAATAAAATCAGAGTCACGAAATAAATGTGTCGGTTTTGATTGATGCCGTTAATTTTGAACAAAAGTCACTCTGATTACAGAATCTCTAAAATAAACGTGCTCTGTGCGACCGTGAAAAACTGCGAAGCAGTCTCATGAATAAGTGTGTAGATCGATTAGAGAAGGAAGCAGTATCCGTTTTGTCAGCCAGTGGCATCGTCAGAATGCTTACGTTCGAATATATGTATTTTTATATTCGTTCTCAAATAATGCAAATGTAAAATTAAATTTTGTACCGACCGATAATAGCCACCATATCGTATATAGTGGGTTGCAGCATTTTGGCGTTGGGTAAACTTGACCCAGTGTCGTGGTCCCCTTTGTCCGTAGTGCGACGGGCTAATTAGTTTGTTGCTTCTGTTACAGGGACCTGAGTCACAATCAGATCGCGACAATTGGACCGAAAACACTGCGAGGAATGTCGGCGCTCAAGTATCTGTGAGTAACAGCTTCAAATTCCTAGTGGACTCCTATTCCGCGAAAGATTCGCAAGCTTCCCTCGCCTACTCGCGTCCTCGCGCCGGTAATCGAGAAGTCATGTAACTGTCGCTCGACGCGATTTCGATCAACGTCGGTGTTCGGTGTCCGTTTACCACCCACCCACGGCAAGCCGTAAAGTTCTTCTTAACGCGTGGCGTTCAAGGAACTTAACGGCCCTGCACGATATGCCTTCAAATGCCGTCCATTCGAATGCTCCGAGTTTAGAGCTCGCTCCCCGATCATTGCTCATGTGCAAAAATGTGAAATCACGTTCGCATTTTACAGGTCGCTCGAAAGTAACGTTTTGACATGCATCGACGAGTCATCGATACGAGAGTTAAAGGACCTAGAAATACTGTAAGTAATCCACGTGCCTCTGACCGTTCGTTCTGAGTAACACTTCAGTCTTGACATACTTCGTTGTCATTGTGTGGCTACGCGGAACCATAGCTGCTCTACTGAATGAATATTGCAAGCGTACAAAGAAGACCGTCGAACTAGACTACACGAGAAATTTCTGAAATGATCGGACTGCTTCTCGACCCGTGGAAGGAAAGTACGATTTAATGGCTCGCTTGTTTCAGAATACTGAGCAACAACAAGCTAACGACCCTCGGCAAGGAGATGTTCACCGGTTTGTCGCATCTGCGCATGTTGAAGCTGGCGGACAACGCGCTAGCATGCGACTGCCATTTGGCCTGGTTATCGAGATTACTGAGAACGTATCATCGCTTGGACCAACACACCCGATGTTCCTCCCCCGCCCATCTCAAGGATCGCAATATCGCTGATTTGCAGGTTCGAATTCGTATCCCGATATGAAATGACAAAAAAAACGAATGAGCTCGAAGAACAGTAGTGCGATGCGAGTTATATACGATCGTGCGGCGGGAATGTAATCTTATCGCGGGCACGTCGTTTTGCCCCGTTTAATGTGGGTTCTGTCTGGCGAACAGGAGCACGAATTCAAGTGTTCCGGCCCTGTGGAGAGAACGGGTTCGGAATGCAGTGCGGAGCCGCAATGCCCGCATCCGTGCAGGTGCGCCGAGGGGATCGTCAACTGCAGGGAGAATTCCTTGACGAAGGTGCCCACCCATCTTCCGGAGGACACCATCGAACTGTTCGTAAAACCTTTAATCTATCGATTCGTACGAGGTCTTATTATAAGGGGCTGATTTTTTAATCGTGTCGTCGTGTCATGAATTATGGAGCACGGTGCAGTGGATCGTGCAAGGTGGTCGGCCGACGGAACGAGACTATTTTCCGTACGCGCTTGTACGAATCCAAAGATTCGCAACGAATTTATTGTTTGATCGCTGAATTTATTGAAGCTATGAAAGAGTAGTCGCGAGTGCATGTCGGAAGTTCGTCGAAAAAGTTAATCCTTGCCGATAGTATCGAAGCACAAAAAAGCGATCTAGGGAGAGAGGGGTGGGGGGTGGGGGGGGGGGGGGGGGGTTGGTGGGAGGGCAATAGTGAATGGAAAGCGTTTTCGATCTCAAAGCCTCGCGACGGGCGAGAGGGCAGAGAAAATGCCTCTAAACGAATCGTGAAAAGCGTTCCGGTATCTTCCTGCGCGCCTCGCGTAAAAAACAAACTTCCGACCGGCACAAAGGAAGCCGGCGCTTATTTTCGTCGAGCGGCCACCGAACAGAGGGAGAGTTGAAAATTCGCTAAGTTCCTCTCTCTTTTTTTTGTTGCCCCTTTTCTTTTGCAACCTCGGTATCGCCTGCAGGCGGCTGGAGCAGAACGGCATCACGGAAATCCCGCCCAAGGCCTTCTCGCCGTACAGAAAATTGCGGAGAATGTGAGTGACGTTTGTGATTAATCTGCCTATTGCGTGTTTCACTTCCCTTCACCGTCCCGGGCCTGTGTCTTTATTTCGAGCCCGACTTGTCGGTGTTACGAGCTGACGTTGCGCACTCCGATCCACTCATTTTTTCGTTACTCTTTCCCCCCAGCGATCTCAGTAACAATCAGATCACAAAGGTGGCAGCCGATGCGTTTCACGGCCTGAAGTCCCTGGAATCGCTGTACGTACTCTTCTATACTGTTTAACGGAAATGTGGCTCGCGTCAAAGAGTTCGCGGCACAAATGACGGAATGAATTGTTTGCGCAGGGTCCTCTACGGGAATAAAATAACCGAGCTGCCGGGAGGTCTGTTCCAAGGTTTGACCAATCTCGAACTGCTGTAAGTAGAACTAACATTTGTCGCGGTAGACGCCGAATTAGTCAGCAGGTAACAAGATCGTCTTTTAGTTTGCTCAACGCCAACGAGATATCCTGCATACGGACGGATTTGTTCAGGGATCTCACGAGTTTAACCCTGCTGTCGCTCTACGACAACAATATCAAGTCCCTGGCCAACGGAACGTTTGCCAACCTGCGGAGCATTAAAACGCTGTGCGTATAGAACATTAATTGGCACCCGCATTTCACTTCGTGTGCCAAGACGTAGAATAAAGCAAAATAAACCCGAAAAAATGACGCCGGTGGTGCGTCAGGAAAATTTCCTCGGGACACCGAGAATGTAGAAACGCTTTCCCACAGACACCTGGCGCGCAATCCTTTCATCTGCGACTGCAATCTGCGCTGGCTGAGCGCCTACCTGCACGCCCATCCGATCGAGACGTCCGGTGCGAAATGCGAGTCGCCGAAGAGGGCGCAGAAGCGGAGGATCGATTCGATGCGGGACGACAAGTTCAAATGTAAGGGTAAGCACGATTCGATCTTTTCCGGTTATATCACTCCCTGCGATACTCTCGGCCAGGACGGCGCACGCAGGTTGGTAGTCCCGCATCGCCATCCTCAGACCATTATTCTGCCTCGGCCAAATCTCGAGCCCACACTGTTTTCATCTCGTTCGTCTTCGTTGCCCGCCCGGCCCCGTTCTTTGCGCGAGCCTTCTTGCCTCGCGCACCAATGTCCGCGCTTCTTCCTCACCTTCTATCTCTCACGCCGCGCGCCCAGCTTCTTTGAGCTCCTCCCGATCGATGTCCGCGGTCCCCTGACCAATCTGTACAGATCCCGCGATCCCTTGACAAATGCCGAGCACTTTGTCGGCGCGCGTGTAATCGCCGCCGGAATTACGTCCGGGACGTCGTGACGGCAACTCTGTCTCCACTCTCCACCCAGCTTTCCACCCCGAGACCCAAGCGCAGCACCCCGCGACATTTCCTATTCGCAGCTCGCCCCAGTTCGTTACGTGCTCACGTTCCGTCGAACGCGTCTCATCTGATTGGATTATCGCGATCGCGGCGGCGGGCGCGTGCGAAGGAACTGTTAATCGCGCCGGCGACCTTTGAGAATCGAGACGCTCGATGCATGCGCAATCGGATTGTTCGGGACCGTTCAAACGACCGCGCCGGGGCCCTTTCCCGGGGAACTTTCGACAAAGAAGGCCCGTGGCTCCTCGTGACAGGAGTGATTAGATGTTGCGTTATGCATTCAGCACGACGAGCGCGCCGGTTACAGCTCGAATTCGGAGACTGTCGATATTGCGTGTTAATGTTGTTTCGGGAGGGACGAAGAATGGCGCGAAGAAACGAATTCCGGTAACGTCGACGTCGGCCGGGTCCGGCGATATCGTTGTTGTAGGAATGGTTAACATAGTGCATAGTTAACGAAACAATTATCGCGCGGTGACAAATATGACGCTCGTCACACGGCGCACGGGCGGAGAGGAACGATTGTTGCGCGGCGACGAATATATTGCCCGCTCACAGACGGGCTCGACTATTATTACGCGTTAACAAATATCGCGCGGCTTCGGACAATGGAAGCAATTATTACGCGGTAACGAATATTACGCGGGTCGGACAGTGAAGCAATTACCCGCGCGGTAACGAATTTTAACAGGCTTTCGATTCGCCGCGGAATAAAATATCGCGCCGAACGTCTTCCTCGCTGCCTGCGGCTCGTCATCCAATAATGAAGCCATTATTACCCCGTTAACCGTTATTGCGCGGCTGCGGATAATAAAGTAATTATTACAGAAGTAACGAGCGTTACGCGATCCGGTTCACGGCCGGACAATTTGATCGAATACATTCTCCCCCGCGCGCGAGCCGGTCCAATATAAAAATATCACCCTCCCAGGGCCCGTCATTCGTTCGTATCAAACGGCGGAGTTTAATCATCGGACGAAATTAGCGGCAAACGTTTCGCGACGATAAATTCGAAGCGAAGCGTGCGCGTCGACGCGATCGCACGCGCGTAGACTCGACTGTGTGAACGTCGAACTCTAGCTAGCGCGCTTGTTTCTAGGCCACCGTGCACCGTTCCGTTTCATAGACTGCGCGATATCCGGATCTACCCGCGAGTTTCACTGGTCCGCGGATAATGCCGGCAAGTTTTCACTCTTCCTTTTCGCGTTTCTCCCAGATGTGCTTTACCGGCGCGGAACATAATCCTGAAAAACACACGTCCGTCTCCGCGCCCGGACACGTGTGCGTGAGCGTGTACGCGCGTACGCCAAGGCACGTACTACTTCCAACCGAGGGCAAACGGCGCCGGATAAACATTTCGCGACTGCTACATATGTGAGAGCAAACTAAACGGGCACAACTTCCGTCTCTTTTGCCAGCTCCCCCCTCCCCCCGCGCTGCTCCTCGCTCTAACACGCGCGTTTATACAAATGAGAATTTACGCCCCGGGCGTAAAACTTGGCGGCAACTTTCGTAGCTCCCAACAAGCGGGATCGCGCGAAAAATTTACGCGAATCCTCGTTCGCGGCTGGCGCAGGAGAATTAGACGAAGCGAGAAAGAACTTCTCTTCCCTCTAAGTCTGACGTGGATGAAAATGGGAACTGACGGCTTTTCAATTTCTCAACTCTCCCGCTAACGTCGACACGGAAGTCATGAATTCGAAATGTACACGCGAAGTGAAATTTGACTTGAACTTAGATCGAACGGTACTTAATACTATGCCCCTATTAGTCGACTTTTACGACAAGCAGAGGATACTGTGGGCGTATTCTACACCCCCGGCCGCAGGGGGAAAATGTTCTATCTCAACGTTCTTACCTGCCGAATTCGGTATGCGGCGAATTTAACGCTCGCCGTGCAGAGCGACGTATATTATTTCAGCGGGAAAGTGAAATATGTCATTGTCCGGCAGGCAGGAAAGCGATTTCACGACAGACAACCCGTCCCGTTACAAGCAACCGGCCAATACGAATCGGCGATGTCATTATGCTCGCGCACAGCATATCCTGCCGGCCAATTTATAATGCGGAGTATAATGCGATGATAAATCATTCGTGCGCCGCCGTATCGGCGCGTACAAACATATTTACGGCCAGTATCAATATGAGGATAAACGCTCAATTAACGTGCAGGGCAAACGCGCAGGGCCGCTCTCGATTTAACGACCGTCACTGACATAACTACTGTTCATTGTTACAATTTATTATCTACGCATTAGCGCCTTTATGAGTTGTACGTAATTGCAGTCGACACGTTACCCCCTCCACCCCCGCGCTCACCCCCCTCGGGCGAGCCCTGTCAACCTCCCCTCGACTGTCGCGCGCAAAATTCCGGCCAGAGCGTGCGTCGTTTTTAATAGAAATTTACATCTTCATACTTTCGCTCATTCTCGCTCATTCTCGCTCCGTTCGTCGTGCGCCTCGGTTACGGCTGTGCTTTTGTTCAACTGTTTTGGTGCCGTTCCTATATTCAGGCGACGAGGAGCTGCTGACCAAGAGGGCGGGAGAGTGCATTCTGCCGGGTGCATGCCCCGCGCCTTGCACTTGCAACGGCGCGACGATCGATTGCTCCAATAAGAAGCTGACTTCCATTCCTAAGGATCTGCCTATTTATACGTCCACGCTGTAAGTGTTCTGCATCTGTGTTTGCGTGTATATTTATGTCGTTTTCGGTTGTCTTTAAATGATGGACATGATCGAAATATAAATTTGCGACGGTCGTCGTTGCTTAAAGTGTCGTTTAACTTGAACGTTTTAACGAAATAATTGCGACCGGAGTGTGCCGAAACCCGAGTCGGGATGTGACGGAATTATTAAATATATTGATGCCGGACTGGTCCGAAGCATTTCAAAATATTGAACGAATCGTTGCGGTCGCTTCATGTTCCACGCCGATCGTCCCCGACCTGCTTAATGTTTAAGCGACACTCGCCGACCGATCGGCTGGACGGGATTTTCTTGAAAATTCGTCGCGTCTTCGCTTCTTCATTTTTAAACGCGACTTCGATCCCGCGCCAGCATCAATTGAACGCCGCTTCCAGGCGGACGGACGCCGATCGTGAAAAATGAATCCAGTCGGCGGCGAGATAATTGTTCGATTAAAAAGCGAAAGGCGCTGGAAGACGGACAATGAACCCCACCGGCGACGTTATTATTCCAAATAAATGACTCGGCTCGTTTAACGGACGGACGCTCTCGAGCGCGATCAATCGGACCCTTCCCGAGCCCTTTTCAAATTTCGACAATTCGCGTTCGGAGACCGAAAATTGATATTCATTCGGAAATGCATATTCGCCGGAATATTAAACAGTCGCCCGATGAATTCGTAGCGCGGCGTTGATTTTACGTGTTTCACGCCGCGCACGCTTCACGCGCTTCGATGACGCGAATCCGATTTCCCGATCGCAGATTGCTGGCGAACAACGAGCTGGACAAGATCAAAGCGGACGGTTTGTTCGAGAAGCTGCCGGAACTTCAGCATCTCGACCTCAGGAAGAACAAAATCTCACGCATCGAGGCGTCCGCCTTTCAAGGGGCGCA
The DNA here is from genome assembly GCA_963942575.1 of Priocnemis perturbator. Classification (NCBI taxonomy): domain Eukaryota; kingdom Metazoa; phylum Arthropoda; class Insecta; order Hymenoptera; family Pompilidae; genus Priocnemis; species Priocnemis perturbator. The sequence continues at coordinate 14,816,111 of OZ012643.1, read as the reverse complement.
CAAACTCACCGACCTGTAAGTTCAGCGACGTGTGCTGTCGTTTATCAGCCCTTTTACCCCCCTACCGCTGTACATTTCCACGAAAGTCACGATTTCTCTGTTTTCGCGCGCCAGACTTCTGTCGGAGAACAGACTGAGAGAGGTGCACGATAAAATGTTTACAAACTTGACGAATTTGAAGAGCCTGTGAGTATACTCGAAACTACTACGTGGCAGATGCGATTGCGCGGAAATGTATTGACGAAATCTCATTAATCCTTCTTGCGACAGGAATCTTCACGGAAACGCCATTACCTGCGTAATGCCTGGATCTTTTGACGGATTGAACCACACTCGTACCATGTGAGCATCATTACCGTTTATCATTTTACGCGCGTTTAAACTGGTCGGTCAGCGACATTTCGCGATGCGTTGTATTTTTAGAAACATGCAAGGCAATCCGTTGTCCTGTAATTGCCATCTGGCGTGGTTCGCTGGCTGGTTGAAGAGACGAGAAATAACTGGAGTGACTGGTCGCTGTCACGATCCGCCGAGACTAAAGGATGCCGTCATTAATGACATCCCGCATTACGAGTTCAAATGCAACAGTACGTATGAACCGCATATTTAATTATTTCAGTTACGACCCAATATGCTGCGCGAAGCTCGTTTCGCCGGAAACGCGAGCACGTCGTTTCGGCGACAAATCTCGTATCTTATTAACGTTCCACGGTGCATGATTACTTAACAGACGACAGCGTCGGCTGCCTGGGCGACGATTACTGTCCGCCCCAATGCAGTTGCGCCGGCTCGGTGGTGAGATGTTCGAGGTCTCAGCTGACGGAAATTCCGCACGGAATCCCGCCGGAGACCACGGAACTGTATTTGGACGTGAACGAGATAAAGACCATTCAGCCGGAGCGATTGAACCACCTGAGGATTCTGACGAGACTGTAAGTGTAATCGGTCGCGCTGCCAAATACGCATCTTTGTCCACTTTCGCCCCGGCTGTTTCTTAACACGCGACTCTCGCGTTGCAGGGATTTGAGCAACAATCAGATCGGAATGCTGTCGAACGGCACCTTCAGGAATCTCACGAAACTCTCCCATCTGTAAGTGCGATTTAATGGACGTCCTCTTGAAACGTTAACATGCCCGGCCGCGCTCTCTCGCGGGACGCAATTTGCGCCGATGCTCAGCGCGATTTCTATTTTCGCAGAATCATCAGCTACAACAAGCTGCAGTGCGTTCAGCGGTACGCTCTCGCGGGACTGAAGTCGCTTAGGATCATGTGAGTGGCCCGAGCTGTTTTCTGTGTCGCGTCGCCAATCGATTTCTCCCGATGATTCCGACTCTCGTTCTACGCATCCGAATCTTCCAAAATAATATTCCTGGGTCGTTAACCATTATCCAATAACCACGTTTCATGCATCGTACTAGACGTACTTTCGATGATTATAATTTTCGAGAATCTTTAACGCACCACTTCGAGCTTCCTTCGAACGTCTCGCTCGTTTTCGCGGTCATTTTATTTTCCCCGCGCGTTCTACGCGATCTCGCAATCTTCAACGAAATTTATCGCCGGCATAACGTAATTTGTACCATCCGACTTGCTCCGTCCAGCTCGCTGCACGGGAACGATATATCGGTCATCCCCGAGGGCGCATTCGAGGACCTCAAGTCCATAACGCATCTGTGAGTAAACGGCGTCGAGTTTTCGCAGCACTTGATTTCGCGATAGCGAAGTATCGAGACCGTTAACGCTCGCCGATGTTTACAGTGCCCTGGGGTCCAACCCGCTTTACTGCGACTGCAGTATGCGATGGCTCGCCGAGTGGGTGAAGAAGGGTGACGTCGAGCCGGGCATTGCGAAGTGCATGGAGCCGCTTGCAATGAGGAACAAGCTCCTCTTAAGCACGCCGGCCACGGCATTTCAGTGCAAAAGTAAGTACTTCATTGACGTGTCTATCGACTGCGATCGCGGCGGCCAGGTGTTCCAATAATCATCCTGATTTTCTGGTGAGAAAGTTCACGTAGTGAAAATCGCACGGTTTCGTAAAGATCAAATTGACTGTACATGATCCATTCGATTCTTATACAAACGTCAAAGTAACGTACAACTAAATTGGACTCAGTCTTCAGTCATCAGCACGCGGCCGCCGTCTGACTCGCAATGAATTTCTCGCTGTCGCACGTGAATGGTGTCTTTTGGTTTTATAAAGTGGAGCGCGATCAGTCTGTTTAGTTCGTGGTTTTTTGGCCCCTTCACCTCGGTACGGTACTAAAATTGCTCATTAATCGTAGACCTTTCTTCCGCGCAGCCAAGCAGCAGCCAGCCGAGGTCCTGGCAAAGTGCGACCTGTGTTACACCTCGCCATGCCGGAATGGAGGATTCTGCGAGGCGCTTCCGGACCGGGAATTCCGTTGCAAGTGCGCGCCAGGATATCACGGGGACCGGTGTCAGCATAAAATTGACGCGTGCTATGGAAATCCTTGCCGGAACGCCGGAACTTGCAAAGTACTGGAGGAAGGTAGATTCAGGTATCTATCGTGTCGAATCTATCTCGTAGAGTGAAACCCTCTGGTAGAGCTCGTCGAGTCTACATTAGACTTGTGCACGTTCAGTGGAACCCGTAGTATCACTTTCTGTTATACAGCGTGTTGCGAATATTGCGCAAGTCGCGGCGAGCACAGTTCTCTTTGAAAAATAAATCGAAGTGACACGATTTCGAAGGGACGCTTTGTTGCCCGCGAAAAATGTAACGTTCTTTTTCTAGCCCGCGCTCTCCATTTATTTCTCGAAGCAAAACAGCTTTGTTCACGCTTGTTTCGCAATTTTCGTCGCACACTGTATAAAGTAGGTGCATCAGAAGACTGCCGCGTCGTGTCTCGAGAGTTGCCTAGTATCAGCATCCTGGCCATCCTTCTCTCTCTTTCTTTCTCTCTATCTCTCTCTTACACTCTTACTCGTTCACACTATCAATCTTACACGAACACGTACGCAACTTCCTGTACCTCAGACTCCTGTATACGTCTCGAATTTGTAAAGGCCTCGTAAGCGTAGATTCCGCTCTCCGAAGCATGCACACTACCTCAAAGTATCTGTCAAATTCCTGTGGCTTCGCAGCGAATGCGAATGCGGTCCCGAGACATCGCAACTCGAAGTCGCAAAGCCGCCGTCTGACAAATTCCCATCCTCTCGGCCACTTCCCCGTAGATGAGTAGACGCACGGAATTACATAACTGGGCAAAATTGGAAAACGTACGCCACATTTCGCATAAAAAATATATCTACCAAAGTAACGATTAAAAATGAAAATATCTTCAGTCCAAAATTTTCAAAGACCACGACCGAACTACGATAAAGATAATTCAATTCTCAATCGAAACGTCTTCTCCACAAACCTCAACGCGTGCCATGCAATCCGAACAAATTGCTCATCGCGCTCAATTTCGCCCAGTTGAGTTCCGGCGCGATCGTAGAGACGGAATTGGCGAGAATGAAACATGGAATGTCAGTTCGTGCCGTGAAGTAGACGCGATCGGGCGATGAGAAAAAAAGTCGTAGTTAAAGATAAAGCTTAACGAAAGAGACGGGCCCCTCTGGACGCGAGCGCGCCAAAGAGGAGTGAGCTCGTTTTGGCGGCTGGACCGCGATCGAAATTCGGGCAAAATGTCTCGATTGACGTTCAGTCCGTGTGTGACAGTTGCGACTGCGCCCCCGGGTACGAGGGACTTCGATGCGAGAGCAACGTCGACGACTGCCAGAACAACAAATGCGCCAATAACGCGACATGCGTCGACCTCGTTCAGACCTATCGATGCGACTGCGCCCCAGGATTCATGGGAGAATACTGCGAGACGAAAATACCCTTTTGCACAAAGGGGCACGACCCCTGCGAGAACGGCGGCCGATGCGCCGACCACAGGACCCACTACAGCTGCGAATGCCCAATCGGCTTCGCCGGCCTTAATTGTTCCACCAACCTGGATGACTGTAGTGATCATATGTGCCAGGTACGTCGTTCACGGATTTTCGTAGATTACGTTATGAGCTTTCGTTATACATCGTGAGATATATTATGTCGAGTGCGTCTGTCATCGGTTTTCAGACATGTTAACATTAGAACTATCGAACACTTAAAATTACTGGTTTAACGTTTTGTTATCATTTTTCCTCGTTTTTATTCAAATATGTGCATCATTGATATATAAAAGTGAAGCAAAACTGCAGAAAGTAAAATGACTTAAGACAGCCTTTATTATAGCAAAAAGACAGACTATTTTTAGTAGTCCGCAATTCTAGTGTTAAATAAGCGATATATAACAAGCGGTAGTCTCGATCCAAACGGAATGGTCCCTCGAAAGCTATTTCGTCACTAACGACCGTCTCCTCTTTTCAGAACGGTGCTACTTGCATCGACGGCATAAACAATTACGAGTGTAAGTGCGCGGCGGAATATTCGGGGAGGTACTGCGAGGCCGCGCCATCGACAGCCATGCTTTACCCGCAGACAAGTCCGTGTGCCCACCACGACTGTCAGCACGGTGCCTGCTTCCAACCAGCCCCAGCCTCCGCCGCGGACTATCTTTGCCAGTGCCACCCCGGCTATACCGGTAAGTCTGCTCTCCATAAGTACACGCTATGAGTTTACCTTACTAGTCTGCTCCGCGAGTCTATGCCACTTCGTGCATGACTCTGGCGCGTTGAATAATTGAGGAACACCCGCGCGCGCGCGGACGCGGACTCGTAAAACTTTAGTGGTTTCGAGACGAGCGCTTTGCTGGCTGACGTTAAAGCAGACGCCGTTCCTTTTCGCGTCGCGGCAAATTAATTGAGAGCCGTTGAAATGTGACAACTTAAGGATGACATTAAGATACGGCAGACACTCGACGTGTATCACTGCTTGGTGGAAACGGCTGACAGAAGTAATGGACACGAGACATAGTTGACGTATTAGGTAGAAATGACTGAAACATGCTATTTGCACGAGAGATACTTCGCGTGTCGTAAGAAGCGATGAAGCGTGCGATTAAGACTGGAGCCGCAATAAGCTGTGCATAATTGACTTTATCGAACGCAGGAAAACGATGCGAGTACCTGACGAGTTTGAGCTTCGTGGACAACAGCTCGCTGGTCGAGCTGGAGCCGCTACGCACGAGGCCCGAGGCGAACGTGACCATCGTCTTTACGACCACGCAAGAAAACGGAGTCCTTCTCTACGACGGGCATAACGGCGAGCACATCGCCGTGGAACTATTCAACGGACGGGTTCGAGTCTCCTACGACGTCGGCAACTATCCGACGTCGACGATGTACAGCTACGAAATGGTCTCCGACGGCAAGCCTCACATGGCCGAATTGTTGGCGATCAAGAAGAACTTCACGATGAGAGTTGATCGCGGTCCGGCGAGAAGTATCATTAACGAGGGTCCGCGCGAGTATCTGAAACTCGTTACGCCGATGTACGTCGGCGGAGTTGCGCCGGAAGTTGCCAGCGTCGCTTTCACCGAGTTCCATCTGAGGAACGTCACCAGCTTCCAAGGTGAACAGTCTGAAGCGCAAGCCCTTCGAATCGAATTAGTAGCACCCGATACGGTAGAACGGTCGTCCAATTTGCACCAACTCGGCTCGCTGCAGAAAAAGACCTGGTGCGAGGCGCGAGATAGAAGGCAGATTGGACGCTTATGAGAAAAATGTGTCGGTGTATTGAATAATGACCGGGAGAAAGACGTACGGAGCGGCGTTATAAAATATTGCCCCGACGACAGGGCGCGTTCATCTTGCGCGAGTGCGCCTGACATACCTTTCCTTTCTCAGGCTGCATCAGCGAGATGTGGATCAATCACAAGCTAATGGACTTCAGTAATGCCGCGAAGATGCATCGCGTCACTCCCGGATGTGCTTCCAGCGAGGAAGAGGCCGACGAAGCGAGGGACGTCGTCGAGGCAGAAGGAATCAACAATAGCGGCAGCGCCGAGGACTCCATGCCGCAGGAGCATATCGCTCGCGAACATTCCGGTAAAAAGTCTTTCAAATTCGCGACCGTACTGTCCAAGTGCAAGAATACAGAAAATATGAGTCATTTAAATTCACACATCTAACGAATGTCCAACAATGAGCCGAGGATGTCAATTTCAAGTCTCCTTTCAATAAAACACCTGTACGAATAGCCTACAGAAATCGTATAAATGCCACACGGTCTAGTACTAGAAAATCTTACCAACCAGAGAATATCGACGCGAATCGTTACTTGGAGGAATATATCAGACGTCGATGCGACAACTGTACAATCATGCTTTGAATTTACAGACGTAGTCGTTTCAGTGCCAGGCATCGCAATATCCTCCGATCCGTGCGCAGGACACGAGTGCAGGAAAGGATCCCAATGCGTGCCGTCGCCCTTCGGCAATGGCTACTCCTGCCGGTGTCAAACCGGTTGGCAGGGACGGTATTGCGAGAAAGGTGAGAAGTCGCTGCCTATCTTACCAGAAAAATCTCCCCACATTACCGAATCCTGAGTCCCAGCTAAACCCACAGACTTATGTTCTGAAAATTGGTCGAGTGGCAATGAACAATCGGCAAAGTACGCGATGAAGTTTATTACGAGTGTTCCACCTATTTCAGCGCCGACCTGTCGTAAGGAGCACACGAGGGAGTACTACAGCGAGAACGGCTGCCGGAGTCGACGACCGGTGAAGCTTGCCAAATGTTGGGGAAGTTGCGGCAACTCCTGCTGCTTGCCACGGAAGACCAAACGGCGCAAGGTACGTGCTTCCGCAGGACATCGAAATACCGGCTCAGTTTCGGAATATTGAATTTCATATTGTATCCAGAACTCGCGCTCAGATCTGGATCGCGCTGACTTGTGAAACTGCAAACGATATCATCTAACGAATTGCTTCGCGTTAGTTGGCTTTCGACGACAAAAACTTAATCTGACGACTGATTTAGGTAGTATCGTGTATGATGCTGTGTGGTTAAAATTCGAAATTTTGTTGTAGGTGCGACTGATCTGCACCGACGGCATGCGGTACACAAAGGACGTGGACCTTGTGCGCAAGTGTACGTGCACACGGAAGTGCTATTAGCAAGCATCGAAACGGAGACTCGCCGGACGGACGCGAAAAACGCTCTGACCGTTGCCCGCTCGCGCAACGAAATCGAAACTGAGAAGGAACTCCGACGTAAATTCAAAGAAAAACAAAAGCGTGCCCCACCCCCCTTTCGGACTTCCACTCTAGTGCCCCGAAGATGTGTCGTGAAAAGGAGCGAAATGCGAAGGAAGCGAGAACGGACAAAGCGGGAAAGTCGAGCATGAACGAGAACGAGTGAAAAAGTGGGCAAAAAAAGAGACACATTTTCGTGACCGAAGAAACGTCGACGCATCTTCGTCAATTGGGCTCGAAGGAAGTGGGTGACATATGCAGTGCGGGCCAAAGTTAGAGATGGACACGGTACACACACACACAACACACACAGCCGGCTCAGTGTGATATGTATTATTAAAGAAAGCAAAGTATATTGTACGTACGTGAGTATGGGACTATCGATAACCGAAGCAGTTAACGCATACTAGGTATTATTCGTATAACGATGGATCTGTAGTCATAAGTGTGGGAAAGAAGGGACGAGGAAGAGAGTGTGTCTGACGAGGAGAGTCTGGTTAAATGAATGATGGGAAGAGAGAAAGAGAAGGCGAAACAAAACGAATTTTCGAATGGGAATGATTGGATGAATCGAACGCAAGCGTACGCGATTAACGTGTCTAATTTCTAACAACGACGAATTGTATGCGTTTGCGTGTGACCAGCTGCACGGATGCGGAAATGTGTTATTGCGACAGAATCGTCGATCGCGTGCTTTCACTGCCGCGCAAGTCGTTCTCTATTTTTTCACGATCCGACGCACTGCTTCGTGTCTTGGGAAATGAAGGCGACGTCCGGCTTTCAGGACGATTCCATTGCAGTGCTGCCATCGAGCCTCGCACTAAACGTAGATATTTAGAAACGAAATTCTCGCGTTCAGAGAACGAACGATAGGTAGATACGTGTTTTTTATGGTACTGATTCACGGGATCGAAAACAATCGGTTCTATCTTTGTCCTAGGATACCACAAACATGCAGCAGCAGTGGGAGTGTAATGGAATCGTTGCGAGAAACGAGCGGAAGTGAGACTTCGCGCTGGACGAGACAATCGTCAAGCTAACCGTTCAATAGGTTTACATTTAGCATAAAGCTGGAACGAAAAGAAAGCACAGAATTCGCGAAGCATTGATCTGTTGAACGGTTAAACGCGTGTAAAATTCGCGAGAGTCCTTAAGACTTTTTTCCACGGCCTAAAGGTCTAGTCGCCAAATTTCGTGATGCACCGAAACCATACGGATCATCGTAAAAAGAAATTCAGTGACTTAACGAAACTCGCGAAATTTATTCGACATCGACGACACGAGAACGAAGTCGACGAACGAGAAGATGTAAAATCTGCGAAAGTGAGCGAGATAGAGAGAGAGAGAGAAAGAGAGTGTAATTATTTTTCTATACTTCCTATAATTTAACGCACCGTTCAGTTTCGTTCAACCTTGGTCACTTTTCGCTACTTAATCCTACTTCCACTGAGCGCTCGTTTTCGCGCGGCAAAATACGCGTATCGTCATCCACTGCCAGTATTTAAGATTATTTATTGATACTGCAGCTCTGTTCGATCGATCACTATCCACGGACAATCCTTAACAATCACTGCCTTTTACCCTGCCAATCTGCAGTTCGAGTTTCGAGTTTCACGTCGGCCGGTAAGGAAGACAACCAGCCCCCCGATTCAGCCCTTATTTATTCCGCGCTACCTTATCCAGCGAACAACTTCCACCCACGCCGTTGAAGGCAAAAGAATTCGACGGAGGCGCTTGTCACACTTTGAGCACCGTAAACTTGAATGATTTCTCTCTGAAATACACCGTAGAGATAGGTGTACCATAAAGAGTAAAGATCATATATAAATATAAATATATAAATAATATAATTTCATAGTATTAGTAGTTACGTAAGGAAGCCTGTAACGTTTTTTTTTTTAACTTTTTATTCGATCGTAAGCTAGCCAACTAAGTTTATGCGTTTCGATGGTCTTCTGTTCGGTGAGAGAGAGAGAGAGAGAGAGAGAGAGAGAGAGAGAGAAAGAAAGAGAGAGAGAGAAAGAGAATTTCGTTCGCCGACGACGCACATCCGCCGCCGAAAGAGAGGAATCCTGAACGAAATGCGGAGCCTTTCGAAGGATCTCGAGCGAGTTTCGAGGGATTCAGGACGTGGTCGAGGCGTACGTCTACATTGGACAATAATGAAAGGAGGACGGGAGTTCGCGACAGTCTTGATAAGAGATCAATCGATTTTCGCCGATCGGTCTCCGCCAACGAATTATTATCGCGACCAGACACTGGATTTTCCCTTTGCGAGGACGTGAACTTCTCGATTTTCGATGTTTACATTTTCCGGTGTGGAGAGCGTATGTGTTGATGAGAAAGAAATTGTACGAGAGAGCGAGAGAGAGAGAGAGAGAGAGAGAAAGAGAGTGTGAGAAAGTGAGAGAGCGTATGTTTATTGAGAATTTGTGGCCGAAAGTATTGCGCAGCTCGCGTAACAGGAATGTTCGGTATGAATGAGTGTGACTGAGAAGCACGTTTTACCAAATAACAATGAAATACTGCATGCCTAGAAGTACTATAGCTCTTTACGTGTAGGTATTAACTTTAGGGTTTAGCGTGAAAGCAAAATGTCTATGTTTATATAATGTAATAAATCCTCGAAATATGAATGCTATTAAATAAATGTATGTAAAGTTTAACAAACGTTCGTGTTTAACGTTATTATCAGTTTCCTTAACTATCCCATCGAATATATTATTACGATACACATATATAAGACACGAATAGAATGCAGGAAACAGTGTAAGTATCAAAATGCTGCGATAGAAATTAGAAAATCCCAACATAAATGACGAAAAGGTCTTAAAAATTAATTCATATGTACCACTTACATGTTATTATGCGAAGAAAATTGATTGCCATTCCGTTCACTTTGATAAAATTCGGCCTTAGCACCCATAACTGTTGAAGCAATTTAAACAATATTGCAGTATCAGAAACATTCGTAAAATGCAGGAAGCAGACGCGAGAATTTTGGTCAACTCGCGGTACTTACATTTACATTTAACATCTAAGCACGACTGTGGTCGGTTCTCAACTGACTCGGCTCAACTGGTCACATTTTCCCCACTCCAAATGCTCACATTTGGTAGGGGCTTCAGTCTTGTGTCCGTCAAAAATGTTTACAATACAATAGGCACAGACGAGGCATACTATAGACCGGTCATCTTATGGGACTTTATGTCTCACGTAAAATATTACCGCAGCTAATGGGATAACTGAGTTCTGAAAACTGAATTGTTTCAATATGTGAATTATTTAAAACAGAACACGCGATTTGCAGCCTTTCGCTCGGTATGATCTTCGATTCGGATTTGAAAACCGATTCGTGGATAATACCAATTTCCCAGGTCACACCATCGGGGAGGTTGCTGCAAGTCGTGACCCACCCGCGTTGCAAAACGGGCCCAACCTCCAGCCATTAAACAAATGATTCCACATTGGCATTTCCCGGATAAATGTTCTATCAAGAAAATCGATCTGAGAAGCAATGCAAATCGGAACCGAAATTTACCTGCCGCGAAGAATGACAGACAAGAGAAGCCTGTCGGCCATTCTTTTACAAAACTAAAAGTTTGATTGACCATCAACACACATCACATTCATAGTCGCAAGAATACCACAGATTACAAAGAACTGTACTGTTCACTTTCACACAACGTTTACATTCTTACAAAACTTATATTAATTTCTAGGATTACGAATCTATTGCTTATATTTTAAGGTTTACATTCTATTTTAACTAAAAGAATTTATTGCCAAGCGGATATTTCAAGATGTCAGTTGATGGTTCCGATGATTGAGAAGAAACCTAGCTGCAAGGGAAAAAAACACAAAGAGAAGAGGAAATGTATTGCATATGGAATATAGAAATCAAATATGAGTGCACTCATGACAGAAACCAATTAATAGGCACATATAATATACATTGATTACATGCTGTAAGAACAAATTTCGTGATGAATTAAGCTGAAAATAAAAGTCCTGGGACGAAACAATTCTAGACATAAAATTAAACGTAATAGAAATATACAAAATAATATCCTCTGCTATGGAAAATATGCTATATGAAATAAATTGAATTAAATTCCATGGAAAACTTGATTGTGTGATGAAAATATGGTGCTCCTGAAACAGAAAGCAAACATTAATTACCACGAATAAAAGCAGATCAAATTAAGTAATTAAAACCACAACTGTTCTAGAATAGAATGAAAATGTTATTACATAAAATGTAGGGTATAGTTTTCAGTGATGGAGACTCTGGAACAAAAAGCAGACATAAATTAAACTTATATTCAAACATTTCCACAATGTATGATGACAAGATAAGGAAAGCAGAATAAAATTAAAGTGTTTGAAGAAAACAAACCAAATTAATTTCTCCACAACAGGAAGCCTAAAACAGAAAGCAGAACAAAATTAAAACGTTCCGAAAAACAAGTGAAATTATCCACAATTTGAATAAAGCTGAAACAGAAATAGTTATTCTTCAAGTAAGCACACAGTAAAAATAAATACATTTCAATAATAATTCCTTGCAATAAAAAAAAGCAACCAGAAAGACTGGTTCTTTTAATAAAGAAAATATTGTCAATTTTCATATCCCACCCAAATAAATCCCCCCGATTTTCATATCCCCCCGTAAATTTTCAGACACCGGATGCCAGCCATAATAATTCGTCAATAATCAGTTCATTATTCCATATTTCATGCAGTTGAATATACGAAACAATGTAACAAATAACGATTTATCAAGGCGGCCCAATGCCATATCTCAAATTTTCAGCAACTCCTGAAAATACATAAGTAAATCGCCCACGATTAACTCTTCATTACACAAGATAGATGTATATTATAACTCATAGCAAATTAAACTTTTAATGAAGAGGTTCAGTCGTATAAAAAAAATGGCAAATGTGTTATTTACGATCTGTAAATCCTTAAACAAATTCAAGAATAAACATTTTTGCTGCAGTAATTATTATCTCTATACTTTTATGTAACTTGCATTTGATAACTCTGACAAAAAGAGAAGAGTTAATCGTGGCAGTATTTTTATACTTTTCAGTTACATATGTAACTGCTATAAGTTACATGTGCAACACCTAATAATGATCGAGCACAGTGACAAAGTGGTATACTAATCCAACGACGAAGGCCCTCTTCTCCGGGCCGCTTCGACTATGTCAAAATAGTCTCTTCATTTTTCGGACATGCGTAGGCAAGCCCTCACTGATTGGGATTCAATAAACAAATATAATAAACTTTCGAAAACTATACCGATATCTCAATGTATGAATATGAATGAGAAATGTGCGAACAATAGCTAGCACGCAGGCATTTTTAATACAGAAACTTGAACGTACAAAGTGGTAATATAACATTTTGCGTAAAAAGGAATACATATAAATACATTACTTTTTGTGCGTATGAATATAAAGATAAAGTTATAAACTGCTCATAAACGTGCACATTTAACCGAAAATCCCAATCAGTTCGAAATACGTTATTCGTATGTGTAATGAAATGACCCTCAGTCGTACTATGAGAAGTATTGTTTAGACGCATAGCATGATACCAAATACTTTCGTATGAAACTCAACGGACCCAACAGTACGATGAGGTATCACTTCGTTTGTGCAATGATTACGTATTTCTGCTTAAAAATATACAATAACATTAAGTATAGCAAATGACAGTTGCAACCAAATTCTACGGCGGGTATTAATAACACGACTCTCATGAAGTGAGAATATTGCTACGTGAGGTATCATTGATAAGTTATAGGTATATAAAATATAGGTTAATACAAGGAAAAACACATCACAATAACGTCATGCAAGTTGATACAGTATACTGATAAGGAAAGAAATAATATGATTGTAACATTATAGTTATTAAGACAAGTGAGATCGCGATCAAAATGTTGTGGTTGCAATAGTCAAATGAATCCCAGGTAAAGACATATCACTTGAACGCCTAACCAGTATTCGCGAGAGAAAAGTGATAGCTTCCGCTGGCCCTTCCTACTTAAAAATTACCATTCACACAGAAGTATGCTACCTGCCTTCCTAATTCCTATAATTAAAAATGCAAAGCAATCACACCAACACACTCACTCCCGGATTCTCACACATTCCGCCCGGGTGCAAAGGCCTATTTCTAGAGAGTACGTCCCGGGACGTCTCCGACACCCGAACTCAGCGCACATCATCATTCATTTCACTACTTTACGTACCATTTCCTGAAATCGACTGCCAAAGGCTAGTGACCATGCAAGTTAAACGCGATCGCGAATTTTACTACTTCATTTTATTATACAACTAAATGCTGTACAGTTCATAAAACGTATTGCGTGTTATTTAAATTAAACGTGATCATCTACTGCTACAAAAATTGAGTAGTAATCACGGTGATTTCATATGAAATCAATCATTACGAGAATTACCTGAAGCTCATGAGAATGCAATATTCGCCTTCACGTCCGTAACAATATGATTGCTTACCCAACATGCAATCCATAACACTACCATTCATACAACACACAATGGATAGCATGTTGGTGGTCACTAAACACATCGACAGTCGCCAGTACAAATTAGTAAATTTCAATAACCATATCCGTGCTCACCAGTCTGATCCATCCATGCAACACCTGGGCGCATGAATTGGTTCAGACTTAAAATAATGAGCACGGCCAAGAAAGTGTGTACCAACCGTGTTGCTGAAAACATCCTGATCTAAGATTAGTAAACATATTGTATACACTATATGTATGAATGTATGCGGACTAACGATTCATTTTCATCTTATATGTAATTCAATTTGATTCAAAAAATGTTCTTTAAAAAATAGATATATGTATATAAACGTTAAATATGGAAACATATTAATATTTGTCACTTCAAGAACAAAGACTGGGCATGCATCAAACTCTACTTTACGTGATCTTTCAAATATTATTACATAATTTCTCAACTTGAACATTAAAATATGTTTGAATAATATCTCAACAAAATTGACCTGAAAGAAAGGTATGATTAACCTCGAGCGACCCATTTTCGGAGAGATTTTTCTAAAGAAACTAGTATGTAGTTCATTATTGGTGTACCTCTCTGAAAACAGGTACTACCCGTCGCGAAGCGCCTTCTTGCTCTTTTAAACAAATTCGGAATGCGGGAACGAGATTGTTTCTGATTATAGACAAACTATAACCCGAAATTATTGATTTGAAAAAATCAAATTTAGTACTTTAACTACTATTAATGGATATATGATAATATTTTTGCAATACAAGAAAGTACAATCATGAATTTGAAATTAAACATGGTATTATTTGCTTGCAATAAAATATGCTATGAGCAAGGGAGACCTATCCTACTCTGATTAAACATGACAATAATGATGGACCTAATAAAATACCACTCATAGGTAAACTCCTCAGAGTTTATCTATGGTCACTGTGCTCTTCATTCAAATTTCTAAGGAGTAATTACAACCAATCACCCGTGTCGATTCGGACCATTCGCCCTACGACATGATTGAGTGACTGGAGGAACATTAAAATTTCACTCACCAGTGTTGTCTTGTCTGCATACCACAGGAACACGCTGCAATGATGGACCCTTGGCCCTCAGAGTCTGGATTTGGCCGCATGACTTAGGTATCTTTGGCATCTTCTTCATTTTCAAGGCAATATTATATCTTATATGAAATCGTGCTCTGTAAAATTATAAAATTTGATTAAGTCCAATGTGAATATGTATAATATTAAATGAGGATAAACACCAAACAAAAATATTGAAATGAATAAATCAATTTTGAACGTACCTTGCAAACGCAACAGCATTGAACGCAACTGTGAATCAACTGTTGTGACTCAGTAACTTCTTCTGGGATGACTGACTCTAATACCGATGAATAATTTACAATATACTCATAATATAATATGCCAAAAATATAATAATCGAACAACACTGACTCAAATTCGCGACTAAAAAATGTGGAATACTACTGCCCTATAATAATGACTGTAATACACGTGGCTCTACATTACTTTGCAAAGGGATCAAGTTACAACAAAGAGCTCATACAGCTTGAATAGGGAATAAACATTTCGTAATCAATGAGTGACTCTAAACCGCATTGCACGCGGTCACTAAACCCCTGCAATCACTGACTCTAATTCCAGTAAATAATTTACAATATACTAATAATATTAAGAGCTAGTTATATAATAATCGAACAACACTGACTGTACTTCACGTGATTTTACATTACTCTGCAAAGGAATGAAGTTAGAGCAAATAGCCAATTCGGCTAGAAAGGGAATAGACATTTCGTAATCAAGCACTGACTCTAAACCGCATTGCACGCGATCATCAATCCTGTAAGAAAAGTTGAGGAATACCCTCTTATTAATTATAAGTTATTATTTTAAAAGAAAATATGAAATATACTCCAACAAGGTGCAACATTCCAGAGTTCCTGTAACAGAAAACAGAGGTGGATTAGCAAAGTGAATAACTTAGGTGTTGCAAATGTTAATGGAACGTTTGAATTCTTAAAATTGAATTCTGTCAATATCTGAATAATGCAAAACTGAAGGTACAAATGAATTCTTGAAATTAAATTCTTTCAATATCTGAAGGATTGAAAAATGAAAGAACAATTGAGCCTTGACGGAGAGCAAAATACGCGGTTTGCAGCCTTTAGCCCGGTATGATCCTCGATTCAGATATGAAATCCGATTCGTGGATAACACCGGTTTCCAGGTCACACCCTCATGGAGGTCGCTGCAAGTGGTGACCCATTAGAATTGAGAAATAAACTTATCCAATTATGATTAGAATAATAATTTTGTCCTATACGACACATACAATTTTATGTGCTCATTTGGATAATATGTCGAAATATTTATGTGATTGAACGTGCAATCTAAAATTTTCGCACTAAATTTATATTTTGAACATCCTATATAATGTACATGTATAGGAAATATGACTGAAAAATAAATCGTATTGCTAACGTTACGCAGGCGTAACCTCCACGAATGACGTCATCGCCATTTTCGAACGGTTGCGTTTGCGCACTTGTGCTTTCCAACAAATTCCTACCCTCGATATTGGCAAACTCAATAATTGCTTTTCATGCACAAAATATGTTGAACAGACCCGATGTTTGTGTCGAATTAGTTGCTACTACCGCTCTACCATGTAAATCAAGTACTGAATGATGTCAAACTCACCGAATAACATGTGAAAACTACGAAAAACTGGGGCTGAAATACGCGGCGTTCCTCGATTTCCCACGCCGCCAAGAGTGCCTGGAATAAGAGTCAGATATTTCGATTAATTCGCACTAACAAGGGAAAATATATGCACCTCCACGTTACCCGCTAGTTAATATTCAAGAAAGTAACAAATTTAAGAATGAAACAACAAATATTTATAAATTAACTGTGTTAAAAGTGGGAGCACACCTTTTCCGACGTCACTTTTGCCACTGTCCTGTCTGAACAAACTACCGAAGTGAATGCAGCAACTTTACAGTGGCGAATCACGACGAACTGCGCATCCGCCATTTTGAAACTGTTCAAATTGGGAGATTGCTTTCCGACCCATTCTTTCCCGCGATATCGAAAAACGCAATAATTGCTTTTCTAGCACGAAACATGTTGAATAGACCCGAAATTTATGTCGAATGAGTTGCTACTGCAGCCCTAGCACCTAAATCAAGTATTGAATAACGTCAAACTCACCAGTAATGCTGCGAAAGCTGCTAAAAACGATGTTTCAGCTCGACGGCGTCCTTCGATTTTCCAACCTGTCAAGACATGTCTGGAACCTGAATCAAATATTTCGATTAATTCACAATATCAAGCTAAACCTTGTGCAGAATTACGTTGCCCGCTAATCAATTTACAAGACTGCATGAAATTCGAGAATGAAATATCAAATTTTTATCAAATAATTGTCTGAAATGTAGGAGCTTACGTTTGCTAACGTTGCATCACTTGCGCACTGCCTCGGCCACACTACTGAAGTGACTGAGGCAGCCTTACAGTGGCGAATTCCCGCACGAAAATTCAAACGGTCAGTGTTTACAAGTCACAGCACGTCTTTATCGAGGTTAAAAAACATGTCAATATTTGCACTTGTAGCACAGAATACATCAAATAAACCCGATATTCGTATTGAATCATTTGCCCACGCGATCCTATCAACTAATTAGAATGTCAAATACTGCCTGACTCACCAAAATTTACGTCAAAACTGCGAAAATCTAGATTTTATCTCACCGCGTCATTCTTGTGTCCTCAAGTGTCAAGAGTGCCTGGAATCAAAATCGAATATTTCGATTACTATATATCATTCAGCAAAACATTTAAATGAACGTATTGCACTCTGCTGAAATTACGTATCGGTAATAAATTGGGAGATGAAAGAGCTAATAATTATAATTACAACATGACAAGTGCGAGAGCTCACCTATTACGATGCACACCCTGGCGATGCACAGATGGAACTGCGCAGGCCGCAGTGTTATGACTGGTTATGACCGCCGCAAGAGTAACATGGAAAGTTTGGAATGTGTTAGTTTTGCTTCAAAGATGAGGTTACTGCTTTTGCTAATACAACATTGGATTTATGGATTACTACAATGCAATGTGCTAGTGATGTAGATATTAATAGTGAACACTGAGAGTTCATTTTCACTGCCTATATTGGCACTGCTTATACTGACACTTAACCTGAACAGTGCTTAATAAATATAATTTTATTTCATTTGAATGGTGCTATTGATTGTGAACACCAATAATAGCGATGAATAATTTTTTTATTAATTTTTCATAATGCGATTCATTTTAAATACTTACAGTGCACGTTGACACTATGCATATATGTATATAGTGACATAAAGTGCATACTGCTTGTCGGGAGCACCATGCTTTCATATCACATTCAGCAACAGGTGTCTGCTTCCTCTCCACCTACTGCCATGCTTACACTATATACTGTATGTCTACGCTGGTTTTGTAAGTTACAATTGTTCTTATTACACATTCTTATTTTGATTACAGAAACAAGTTTAAGTTGTTATTACTACATTGTTGTATACAATGTCGGGTTGTGCCCATATGATATGCTACACATATTCTACCGTTGTTTAACTTTACTTATGATGACTCTATATGTATTCTCACTGCTCTTACCGTACCTGATACCATTAATCTATGTACACATTGTTTGATTACGTATTATATGATTTACATTCGCTTTATTTCTGTTATTTTCAACCTTTTCCTCAACCAAGTACGTCCATTAATTTAATATTGATTTTATTCACATTCATTACTATTAATATATGACAATATTATATATTATACTTTGCTTGATTAAAACTAAATAAATTTGGTGGGTCACCACACGTAGCTTCCTCCACGGGAAGTGATCTGGACAAGGTTACCCTTGAATCGGATAATGTTTTGTCTGAATCACGGATCACAGTGACTAACGTCTGCGCCTCACGTTTTGTTGTTAGCATATTTCAAATGAATGTCACTATACATAAATTTAGTTAACATTTGATCGTATCTAATATTATAGATCAGGATAGTTTAACATGGTTCTCTTTCAACCTAGTTACCCTGCTTATGAATAATGAATAAGCGAAATAAATGATATAAGACTTGCGCATTGATTTACATATGGATACATGATTGGATAGGGAATTAGACCATATACACTCATAGACACGCTTTTCGTATAGGAATCCACAAAACAGAGTGAGGCAAAGATAAAATCATCTATGTGACGCCACATCTGGGCAAAAGATAATTCCAAATGACAAATACTGCATGAAATATGGTCAAATATATGCAAGCAGCTACGTTCAAATTTTCAAATCGGAATACACACCAACTTCCATCAATACTTTGCCCACATGTGACGTCACATAGTTGATTTTACCTTTGCCTCAATGCAGTTGTCTGAAGCCGTGTCTACTAATGTATATGGTCTAAGGATAGGGCGACTTGTGCCAAATTTGAAAAACGTTCCTTCGTTGAATTTAGTATCAATTTTCAGCACAAGTAGCGTTGTGATCCGATGCTTCATCCGGCTGGTAACGTTGGATGTGACACGGAAATGGTAAGAGGGCTGTAGAGCCCCCCAATTGTGGGACAAAAATTTGCCCTGGATGAGTGGTCTATGCTATACCTCGTCGGTGCAATAAGTATATATTTTTATTTTTCATGGTAAGTTTTAATTGCCTGATACAAGAGATATCCATTGACAATAATAATATTAAAAAACGCATCAAGAATGTAGTTTTTGATACATCAGAAAGTGATATGTTATAAAATAAAAATATGGTTTACCACAATAACGTTCTGATCAATTTAGATTACTATTCATATAGAAGTGTCAGGCACCCCAAAATAATGTACTGTTATCCAAACTGTCGCTACGGTCGGCTGCTAGTGGATGTACTTTCCATAAAACCCTGAAACGTCGGTAAGAAAATTGAATTTTGACAGCATCCTCTGCGAATAAATTCGGAAACGTTCACGTCGAATCCAGAGGGTAGATAGGGTGCATACCATCCAGGGTGTCCACCCTTAGTATCGCTGCAATCTACTTCCAAAGCATTGTCGATAATGTAAGAATTTGCTCTAAATGATAAAAACTTTCTGCTGTACAATATACCAATCGGAATGTCGTACACAAAGTGTCAAAACTGTTGAAAACAAATATTTCAGTAGAATTTAAATAGATCTCACTATTGTTTGAGTGCCATTGAACTAACAGAAGTCAGGGATCAAGAGAAAAGCTTAGATTGATCTGTATATTTGGTTCCCCTATTACACGCTCCGTACAAAGAGTTTCAGGAATATCGTATAGATTACAAATAAAACTGATGAAATGCATGGAACCGTGAGAAAGTACCCGACACACACATCAAGATCCTCAACTCTCTATCTACAGCTCGGAGCGACGTGAAATTTTGCTGCCAGTAATCACCGAGTGAAACATTCCAGACGCTCGGTCCCTCCAGAACGGATTTCGCCAACATCGGCAACTTTAATCGTAAATGTTCCAAAGTGTATTCGATACTATTAAGTGCTGCCGAGTTTCATCTGTGGTAATCATCGAAATAGATACTGCAGAGCTTCCGATACGTTTATTTGATTTTCACAGCCAAAATGGATCGAAAATGCAGACAGCACGCGACACTAGCGAGTGCCTATGAAATCGATGCTACCGTTGATTACTGGCATTGTGCAGGAGCAACTTAATCGCAGGACGAGAAATTTCCATTCTCCGCGGTCAGAATTCTGCATAGTCACGAAGCAGGTCGCTATCGTTCAACGGTTGATTAGAATTTGATCCGGGCTTAAGGTAATTCGGTCGATATCATCTCAAATGAAATGCCACGCCGACGTGGCTTCCTTATCGGACACGAGATCGAGCACCCACGCTTCGACAGGTACAAAATATCAGAGCAAGACGGAGAACAAGACGAAGAGCGAGACCGCTAATGAATTGGATGAAGATGCTCGACATTAATTCGGAATGCACTCTCTGAGCAAAAACTGTACACTGGCGAACTTTTTATGGTTTGCGCGCAGAAATGATTGGGAAGGTTGGGTGGGGAGGGGTTGAGTCTGTTAATCTTTATTACGCTATAACGTTACAACGAACGATCGTTAACACATTATGTACAGGTATTTAGACCGTCTAAATACTAAGTATTTCGGAGTGCGACTGAGCGTGGTTCTAATTCGACGCACACGCCGCGTGCACTCATTCACTTCCCCCGATCTCCCGCACTAATTCCCGTCCCCTCTTCTTCTGTCCCTATGTCGCTAATGTTCTATCTAGCTGCCTAGCCATCTATAGATCTATCAGTTCTCTCTCCCTTTCCCTGTGTTCCCCGGCGCAGTTTCCTCGTCGCGGCTGAAAATCAATACGTATCTTATTATGTCGATGCGAAACGCTTGTACGCGTTAATTGTAGTTTCGCCGCGAGTCGATCGGCCGCGTTCAGTCGTCGAAACGTGTCTCCTCCTCCTCTTCACGTCCTCGAGGCGTCCTTCCGCCAGTTTGCCGGCGTCGGCAACTTTCGCTCGCCGTTGTTCAGCGTCGTTCTACTCTTGAAGCACTTCCGGCAGGTCAGCCGCCAGAACGCCAGCCGGAAGTCGGCCGAGTAGAAGGCGTAGATGAACGGATTTATCGCCGAATTGATCCAACCTGCGACGGTGAAAACGGCGGGTGACACGTGTGCCGGTAAGCCCGGCGTGCTTTGCGCTAACGAATGGCGGCAACGCAATTTCCCCGCCAAATGTGCAACTAATGGACTTAAGCGATTTAATTAGGGCCCGAAACGAGCGTATCACGAGCCCGCCGCGTCAGTTCGACAGGTAATCGTAGATGCGAACAATTTATATCCGCCCGCCGCCCGTCCCTCTTCTTGTGCATCCTTTCAAATAATTCGCGTCCCTGCCGGCCGAGCGAACCGCAGGCATCGAGGAAGCCTCCGCGCGAATTTTGCGGTTCTCCGTGCCACGTTCCGCGGCGACGGTCAAACAAACATTGTTACTCGCGTTTCGTGCTTTCCGTCAACACAAAGTTCCCACGGACCCTGATTGCATCGACTATCCACTGCGGGTCTAGTTTAAAAAGCGTAGCAAAACACGAGAGAATACTTAAAGGGTCCATAGAAGAACGCCTGCTCGCGAGGTCTGTAGTCGACCTTGAATACCCGAAGTACAGATCGAAACGTCGAATATAGTTTCAGTGTCCCGCGGAATGTAAAACGAATCTACAGCTGACACCGGCAGAAAGTGGCGATCAAAGTGGGAACGGGCGAAACGAAAGAATAAGGCGAGAGACAGAGAGCGAAGTGGTTTTGGAGAAAGAAGGGT
Organism: Priocnemis perturbator; assembly: GCA_963942575.1. Classification (NCBI taxonomy): domain Eukaryota; kingdom Metazoa; phylum Arthropoda; class Insecta; order Hymenoptera; family Pompilidae; genus Priocnemis; species Priocnemis perturbator. Next base: position 14,794,004 of record OZ012643.1, on the reverse strand, counting down.
CGACTAGGATGAGACGAGGAAGGAGAAACGTTTTCCAGAGGGAATAATGTGAGATTAAGGGAAACCGGCCAGTCTGGCGTTCGCCGGAGAGCTGGAGAAGATGTTCGAGGAGGGTGGCTAAATAAAGTAGAGAGGAGAGACTGCATCCGGCGTAATGATGTGAACTGAGAATCATCTCGCGGAAAAGTGTACGAGCGAAGACAGAGGTTGGACGGGCAAGTGGACACGGGCGGGATTAAAGAAAGCCCCGCGACTTCAACCGACGGAGTCTGCCATTTCTTTTCGCCCCCTCGCCGTCGAGATATGACGCGACCAGGCGCACCTTGATTTATGTTCCGAGTAATGGATAATGCGGGACTTCAGTGGGGAGAGCCATTCAGCCAAGTCGAGGATGCGACAGCCTCTCAAAGTCGAAAGGAACTTTATAATCTAGTACTCCCGGCCCTTCGGCGCTGAATAATCTTTCGATTCGAAATAAGCTTGTATTCTTGCGTGAACGTAACGAGTCAAACGAATCAATCGGTTTCGTATTGAAATATTTGCAATGTAGGTGTGGAAAGGGGAGAAAATGGAAGAAAGTGAAAGAGGTTCGGCGATCGAAACCCGACCGAAGCTAAGAAGCCATTTTCTCGGAACCATTTCGTATCCGTCGTTGGAGATTAGGTTGCAGCTAGGTCGTGGCAGCCGGCCCGCAGCCAGAACTACTAACTTTTCCTCTCTCTGTCTCTCTCTCTCGACTTGATGAAAAAAGGAACAGATACGTTTCGGGACATGTTTCGAGATTAGATAACACCATCCGCAGGATGGCTGGAGAACAGTATTCTTCGGCGTGGAATAATAGATACGATCATTGGCAATATGTAATTTCGTTGACAGGATACCGTCTTCAAGAAATTCTTTCAAAAATAAAACGAAAACATCTGGGACAATAAAACATAACAGAATCTACACTGAGCATTAAACGGCACGGATCGAACGGAATGTTTAAATTATAATTGAGACCCCTGTAAAATATGATGTCGCGATAGTAGCATCACAACACAATGATATACACAACAGAATGTTCAAATTATAATTGAGACTCCTGGAAGATACCAAAATGTCCTGAAAATAAAATCACAGCACAACACAATGGCATACATAACGGGTAGCAGAGGAAATAAAAGAGTGAATAAAATAATGGATAAAATGCGGCATGAGGTAAGGGGGTAAAAGAGGTATAAAGGTTGGAAATAGGGCGATACCTAGCCACGTTAAAGCCGGCATGAGTATATCCGGTGGTTCCATCGGCACAAAGGGGGTGGCAAGATAGAGAATGAAGAAGGGCAGCCAGCAGGCCACGAATCCACCCACGACCACGGCCAACGTGCCCGCGGTTTTCGTTTCCCTCGCCACTCTGTTGATGCAGCTCTGCTGATGACTACGAACGGTGCCCAACTTCTTACATGTCCTCGCTGGCTCCGCGTCGCCCGACGCTGTTTCGCACGGCTCAACGTCCGAAGCACACTCCGAGCGGCGGGACTTGACGCTCTTTCCACGTTCGACCTGCGACAGAAGAAGGTTGCCGGCGTAAAGTGACAGTCCAGATTCATACAGAATAACCGCATTACATTCTCGCGCCGGCGCCGGTTCGTCACTTTTGCATGAGGTCCTCTCAAAAAGAGATATTGTTCCGCGGCGACGGCAAACTGGCAATGAGCGGATTAAGGGATTTGTCGTGACTGCGGTAAACCGACGCGATATTGGATCCATTGAGAAGATTTGTGGACGGGCGCAATGGGTTTCGAGTGGATGCCAACCGGGCTGACGATTCGCTCTATGTAGCTCTCTTTACAGAAGTTGTTTGCGCTCGAGGGCAGCCAAAGGGCTGTCCGACGCTGGGAAAGTGTCGGCGGATAGTTGGTTTGTCCGCAAATGCGGCAAAAGAACCGGTGAGAGGAATGCTTAATGAGTTTCCAAGACTGTCCGGCGATTGGCAAACGACGGCGATCGAATTGACAATCCTTTCCCGACCCGCGGATTCTCGGCAGGATTTTTCGATTACCATGAGAAGGAATTTGCCATCATGGGTTATAACGAGCCGATCAAAGCGGCGAAAATTAATAATACGGTCGATGATGGAACAGAGTTCATCCGCCACGGCAAACACTGTTTCTGGCCAACAAAAAAACACAGCGCGGGCAAATATCGACGGTCGCTGGTGACGAAAAATTCCGATGCATATGAGCGACCGCGCGACGCTTTCGTCGATCCTGCATCCGTTTATCGCCAGTAATTTCCGACCATGTACTTCGTTCCCGTGCCACGTAAAATACTGTCGCTCTTTGGTAACACCGTACTTTATCGTGCCGTTGGACCCATAGACCTTATATACGTACACTATGCTCTTCGGTAAAAAGTACAATTCTACGCATTATCATGATTTATTTTCTGAAGTAAATATTGTATTGTCATTTCGTTCTCCCGTTAAATTCCTCGCATTGCCGGTATAGAGAAGACGCGGCCCATTAGTATAAGGTCTATGGTTAGACCGATGGGTTCGCATGTTTTTCTCTGCAAATTCTTACCGGAACGTTACGTCGATGCCGAATCGTCTCGGCCTCGTCGTTCGTCTCCAGGTTCCTGTGCCTGCTGGCTATCACGCACGATATTCTACTGTAAACGTAAAGCATGACGAGCATGGGGAGGAAGAAGGAGCCCATCGCGGAGAAGATCACGTACGACGAGTCCATGTTGTATGAGCATTTCCGGCTGTCACGATTCGTGGCGCGCGGGAAACAGCCGAGCAGCGGCGGACTGGTGATGGCACCGGCCAAAATCCACACGGCAACGATCATCAGGCCGGCGAGCCGTTTGCTACGTCGGCGTCGACTGTACACCAGTGGCTGCGTAACGGCCAAGTACCTGATAAAGTTCGAAATGTACAAGGAACGACACGCAGCACTTGTTGGCTACGGTCACGATCGATTGCCTCGTAAAGTTTCACGAGCGGATTATCACGATGTGATCAGGAAATTTTCCCCAAAACGCTGGCCGCTCTACGTAAATGGTAAAAAAAAAAAGGAAAAATGGTGAAACTTTGCACAACAATGTTTTGCAGTTTCCTAAAAGTTCCGCGGGAGCGTAAATTGTTCAATTACAGGAAGCAATTAGCTTTCATGACTCCCTCGCAAGCAAAACGCACCGGCGGACATCAATTAGTGTTTCCGCTCCCGAAGCTCTTTGAAATTTGTAGCTTTCATCGTCGGTCTAGCAATGCGATTTATCAAGACCGTTATTAAAAACTACTCAAAGCCCATAAAAGATAGAACACACCCGGTCGCGGTTTAAATTTATCCCAAAAACATGTCCCGTAGCCAACAAATTCATTAAGGAAGCCTTAAACGCATCACTCGCGAAGTAACCGAAAGAACAATCCGAAGCGTGAAAATTCGGTCGACGAACGTCGCCGTAGATTCGACGGTTTCGAAGAGAGGCCGGCGCGGCGGTGAGCGACGATCGCAAACTAATAGTAAACCAGTAAGACTAGGCGCCGAGCGAAGCCAATCAACCGGCAATCCTCCTTAATTCCGCGCGCGTCGGACGCCGCTCGATTTTGCCAGACTTCGTGGAAGACGTGACGCGAGACAATCCACTGCGAAATCGATTTGCGGCGCGAGGCGGAAGACGGTAAGAACGCTTGCCGGTAATCTCGTTAGGTATACGTGACGGGAATCAGTGAATGCGAGCCGCTTACCTGTCTATGGATATGGCGCATAACGAGAGGATACTGGCGGTGCACAGGAGAACGTCCAGAGACACCCACGAGTCGCACAGAACCTCGCCCAACTCCCAGGTGCCGCCGTTTAGCTTCATCAAAAGATAATCTCACGTGAGATCGCGCGTGGAATCGGTGAAATGCTCTTGCAGTCTCGTGCTGCGCGGCTTCTGTCTCTGGGACGATGTCAGAGGCTTCAACATTGTAAACTCGTCGCGCGGCGTTTCGATATATTCGTAGGCCGCTCGAGAGCTGCTGTACGGACGCTGGCGACGCGGTAGAGATAACAGAAGATGGCACGCGTAAACTTCTGAGGGCAGTCGTACTTGTGGCTGTACAATAGAAAATGGCGAGGCGAAGAAATGTGTGGCGCTGGCCGCGAAGTTCTCACCGCTACGAGAACTCTCTTTGCGAAAGGATAATTGCGCGCTCAAAGGCAGAAGCCGCGACGAGGACAATTAGGAGGAAGGAGTCGCGTAATATTTATATAGGGCCGGCGCCGGCTCGCTGCCGTTGAAAAATCAGCATTTAAGGCCGGAATTGACATTCGAAGTGCGTCGATGCCCGGCGAATGTAGTTGGCGAAATTTCGCGAAAGTAAGGTTGTAAGTAAATTATTTCTCGCCACCCGTCCTGTACAATGTACCCCGCGTGTCCTCATTGGTATTCCTTGTTACTCGGCCTCAAACTTTCAGTCGACTACGTGGCGTGCAGCATTGCCGGCAATTTTGTCGTTTAAATTTCTGAGGAGGCCATTTTCGCAGAATTTATAGATACCATTTTGGCCGGATTTCCCAGATGGATACGAATATCGAGTTCCGGGGAATCTCGACATTGCCATTTCTGAAGGTTTGCTTATCTTACATGACCGACAGCAGAGAAAGTGATTCTTGCGGACAGATGAGTATCTCCGTATCATTCATATACAATGATTTCTCGTTAGTGCGGGCTTTTGAATGAGCGTACGAGTCGACCGAAACGCGAATTATCATAATTGACTTTCTGAAGGATCCGCGAGGTTTCCGAGGTCTCTTCAGTACCACTCTCCGCGAGCATCCTAACTCCTAATTATCGATATTCAGTACGGCCCCGATAGCGAGATCGCACTGCTGGAGGACCCATTATACTCCATCGCCTACTCTAATCTAAATGTAAAATCGCTATTTGTTATCCTTATGATAATCAGCGACTTCGAGCCGGGCGTTCGCTCGAACCTCGTCAAACTCGGCCTCGGTCGCACAAAATCGCGGGCAAATAAGCGAAGCCGACGGAAGAAAAGGCGTCGGACGTATTTGGCCGACGACAAACCTCGAACGAGAAATAATCCTCATTAATAATCCCCATTACGGTATACTAATTACCCCCCCCCCTCCGCCCCCAACCCTTCCCGCGTATAATAGATTTTTCCCACATCGCATCAGCCTGTTAATTAGTAATTATGCTAAAACCAGGTCTATTAGAAATTCCCGAAAGACGGTTGTTTATTCAACGTCAGCGCAATCGCATCGTTCGACCTTCGCGTTAATCCATTAATTACGCTTCCCTGGGATTAATTGCAGGGCGCCGCGTCGCTGTGCAGGAATGCATTTACAATGAGTCGCGGTGAGTGGCGGGAAGTTTTATCGATCGGGCTAAATGACTGGGAATAAGTGACACCGACGCGTGTCGGCGACCAAACGTTTCACACGTTACCCGCGGATTCGTTCGTACCTGCAACAGCACGGCGGGCGGCATCACTGCCAGGCCGACTAATAAATCCGCAGCTGCCAGACTGGACACGAAGCAATTAGTAACGGAGCGCAGTCGTCTTGTCGTGATAACGGCGGCGATGACCAGGGTGTTGCCGACCTATAAACGAAACAATCGACATGAACAACTGCTTCAACACGCTCCCGCGTAGTCCGCCGGATCGGATACAAGTTCCACTGACGCCGAATATCCGCGCTGATCGGCGGTGCGCGAAACTTTTCCCCTCAAAACAGCCTGTTTGCCGGGACATTGTTCAACGCGAGCTGCCCCGAGTTTCGGCTAATCGCCTTTGTTCGTGATGGAGAGATCGGTTACGTGTGCACAGCCACGGATGATGGATGCCTCGATGCGGGCTTTCGAACGGAAAAACGAAAAATCATACTCTCACATTATGTGTACATTTTATATAGACACTGCAAGCGATTCCGGCGAACTTTGAACTCACAATCAGTAAGCATTATCTTGCCGTTTGCCGTGAGCATAAAGAGACCAAGTACTGTTCGCGCTGCCATTGACGTCGTTCTGAATTTCCAAAGACGCATCCCAGTTCGCAATTAGCTCTTGAAACGTAAAAACCTCTTAGCATGCACGTTTGTCCGAATTCTACTTTCAGCGGAAAGTGGGTCGCTCGAATTTTGAGGCGTTAGACTGACGCGTGTGCGCGAGTATATACCTGCGAGGCATCACGCTCCGATTATATTACGTCGAGTAATAAAGCGCGGAGGGGAAAAACTTATTCGTTGCTTTAATAGGTTAAGGAAGAAGAACGGCCCCGCCCGGCTGAAGATAAGAGCGTGGATTAAGGAAAAATTGGAGATTCTAATTCTTGGAGGGGAATTACTCGGCAGTGAATGACGGACGGGAGAGGCGAAGCGTGGAAGTAACGGTGGCACGGAATTATTCAAACGGACGTGCCGCGCAACAAATATTTCGCTTCAAGCCGGGGAAAACGTTCGTATTGCGCGAGAGTGCCGAATAAGGATTATCTGTCTGTGTCGTAATTAATATGGGCGGGCAATGCGTGATGATGTATTGCATTTATCATTATCAGTAGGATTTATGGATTTCGGCAAATGGTTAAAGTAAGAAGAATGTCGATGTCTTTCACCTACATTGCCACAACTAGTAGACTATCGCGAGTTTTGCTCGTCTGTTTGCGGTTTTCTGAATGGTTTTGGGCCTCCTTTGACACCTCGAAAGGGCGGGTTGATTGAAAGACTTTCATTTCTTTTTTCACATTTGAAGGCCTATTTTTAGGTATTCTTTCGTCTATTTTGGCCATATCGCCAAAGTTATTGAGAATGTTGCACTTTCACGAGCAAATCTGAAAACACTCATGTTTGACCAAAATAACGCTCCAATACGACAAATCGATCAGAAGATTCTTACTTTCGTTCTCATTTTGAACATTCAGCAGAAATTAGACTCTATCTGGCTGTTTAATGATCCGAGTCCGCTCCGTCACTTTATCCACGTCGGCATGAAGCGCCCAAGCGCGAAAAAAGAGTACTCAGTCAATATCCATCGTGCAAACGCAAACCCGTGAAATTGAAAATGTACGCCTCACAATCGCACCACGCCACGGCGGGCCCCTAAGCAGATCGTATCGATACCTGCGCGTCAGCCGAACCACGAATATTAACTGATATTCCCCGGTTAATTTGGCTCTACAAGCTCCAACCTACAGTCCATAACGCGATCTCCAAGGCAATCTTGTTATTTGAATTCCACCCGGCGAGTTATCGAATCCACCCAAAACGTCCGATCTATAACTCCTGGATAGATATCAAAACGGTACACGATATCCCTCCGATAACGCTATCTTAGCGTGGGAACTTGAAATTCAATCGGAATTATACCCAGGAGCAAGTTCTATACGTCCAAGTAGTACGTATCAATATTGGCGCCGGCCATAGACTGGCCGCAGATATTGACTGATACCCTCGGTTAATTTGATAATCGATGCGGCGACGCATCTGCCGCCAGACGAACGTATCCCACTCGCAATCTCGACATTTAAGTTCCCCGAGCATTCATTCATCCGCGATCGAGCACTGTCGCGATCGATCGTCTACCTCGCCCGGCATCCATAAATCGTTCGCAGTCACTATGATCCGCATAACCGAGGATGTTTCTCTGTTTACCGGCTACTGGCGAGCTATTACAGCCCTGCTGGCGGAATCTATGTATATTCGAGGGCATTCATGCAGACGCGCCAAATACTCGTACCCTGGCGCGCGTCCAGTCGGAATTTCTCGTGTTGCTCGCTTTCTTTGACAAACGCGAGATGCGAAGAAGGAACGCGGGGAATGCCTCGCATCGAGTGCGGCCGACTGATGGCACTGAAAGGTCCGAATTCCACGCTTTTTCTGTCGCTTAATAACCGGCCCCCCCGAAACTCATTAACTACTTAAGAATATTACCTCGGCGAGCGGCTATTTAAGCCACTTAAGATCCGCACTTGGTAACCGCGTGCAGCGCGGAAGCAGCGAAAAATTCTCGGTTCCGCCGCGAACTTGTACTCCCGATTCGAACGTAGAAACGGAAGTGGGTCAACGGAAAAACATCCTGTCGCGGTACGCGGTCGTCTCTCGGAAAGGATATTACGAGAAAAAAGAAGAGGTATTCTAATTCATGTAAAAAGACATGATTTTTTAATCTAGATTGCAATCTCATATTTGTAGCATCCGCTCCTTTTTCTCTCTCTCTCTTTCTCTCTCTCTCTCGTTCAAAATAATCTACTCGCGGTTCTATCGGCAATAACCAGACGCGCCGCGGCGTGCCGTTCGGCACGTTGCAAAAGTAAACATGCAATTCCGAGGACGGCGAAGTGATGGAACTTGTCGGGCCGTTCTGTGTCGCCGAGGAGCGACGGCCGCCGGTGGGGAATAACGAGTAATCGAGTTGCTTACAATCGTGACGACAATCAACATGGAGAACACCGCCGCCAGAATGAGGTCGGTCCAATTGGGCAGGTAATAATCCGCTCGTGTGTCGTCGACGCCCGTCGGCACGGTCCTATTCCATTGATAAACGTCCCCGCGGTAGTCCGTTTGATTCTCCATGACGCTCATCCTCGGTCCATCGACGACGATTTCTGTTCAACACCGGCGCTGATGCATCCTTCGGCCCGCGGCATCGTCCCGCCTCCTGAAAAGCGAAAATTGCCGCTTCAGGTGATTCGCTCGCGAGTCCGAACACGCGCGGGCCGATAAGGACATCGTCATCGATCGGACATCCGATACCGAGGACTGCGAGTGGCGCATATCTGGCCTGGGCCTCGCGGACAAATCGGTCGCTTTATCGAGATTTTACGTTGTTTGCGCTCGGTTTATCGTCGGCTATCTAGAGGTGGGAGTGGATTGTAAGAGCTTTAAGGCAAGACTCGTTTTACGATTTCCTCGTTGCCGGGATACCCCCCCGGACGAAGTGAACGAGTGGATCAATTTCAAAAATTAAATCTTTTTTTTCATTTTGAACCCGTTCAATTTCGGCCCCGGTCGTCATTGTTCAACTCGCCTGTCGATCGGATTAATCCAATCGGAAAAGGCACGTGTTGTCCGAACTGTTTCCGGTCGAGCATCCGCGAAATTGCGGTTGTATTAGCAGAATGAAGCAAAAGTTACATCCGTGCCAGGGGTCTAAGTGAATGCCGACGGACGAATTTCAAGGGAGCGTATTAACGCTCGCGCGTATTTGCATGCGTAATATTGTAGAATGTAGAGGAACGTGTAAACATATAAAATGCGACGGCCGCAGGATGCGGGCTAGCGAAAAGCCATTTCAATGGACGGAACTGCGAAACGTCGGCGCAGTAGCGTATGACGTGTCGGCGCGCCCGGAAATTGAGGAATATCGATGGGGAACGACGCGATAATTGACAGAAACCTTTGCGTAGGCGCATTCTACAACGTTTCCCACCTATATACCGGCGCCCGACCCGTGAAACAAGCCCCGGAAGAACTGGTAAGAATTGAATGAGCCGCGTCAAAGAGAGTATGGAAATGAGATACCTCAACCGCAGATAGGTAGTTACAGCGGGGAGACTAGATGGAGCGACAAGAGTCCTTTGCCGTCTACGAGACATGTTGAAAAGGAAAAATGTCGTGTACGTGCGCGTACGACATAAGGCCCTTTGAAATTCCTTCCAAGATCAACGAGATGTTAATTCCGCCGGTTGATGCGAGGGTATCGGGTATCAATCCGGTTAAGCTTTGACGTTTTCTTTGAGAGGCCTTTATCCGTCTTGGGCGGGTTATATTGTATGCGCAGGAAAATGATGATCGACGTGTTTGTTGTAGAATGATTATTCCTGTGCAACGCCGTTGGGGCGAGCGAGTGTAAACGAAGATCAAAAAGTGTGTTCGGCAGTATAGGGTGATTTATGCGCTTTGTTCATCGGCCCGGGAGAAATGCATCCGCTCTGTTTGCCGAACGCGACTGGCAGTCAGTGAATGGCGAACGGACAACTCGACCGGTAAACAACTTTTTGGCCGATTTGTTCTTCGCCGCACTCGCTCCGCTGTCGGAATGAATTGTCGACACTGGTTCGAGTTCCATCTGCCACCGCGTGCTTTGTAGCACTTTCGACGACGCTTTAAAGTGTCGCAAGTGTTTTCGTCGCAGTCGTCGGATCTGCTTTACATAGCGCGCTCGCTGGCTGCTAGTTTGCTGTAAACTTCAACTGATCCATCGCCGGCGCCGATTTCTAATATGGTAATGCTATTCATAAGTTGCACTGCATTCGAGCTCACGGGCAAAAGTGTCCCGACCAATGCTGCGACCAATTTCGTTTCGAGTACAGAGTAAACATTTTTGATTGACCACGCGCGACGCTTCATTTTACGCAGACCATTACGATGGACCGGGTTTGATTAATTCTCGCACGGCCGGCTCGCGCTGCGTGTATCCCATTTGAATTGCATGACGCGTTCTACCGAGTAAATTCGGACAATATTGTTCGGCATCAAATCAGCGCCACGCCACTTTAAGGCAATTCCGCTTTGCGGTTCTAAACGCGAGCGTTCAATCCGCGTAAACGGGCACGCCGCTGCGAATATTTCGACTGCTTCCTTTTCGAGGGAATAATAATGAAGAAAGTGAATTGAATTAGCCGAGCACGTGGCCCTCCAACTCGCGAAACTTTGCTCAGACGCGTCGAGCAGACTAGAACATTACTTCGACGTTCGACTTAGATGGAACCGTTGTTATTCAAAATACCTTCGGGACTAGAATTTACGTTTGATCATATTTATATAGTCCACACTGTCAACGCCTCAATCTAATTTCCACTCGCTCGCAGACACGATCGAAACGATATTTTAAAATCGAGATTTTGTTTCCGGCCTGTGGAAAGCGCAGTGACCAAGCAAATTATTCGCGCCTAACAGCAGCCCCTAATCGCATTACGACCCTCGTTTTTCCAACATCAACAGGCCTACGCGCCGCCATTAACGGCTCTTGACGACTACGGTAAATGGATTCCGCCTCGGTGCACCGAATTAAGTGAGTTACGACGCCGTTTCCGCCTTCCGCGATTTCTGCCAGCTACTACGATGGCCACCTGCTTTCCATCAGCAAATGGCATAAGGATGTTTCCTCGCAAAGTGGCCACGTACTTCACGCGATAACGACAACGAGTACGATAAGGGGTTGAATGATCTTTAACGAAGCTCGCTCTCCGGATTCGTAGTCAATTAACGCGCCACGTGAGACAGAGTGAAAAGCCTCGTTACGATAAATCACGAGAATATCGGGCGATGATAAGGGCGGCTGACGCGCAAGTGGCAGATACATAGATATAGCTTTAGGTTCCGTGCTGAGGGTTCTCGAAGAACAGATAAAAGTGAATCGCGACCATATTTTCAAATTCTAGAAACGCACCTGCCATGCCAATGTTCTCCTCAATACCTTGATAAATATCCCTTGATTCGAGCCAATAGAAGAATCAACAGAAAAATCCAAGACGCTGAACACGCTTCGCTCTTCACCCTTCTTCGAATCGTCGACATCGGACGATCGAAGGGTAGCACACTGGTCACACAATAGCGTAATGGCCCTGCGGTGGACCCAATCGAACGGGACATTGCCTACGAAAATGTACGTGCGAAGGCACTGGGCACGACGCGCTTGATTGCCGCCCCCCGTTTTTCCGACGCAAATGCCGTCCGACTGAATGCTTCCGAGCGCCTGCATCGAACATATATTAACCGCGTAATGGAGTTACGGTATTATCTCCAGCTGCACCGAACGGAAGCGTTATCGCGATGCGGATGTGCGCGCGATATAATTCTCGTCACACGCCCACGCGTCCTTTCCACCCGCCGGAAAACTTGTATTAGAGAACATTAATGAGCATTCAGCTGCTTCGATCAAGCGCAATTAACCCTCGCATTACGGAGAACGCAGACTGCGACGTTGTGTTAATTTTACCCAACGGCAAACAGCTGCAACCTACCATAGAAGATACGGTAGCTATTGTCCCTCGGTGCAAAACGTGACCTTACTTTTGCATTGTCAATGAAGTGCAGACTGTCGACATTTGTAGCGAATACTAAACCATCAGTTTACTGCTAAGAATAGAATTCATGGGTAATGATTGATAGGGAATGGAAATGTATGTAAAGGCGGAAGGCAACGCGTTATTTCCTAACGACTCTAGTATTTATTTAGAAGAAAACATATATGCGGACGTAAGGATTCTAACGATTCCACTGACTATGGGAACGGATACTGCTTTCTTCTCTGATTGATCTACGCACAGCACGCTTATTTTGCTCTTTTTGACGGTCGCACAGAGCATGCTCATTTCATTGTCAATCAGTGTTGCGACTTCCACTAATCGTTTGGCAGCGTGTCACGTATTCGAGAAACGAATCGAAGCGGCAATCGAGGAAAATTCGACGTTGATAGTACCGCAGTTTTACGAGAATTTTGGGTGCCCGTGGATATTATAGAATAACATGGCGAAGTTCGCCGAGAGTTCGGTGTTATCTTTACGGGAAGAAAGGGTCGAGGGAGAACGATTTTGAAGTCGCTGCAGATGGTGAACAGGTCGAACGGATTCTGCCCGTCCTTCCGTTCCACATTGACTTCGCTATCGGGTCGTAGAACAGTATTATCGTGTTCTGTGCCGAATGAAAGTATTGTCCTTGAGGAAGTACGTGCAAAATAACTTCGAGGCAGACACTCTTTGCAGATCAGATCCTTTCCGGCTTTCAGCTTCACGCGTAAAGGTGTTCAACCTTTTTCGCAAGAAATATGGTTAAAATTGGAGTGATTTCTAAAAGTTACCGTCCGTGTGTCAGCATTACGCGTTTCTTCATTATTTCAAAGTGTATTTCTAGGGTAGTTCTGATTTGACACTGAAAGGCTTGAATATCGAAAAAAAAAAATACGATTTAAGCGAAATATTTCTCTTTCCAATTCGAGCCGAGTTTCATAAAAATCGGGCCATAGATGCGAAAGTTACAGAATGTCCGTTCGGAAAAACGCAATGGTGCACTTTCAATATCCACGACACTGTCATCTCGGCAATGCCGGCAAGTTTGAAATGAAACCGAAAAATACGTGGCTCCGAAAATTTCCCGCCGCACAAATCTACCGACTTTCATCGAGATCAGTGTATCACAGTTAGGTACGGATGGTTACCTTGGAATGGACCTTAAATCGGTGTCAAGACTCTTCGTGTCGGCTGCCTCGAAATTATTGTTTGCCGGAAAGTACATGAGAGATAATTTCCAAGCTCGTATACGTACTCACGTCTACCGCACGCTTGACCCGTGCACATGAATAATTCAGGCCGGTGAGCAGGACGGCCACGCTGTCAATGAGAATATCGTCGATAAGGGAGCCGCGGCATAGGGCGAGGATGAAAAATTTATAAGCTCACAAGGTGGCCAAGGGTCGCTGCTTTGTACTCGCTCGCGGAGATAATGCGCAGCATAGAACACGCAATAACGGTGGACAACAATGAGCTATTCATACTCTCGCGAGACATACATTTCCGATCACGTTCTATAATACACACATGATATATAGTGAACTTGCCGCTACTGTATATGTTCTTCGGAAAAGTGGAGAACGGCTGCTGCAAGCTCTTCCCATTTTCTTTGTTCCGACTCCGCTTCTTCGTGTTCCGATCAATCTTAACATCGTCTGACTTCTCGACATGCGAGCCATTCCCCAGAACGAACCTATGGAGTCCATTCTTCTTCTCTTTAACGATACACTTCGCCTCGCAGAAAGTGCATGCGGAAGCGCGCGAGTGAAAACGTGAACGTTCTACATATTTTATCAGGATCGCGCTGACAGCGAATTTCGCGGCGCACGAAATTTCATTATCCCCTATCCCCGATATATTTACACCAATAGGACGCACGCTCGTTTAGGAAGTGCAAACTGGAAGGCAAATCGTCCAATCGGCAGTTTCGTTTGACGGAAGTGGCGCGCGCTATGCCCTGGAGAGACAGCTGCCAGAGGCCAGAATCGAAACTCACTTTGCAGCGTATAACGGGCGTCAGGCATCTGGGGCTGTTCGCGCGAAAGAAAGTAATCGCGAAAGTTTCGCGAACATCCATCGACGCAACTGCATCAACCAACATCAGCACGGCGCGCGCCGCTTCGACAAGCAAGTGGGCGCGCTATCGAAAAATTCGCATCCCACTTCTTATCCGACACTCGCGAAATTTGCATGCAATCACCTGAGATGAGAATAAAGAATGATTTCGGAACCGTTCCTCATTCCCGTCGCGGCGCGTGGAAATTCGTGAGAGACGTTAAGAGATACGAGATTTGCAGTGCATTTCACTTGTACGCGACACCCTGACTTTCGCACGATCTAATGGAGTTACTGGCCGTTGTCGCTGCTGAATTTCAATTGTACTCGTTATCGCGAAGCGGCGATAAGTATCAGCCGCTCGGCGAGAGTCGCGATGCGTCTTTCAGCAGCGTAAAGGAAAGCAATTTCCTGACGTCTCGGCGGTGCACTCATTGTCAGTATCCAAGACTGCAACAATTACGTGGTATAATACATGGCTCACCACGCTAATGTACTGTACCAGACGTTTACATCCCCGACATACGTTAATGTGTTCTCGCGACGCCAGGCGGTTTGCTCGGTGTGGGGAATTAGCCTTGAAATTTCAATTATTCTCGCTCCAATGACAAAACCGCCCACGCGAATTCGCCGATGGCGCTTGACTGGTAGCGGCCTGTTCTTCGCAGCGTCTATGTAAATAGGAAGGGGCCCGCAACAAGAGGCCACTAACGAGCCCGTGGAACCTTAGATTCCGAAACTGCTCGGGGCGGGAGACGCGGCGAGGGTGCACAGGTGCAAGGAAGCTCCCGGTTGCATTGTGAAATTGCTCGTACAAGGCATCTGTACGCGCAAGAGCACGTCATGTAGAATTGCACTAATATAAGCAACGATAATATTTGCCTGTATATCGGCCCTCGCAGTTACAGCACGGAAACGGTGCCTACTGTATTGCTGGGGCGTGCTCACTTGAACGGAAAATTAATGTACATTTTCATACACTGCTCGGTCGGGCGAAAATAGGCAACCGGGTGGAAGTAACATTAATCCGTCTTGGTTTACGTTTATGTTTTATTTTAAGCCAGATCACCGACGATTTGCTGGATCGGTGTAATTTGTAAGGCGGGGTGTGCTTCGGATATCTTTAATGAAATTACCATGAGATTGCTTTCTTAAGTGAGGAGAAACTTCCAGAGACCAACAACTGAATATTGTTTCAGGGTAATAAGCATGTTCCCTCGCCGATTACGAGAAACATACTCGTCGCGATTCGAGTTAAAACTGAACATTCTATCCAAGGTATACGGAAGCGAGAATGCGTATCATATTTTTAAAGAGCGAAGTAACACTGTCGTCGGTGAAATTGCAGGAAATTCACGACGGCTGATGGAAGTACCTATGCCGGGCTCATCGTCTGTTTTAAATTAACCGTGTCGCTATTTCCACGCCTGCATTTCCGGGCGACGGATAAGAGCTTCTCGTCGACATCGCGTCAGTATTAAGCTTCTTCGCGCTTCGCTAACTTGCACGCAAGAGGAAATTTTCGACGAGAAGAATGCATTCTACCTAATGGATACGCGCTGCATCTGAATGTCGGACAATTGGAAAGATATTGAAATCGTTGATGGGCACCAATCTTTTGGCGCAATCATCGTTACAATATCTATTACTATTAAGAGAGAATCGGACACACGTAGCAAAATTGAAGAAAATCTGTAAATTTCGAGGTATGATGTATTTTAACGTGTTAAATGAGCATAGCAAATTTCAGAATTTCCCATTACGTACCAATTACATATTAATTTTCCGTTTGTCCATGCATTTTCAGTACGCGGAATTAACTTATGACTCGACGGTCTGTCCGATTCTTCCTTAAATGAAAATACCGACGATTTATAATAGTATAGGGCGAGGCAATAAAAGCAATGCGGCACTCGTCATCCAGCACGATGTTTCGCGAATTGAAAATAATATGAAAGCACTCTGTCACAGATGGCGAAGTAAATTTGCCCCTCCCCACGACTTGATGCGACCGTCGGGTCTTTATTAAACCGCAGCGAATTTTTGCTTCCGAAAGTTGGCGCATCTACACTTCTTGCCCGTGATGCCAAACTGGCAGTGTGTCGTTACAAATTAAATCTGCACGGATTCTGGATTAATAAAGACGCGATCCTAGAGTACATAAATCAATCCTACCCTCTACCGACTGATTTTAGCGAAAAAGCGAACATTACGGCTATCCTACCTGGACGGAGATTATAGAAGGTCGGCGGAGTGAAACTCGACGATGGAAAACGTCGGAACTAACGAGCGAGCGCGAACTATCGCGGAGAGCCTCGATAAATCAACGCGCGGCAGTTCGAAAGTGCTTCGAACTAGATGAAATATTTCGGCGGACGGCTGAATTATTCGCGATGTTTTGATAACACGCGTTCCTACCATGAGCAATTAGTCATAACCTATTCCTGCGTGTAATTGCGCCACCTGACGTTCATTAATAGACGCTAACCGCTCGCGGACAAGGGGTTGACATTCGTTGGTCACCCTCATTTCTCCCCGACTCCCGACAACTTTTTCATAATTTTTCATTAACCGACACGAATTAATTTGCAAAAAGAACTCGTCCGTCAGCGCACTACGCGGTTGAACGGTAAGGGTGTGAAAAAAATTCCAGCGAGAAAGGCGGCGCGAGAATGATCGTTAAACTTTCCAATCACGACCATAGGATTGATGTCCGAGGAAGGCGGGAGAGGTGAGAGACTGCGTGGAAATTTGCTAGTCGAACGAGCGTGGCAGCCATTAATTATCTCGCCCTTAATGAATGAGCAGAGCGCGTCTGCGTTATTACATAATCGATAGGAGTTCTTTGAAGCTCGGTCATTTAGCGAATCTGATAGCTTCTGGTAGAAGGGCGGGGGGAATACATAGGATATCAATTATTGGAGGCCGCGACCGAGGAGGTCAGTTTCAGCTTTTACAGATCGTCAGACGACTGGAACGAAGTCTTTTTGTGCGATTCCTTGCCTCATTGTACGCCGGCTAACGACGTTCCCCTTGTCGTCTTCAACCTAAAATACACGCCTGTATCCTTCCGCATCTTCCATCGAGGCGTGTACACTCGATCCGCAATTTTTACCAAAGACGCTCGTTAACGAAATTATTTCTGCTCGTCTTATCTTTTTCTTTCTTCTGTTTTTGTCATACGAATATCTTCGTTTCCACGACCGCCAATCGAATTCGACCGAAATACGACTCACTTCTGCACGCCCCGCCCCGATTCGCAGATTCGTTTGGAGTCGATTGCCCACTTCGCGACGCTCTGTTTGAGAGCTATTTCGCTCTCTTTTAGCTGACTTTCTTTGCCTTATTTCGTTTCGATGCGGGCTCCGACACAGTCTACCAGACTGCTGTTGCCTAGTGCGAGCCACCGCAGCAAAAAAATCTCTGCGAAACGTGGCGGTAAGTTTGTTAGACTCCGTCTTTTAACACACTTTTTATACGGTCCGCAGCACCAGTTCGTCCCGATAAAGAGAAGGCACGAATTAATTAAACTTTATTGTCCCGTAAAACGGTAGATTACACGTCGGGACGGAGTGCAAAGTGCACGGGAAAAACTGCTGTTGCAGTGAGTCCGTAACTGAAGCATTACAAAAGAATACCGTGCGCCGTATAACGAACGCAGGCTTTATTTCGCTTCTTCTCTTCTATTCTTTTTTTTTTCCCCCTGACACGTCGCCAGTGACGCGAAACTGGCGCTAAATTTCCCGCGGAATCGATCGCGCGCGCTCAGCGCTACAGCTGCAGTTCCGCAAAAATTGCCGAATGAGGTAATCCCAGGAATAATAGCCAATAGCCGGAGTTTGTTCTTCCGCGCTCGCCGGAGAGACATCGATTTCGCGTAACTCTTTCCGAAATCCTGACAATGCGGGAAGTGGCCTAGTACTTCGGTATTTTCTGCATGCGCAGCGCGCGCGCGCGCGCGGTGTGTTCCCAATAAGAGGCACGCGTCTCGAACGGGTCCAACTTCGAAGTCCTGTAAGCCTCGCCTGGTATCGTCATTTCGTTCGCGGCTCGTATGCAAATTCGGTCCTATTGGCTAATACCGTGCGCTCCGAGTTAGAATTAGCTCGCGAGGCTGCTTCGGGAGCTGCTCAAGATTAGTTCCAGCCGCCCGGAGATTTTACGGATAAGGGGCGCTTAAGTACAGGTGCGTGGACGATAAAATGCGCGCAGGATGCCCGAACTTTCCCGTCCAGAGACGCTCAATATCCGTCCGCCAGTCACATTTTGCTCATTGCAGCGAAATGTATGATAAGCTCATCCTTACTCCTGCTTACGCGCGTTATCCCTGCGCGACGATGAATAATTCCGCTCGCAAATAGATGAGACAGGTGGAATGTATAATGTATTCGTTGGACGAGAATAATTGAGCTTGCGAAGACGTGCTACTTACTACTTTCTTTGTCGTTACGACGAGGCCGAGTGTGCGTTACGAGCGTACTGCTTATTGAAGCTACGGATATCGAAATGTGGCGCGAATGTCACGCGGCAATGCGCGTCGCGATGCGCGTCACGTTCGGATTATTCCCGCCTCCTGATGCTGGCTAATTTGAGAATTTCGTTCCCACGCAAAACTGACTCGCAGTTCGGGCGTCGAACGCAATTACGGATTTCAATTAAAAATAAATCCGTTGCGATCATATTTCACGCGGGACGTGTAAATAATTAAGCTATTCGTTACATTGTAATGACTACAAGTCTCGTGTGATTCCCGATAATTATCGAGAGCGTTCTCATTTAATTTCCAGATTACGCCGCGTTAACTGTTACGAGCTTATGACGTTCGAAGCATTAATCGAAGGTAAATCGCTGGCTGTCAGATTTCACGCAAACTCTGTTTGTAATAGCTGCAATAATTATCTTGCGCGCCGACCACGCCGTCCTTAGTTCGGAACGGTGAATGCGTCGAGCTGACCTCGGTCATAAATCGCGCGGCGTAACCTAGGGACATCATTAATGAAGTAAATCTTTCGGAAAATCTCTCACAACGCTACCTTTTGAACATCGATGCGAGGTCCTTCCGGTGGATGCGTCAGCCGCAATTCCCGAGATGCCACCATTTTTCCGCGTCGCAGGCCGTAAGAGGAAAGGGACG
Organism: Priocnemis perturbator; assembly: GCA_963942575.1. Classification (NCBI taxonomy): domain Eukaryota; kingdom Metazoa; phylum Arthropoda; class Insecta; order Hymenoptera; family Pompilidae; genus Priocnemis; species Priocnemis perturbator. Next base: position 14,774,808 of record OZ012643.1, on the reverse strand, counting down.
GCGACGGGTTAATGTGCGGAAGATTAATTTGGAGCGAATTTTCCGTTTCCAGGTAAACGTCTGGGGTCGAACCGGATATCACCGGCTTCGTAATTAATTCTCGAACGGGAGCGCAAGAGGAAGAGAAGCCCGCCGAACGGCGAACTGTAACTATCCGACGTCGTTGGGTTATTAAATTCGAGATCGAAAATTTATCGGCATTCCACGGGAACGAGAGGCGCTCGCCATCCGGGCTTCGACTTCGGAGTGGGCCGCGATTGTCTCCGCGGAAACGGCCTTCTCGGCTGGCGCAAGATCGTATTTAAATCTCTTTGAACAAGGAAATGAAAGGTAAAGCGGAGTCACACTCCGCCCGGATCGGTTGCCTCGTCGTCGAGCGGCTTAATGAAATATTTGATGCAAATCCGACATCCGCCGGGACAAATTTCCGCATTTTCGCGCCTCGGCGCGACGTGTTATGGTCGGTTCCAATGAAACGGTTCCCGAGAATGGCAAAAACGTGTCTCACGCTTTTTACCGGCTTCGATTAAACACGCTCGCACATTTCGGCCCACTACTATTACGTTTTCACTACCAAAGATTCCGGAAAAATTCCGGAATTCCCTTAACACCGCTGGCCGGATGTAGAGCGACAAAAACGATTTAATAGCGCCGAGGGATTCGTGCGAATTACGTCAAGTGCGGCAGTAACGAAATTGCACGCTGCCGCAAAGCGAATAAACATCAACCTGTTACGTTTTCGCGCTGGAATTTTTAGTGTTTCATCCAGCCACGCTTCCGATTCGTTTCATTCCTCGGGCGACCGGGAAATATGTACCGGACGCCAACATTTGTCCAATTTAGCGCGCAAACACGGTAATACAGGGTGGCAAATTGGTAAGCCGATCTGTTCGATTCGAATCATTACTCGAATCGCGAGCGCGTCTGCCGATTATCGCCGTAACCGACAACCGCCCTCTCATTTTTGCGCCCTCCCACGCGACCCAACGTGCATCAAACACGACTGCAAGCGGCCACGATGTTCCCGTTCCTTTTTAAACAGGATTCCGGTTTTTACCGAAAAAGAGAATGTTTTCTCCCGCTTCAAGCGACAGCCAAACAAGCGTGCAACGAGCGGAGTCAGGCAAGAACTCCTGTTTTCGAAAAGGCGCTCTCTTATTTCACCTGTGGCACACTCGGGTTTCCCACGAAGAATTCCGTTACTGCTCCGCGGCCAATTAAAGAATAAAACAACGTGGGCCAGTCCTCGATCTTGCTGCGAGAGCCGGCGCCGCGAACGGATACATCGCTCGATAAATTCGGCGACGCGCTTCAGTATCCACCAGCTCGCTGCAGTGTTACCCGCGAAAAAGCTCGCTGCCGGAGAATCCTCGAATTCCGCCTCGCTTATTTCGCTCGCAGGCGGCGACGAAAAACGCGCCCGCCATTGCATAGCGAGAGTCTTCCTCTACCAACGCAGTTTAGCCCGATACATTCTCCCCGGACTTTTCTATAATTCCGAGTGCCTTCCGCTTGGCCCAGTTGCGTTCCGATGCCGAACTCGCGGAATTAATTCACGCCCGCCACGGGAAGATTCAATTCGGGCCAGAGCTGTGCCGCGCAATCACGCTGATTCTACTGTTTATGGGCCGCATTTGCCATGCGAAATTACACATGCACCGAGTCCGCTGATCATCCATTTTCCGAATCGGCAATCGTTAGACCGTCGCACTCGGTCACGCGCGATGCTATGACGAAACGCGCACACGTGTGCTCGGCGTATCTGTAATATTATCTGCGGTAACAAAAATCGACCGGGGTTGAAATCGATATTAACGAGGTTTATAAGTCGTTCAGCCGGCGCGATGCAGCAGGCAACAGAGGTGAAAGAGGTGGCGGAAAGAAAGCTCGGGTCTTTAAATATAAAGCCCGTATGCGTGTTAATGCATAACGTGTGGAAAGGCAAGTCTTTTCAGCCGTTCACGGTGCATGGTTAATGGAATTGTGAATAATTCGTTTTTTTTCCTGTATCGATGTACGATTCCTAACATTGAAACGCGAAAGAATCAGCATTGGCGGCGAGTGAAAGATGAATCAATCTCAATTGCTGCCACCATATTGAGTAACGTTTTCTTGCTGGCCACAGTGAAAAATATCTTCCTACGCTTCAATTCTATTTTTAACCGACTTCATTGTTTCCTTGCATTCGCAAGTCTAATTTGTCATTCATTATATGTATCTGAATAAGAAAGACAATCGCTTTCAAGCATGTGACCGAAACTTTCAATACCGTGTGACCAATCTGTAGATGCCATAGCTCGGGGAAAACGTAAATCTAACTCACAGTTGAGCAGCGCGGAATTCAATGCGTTAAACTAACGGATTACAGACTGAAAGACCGAGTAAAGAGAAAAATTGCAGCGAGCGAATACCTGTCCGCGCCGGTATACCGTACTGAAACGAGACCTTGACAAAACGAGCACGTGATGCATTTACAACGCGAAGAAAGTCTATCAAAAAAATCACGCAGGCGCCGGGTCGACTCGGGTCCGACGGAATTACCGTAGCGCGTAACGTTGTTACATTTGTCAAACGGTCAGGTTCAAAGCTTCGCGGCATTAATCTTCATACGGCAGCGTTTCTTTCGCGCTTCCCGTGGCCAGTCTGACAAATGATCGTTCAATGGCTTAAACCCCTTCCGAATGCTGCTCCTTTCAAGTCGCTCAACAAACGAGAAATTTTCGCTGCCTAAAAGGATGCGAATCTCGTCCAGCGTCTGAGCAAAACCGGGCGTCCGCGTCCTCCCACCATTCCATCCGAACTCGCACAACGACGTGCTCCACTTACTTGCGCCGTATTCAACTTATCCGCAAGCCGGCGAAGGTGTTCGCTATTGGACAGTCGCAGTTTTATTCGGACAATAGAATGATGCATGCATATACGGGCGCGCCCATCTCGTCTCGACGATACTTCAGGAGAAAGAGGGCGAGGAAAAATGACAAAACGAGGACAGACTGGGTGAATGAAGAGCGACGGAGAGGAGAGAGCGGCAGTCACGTAGGAATGCAGATGAAGAAGGAGCGCGAGCTGGAAGAGGGAGAGGAATAGAGTCAGGTGGACGAGGGAAAAGAAAGAAAAAGTGGAGGGATGGAAGTAGAAGGGTAATCGAGAAGGGGAGGCTGAATGTATGAGTCATGGAAAGACGGCGAGGAAGAAGAAGCGCGAAGAAGAGGAAGGGAAGGGGACGAGTGGCAAGAAATGGAAAAAAACGAGACAGATGCGGGGCAGGTAAAAAGAAGGAAAGAATGGAGGGGGTTGAAAAAGGAGGAAGAGGAAGAGGCGAGGGCCACTATGAGCACGAACGTGTGCGTCTCGACGTGCACGCTATACGCAGTGTCTCGAAACGAGGACTGAATGTAGCGGGGGCGTATCGAGCACCTGTAAGCCTCGAGGCACAAACAGAACGGGTCGGAGGAATACGAGGGTGCGTCTGAAAAGTCTGAGGCCTCAAAGCGAGGCGAAATTCTCGCTGTCGCTCTCGATTTTCCCCGTTCCCGGATGACAATTGTGCGCCCGCTGCAAGTCTGTTGGCTGTGGGTGGTATCGAGTAAAGCAATCGCGGGCGTTACCTTCTCCTGTCTTCTGGTCTTCCAGCATCGATTGACATTTTCATTACAATCGACCATAGGCCGTGCGTACCAGTCGATACTGTCTTGCGGAACCCCAGCCCTGCAAGGGGGAGCTTTATTCGTTTCTTGCTTTCCATCGATCTCCAGTTTCCATTGCTTCCTCTTAATCTTGGTTTCTTCTCAAACGTTGCGCGCATCTCTTGCGTGTGCTCTCGACGATTGATCTTTGATTTCTTGCCGAGCGTTGCAGAATAGCGTATTTACCGCGCTGCACGTTTCTGACAGATATCGTTCAAATGCATGGAAGTATCCGTGTGTGAGGCGGAGTTGAAAATGCATGAACGCGAATGTTGATTAACTGAATACGTTTCGCGTATTTTCTGTCCTGTGATTATTTGTACGTGACGTCTCCCGATTTTAGTCGACTCGTTAAAGAAACGATTCTTTTCGTTTGATGTGTCGTGAAAAGTTTCGTTGACTGTGTTCGCGATAATGAAATTGACGTGATGAGAGACGAACGCGGAGATGTGCAACGTGCCTTGAAAATTCTGATTCTCTTCCGACGCGACGGCGCACGGGAAAATCGTGATTTCGACTGAATCATCAAACAAATCCGTGAATAGAAATACGCGCAATCGCGAGCGGTTAATGGAGCAGGGGATTTAAATAAAATTACAAGCTTGCCTGGATTCTGTCGATAGGAAAACTGTTACGAGTCACGATAACAATGCGCGTTATCGAAGTTCCGCTTTCCTGTGGCTTCTCTGATCCAAATTGATTCGCCGAATACAATTTTCCCCAATGCCACGGAGAACGTTGATTGCCACAATTATTAACAACGGCAGCCCGCATCTGAGCAAACAAATTCTAACAAGTCAGAGTCATTGTTTCGGAACGTATATACGCAAATAAAACGTACCGCGCAACACATCTCGTACGTATATGAAATTGAGATAAAAATAACCAACCATAATGCTGACGAAAGAGAAAAGAACGATTGCCCTTTCAATATTGTGCACGAGCCAGGAAAGAAATTGCAAGAATGGGCATTGTTGCGATCGGATCTGTCGTGCAAATTGCGCCAAAGCACTGCGCGAATAATGAATGAATAAACATGAAATGCGGCTTGTTTCCGCATGAAAAGTATATGGTGCATGTAGAACATTCTTACATGCACAGAACGACGGGAGCGCGGAAAGGGTAGGAGAAAAAGCAGAGAGAGAGAGAGAGAGAGAGAGAGAGAGAGAGGAGGGAGAGTAAAACTGGAACGGTTCCAAGTGCACGTTGCAATCTCACTCGCAGAAGTTTTCAGGAAATTAAGATGCGACGTCTTTCACCGAGAGGGTACATCCTCTTGATAACGCGGTCGGTGTCGACTGTCTGCTTACACCGTTCGAACGATCCTGCCGCGAATGTCGTGATTAAAACTGAGAGGCTGAAGCAGAAGGACGCGTGACGGATGGAGGGGTAGTAGGAAGAAAAAGGGACAGACGAACAAATGAGAAAAATAAGCGTCGCAGCCGCGGAAATAATTTCGCGGCTCCATCCGTCACGCGACGTCGCCGGACGTATTTTTTTTCTTTTTACTTCTGCTCACCCTCGGTGTCAAGCGCGGGTGTAGAAACGGCCGCAGGGTTCAGTTCCGCGATCGGTTCAGTCGTTAGGGGCCTGAATCGATCGCCATCGGCGTACTTCGACACGGGGGTGCATTTGCATATGACGTATAGTGACGGTCGCAGGAAACGCTCTAGAAGAATTCGCCATGCGGGGCGGATTATGGATATGCAAAAAAAAAACAAAATTAAAAAAACGCCGGGAAACTGTACGTAGTCGCGCCGCTGAATCGAACAGCGCTTCTTTTTCCGCGGTTAATGAGCTGTGTGACGAATATGCTCCGATGTTGCCCTCCGTGCCCCGTGCCGGGGTCTCTTTGGACCCGTCGCATTGAACGCCATAACTTATACAGTGACACATTCTTTGTTTGCGCTTATCGCGTCGCTCGGCTCGCTGGGCGTCCATTCACAGACACGGCACGCACACCACGTGCGGTAGCGAGCCCAATGCCGAATCTGGCCACACCGTGCCATTGAAATTGTTCGTGCATCCGAAAAAATGCTGCGACGAAATTGTACTGTAGCGCTCGAAACAAATACATGAAACATTCTTACGGAATGCCGGTTAGAAAAGCTCCACCGCGAAATATCGAGGAAAAAAAACCAATGAAACGCAAATGGAAAACTCCTGCAAGTACGAGCCACAACTAGTTCAAGCGTTATCGTTGACCGTCGCCTCGGAAAATCCCCAAACACAGGGGCGTTAAATCGAGCAGGAGTCGCGGAATGCGAGTTCGGCGCCATTCTGTAACGCGATTTTCGCGCCCGGATTTCCTCGGGCAATTACCCGTCGCTAACGAGAATTGCCATTCGCGGCCGTTCGCTCGAGGTGGAAGCCCAAAATCTGAGCGCAGACGGCTCTCTGAATGTTCCGTCGACACGCCCGCCCGCCACCGGTTCACGTGTCGAACAACAGGGAACAGGTATCTTTGGCGGTCCTTGAGGGCGAAATTCTAGCTGCAACCGCACTGTTATCTCTGCTCCGGAGCGGCGATAACAAGCGAACGGTCACGCTCGACGATGGTTTGTCGTATTTTATCGCCGGCCACTTTTCGACCGAGCTTTCCTCCCACGGCCTAGTTGGCTAGTATTGTTCATCCGGGACTCGAGTGTATCGTGGTGACGACGGCTATACATATTCTGCAGTTTGCCTGTGTCGTGCGATTAATGGGGAAGACGAATTATTACTTGCTCGAACTCGCCGCTGCTGCATTGTTGAAGGATAGAGTAGGTAAGGGCAAAATTTTTGTCCCCGGTAGATGTTTGGTGGTGCATGTATTCTAAACAAGACCTCAGTAGGAGTGTACTGAATATTCTCAACCATTTGCATATTTCGATCATTACGGCTCAAAACGGAATTATATCACCGCGACAGTTGCGAAATGTAGACCTATTATTTCACAATAAACTGAAACGGCCGACAAAATGTCTGTCGTGATGAAAGGGACGGTATCGAGGTTTTTCTGTTCACTTTTCCATTCCAGATATCGATGAGCCACAGATTTCAGGCAGTTTGTGTGTATAGGTTTCGGTGTACTACTACAGGACGGACAACATTAATGTATGCACGGTCAATTTCAAAGTGCAATTTCGTTCGTGTTCTACGTTCCATGTCCATAATTAACACGCAGAATTCTGCGCGAAACACGCGAGAACGGGAAAGCATTAGGTTATTATCAACCGAGACAATTTTATCGCTCAATCCTACATTTTCTTTGGTCTGTTGATCGTGTCCTGACGTCCCGTGTTAATACGTAAGTACTCAATTTGGCGGCGATTCCTCGAAGAAATCGACCCAAAACTACCGAAATTGCAACACGAACCGGTCGGTCTGATAGCCAGCACAGTATTCTGCATACATTTATTTAATATTAGACGCGGGAGATGGGTAAATGTAACGCGGTGATAGGGAAGATTTCCACGGCTTGTCGATCGATATAGTCGCGTGCCGAACAAGCTTCATCTTCGTAATTTCAGGATGCCTGGTGCTGGCCCGTTCCCGGACACCCACAGGAGCCTTACTCGAGCGTATATCACTTAAACGGCGTCCGTTTTACGAGCTCGTACAGCAGGTGCACGTGAATGAATCTGGTCATTACGCCACGTATATCCATGCGCACGTATACGAATACAGAGGTGACTGAAAATCGCTATACGAGTAAAACGATGATTCGATTTGGGCGTTCCTACCAAATGTCGCTTACGAAGTTAATGCGAAATAGATCAATATCAAAGAGTGATCTTTTTCCAAGAACAGACCTGCCGAACATTCATCGCATTCTTTCTGTATATTCGACTCGAGCTAAATCACTCTCCTGTAAAGTCCACCGCGAGTTTTAATCCACCCCGTACACGGTAGGGACCATATTCGCAGTTCGCACAACAGTGCTCATAGATCACGCGGGTCGTAGACAATCGAAAGTTTGCAGTGTGATCCGATAAGCGCAGACGAAAAATGCAGCGCTGAAAAAAAAAAAGAAGGGCTTTCCTCATGCGCGAAGACAATTCGTTTGCGAGGGCGTGCTTTTTTAATGCAGAACTCGATTACCGACACAATTCAATCGAACGTTCCATTATCGGAAGAGCGAGGCGAGGGGTGTTAAAACTATGTTATTTTATTCCTCGTAATTTCTCGGCGCTCTTACCCTCTACGTGCGCGCCATTGTTTGCCCATACTCTCCGGGCTTTTTATTTCTGCCCTCATGGTTCATTCATGATTGCATTTTCGTCGGAAAAAAAAGGAGTCGCCAGCTACGAGGCCGCGCGGTAAAGGTCGAGGGATGGACGGGAAGACGTAAAAAGGCGACGAACTGGAGACGTAAAGACAAGTAGACGTATGAAGACCATAAACCAGTTGACGTGAGTCGTGTGTACGATATCCTCTGTCGGTCGTAAAAACTTATATTTACATTCCCGCCTGAAATTCTGCATGTTTGACGTGTTAGCCAAAAAATTCCGTTTGCTCGAAGCGCATCAATTATTACGATAAATTTAGGCGAATTTCTGCGTCACAGAAATTGCTTCCACGGCGCACGAAAGGAAGCGGACACTTTCAATTCGACACGTACCGAATCTTATTACCGAAATAACGGACGTCCACGTATTTCATATTCCGCCAGTTGGCAATCGTATTAGGGCAGCATTACGGTGTGATCCGACACATCGCATGTCGCGCGTCGAGGATAACTGTATTTGCGACGGATAGCCGGTGGATATCACCCGGCCGTAACGAACGTTTTCCACAATAATGCGAAGATAATTGCGCGCGTCCCGCAAAATCGTCCTCGCCGAAAGCGATTACCACGCCGCGCGGGCGCGCGCGTCTGCGCTCGTGCCCCTTTAATGAGCGCTGCATTTTAATACGCGAAGGAGAGCCACAGAACGCGACCACTTACGCTCAGCCCACCCCCTGCCACGGCGATCCATTATTTCGCCAGCGGCACAATACCGCGGAAACAAGAAGCGAACTGGTAATGAACGCGTCGGCGGGTCGCGGCCGTGCCGTAAATCCCACGCCCGTTGTACATTTTAAACAGCGAGGCTCGCGGTGAAAATGTTTGTCGCAATGAGCCTCGAGCCTCGACTCTGATCGAATTAATTAAAGAGAGCAACGGCACTCGCGAATCCTTGTTACTCGCCAACTGAGATTCTCAACAAGCGATCTGCCTTCGTACGAGGTAGGTCACGTGAAGGGAGAAGGGACCGCAGGTTTCCAGCGGCGCATTAAAGAACAATGTATAACGGATACGCGACAGCGAGTATGAAAGACGTAGAGCCGCGCACGAATAAATCTGTACTTCCGCGGAGATGAGGGAAAATAACGAAAATTACCCCGCTGCGAACGCGACGCGCTCTTTAGCGCGAACCTCGTGTCCTTCAATTTGCGAAACGGGCTCGATCCTCTTTAAACCGAGAGGCATTCACATAATCTCAAGCGCGAGAGTGAAAAATACGTCACGTTGTTTGTTTACTTTTTTTGGACTAATGATTCGAAAACTTTGAAACTTTGTACAACAATCTAAGTTGATGCTACTTAACCTTCGCATTACGGACGACGCGGAATACGACACTGGGCCAATTTTACCCAGCGCCAAAGAGCTGATAACGTCGGTAAGAAGCTTAATCTTACTTTTGCATTGTCAATGAAATGCAGTGTCAATATTTGTGACAGATACTAAAACCTTCAATTTACTGCTGCCAATGAAAAAATTAGGTAATACTTGATGAAGAATGGAAATATATGTAGAATCGGACAATTGGAACGGATACTGCTTTCTTCTCTAATCGATTTAAACGCCGTCATGCGAGGGTTAAGCAAAGAACGGTTAATAATGAATGGGAAAAGGTATAAAATGTTGCGTGTGGACCTTCGGGAAACGGCACTGCTGCCATTTTCAGTTTTGTCGTCGCGCTGTCAATTTCGATCGCTCCGCCGATGAACACGAATCTATACAAGTCTAGTTCGCTGCTTCGACACCACCCCATCAATCGACAAATTTCCTCGAAGCGAGCAGAGATATTCCCTTGATCCTCGCACGCCCGACATAAGTCCATGTACCACGCACGTCACGTCACGTAACATGCGACACAATTTCCGTCTACTCCCGACTGAGATTCAGTTCCCGATACACGAACGGCCTGCACTGGAAAATTGATCCTCGTCATTACGGGTCCCGTCCCACGTCCGAGCTTCTAAAGAACTCCGAAGTTTGCTCGCCTCGTTGTTGACCTTACGATCCATTCGTGCCTCCGCTGCTTTCTTAGTCTCGAGAAAAAGAGAGAGACAGAGAGAGAGAGAGAAAATCCTTCGTCGATTAAACAGAACCTACTTCACCCTTTCTCTTCTTCACTCTCCCACGAAACATCGTCTAAAAATACCCGTCCTTGCATTCTTGCATATGGATTTTGCGCGCGCAACGCCCTGTGCACTTTACCGTCCCGCTTTGAACCGGGATTTTTGTTGGCTTTCACACAGGGAACGCAATGGACATTCGAGAAGTGTGTTATCTTACGCATTCGTTTCGACGTTTGAAAATCGATAAAAGCGTATGTCCGACCCGGGCGGGCTTTCAGTGACGCTTCAAAAAAATGACCCGCGCATAACGAACGAATTTTCCGCCCGACGATTTCTCGCGATCCGGGACAACTGTTTTTGCGGGCGCTATCAGTCGACCGCCAGGAAGCGGTGGTTTTTTTTGCGCGAAGCATTAACTCGAGCGACTGGTGCAAAATGAATTAAACGGCTTGTCGACGATGCGCGAGCTTCGAAATGCAGAGGGGTTGGTGGAACGGGAAGGCCAGGTGACGAGGTCCTCTATAATTTTTCGGGAGTCTCGGCAAGATAGTTCGCCCGCGAATCGAACGCTGCGGGCTCATAAATGTGCCGCCAGCGACTTTCTCGCCTTTTTCCAAGCCTGGGCGTTAGCGAACGTCCATCGGCAAAAAAAGGACGTTCTATTTTACGGCGCGGCTTCTGGAAACCGACGCAGCCGAATGCCTGAAGAAAATCATGAAATCGCGATGCGCACCTTTAAGCGGTGGATGCGGATCGTTGCCAGTGATGCCAGAAAGCGAAAAAGCAGCAGCAGCACGCCGAGTGGTGGGGACCACGCGGTAAGTGTGTGCGTGCCGTGTCTGCGGCTTCTTTCGCGACGTTCATCTGTGACAATTGTTACATGCATGGCCCCCACAACTCGGCGTGCTGCTGCTACTTTTTCGCTTTCTGGCACCACTGATCGTTGCGGCGCCGGGACAGAAAGAGGGACGGTATGTAGACGAAAAATTCGACGAACGGAGAAGAAATGAGAGTGCGCCGTGACGCGAGTCGCCTGCCCGGCGACGAACAACGGCGCTCCGTTCTGGCATCTACTCACAATCAGTATCCGGAGAAAGTTCGGGTGGCAAAATTACGCAACACGCTGTAAATTCCAATTAACGGCCCATCATTGCCTCTTAAGCCGGCTCTATAATCCGACAGTGTGCTCGGACCTGCCGATGTGTGTCTCTTTCTCGCCCCCGCCTAGCCTCTAATCCTATACGTGCATGGTGTGCCAAATACGTTCAGCATACCACCTCAAAGCACACTGGATTTCACTGTGGGATAGGTCAGGCTTAGGTCGGAGATACTTGTCATTGCATCCTGGATATCCCATGCTCAATAGGATAATTATCCAGTTCCAGAGTCTCTATTTTCCGATTCTACAAGATGCCAGAAGTATTGTATAACACGTTTACCTCGCCTATTCTGTACACTCGCTCTACTGTTCCGTTTTAATCAATGCTGCCCTCAGCGGAGAGAAACATTTTTTATCAAACTTCGCGACTCGACAACTTCTCGCAATTACAATAAGGGGATCCGGAATAAAACGGACGCTGCAATAAGAGGATCCGTACCAAAGCGACCCGGGAAGAAGAGTGTAAGTTTTATCATTCCGTTAAAGGTATTAAAACTCGAATAAAGTCTGGAAGTGCACTCGACCGGAAATATTAAGAATCGCGTCTTGCCTCCGCAGTTGCCGCAACGAGATATTTGCGCAACTTCACGAACATTTTATACATCTGGAACATTTGAGATATTCTCCCGGACGGTAGGACGAGGTTGCGCGCACGTCAAAGCCAATAAATTAGTAAGTTCGGATCACCGTAATGGACAACTGATCGATGAACAGGGTCGTTCGAAGCTTCCGGGGCATACTCATTCATCCGCTGAATGATCGGAGAATCGGGTAAAGGAGAATCCTCTAACGTGTAATGCGAATGTATCTATGCTCGAGTGTGCAATTTAGTAGTATCGCGCAACTATAATTCAAATCCGTTCAATTCAGAGCGTCACGCTCTTTCCGCCAAGCGAATTCCGAAAGAGAGAGAGAGAGAGAGAGAGAGAGAGAGAGAGAGAGAGAGAGAGAGAGAGAGAGAGAGAGAGAGAGAGAGAGAGAGAGAGAGAGAGCAGGGAATGAGTGAGTGCTTTGTGCGAACACGATACATTCCGTCCTTTTCTTTTCAACGGTCATTCGTCACTCGTGACACTCGTGCGTCACAGTGACTATTACATCTCGCCAAACGAGACGACGAACGGTAAACGCCTCGAAAGTGCCAAAAAATCTAGTATTCTCTCTAACAACATGTAAACGAGGCTCAATTCCAAAAAGTCCCTTTCAGCACGCTCCGCCGCGATTGTCGGAAGGAAATTCGCTCGAGGATCCTGGAAAACGTCTGCGGAATTCGGAAACAATTCTTTAAAGAGATTCAGATCGTTCCGTGTCCCACTCCCACAGCTATCGTCAGCGCGGGCTGCAAATTATGTGAAAATAGGAGCGGAGTGGCTTCTGGCCGAGTCGTTGATTACGCCCGACGCCACTCCACAATCCGCGGCATCGCACCGGCTATATCGGAATTGGAAATCTTCGCCGGCGTGAGCTTCGGACCGACGATAGCGAAAATCTGTCCTCTTCCAAAGCCCGTCGCGAGAGACACGAGCCGCTCTTTCCTATCGGTTTCGCCCTGTTTTGTCTGCGGCATCGGCGGCTTCTGTTTTATTTGCTATTGTCAGCGAAATTCCGATGGCGGAGCGCGGCGTCGGTAAAGGATTCAACTCGGAGACTCGTTGATTATATTTCCGCGATTCCTGCCGTCCCTTTGAATCTCTAGACTCTAGAGGAACTGCGCACTCGCGCTAAATGAGAGAACGCCATTGTTCACGCCACGCCGCACGTTCTATATAGCGGTCCGCCTCATTGTTGACAGAGGGATCATAGAGAAAGTGTGGGTGGACAAACACAAGCCGAGTGGGTGGGCGGATGACGGAAAGAGTAAGTGAGAAGATAATCTGCTCAGCCGCACCAGATGAGCACCACTTGGCACTATTCGGGCTCTCTACTTGGCAAGGGGTTACCACTCGACAGAAATACGGACGACCCGATATACGGTAACATGTTCATAATGGCGGACAAGTGAACATTGACATGTCTTTGCGCGATGCGATACACCTGGTAGCTTCCAATACTGGCACTCTAACTTCGTCTGCACGGGCTGACAATTCCACGAATCAATTCCCAGCTCTCATAATACCGACTCTTTTCAGTACTTCAATTTTCCAATAACTTAACACGGGATAATCGATTTTATCTTAATTAAAAAATTGGCACCCGGAATAGCACCTTGAGAGGAAGTAATTATCCAAGCGTGAGGCGAGCGTTGAAAAGTAATATTTTATTGGGCAGATCTCGAAACGACTTCGACACTTCGCATTGCACGGCTAACATAGGCAAACGACAGGGAACGGGGAGCAACAGCGCAATCTCTGTTTGAACTTTCCGACACTTCCCCATCATGTGTCATGCTCGCAATGCAACGTAGGACTGCAGGCTGTCAGAATTGTTGATTAAATCCCGGGTTAAATTCCGGGCACTTGCCATATCTCAGAAGTCGTCAGACGATGCTCGCATCGGTCATCTCTCAAAAATATCCCATTATTCTATGCGCATCACGAGCGTCGTCGATTAGCAGAATTGCAAGGACGCAGAACGCTGTGCGCCTGGCATCCGGCCTTTTTACACGCCCAACGCTCGTTATCCGCGTGATGCACGTTTAATGGATCTTCTCGAGGATGGTCGTATTAAACGAAACAGCCAGGATTGTTACGTTATCTCGCGTTCCGCTAACAGGATAAAGCAAGTAACGACCAGAAATTTTATTAAAAAAAAAAAAAAGAAAAGTACAAGAGGGCGCATTTAACAAATGGATACCTGCAGCGAGAGATATCGTCTGTGACGGCGGTTGCGGTGACGCTTGGGATAGGGGTTGATTGAAACGAATCGCGCAGTTTTCGGACGACGCCGATGATCAATGTCGCCGAGTTATCTCGGTCCCGATGCATTTTACGACGCAGCGGCGATAAAAAGCGCAGGAACGCTGGTGATACGGAACGCGGAAGGACGAACGACCATCGTGTATGCATAGCAAAACGAAAAAATGTGCTTCAATCTCGCCACCGGAGTGGGACCAGGCTCGTGAAATATGCTTCACAAACTTACGCCTGTCCGAGAAGCGTGGGCAGCATTTGCTACTGCGAGTACCTGATGCGAAGATGCCGTCAAGAAAAATGCCGGCCCGACCGTGGCGCCGCTATCGTCTACATAATTTACGACTTCTTTTTATTTAATATGCGAGCAGCGAGTGGTGCCGTGCTGTCTCGTATAAATTGGAAATAAGATCGGCCGACTTTATACACTTCGCTCATACGCAATTTCCGCCCTTGCGCTTTTCTGTTATAATTACTGCGTCGGCTAGCAAATTTGTTACGAGTCATATAATTAACGGCTTTTGACCTGAAGTACAGCGACCCCTACAGTAAATAAAATTCCTACACGCCTGACGAAGTGCTAAAGACTAAAGAGCCGAGGGTGCAGGGTGCCGAGCCCCTGCGCAGACTGTGACGAATCGGAATGATGAATTTTTTCCTCTAATCCCGCTATCCGATAAGCTATTGGAAAAGAGGGCAACACCCGTGCGAAGAAACGTAATTTATCCGAGCGTCGTCCCAGTTACTTAATTCGACAGAAAGAGACGCGGGGGACGGATTTAATAGAGCTTAAAAATGCACTTTGTCACGGATCAGATAACGGCCGATAACAGCAGAGTGGAATAAGAGTTCAATTAAGGGCTAAGTAGGCGGTAAGCATCGATTGTCGCAGATTAACGGACTTGTAACCGTTCCTCACACGAGAGATTACGCTGCAAACTTTTCATCATAATTTTCAGCATATCGCATCGCTCGCGCGGTAACGAGCTGACGAGTACATGACGTACGATTTTAATGCGATTTTAATGAGATTTTTCTTAATCTCTGTCTTACTATGAATACCGGTCTCATTAACCGAACGAAGCTGCAGACATTCGCGGCGCGATATTTCTCGTTAAATAAGTAAACTCCATTCTAAAGTCCTTCGTCCCTTGAAGACGCCAATCGAAGGATCGCGCCGAGGATGAAAGCGCCCGGGCGGAAAGCTAATTTAAATTATAATTTAACTTGCAACGGCGCAGTGATCGTTCAACGATAGCAGTTGAATGTGCAACAATATAAGAATATAAGGAGGACGATAGATGGAAAGGCGTTCGTAACTCGATGATATCTTGATTACACGGGCGACGATAAAAAACGTTCCTCTGAAAAACGTCAAAGAGGAGCCTCGTGACTGCTCGGACGACAAAGAGAAGAGAGGTACGTATGCGTATGCGCGTCTATATGTGTTTAAGCATAAATTCCGCCGAATATCCCCGCGATTCGTATCAGCTCACGAACGCGATGGAAAAACGGTCGCGAGAGCCGACCTGTATTTATTCATCGAGCACTCTCTTCCTTTCATAACGAACAATATAGAGCCGCGGCCCCCGCGGCGTGCTCAAGAGAAACGGTGCGAAAAATATTGGACAAGATCACTTACGACAAACGCTGGGGCGTATCTTCCCCATGATAAATCTGCACCCCGAAGCGGCCAACAAATAAACCGAAGCTACGCTTTGCGGAGGCGGAAAACGGCGGGGAACAATTGCATTTTATCGTGCAACATGGCTTCTTCGAGAGAGTGTCTCTTTGTCGGCCGAGGCAAACGGAAAGAGCATCTCAAAACGCGCCCACTCGACGCCGCGCGCAAGCAATGAAACAAATTCCGCAGCTTACAACGAGCAAACGAACCGCTCCCGCTCTCGTGAACAATAAAAGCTCTGCAAAGAAGCGGAAAAAAAAAAGTAACGATGCCGGAAGTCACGTCCTCGATCCCCGGTACCGACCGATGTCACCGTCTCGGCGCGCGGAATATCGATGAGCAAATTACAAGTCGAAATAATCGGAGGAAGGCGCACGAGGAAGAATCCGAGTCTCGTTCAATGAGACGGCAGTGAGGGCTGAGGGCCGCGCTCTCGTCCATTTTAACATCGGGAACCATCAATGATTGGTCAGCGTATTCCGATCCAATTGACCTTCCCCGCTCAAGCATTCTTACCCCGCGAAATATCCTTCGGCCAGCGTTCGACCTTCGATTTTCGTCTTCGATTACCGAGGAAGCGCGGGAGCTGAATGTAATTATAGGAACGAAATGTGGGAGCAATTTCGATCCGGAGCTCGCTTCGAACAGCCCTATTTGAATATCCCCCCGTTGTGTCGGCGCTCGTTACTTATTTACACGGGGTGCGAACTGCGAAGGTTGCCTGACCGCGTGCCAGATAATGCTTCGAATTAGCCCGCGCTTAGAGCTGAACGCTGTCAGGACAAGAAAGGCAGATGGAAGCGATCGCTCTCATTGCAACGTTACGAAGTGGCAAGGAACAGAGGGTGGGTTTAGAGACCCCGACGCGGAATCCTTGCACGATGAAAGATTCTCTCGGGCGCGGAAGGCGGAACAAATCTCGGGCAATGTTTAACCCCGCAGCCGCCGTACTTAAAATGCGCGAGACAGGCTCTCGCGCCGGCTACGCTTCGAAATAAACTTATTGGACCGTGAAACGTCTGCACTACATTTCACTAATTTTCAACTACCTTACAATAGGCATGGCTCTACGGCGAAACGATTGAGTGCAAGAAACCGTGGATATTCACGTTAGGTCTCCTCGGTGTTCTCAGTACTTAGTACGCGCCGAACAAAACGGTAACGATACGAGGCAGCGAAATGTTGCTTCGTTTCTATCGCCGAAACGTCCGACTTATACGCGGGAAGGAATTACCCTCGTGGGGAAACGCGCTCAAGCTTCCCTCTGTCTCGAATTTACCTGACGATACGTGCGGATATTGTGAACGCGGATGCGCCGCAACCTGGGAACTCGCGTATCGAGCATACCCCGGCGCACATTCTACGACGCCACTCAATACTTCCCTACGACTCCTGTGAGTGCTCGTAATTGCATCCAGCACCGGCAAATGTCGCGCGCGACGTACGATGCCCCGCACGAACCCCCATGATTTCCGTCGGTTAAATCTGCGGACGAGATCGATGATCGAAGACGCAGCCGAGGGTCCTTCGATAAATCACGCCCAGCTAACACCGGGCGACCAAGGTAATACGAGAGTGTAGCGAGACATTACGGGCGCGCGGATCCTCGTATTCCGCCCAGGTAGAAATATCGCCGGTTTCCCTGGGAGCATTAGCAGCCGCGCTAAACTACCCGCAACGAGCAATAATTCGCTCGCGCCAACTCCTAATGGTCCTACAAGAAAAAAAAAAAAAAAAAGCCTGGGCGAATAAAGTCGGACGTGGTCGGAAGCCGTTCCCGAAATTCGCCGCGGTTCGCTCGAAATTCGATGACGGGCCTATGCTTCCCACGGGACTCTCTTGCCCTGCATGCAAGAATGCAGATGCGGCGCCCACACTACTTCAGACTGTCGCCGCGCGCGTTTGTGGGTGTTCAAAGTTTAATTGGATCGGTAATTGGGGAATATTAAGAGGCGGGAAAGTAGAAAATTTGTTGTCAATGTCGCGTGCAGCGCGAAGCTTCTGAAAACGCAAAGTGCCGCGACATGTCTGGGACGCGGTATATTGGAAATTCTCTAAGTTTAACAGTACGCCCGCCGCACAGTGGGACGTGCGTCGCGTAAATGGCTATTGTGCGAGTGACGCTTCGCGGAGTTCTTGAATGTGTTCGTTTGTCAGCCACGTTTGACAAAGGTGCTTTAGGGCCGCATTCTCGCAAGTTATAAGCACGGGCAAGATGGAAGCGGTTCGAAACAGCTCGTAGCACGTAGTGTGAGCTTTGACGCAATCATCAACCCTTTACGTACATTACAGCCCAATCTACTGCAAACAAGTGCTATTTTTACTCAACACCTTGCTACATGGGACATGAATACGAAAAATGGATGCAATGCTTTCAATCTCGTGCAGATTTAAAGTAATTGATGAATGAATATATTGCGTATCATTACGAAGTCCCTGTAGTACAGTCACAATGAATTATACAAAAAAAATATACTATATAAAAAAGCACATATATAAATACAAGGTCAAACGATTAACGAGACTAATTGATCGGAACGCTGGATAGATAAAGCTGAATTCTTTTGCATGTAATTAATCCCACGTAACCCGCAGGCATCGCGAGAGCTAGCCGACGATTTACCGTAAAGTATTTTGGCGAGAATGTGCTGTAAATTACGTCGCCGGTCCCGGTACGGGTGCGGTAATGCAAATTGTTTGCGTTAAGCATGCGAATACGGGAAGTGGCGCTTTGAAAACGACGCCGAAACTGGACGACGATTTGGACCCCCGTCACGTTCCGCCGCACTTTCGGCATGCAACACGACCGACGCATCACTACTGCCAGGGATGAAAATGTCCTTATTATGCGGCAAATGAGGCACGATTTGTCAACACTCGCAGACTTATTTTCACTGTCGGAAAGTCAGTAAACCTTTGTATGTTCGGTTTCAATGAAACTTACTGTCACGTTATCCCATTTTTTAACCGTCTTCAAAAAAGAAGGAGGTTCTCTAATTGAAATGCATTTTTTTTTTATTGCTCTTTTTGTATGTATGTTATTGATGATTCTTTATATGTTGGAAAGAGGACACTCCCAAGGTTGACCCGTATGAATTTAAAAAATGTAACCAAAAAATTAATAAATAAACTTAAAAAAAAACCCGACTCCAAACCTGCGCTAAAAAGGAGAAAATAATTTGTCCTTTTCGGGGATGGTGCCAGAATAGATACAAAACAACCTATGGTCTGTGTTAGATCACAGATGTAAAACAAGAAAAATTATTTTATCCTTTTTAGAGAGTTTTGGAGTCCGTTTTTATTTTTTGTAACTTCATTAATTTTTAGTTATAACTCTTGGTCGACGTGTACATACGTACCCAGAACATCGTTTCAAAACGTAATTATTAAGCACACCTATTATTTTACAGATGAAATTCAATTCATCAGCAAGCATTGAAATAATATTGTATTTTAATATATGGCTCGATTTAATTCGTTGTATCAGTTATTTAATATAAACAAAAACATATCTGGAGCATATCTAACGTAGAATGGAACGGTTCTGTTATTCCATGAGTAAAGTTTGATTTATTAGTCCGTTAATGAATTTTTCCGCGCCGCGCGCGAAGAAAATTGACGAGACCATTGGACAAGGATAACGGTATCGTTACGCGTGCCACCTCTCCGATATTCCCAAACGAATTGACAACACGCAAGTTTCCACTTATTTTGGAAGTTATTATTCATATTACGCGCGGGGCTTATCGCTCGATCATTACTCGCTCCAGTTTCGGTGTTGACGTATAATTACCAAAGCGTGAGTTGTACACAACGCGTAATCGCTGTTACTTTCAGTGCTTATAGATCAGAGTGCACTGTATTAGCACGTTACAAATGTAACGATAAAGGAGCCATCATCGACGACTCACGGCAGCTTTTTAATTCAAACCGAAAGTCGGGGCTTTTGAAGAAGAAAACGGATAGTCTACCCGATGTATTACGGCGTAATATCAGGCAGATTTATTCCTCCGACGTGCTGACGTGTCTCCCAGCCGACAGAAATGATTCTTCTGACACGAATGTTACGACGAATAAAGTAACTGCTACGTATTCGCGTAAGTCGAGAATCAATAGAACGGTCTACACGTACGTATTGGGATTTTATCCGTTCCGTTCACGTACAATCCGCTTTCACGGCTTATCAGGATTCGCGGTTCACGTATATTTAATTATCAAAACTCACGTAACGTTTAGAACTAATATAAAATTAACGCAATATCGACGTTTGCATCCGACGTGCGGCAATAATAATGATAAACGGACAAGTTCCTCGAAATTATCGCAACGGGCACGTAGCAATGACCAAGGGACGTGCCCGGATAAAGTACCACTTAATTACAATAATATGCAGCGATAACAAGGTGCAATAACAAGTTGCAATAACAAGGTTACAGAATTTACACCTGCACTTTGATGCCCTTTCACCGTAAATACATATTTAAATCTCTAAATGCAATAATACCGACAAATCATAACTCAATACCAATATTAGTTTCCTTCTAACCTCAGTTTTTCACTGTTAACAACAATATATTATAGCTCCCTACTGTAATTAATTCATCATCAACGTCTACTCCTAACATTAAGGTTTTACAAATAATTCTAAAAAGCACATTACTTCCGTTCTCGAATACTTAGCTTCTGTAGTAGATCTATTAACTCGGCCATGAGAACGAAATTAAGTGTACGCACGGACTTATTAAACCGCAAGCGGGCTCACGTCGTAAATCGGTCTACGAGAGACCTTGCGTAAACGTGGTTACACAAACTGGGGGTGCTCTGCCTTCAGCCTGTCCATATGCCACCACTCTCTACGCCCGACGAGGTTCTAAGCGGTCGGAAGACAGCAATTTTCTCGCGACGAAATGCCACCGTGCATCGCTGCTGCTTCTTATTTCCCGCTACCGCTTAGCAGACTGTGTATGTGCCCGTTTGCGCATACGAAAAACATTCCTTGGTACGGAATTCTTTAAAGTGGATTGAATATCGACAAGTTTTTCTATAGTCTATCTGCGAAGTATCTATACAGAGAACATGTATCGGTAAAAATCAGCGTGGAACCAAAAAGAAATGTTACATATTACATGACTACACAAAAACAATGAATGCACCTATATATATATATATATATATAATGTGTTGTGTACGTTATAATATTTTAGACATGCGTAACATAGATCAATTGCTACGGCATTATTCTTGGGAACGTTATGTCGATCATAAATAGGGATGATATTATGAATAGTATATTACACAGTGTATAGCATTATGCACTAACAATATGAGGGAATGATGAGTGTCGAACTTATTAGAGTAGAGAGGAGCGCGCGGAGACAGTGGGTGGCGCCTGTTTCTCGTTAAACTTTGGACCTAACTCCGCAAAGCCGACCTCCGGAAAGCGTTTAATGAACAATATCGTTCCCCATATTCCGAGAGTCGTGCATTCTAATCTACAGCACAGAACGGATCGATCCCCAATCGGGGTCGAACATTAACAAGAAGCTGATACCTACGTAATACCTAAAGTTACTCCACAAGGTGCACAAACAGTCTCTTGTTTGCTGCGCTGCGTTGTTGTATTTTAGTCCATATAGTTTAGCCAATGTACACATTATAAGGAGATGGAATGTCATTGATTAAGTTATGTGTGTAAACCCATTTTCAACATTTAAATGTTTTTGACACATTTTCCCACATACTGCATTTCTGTGACATATTATGGTAGGTGCTACCCTACTGTTCCACACCAAAAACAATGTCAAAAAAAGGTGTACACAAGCAGCACACATTAAAATAACTTTAAAGCGCACGCACCCAAAATTTGGTTTGAGTGCCACAAGACATGTAACACTTATGAAGAAAAATCATAAGCATACAAGAAATAAGATGATAAAACGAACAAATAGTATAATGGAAAGTAAAACCTAACCCATTTTCAATGTTTCAATGTTTTTGACGCATTTCCCCATGTACGACATTTCTGTGACATATTATGGTAGATGCTACGCTACTGCTCTACACCAAAAAAGATGTAAAAAAAAGGTGTACAACATGCAGCACACATTAAAATAACTTTAAAGCACACTCACCCAAAATGTGGTTTGAGTGTAACAAAACGTGTAACATTTATCAAAAAAAATCATAGCCGTATAAGAAATGAGATGATAAGATGAACAAATAGTATAATGTAAAGTGTCGAAATAATAAATGAGAAATGGTGAAGGTATACCTATGAAGTGTAATTTTTAATGAACACCGATGCCTCATGTCGCTTGGCAGCATTGATGTCGATCGTAAATCCAGGGTCAGGAACAGGGATGATCTCGTCGCAAGACAGGTACATTTACATTACACAAGAACATTCTCATCTCATTGAAGAAAAGGAACATTCTCATTGATCGCAGGAACATTCTTGGCAGAGAAGAGAAACACTTTCATTGATGAACAGGGTTTGTATGTGTTGTGTGTCACATTAAAATATAGCGTAATGTGTACCAGCTAAACTTGGCACAATAGAAAACATAAATCACACAAAAAAGATTGCAAGATCCATAAGACACAATTAGAAAATAACACAGATACATAAAAATGCAAAATATAACATAAATAACTGGGCGAAACACAAACATTCATATGATAAATTCAGAAATCAAGTAAGATATGGGCAAGCATGAGACAGATATATAATAAAAAAATTCATCCTGCACAAAGTGGCCACGCTGCCATGTTCTGCAATTCCGGGTTGGCGAAAGATTGAGAACGGTCCCAACAACTCACATCTTGACAATCGCCGCAGCAAATCGTTGAATACCTTGTTAAAAAAGGGAAATAGACAGAGGAAAGATCTCACCAATTGTGAATTTTGATCGGGAATGACGGCATATCGCCAATGTCGAAGTCGTTGTGAAGGCACGCCATGCGGTCGACAGCATCATGGATCAATTCTTCGATCGATGCAAGGAAGGAAAGGACAGCCGAGGTTAGAAAACTCAATCATGCGGTACATCTCGATGGCCGGCAGTGCTAGGACGTTTTGGAGCTCCTACAGGACTTTGGAAGACTTGAAATTCAGAAGAGACAAGAAACGACGAGGATACGTGACACAACGACCATCTTGCTCCATAAGAAGAAATGGCTGCCACCCGGGCCCCGAGAAGAAAGATGCGCGCGCCACCTAGTGTGTTAGATTTGAATTACAGTTCATGGCGCATATATTAAATGAGCTAGTCCGCAGCCACCGCATTACGTACACATGTTGTATCATTAATAATAAATTTATTATATATACTATGTATAACTCAGTAAATATTATGTAACAATGAGAAAGGACATGTTTAAAATATTGTATTATATACACTGGCATTATAATCATATGCGTATGTGTAACATGATCACAAACACGGGCTACATTAAAACTGCATTTGTTGATGTGAGAGAGAAGAGTGGGAAATACGATTATTAGGAACATTGCCACAGGTTTAGTATCAGCAGATCGAGGATTCCAGAATTTACGATGAAAGTAATAAAATGGCAGTGAGATTGGACACGTGCTAAGCGCCAAAAACACGAGCTCCCGGCCGCGTATGGCAGACGTTGCTGGTTCGATATGCGATGCAAAGCTGAGTACCGCGTAAACCTGCGCGGCTAGGAATAATAATGAATCGCGTCCCATCGAGTACGCACGATTGAGCAGCTTCGTTATGAAACGGCTATTCGGAGCAGAACTTTACGCTACGTGCGACTTAAGTTCCGCCCAGCTGAAAGGGAGCCATAGAATTCAGAGAAGTGCATTCGAACGTGAAAGGCTGAATTCATTTTTCGATGTCGTTCAGCATACCCACTCGAACGTAGGTGCCGTCTACTCTTCGATTACATATTTGGCAACGTCAGAAAAAACGGTTAATCAACACTAATAAAAAATATCCACTGTTTAAGCCACGCAGATTGCATAAAACATTTGACCACAATGAAGACAATTTCTTCGTCATTTTGGATAATTGAAAATCACGCAACGAAAGTCCCACCTCGGAGCTAGTCACCATAAATTAAGACAACGCTTAATAACCGCGTAAACATTCCATGCAACTCCAATTGTTCGGAAAAGCCAGCGATACGAAATCGGAGCTCATTGTCAGGCATACATGTGGAGAGAATAGCCAGGAAATGCGGAATAATCGAGCGTGCGCGAGTTCTCGTCAGTAAGATCCCAGCGCACACTCTCGATTAAACTTAACGCGACAACCTTTGCCGCGTACTACGTGCAAGGCTATGGGTGCTGAAAGGAACGAAGGGTTCATAGAGGAAAATCGCGCATTGAAGCACCCGCAGGCCGCGTCCGGTTCTCTGAAGCTGATTAAAATCGGTGGACGCTTATCGCCGAGGAAAATCGTCATCGAGGTCAGGTAAGTACGGCCGTTCGTTTGTTCGTTCGCCGATATCAGCCGGGAAAGTCGAAAAGCGCCGCTCTCTGTGTAGCGACGCACATTCTCTTCCAAACGGATTTAAAGCGAGCACCGCATCTACCCGAGATACGAGCTTCCGAAAGCTCCGGTTCTATGGAAACTGATCCACGGATCGACAAATGTATTATCCGTATGTCATGCGACTAGGTGAGACCTCGAAGGGAAAGCTAAATCGTGGAGCAAGCAATTACGCATCTCGTGCGGAACGCACGATTCTCAGTCGACTTCTGTCAACTTCTGTCGTTCGGTCGTATTTGTCAAACGGATGACGGAGCAAAAATTGCTCGTACGTCTGTCGCGTTGTACTGTTAAGAAGAATGCATAAAGCCGATATTGATTGTTCGCGACTATCCGGTATAACAAAATCGTAATCCTGCGGATCGGGGTACTCATTAGGTAGAGACTTGCCGTCGCCGAAAAGATGGATTGTGTTTTTGACTCTGTCATTTATTGCAACGCAGTAATAAGACAGTACCGTGGTTACGGAACGGTGAATTGCGTAAACTGGTTTTAAGTCTTTGACTACCAAAGCCCTCATTATATGCAACAGCTCCGAATCGGTATTTCGCATTGTCTCATATTGAATTCCCCATGATCCCGTTACTCTGGCCGACGTCAAATGTAGCTTCTCATTAAAATGTTTCGACTGTTACAGCCTGGAATACCTCTCCTGCATCGTCACTTGATCGCTTACCAATGCGGCACCAGCTAAAATCCATTGTGTAACTTAACGACTCCGCGAAACTGCAAATGGGATCGTTTCAACGACTTACAACTGCCGCGTATACATATAATACTACCATAATTCTGCATACGGGAGCCGATTTATTCGTCGCCGTTTCGCACAACGTGCCCGGCTTTTCAAAGGCATAACCGAAATTCCAATTTTTCCGGGAGCTCGCGCGCGGATAGCGTCGGCGGATGGGTGGAAGGTTAAAAAAAAAATCGCTACACCAGAAGACTTTTCAGGAAATATTCGCGTCACGTCGGCGCGACGTAATGCCCGGAAATACCTCGCTGATTTCCTGACCGCGCGCTTTAGGCGCTTTCGACTTTGCATATTTCTGCGGCGCCGCGAGCGTATCGCGTCGGGCGTTAAGAGAGACGACGGATTTCTGCAACAACTGGCTCGGAAAGCCGGAGTTAATCATGGCATCAGATTCAGTCGGCGTGTTCGGCGATCGAGGGAGAGAGAAGTG
This sequence comes from Priocnemis perturbator, assembly GCA_963942575.1. Taxonomy (NCBI): domain Eukaryota; kingdom Metazoa; phylum Arthropoda; class Insecta; order Hymenoptera; family Pompilidae; genus Priocnemis; species Priocnemis perturbator. The sequence goes on along the minus strand of OZ012643.1, from coordinate 14,749,400 downwards.
AATGTATTAAAATAATGCGTTAATTCAGGCAAATGGATGAGAGTAGATGAGCGACACTAGAGAAAGAAGCGGAAAAGAAGCGCGAATGTCGTTTCTCGCGTAATTAAACCAGAATGCTGGCGCAGTGACGGGACCGATGTTGCGCCCTTGATGACGGTAATGTGAAGAAAGTGCATGGAACGAAAGGGTGGCGCGCGAAATTAGCATAAGTCAATCTTAACGACCCCGACGCGGATATCCCGGCGCCCGGGCCCTCGCGGAAATATCTCGCGTGCGTATGAACAGACTCCCGTGGTACGTCGTTAATCACGTTAATGAGACGTCGGCAGATAACTAGAGGCCCACTCGACCGCCTGTCTGGCTTCCACTGTGTGTACCGCTAAAGCGGAAAGCTCTACGCGCAGAGCATGTGCGACGGATCACGTACTTTCGCGCCCTTTTGTTATTCCTGCTCGGAATAAAAATTAGAATAAGTAACAACGTAGCGGAATGGAATTGTAAGGCACGGTACAGCAGTGCTCTGTGTTCATCATGGAGGACGGGATGGGAGCGAAATTAAGTTACGTCATGGGAGAAATTATTCCGCTTCTACCGGCGACTCTTTCACGCTGCGTACATTTTCTTGTCCGAACTGCACGTGTTTCCGGGGAGAGAGATTTTATCGGAAGTGAAATAGCGTCAGATTGTTACGGAGCCCCGTTATCAACGTAACTGACAGACTACGGTCTTGTGACGAGGAAAAAGATCGCATGAGCGACGGCGCGCAAAGGGTATCCTAAATCTTCGAGAGGCGAGTTCCTCTGGAGACGAAGACAGGAGGGTGAGACGTAACGAGTCATGTTCTTGATCCCTTAACTGAATGGCACAGGCTTAGACGACGAAATCCAGTAACGCATGAGTGCGCCGGAGCTACGATTTAAAGCCTCGACATCACGTGCACACGGAAAAACAGCACTTCGGCAAATGAGGACGCGAGTATCCGCGGAATTACGTCTCGAAGGACCGGCATCGACAAAAAGTATTCCCGATTTGCCGGCCTGGGCTTACCGTCGAGCCTTTTTGACGAGTCACGAAATTGCAAGGAAGACACTGGCCGGAAAACTCACGAATCGGGGGAAGAATAAACGAAAGAGAGAGAAAGAAAGAGCGGGCCGGCCGTGGACCAGGTGAATAGCTTCATTGAGGGTGGCAAAGCGTCGAGAGGGTTGAAGGAAAGAGGTCAACGATACAGAGCGAGAACGTGCACGAGCCTTGCTCCGCTTCGCGGATAGGTATTTAGCCAATTGATAGCTACCCCAATGCGAACTCGATTCCGTTCCAAAAGTAGCTCGCGGATTCTGTCTCGAACTCGGTATACTCGGAGACATTCTGATTGTTTCGTCACTTATTACCGGACTCCAGCGGTATTCAGCCCAGCAGTTACAAAGCGCAATCATCGGCAGGCAGATAATCCATCCACTTTTAATTAGCGGCGCAAAATTCTGAATTAATTACGAGATGTTTACCGCGCCGCGCAGTAGGAATAACCACGACCGGTAAATAGAGGAAACTGCTGATCAAGAAGACCGGTAATTACAGTGAATGTCGGGGAAGAAATTTTAATTACATTTTCTGGACTAATCTCTGCCTCAAGTTAGCCTGTCGCCGGCAGTCAATTTTCTATACTTGTTCGACGTTGTTACTTGAATTTCAATAGTCTAATAAAAATGGTAATTTACGAAATATGCGAGATTTCAGTAAGCGCTGGACGTTTATCTTTCGAATTGGAAAGAGAGTGGCGTCATCGCGATCTCTTCATCGTTCGCCACTTGTTAACGTTAGACGCCGGAACTCCGCGGCGCTGAATCAAAATAACTACGTCGAAATTCACTGTTGCATCTGATAATAATGTCACCTTAGTTTGATGTTTACCCGGGAGTGAAGAATAATAGCAATATCTTTTCTCTGTTCAAACGATTGCCGTCAACTGCGGCAAAAAACGGCTTGACACTCAAACAACCGTACACCTACGCGCCCACACGCGCGATCTTTCTGAGGCGCGGAGAGTTAGAGGAGAGGCAAAAACGAGAGAATTGCAGACAAACGACCGATCTCTGCACAGTTACTGAAAAGTGAAGTTCCGGGCCAAGTCAGGGCGGCAAAGAGATAGAACACTGGGACTTTCAGTTCGGGTGGAACGAAGTGAATAACGACGATGGGATTAAATTGCGAGGAAACAAAGCGAGCCAGAAACTCAGGGGGGGCGAAATTTGTTGACGCCCTTCCCCGGAAAGATCGCTAATTCGAATGCAATCGATGAACATTAGCACTTGAAGCGTGGCCTCCATTCGGAATTGCGTGTCTTAAATTTGTCCCGAATGCACTTCGAGCGTCTCGGCTCGAGCAGGATTCTCCTTCGAAAAGTATTCCGAATGGGACCTCTAAGCGCATTAGACCTTCTGTCTCTCGGTCAGTGCACAACGGCTGAAACCGGTAATCTGTTGTCCGAGTCGAGAGAACCGAGGAAAAGACAGCCAGAAATGTTAAAAGTTTCCCCGAATTCGACTAGTCTCCCTTTGTATACGTTTTGCTAAACGCTGACAGGTACAGCTGAGTGGCCTGTGAACCGAGAAGCAATGAAATAATGGCACCGGTACCAGGTGGCATTTGTAGAAGTTGGAGATTACTGAAACATGCAAGGAGACTGCTCGTAATATCGAGATGCTGCATTATACGACTACGACCGAGGAGGGCTAATGGATTAACTTTGCCGATATCCTTTCCTTGGGCCGACGTTCATCGAATTTACTCCGAATTTTCGCGTAAACTTACCAATTTGACACCAGAATTAACGTCTCCCACGCCCTGGCAATCGAGATTTGATTCTGGTTCCAATCAGGAACAAATCAGACGGCTAATTTGTATTTCGATGTGCAAATTATGTGGTTGAAATTTTATCTACTGTCGCGAAATCCAGTTACGAGTCGCCTGTTATATATTTTTCCGTCCAATTTCGAGTTACGAAATTGGTAACATACGCCGGGCATAAATCTGTCCTTATTTTTGATCAGTATTGCAATCGAATTTACGAGATCGATCGCGGATTCCTCAAGGCGTTATAACGTGACCAGACGCGTTAATAAATTAGGATGTCTCTTCCTGGAAATCCTGGAATACGAATTCTTGCGCTGAACTCATTGTGATGCAAGTGCAATTTCAGTGTAACACTACGCGGATACCGGATATCGGCCTACGATAATAGATTAAACGTGCCTAGAACGCCGAAACGTGCAATCTCGAATTTTCTAAAGTCAAATAAAATTAATCGCGCTGTCCTTTTTCCGCCCGCGCAGAATCGATGCCATGGCCACATATTTATTACCTCGAACCCGAAGGACGGACTGTCAAAGTCAAAATGCGCTCTAAGTTAAAGGGCGAACAACTTCTTCCATTTACGAGTAGCAATCGCGTCGAACTTCTGCGGAGAGTACGAGTAACGGTTTTAAAAAAATATATCTCACAAAGTCAGCGAGAAAGTTTGGCAGTTTTGTGATGTACGGAATACGACGACGATTAGCGGAAAACGATTAATGTCGAACAATGGTTGTAAAGTCAAAATGTGGTCAGCGGAAAAGAGAGTGAAAACTGTTCGTGTGTGGATATGCAGAGTCGTTAAGAAAAACTAAATTGCGGCGATGTGAAACAACGCGACGTATATTATTGTTAATATGGCGAAATTTCGTTCTTCGACACGGTACATACTTTCGTATTCATTACATTCATCCGTGATTCTTAAAATCCCTCGCAGGCGGGCTTAATCATTCGTGGCACAATGCCAAAGTACTTAGAAAAATCGCATTCCCGCGAACGTCGTCTATTGTCGTCTGTTATCATCTACTTACGTTAAGACATGAAAGGAGAACACTTTTTGTTCCTTAATAATGATGTACGTATTACCGTAATAATACCTTTGAGCCGCAGTATTTCTCTGGCCATCTAGCCGTTCGTTTCCAAACGAGGATATAATAATAGCGTCGAGTAAACGTGATTGCGAGAAGGAGAGCGATTAATTGTGTGTAATACTGAAACTCACAGAGACGTATATCGTACCGTCGCTCGTCAATCATCCTTTACACCTTCTACGCTAAGCTGCGAAACGCTTCAAACTTACAAATTCCTCGAGTAATCCCGCGACTTACCTTAATGGTCAACTGAGATTTTCCCGGCGAATTGTGTTGATGAAATATTTGCGTTCGGGAGCGACGAAGATGCGAGTCCGGGGCGTGAATATTAAAATGCGTCAGCCGGCACGCAAGTTGCCCACGAACGTCGGGGAGACTTTTCTCGCCGGGCCGAGAGTCCAGTTCTCACTCGCGTGTCACGCGCTAATGTCGCTGATTCTAGATGTTACCCTTGTCTGGCGGAGCGCACGACGTGCGAATATGTGCATGATAATGCGAGCAATGTAGCGCACACGGGGTCGCATTCTGGCCTGTCTGGTGTGTACACGAGCTAAGAGGCTCAATTAATTATGGCACCCTCAGGGATAGCCGCTGCACTCGAACGGTAGCTTGAAACTCAGCATATAGCGACGGCTGATTCAGCCGAATTTACGAAGAGACACGGATCTCGCGACTTCACTGTCACGACCAATAATAAGCGACGGCAAAGTGCACGGAACTTTTGCCGATTTTTCTCCGATTCCGTTCAAATTTAAATTACTTTCGGAAATTTCATTTTTCTCCCGTCTTCGAACTTTCCCGTACTCCGCGGACAGCGATGATGCCGAGAGAACTTTCGGAAAAACTTTCCATCTCGGATTGCGATCCGTTTATTCAGATCCGCAGAACTTCGCGTCAGACGTACGAGCAGGCGTTGAGAGGGCTGTTAGAGCGGATAATTGACGACGGCTACATTCGCGACATTATCTTCGGTAATTCGCGGGATTTACGATTGCTTTTTTATGATCGACGTGCCCGCGATCGCATTCTGATTCCGCGCGGAAGGTGCTTCGACGTGATAAGACGCGCAGCGTTTACATAATAACCCGCGCGAGCCTGGACCCAGCTAGTCCGGTGGACGACAAACTAAACTATCTTCCTCATATTTGACGAAACTTTTCTAACCTATCCACAGCATGTCCAAATTCTCACTCGTTCTTAACAAGGATCCTCGAAAAAGTCATTGCGCCTGTCAATTGCACGGCAAACTTCTACTCTTGCCATGCTCTTCTGCGAAATTAATTAAAAATAAAGTATGTTATGAAACTAAAAGTAAGTCACGACACTATCCGAAGTTTCCCATCGCGTTACAAACTTTCGCGGAAGCACGGAGGACGTACCGTGTCGCGCGAGAGAATAAGTACCGTCTTATCATTCCTTTCGGCAAAGACGTAAAAACAAAGTTTGAAGTCGATCGCATTATTTTGCTTTAAAACATCGCGAGACGTAGCGGTGGATGCTGGTAGCCGACGCGAGGACCGTGTTTTCGGCACGGTGGTCGCGCGCGTACTGAAAATCCCAGAAACCACCCCATCGACCCTTACTGTCCGCCCCCGTTTCCATACAGACAACAGTGTATATAAGGCGTATAAGACGCATGATCTGTGCGCCCACACGCGACTGGCTTTAATTGTAGGCCCCGTTATCACGTTGTCATTCATTTATCATCGATTACTGCTTTTAATGCCGATCAATTTCACGCCGACGGTTCCGGCCGCGCCGGGTCGAAAGCGGACGCCTGCGTAGTTGGGGCGAAATAAGAAACGCACTCGCGTACCAGACCGACCTGCACTCTTCTTCGGAAAGTTCTCAATCAAATATTCATCAAACGTTTGACGGAAGTTTTCAATCTATTTAGACGCGCTCGCAATGGCGGGAGCATGCGGGGAAATATGTACTTTCAGTTTGAAAAGTACAGTTTGTGTCGCGGAAACGTCGTCAACGGTCGTTCGGCGAAACGTGTCAATGGATGAATGTCGATACGCGTTGTCAGAATTTTAAAAGCGAACGGAACGAGACGTGTAATGTCATTTTTGGTAGAAAAACCGAGGCGGGGTATTGGGAATTTTCGTCGGCACATCGGCAGGTAAGGTCTGTCTTGATAGGATAGAAGGGCGCGCATGGTTGGCGCAACAAATCGGGATTTGCCAGCCTGCCATGTATGTAAACGTGCAACATGCCAAGCCATTTGCCCCCCCGACGTTTCGCGTTACACCATCGATCTGTGCATTTGTAATGCAGGTAAAGCGGATTTGTAGGTAAAACCTTGCTAGCCCAGTCGGGAACTTAATGAAGGCGGAAATATTCACGGATCGTCGCGACTCCAATATCATGCCTTTTCCGTGTGCTAAATATCTTGACGGTTATCCGAGTGGTCTTGTCGCGGGGAAAAAAATGTTAAACGTGGCATGATTGCGTCTCCCGCAGAGTTTCATAAAAGCGAAAAAAAGGCTTCCCACTGCCCGCTTTCGGCGATTAAAATCGTTCGCGAACGCACGGTTGCGTCGGATATTTCGTGGCCGGAGAACATTTTTTTTTTCTGCACCCGAAAGCCTCGTTACCCGCTTCTATGCAGAAATTTATATCTGCGCAATGTTATTCCTTTGCGGGGTATCGCGGCGTGCGTAACGGGAAACGCAAACGTTCATTTAATGTCGTTATTGGAACGCAACAGTTGTAAAATCGTAACCGTTGCATTTATAATGAAAATATAGTGCACCGAATGTTACGCGTTTACTAGTCACACTCATCACACCTGCAGAACGGCACACACACACGCGCGTACCGCGGATACCGAACAGATACGTAAGCAACGACGAGGTTGGAACATGAAAAAATTACGATGACTTGCCATACAACCTCGGCTAAACATTCAGCCGTTATTGCGAAATAACTCTCTTCAACCGTTTCCGCGATATCTCTCTCAATCGGTAGAGGATGCAACGGATAGTGCGAAGGCGGCTAAATCCCTAAAAATCGACTATGCCGCTTTGAGGATTTGACACAAACGCACGGGATAAAGGAATCGCGCCCGCCATCCTGCCGCACGCCATTTCGATCCACGAGCAGCAATACAGAAGCGGACGTCACTTGGCGCCGAATGAACGGTCGCATGTAAATCGGGACCGTGCGAACTTGCCGATTAAATCCCGCGACTCATAAAAGCGGGAAACAAAATTATCGGTCCGCGTGAGTAAATTATTTATCAGTGGCTCGAGGGGGCAGCCGCATATTTTATTGTCGGGATACTGCCCGGGGTCTAAATAAACGCGCGAGTATATAACGTCGTTACCCGACCGATTGGAGCCCTTTTACAGTGCAATCTGCACATTCAGTTCGCCGTTTGCGCCGATCGCTGCGAGCCCCCGTGCACAGTGGTGGTCAGGATAGAACACAATGAACGATTCGCCGGCCCATATATCCGCGGCACGGACCGAACGAAAGTGTAATTGGCATCGGTGCGACGCTATCGTTGCGAAACATTCGTCGAAAAGGCATGAATTGTGCAAATACCGGTCCACGATGACGTCGGGAACAGGCGTCATAAAGGGAAGAAGCTACTGTCGAGTTCCATCAGACCTCGCTTTTCGACTTTTGTAGTTTGGTTGACGAATTCGGAAAAAGTGAGGTGAAGTACGCGCGGTGCATGATGCTTTTATCGACGCAGAGCATCCGCGGCAAGGTGAAACATAAATTGTGAAAATTCTCATAAGGTATGGACAGCGTCGGTGATGAAAAGAAGCCGCGAGCAAATTTCGTGTGCCTCTTTTTCCCCAAGGTGCGACATGCCTTATGGTACGGCTGTTTGTTTAAAAATCCTGGTTAAGCCGAAAGAGAGGAGTGAGGAAAAGAGACGGTCATCAAATTCCTCACCTTTTTTACTTCCCTTGTCCTCCCTTGCGGCGTTTTTCAACGTGCCCAACATTTCGTTCGCTTTTTCAGGAAACCTACGGCGGACCAAGCTGAAATAACTGTTATACAAAACGGAACAAATCGCACATCACGCGCGGTACAATTTTATTTCTTTTTGATTGAGCGCCATGTTCTTCGGCGAATGGCGGACGAAATATCCACTTATGCTTGCTATTCTTTACGACAAATGTTTTACGACAGGCCATTACTGTATTGCACCGGGAGACTCATTTCGGCCAGCTGTCGGTTACGTTATATCGAATATGGCTGGCAGTCATGGGTTAACGAGAATAAAAAGAAAAATTATGTGTAACGAATTATACATCGCATGTCTGCAGTTAGGGGCAACACATCTTTAAGTAGTACCGGATACTCATGAATTTAATGAAACGGTGTACTCGTGTACTCATATCGTTAAATATATAGACGACGGTATATCACGCGTACATATTGCCTCTCGTCAAAGCGCTTAAATAAACCCTGTGAATTTGATTTCGTATCGCAGTGGAACGAAACTATTACGGGTAGGTTTGCAGTGAACCGATGTCTGTATCGGTCGAATACGTATGTGAGTATCGATCGCCACACACATGTATAGAAATAATAAGCGATAAGTTTCCTTATCGTCGCGGAGTGACTTTACCCTCGATTCTATATCTCAATATGAATTTAAACGTAGGTCATCTGTATCTGAGCCGCCTCGCACAGTGGATATACGCCCGGAGTGCTAAAAAAATATTATTAACCAGCGCATCACCGGTTCGTATAAATGCAATCGCCCGATGATTTACTCGTTTCGCAAAAGTTTTATTCGCACGCGTTCCATCGGCACGTTCTCCCCAAAATTGTTGTTGAATGTTTTTCAATTTATGATATGTACGTGTGCGTCGCAGCGGCTTCGGGGGAAATTTATCGTCGGAGGAAGTTCATAACTAATATTCAGCCGCGCAACTATGGCGCTCTTGGGAGCAGTAAGCTTTGCCAATGTTGCTCAGCGGCAAAAATATATCAATCTGCCCTTAACCCCCTCCTGCCACGCGCGAGCTTATTAACTAATTAATTAATTCACACACCGGTTAATCGTCCGACGCTTACGCTATATTACCGCAACAATTCGTCGGTCGTGATTAACGAATCATGATTTAACCAACTCCTCCCAACTCGTTAGAATGAGTAATCGAATCTAGACGACCCCTAACGATATTCCCTTTAAGCATCTGCCTCTCACTCGACGTTACTTTGTTAGCAGCAGAACGGATCGCGAGACAAAGTCACTTCGGCAAATAGATAAGCGATGAAAGGGCTCGACGACCGAAAAAGTCGATGGAAAACGTCGACGGTAACGAGGGTGGTGCGTCTGATCCGACCGCCGCGCGTCGTGATTATCCCTATTAGATCCCGAGGAGTGTAATCAATGCAAGGTCAACAGAAGAATGGCCAAACAGCTGGTGATGACAGATAAGGAAATAATGCCGCCCAGAAAGGGCGCCCTTACCTTTTCCTATTCCGAGCTTTAAATTCTTAAGCAAAGCAGAGTGATCCATGTTAAACGAAGAATGCTGCACTGACCGATCTTTCCTGAATGTGAAACAAAAAAGTTAAACCTCGTGCGCGAAACTAAAACGAAATTTTTGTTTGTACGCTGAAATAAAATTGATTTCCACTGTCAAGTGGTAGGAATAATGAAAACTGTACGAAAAGGTCCTATATGGAATATGAGAAAATGACAAAACATCGAAATATGCGGGACGTGAGCGATACGTGGCAGAAAGCCAATGCGTAGAAAAAACATTCAATGCGCGCGCGTGTTACTATCAGTTGTACCGATGAAATGCAAAAGTCGTGGAGTAGAACAAATTTACTGCCGAGCCGAATGCCAGGATACATTCTAGGAAGAACTTTAACTTTAGTAGACTGTCGGGTATTGCACGTAACTGTGCCAAGCGTATTGACCATAACCTAACAGTCGTAACTCAAATTTGACATTGCGACACGCGATGAATTAAGAATTAAGGATAGGATGTTTCTATGGTCACATATATAAATACATATATTTAAAAAATGTGTCATGTATATATTTATATTTTCTGTACATATATTTATTGCACAATAGGATGAACAATGCTATTCATCCGTCTCGTTCATAAGATCATCGATACCTAAGCTAAATCTTTCGTTAGAAATTCGATGTAATACTGATTCGGACTGTGGTATATTTTTCGATTGCATTTGCAGTCTTTGATTCAAAGGCACATATGTTTTCTCGAGGAATGCAAATTCATCGTCCGACTCATCCTGCGTTTTCCGCTCATTACTTTCACATTGACCATCCTCCTTCTCTGGCTCAGAATCAATCAATTCGACAACGTCACAATCTATCTCTGAAGTGTTTTTCACCTGCGTATTACCAGCCAACGAATGTAAATCCGGATACTGAAAGTGAACTCTCTGATTGCTGCACATGTTCTCTATTATGTCCGTCACATTTAAATCGCCATCAGCGCCAGAATTCATAAAATCATCGGGCGACAAATTATTCAACATTTCATCCAACGAGTTATTACGCTTTTCAGTTTCTAGTACCCTATCGAAATTAAAACCGCGTTTGATGCTTCCGTGCGAAGGTGTCGAGCAGACGACCTCATCACTCGTTTTCCCTCCAAACATCTTCGCCGCCGGAGAGCCCTGTTTCCACCGTTTCGGTGTAATTGTCATTTTCTCGAAAGACTCCTCCAACGTCGGTTCCTTGTGGGTCGCAATAAATTCCTCGATCTTTTTGTTGTTCTTTACTTCAGCGGGCTTTTTTCTTGGTTTACGTTGGCGTTGCTTTATTTCGCCTGCCACTTCAGTCTTTTCAGTCTTACCACTCAGCGTGTGTTTGCTTGCTTTCTTTTTGGCACGCGACTTGGAAGCTTTCTTCTCGTTTAGCATCGCTTCGAACTGCTCAATTAAGGTAGGATAACATATTTTAACCATGTCTTGCGGTTCGATCGAAATCAATTCTTTCGGCTCATTTTCATCGGCATTATTTTCATTATCGCACGGTTCACATAAACGTACATCCGCCGCTATTGTGTTCTCCGTTTTCCAAACGATCTCGTAACTAGCGACGGACTTTAATACACGAACTTTCTTTATTTTTTCGGGAATAAATAAATTTGCTAGCGACAATTGTCTTTGAAGCGATATGCTCGGCAAGTGTACAAGTTGCCATCGTGCCACTAACGGAAATATTTTTTCGAACGCATAGTCCAAATCCCATTGTAAGTATTTGTCCACAAATTGCTGTTATAGGGAAATAGATACGACATTTGAAATATAAAATAGAAATGGACAATTATGGGGATACTTAATAGGAATACTCATTATCAATGGAACTTAATAATAGATGCACACTATGTAGGTATATCCTAGGACACTCACTAGGAATTTATCGATTTGTGGCTGTTTCCACCGAAGATCTATCTTGGATGGCATCGGATGTTGTCGAACGAGGAACTCATCTAAAAGTTCTTGATTCGGAAAACTATCTATGGGTAGTGTCTTTTTGCGCAAAGTGATCTCGTTTAGAAGCAACGCTCGTCGTTCTCTGTGCACGTAAATATATTACGAAAAAATCTAACGACGTTGAGAAACGTGTTGACTAGCGCTAAGAATAACACCTACTTATATGCACTACTGCATTTAACAACCGTGCCACAGTCTGTACATCCACACTTTTGATGCTTTGCCAATTTTCCTGGATGGCCACAAGACGTGCATACGTTTGGATTCGATAATTCCGCTGCGATTTTATCGAAGCTCGGATCGCTACGCCAACTTTTAATTCTAAAATATGGAATTGATGTAATCTACGACGTTTAACCGGCGGATATTCAGACGCAGTACGATATTAACCTGTCGAGAATCTGGTCGTCGTCGACGGTTTTGAACAACTTCAAGGCCGCTTCCTTCCCGACGCCATTTACGCCGGGATCGTAGTCGCACCCGCACAAAAGTGCCAGCACGATCATTTTATTTCTACCGATATTTAGCGACTCCCTGACTCTGTCCATCGTATAAACGTCGACCGACCCATTCCTACCGCCTCGATTAGCAGCAGAACTTACACAGAAATTTCTGTACACGACTGTAGCCCCATATAGAAAACAATCGCTATCCTGACTTATACATCCGTCGACTAGCTAAATGTTTATTCATTGTAAACAAAGTTTTAGCTGTGCAAAGATCTTATATCTAGTGTTCTTACCCCATCTGCGTTTAAGTAGGCACACATTGCCTCAGCCTCTCCGTGACTCTGTACGCAAGTCAAACCCATATACTCAAGCAATGTCTGACATTCTTTGAGTATCCTACCAAACTGTGTTCTTCCCCCCTTCCCAGGCCTCTTTCTCTCTTGAAAGTCATTTCGAATGTCATTCCTCTTTGCGATAGTTTTGTGCTTTAGGGTAGGTGCTGTACCTTCCAGGACAAACACTGGCTGTATGTCTTGCATAAGAAGGAATGCAGTACGGAAGTACAGATTCCTATAACAAGAAAATGTATGGTTCCACTGTGAATCTATGCGAGATTAGAGAGTGGATCATGGAGAATGGATCAACAAAAAAAACTGAGCATGGACACAAAGCTATATTCTCCTCTTCTCTCTTGCACTGTGGTAGTGTCAAAAGAAGGAAAACGAGCGACATCGGAACAACAGAATAGCGAAAATTGCAAAAAAAAACATCGTTCACATAAAGTATATAACCATAACATAAAAGAAGTGTAATAGCAGCAAAAATGTATCGACGAACATAAAACACACATCATCGTGAAGAGAATACAGATCTGTACAAAGCTACACTTCAAAAAAGAGTAATGCGCGGGCAGTGAAATACGTAAATAAACAGAAACGTGACCTAACCTTAAATACATTTTCGGCTGGGCGACGTTGTCCGTGACAGTCTGACTATCCACGACCCAGCAGCTGAGATCGATCGCGACCGCCTTCCCCTGGAGTTCGAAGATCGGCTTGGTGTCCGAGAGCGGCGCCAGAATATTCCACAAATCCTTCACACCCATCTTTCCGACACTCGCTCACACCAAACGCGTCGTTCCCGCAACGAAGCAACGTTTTCCGACCGGCGCGCAACCTGTCCACCACCAACCGAAGCACCCCACATACCCGGTGTCCCGATGATAACGCATCGCGCCAGTAGCAACGGGCCGTACGACGCACGACACTAGACCTTCTTCCCTCCCAGCCCCTACTCGTACCAATGGCACAGTGGCACAATTCTCTAGAGTCTGGCACGGGAAACACGAATTCCGTGACGTAGTAGTCTCACGTACGTCCAAACTGGGCACCGTGAGGGACGCACATGTGCCTACGTGGACGTGAGAAAGTGCGAGTGTGCGTATATCGGCCGTATCGGAATTCGAAAGTGGTCCGTTTGTGATGGCAGTGGTCGCGGACGACTGTCCGGCCGAACGTGAGTGCTAACGAGGATGAGCGGGCCGTCCCGAAAAGTTAAGAATCCGCTGCTGACGGCGGCCGGCGTCGGATTCCCGTTCGAGCAATATACGCAGAATGCCGTACTGATGCCCGTCACGCCAGCAACACCTGCCGTGCTCCGAGACGGTGAGTTCCCCTGCGATGCTGTGCGGCTGACGAGGGCTCTGGGTGGGGCTTTCGTTCGTCAGATACGTCAGTCGTTCGTTCGTAGCAGATTTTTTGCGACCAGCGGTCGCGAAAGAATCATGGGCTCAATTGGCGGACGACGAGTCGGAGTTATTGTCGCGATGCCTTGCCTTTTAAAGGATTTACGCTCTTGCGTGAACATCTGTGTCCCACGAGTCGTACGGTCGATAACACGCTGCGAAGACGGGTTCTTGTCTGAGACCGCCAGACGACACGTTCGCTTGGCTTCCCACTGCGGTTCTTTCGTCCTTGCATATGTGCGATGCGATTTCGGTTCGTTGACTGGACAATGAGAGCTCGAGACGCGTAGCGCAACCTCTGCCACCTTTGTACGGGGTTAATCGTCGTTTCAATAAAGTTGTTACGGATTCGTTCCGAATGTTTTTTTTCTGCCATTCAGTTTTAATGTCGGGATCGGTCGGTAATTGAGATGTAACCTTGTTTTTAATCAAGGTCCGCGGTGGTAGCACTGCGGGGGCAAATGTTGATCGATGGAAATTGCGCTTGCTCTGCAGTGCCTGCTTTTTGTTTTTTTTTCGACGCCCGTTATTAAACGAAGCGATTGTGTTTGCTCGTCCCGTCTGTGGTACGATGTAAAATGCAGCTGTAATCTGGTATCGCTTTACGTAGAAATACGATTGTTTGCGCAATATATAATTTATTTAAGGTGGGTGATGCAATGGAGTCAACATGCATATGTACACGAAATTTTTCCACCGCTATCTCGATCAACTTCTGCTGACACGCTCGTATTAATGTCTGAATACGCTGAACTGTTTATGCGCGATAATCGCATGACGGAAGACGAGCACGCTGCAATCGCGGGTTAAATAAAAACTTAAAGCTAATACTGTAACAGTAATCTGAGTAATTTGTACATAAACGATTAGAAGCTCGTTCTCTCGGCACGTGGAGTCGGCCTGGATCCGTATCTTTGTGAATACGGCAAGTCTTGACTCTTTCTCGAGCGTACACAGTACACTATCAGGAAGATTACTAAAATTATGATTAGCAGGATTAGCAGTGCTCCCACGACGATAGCCGCTATCTCCCCTTGCGACAAGTTATCCCATGCTGAAAGATTGATACAGGTCATTATATGTTTATTACAGACATCTATCGAAAAAAAGGTTGGCCAGATATGAGAAAATCCAGAAGCCCTTGCTAATCAAGCATTTCCATCTTAACACCCGTTTTATTCCGTACGCGACGCGTAATTTTATATTACCACGACGCACTATTAATAAACTAATTATATGTTCATCACGCTGATCGATGAATTCGTCACTGCGCGGCCGACAGAAACCTTCTTGTCGGTACGGTTACGAGATCTAAAATGCGCAACAAGCGGAAGTGATCTGTTTGCTCAATACCTGTGACGTCGATCGTTCGCACGTTGTAATTGTTCAGCAAATCGATCGCCTCTATCCTCACCAACGTGGAACAACATGTGGACGAATAATAGAAGGTTACGGAACTTTTCGTCCCTGTTATAAAGTTCGTCCGTGGTATTAAAATGTTCGGCGTTGACGTGACGCGTTTCAAACCTTCAACAAAGCACAATTTTATCCAATTTATTTCAAATACCGTTCTGCATCGACGATCATGCATTGAAGTGTGACTAACACGAAAGAATGTTCGTTTACCTGATCCTGTGTCCTGTACAGTTACATCCACGCTCCAACGAGACTTCGCACATCGATCCTTGTCTAATTTGCCAGCACAGTTGTTGTTATACGAATATTCAATCGTCGGTTTAATATCGTCGACTATCTGCATCGAAGAGAATGTCGAATTAAAGGGAAATTCGGCGTTAGCATTTATTATCAAAGAGCATGTCCGCTTTTCCGCAACGTCAAGAAAAGAAAGTGTATAAAAGTGTCTGGGGAAGCTTTGATACCGTCCGTCGTTCTTTCGTTCCCTCGGATCTTTTATTATTCAACCAACCACACAATTTCAAGCCTGCCACTTTTTCGGCTTCCTCACTTTCGTGTCTACCTTACCTTCGTCGTCCAGCCTTGAACGTACTGATACACCGACTTCTCTGCTGTTTCGGAACCGTCGACAGATAGACTAATCGTGTTGATGGTGTCCTGTGAAATCTCTCTTGGTACGACAACGTCCACTACCACGTTGTTTGTTTGTCCGGCGAACACCCAAACCCTGTGATGCGAGAAAATTCGTTGCGACAGAGAAACGCAAGGACAGGGCCAATAAAGATTTTAATAGTAAAACTTCGGGACCACTCACGAAACTGGTTGCAGGCTGTATATCCGCAAATGCGTGCTTCTCACTTTGAAAAAACAGCGTACTGCTTCCAAATGATTGTTCGTCACGTCGAAGACTGTTCTATGTATCGTGCCGGGAGTCACGATCAAATTGGTGTTGGCGTTTACTTCGATAACGATGCCTTTTCTTTGAACTACCTCCTCCTCTCCGATCTGCGCAAGATCTTCGGCTTCCGAGAATTCTAGCTTATCCTCAGCCTTCACCATTCTCATTGTTATATTATTCGAACGCGCATAAGGCTCCTTTTGAAATTCGCTCTCTTTCACACTGATAGATCTGTCCTGAATGTCTTGTTGGTCCTGAAAATCCCATCGCAGTCACTACTCGCCAGGATATTTATGGATAATAATGCAGCTTTTTCAGAAAGCAATTTTTCAAGTACATTTTTCAGTAAGACGCATTGAACGAATTTCGCTGAAAATTTCGAGATATACCTGCGGTAATGAGGCAGGGTTCCAATTGCTATCGGTCTCATTGTCGGCGATTGAGGTCGAGTTATAGCCGATTGAAGTTGGAAAGACGAAAGCTCCGGTTTGATCGCGTTTGATACTCGTTTCCGAGACTATCGATCTCTCGATAATGGGCTTTATTCTTCGCGATGCTCGAGACTTTGCAATTTCTTCCGATTCCACGTCCTCTATGCCGTCGACTGCCTCCAACATAGAATAAAAGACAAAAATCTGTACAGTCATAACCGTTGCATTTATCTAGCGTTGCTCTGTCACAACATCCGTCTTCGAACCACAAATATATCAATCACTTTCCCTGGCTATTCGATCAATTTCTCAAACGTCGAACACAGCAAACGTTGCACTTGTCGGCGGGCGTAATAAAAGAAAATAAAAACAAACAGACGATCTTCCGGACGGCCATGTGCGTCAGCCTCCCGATCGCACGAGAAGTTGGCGGGCAAAGGCCAGTTGATCGTGGCCGTCAGGCGTTGCACAACATGGTGTATGTATGTACGAGCGAGAAGAACGCTCTCGCCCGAGGCTTGGCAGTTGTCAGCCGGTCGCCGTGTCATGTGGAAGTTAATTCGCGCGATATTTAGTGAAAAGTCGAGGCCGAACGGTGAAGTCTCTCGTTCGTTGGCTGTTCGTCAGCATTCAGGTGTCATGACAATCTGACTCGTGTCACCGGAAAAACTTTTCGTTTCGACGCATTCGGCCTCTGCGAAGGAACGTTGCAATACGTCTTGGTACGTAGAAAAAAAGAGATTGGCAAAAGAGTGAAGGGTAAAAAGTAAAGCCGGTGGTTTGTTGGATTAATTTACCGTATGTCGGACAAGTTCCGGTAACCTGACGTTTTTGACATATTAGCCAGAGAGAGCGAGAGCGAGAGAGAGAGAGAGAGAGAGTTGCTCCGAGATTTCGCGTTTCCGATTCCTGATTCGACAGAAAACGCGGATGCTGGTGGCCTGATTCAGACGGCGCGCTATTTCTGGTCGCCGAGGGTGTGAACTTTGCATTATACTGATTATTTATATCTACCTGCGTCTTGTTAATGTAGTGGAACGAGCCAAAACAGAATGCACGAGGTCTGTTTCGGGATACAGGTACATGGCGCGTTTTACCGATTTAGACGTTTTCGCTATACAGAGTGGGTGGCAGGGAAAATGTATTCCTTTTTATTTTCATTATCCACATCCGAGGCTCGGCGTGTCCGATTTGCATCGCGAACCGGATGAGCGATCATCGAAAATTACAGAGCGCCCAAGTGAAGCGGTCACACACTTCATATTTACCGTTTATCCTTGATTTTCCGTTCGGTAAGTTAACTCTCCCGCCACTAGAGTCGATCAACCTCGATTTCGAGGCTAACACTGCGACACTGTAGTTCGAACTTCCTACCCCTAAAAGCTTCAAGCGCCAGTCACCTGGTGGCGCCTCCCACGCGTTTACTTTCACCCCTTCAGAGTGATGCATACCTACGATACAATCAGAATGATCAGTCATCGTTTTAACCTGAAAACAACTTCCTTCTTCACCGCGCAATCCCGATAACAACGTAATCTTTTTCGCATCTCTGCTTTGACCACCTGCATCCCTTCAATCCGCTCATTCGACGTTGAAGTCCGCGATGGTAGAGGTGAGTTTGTGGTTAGATTGCATACGGACGTTCTTCAATTATTTTTTATTTCTCGGATTTATATTTCCACGGAATAATTACGGCTATTGTCTCATTGTTCATTGTCATTGTCACGAATAACGCCTTGACGCAATGCACAAACATCGACGCGGAATGAACGACACGGATCGATACACGGTTGCCGGTTTGTAAAGATCGCACGAACCGACGTGGGCGTATTTCGGCAGAAGCATCCTTTACCTTGCACCGACCGCTTGCGAATTATTAGCCGAACATCATTTGCCGCGGAAAATTTTCCACGTAAGTTCTCCGTACCCCACCGCGAACAGCGCGCCGTCATCGAAATTAAACTGCTCCGCGTGCAGCGGCAGCTCGCAGTTTCGCAAAGTTTCCATTTTCAAGGCAGCGAATCTATCGACGTCCGATGCTTATTTCCTGCCGCCGATGTAAACAATACGCCCGGCCGTTGTAGTTTTTCGCTAGACAATAAGAACTGGCACGCAGCGACGTCTCCTTCACGAAATCACGAGTCGATGTTCTATACCGACGTCACCCGCTATATTTAGTCCGCGACGTCTCGATAGAGGAGGAGACACGTGCTACGTCCGCCGACATTGTACGCGCGGCTGACTAGTTCGTCGAATGCTCGAAATTGAAGGGAAAAAGTTACGTGATTATCCGCGCGCTCGCTCGTCCCGCCCGTTTTCGATTCGATTTGCTCGGGTGCAAAGACAACATCGGGCTGCAGCTCCAACTAGAACTTACCGGTGGGTATTTCAAGCACAGCCCCCGAGAGAATTCCCCAAATATCGATGTGGATTCTGGCCGTGCCGTCATCAACCCGGAATTCCACTTCCGTGTACCCCTGCAGGTCGCCTCTTTCTATTAACACGCTCTGCGGAGACACGAACGGTCTCACAAAGGGATCCGGGCTCCATTCAAAGCGGTTTATTGCGGCATTGTCGTGTTTTGTACTTACGTCGCGCTGGAAATTCGAACCTCCAACATCGTTTCCACTTCCTGCCAGTTCCTCGCAGTTGAAGCTGACGTAGATCTAACAGGAAAGTGCGCATTGCTAATGAACCTTAGAGAAGACACATCGGTTAGCGCTGAAATTATTGATTAAAAATTGCGTACCGCACAGTCGACGGGGAATTCTGAGGTCGATTCCTTGCGCAGCTCGGTTTCCGCGAAGTTGAACTTTTGAACGTTGCCGATAAACGGGTTGTCTGAAACAGTACGATCCGAGTTAAAGATCTGCAGCGCCAGCTATTATGGCAGGGACATGAGTAATGCCGTAAAACCGTATGAGCACGATTGTCATCTGCGTACATCATGCTACATGTAGGAAACAATGTGTATCACGTATTATCATTCTGCTCCCAGGGCCCCTACATTAATATTTATCTTGTGATGCAGTGCGAAACAATGGCTTCCCCTGTATCTAAAAGCCGCCTACGAGACCGGTTCGTTATATGTTTTAAACATGCAATTCCGGGGTTGTATCACGCGGCGCATAAATTTCGTGGAAGCTTTGCAACATATTACACGTGCGTGCCATTTCTTATGCAAAGTTGTTTGCGTGGCAGTTGCTTTCAGTACATTTCGTAAAAATCTGTTTTGTAAACCGTTGTCGGTCGCCTTGATTACCTTGATATTATTAAGAAATAAACTATGTATGGCAAACATACACAATAAATGAACCGACGTCTAACTGTAGCTTCGTGTCATGAATGATATGTGCGTCACAGAAGTTCAGTGCTCTTTGATAAGAATTCCGATTACGATTAAAATTGCATCTCCAATGTCATCATCTTACCGGCGCTTCTCGTAGATCTCACTTCCTCGCCATCTCTGCTCACTTCTATTTCTTCAACGATACAATATCTTCAACATAAAATAAACCATATTTATACATATGACTTTTTTTTTCGAAGATACATTCACTATGAAAATCATTTTGTTCACTGTCACACACTGCACGTTACGTTCGCTGACGTACCTGGAGCACCGGGACTGTCCAGGATTGGTCACGTTTCTCCATTCACCCTTCGACTGAACTTCCACCCTCTCGTCCAACCACCTTCGACGCCCATCCACGTTCTCATCCCTTTCATCCTCCACCCCATATTTCCCGCGATCGTTAATACCACTTTTCAATATCCGAACTCCGCCGCCCGCTGCATTCTGTGCATTGAGCCCTCTAACGCGAACACCGCAGAAGGTGTAAGACGCGAGGACACAGAGAAGAAGACACTTTATCATGGCACGATCCTGTTTGAGAATTTCCGACGAGAGGTCCGTCGTAAAAATGAGCCCGGCTCTTATAAGGTTCGAGTCGCCGTGGTACTCGGCACATATACCGATAACGAAAGGCAAACCTGGGCGTCGTCGATGGTCGTTGCACAATTGAAATTGTGCCGTTACGTGTCTCCTATGTCCTCTTCCCGGTACGGAAGAGGTCTACTAACACGTATGTATGAATTTCGACGGCCGGCGCGTGTAAAGATTGACAGGATGCGCCAGTGACGTTAGCCAAAGAAAGTAAAACCGTCGTACCGACGTTCTTATGTGGCTCATTATCTTCGTCATTGGGACCCATTGTATCCTGTTCAATATTGACTGTTCGTGAATAAGGCGTCCCGGGCAACGTCAACGTGGTGCGGGAATACTGTAATGTCTATTAAAGAACGGGGGAAATTCGTTGGAATATCTGGCGACCTTTCACGTTTGAAGTCGCTGATAAATCATTTGTCATCCTGATGAAAAAGATCGTTTCCCCTTTCGGCCGAGCTCTTTGTTGTGCCAGCGAAATGCGTGATGTGTTCAATGCGGATTAATTAGCGTGTGGTTATCGGGAGAGAAACGCGAGGAACTTGCATTAATCACGATAACGAAACGTCGATCCTATTATGAGCAGGGCTTTTGTAAGAGACTATTGAGGATCGAAGACCTATCGAATGTAAAAGTTTAGTTACAGCAGTCACTTTTAGCGTTTGCATTCCTTTCTCTATTCGTTACTCCAAATTCATTTTTTATATAACTACTATGTTACTACTATGGAATTTGAATTATTTTCTGTGACAGTTTTATTTTTGTCTGTAGTCTGTAGTCGGGTAAATTATATTTTTTTAGATCTAGTTCATATTAGTCTTAAATTAAAACATAATCCGCCATCTTGGAGCATTCGCCGAGTTTCAAGTTACCTCTCTGCCGAATTTCATGAAACTCGTTTACGTATTTTTGCTGTGAAGACGTAACAAACGGACAGGCAGATAGACAAACTCACTTTCGCATTTCTAATATTAGTTTGATACGTATAGAGAGGAAGAAGGTCAGTCAATTTACAAACACTCCATATGTGGATAGGTAAGCTGAAACACTCGTTTATTTTTCAGACGTCGAGATCGACAACTTCGTAGGTCAAGAGCTGACCCAATCGAAAGATTTGACAGTGGAGCCAAGTGGAAATATCGACTTTCCGTCTTCGACCACGCCAATTAGCGGACCTCCGCGTGCGGACGAATTTAAAGACCCATCGAATCAGTCGCAAAAGCAGGGCTACTTCACCACCATCCTATCGTCGCTTCCGAATCTTTCGCTGTCGTCGATTAAAGCAGATTCGGCTCAGCCGCCACAGGGAAGTCAAAGTCATGAGAATTTGGGATTGACGCCACCGGCTAATCCTTACGCCCACGATCGACATGGACCACTGCCGGAGACGACGCCATTCATAGCGATCGATCCTCGAGACTTGCGAGGAGTGCAGTCGTCGGCATCCGCGGAAGGTCAGAGTTCGGCAGCTGCTGGGAATATTTCTGCACCGCCCTTGCCAACAGTCCCGCGAACGGCTCCGTCGTCTGCTAGCGGTAAGTCATGCACATTGTAAATATTCATTGTATAACTCAAATTGAAGAATGGACGAGATTTTTATACGCCGAGAGTTACGGTGGTAGAATGCTGCGAGATTTACGGCTGAACTCGGTCATGTTTATCGTCTCGTAAAAAATATCGTCAAGAGAAATTAGTGCGACACCTCATAAAAATTCTGCTAGATTTAGTCGTGCGTTATAGGCGTCGTTATAGTTATTTCAACGTTTACGCCGAATGCGCACGCGCGGCGGAAAATTTCCAGCCTGTTCTCATAACAATGTACCGTTTCCCGCTTTCATGCGATTGCTGCTGACATCGATAGTCGTTTTTGTCCACGAAACCGGTTCCAACTTCCTCAATCGCATCTCAACGACGATTCCTCCTTTCTTTCAGGACCAGTTTCCTACCGGCTGGGCAATCAGAGACGCCTGAAATACGTGCCTCCGCCTGATTTGACGTCAAGCGCCAGCAAACAGTTTCCGACGCCGTCTACTCAGAGCTTTCCTCCGTCTCAAACTTATCAATCACATCCGAGCATCTTCAATCCAAATGCAGCCGCTGATCCGACGCCAAGCTTCAGCCCTGTCTCTCCTCAGAATCTCGGGAACACACCAGTCGATCAGTCTCTAACAACTCCGGACCAACATTCGCGAAATTCGTCGCTTCAGGGATCCTTCCGCTCCAGTCCGAGTCTTCAGCAAGCGTCGGAGAATCAGAATCCGTATTATGAGAGCTCGTTCGCCTCTGGACCGCCAGGATACTCAGCTTCCTCTTCAAAGCCCATCCCGACGAGGATACCGGAGCCTGCGACACCTCAGAATACTCCGGCAAACGTTTCGTTCGCAGGATTCGGCGCGTACAGGAGTCAGGAGCTGCTAACGACGCCGGCGTTCGAGAAGGACCCGTTTAAGGACGTCAGTGAGACCAGCAGTCCGTTGGAGGTGAAGCATAATACCTCCCAAACAGGCAGATTAGAGGCATTTCCTTCCAGCAATACCGCTGATCAGACGTTTACGCCCATTTCGGCGGCCCGAGTCACTGAGAAATTGGAACATCTGCTGGCTGAACGAGAGGAGAAGCCTTCTGCTGGATTACCGGATTTCTCAACGGATTCGGCTCAGGTTGACGTGAAAACGAAGAGCGAAGAGAGCGAAGTAGTTTCGGATTTAGCGAATGACGCGCTGTCGGACGTTGATCTCGGAGAAGAACCGCAGGAAACTGCCAAAGAGACTTCGCAGTTGCTGAGTACTGTAAACGAGAGTGCGAACGCGTCGGCTAGCAACGTCGTACGTTCGGCGAATTTGCAGCAGCAGTATTATCAGTCCGAGCCCACGCCCGCTTTACCTGGCGCACATTTCTTCGACAGGCAATCTGATAGAAAATCGAGTCCAAAGCCGAGTGCGAAACCAGAGACTATCATCGCTGGTGGTCATCCTGACGCGAATCCTTACGCCACCAATCCTGGCACGTTCTTTGACTCTTTCGCAAACTCGAGGAATTATTCATATCCCAAACAAGCAGCACCAGGTTTCGAGATACCAAAAGAACCGGCGAACGTGCCTCCTCAACGTTACGGAGCCTTCCAACCGACTTCACAATCCTCCGCAACCGCACCTGCAGCAGCTTTCTGGACAGGAAATCAGAGTTCGACATGCGACACTTCTGCCCCTGCTCAACCTCAACCACCCCCGACATTCTACAATCCTGCGCAGTTTATGAATGAGAAACCAGGCCCATTAGTGGGAAACGTTTGTAATCCATCTGGAGAACAGCCGCATCAGTTTCAACCGTACTTCGACAGTGCAGGAAACCAGCAGTCCAAACCACCGTCTGGAGACGGCGCATTCTACTCGCCGCCGTCCATTTCGATGGTCGCTGCTGTTCCCGAACCAACAGGTTCGGCTACTCTGAGTCCTGTTCAGACGTCCGTGAATCCACTCATCGGACGCACCTCGCCAGACACCGTGCCTCCTAGTCTGCAAGCTTTGGTAAATGCGGAATCGCAGGTGTGAATATATTTTCGTACGTCGCGCTTCATTATTTTTATGCTTCTCAGGCAAGTGGCGCGTCAGACAAGCGGATGCAGTACAGACCAGTCTACCACCATTGGTTCCACCGCAAGGAGGTGGAGAACAAAGTGCTATGGCTTCCGTTCTCCATGCAGGACAGCCTGCAGCTCGAGGAAGCGCACAATTCCAGCGAAATAACGCCGGAAACCTCCGTCGCGACGGACGGAGGTCGTTACGACGTCGAGATCCTTCGACGTAGAAGGTCGCCCGTTTATTGGACCGGGAGTGCGACGGAAGTTAGAAGATGTTCTTGGTTTTGCAAAGGACCTTCCGAGTCTCGTTACGTTCCGTATGATGAGAGCACGGCGCAGAGGCTCGAAGAGGAATTTAAACAAGCTTGCTTGACGACTGTATGGAACAGGAAAGTTGACTTAAGCAATGGGGAGTACATTATTTTCCACAGCGTCAACGTGCAGGTTCACTACCTACAGGCCACGTCTCCAGAATTAGCCGCCTCGTGGGGCAACAGTGCCGTAAGTCGATGAATTATGAAAATTCATAAGCTACTTCAGCGCGCCACAAAAGATTTCGAACGTGCGTAACAAAACGTGGCCATGAGTTCCTTTTCAACGAGTTCCTTCAGTATTTCAAAGGAATATTTGTCGCTTCTTCCGCTCCGTTTGTTCCCCCTCGCAAGTGACGTCGCTCGCATATACATCATTCGTTGCAACCTTCGAATTTATCCGCACACTCTTCAGGACGCACTCCCACCGATATCTCTCGGGCATCTCTTAATTTCTTTTACATTCCATTTTACCAGCGCACGCATGGTTTTGTTTGAAACTTTGCAACTGATTTCTGCAGGGATCAGAGGAGAGTACATATTTGCAGGGCGCGAACACGAGGCCGCGGGTTGTCAAGAGAGGCGTCGACGAGTTCACTATCGAAGACGGCGAGCCGGAGAAAGTCGATCATCTTCTGTTCCTCGTTCACGGGATTGGGAGCGTTTGCGATCTGAAATTCCGCACCGTCGAGGAAGTCGGTAAGTCGGCAGGAAATTGCAAATTGTCCCGGTCGCCTCGAATGCGATCGATCCGAAACTGTGTGAACGATAATTTCCGCTTGCAGTCGACGAGTTTCGAAGTATTTCGCTGCAACTGGTTCAGTCGCATTATCGCACGGCCAGTGAGCAGGGAATCGTGAATAGGATCGAGGTGTTGCCCATTTCGTGGCACGCGACCCTTCATTCGGAAGACACCGGAATCGATAAGAAACTGCGCGCCATCACGTTGGAGAGCATCCCGAAATTGCGCCACTTCACCAACGATACCCTTCTGGACATACTCTTCTATACTAGTCCGATTTATTGTCAGACGATTATTCAGACCGTCGGAGACGAGATGAACAGACTGTTTTCCCTGTTCAAGGAGAGGAACCCTGTCTTTGACGGAGGAATTTATCTGGGCGGACATTCTTTAGGTAGCTTAATTTTGTTTGATTTACTGTGCCATCAGAGACCGAAAGATTCGGAGGAAGAAGAGGAAAATGACGATGAATTAAATACACAGTCAACGGTGAGTAATTTCTATCAAACTATAAGTATATACTCTCGCAAACAAGACAATTTTATAAGCTGCGTAAACCACATTTTGTAATTTTCTATTCTTTTAGGATAAAGATCATCTCGGTCCAGTGAAACCCTTGCCTGCACCCGTCCTCAAACGTCGTCTTAGCAAGAGAATTAGCTATGTCATGGGCGCAGCTGGAACTGGCCAACCTTTCATACATTATCCACAGTTGAATTTTCACCCACGTGCCTTTTTCGCCCTCGGGAGCCCAATTGGTATGTTCGTTACGGTTCGTGGCATCGATAATCTCGGAGAAGACTTCGCTCTGCCAACCTGTCCAGCCTTCTTCAACGTTTTCCATCCCTTCGATCCGGTTGCATATAGGGTTGAATCCTTAATTAATCCGGATGCACACAAATTTCGCCCAATGCTGATACCGCATCACAAAGGCCGAAAAAGAATGCATTTAGGTAACTAGCGTGCTATCTGATTAAGAAGGCTACATGCCACGTTGACTATTCAATATTTTCACTTTACTGCAGAATTGAAGGAAACGATGGCTAGAGTCGGCGCAGATCTTAAACAAAAATTACTCGACTCCGTACGAAACACGTGGAACTCTGTCTATCAACTAGCCGTGTTCCACAGGCCAGACAATCAGGCTTTAGAGAGAGAGATTGATAAAGTTGTGGAGGAACAGCTGCATAACCCGCCAACAGTACCAGAACAGAATATCGACGATGGAGGTGCCGACATGAAGGTCGGCAGGTTGAATGGTGGTCGTAGGATAGATTACGTTTTACAGGAAGCTCCTTTCGAATACATTAACGAGTACATTTTTGCGTTAACCAGCCATGTCTGTTACTGGTTAGTAATCCAATCAAAATCCTCGCGTGTCAGTCATCGTTCCAGATACTTACCGAATACAAAACTGTTCCCATTACAGGGAGTCTGAAGATACGATGTTAATGATGCTTAAGGAGATCTACGGCTCCATGGGAATACAAACCGATGCGCAACTTCCGCAACACACGCTGTCGATTGAAAGGGTGACCCCGTCTCCGTCCTCATCTCTGTCGCCGACGTCAATCAAGAACGACAGCACCGGTGCACTCCCAATTCTCGGCGTCGACGTGACGGCACCCATATCGGGAAAACCAGTAGGGCCCCCGCCAAAAACTGGCTTCGTCCGGAAAACGTGATTGGAGAGACCACGTTACGTCCCCGGGAAGTTTTAATGCCGACGACACGAGATTTGGGACGGTCGGGAACGACGCAGGCGTTGCGCCCGACAACGAAACCAACCATGCAGAATAAGTCGCGAGGCTGCGACGCTTGTTATGTCAGATTCGTCGCTTGTCTTCGTTTCTAAGGATTGTTCTAGATTAGAAGAAGTGTTTCGGCAAAATTCGCACGATCGTCGGCCTACGAGAGCAATTATTAAGTGATAACGAAAAGGTTACGATACATATGTTAACAAAGATAAACTATAACGTCCGCCTATTTTTCGGCCGATGTAAGATACGCTGTTGACGCTGATACGCTGATAAGGTTGTGCGAGTATGAAGAGAATGGGAACGAAGTGCGTCATTGTGGTGCACGAGAAATGTCGCTTGTTCGAATTATCCGAAACAGCGGATCGACGCTTGTAAATATCAGATCTTTAACGGAGAGTCGGAGAGATGACAGGATATATCAAATTTTGCAAAGTGCGGATGGGAATTGTTCGGTATTTATTGCATTCTTCTCGTACGCGCGATTATTTTAATAAATCACTGTATTCTTCTACTGTGGCATTCTCACTACTACCTTCCGAGTTTTCGAAAGGCGCTTTCCCGCCTCCTCAAATCTCACGCAAAAACTAGTAATAAACTTAAAAAAGACCCAACTTTTTTAAAAGAATCACTTCAAAAATCATCAAACTGAACAGCTCAATTATCGAGAACGACGGCATGTCGTAAAATGACCCGCATTGACGTGACTACGTTCGCGGTACGCGACGAAGAAAAAAAGATCCGAACGATTAAACGTCAATGCGCGTTATTACACCTTTGAAGAACCGTGAAGCCATTATCGCTGGAAAGAAGGCCGATTCATCTTAACGACACGGCGTTTCGTGCTGCGGACGGATGATCGAGACTGACGTCGGCTTATCGTGCGGCTTGGTTTCAGTTGGCCAACATAAAAAAGAACGCTTCGGCACATGCACCCGCGGAGCCTATCACGGAACGCTAATTAATTGCGGTGCAAGCCCGACTCCTCCCGCGGGTAGTCCACCCCGCAACCCCTCCCGAAACGACTGCTTTGCATTTTGCGTGCAGGCCCTCGTAAAACTACATGCCTGTCAGGCCGGGCGAATTTCAAGATGATTTATCGTCCTCGCGAAACTAAGTTTTTCGCGATACTTCGTGGCTTCGGTCGACCGTCGGCTCTCCGCAAGGGGCAGCCGACACTTTTATACATGCAATCGTTGCGGGGCTTGTACCATCTGATCGTTTCGAGGAAAGTCCTCGCCATCGGTATCTTCACAACTTCCAAAACCTCCCATCAGTCCCATCCTCGATTCCATTAACGACGTAATATCTTGTACGCCGGCGAGAAGCTCTGCGAGGAATTCTCGCGTTCTTCTATTCAATGCGATATTTATATTCGAGGCACATAGTGGAGAGGCGTCATAACGCTACGCTGCGGACGAAAGGAAATCTGATGAAGCGCGTCAGGCGACAAACAGCGAATACAATATTCACGCGCCTGCCATCGTACGCGTCTCACATGACACATAGCCGCGCTTCCTTTTCACCAAACGAATGCGCGCCAACACTCGCGAGACAGACGTTTATGCTCAACGCCACTGGCTGAGGGCTGAAGGAGAGGAGGGTGGATTTTACAACGAGAGCGAGCGAGTGATTTACACCTCGGAAAAAGTCCGTGACGTTTACGATACCTACTCGCGAATTATTTATAGCGTCTGGCCGTGCGGAGATGTGCCTTCGGCCAGGTATGTTCTTTCCCACTCTCCCACCAACGTTTCTTCCTCAAGGATGAATGTCGACGTTGCGATGGAAAGACCTTTTTTTCTGTTAACTATATTGAAGATTAGCAGGAATCGTAGACATGCTTGGGATACTTTGGTACCATCACGTTCTCGCCACCGTCTTTTACGGCTTTCACTCGTGGAAGCTCGAGTGAGCGGCGAGTGCATCGTGGTGCTCTTGTTCGTGATTCCGAATGGTCTGTGATTTTCTCGCTGCAAACGTTCCTGCCGATTCCTGATAATTGATTGGTACGCGAAGGCGTGGACACGCTTACTTTCACTTTGCGGGATAATGATCTGCGACGATGAGTCGGTACGATCGCGGCGACAATACTCAAGACGTTCGATTTCTATCGAATGCAGGATCGTTTTCTAATTTTTATACGAGACCTTCCTTTTTCTCAATATTCCCAGAAAGCGGACGCTGTATAACGGAGGATGCTTAGTTGGCATTCAAAATTTGGCGCGTTCACGTCGAGCTTGCAACGTGCAGCTTGTGCAAGTTTCACGCAAGCGCAATTGATGCTTGTCTCCTCTTCCCCGTTCTGCTCTCCTTCAACAGACTATTATACACTTTAAGCCCCCTACACACAGTGCTAGGCGCGCACAAAGGTGTATTTAAATAAAATTACTTTATGTAACGGCCGGCAGTGCGAGAGAGCTGCTCCGTTTAGCAGCTCGTCGCGTTGTTAACCATCAGCCGACATCATGATGAACGAAGTCGCGCCAAAGACATTGTGAGTAGTTCAATTTGCACCCTGTCGCACCCAATTTCCTAGTTTTAACGAGACAAGGCAAACATTTTCACCTACCCAATTACGAAATTTCGATACTATTCGCATAGTTATTCCCTATTTAACGGTATTACACCAACGCAAGCTTGGCAGGAGTTCGTGTACTAACGTCGAACAACTCCATTATCCCATTTCTTATATCCGATTGCCGGGCAAAAAACTTGTTCTTAAAGAAGCAGACTTTCCGCTTCCAATCTATGATGTGTGACAGGTACGTTATATGGACTGCCTTATCAAATTCTCAAGACCAGCCCGCGTGCGAGTCTGACCGCGCTTACTGCCACAAATTCCACCTCAATTCTAGGTCGATTCATCTAAGCGTCATCCGCACGCATTGAATCGACCATTGTTTCGCATACGACTCTATTATCTCAACGTCGTCGGCCGTTCGGCACCTCGCGCACAATTCCGCCGCGAAATCCCGAAATTTTGGATTTTTGCCTATTTCCGCTCTAATTCGCCAGACGGACATATGGCTTTTTGGCACGTGTCCATCTCTGCCCTATTCTCTGGAACAACTCGGCGCTTCGTGACTCGGCCGTTATCAAGATTTGGCGATCAAATTCGAATTTCAAATTAATCCCGACTTTTTGGCTACCCACTTCTGTCCGTCTCCCTTCATCCCTCGTCGGCGGGGTAGGGGGGAGGGGGTGGGACGGACGTTAAAAGCGGCCTGCTCATGTTTTTCCACCCGGTGCCCTAATTGACGGCGCCGGTAAATGATCGACACGCGATCAATGCTGAGTCAAATAAACAAACAAAAACGGCGCACGTCGAAACGTAAGCTCTGACATAAATATTATCCGCGTTATGCGAATTTGTCACGCCTTCGGCTCTGTTCATCGACACCGAATGATCGGTTCGTAGGTACGTGGGCAGTCTGGATAACAGCGTTTCGGACGACCTATTGTGCACCCTGTTCTCGCAGATCGGCGTCGTGAGAGGATGCAAGATCATCAGGGAGGTAAGGGAGAGAGGAAGAGAGAGAGAGAGAGAGAGAGCTTTTGCATGCAACGTCGTTTGTCGTTCGTCCCGACACCGGGCTTTTTTAGAGCGCGCGGGCCTCTATATTCTCGCGACTGACGGGACACGCTGATTGATATCGAGCCATTGTCACGCCTTTCCGGAATCGCCGTCGGCACCCTTTGGCCTCCGCGTTCTAATAAATTTCGCTTCTAATAAATTTCGTCGCGCCGCTCGCGAGTCTCGCGCGCAAATTTATAGTAGAGGCCGAGAGCATGCTTTCAAACGGGATAGGCTTTGAAAGGCGACCGTGCGGTGACGGTTCTATCTTATGCAGGACAATGATGTTTACAGAGACGCGCGTGCGGAGACGTGCATGCGTGACCAGTGAGAGAAAGAGAGAAAGAACGATGAAAAAAGGGAAACGGGCGTGATAAAGAGAGAGATAGAGAGGCAGGGCAGACGTGCGGAAAAAGAAGCCGAGAGTGCCGAGACACACGAGGTTCGTACACTTTTCTCCTTGATTCTCGTCAAACTCTATCATCCCCTCATTTTTTCCCGCTCGCCATACTGTCGGCCGATTGCATGTGTTGCGAGACGCACGCTCGTCGTCGAATTCCGCGCGTGCACGTCGCGAGAAGTGTTCTCGACCATTGCGCAAGCACGACACACGAGATTATCCAATCGAGACGCATCGACACGTGGACCAGCTTCATTATATTCGTACGCGTGAACGTAATTACGCGCGCTGTAAAAGGCTTCTTCGCCCGAAATCCCGTTGCGCCTTTCGAAATGACGCTCCCGCTACCGCGTGAAATTGCTACTTTGTCGTCGTATTATTTTGACGAGTTAATAGACGTAACGAGCGAGGGCGTATTAAATGATCGTCGGCGCGGGATCGAGCGATCGCGTGAGAACATCGGCGCTCCCGTAACATTTATCGCCGACTACGATTCCGCGCGCATAAACGTGTCGACGGTTTCTCTTAATATGTTGATTAATCCTTGTCGCCCGAGGCGTCGTCGCTCTCGATTAAATGAAACGCGAAAAGATTTGGCTCCTGGCACGGAAAGACGGCAAACGTCATTTGGCAAACGTCCCGTCGGCATAACGGGCTAAAGATCATCGTGTCCTTCATGTAGGCACTCGTACTCACGAGGATTATCGGAAATCACTTTGGTAAGCAATTTTATATAATATCTGTTTCTCCGTTCTGGTGTTGCCATCGGTTGCTGCGACGTGCCACGAGGGTCTCGAGTATCCACGGACCAGGCGACGGATCAAGATCGTGTTTCCTTATTTCTAGCCGCGCAGATGGTGTGCAAAAAACCTGTAACAGTGCAAATAAAACTGACTGATCGATGGCTGATGAATAAAGGCAGACGCGAGCTTCGGTGGCATTCTTGAGCGGACTGCACTTTCTGCGACCACTGTGGAGTTCCTTGAAATCTCTATTCTTTCTCCTCTCCATGAAATCCTCAATTTAGCTTTACATCGTGAGGTCAGAGTTATAGCGCGAGTTACGTCGATCCATGGCAGTCTCTGGCTAGATCGATTCTATTTTAGTTCTAGCCAGCGTGCATACACCCACTTTACTCCGCGCGCGTTCGAGCTTGCTTGTCACTGCGCCATGAAACGCGAGCTTGCAGAACTATCAAGGAGATTAGTGCTCAAACCGTAGGTGTCGTTTGCACCCGCCGTTCGTCATACCGTCCTCATCAATAATCCTTCATACTTTCTCACATCGACCGATAACCCGCAAAATGACACAAGTACAAATTCTACTTTTCAACATCCTCCTCGTCGAATTCGGCCGTTTACACTTGCATCGACTTGTATATACGGCATTACAGATTATTTGAACGCGTTAAAGTGTCGCGTCATGTGTTTAACGCTCGCACACGAGCAGAAAGTCGCGTCCACCCAAGCAGCCGTTCTCTCCTCTTACTCGTGTCGTTAATGACTTAATTTCTATAACGATGCCGTTTTCCCCAGACGGTTCTTTCTTCCGTCTCTCGCCGGCGGTAACTTCTCTCGGAGTTACGACCCTTAGCGCGCTGTTATTGCGAGATACCGTACCGTATTATCGCCGGTTCTTTGATGACTCTTAATAATTGCGAGCGAAAGGCTCGAAAGGCAGAGCCGCGCGGACGTTGGATGTTAAGGGAAAATGTACAACGAACAATGAAGAACGGGGCACGCAACTGCGAACGGTTATCTGGGTAAGTACAGCGTCAAGTTACTTAATGCGCTCGCGTGTATCAAGTGACAGCGGACAGTCTAACCGCGAATTACGCCCGTCGCAATTATCCGGAATTAGAACGTCGAAATTGCCGTCGCCCGGAGGTCGATCGGTGAAAATATGATAGTACACGACTAGCGACAAATGAAACATTTTCGCGAGCAAAGAGATGCGCACGTAGATGAAGCAGAATTCCGCGCGAATGCCGTGTCGACGAGAGGCACATCGTGGGCCCAGCATCCAGAGATACGTTTAATTTGATATGAAGCAAGAATTCATTCGAATATCAAGTTCCGTAAATTCGAAGGAAAACTGCATCCACCCGATTCCACGTTATTCCCTGCACTATCCTGCTGCACGCACCCATACGGCAAGCCTTTAGAGTCCCTGGGGGGTGAGTCGTATCATCGTTCGACGTATTAAAATCGTTATTCAGCGCTGTGCAGCCGACATCGTCATCGGGCGATGCTCGCTATCGCTTTGATAGTTAATGTGTATCAATATTTTATGTATTCCGCATAAGCAGCGCGACAGGTATTTGCGTTTATTAGCTATAAACCCCCTGCAGGTGGGAGCGTCGGTGCAGGACGGATTTATGGCTGGCGTTCTTCCCGCAGAGATGGCAGCCGAAGTAAGACGGTGGGGCTGCCGGAAGACAGTGGAGTTTGAGAGAACGTCGAGATGAGGTTTTGCGCATTATACTGTCGCGCGAGAGCGCTGAAACGGGGCTATTCCGAGGTCCCTCTTTATGTAGGGATAGGCGCGTAACGATCACGAGCCGTCGTTCGCCGTGTATCGATTCGCTGCCACGCCGAGGTCAGTTTAACGCCACACCGAAGATTACCGCGAAATTTTACAGGCAGCCCATTCCCCGGAATGGCGATTCTGTCATTTTATTCATCGAAACGCAACGGCCGCGCGCCGTGATTAACGGACAACATTTTTGCGAAGCGCATTGTAAGACAGATTGATGAGAGGATCGCGCTATTGGAAATTCTGTCGCTCCGCAATTTGAATATCGGAGCGCGCAGATTTGTCAGCGGCGCGTCAAGCATTTAAATACTCCCCGTCGCTCTCTGTGCCCGGTCGAAATCCGAAGTGCAGCGAATCGACAACAGGTCTCCGCACGATCTATGGCCTCAATTTATCTAAGAACGAATCGCGACGCACCGAACTCTCCCCCGCCGCCGTCCGGACGGCAGAAAAAAAGGAATACACCAATTCGGCGAAAAAAATGATCGTCGAATCGGGCCCAGGAGACGTGGCATACGAGGCGGCCGACGGTTTTTTTCGCTTCGCGCGAAAGCGCGAATAACCGGGTCGAAAAAATGGCAGGCGAAAAGAAACATGGAGCGCGATAAATCGCGCCCTCGCGAGCGCGACCGATCAGTTTTTGATTTACACCGCGGGTCGGGGGAGGAGGGGAGGCCGAAGGCGGGGAGGGTGCGAGCCTTTCAGCGCGGAACAATAAAACGACCCGCCCCCGCCGCGGAAAAACGCTCCGTTTCGACACATTGTACGCCTTTCATCCGCCCTGCCCCCTGTCCTGCGAGGCATACGCACAAATGGAGCGCGGAGTGCATGCGCGCATTATCTGCTCTCCCTCTGTGCTCCGACGAAGTCGTCCAATGTATTACCGGCGCGGCAAGCGAGTTACGACTGCGTCTGATGTCTAATTAACCGGGACTGCAACCGGTCCCGACATTATCCTTTTGGTCGTGCGAAAGGTACGGCGCGCGCTATATGGCTCGCGCAATGTGTACCGACGCGGGTATATTCCCGGGGCTGAGTGGGATATTCCACGAGGTGGGACCCGTTTTTGATATCGGGCATTAGCTCAAGATCGTCAAGCAAGTTGGCGAATAAAACTGGCCGGAGGCTGGCTGCACTGCGTCGCGCTGGAATAATGGGTGTTTCGGGTCGAATGGTTGGTGTTATGTCGGGGGAACTTTGCTTGTCGGCGCACGTATTCGGCGCTCGGCCACGGGATCCCTGTCGCAGTTCGAATTAATAGAGACGAGGACGCTGAGTGGTGGTGCCGAAGGACGGTGGCCGGCGGTGGTAGAGTTAAGATGCCCTTTGGAAAATTCCGTGGAAAGGAGGCAGGGAGTGAGGATGAATAGAGAGGGGGAGGTTCTGTGAGAGTGAAAAGGAAGAGACGACGGCTGATGTTCGGAAGCGGAGAAGGGTGGCAGGAGGGAAACGGTGGAAAAAGACAGCAGAGGAGGATCACAGTGTCTTGAGAGCTGCTCGATACACGGTATCGGCAGGGTAACGAGAATTTTATGCGAGACCTCTTCCTTCCTTCCTTCCTTCCTCCTATCCTTCTTCTTTCTCCTCCCTCTTTCACCCCTAGCTCTCTCTCTCTCTCTCTCTCTCTCTCTTTCTGTATAGTCTAACCTTCTTCACTCTGCGGGGAGAATCGCGGTACACGAATAAACTTCGGTAGGGAGAACGGGTGCCTCCAATTTTCTAAGTAACTTCTGGCCCGGGCACCGAGCCCGTTGCACTTCCGTTTCTCACGTACACGTGCATACGAGCTTCCCTGCATATTTACATACACGTCAGAGTACACGTACGAACGTGAGAAACTCGCGTGTGTGTACATACGTGAGCGTTCGTACGTTTCGTACGTACGAATTCGCCTTGGACGGTTTGCGCATAAGAATAGTTCACGTGCAAATGTGTGAGGTACGGGTATAGATGTGCAGGGATGTGTGACAGTGTCTGGACGCGTGGATGTAAGGGTGGCGAAGGTGTCAGTGTATACGAACTGTCTTTGTGTTATATGCACCGCACTCGTGGGATGTAGAATGGGGAGCAGCAGTGTGCGCTTTATTGTTGGTTTTGATTTAAGGGAATATATCCGATGTTCCGCGAATATCTGCCAGGCAGGGTCTACGTGGTACTTGCACTCCCTTAGGAGACTGCGCTGGCCTACCGTTCGAGGTTCGCAAAGTTGTCTTACAGGTGGCTTGTGAGTGTACAGTACTGGTTCTTGATGGGGCGTCTTCGCTTCATTACTGCACGCTACCGTACCTGTAACATTCATTTTATCACCGCTGTCAAAGATTCTTCGACTTACGTATACTTTCTATACATTCCATATCAGAATATGTATTGAACGGTCTACAAATTAAAATAATACATTTTTATTGCATTTTCTTTGGAATATTCACGTATCGTACCATGTCTACCAAATATCAATGCGGATTTTGTAAAGCAACATTCACCGTGACAGGACTTACACCATCGAGTCCGTACTTTGTACCAATAACCCTTAGGCACGTAGCCGTAGCTTTACTTCGCGAACTGGCTCGTTCCCTGTAAGTTGAGAGCCGGTGCCTGCGATTTTGGCGAATTTCCAACGAGACGAGTCGCGTCTCTTGCCTGTCTGCTTAGCTCGACGAACGACGACCACGACGGCGACGTTGGCGTCGTCGTTGATCCCACGATCCGACGTTACAAAAGGACCGATCGCCAAGTGCAAGGTTTCCGAAAGATTTGCCATACCCCGCCATTCGCGTTACTATTTCCGTCCGAAAACCCAGTTCTCCGAAATTCCACATTCCTTAAGATTCGCTGACCACAATATAAATCCGTTCTTCCCGTCTCACGTAAAACTGCAGCCTCGATCGATCAAGCGTCGCGGAAGTTCCGTACGATCGCAGGTAAGAACATTTTATGAGACACGTGTATTTGCCTCGGAGCACTGCTTCAATGGCAGTCGCGGCAAGAAGTGTCGAAGAACGGTCATTTGCAGAACTCTCGTCCTAAGGGTTTTGTCCTGAGATCGCATGATTCACCGTTAACGGTCGCATCCTGAGCGCCGAGGCGTCGTAAAGAGATGAAACAAAGTGCACGTTGCAGTGAAAGAAACGTACTTGCGTGGTGCGTCGGCTCACAGTAATCGTAAAATGCGGCACGATCGGCATGCACGCCGCAGAGTCCCGCCGTATACCACAATACAGTGGATCATCCCTAACATTTCCCACCGGCCGAAAACGAATCTCGACGAGGGCCGCGAGCACGTTAGGAGCGGTCTCCCCCAGACTTATTCGCGCACATTCCAGGAGCGTCGGAGGAGAACCCGGGGACGCAAGCGTGGAGTAGGGTCGGATCTTCACCCGAGGCAATTATTCCGGTAATTAACGTTAGCGGACCGTA
Source organism: Priocnemis perturbator (assembly GCA_963942575.1). NCBI lineage: Eukaryota > Metazoa > Arthropoda > Insecta > Hymenoptera > Pompilidae > Priocnemis > Priocnemis perturbator. Next base: position 14,712,801 of record OZ012643.1, on the reverse strand, counting down.
AGTACACCGCGCGGCCCTGAAGGATCTAGCCCAGCGGAGTTTATTACAAAGATATACGAGCTCGTGCCGGCCCCGCACACAGTCGCCCGTGGTCCCTCACGTACGCCGACGGTCGCTGGGAGCATTCGCGGCATTTCTACGCATGATACATGTTCCCCCCCGAAAACCGTGCCGATTGCGCATGAATTCGGGATATCGGGCCGCTCGATTATTACGATTCACTGGGCGAAAGAAGAGCAAAGATAAGGTCGGCGGGCGGGTAATCGGTGCGATAGGAGCGCCGACCGTGAGATCATCGGTGATTAATACCCGCGAGCGCGCGGAGAACGGTGTCGATGGGTCGGGGAAACAATTTTCCGCGCTCGTCACGTTAAACACTCTCACTCGCGTCCGGCCGGCCCTGATTCATTTCCCCGCGCACATTCGCTCGTCTCGCTTTTCTCGAGATACGCAGACAACGCGCGACCGCCCGGCGCGGCGTTGCGGCGTGATTTATGACACTTCATATTTCGTGCCGCGTAATACGTCGCGCGCTGATTCGCCGCGCGAAATAACGCTAATCGTATTTCCCGGTCGGATTGGCCGGGCGCGTAAAGTGTCTGGCTCGGGGCCGGGGCGTGAGACAGCTCGGCGCGTGTCGGCTGTAACGCGGACGTTCTGGCCGCGGCGAGCCGACGTTGTTCAGGTAAATAACGATGTAACGAGTTACGAGGACGAGTCCTTCGCTGCCGGCGGCCAGCTTCCGAGAAGCGGCGCGCGATTTATCGAGTGCATCGAGTGTCGCGCGTAATATTCAATATCTGGCTCGTGTACAAAGGGAGCCTCGGAGGGAAGAGTGGCGCTGAGGGTGTCGAGGAGTAAAAAGGAAGCGAGCGTCGCGCGCTCGGGAGGCGCGAGGACGCGGAAGAGGGCGAAAATGGAAGAAAATGGAAGGATAGACGTGGACGTGTTCGAGCTGAAATGGAAAAAGACGGACGCCCGGTCGAGGGAAGACAGAGGGAAACAGCCGCAGAGGCCACAGAGAGTCACCCAGTGACTGCACGCTCCTTGGCCGACATCCAAATCTACTCTACAAGCTTTTTCTATTTCACCCCCTTATTTTTCCGTTCGCTTGATTTATCGTTTTATTGTACGGCTAACCCTCCTCCGGCGATCGCCCTTCTTCCGCGCAGCCACCCCTTCTGCCCACCCCTCTGACACCCTTTAGATTCTGCCTCCTGATCGACTCGTAACGATGCTCCGCCGAGGTACGAGCAGCGCCACAAGTCCTGGCACGGAAATGCCGATACAGGCTTCGCGTTATGCTACCAACCTTTGGACCGTGGCCATGCTCCTTCGGCAAATCAGTGCGGATCAGGGTCAGTATTTCTTATCGTCGACCAGTGCGAAACGACGTGCAAAGTACGCGCCCGCGCGCAATTAACGCGATTTACGGGCCGTTCCGCGGGTTTAATGTATTCGAAGCGTCGCTGAAAAATTGATACTGCACTTATAAGCGTTACACGTTGATTAACGCTTCCAGCAGTTCGCTCCTTCCGGCAATTCCATTGGCCGCCGCCAAATAGAATGCGCGCGCCCGCTGACAGTGCATTCGGAATTTATTTCCCGCGAGGATTATTTATTCACGCCTACGCCGCGGTCGGCCGGTCGGCCAGGCTGCCGTCGGCGCGGCAATTATAAAAGTTTATTAGCCGTCGGCAGGCGCCGGAGTTAATCTCTTTACTAAATAGTTCGATGCCAGAGCGCGGCCGGCGCGACGATTATTAACAATTTGCCGGGCCGAGAGGCTGTTTCATTGTTTCGTTCGGTCCGGAATTTCTGTTTTGAATGCGAACGCCGCTCGAGTCCCGCGATTTACGCGCCGATCGACGAAAAATCGAGACACGCTGGAAGGATGTCCTCGCGCTGGCCGATGTCGCGAGAAATTTTTGTGGGCGATTTCCAATTCTTTTCTCTTTTACCCACTCCATCCACACGTGCCGACATCCGACACAGATTCGGCCTCTTCTCTGTTTTCGTTCGCTGCGTTCTCTCTTTCTCTCTCTCTCTCTCTCTCTCTCTCTCTCTCTCTCTCTCTTTCTCTCTCTCTTTCTCTCTCTCTCACTGGCCAAAACGATTAATGCAAATTTTATTGCCGCACCCCGCGAGCACGTATCCCGTTGCAATAACTTGGCTTGTCGTTTGTCGTTTGCAAGCTGTGCATGCAGACGCGATTAGAATTAATTAATTACGCGTCGTCGATTTTTAACGATGCCCTTCTTTCGAGCCTGCCCACCCCCGTCCTGAACCTGAAACGTGACGTCGGACGCCGAGAGCCGCGACAACGTCGCGAGAATTCTCAATGCCGGACATTTTTCTGTCTCGAATCATCGAGACCCGATGCACCGTCGTTTATTTTAATATCTCTGACGCACGAAAACGTCTTCTTTAAGCAATCTTATATAATTCATTACATAAGAAACGTCGCTTCGGGTGTATCGATTTGCCGAAGACTGGCTGCGCGCATTAATTGAACTGATGGATTCTTAATTCATCTCCCGATAAGATTGAGCTCAACGAAGCGGTCCGGCGAATTGAAACAATTCCGTCGACGCTGTCTTAATTTACGCCACGTGCCTCGAGAAACGTGAACGTCGACGATCAGCTATTCTCGCTCCACGCACCCGGCTGCTGTCGATTATAAGCGCGCGACGTAACGTGTATTCAAAGTCGAACACGCCTCGAACGATTCTCCGCGCTCACTTTCTTTTAACGGAGGCATTAGAGTCGTCAGATCTCGGTTGCCTAATGCTGAAGATGACGGTGAGAGCAAGAAGAACGGGCGTGGCGGAAGGCGAAGCGGCTCGGGGCGCGGGAAGAAGAGAGAAGTGGACGGGGGAAGGAGAGAAAAGGAGAAAGATCGAAGGAGGAAGAGGCCGGAAAAAGGAGGTCGCCACGAAAGTCGAGAGGCCAATGATCGGGACTTGGGCCGGACTTTCTTTTCCGAGCCGAAAAACAGGTTCCCCCGTCTCCCGGCTCTTCTCTCGAGCCTTTGACCTTGAGCGGGATCGATCCAGGATCGATCCGAGGACCGGCGGACTCCTTCGAGAGCGATCTCATTTTTCCCTTTGACTCGAAACTCTAATTAGCGGCTAATTACCGAGTTTATCGGGCGGGAGAAAGTTTCGGCGGGAGAAGGACGTGATAATGGAGAGATTTCTTTCGCTCGCCGACGGAAATTCCTGCCAGAAGTCGCGCGAATCCGTCCGGCGCAGAGAAGCTCGCAAATGTGAGAATTCGAACTTTCCGCACGCCTAATTTCGTCCCCCGCCGAAGTCGAAGTTCTCGTTGCCTAACGGTATCAGTTATGCAAGAGTGCAACGACCTCGTCTGTCACCGTAAATCGACGATTTTACGCGTTAGCTGGAAATTTCGTAAGCGCCTTTGACGAAGACAAATTTTTCCACCCGGAGTCCCGAGTTGCGCAACAGTTCGTCGAACTCAGTTTCCGATGTGCCGCACGGATTTGACGATTTATCCCGGAATTTCGTAAGAGCTTTCTGTCGGATTTCCATATGGGATCTCGCGCTTAAACGCCCGAATTCCGTGGAATAGACTTTCACTGCTGTGTTCCACTAACTTCTGACATTTTCGGGGAACGGGCGAGTTCCGAATGTTTGCGAATGCGCGTAAAACTTTCTCCGTGAAAACGTGCCGTCTAGACGGTAATTAGCCAAATTAACGTTAAGATATCTAAGAAGCAGCCAAATTATCTGCCCGGAGATGTCCGCTTAGACGCTAACGGCTCACTTACGTGTCGTTAAAAGCACATTTTCGACGGTTCATTATAAATCCGATGAAAGACTTAATATCCTTGACACACATTGTGCTCTTCCGGGTGCGCTGAGATCCGGAAACGCATCATTGAGCGTGAACGAGAGCAGGTCCTTTCCCTCAGTCCCAAGAGAAAGACGGTGAAAAAATGCTAAAGCATTTCTAACCTAATTTCATAATTACTCACTTAACATCTTCACAATAAACATTATCGGTCGTCCATTATCCTAAGTCCTAGTTCTATGTCACTGGCCGTCACAAATGACTGCGCGACGAAACAGGAAGAGCGTTAAAAATGTTTCTATTCAACTCGCCGTATCTTTCGGCGGACGCTGATCGTACGACAGAGAGAACAGACGGTGATTCTAAGAGGACGAAACGAAAGTGAGTTTCGTGCCGCCTTGAGCACCTTCGGCTTTCCTTTCGGCCGAGGCCCTTTTCGCCTCTCTCGGAATTTTATCTGTCTGGGCTGGGATAGGAGCGCCTTAAGGGGGTATAAGAGGACGTCGGATGTATAGGGGTGGCATAGGAGGGGTGGACCGGGGGATAGGTTAGAGATAAGACAAGACGGGCGGGGAGGAGTTCGTCCGTCACTGCAACGAAATTCCGTCCGCAATCTCTGAAGGAATCTTCGGTATCCCGGCAGCCACCGGCGCAAACCGCTCTCGTTCCTTCCCAGGCATTTTTGTGGCAGCCTCGTGAAGCTCCGGCAAAGACACACGAGGAGAGGGTCAGTTGGCGCGCGCCGACGTAAGGGACGTCGGCGAGAAGAGGAGAGGACGCGCGAATGTAGGATAGATGGCGGAATAGATGGCAGGATAGATGGACGGATAGTGGGCTGCAGAAGAGGCAGAGAGCTCTACGATCGACAGGCTTTTCGGACAAGCTGCACGCGCGGACGGATAGAGTAATAGTTTCGCTTTACGACGAGAAAACGACTGCGGGTGGATCACGGATTCATCTGTGTCGTCATATGAACACATGTTCGCCCCTGTTCCGCGCCGGCCAAGGTTTACCGTAGCGCTCCCGGTTCCATTATGAAATTCTATTTCAGCCCGCGTCTTTCGTCATGTCGTTACGTTACCTTATTTATCGCACGCGCTGCCTCCGTGTACTTTTTCCGCCCGACGCCTTATCGAGTTTTCTCGACACTGTCCTGCCTCGCGTTTCTTTAATTCACGAGATTCGATTGGCACCGGCGCGCGACGTCTTCCTGCGAAACAATCGACGCGTATCCATTTTAATATCCGACTAATTCCGTCGGAATCTGATTTGCACGGGACGCGCTCAGGCGGCAAGGAGAAGCCATTTACTTGATTAAACATCCGCGAAATCTTCGATGTACGGCACGTTTGCGACACCGGCCGCCTGAAATATTCAACGAGGCGGTTGAAGCGACGCGTTCCACGCGAACTCGTTGACCTTTGCGCCGCACGACACGCGGTTGCATAATGTTCCAAGACGACAGTGTCAAATACACGCGACAAACGTTCTCACGTTTAAACGCTACGTTAAGCTGATTCTATGAATACAATCATCTATATTTAACGATAGCCTCCAACAGAGCGACATGAACGAGTTATCGGTGTCAGTCTGCGGGAACCCTTACGTCAGAGCGAATTCACCTTGCATTATCTTAATGTTTCCGTAATGACGATTCTTCCGGGTTTTCCGTATTACGCTTTACGTTTTCAATTTAACCGCGTTGCGCAACTAACCGCTATTAAAAGCCGCCTCTGTTCTCGTGACTGTTAACTAACGGCGGCGTACCAATTACCGGCGAAATTTTCGCAATAGGAAAGCGAAGCTCCTCTTTGAGAACGACGCCCGGCGATCCACGAAAAGGCCGTGTCCCAAAGTAAACGACGATTTGCATATCGGCCTCGAGAAACAAGGTCGCGAATGACCCCGATAGCGTCGAAAGGAGGCGAGAAAAATCGATCGACGCCTTATTTGAAAGGCAGATTTGTCGGCTCCTTGAATGCCCGATTACACGCATGCTCGATTGTAAATTAACGCGCCACTTTTTTTCTCCCCCCGTTCGAGTATCAGAAGTACGCGTGCTTTATTCCGTTTCTTACCCCTGTTATCGTGGCTCTCTGCCGCCGTTCTCGCTTTGCCTTCGTGACTCGATATCTTTCGCTGAACTGGTTGTAAGCAAAGCGCTTCCGCCGGTCGGAGGATTTTTGTCTAGGACGGCGTTCGCATTCTGTAACTGAATCCACGCAGTTACATCAGAGTGTAACGGTTTACAAGTATCAATGTTCACTTTCGGAGACACATGAAACAAGTATGCTATTATAATACTCTCTTAATAACATGCATTTATTTACGAGCGTGGAGCCCTTTAGTGTAGGACAAAATTAAAAAATTTTAAAGTGCATCTATAAACATAGTCATACTTAACAAAACATAGCAGAACAAAAATAATATACGATACATATAACATACTGTTTGAGAACCATGTAAATAGTGTCTGATGGAGGGACGCGTTGTAATGAATTAAACAATAACATGTCCTCATACGTTGATCGATAGAATATTGTAAAGAGCTGTAACTGTGAGGGTTGTTGTACGTAAATGGTACGTGGCAGTTTTAATGATAATTAACCGGTGTAGTTGGAATAGTTTGACTAAGGCCTAATACCCCGCATCTAGCAAACACGCATAAAACTATGTTTGCAGCGCTTAATAATCCGCGCGATAAAGCGGACTCCGTTGCAATTTACCGTGCGAACGGAGAAATTCGAATTTTCATGGCTACGGCGTCTCGTTCATACGTAATCGCTATTCGAGATAACATTATCATTTGAGCGTAATGCGTCGTAATAAGGTAACGCCTCGTTTGCCGCGAACTATTAGCCGGAGCGTGCACTCGTTACTGTCTCGTTCTCATTTAGCCGCATTCCGCTGCCAGTCGGAGCGGATATCCGTTTAGTGAATCGATAGGGCGGAAAATATATCAGCAACCATCCCCGCCAGCAGTACGTCTTGCAAATCGCGTGTCAATTGATTCGCCATCACCAGTCGGCGGAAATTCAATCTGGATCGTTTCAGGCAGTGCCTCCGCGCACGGCGTCTAATCTTCTGCTTAATTGCAACAAATAGCGCTCGCAACGAGGCCACTGTCTCGGCAGTGTGAAATTTCGGCACTTCACAGGTTTCACTTTCGGAGCGTTACCCACAGCATGAAGTCACCCGAATTAAGACGATAACCAAGAAAGCGTTCCCATCGCTCGGCGCTTAGTTAGAATCGCTCGCGTCAGCGTGACCGGCGCAGCCTCAAGATCCGGGCAGGTTCGCGTTATGAAATCCATCCGCCCGGCAGCGGGATTAAGACGGATAAGCAAACACCCGTGTATAGAGACGTAGCCTGCGACGCTCAGCCACTTTCTCTGGCGACTCGTCCTCGGCGGACGCGCCTGCGACTCCGTTTAATGCCAGAAATTAGCACATTGTAATCGATTCCGCGCTCGTAAAACGGTGCGCCCGTCTTTTACTTTCTTCCGGACGTCGAGCAGTCCCGAGTCCCAGGGCTCCGTGCGTATAATTCTCGCGTACAAACACCGAGCGTTTCGTCATTGTCACGGGCGGTTGATTTTTCAAGCGTTTCCTGCCTCAAACTAGCCTCGCCGATTTTTCGCTTCTCGTCCTCGTGGCTCGCGTTCGGATTTACTACGTTCGGTGGGTTGGCTGCTGTATTGTTTTTTTTTACGTCCAATTATTTAACGGTCGCATTTCGCGGAGACGTCGACGAGGCGAAAACATTTTCGCTGCATTAAAAACGTCCCGCGGCTGTCACCGCGGGTACGCCCGGCGAGTGTGCGACAAGTCCGCGCGCGTTGGCAGGGTGAAAATTAAAAATGCGAATGAGCAATGCAAATCGGCGCGAGCTGCGAGCCAGATGCGCTCGGATATGTTCGCGTATCGCGATCGTGGCGGGCGTCTACGATTATACGTGGCAAAAATCGTGCCTCTGCGTAATCTGCGGTCGACGCGTCGCGCGTTTCTGATGCGCGCGAAACAATGCGGTGGGAAGTCGCGAAATTTGATATTGTGCGAGGATGTTATTATCAGTAAGGCCAGGCGCGCACTCGCGACTATTTAGTCGCAGAAATAAAACACGCAGTTACCATGCGAATCAATGCGATTATTCGGTCGCATGCGCGCGCGTTTGTATTAAAATCCGCGTGTTTCATTTCTGCGACTAAATAATCGCACGAGACAAAATCGCAAGTGCGCGTTTGGCCTAATGGGTTGACATTCCGGACGCTTTGCGATGCCTGCTGAAAATGCGAACCAAAAGCGCCGTCAGGCGGGAACAGGATGTTGATCCGGCACCATTCCCTTGGCCACTTTGAGGCGGGCATAAATAAGGCTCGTTACTGCTGCACAGATCGTTGATCCGGACGTTTTGTCGCGCATCGATCTCGTCGCTGCGGCCACGCAAATCCGATTTCACGCTCCGTATCGCGGAGTAACGGAAGGGCCGCTGGAATCTGGACCGTCTGGCCATTGCTGCGATCATTTGCCCTCTCGACCACGCGACACCTTGTCCTCCTCCAACTTCCGTCACATTATATATTCACGTTTCTCCGCGCGCCGCATTCGAATCGCGACGATTTCAATAGAAATTTCATCGACATCAGAATTTAGCTCTCCAGTCGCATTAATTCCGACGCATTCATTATTATCGTTAATGTCTTTGATCGAGGCCCCCATTGATTGCTTGCACTTTCCAAAAGTTATATAATAGGTCAAGCCTGATCCGTCGTCTGGTATTTAATTCTTATCTATGATATACCGCGCGTGCCTCCAATTACGAGGATACCTATTTTAATCAGCCTCGCCGCACGCACTCGACACGCAATTTTAATTCCACTTACTTAACCATCACGTTTCGTCACTGCCGAATCTTTCGCAATTCCGCCGAAGCTTCACCCAGCGATGCCGGGAGATCGGTGAAACGGCGTTCGGTCCATTTTCGTATGTGTGCCGCGGAAGGGCCCCGGGGAGTGTGTCAAAAGCCGTTTATAAGTGAATGGGCCCCGGCCTCGCCAATAAGAAAGTGGTCCAAGCATACGGCTGTCGCGTACGAATCGGCCGAAATCGAGCCCGTGCCGTCGTACGCTTTTACTCGAAAAACGATCATCGTGATCGGATGCACGTTCCGGCTCGTCCCACGATTAATGATCCGCCGATGTTTCTGCGGCAAAAGTGGCACGAAGCCGTGTGACGCTCGAACGTTCGCCGAACGGCATCGGCAGCCGGCGACGAGTGGGTCTTCGTTAGAAATCAAGAGACGCACGAGACGACGTGGCTTCTTTATTCTTGAAAGGTGTCGGTGGCACATACGCCTCCCGCTGTCATCAGCGCATTTGTAAACCCGTGTTCACGGGTAATCCTTTGACTCCGTCCGCTCTTGTCTTGGCATTGCGTCAACAGTTCGTACGGAATACGGTGGAGTAGGTACGTGCAATGTCCGGCTTACATGATGCCAGACCGTTTACACTGCTTTCTGCTGCTGGACGACGCTGTTTCGTCGTCCCCTTTGTAAGACGACCTTCGTGTCCAAAAACGGTGAAAGGCGGGAGAGCGCCGTTGTGGAATTACAACTACGACGTACATACCTTGTTACTTCTTACGCTTCCTAGAGCTCGCAGTCGAAATCAGGGTTCGTATGCAACGATTTTCGTGCGGCTTCGCAAAAATATGGTAATTCGAGCGTGTCTTTTTTATCGGGTGACTGAGTGCTTTTCCAGACGAAGTCGGCGTTACAGTTTTATGTCGTACGTCGGCCGGCGACACGCAGGAAAGCATTGACGATTCAGTCGGACGAGAGAACCGTTCGAAACGAAAGTGCAACGAAACCGGGGGCCGTCATCGACCGGCGGAATTTCTCTGATACGAAATTCCGCGGACGCTCGTTCTCTGCCTACTGCATTGCACGAGACAGGCCATACTCGGCTATATATGTGCACACACCACGATGCATGGATGCACGCGCGCATCCGACTGTTGTAATGTTTGCGCTCGCCTGTTTGTTTTAGTACAGGGATTTCGCTGATGCGTCGCAAATATTCGCAGTACTCTCTCGTGATTAGCAACAGGCAAATTGCATGTTAATTGACGGCCGAAGTTGCGGCGGCCGAGTGCCGGCAAGATCGATTCTCGAGTTGTGAACGCTTAGTGCCACATCCGCCTCGTTCCAGAACTCCGACAGTCCCGGAAATATCCCAATGTTCGCCCGATACACAATCGCAGATTCAATTACGCACTCGCGGCTCGCTGTATGAAACGAGATCCTCTCGACGCGATTCTCGCAGCAACGATATTTTCTCTGAAGGATAAGAAAAAAGAGAGAGACGCAACTGACGTCGGAGTCGATCGACCACTTTGTCCGCGATTTTTTCCCCAGAAAATCCACCACCCCCCCCCATCATTGCAGGCAGCTTCATTTCCCGCCTCATCGCCGACAAATCCCGGTTTGCATTCGAAACCGGTGCAGCGGCAGGGGAAAAGACGAGGTCCCACAGGGCGAAGGTGAAGATTTCTCGGTTTCAGCGCCGACTATCTCTTCAGCCTTCTTTTGTTCCCCTCTCTAGCAGCTCGTTCCCAATCGCTCGAGATTGGAGAACGATCGAATTTGCCGGTCGACTTCGAGATCCGCCTTTGCGCGCTCAATTTTCCCTACCCCCAAACGCTCGCCTATTAACCGAAATACGCTCGCCCGGCCGCAATTTAATTTATTCCAAATTAATATCATTCACCGCACGCCTCCGCGGACAATCATTCGCAATCGGAAAAACGCGATGATTGTTGCGGCAGTCGGAATTAATAATTGCCACTGACGACGCGGCGCGTTTCAATGAAGCGGCACGGAAAACTTGCATAGCCGTGCACCAATTTTCCACTCGAAATTTGGGCCGAACGGGAAAAAGTCGGTGGCGGAAAAAAAGGTAGCGCGGCGCGATAAATCTGAAAGCCGCGCCTCTTCGCGACTGACACGAAACTCGTTCCGCATCCCTCTGCGAACGACTCCATCCCTCTGGCACGATGATAGTTTCGTTTCTCGCCTCGCCGACGACGAGTCGCGATTTGCATTCGGGAACGATGCATTCGGACACGTTTACAGCGTCGGAGTATGCGAGGCTGGGATGTGTCGGCGCGAGTGTGTGTGTGAGAGAGTGAGAGAAGGGAGAATGCAAGGTGGACGAGGAACGAGGATTCCCCGAGGGCGAAGGTGAAGGTTTCTCGTGTCGGGGTGACTATTCGCTTCCATCCTCCTTTTCCTCCTTTTCGCTCCTTTCCTCCACCCACTCCCGGCAGCCATTCCTTCGATCGCGTGCAACGTCCAGTTTCGACGCTGTCGAGTTCTCTCAAGAATTCTCTTGAATTCCGACCCGCGTCGGTTTTTATTTTCCGATCTTCCCCCCGGAGTTTTCCTAAGAATTTCCCAGCCCCGGCCTCGTTCGTTCATTTTTATTTCCACGTTTATTATCAACTTCTACGAATTTCCGTAAATCCCGCAAAGACGCGTGTCCGTCGGCTCTTCGGCCTTGCCGGCGGAAAGCGAAAAAAACAGCAAGAAAATCGGAAGAAACGCGGAGAAGAGAAAAGTGGCGCAGCGGAGAAGGATGCTCGGGTGAAAGGATGCTCGAACGGCGGATCGGTTTGTCAGCGGTCGAGACTAAAACGAGCGGCATATCGAAGGCGGACATTGTACCTGCCATTCCTTTCCGCGCGACGAGTGGTCGCGGATTGCTGGGCGACCGGATTTTCCGGAGAAAGGAACTACTACCGTCGGCCGCCCCCGCGCCACCGACCGGAACGAATCGTCTCTCGCACGGACTCCGCGCGCTGGTCGTCTCTTTCTACGCGGGTCGCCGCAGGCAGAGAGCTGATTGTGAGAGACGTCCGCGGCGACGCCTTCCACGCCTCGTAATCGCCCGACGATTTACCGATGCCGGATTTGACTCAAGCACGCTCGCTTTAGAAAGTGCACCGCCGGACACCCCGCAGTTGGTCCACGTGCGCCCGGCCTATGGCTCATATTTCCTGCGTGTGATGTGTCGCTGCGGCACGGGAGTACGCTGATTGGAGGCCAATGCCATTCCACGAACGAGGCCGATGTGATCGACGTCGACTGTTAAGGACGCTTCGATTGCCAGATTGAAGTGTCGGGGAGGATGAATTCGTGAATGGCTTTTGAGGGGACTGGAAAGTTTGTCATTTCGGACAAATTGATTTTTGGATTTAGTTTGCGTGATGGGTCGAAGTAGAATCTTGTGCGAGAAGAATGTTAGTTTTCGCAAAATTTAGTTCAGGGAAGCCGAAACTGAGGTCACGCTCGGCCACCGGTGCAAGAACCTGTGCTTTTCTCGAATCATCATTTTCCGGTAGGTTTGCCGCAATAAGTCAAGAACGATTGAGGATAACGACTTGATTCTTCTTGTAAATTGAAGGTAAAGACCGTATACATAAATTGAACCAGAGTCTGCACATAATACTTACAAGACCGCAGTAGCGGAAGGGTTAAAAACGTTGCAAAAGGAAATGTTCTTCCCGTCGAAACTCTTCTAGTCCCCTGAACGAAGAACTCGCTAGAATAAAGCGTGCGCTTAGAGAAGTACGCGGACGACGCAGAGTGGCGGAAACGATTGAAACAGAAATAAGGGAAGGTTTATAACCGGAAAGTGGAGACGCGCAATAAAAGTGGGTTATCCCCAAGAATAGACGCTCGCATTAAACTCCGATCGTCGCTAGAATAATCGAGTCGCCAGTGCGCATACTTAATTACCCCGCCCGCCGCGAACTTCCACTCCTTCCGCTGAATTTTATTTGGCGCTTCGCGCGATGATCGATCGATCGTCGGGTCCATTGCAGTCGCTAGTCGGCAGCGTTTCTCGCGCTACTCCGTGCTCGCGACGGCAAAAAGGAGGAGGCGTTACGTCGACTGAGAGCGAAAAGAGACAATGCGTCCCATCGGGGATGCAAAAGTTTGCCTCCGCGCGCGCGGCTGTATGGATAGAAGAGCTATAGATCCCGAAGCGACGTCGAGCGGCGTTACACGACGCCGGCGGATATTGTAAGTCGCGCATTTTGTCCCTCCGGCGTTCCTCGAAATTTCTTTGGATATTTCACGGCGGATCGCTCGAGTTATGCGCGCGTACTCGGGATGTATCGATCTCCGCTTCGAGGTGTCGTCTAATAAATTCTCCCCCAGCTCTCTCTCTCTCTCTCTCTCTTTCTCTCTCTCTTTCTTTCTTTTTCCCCTCTTCCTCTCACTGTCTCCCTTCCGCCCCCTTCCATACGCGCGTTGACAGGTGGATAGATAACGCTTTTATTGTGCCGGGAATAGTTTCCAGAGAGCTTCCTCCCTTGGCGACTATTTTTGCGCGATGCAAATTGCGCTCCTGTGCGGGGGCCAAGATCGCTTTTGGCTGAATTTTCGACGTGAATATACGTTGGGTTCTAAGGAACGATCCTCCCGAAATGCCCTTCCGATTACGCGCAGGACCGCCGAACTTCGCCGGTGTACTCGTTATAACGAGCGGCTTTTGAGGTAAAACTGCAGGTAAACTGTGGCCTCGTCAGCTGGCGAATAATGACCAGTCATGATGCATAACCGGCGCAGCGCGCAAGTTCAAGCGACAAGGACGCTTTCACGGGACTTCGCTTAAGGCGAGCGTCTATCCGGATCGTTCATGTTTTATCACCGGGCAAGATGAGCGACGCGGGAATATTACGGGGTGAAAATTTGTACCGAAACTCTGCTTCCTGGCTTCATCTATTTTTATACGATTTGCGTTCGCGAAGCGTGCGCAACGGAACATTTGGAAACATTCATAATTCCTGGAGGATTGATTTTCCTGCCGGACGCTGCAGCGGAATACAATACGTACTTTGAATACTTTATGAAATATCTACTTTGAATATTACACTCTCGACCATCGCGCGCAGGAAACGCTAATTGAACGGAATGGCAGGCGACTAATTAAGAACTGTGACGCGAAAGTTTATACTTAGAAAACGTCTAGCTGACTGTAACGCTAATTCATGCAGCGCGAACGCGGCCATTGATGTTCTTTGGAAAACGTCGCCGTCGTCTCTTTGTACGACGATTTATTTCGCCGTTGCATTATTGATGACAATTTGCCAGTTATGGCCACTCTGTTCGGGCCGTGTATTATTTCACGCACCTCAGATGCGTCATTGTTCCTTCATTCTTAATACCGGAAAACTCTCGCCAAACCGTCTTCGCATTCAATTTCGGCGCTGTAGGTTAAGTGTATACGGTCTCGCCGAGTTAACATGCATTTCGCACGACCATTGTCCAGGCGATATCGCGCCGCGAAATATCCGATTTTTCGTTTCCATTCAGAGAACGCCACTGCCTTCATGTTCCGCCAGATCTCCGGATTTCACGTGTTCCGGGAAGCCATTGTGAAAAATCCGGAAAATTTACAGGCTGCTTGTCAAAGTGTCCGAGCGGACGTCGCTTTGTATCGTCTGACCTTGTCGTCCCGAGCTGCTTTCTCCGCCTTCCGACGTCCGCCTCGCGACGAGTGCAGTCCGTAATTGTGCGTCGTTAGGTATTCATTAAATTATTTTAGCGAAGTAAGTTCGAAATAAGTCGGCCGCCCGGGGCACGAGTTTAGTTTACTGCGGCAATTACTGTGTTCTTAGCGTGCCTTGCAATAATTACTCCGGCTCCCGCAGTAATACGGCAAAAGAGACACTGTGTTATGCGTGTTCAGTTCAGCCGGCAAGGCGAGCCGTAGAATTTCAAGGCAGGAAAATCTCCGAAGCCGTTTAAACGTTTCTGCGCCAAGTGAACACTGCTCTTATGCAACGAGGACGGATATGCAAAACGATTCATCGAGGCATCATCGACGTTATCGGGATGCCCGTGAGGAGAATACTCGAGGCACGGATCCCACGCTCGGAATTCAGCCTCCGGAGAAAGTGCACTCCGATCGAGCGGCCCTGAAGACGAAGCTTGCCCGCAGGAATGTATGTTAATGACCCGCCGTCAATGGTCGCCTACGCGACGCTTCCTTTCCCTGCCCCTATACCACAGTGACAGTACCGTCCGCTCAAAGAACGTGGGCCGTCCGTGGAGAAAAGTGACTAACACCCGAATAATAACCACGGAACACAAACAATGACTGGCTTCGAGTTCTCTGGCCATTATCAAACGTCAAGTCGTCTGACGCATTTCCATCGTACTCTCGCTACGCGTCCGGCCATCTCTGCATCTCATTACTCGAACGAATCATTCGATTTCTCTGTCCACTCCTTAAGGGACATCCGTGCGCCTCCCGTTTCAGGAATGCAGATTGTCCGGGTATATCAGGATTTCACCTGGCGGTGATTCATCCGGTCGATGTCAGCCGCGGTGAAAACTCTGACGTCTCCCGTTTAAATTGCAGATTCCGCCTGCCTTCCTCCTTCTTCCACCTGCGTCTTTCACTCTCGGCCGCGGAGCTGACCCGCCAGACGTCGCGGGAATTCATCGTGGCGGAGCGTCGTCTTCGTCGTCGAGTTTGGACAAACAACCGACTTCCGACGGCGTGACGTGGTCTGCTTTCGATTTCGCGAGAGACCGACTCCGCTCGAACTCGCGCGCGTAGGCAAACGCGATAGACTCATCGGAAAAAGGAAAGTTCCGCGTGTAAATGGAGCAACCGACGATCCGGCCGTTACGTTTCCATTACGGCGGCCGACTGCTGTTACGTGACGCGTTCGGCTGGTCGCACTCGTCGACGGACGCATCATTTTCGATCAGGTTCTAATGAATTTTCCGCGAGCGTTGTATAAGCGGACTGCGCTGTCCGCAGAGTCGGTCTCTTCGTTTTAGCCGGCCGTCGTTGCATTTCAATCTCTCAATTCTCCGTCCCCAATTGTCGGCCATTACCTTCACTCAGTTACCCAGTTTATAGCGCTTAGTCTTCTAATTCCCGCGGAGAACGACTATTAACTACGCGCACTTCGGCGACCGTGTGCTTCGCGTTCGACCAAACTGTGTTTCACAATGCGGTACAGTAAATTCCGAGCCGATGCTCGTACGTTTCTCTTCGATTGTGTCGTCTGCGACTAAATTGCACGCGCATAGCATCTCGAATAATTATCATTCGAGGCTAGGCGTAATGTCACGGTTTCTCCCGCAATGCACACACACACACGCGCGCGCGCGCGCCGTCCGGGCGTAATGACCGGCCATTTATCTGAGGACAGAGACAGCCCTTTAAAAATTCGACGCTCGTTCCAACTTTCCTCGGAACTCTCGGAGCCGCGGCGCGCGGCAAACATGTCCGCAATTCGTCCGCAATCGCTCGATCTCGTGACTCATCGCTATTCCGGATCACATTCGTCGTCGGCGGACGTTTAATTACCGTGCTCCCGGGGGATGGTAACGAGGGTCCAGAGAATCGCTAAATCCGACCTCCTCGATGGACTTCCGCGATTTCTGTAATCGAAAGTGCGCGGCGATGGCTCGAAGTTGCCGCGCCGTACGATTTGCTCCTTTTTCCCAGAGACTCGGACCGTTTTAACGAGTTCCCCCGCAGCGTCGTCGAGGCTACGGAACACGTGAGCCGATTCGTTTACGGGGCTCGCCGGATGTTTTCATTTCCAAAGAGAAATTCGGCAAAGCCGGAGTGGTGGGATGAAAAAAAGGGCCGACCGGATATTACCGTCAACGCTCGGTCGGCAGGGGTTGAGGTCGGCGGAACAGCGCGGGGGGAGGGGTTTCTGCGAGGAGGATTTTAACGGTACGATTATGAGTTCGCCCACCGCCGCCGAAGTTTCGAGTATTCGCCAACTTTTTATGCCTCCCCCGCCGCCGTCGCCTCTTGCCGCGCTCGCCGAAGTCTCGCGGTCTCACGCCGGGCTTTATACATTGTAATTCCGCGCCCCATGAAAGTCAATTGTAACCTCGTTCACGGTAATCCGAAGTTCACGAGCGGTGCTTCGAGCGGGCTGCGACGAGTACGACGAGGACGACCGACGGTCCAGTTTCGGAGTCCACTCGGTGCGCGGAAACGAGGGTTCGGCGACGGGGCCGTTAGAAATCGAAGGACGGCCAGTGATGCCAGAAAGCGAAAAAGCAGCAGCAGCACGCCGAGTGGTGGGGGCCATGCATGTGATATGTGACAATTGTCATAGTTGAACGTCGCGAAAGACGCTCGCAGACACGGCACGCACACGCTTTTACCGCATGGCCCCCACCACTCGGCGTGCTGCTGCTGCTTTTTCGCTGTTTCGGTTGGTCGTGAAATTCGGCGCGGCGTCGGACTCGCTTTGAAAATCCGGACTCGCGGCGACCTCAGCTGAATCGAGTAGACGGAAGGCGGCCGCCTCCCGACGCAGCGGAGGCGGGGGCGGCGGGGGGCAACTTAGATGATAAACTCCGGTAAAACACGAACGCTGTAAACTTTCTCCGATAATGGCCGACATCAAACCAATTTCGTGCCCGCGTCATTAGCCGATATAACGCCGGCGACAGAAAAAGCCGGGGGCGACGACGGCGTGAAGGTGAGATTCCACCTGCCGATTCGGGAGCTGGGGCTTGGTTTTTTTTTCGTCGTTTTATCTTGTTTTCGGAAAAAGGATGTGTGCCGGGAACGAGGAGGAGCGGGGGCCGAGGCGACGGAAATTGCGAGGGATAATTGAGCGAAGCGTTCCGCGGATCGCGATCGCGTTACGGAACAAAACATGTAAGCCAGCCAGGCCATGTCCTTTTCTTCCTTTTTCCCCCCGATCGCGGAGCAACTTCTAATTAACGCTTCCCGCGTCACAGACGGTCGCGTCGGTCTTTCATCGGGCGAAAATGTATGATTAAAGGAGACGCAACCGGACGTCATAGTTGTCGGATTGCATTATTAACGCTCGTTACGCCCGGAACAGGGGGTTAAATTTTTGAAGAACGCACACCGCCGCCGAAAGCGAGGAATCCGTCGCACGCAATTTCGCGGATAGTTAAAAAATCATACCCCACCGCCGTCGACGACGAATGGTCGCAATTTTTTCCCCGCTCTCTGTCGTTCCCGCTTTGCTGTTTTTTTTTTGTTGTTTTTTGATTCGCCAGAACGAATATTGCTCCCGCGGTCCGTCGACGTTCGGGAAAAATCAATCGGTGTCCGGCTTTCATTGGCACTTTCTCAAACGAGGCCGGGCTCCTGTCGATATACTTCGAGGATGGCGCGACTCGAAGAAGGCGCGCTCCGTCTCGGTCACGAAGACCCACCCGCCCCCGCCCCTCCCACCGCCGTATTACGAAAATTCGCTCGTCCCTTTTTACGACAGCGGATTTATGAGAGGAAAATAGTGCCCACCCCGCGGCACCCCCCTCGGACGTGTATCCTTTTGCCGCGCGCTCTTTTTCTGCCCTCACGTTCGTTGTTTCGCCCATAAAACAACGGCCGCGCACTCTCATTTATCTCGAGCATTTTTTTCTCTCCCGCCCCCCCAACCGCGGCGCGCTTTTTTTCGCGTTCTCGTTACGTTCGCCTTCGCGCTAGGTCACGCGCTCGTATCAATTTTTACTGCCGCCCGCCTCGCGTCTTCTGCCGACCGTCGATAATATTGGATCGTCGGAAACGACGGTCGTCTTTACGTACTGCCCGGCTTAGTGAGCGCACCCCATGTATGTACTGGCCAGCCTTCCTCTGTGCACGGCAAACGCGAAGTTACGAAACGCGTTTTTTGCCGGTTTCGAAAAAGGAGAATGTTCTCTGTCCGACATGCATATGTTATCTTTCGAGGATACACTTTTTTGACGCGACTTACTCCTCCTCCCAGATCCATTAATTTCGTAATATTCCATGCTTCATGCCGCAGACACGTTCACTCAAGCGGATTTCGCGGAAGTCGTATCTGCACTCTCCGGTACGCTCCGTCTCGAATAATGCATTGATTTTACACGCCGCTGTCCGTCGCATTTTACGCCACATCGTCCGGGGGGAGGGGGAAAAAAACGGAGCGCGGAGTGTAACGTAATACAACATGTAGAATGTCCACGCAGATGCATCGTAAAGCAAATTCGAAAGGCAGAGCCATAAAAACGGAGACGAGCGAGCGGAGAGCAGTACGGACGGTTGTTCATAGCTGCCGGACTGACACTGTCCAATCCGGACGTTGTGCACGCCGGCGAATCACTTTTTCGACGTCATTTCGCGCGGGTCAGCGACGTAAAGCGAACGCTGGAAAGCCGCTGGAAAACGAGAGATCGCGCGCGCCCCGTACCATTCGTCTCGTTCTATTTTCATCGCAACAGCGTTTTCAGCAGCTGCTGCGGCGAGTTGGCGAGACTGTTACGATTATTACTTAGTATGTGAAAGGGTCGTACAGGGACGGAGAATTTGTTGAGGGGGCGGGAAGGAAGGTGGAAAGTTTGGAGAGGCAAAGAGCTGCGCGAACGTACGCTCATTGTTCATAGCACGTTGAGACACGCATGCCGTATGATGCACGACACTCATTATTTCATCGCTTGAATAAATCTCCAGCTATTACCAGTGCCGATTGCGACTGACCACTTGTATGTCTCTACGGAAGATGGGCTTCTGAATACACTGCACAACACTAAATTTGCCTTTTGAACGAAAATAGCCAATTTCGATTAATCCTGACCCGCTGAAAACGAATCTGAAACCCGTTTTTGAAAATTGGCTCGAGATTTTGAGTAATTCAATTTTAAAAAAATCAGCCTTTTTTCGACTTTGAACAACAATCAGGCCGTAAGTATACAAGTTAGACAATTTTTATTGGTTGCAAAAAATTCTCCAGACTTTTCCGAATAAAACGGTATCAAACACTTTTACAATTTAAACTTGCAAACATGTTTAAACATTAGTTAAAGTGGATAAGACACGTTTTGCGCACCTATTTTTCGAGATGTTTTCCAATTTTTACAAAAAACTGGGTGTCTGACGAAGATTCCAATACCTGTACGCGATAGAGCAGACATTTGTCTTTGGAAAACCACTTTAACACTATGTAAATTATAGTTCTGCTTCGCACAGGAAAACGAAAACCTCGTGCGTGTTACGCAGTGTGAGCAGCGGTTCTCCGACTCAATGCCGTGCAAACGCTAGGCGACAACAAGCCACGGCGGAACGCGTATTACTACGTGACGCGCACGAAGTCTTAGTTAGTTTTCCTGTAGGAAGCCGAAATTTGTTTTACATATTATCATGATGGTTTTTCGATGGAAAATGTCTGCTCTATCGTGTAGTGTCATTGGAATTCACGTCGGAGTCACAGATTGTTCAAAAAATTGAAAAACATCTCGAAAAGTAGGTGCACGAAACGTGTCTTATCCATTTTAACTAATGTTTAACCATGTTTGCAAGTTTAAATTGTAAATGTGTTTGATATCGTTGTATTCGGAAAAGTCTGGAGAATTTTTTGCAATAAATGAAAATTGTCTAACTTGTAAACCTACGGCCTGATTGCTGTTCAAAGTCGAAAAGGGGCTATTTATTTTCAAAATTGAATTACTCAAAATCTCGAGCCAATTTTCAAAAACGGGCTTCAGATTCGTTTTTGGCGGGTCAAGATTAGTCGAAATTGGCTATTTTCGATTAGAAGGCAATTGTAGTGTTGCCCTGTAAAATAGAAGAAAATCTCGAAAAAGAGATGTGGGAAACATGACTGATCAATCTTAGTTAATGTTTAAACATGTTTGCAAGTTCAAATTGTAAAAGTGTTTGATATCGTTTTATTCGGAAAAGTCTGGGGAATTTTTTGCTACAAACGAAAATAGTCTAACTTGTAAACCTACGGTCTGATTGCTGTTCAAAGTCGAAAAAAGGCTGTTTTTTTCAAAATTCAATTACTCAAAATCTAGAGCCAATTTTCAAAAACGGGTTTCAAATTCGTTTTCAGCGGGTCAAGATTAGTCGAAATTGGTTATTTTCGTTTAGAAGGCAATTCGTGTATTGTCCAGAGAAACTTGTTAAAGTTGTACAACATGCTCCGCGCGCATCATTCGGGAGGTTTCTTCAATTTCTTTCGGCAACAGAATTAGACTTTTTTTTGCCTTTTAAACGAAAATAGCCAATTTCGACTAATCTTGACCCGCTGAAAACGAATCTGAAACCCGTTTTTGAAAATTGGCTCCAGATTTTGAGTAATAGAATTTTGAAGAAAACATCCTTTTTTCGATTTTGAAGAGCAATCAGGCCGTAGGTTTACAAGTTAGACAATTTCCATTTATTGCAAAAAATTCTGCAGACTCTTGCAAATAAAACGATATCAAACACTTTTACAAATTCAACTTGCAAACATGTTTAAACATTAATTAAAGTGGATAAGACATGTTTCGCGCACCTATTTTTCGAAATGTTTTTCATTTTTTTGAAAAACTGTGACTCCGACGTGAATTCCAATGACACTACACGACATAGCAGACATTTTCCATCGGAAAACCATCATGATAATATGTAAAACAAGTTTCGGCTTCCTACAGGAAAACTAACTAAGACTTCGTGCGCGTCACGTAGTAACACGCGCTCCGCTGTGGCTTGTTTTCGCCTAGCGCTTGCACGGCATTAAGTCAGAGAACCACTGCTCACACTGCGTAACACGCACGAGGTTTTCGGTTTCCTGTGCGAAGCAGAAATATAATTTACATAGTGTTAAAGTGGTTTTCCAAAGACAAATGTCTGCTCTATCGCGTAGAGGTATTGGAATTCTCGTCGGACTCACAGTTTTTTTTTTAAATTGAAAAACATCTCGAAAAATTGGTGTGCAAAACGTGTCTTATTCACTTTAACTAATGTTTAAACATGTTTGTAAGTTTAAAATGTAAAAGTGTTTGATACCGTTTTATTCGTAAAAGTCTGGAGAATTTTTTGCTACCAATAAAAATTGTCTGATTTGTATACTTACGGCCTGATTGTTGTTCAAAGTGGAAAAAAGGCTGTTTTTTTCAATATTCAATTACTCAAAATCTCGAGCCAATTTTGAAAAACGGGTTTCAGATTCGTTTTCAGCGGGTCAAGATTAATCGAAATTGGCTATTTTCGTTCAAAAGGCAAAAAAAAAGTTCAATTTTGTTGTCCAGTGATACCCGGCACTGTTCTACAGACTTTTCGAACGTTCCGGCTAGAGATATGCGGATACGAACAAAATACGTGTCTAATTATTTCAGTGACTGGACAAATAAGGTAAGGTCGCTATGAACGAACCAGTTAACTTTGTTGCAGTGTTGTTAATAAAATATTATTCATAAATTAAAACCAATACTCCCTTTTACATATACTAGTAACTTATTACTTATATTTCCAATAGCAGAAAAACGAAATTGATTGTTGTTGCCTTCTTTGGACCACCTAGTCTCCGTCATTAGACTTTAGAAAAATGCTAACGATTCATACATTCATTAATGCCGACAAACAGAATTTCTCGTCAAAGGAGCCGTACCATAGTGACAACCCGACGACGCGCTGCAACTTGCAGGCAAACAACGTCAAACATCGTCCTCTCCGACACACGTCGTCCCAGAATGGCCTGAACAAACGCGCCCCATGAATCGGCGTAAAAGGCTATACAACGCCATTATCTCGAGTTCGGAACTTTTCCACGGTGTCTGGCTAGGGAGTTGATGGCAGGACAGTTCGCTACGAGTGGCAGTAGGGTGCCTAGTTTTCGACATCATCCATTGGACTTTAAAGACGACGCGAGTTCGGAGCGAGAGAGCCTGCTAGGCACCGTTTAAGAGAGTCCGCCGTAAAGTTTCGTGAGCGGCCAGAGTCAATCTCGAGCGGATGTTAGTCAGGAGGAGAGGAGCGAAGTGTCGGTCGATGTGGCAGTCGGACCAGCTGCGGCATTGCGCCGATTGCCAGACACTCGGCCCATTTAGCGCGGAGATCAGGTGCGACGAGGCGAGCAGGCCTGATAAATGGCCGCGGATTGCTCGCGAGTCTTACCAGATTTTCCGATATGGCCGGTAACTCATCCGGCGACTGGCAGATAATGCCGACTGTGCGTGTCTCTTAACGGCTCGTCTCTCCTTTCGTTGCGCTCGCGAAATCTTGCCGCACGTTTAAGGCCGTCCGAACGCGTGATCAGCTGACATGTTCGGTCTAATGATGTTCGAACGCACGAACTGTGCGGCATCATCCTCGCGCGAGGGCGTCGCGACGGCAGAGCGTCGATTCGCGACAAATCATTCATGCCGGGCCGATAACATTTATAAAACATATAACAATTAATGCCCTTCGATATTGCCGCGATTTATTACAGCGAATTTATCACGGCGGATTTATCTCGATGGATTCGGCGTCGGGCCGCGTCGGAGTGGGGGCGAGTTTTGAAAGACTGATTTAGCCGGATTAAACGCGATAATATTTCATTTCGCCAGAATGGCGCCCCCGCGTTCCAGAAATATCAAAGTGCTCGGGATTTTTATTTATCCCCCTTTTCGCCCGTTTCCCCTATCGCGGAATAACCGGCGCTCAGTGCGTAATTTCCGGATTGGAAAGCGGATATGCCGAGCTGCAAGGAGGAATATGTTTCGCCTGTCTCGACGAGGTGTCGAACAATTTCACGTATGCCATGATCACGAAGAATCCGGTGATAGGGCAGCGCGGAGGATTATTGCGCCGATAGGAAATTAATTGGAAACGAGCGCCACGTTGTTTCGCGTTCTGCCGCTTTACTATCATTTTTGGTAGAGGCTGTATGTACACGCACGTACACGTAATACGGACATCTGTGTATTCGGAACAACGCGCATCTGCTCAGATAATCGTGTGCAGTGCCTAGTGTAGTGCTTATCGATAATTGCACTTAGGTACATACCTGGCAGTCCGGTATGGGTTAATGCGATATTAATGACACTTAATTTGTGCGCACAACACTTATCACCCGGCGATCGTCCCTGTTTTTCGCGTTATTGGAATAAGATGCGCAAAACGCCCCCTTGCCCTCTTTCTCCCCCCATTTACCCGGCACTCCTCTCTTTCCATCGTCCTTCTCACTCGCACGAACGGGTTTATCAAGCTGGAATCTTGAGAGCCCCATTCGGGTCGGCGGGCATTGAACCAAACGTTAATTATGTCTCGAGGCACGGATAAACACGCGCTTCGATTTAATTTCGCGGCTAGTGTGCCCGCACAGTGCACTCTAATTGCGCGACCAATGATTAATCATCGTGCGCTCCGTGCCGATTTAATTTGCGCCGGAACAAAAAACTCGGCGAGCCGGCGAAAGAGGCGGAATAATTTCGGGCGCCCGGATGAAAGCGTAATTCCGCGGCCGACTGCCGCCAAGGAATTTCAAGTTCACAGACATTTTTCGCGTGACGATTTCCCGGCGAACGCTTGCCATAGCTTCGGCGAGTTTGCGAATGGACTCGGCTCGGATATCAGCAAGAGTTTAATATCCGAGTTAAACTATTTTCCCGCCGGCGATATATATATATATGTAGCTACGAATTTCGTGGCACAGAAAATGCCGGATATGTTAAATCGGAATGATGAAAGAGATGTGACGCGAGTTCCGATACGGTCAAGAGCGATTAAGTGTACGTACAAATTATGTATAAATTATCAAAGTATTTTTACGGACTGCAAACCAGAATCGTTTTCTGCTCCGGCGTAAGCTCTCTTGAGCACTAAATTACGAAAGGGAAACTACGGTCGTCAGAGAGATGGAATTTGGACAGGAAACGATAGGACGTTTTCGGACGATGATTTCTCCGCGCGCATGTCACATCTCCCGGCTGACCTCCGGCGAAAGAAAGAAGAAAGTTCCACCTGGCCCGATGATGTAGGGAGATGCCGCACCTGCGCGCGTTCCATTCCGCTTGACCCTAAAACTTTAATATCGCCCGTGGATCGTTCACCTTGACCATGGCTGTTGGCCAGCTAACGACAGCGCTTCCCTTTCGCAGCTAGCCGCTCGTTATATCGTGTGAGAACGAGCACGTAAGAGACGAGGCGCAGGAGTCCACGGTCCTTGAACGTGAAAGGGAAGCATTACGACGATGGCTATCCGCGCCGTAAAAAGCAGTCTCTCAATCAAGGCGCCCCGATCATTTTAATCCTCGCCGAAAGAGAAATTCGTCCCGTGCCGCGTCGGCCGACACTTTTTCCGTCGCCAACGTTAATTCGTGCGCCTCGCGGACCGTGTTAATAGCCGCCTTCGCGGATGCATCGCGAAACGTGGAGCGTCGGAGGCTGAAACGGTGAAATCGATCTCTGATTGACCGTTGTTCCGCGGCCGGAGAATTCGTAGGCCCAATCGAGCACTTTCGCTTCGGGTCATAAAGGCTATTCGTTTGGGCACTTATCTATTTAACCATAAACACGCTCGCTTTCGCCGCTCGGAGATTCAGGGTTATTAATTCTTCTGTAATTCGCCGCGTATAGGACTCGGTTTCGAATCGTTCTATGTATCGGGCCGTAAAGCGACGAAAGAGAACGTTCGCTGGCTCGGCATTCTTGCTCCGCGGTGATAAACGTAAAAATGAAAAGCGACGTGACAGGAGCGCGTCGCGATTAGATGTCGACACATAAAAGTAGCCGGATCTTCGTTCTCGTTGTCTCGTATGAGCATTTTCCGTTCGGGCCATTCTCCTCCGAACGTCGGGACGCGCAACGCGAAAGGAGTAATGTTTATGGCCGCGCAGATTCGGTGGTCTAATCAGAAGTTACCGAGCGTATCGCAGACTTACGTAGTAAAGTGTACAGGCTCCCCGCGAACATGTGTGCCGTGGAATTCGACGCGGCGCGTGTTACACGGTCGACGACCCCGGTTACGAAGCAGTAACGGCAACGGGAGCCGTGCATCGGGCCAAAGACAAATCCAAGCGGATCCGGATCTTTCTAACGTCGCAAGTTACTGCTCGCCCAGAGAATCGAGCGTACCCGCCCACGCGAGCGCCGCTGAATCTATCCCGATATACTCCGACCGAACGTAAATCCTGATCACGTCATCGTGGGTAGAGAGCACGAAAAACTGTGGATACTTTCCGCCTGACTCGCCTCGACGTCAGACGCCTTTCTAATCGATTTTCATATTACGCCAGTGTCTCCCGGTAACTCTGAAACGATAATAACAATCCGCACGACGCAGGAATTTGGCACAGCGGAGGTCGAGGAAAGATTTTCGAATGCGACTCGGAGCAACTTTTTTCCCGATTCAAAAATATTTCCTTCTCTCCTCGGACGCGCGTCCGAAAGGACGCCGGTTTCCGACTAACGTTTAAATAATGCAAAGCCGGTAAAGCGAGAGCGCCGGTTTCGGGAGCAGGGGGTACGCGAGGCGCTCTGGGAGAGGAAATAAAATCTCAGCGGACGTGTCGTTGGACAATTAATTCCCGCACGTCCCGCAAACTAGCTACCCTTACCGCTTTTGCATAGTGCACAGACTTCCGGGCGAAACAATTCTGTTTGCGGGTCCCTCGTTATTTCGAGCGCCTCTCCCTCTCTTTGCGTTCGAGCAAGGCTAACGTTTCGCGGCTGGACGTCCTGTCGTTGAGCAAGCAAAGCCGAACCGTCAGGGGCGGCGCTTTTGCGCTGAATTATTGATGCCACCATAATGGATCTCAACGGGCAACGCCGCTCGTCGTATACGATCCGCTGCATTCCCTCGACTGCGTCCTCTTTACCGTACGACGCAGAAGCGGACGCTTCGGCGAACTTCTCACGCCGACAAATTCGTCGAAATCGAAGGCGGATGTCGGAGTTCGCGATGATTTGCGAGACGGAATCGGTTTGGAGAGACACGTGTCGAGGGAAATTTTGTCCTTTATGAGCCGAGGCGCGCGGCATTGGAATCCAGTGACTAACGCCGAAGATGTGTGGCCGTCGATTAGTGGCCTTTTGACGCGTTTCATGAACCGTGAAAGCGAACTCACTTCTTCGTCCGTATCGTCCACTAAGCGGGGACACGTGTTCACGCGTGTGCATGTGCACGCACCGGTTCTACCGGTTGAATTTCACTCGCTCTTGACACTGGCCGGGAATCACGGCGACGATCGAAGGCCGACCGCACGAACCGCTAGGAAACCTTCTCCACGAGTTACGAAATCGTATAGAATCTTCCGTGCGCTCTCGACGTTTTTGTTAGGCTTATGAATGCAGAGGTATTCATGGCTCATTTGTAAAGGACGGAACCAGTTTTCGGTGGTGGCGATGCACGTGGTCTAATGTAATTTTAGTGCAATAATATTCTTCTTCACCTTCAACGTTTTATCAAATGGTGGTCATAACTCATTTGTAAAGGACAGAACCAGTTTCTCGTTCTGGCGATGCATCTAGTCGAATGTAATGTTAGTTCAATAATATTCTACTTCACCTTCCACTTTCTATTAATAAATTGATAGATTCCCTACAACGTGGAATTCGGTTGGCACGATGCTGACGATACGTCGCATTCCTTGATAGGCCAGACTTTCGGACGTTTTCACAACTTTCGTAAAAAATTCCAGCGAAAGGTCCCGGATCCCAAACGTGTCCGTATGCCAGTAAGAAATTCGACACTTTGGCCCCCGACGACCGGAACAGCGACAGCGAATGATCGCCAGAATCCTGCGGCGGTGCTGAGAAACGGGTCGCGTTTCTATTTCATTGTACTCGAGGAAATTACGTTTGTTGTTGTGCGTACGTTCTTAATTAACCACGTCGCCGAATAATTTTTTGCCGACGTCCGCTTTGTAAAACAATGTTGCTCGCTCGAGTAATTAAAAAAGCCCGTTCTCATGCTCGACTCCCTCGAGTTTTGCATCGACTTTCGACGTTTTTATACGCGTCAGTCACGCGCATGAACGGTCTTAATCAATGTGGATTGGTTTCTGATCGTACGTTTGTGTTCGAACCTCTCACTAAATCAATATGTTGCCTGTTGGTAAACTTGTTTGCTCATACAGCACTGTTCCGTTCACGACGCGTATACACGTACCACGACAATGGTATATCACACATTTAAATCAGATCGCATCTATGAAAAGTACATCGTCCCTTGTAAAAAAAAAACAAATCTAATATTTCAATTTCCATGACATTCTTCAAGAAATGTTACTTCAGACTCTCGCCGGCACATTCTTCGCAACGAATCATGCGGGCAGCAATTAATTGCAGCCAATCCACTATGTAATATCGATCGACGATTCATTTAGTAATCGCCTCGACGCCTGAGAAGTGACACATTAAAGTCGTCGCGCAATTCAGCGAATAATTATGCGCGCGTTACGGTCAACACGCGAAGACGCCAAATTACGAGCGATTAATCACTGCAATAAGAGATTGCGCTAACCATGCGCCGGGCACGAGTTCCACGCCACAGCGTGCTTCGGAATTGCGCAGCATTACGTCAATTCTTCCTTGCACACACGTGTACTAATGCTCTCGAAACACGTCCTCCGATGCGTCGAACGTAATTACACACCCACGATCGCGCGGATCCTCAACGATTAATCGAAAAGCACAATCCGTACCAGAACGCCGTGCGCTCGGCAAAGATTTTCTCACGCGACGCCAGGCGCGGAAAATTGACTCTCGCCGGACAATAAAAATCGACGATCTCCATCTCTTCCCTCATTCTCCTTCGACTTCTTTCCGCCATCTGCATCGCCGCTAACAGCTTTATGGAAATAAACGCGGACGTGATGATCTCGGCGCGAGACAAAACGCCTGCTTTCCTCTCATTCATCAGTCGCGCATTGAATTCCTCCGATCGAGCCGCGCGAGACGCTTTTCTAAACGGGCTCCATTGAGGAAGCACGCAACTGTCACCTCGCGCTCTCCCGCTCGACGCATTTCCATCGATTAAATCGGCCGCGCCGCGGAGGAAGCTCGACAGGCGCATCTTCGACTCCTTCGTCCGGAGACTAGCCTACTTTCTCTGCAAAGAGAATTTTTAAACGATGTGTGCTCGGGGCCCCCCTCCACCCCGCGCCGCTCTCCCCTCTCACTCTCTCGAGCCCCATCTCCATTTCTCTGCGGCTCTCTCTCCCTCGTCCTGCCGACGGTCTCTCCTTTCCTCGATTCAGCGGGGCCCCAGTCGACGACTCCAACGGCCGCCCGCTCGGAGTCTATATAAGCGGACCGCTCGTAAGAGCCTGGGCATTTTTTGTGTCAGTACCCGCGCGCGCTCGCGGGCCTCGTGTGCTTTTCCACGGAGACAATTTTGAACGGTGACGGGCAGGTGCCGTCGACGATGGTACACTCGGTGACGTGACGAGAGACGGGGACAAAAATTTTGAATCAACAATAGTCGAGAGTACGCCAGTCGAGAGAGTCGTGGACGCAGTGCGTTGGATCCAGGAAGTCGATCGACACGACCCGTGTCCGGATTTGTTTTGTGTGTAGTGCGGCGACCGAGGTTATAAGTGTCATGGTTAAGCTCAAGGTAGGTCAACGAGCCCGACGCTCGTCGTCTCGAACCTTCGCTTTCGTTCGTTTTAATGAGCCGGACGAGCGCCGAATATCACTTCTTTCTCATTCTGTCGGCCGAGTGATTCATGGCTCGGTCGAGTGTCTCGTCAATTCTGACGCTCCGCGCTTATTCGGATCGTCGACTCGCGCGCGTTAGAAGTTGGAACTCGCTGTCGGCCGCGAATATCGCGTCTATTTTTCTCGCTGTAATTGATAGAGAAGTGCATTCGGCGGTCGGGGACTCGGGGGCTAATTTGAAATGTCAACAGCGAACGACGGAGTTGGGTCGCGCGTCGCCGGCGAAATGACACGTTGCGCTCGGCGGCCGGGCGGCCGATTTGCATAATTACAACGGCGCGGTTTTTATTTATTCATACGTACGTCCGGAATGGCGGTCCGCAAAAAAGCGCCCGTACGCGTGACAACAAAGATCGTATCTGCATGCGATTATTAACCGAGAGAGCGTTACGCTCGTCCGCGGAGCGAATAAATCTTCATGCTAAAAAGGGGGCCGCGTCGGTCTGTCGCGGCAGAAAGAGAGCGCGTATGGACGACGCTGCATACTCATCGCGCCGCTCCTTTCCGACGATTGAGCGCGTGCGCGCGCCCTGAGACGATTCTCAGGATGGGGTTAAGTAATTGTCGGCCTCTTATCGGGCACTGATAGTGGCTAATCCGTGGTTCGCCGCCTTTCTTAACCACTTGCTTGTGCTCTTGCCGTTGCTGATGCTAAACTCGTCGAGGAGCACTTTCCTCGTGCCGCCTCCCAGTTCTTGATCAAGTGCTTTCGCTCCGGCGGAAGAATTTTCCCCGTAATCGACACTTAATAAGGATTGATTTAATCGTCGACGTCACGTGTTGTTGAGAGCTCTTCGTATTGATGCTCGAGGGAACGCAAAAAATACGTGTCGAATGAGATTTCATGGTTCACTGGTCGCTGCGCGGCGCATCAGTGTCGGGACATTAGTAAAATATCGAGGAAACGCGCTCGAACTCTGTGGGTTGAAGTCACAATATTGATGCGGGTAGTGAAAAATAGTTCATTTTCGAATGATCGCAGATCCGTTCCCACGGATGGGAGACTCTTTGCCGGAAGCAGGGGTGTGCTAAAGTTGTCTTAACTACGTGTCTAGCAAGTTTCATCAAAGAATGTTTACCGAAACCAAAGTTACGGCGTGTTTGCTACACTATTGCAACCGTACGGGTGTCGAGAAGCATAGTTTAAATTCAGACTCAAATTTGGATTATTTCCCGAAAGTTTTAATTAATTAATCTACCGTAGCCTTGGAGAGCGTTTCTTTGCCTTTAAAATGCACTTTTGATCATCGTTCTACGACTTCTGGGTGCCGAGATATGATAAATCAAAGTTGACCCTGCATTTTCGCACTACCTCACACATATTCCCGCCACACGAATATGAAGCTCATTGACCTACATAAATTCTAAGAATTTACTACAGCTCCTGGAATTTATGTGGGTCAGGTGTAGTAGCAGCTGTGAGATAGGTCAGGGCTTGAATGCATTCTGTCCTTGTCTGACCACGTGCTATCCCTTTTTAATTAGGTTAAATTTGAAAAAATCATATCTCGGGAACGGATAATCGTATCGACTTCGGACAAAGGGCAAATTAAGGTACATAAATTGTACTATTTTTTCCATAGATATAGATTATTTATATAATTTGTTTAACAAAGTTATATGCCTTTTAAATGCAAAATTCGACAAAATTTATTTGTACTCATTACTACCGCAATGTCTATGAGACCGGAGAGATATGTATGAATGTGACTAAATATTGGACCTAAGATCGATATTGTAATAAACAGATGGTACTCCGTAATACATAATCCAAAAACGATATGAACTTTCAAATAATGTTAAATATGGTTGCTCTTCTCGTGTTCATTACGACATCAAACATTTAAACGAGGCGGTGTCTACGGTTATTATTGAATATTGAATAATTGCGAACCATGTTATAAACAAATGATTAAACAATCACTGTGAGTGGTCGTATCAAGTTCAGCTAACTGGCAAGATAATGATTTTCGGCATATACACTACAGATTCCAGAATATGTCACTATCCGTAAATTATTTAAACAATTTGCATTATTTATTGCATATATACCATTGTAGTCATTATCTATCAACAATTACAAATATCCCCATGCCTCTACTGACACAAATAGGCTTGAATTGCGGTAAAATAGGATGCAACAATTAATGAAGCTCCTATAAACAAAAGTTAATAACTAACGAACGACAAGTCCTATCGTCCTCGGACAACTTGGGTATCCTTTAACCCAACCTCCGCCACGTTTTCCAATATTCACAAAATAGCAACAAACAAAAAATTCATTTACAACAAATTTCCAAAAAATCCCACGGAATTCCGACGACGAGCAACGAAGTTACGGATCGCCCCTCGAGCGTCGATTCCGATTGAAATTCGTGTTGATTAAAAAATCCTTTCGCTCAGCACTGTTTACCTTTTTAATCACCGCTTAACAAGATTCAATTCAGTCGACGCCGCGGCTCAATTAATCGCGATAATCACGGCTCACAGCCACGCCGCGTTCCGGGATACGAGAGAGTGCGTTCGAACGAAGAGAGGCCGGACACGGCCACGGCGCGGAAAAACGCTCGAACGAATCTTTGCGGCCGCTCGCTCGCGTAACGCGCTAAATAATCCCAGCACCGTTCGGCCGGCGAGCTTCCGCCACGGCGCTCGCAATTATTCATATCGAAACCGAGAGTACACGCACGCCTACTCTCGGCGACGGAGAGGAATAACGGGCAAGCCCACTCGCCGTCAGGCTCTTACTTTCTAGACATCCGGCGTGTCCCGATCACTCCGCCGTTACAACCTCGCACGCGACGTATCAATCGATCGTTATTCACGCGAACCGATCCTCGCGAACCGGAGCGATGCTTAACTTCTGACAAGAATCTTAAGCAGCCTCGAAGCTGAAAAATCGGCGGCGATCGAAGTTTAAAGGAAAAAGTGTGTCGTGCGTTCAAAAAATTCCTAGCATCGTCATTATGTATAATGTACTTTCCAACCCACCCACTTGGCGGATCTGACAGTTCGGTCGTGCCCGATTTCCACTCGTAAAGATAATCCGAGCATCGATTAATTCGCGAAGCAGAAATCGACGTCGGTGGCGAAAGTCATGGGAAAGGTTCTAGTCGGGAAGGAAGCGAAATTAATATCGGGTTTGGTTGAGGGAGGGGTGGGTTGGGGGGAGGGGGGGTGGGCGGACGTTCGATAAGCGGCTTGGTAAGAAGGTGCTCGCGGTGTTACGCACACGTCGTCCGTGATTAGGCTATATGACTATGCATGAACGAGGTGTTTGACCCAGTCTGAAGCTGCCCACACACGACACACGGCTTAACTCTCACCTACCTACCTACCTACCCACCTACATACCCGGCAACCTACCTTAAGCACGACCTACGAATCGACACGCGAACCTGTAACCGTGAGACACGCGAGAATAATACCGACTGCACACACGTTCAGCGACATTTATGGACGGAAATCGAAGGGCGCGCTTTGCCAGTTGCAACGGGTTAACGTGTTCCTATCTTCCGTGATATTTCAATGAATTTCTGTTAGGACGCTTTTTCCGACAAGTACGGCGATAGGATGAATGCGGTGTGATGATGCGCATACATATGCTCGTAATATGCTATTATTGCATTGTCCGGTGTGGGCAGGAAACATTGTACCACGTTTTCGCTGTGTCCTGCGCGGCGGACGGATTATTGACTAACCAGTCTTTCCTCATATACGCCGCTGCAATAATTCCTTATTTATCGATGACTGCATCGGTGCCTCCGCAATCGCGCATTCATGAATTCCGCGCATGAGACGATTCATTTAATTAATCGCACTAAAATTGCGTGGAAGCGGAATAAATGTTTTTTTGTCTGCTCCCTCGGTTTTCTCCGGCCCGTTGTTCGCGATTTCTAACGGACGCGATCGCGTGCTCCGTTTCTTATTCGGCACCCGACGAATTCGTCGCGGCAGATCAGAGGCGTGCGAATCCGCTCGCCCGTGAAACGTTTATCGCCGATGCCAGGAAACGCGGAGCCGCGCTCGCGGCATTGCTTCGTGGATGCTCGGTGGAGAAAGTACAGTTTATTATGTTAGCCTTGCATCTCGGCCAACGTGCCACTTTACAGCTGCTCTCTGTGATTTCGACTCCGTTGACAAAGGACGTCCGACTTCTTGAACGCGTCTCTTCGCGGGTATTTCCGTATGAAAGGACATTCCTGTACGCGTTCGTAACAGTTTATGGAACTTTGTTCTCGAGCAGACAGATGACCGAACCGGGTTGTAATAATTGATCGTAACGAAGCCGTAACTGTTAGCTTCCCGTAAAATGTTCTTTTGTAAAACGTGCACAGAAGAGTGGTTGTATCCACTGTTCCGCGTCGATGTTACGTAAATTCTTTCCATTTACACGTTGGCTGAACGAAAGGTTAAGGTGAGACTTCCGTGCAAGTGGTCCGGTAAAAAGGTTAATCAGCGGTACGTTATCGTTTCCGCGAAATGAGTTGGAAAGATCAGGGCGTATCGTTGCTGGCGACTTTTTCGATTGAAGGCATTTGAAAGTAATAGGTCAGGTCCGTCGATACCTCGATCGAGGCAATTTGAACGTTTCGCAACTTCCATCTCATACCATATATCAACAAATAACCGCTTTTTTAAAAAAAGTCAAGATCGACAAATTCGCAAGAATTCTACCTCCACCATTTCTTCCCTACTAACCAACCAAGTAAAGCGTAACGCGACAAACGTCCTCATATTTGTTCCGTGTCCTCAAAAACGTTTCGTAACGCCGTTCAGACATCTTACGCTGTACATCCGCAGGAAGCGCTTGAATAATCACAGAACCACGTCGAGTTTGTAAATCAAACATCGCCGATAGGACGCGCCGCTTTTAACCGGCTAATGTATCTCCGCCGCGCAGCGAAATACCATTCCTAAAATATCGAAAGGAAAACGCTCGATGGAGCGTCGCCGGGATTTACAGGACGCTCTCCGTCATCGGTTCCTTTCCATTTTGCGGGCGTACGTACGAGCGCGCATTTTCCTCCAGCCATAATTTCCAATTCGCCGCGACGAGGCGGACCCTTTCCGGCAGCGTTATTGCCCGCTTCGAACCAGAAGTAACAAAAGATACATTATCATTCGCCGAGCTGCGCGGCGCGCGGCCGTTTCCACTCTTACTATCATAATTTATCATCGCGGCCGGATCTGTTATTTGCCAGCGTCAAGGCGCCGATTGGAACGCAATTCGTCTCACTTATCGTTTCCCACGTTCCGTCATGGAAACGCAGCCGTCGGTTGAGATCGTTCGGCTTCCGCGATCGGAACGGGATTGACGTGGAAATTTGTGGTCGTCGGTGAAATTGTTCTGATAGAACAATATGCGGGTGCGGACGATGACGCGGCGCTAGAAAACGACGCGTTGGCGATAATGGATCACCGTCGGCCCGGTTCGGCCGTGAAAGAAGGCTTGCTACAATCATCCGATGTCTCTCGGCGCCGTTCTTTGGCATCGCGCATTCGGCGGAAGGAAGTTCCGCGTCTCGTCGCTTTCGGTCGCGCCGCAATCGGGCAACATCTTTGCACGGTCTAACGCAATTATTCACGCGCGCTCGCACTTAATACGCGCAGCGAGTAAATGCGGCGGGTTTACATCATTTTCACATCCAACGAGGTGGCATGCTCGCCTTACGCCAGTCGTCGCGGTGTAAACTGCGTAAAGTCTCCCACGGCCTCCGATACATAAAGCGCGCGCACAATGAGTACATACACGGCGCGAGCGAGACGCGTACACAACGGCAAAGCTACTTTTACGGGAAACGGCGCGGGCATGAGTGCGCTCGAGGTAATTAGAGTGCGTGGGCGCAGACTGCGCGCCGTCGTCCAATTTATTTACCCGCTATTAAACCCGGACCGCGCGTTCAATTGCTGAGATATCATAGGGCACGCGAGACGATAATTAGAGACGCGGCACGAGGACAAACGATTTCCGGACGAACGTCGAATCAAGTTCACCCGGCCACATTAATAGCGATCTCAAAGCAAAACTTGCAGTCAAATGAATTATTTATACAAATCGACCGAACGTGCCGCCGAACGCAACGTCGTCGAATATTGGACTACCCCGCGCCCACCGTCTCTGCGATTCTAGGCTTCTCTAATTCTGCTTCTAGATGCCATTCGCGCTACTCTTCGTCCTGCTGGTCACTCAACACGCGGCCGCCGTGGTGAACAAGGCGTCCCCGGCTTCGACCAGCGGCAGCGAGGAAGCCGCGAACAAGAACGAGATTAAGGCCGACGACAGGATAAGCAACTCGTACGGTCTGCCAGCGGACGATTACGCGCCGCCGGGCGGACTCGCTTTCAGCGGACCAGCGCCGGTGTACGGGCCGCCGGAATTAGTCGGCGATCACGGCCCGACACCGATTTATCCCCCGCCGCCGCCGGATTTGCCGCCGCCCGTTTTCGGACCGATCCCATTCTACGGTCCGCCGCGAGTGCCGAAGCCGAGCTTCGCTCTGCCGAAGCCGAGTTTCGGCTCGCCGTCGTTCGCGCCGGCGAAGCTTCATTTCGGCCCGCCCAAGCAGCTGGGTCCACCATTCGCGCTCTTGAGACCGAAGCCTCAATACGGCCCGCCGAAATTCGGACAGTTCCCGCCGATCAGCTTGCCGGCCGTTTCGTTACCGAAGCCTGGACACGGACCGCCTATACCGATTTCGGTCGAGGCTTATGGACCGCCGTCGTCGCAGAAGATTGTCATCCCGTTCAATACTTCTCCGCCGAAGAACGAATACGGACCACCGCCGCAGCCCTTGCCTCTGCCGCAGGCTCAGTATGGAGCCCCGGTGGGAGATATTTACGGACCACCCCCGCCTGGACCTCCACCAGGTGTACCTGCACCCCCGACGCCGCCGGATATAAAGTACGATGGCTGGCAGCCGATCGCTGGACTCGCCACGCCGCCGAATCATCAGCCTGGAGACTCTTATGGACCGCCGGACGACGGCTCGAGGCATCATCATTCTTCGTCGCAGTCGACGCATTCGCAGTCCACGCAATCGTCGAACAGTGGTAATCTTCAAACGCCGAACTCGAATGTGCCGAGTGACTCGTACGGCGTGCCTATTCATAATCCCGAGGCGCAGGACTTGAAGACGTCTGTGTCGTCCGATGGTAATGGACTGCCGCCGCCGAAGTTGCCGCAGTACGAACCCTTGCATAACGATCAGGGCCCCGTGAAGAACACGGGGTCCCATGCTTCGTCCGGGAACGACGAGCGCAACTTGGTGGATCATATTAATTTGCAGTTTGGCCTGCCGAATTCGGACCCGGTGGCTATAATCAAGACCGTCGGATTCGAGCTGCTGCCGACTGCTGGCTCGTTGACGTCCGATCTTCAGGGACTGTCGCTGTCGAATAATGGACACGGACTGTCTTCCTTCGACCAACTCTCGAACACCTTCAACGTGGACTCCGTTTCGCCCTTGACTCTGCCGGCACTGCAGCTGCCTAGTTTCGGCGGAGGCAACGATCTGTCCCTTCAACAACTCCCGATACACGGACCCGACAATTTCGGCGCACCCTTATTACCTGATGTAGGCTTCCGAAAGCCAAGTGCAATCGTGAGTGGAATCGCTTTGCCTCCTCCGCCGCCGATCGACACTTACGGTGCTCCACCGCTTTCTTCGTACTCGCCGAACGGTCCGTACGCAGCGTCACAAAGCGGACGCGGGCATCCTTCGTTCCCGTCGTTCGGACTCGTCGGATCGTCGTTCCACAAGCACAGCGGACATCATCATCATCACCGGCACGGATCGTTCCGGCCGCCGCAGCCTCTCGGCAATCTGATGCCGCCGCGAAATCGTGAGCCAATTAAGTTCAGAGAGCAGATTCCCACGGGATTATTAACGACGCTCAACCGATTCGTGCCACCGGCACATTCGAAGCCACCGAAGTCGTTTGGACACTCCTTATCCCTGGGACAGCAACTGCCTTCGCTCCACGCTCCAGTCTCCTTCCATCAACAAGCACTCGGCCACGCGCTCCCGTCGTTGTCGTTCCCGAAAAATTCTGCCTTGCACTCGCCGATCGCCGCGCCTCACGTTCAGTACGGCACACCACTCTCCTTCACCGACTTCAACACGCCAGCGCCAGTTCTAACCTACGGCGCGCCGAACTTCGGCCCGGCAACGTCGTTCGTCTCCACTTCGATCGGATTCGGCAACGGCAATCTGTACGACAACATCGGAAACACTCTAACGACGACTTACGGAACGCCAGTGGTGAACGGACCCTCTTCCACCGGCGACTGCGGTTTCTCCCAGCCGAGCCTCGGCGTCAACGTTAACAACGACGTCGGATCGCAGCCTCTGGGTCCTCTTAGCTTCGAGAAAACCGGAAGCCACGAGAGTCCGCATTCCGGCGACAATTTCTCCGGCTCCCTCCCGAGTTTCCCCGGCAACAACGGAAACGGGAATCAGCATCAGGAGGCGCACTTCGAGGTACCCGCGCTGACGACGGGCTCATTGACTTCGGCGTACGAGCCGCCCTCGGTGAACCAGCTGGACCTGCAGAATTACGAGCAGCAGAAGACGGACTTGAAGGACAGCTATGGGAATCCGATAGGCCTGTCCTTCAACGGATTCGATCAGGCGAGCGAGAACTCGCACTTATCGAACGATCACGTTCACTCGTCCACCTCGGGCATTTCGAGCGTGCTTCCTCTGTCTCCTTCTAGTCAAGCCGTCCAGAACGGGCTGTTCCAATTCGAGAAGGGCATTTCTGCCGAGGCCCTGACCGCGAGTTTAACCGAGCAGGGCTTCGGGCAGGCGAAGAACCTCGCCAGCGACGTGGATGCTAGTCAATACCTGAAGACAGACGAGGGCAGCCGGGCTTTGGCGTTAGCCCAGGGATTAACCGCGGACAGCGACT
The DNA here is from genome assembly GCA_963942575.1 of Priocnemis perturbator. NCBI lineage: Eukaryota > Metazoa > Arthropoda > Insecta > Hymenoptera > Pompilidae > Priocnemis > Priocnemis perturbator. The sequence goes on along the minus strand of OZ012643.1, from coordinate 14,674,609 downwards.
CCTTCCAGATTCAAGGGTCGAAGGGCACGTACATGCTGCAAATCCAGCCGGCCGACGGCGGCCTCGGGACGGAGAATTCCGACGGCAGCATCAGGCACGAGCAGGTCCTCTCGAACGGCCTGCTGCAAGACATTTTGGCCGCGATCGAGCAGCCTCACCACGGCCACGTCGAGTTTCAAGGCCTGCCGCAGGCTCAGCCGCTGGAGGAAGTCTACGGGGACCTGGCCAGGTCGGCCAGTCTGCACGCCGGCCATTATATCTTGAACGCCGACGCTCAGGCCGAGTCCTCGATCCAAGACGAGCGGCAGCCGGAAAAAGCGGCCGGCGGGAAGAACGAGGCCGTCGCTCTCTTCTTCGACAACAAATACCTGGACACGATCAAGGAGACGCGCTCCGTGTCGAAGAACGAAGCGGCCCCGTCCTCGGCGAAGAATGCGAACGACGGGAAAGCGAAGAGCTCTTGAGCGGCGCCTTTGCGCGCGACTTTCGAAGCGTAGACGTCGGATCGCGGCCGTTTCCGTTTATCGTCGACGCGCCAGCTCCGCCGGTTCAACGTTGACACGTCAGCTCGTCCATCGGACGGGCGCATCTGCCATTTCAGGACGCCCGATACGGACGCCTCTTACTTTCCCTCGCTCGCCGGAGCGCGAGAGCCTCCTCTCGAGAAGTTCGTCGGATAGTTGGCGAAATCGCGTCGAACGGATCGCTGCTCGACCGGCGAGGCGAGAATCAGCGACGACGACGACGACGACGACGACGTTTTCTTGGAAATCCTCTCGCGCGAATGGGCTCGTAATCTTCCCCGGGCCCATGGAAATGTCGAGACAGCGCGGACAGGATTTTACGCAATTTCTCGCCTGCCGGCGAGGCGCGAACGACGATTAACTCTTGGCTAATGTATCGATAACGGTTATTAGACGGACGATGATGCTCGGGCTCGTTCCAGACATTCTCGCCTCGCCGCAAAAATCGGCGCCGAGAGGTGCCAGAAATGCCGCGGCTCCGATACGTTTCGCGCGCACGAAAGCAGATCCCTATTATCGGGTCGGGCTTAATTGCAGTCCAGGATCTAGGATCCTCGAGAGCGCTCGTGTTCTCACGAGCGAGGGGGGGGATGGCGGGAGGGGTCGGGGCACGTCACGTGCCTTCCTTTATGGAAACTCTCGAGAGTGGCTCCACGTGGATGAAAGTAGATGGAATTATCGAATGAGTCCTCCTTTTCCTCGTCTTCCTTCCTCTTTACTCTCTCCGCTTACGTTGTCTCCTCCTTCCTCATCTATCCCCTTTCTCTTCTCGCGTCTCTTCGCTTCTTACGTTAAATCGTGTCACGACCTTCGCACACATTCCATTTGACAAGCGGCCGAAGATGAGGAGCGGGACGATCAATTTGGCAATCGAGTCGTCCTCCTCGCGCACATGCTGCATCGCGAATCGCGAGAGTTACGCGCGTTTATTAATACTCATTTGGGTCATTGGGTTACGACGTTACGCCGCACTTTGCAGAATGTGTGCTAGCGGCGAGACCTCAAACGAGAGTCGCGCGTACGGAAGGATGATCGGCGGCCTCGTACTGTCACGTTTCCGACCTCCCCGCGAGGTGAAAGTTCAAAACCTTGTTTGACGGCTTCTCTCTCTCTCTCTCTCTGTTTCTGCACACTTCATTTTTTGTCGCTCCATATTTATTTCCCGCCATCTTTACTTCGCCGTCTATGTATCCCTCTCATTTCAAGTTGATTTCTTTTCGTTATCGTCTTTGCACGTCCTGTTAGCTTCGTTAATACAAGTATAAAAAATGTAACTACACTGTTACACACGGGCTTACTTTCGATCGCCCCTTTTTTCCAAGATTCACGTCGGCTAAGTTATCCTCGTTTTCTACGATACGGTTTCATACGATACATACTTCTTTTTCCCACAATTTACTTTGCTTTTCTTATCTCGTTCACTCTCGATTTTTCTTCATTTCCTCGCCAGCCACGTGGTCCGCACGTTTTCCTCGCGCTCACCGCCACTCTTCCTCTCAATTTATTCCGTTACCCTCTCATTGTCTCTTTCACTCTCGATTATCTCTCCGCGCTCTCCCTGGCGCAGTTAGACGTACCGTACGCTCACTCCCATTCTCCGAAACGGTGCTCCGCTCACGAGAATCTTATTTCGCGTCGAACGCATCGAAAACGATAGTACGCGAACGCCGCACTTTCCTGCGATCGCCACAGTCTGTTGCGGATTGAAAAATCGAACGCGCGAAGTGGTCGATCCGCGACCGCGCCGAAACGCGCCGCGAACCGCCGATAACGAGAGTGCAAAGTGTAATTTCGCCCGGCGAGAGAGTCTTTCTTTATTCCTCTTCACAACCTTCTCCTTCTTCTCGTCCTCCCGTGCCTCGGCGTCTGCGCTCCTTCAAATACGTCGTTCGTATTACGTTATACGCGTATTCGCAAAACGAGCGTGCATTACGACGCGGCGGAGGCACTTTTGATATTCAAGATGTACTTTAATCTCGAACCACTTGCATTTTTACAACGCCGCCTGGCAGAGCCGGCGGGAGTGGATGCAGCGAACGGCTATGCATGGCGGCCGGTGTATTGCGGATACGTAAAATAAGTAGAGCGTGTACGTTTTAAGGGATGCTCATTGTTACGAAGTGCGCAGTGACGATACTGCCAAGCCATAAAGCACGTCTACTCGCTCTTGACGTCCCTCTTCCACCTCCCCTTCCCTCCCCTCCCCTCCGCCCCCACCACCGCAAACTTCATCCCACGTCCACCGCGCACCCTATCCTTTTTTATGGATTAATTTATTATTTTATACGTCAGGCCCTCCGTCGAAAGGGCGTGGCGCTTATATTCGACGAGCGATCGCCGATATCACTCGCCGGATATGACGCGCGCGTGCGAGCGTGTATTTTTGATATCCCCACGAGATACGCATGTAAATATATGGATACTTTGTAAATAGAAGGCTGTTTTTATTTCGCATCGACCCACCCTCCCAACCGCGCGATCCGCTCTGTGGCGTTTTATGCAAAATCTTGCCGGAGCAAAATCTAGAATATTGAAATTGCATTTTCATTGCGCTCCCGACGAGACGGGCGACGCTCGCATCAGGCTCGATCTATTAGCTTTCTCGAGTCCGCCGTCGCGCGCCCACACGCCTACGCGGCCCAGCGACCAAGTACGATCATTTTCACCTCATCGCCGCGTCCAATTTCCGACCTCGCCGACTTCCCATCGGCGCGAGAATCGCGACACTTTCGAATTCGCCGGCAAACTTCGTCCGCCGTCCGTGTAACTTGGTGTGCATATCTAGAGAATATTGGCGAAACGAAAACGTATGGGCGAATTAGGCATCCGGCCGCTAAGTAGGATTACGGTTATGCAAATGAACGCTATCGGCGGCCCGTAGGCAGTTAGGCGCCGCATTCGAGGTTCAGGCCGAACTCCGGCGTGCGGGACGATTTTCATCTCGTTCCCTTCCGCGTCACAGTCGTCTGCGTCGAGGCTGCGGGTCTCTTCTGCCATCGGCCCTCGTTTCCCAGAAAGAAGCAGCCCGTTTACGGCTTCTCGCCTCTCGAGACAATGCGATCATAAGACTTCCGCCGCAAATGCGGCGCCCTGGGAACGTTCGCACGTTTTCGGCCGTAAACTCGGGTGCCAGAGACGACGCAACCACTCTCACCGATATCCTTGACCGCGATGTGTCGCAACGTCATTGATGTATTAGGTGCGATCGACGTCTCGGCGTGACAAAAAAAGAAATGAAAGTGAGCTGGGCTCTCGGCAAATAGAAATTCTCTGGTCTTCGGCGTCTGCCGGAACAGGTGTTTTTCAACGTTTGCACGCAGCCGGTACAGGAACCTAGAACTACCGAGGAGTCGTGTTCTTATTTACTGAAATTTTGCCTGATTTCTGTCGAAAAACGTAGATTCATCGATCGTTACAGCAAAACGCGAAACGAGTCAATTTCACCCCTTGGTCATGCTAACGTCGAATAAAGACGACTCAAAAGTGACGTTAAATTCGGAAGAAGAATCCTGGAACGGTTAACTTTCCAAGCACGAACCGCGCTCGCTAAATTTAGTCATCGTCGACGGCGAATCGGGCAAATCGATGGGTTCCCACGAAAAAGATTCATCGAAACGGCAGGCGTCCTCCTCATCTCTAATTTGCTCTCCCGGATAAGCCCCGGCGGGAGTGTTTCGCGAGCAGCGCCGAGGCGAGAAGAAGAGGCAGGCGGCGGCGAGGAAGACAAAAGACGATGACGCGAGCGCGACGACAAAGTGAATTTCGTTACCGTTCAGACGGCTTGGAAGTACGTAACGACTTCCTTCTCGTGTAGCTTTAATCGAGAGCCGTCTCAGCCGAGTTCCCGGGCTTCCTCGTGGGCTGGTGACGGGCGGAGGGGGTGCAGAGGGTGCAGGGTCTGGTAGGGAAGCCGAAGGAGGGTTTTCAGGGGTAGCCAGGGGGAACGTATGCATTTCTCGCGAAGCTCGGAAGTGCTTTATTTCCATACTGAGCTCGTATCCGTACACACCGACAGTCATACTGATCTCGAGAGGCACGTTGTTGCCTCTGGGGCGGTATATACGGGATATAAGGCGGAGGATAGATAGAACAGTGGGGGGTGGAGGGGGTGGGAAAGGGGTCTCGGACGTATCGTTGCCGGCATGGTCGGCGTAGCTACCTCGCCGAAGGGAAAATTGTCTTTCTTCCGAATGGCGAATACTCGCTAAACGGAAAATCTCGGTCGAAACATTTCCGGCGGCGCTTAGACGCGCTTTTCTACGATTCTGTGCCTTTTCTCTCTCTCTCTCTCTCTGTCTTTCCTTTTTTTCACGAGAGTCTCGCGTGGAAATCGGTGTCAAACGTTAGGTCTCATTACTCCTGCATTTTCAACCATGTAACGTTCTCTTAACCTTCCTCATTAACACGCGAGTTCCTGTTGCTATTCGCGTGATAATTCCGTGCTTAGCACGCTGCAGCGCGACGCTGCGCTTTGCTTTGACCCAATTAGGAATCGCGGATTTCACTTCGTTTTCAATATCAGCGAGAACGACCAATTAGCACATTGATTGCCGCGGGAAATTTAATGCTGCTTTGCCGTAAGCCACACTGAGATAATACTTTTCAACATTCGGTTGGCTCATTATGGCATGCGTTTGGGAATAAATTGAGCAAGCGTTTGAATATGGGCTCTTAATAAGGTATTTGGAGTAATTCGGAATCGTCGAAAGAGAAAATTGTGTTCGGGGTTAACATTTAGAAACGGTGAAATAGTTCAACCATTTGTTTATCCAGGCTATATCTTTTAATAGAGAAAAATTCGGGCTGAAAGTAAACCACTGTCTGTTCGCTAAATTCTGCAGGAAGATTTAAAAAGATTCAGAATGCCGCAAAAACGGTTCCAAGATTTTCAATAATTTTGGAGATATTGGTTAAAAACATGCGAATAATTAGTCAAAACGTAAACGTCTCCTGATCAACTTGTTGTTTTAGGACAGTAAAATGGGGTCAGGAAATCTCAGACAAATACGAACCGCACTGCAAAATTTGCAACGATTTAGGACACATCACCAAAGATAGATAGAATATTAATAAAAGATCAAGTACCTAGAAGTTCGCCACTTTTTATGCGATTAAATTCTATATACGTGACAGTCATTTTTAGGCCATGTCGTTTTAATGCTCCGGATTTTCCGACAACTTCGATGCTGAGAGAGGCAATTAAAAAGACCGGAGTTAAAAGTAATTAACGCCGACCCGACCGCATTTTGTTGCGCGCAAAACAATGTTGATAGCTCGGCACACTTGAATCGCGATTCATGACGAAGTGTATCACTTACGTGGCGCTGCACTTCACATCGCGAAGTGAAACTGAAACGTGACTGTGCTATTGTAAACCTATGAAGTTCGCACTGGCGCAGTCTCACGTTACGAGTCGGAAACACGTGGATTTGCTAGCTACTCGCATTGGTGTGTTAATGCTAATACGTGTCAGATTAGAACCGACCTTATTCTGTCTTGCAAAAGTAGTAGGTTAAACATGTTCGCGTAGGGCTCGATTCTTCTATTGTGCGCATCGTCATTTCGCCAGAACTCTCGCCAGCTAGAATGCTTCGACCACGTAGCGTACTTTTCAATATCGAATCGTTCCAGTACCACAATTGCTCGTTTTTCCTACTTGCGTATAATTATTAAACATCGATCCGACCGGTAGCGATCGGCAATCCGCGATAGTTTCAGCTTTCAATTCACTTTGCCGCTGCCACTCGCTTGCCTTCTCGTCGCTCATGATTCCGCGGCGAGCGGAGAAAGGCGAAAGTCAACGTTTATCGAGACGATTTCGTCGACCCCAGCCGTGGACTAAGCTTGACCCGTGTGGGAAGACGACTGGAAGACGTTTGAACCGCTGTTTCTGAATCTAGAACCGCGATGAATTTCAACCGCGTCGTTGTCGCGCAAATTGCTCGGCTATAATTACATCACGCACGATCTATCACGGCGCATGCAGTTCATTTCGCTCTCTCATTGTCCTCTCCCAACTGTTCCCCGTCGGCACTGAGCCGTCAGAGACCTTCGTCGGAAGTGGGTTAAAGAAAATCGCCTCGTAAAAGTGGCCCATGTAAATACTGTTTCTTGAAATTCTCACGACGTACTTGAGCGACCTGACGCAATAAGCGGCAGCATTGCGAGACGTCGAAGGGTCGTCTTATTCGTCTCATTGAAATGTTCACAAGTCGACTCATTCAACTCGTTGAAATATTGAGCGGCCGTCGCTTCGCTTAAGTCGCTGAAATATTGTCGGCCGGCGTCGTCTTACCTGTTCCGCAAAAATATTATCCGCGCGGGCAATAAATGTCGCGCAGCACGTCGAACCGTAATTGCATGCAATCGTGAAATATTGCCGGTTGATGGATACGACTAACGATCCGAGTACCTGTGCATGCATAGACATGTACATACATGCATGCATACATACACATACGTTACAATATACGCGTAGACCTTCTAATTAGGTTAGTCAGATTAGCGACGCCGTAGTTTCGCCGGTTTAATTAATTTATTGGCGTATCAGTCTGTACCGCGACAGGGTAAGGATACCGCACCGATGCCAGATACGAGATCTGACACCGCAGTAAAAGATGAATATACCGACCCCAAATGGCGAATAATTACGAGCAGACGGCGCTAATTAAAATTCCTGCGTGCACGCGATAACGACCATCGACGATTAGACGTACTTAACCGACACCGCACAGCGACCGATCTGGGACACGAAGAAACAGATGACGACGGATACAGAGGCAACGGGGCCAGCGAAAGGCGGAAAGAAAGAAAATCGAAGTAGGAGCGGAAGACGGAAGGAGTCTACGAGGAATTCCATAAAAATCGGTGAAATATGCATAGTCCCGCGGAACAGAGCGTCGCGACGTCGTCGAGTGTCCCTGGGGAAGCAGGAATCCCGGCACGGGAGAAAAAGGAGCAGAGGCACGGAAGTGGGCGAGGAGGACGAGAGAGGCGAGGAATCGGAAGAGCGAGAAGGAACTCAATTCGCGGAGCCTGGGACGGAAAAGGATGTGAAGGAGATCAGCGGGTGGACTAACGTGGCTGCCAGAGCGAGAGCAAGTGGAACGAGGGGAGGGAGAGGGCCGGGGAGGAACGTGGAGCGGGAGAGAGCGAGGGAGAGGTCGGAGAACATTCGAAACGTCTCGTCCTCGAACGAAATCTAATTTCAGCTCCACGACGAAACTAAGCTATTTTCCCCGCAATATGCACGCGGCTGAAGCCGCCGCCATCGCCCGCAGCCGTTCATCCCTACGCGGCTGATAAAATTGTCGCCGTCGTATGCCTGCTGGAGCGTGAGGAAGTTTGATAATTCCCGTTGGAAGAGGGTCCGCCAAGGTGACCGTTAGCTCGGACAACCGGAAGACGATCGTTCATCCCGGACACGCAGTGGACGTATGCTCGTTTGTCTTCGGAATTTTCCGTCGTTTCCCTATCTCGGGGGTGACATTTTATACCCTCGTTGCCAGTCGGAGAATACGTTACTTCGCTCCTTATTTTATTTCTCGGAAGAGAGTACCCGGGACAGAGAGTATGCATTAGTGCTTATAGGTCTTTGAACGACGTCGGAGCATTGGAGGGAGGTACTCTTACATTTTCCAGAGGGCGTAACACACTTTCAGACTCTTATCTTGTAAACGGTTCTCATGTTTGACAAGTGACGTGCATAGGACAGGTATCGCAATCGGAGCTTCTGCGCTTCGTGTCTCGATCCTGCATCTTCCATTCCCGATGTGCCGTTGATAAAAAGAAGCACAGTCACGCGTTAACGGCTCATCTGACGGTACGTAATTAAGGGAAATAATTCGGCTTGAATGGCTCGTTCGCTCCGTACAGTGCATTCGAGGAACGAAACTCCACAGTCCGCGTGGCCCATACAGCGACGATTATCGTAAACGAACACGCCCGAGTCCACTTCGATTGCTCGTCGTTAGCCGGCCAGGCGAACTGTTGACGCGCGACGCGAATCGCACTGAGACCATTTTTAGCCGGCGAAATTAGCGAATGAACTCCGTTCGAGCGGACGAGTTTGGCGGACGGGGCGCGTCGACGGCGCGCATGAAAACTAAGCGCGACACTACTCGCGAACAACCGCGAGCGAGCGGGAAAAACACTCCAAGTGACGTCGGGGCGGGTCAAAAATACTTTTCGACGCGGTCCCTTCCTCCCACCCCTCCCGCTTTTTTGTCGGCAATTCAACTTCCGGCCGGTCCTCGACGGGAGGTCCTTGAAGCCGTCCGTATAATCGAGGTTCGGGAGAATCGTCGAGAAGCCGATGAGGACGTCTGCGCGGGGAACGAAGTGGCGCGGGGGAGGAAGAGGGAGAGGGAGAGGGTGAAATGGGCGGCAAGTGCCGGGAGATAGGTTTGCCGGTCCTGCCCTCATAATTAAGCCGGCGTTGGTTTTTGATGGCCACTAAAAATGTCGCGGAGGGTCGAACGGTTAAGGAGTCTCGTAGGAGGGCGGCCTCCGGCTTACGGAGGGTGGAGAGAGGACGGGTGCAGCTGGAAAGTAAGGTGGAACGGGGGCCTCGGGTCGAAGTCTAGGCGGAGGTTGGTCGGTCCTTACGCTCTGATATTAGCAATACCCCGTCTCGTAAAGTCGACTGCGCGGCAATTCGAGTCACTTTGCGAACCCTTTATACACTCACCCCGCGCTCTAGCGTTCCGCGCGTTCACCCCTTGCACAAACTCGCCAGAATGTAATGCGCTAGAGGCTGCCGGCGGCGGCGGGAGAGAATGGGAAAGACAGAGAGAAGGAGAGAGAGAGAGAGAGAGAGAGTCAGCGGAACGAGAACGAAGAGACGGAATGAAATGCTGGGAGGAGCAGTGATTTTAATGCGGCCGGTTCTTAAATTTTACGTCTACCCTCGTGCCGCGTGCTCCCACCCTCCCGCTCGCCCGATTCATCCCCCCGCGCAATCTCCGCTGTCGCGGACGTGCAGCGCGGGATTAAACTGTTGTACACCTAGGCGCTCCTCCGCGTTAACTCGGTTATGCGCACCGGAGATTCGAGGGCTCCTCGCGGCGTAACGTAATTAGAATGTTGCAGGCAACGTTTCTGAAAACTCCTGGAAGGTGACAGTCGGATGGGCGCGCAGGCCGAGATTCGTGCATGCGTCGCGCGTTCGCTGCGAGCAGCGTACGGCGGAATCGATGACTGCGCCGACGACGTCGCCGAAAGGGCAGTTCTTATGATATAATTCATGAAACGAGATGCATGGAAATTTGCGTCATTCACCGCGGCCGCAGCGTAAAATGGCCCGCGCCGACTGTTTTAATACGGGCGGCAATATTAATTAGCATTGTTAGGAATCTATGAAAGGTCGCGGCGAAGAATTCGTAATGATTTTCAGCCACAATGACTCGTCAATATCGGCGAATAATTGCAGCCGCACGCTAGCATTCCATTTTCGCAATTATGGCCGGCGAAATGATTTTCGACGGCGGCGGCCGCGCTCTCCCGCTGTTATTCGGATTTTTAAATGTCCCATAAATGATATAAAATCGCCGGAACGGCCGCGCAACAAAACTTTGTCGGCACATAATCGACGACCGCCAACACCGATCGACTTGTTATTATTTCCAATTACAGTTAACCTTTTCAGCGGGTAATTAAACGAATAGCAGGCTGCGGAGAGTGTATCGGAGGTTGGCGGATGGTGGGCGGGGGTGAATATAGGTGGAACTCCCTGCCGCGCCTCTCTGATTTAATAAGTTCATTACCTAATGAACAGATGTACGAGCCACGGTCTTCCTCCCCCCCCCCTCCCCTCACCCCCTTGTAACGTTTTGCGACCACCCGTCGTTCCGGTCGCCCTCCGATAATCAATACTTTTAATTATCGCATTTTTATGAATTCGGTCATAGTTTAGTTTTAATTGGATATTAAATCGATGACGCCGGCGCGTCTTGGTCGCGGCGGTCATCCGGACCAATTTCGGCACTTCTAATTAGTGCGACCGAAATTAATTTATTAGCCGTAAGCTGCCAAATTTTCCACGCTCGCCCCTATTTCCGCTCCAGGCCCTTTTTCCATTCTTTGATGCCCCGATCGAATATTCGCGGCACTGCTCCCCAAACCGCCACCCTCTCCGCGGAGGGGGGGTCCAACCGGTGATTATTACCTGTGCTTTGCAAATTACCGTTTCGCCAAAGTTTCCGATAAAATAACAATTACATGCATTATTTCGCGCAATGCCACTCGCCGCGATTGTGCGCCCAGGACCGGTTAGAGGCGAATTGTTCCGGGGAACAAATTATTAATGTTCAATGTTTGACAGCGTGGCGCCCCGTTGTATCTTGCTATCAGAAATTACGAGCGGGTAATTAATGCGAGCGCAATTATCGGCCGCGTTCGCTCCCGACGATCCGCGAGCTCTCCTCTGCGACTCGTCGGCACGATTTTCGGCAAAGTTTCCAGCGGGGGTCGGGGGGGTTGGAATACGAAAGGCGGGTGTGAACATTTTAAGCCTTTAATCTCTCGAGACAAAGGCAACGAAAAATGTTGGCCGTCGCTGCGGCTTTAACTTCCTCCTCCACCCCGCCCTCTCTCAGCCCCCTTTTCGCCGTTGAACCTTCACCCCCTCCCGAGCATCGTGCCCGTGAATTACCGAAAGGAGATAACAAAGAAAGAATTAAGATTCGCGGCGACCTCGCCGAGCGCGCTAATGTATGCTGCGCAGGAAACTTTTTCTAAATCGCACGACTTAACGCCGGCGTCGCTAATGCTCCCCCCTCGAGCGCCACCCCGACGAAAATGTCGAAGGGATGAAAGCAGGGTGGGCCGGTTAGACGCGGCTACCGAAACGTCGCGGCACTAATTTAAAAACAATTCCCGAAACGCAGCAGCGAAGTCGTGCCGGCGTGCGAGGACGTCGCGATAACCTGACAGTGGCCTGGTGCGTTTGATATTTTCAGCGCCAGATGCCTTCGGTAGTTTAAAGCACGGGGAACAGCAACGCGACGGCAGAAATACGGGCGCACGGTTAAAACGTTAGGTCGGAGAAAAGCGGGCTGCAGGCGGTCGTAGATAAAGAGCATCGGACGTCTGAGTCGTGGAGGCGAGCGGTGTAAAGGCTAGCAGTGCGCGAGCGAGAGTTGTGCGGGCGAACAGTGCACAGGCGCCTACGGCTGGCCACGACGGGAGTCATTCCACTGGCTCTGCCGTTAATCACACGACAGGCAGCACGAACATTTTGATTGTTTCGCGCACCCGTTCCCGTCACGCTTTTGCCGTGCTTTTCTCTCTCTTCGTCCGCCAGCTCTCTCTCTCTCTCTCTCTCGTTCTTCCTCTCTCCATCTCTCTCTCACGCTCTCTTTTCGTGGGCGTTAATTAACCCGCGCGGGCCGGCATCGAATAAATTTCGGTTAGAACGTGAGAAGCAACAAATCTGAGTCAGGTGGTGTCAACTACGGCGAATGCGAGCCACCTCTTACTTGAGTTACTTTAGCGCGGCGGTTTCGTGGCTGGTACGGTATTATGGCGGGAGACAGGAGGAGACAACCGGCGGAGAGAATGAGTGAGCGCGCGAGAGGGAGAGGATAGAGGAAGGTCTTCGGGAAGAGGGGAAGGGAGGGGAGAGGAACTTGAAGGGAGCGGTTGGTCTGAGCTACCAACAGCGTCACCGCATCTCCCGCGCGTCCTAATTAGAGAAATTTAAATTCATAGCCACCCCACGGCGTTGAACTTACCCCCGCGCCTCCGTCTCTTTCTCTCGTTTCTTCTTCCACCCTCCCCTCCCACGTCGTTCTACGGATCTTCCCCCGTACCATTTCTCTCTCTCTCTCTCTCTTTCTCTCTGTGTTTCTCACTCCCCCGCTCACGTCCAGGCCCCGCATTCCTTAACTAAAGCAATTACGAATCGTCCCCCCGTCCTTCTACCTCGCCCGACTTATGCCAAAAGATAATGTCATTTTCCATCAGCGTTTCTTACCAGACGCCGTCGTCCTCCCTCGTGTTCTGGACCCCTGAGCCGCCACTTTGTACCTTCTTCGATTTATTCACGCGTATTTAGCGAAGTTTAAAGCCCGGCGATAACTTGTTACTTCCGCGCGGATGCCGAGGGGAGCCGGGGGATAGATTTGCACTGTGTAATTTCGGATGATTTTTAAGAGACACGCTCGTCGGCTCGGCGCGGAGAGTATGGAGAACGGTCAACGGGTCTGACAATCGGCGGAGCTCGTTCCTGTAACTGTAGAGTCGGACGCTCGGCAGGGACCCTCCGTCCGCACAATCGTACAAGAGCTTAAGTTGTCGAAGCCCGCCCTCCTATAGCCATCCGCGCCCCTGTATCCTTAGTCAATCTAGCAGGGATGAATTAACGACGAGAGGTGGGAATAGGGCGAATGAACTGGGTAGTTCAGGCCGGAAACTCGTAGGGTAAGCCCCTGGGTGATCTCCAGAGTGGTCACTAATACTCCCTAAGAACGCCTAGTGGAAGCTGTGGAACGCCGTTCCCCATCAGTTCGTACCGCGTACTAACACTGAACGCATTCCTCCTTGATTAGGCTCCCTTCCAAGAGCCGATTTGCTCGCATTTGCAGATCCGATCGATTCTGCCGGCCGGCGAGGCGGTATCAATTGGACCCAACTCAAGGACATCCAATGGATACCGGTTACCGGAAGCTGATCGAAAGGGATTTGTCTTCCGACGTTTGCGTGGCGCGCGGAACAGGCGCGTGCCTGACGAACGATCGACTCCTGGGATTCCACGAACCGACGCGCTCGCGGCAAGAAGTCCGAATTTACGGTCTCCACCGGTCGTCCGATTTAGAATCCGCCGCGGTAAGGGATGGAAGTGGCGGTGGCTGGAACGTCGTAATGTCTCCGGCTGAAAGTTAGCCTTTGTTCGTCGGCATGTTTCTGCGCGCTGCCTTTTTTGTCCGGCTAAAAGCTTTTATAAATCATAGGGCGGTCGGACGTAGTCGTTTGTAAGGGAGAGCCTCGATGTCTCGGATTTCTCTGGAAGCGCGCGCGCGCGAGCCCCGGAGGAAAATTTCGCCGGAGCCGGGCAAATAAAGATCGCAATTTGTCTCCTATATCGAGGAACGTTCTTTTTGTCCCGCTTCCGTCCTACTTCTGCCGTCGGCCGGCACCGCGCTCGTTCAATTTGCAAAGTATCGGCGTGGATAATTGACGACGGCGCGGGGCGATAATTAAGAATAAACAGGGTCAGCCGCGAGTCGCCGCGCGTGCGCAGAGGGAAATATGAAATGGCCTCGGAAAGAGTCGTTCGTAACGTTGCATTTGCAGAATTGATCTCGGGCGTAGAAGTTCAGAGTATCCCGTCCTCGGTCTTTCGGCTGCAACGCAATTTCATTAATGCGCGCTTCAGTCCACGCCCCGGCTCCGAAACACTTACCGCACTTTTGTCAGCGTGTCGCGAGCAGCTGTAAGCTGTAAGTGACCTCGGAACAGCACGATCGCAGTCGAAAGTACGACCTGTGGATAAACGCATTCGAAGCAAACAAGCGACGATGTTGTCTAAATTAAAGGATTAAAGGGGTCAAAGGACGCGTCTGGTTGCGCGCGAAATTCCACATTTTCGCCGCGGACACAAAAGAAGGGAAACGTTGAGGCGGCGGAGGAGAAAGGGGAGACGGTTTGAGCGCATTGACGATAGACGAGCGCGTATAGGCGACACTCCAATGGTGGCTGAAAGCACGTTGTACCTCCGGCGAACTAACACGACACTACCGGATAGCGGTGGCGGTTGGTCTAGGGTGCTCAGAGCCGAAGTTTCGAGGGAGCTAGGCGGCGTCGTTGCCGCTGGTTAATTTGCATCCCTTAATGAGTCGCTCACGTAGCGCCCTTATCTTTACGCCCTGCCTTTCCCTCGCGCTGGAACGTTTCCACTCCCTCTCCTTTTCTCCCTTCTTTCCTCTCTCTCTCTCTCTCCCTCTCTCTTTTCACAGTCCCCTCACCTCGTTCTCATCCCCCTAGCGACGAAAACGAGCCTTCCTTCTTCTCTGTTTTCTTGTCATTCGACCTTGTTATTCCTAAGTTGCACCCCCTGCCGCTGCCAAGCCCGTCTCGGCGTCTTTCCTTCTTCTCACGACGAAGCCTCGTCCCTCCGTGTCCTCCCGCGTTCCCCATCTTTTCCCTTCGCCGACCCTTCGATCTTTCTTCCGAGGGTAGAACACGTTCTCACCCCCGTAAGAACACAGGCCGCCGGCCACGACCGATAGACGTCAGGTATCCATTTGGCTTGGAGTATTTGGTGACAGCACCGCGGACACACCAGAGACAAAGGTTTCTTCCGGATGAGATTCCTTCGTCGAACATCGCGCGCTGCTCGCGGAATGCGTTGAGTATGAAATCCGCGCGGCGCAGCGAAGGCGAACATTTCCTACCCAGCATTTCGAATATTTCGATCCGAACTTTGCGCTCCGATGAGGTTCACATTTGTCGCCGACGCTTATTTGGCTATCAGCGTGGCACGCTTCGCGTGCATTGCGTGCGTTGCGTGCAGCTCGCATCGCATATATAACGCACGTATCTGACGCAAGTAAATATGTGCATACAATATGTTATAACGGCTCGAAACAATTATATATGCACATAGATCCATACTATCGCGGCAGCTCCACTTCGAGGTCTCCAACCCCCCGAGTTCCTCGATTACGTCAAACGGAACTGGCAATTTTCATGGACACCTCGACACGAGCCACTACATCATCGTTCCCAGAGAAAAGTCGCGCCTTCCCATTTGTCAAGCGGCACCGTCGCCCGGCGCGATTTCCTTTCAAGTAGCTATAAAATACATCTTGTTACCGGTGGCCTGTCTCCGTTCCGAATAACGTTGAGTGGCAAACTGTTCTCGATTCTTATCGCCGCGCCGGTGTCGCATGGAAGAACTTCTCCTCTATTTCCACCCTCCCGCCGCCGCGCGAGCCCGTTCCACATCGCCGTTACGCCTCGCCTCGACGCGAGAAACAATTTTCTTCGTCCCCCCGCACTCCACCCTCCTCCCCCCGTCCCACCCCGCCTCGCCTCCGACGTCGCGAATTGGAATCCCGTCTATAGACGAGAACGACAAGACGAAGAAGCGGGCGCATTATAGGCTGCCGGAATATAAGTCAAACAGCGCCCGGCGAAGAGTTTCAAATTATTTTCCCGCTGCGTGTGCCGCGGGCCATCACCCCCCTCTCGCACTCCCCTCTCCCACCCCTTTCTTTTCGGCGCGCTGAAATAAGCACGACGCGAGCTACCCCATCTCGACCCTCCTCCCTCTCCCCGCCACCTGCCGTCGAATTCTCGCGCAATTTCGGCCGAGCCTCCTCGCGCTCCCTCGTTGGCGACGTCCCTGACGCGCCGAAACATTCCCCTCGCGCCTTTCGCTTCACCTTCTCCCCCACCCCCGCCCCTCCCACGACCGTCCCTCATCCCACCCGTCCAGTTATTCTTGGTCGGGTGGCTCGGGAAACGCGAGCGCGCGACGTGACGCATCTGTTGCCAAATTATTTTGCCCATGGGTCCGTGAAAAATTTCCCCCGGTGCCATTATTGTTCCGTTGCGCGTGAGAATCTAGTTATTTGCTCATTTCATTGTTCCTGCCGCGGCGCGGACGGGCTGGAAAATGTGCCGGCGCACGGCGAGAATCGTCGGAGGGGTTGTGCGTGCGAAGAAGCTCGATGCCGCGAACGAGGACGCGACGACGACGTCGGCCCCGAGTCCGCACTCGCGGCTGGGCTTTTTTGGGCAGGGTTTCGGGTGGAAAAAATAGCGAATTAAACGAGCACACGCTGGATCCCTATCAACGGCCGTCACTGCCTGTCACGGTTTTGTGATGCTGATGCGACGATGTCGGGAAGCGATGTTGGATCGGAGAGCACTCTTTTTTTCTTCTCCCTCTCTCTCTTTTTTATTTTTGGGTTTGTTTGTCTCTCGCTCCTTTTTTTTTCGCGGCAGTTCTTTTTTTCCCCCCGAGCCCTGCCCCGCCGTCGGCCGGCTATGTTTTTTTCGCCGTTCCTTTTTTAAACTCGCGCCTATTTCACCGGGAAAAACTTTCCCTCCGGCGGGTGATCGATATACAAGGTGATGGATGAACAAACATCGTTACGGTCGGCTCTACAGTGGCTTAATTGGTACACATTTAAACTAGTCGCGCGTACCGGCATTAATTACGAGGAAGCGCGACAATTTTTGTGCGCCGCCCGCTTCGGCGCCCCGCTCTCCTCCGCTCGCGACGGAAATTTATCGGCGAGCGGAAGAGAGAGCCAACGATGAACAGCGCTACGTCTCGCACCGAACGGGACACTTGATATTTCGCAAGCTGCTCGCGCAAAAATTACCCGCTCGCAACTGCGTCGGCCGTACCTAAGGCATTATTAAAAACGCATGTACGGCTAAGTGCGCTCTCGCGGGCGTCGCTCTCGGTAATTTCCGAAACTCGTGGCAACAATGGCGGAGGGGCTGGGGAACAAAGAGAAAGAGAGGACGCCGACGACAGAGCGGTTACGAGCTGGTACAGCCCGAGGAACACTTATGCCGGTATTAAGGTAATATTATGGAAATAGGTCATCCGCGATGCAAATGGAGAAACTCGATGAGCTCTCCTCAGGTGTGCAGATCCGGGTCGTAGGTGCGTCGCGACGCTCCCCCGACGCCAGACGCCAGACGAGAGTGGAAGGTTGAGGCGAGGGGGGGGTTAAGCGATTTCGAGAGGTCGTTTCATAAGGTGCGCCCGACTACGGACGGATGCTGTTGTCCGATTATCGGGAATTAATGTAAATAGGAGCCTCGGCAGGTCGCTAAGCTCGAGCTAAGCGCCGCTCCGCCGGCAACTCGCCGTTCCAACTTGGATCCCTCGTTGCATCTTGTGCTATACCGGCTCCTCGCCCCCGCCCAGGCCATCCCTCGGAGCGCAGACCCTCTTAGCGCCGCGCCATCTTACCCTGCCACTGGTCCGTTTCCGTTCTCCACTGTAACCCTCGCCCATTACGAACGATCGTGCATCGCATGTAGACGTCCTCGGAAGGCATGCTGTGTATATGTATATATATGTCTATATATACGGAGATCAGTCGCGTCACGATTTTCGACAGAAGGCAGACGCGAGACTTCCACTTATCTGTGTCAAGAATATCCCCTGTCCTCCTAGACTCCGCGCAGGTCTCATTACGTAATTCGAGCCGGAATTAGGAATTGGGTTAATTTCGCAGCGGGCGCACGTGTTAATCGTGCCGACGTATTTCTGAGCGGTCGACTTAGTTTTTCGGCCCACGCGCCGGGTGCGTTGGGCAATCGATAATGCGGCCGGAGTGTACTTTAATAAGTGGCATTCAGATAAGAGGCACTCCACCATGTTTGTACCTGTAGCAGCGACGATGTCCGACTCTGATTCGGAGCAGGCACAGCACGAACTTCGGCTCTTTACGAGCGCAACTTGTTGCAAGCACTTCATATCGTGCTTCTGTCGAGGAGAAAGCTGTTTGAACCTGTGTTCCGCGTCAGCATGCATTTCGTCACGGCGGAAGGCAACGATTCTGCAGAATAATCTCGCCGGAGTGAGGGGGTGGGGGGGGGGGGGGGGGAGGCGTATGGCGAATAAAAGGAATTCGTGAAAAGGGAAAAGCCGGGACGGACACTTCCGTAATATAATCGCGGCCGGCGTCGCGTTATCGCGAGCTTTTGACCTATTAAGCTCATTGAATGCGCCGCGACACAGCGCGCGGGTTACGAAGAAACGGAGTAGCGAGGTAAAGAAGTCGAGGAGACGCTTCGGGATGGCCGAGGGCGCGTAATAAATAATATCCCCGGCCCATTCGGCAGCCGGTATGCGGGGCAAGGGGCGAGTAATTAAATGGAATTATTTAGTGTTATGAAAGGACGCGGGAGAGAGCGGCGCGGCGCGAGTCTTGCGTTAAAGACTCGCGGGTCTGCGGGCAAATAAGGAAGGGAAAACGAGTGGGACGGAAGGCGGGGGACCTCTTTTAAGGAGGCAGCGCGCCGGATGAGGCGGAAGGGGTAGAAGCAGCCGAGAAGACTGAGCACCGCGAGGGTCGACCGAATGAATAGTTCATTTCCCCCGCGAAACTTCGCTGGGACGATGATTAGCGGAGGAGAGAGAGAAATGAGAGGGCGGCGGAGCGGGCGAGTAGGCAGAAACGACCGAGTCGCGGCTATAATCCGCGAGCGCCAACCTTGGCAGTCATTTAGATCGCAGTAATGCGACCGTGCCCACCGAAATAAGTCCTCCTTCGACGTTGTTTGCGCTCGCGTTTAACGCCGCGCGCCGAGACCAAGGATCTCGCGCATCGTAACGCCGCGCATGAGAGATGACGCGCGAATTACGTAATGTTTGCATCGAGGATTAGCGACGTGACAGCGCTAAGAGGACGTTATATCGCGTTTTCGAACGGTATCCGTTGTCACGAGCATCGCCGGGATGGCTTATTCCGATGACAGTTCTGTTGCGCAATGTGCCGTGAAATTTCGGGCGGCAGACGGTTGCGTAACGGGAATCGTCACGAACATGCCTTCGTAGGACGCGAGGAGAGACGTTGCAATTTGTTGGGACGAAATTGTTCGCAAACAGTTTCGTTTCTTTATTAACAAATGAGTTGATTGAGAATTACGAGTTATGTGGGTTGCAATTTGTTGCGACTCGATGCGACAATTTGTTATAGGGACGTGACATATATCCCAAAGATTTTGATCCTCTGCTTAATTATACCACATAGCCATGTAAAAAATAAAATGTTAAATAATTTACTGTACATTAATACAATAATAAATTTGTACAAAAAAATTGTTGAAGAACATGTTTATGCAAACTTCTCGCAACCATATTTCGCAAAGATATGACGCTTTATAGTTTTCACTGATATGACCTACATTCATTCATGTAAGTGACATACTAACCTCTATAGTTTACGCACATGGTCGACACTCGTAGTAAGAATACGGAAGTGCCCCACTGACCTACTGGAATCACGGAAGAACGTAGCGTAACCCCCACCGTCAGGCTCATTCATATCAAGAATGGAATGAGCTAGTGCCGCTAGTCCATAGAGCACACAGTCACAAAACAATGTTTTTTTTATACTTTAATATCTTAATGCATTTTACAGGAATTGAAACACCCTCTAAAAAAAACCTAAAATGAACTAAAATGCGATCGCGGGATGATTAGTAATAATTAACGAAAGTTTCGCGAGTATTAATGAGGTCAAGAAAGGGCATCGATCGCTGCGAATCGATATATCTCCCGAAGAAAATTAGTTAGACGCTTGCAACAAAGTTAATTTCACCCTTAAAGGTCCCCAGTTCCAGCCGAGTCTACGTCCAATCGTGCTGTCGATCGTGTCATTTCACGGGAAGCTAAATAATTCGTGCGACTGGCTCGTATTGCGTCATCCTCGCGTTACATACCGGCCTCCTTCATACCCTGGAAGCCGGCCAGACACGTGTTTTTTTTTTAGACGGTCAAGACGTTGCTTTTTTCAAAATGGCCAGCGGACACGTGGCGCACGTGCAATAAATGTCATGCCGTTCGACTGTCGCTTTATCAGGACCCTACTTTATATCGGCTGCACCGGCCGCACCAACAGCGCCGCTGTCTTCTGCATCGGTCAGCCAATATCTCGCATATTGGTGAGTCTCGATCCTCTCTTTCCACTCGAACCCTGCGGCTCGTGTCCCCGTCTGCATTGTCTTCCGACACCCTGCCCTTCCCTTTCATCCGCAGAACCGCATCGAAAATTTCGTACGGACCGAATAACGACTCGGCCGACACGAGCGCTTCATATATTTCACGCTCCTGAATTTTCATTTCGACGTCGCACCTCCCTCGTTAAACTCAAATTTATGTATTCCATGTACGATCTCGCATTTTTCGCCCAGTACTCCCTCGCTCGTCACGACTCGTTCGCCTAAGCAAATTTAATTTCAGTAATGTCAGAGAGAGAGAAAGAGTTTGATTTACTTAGCGCAGAATCATGTGCCGGTTGTTTCGCGCTAGCTCTCGGCCGAGTCGGACGGCGTGGATTAATTAATGAGACAAGTGTGCGAGCGATGTTAGGCGCGTTTACGTTGCGCTAATTAAAGTCGACCGAAAATGGCGTGTGAGAAATTCGAGGAATTGAACCGCCGCCGCCGCTTCGATCGTTAGTCCGTAATCGCGTTTACGGTCCATTCCCATACGTTCGCGGCAGTGTGGTTATCAAAACAAATTACCTACTTCCGCGCCTTCACCCTCATCCTACGGTCCTTCCACCCTGCCACCCTTACGCTCCGGTCTCTCTTATAACCCGGACGTTTAACGGGGTGAAGTGCCTCGAAAATAATAAAAGCCCATATTTCAAGCAAGCTCCCATCGTCGAAGCGGCTATGCAAATTTCAAGAGGGACCCTCCCCCACTCGACATCGTAAGAGCGCGCGGGCTCCTGCCACTGACGTTTTTAATTATTCAATAAAAACTTGAACGCGGTTATAGATGGTCGAAAGTACCCATCCGTACATTATTTCACCTCCGGACGATGCGCGGCCCGACATGCTGCATTTTCTGCGGAACAGGACCGAACACCGCGGTCACTGTGCTACGTCGAATATTTTCCGCCCGAGCGAGTACGTGATCACGGTGTCAGTGTCGTTCATGCGGAATTTATTGTAATTTAATATACTGCGCCTAGCGCAGACACTTTTTTCCGAATAATCGGATCGCTCAAATTGCCTGGCCAATTGTACATTATATCCCGACACCTCCACGACTACGTCGGTATATCAATAACGCGTGCGTGTAATGAGAGAATTATACATCGGGATGAAAATAAATCAGTGCTGAACGACTGGCGAGCTCTGGATACCCACACTCATTTTGTTGCGTGATCCTTGCCGTTTCCTGCGAGCTCTGAAATTATGATCGCCGAACGTGGCCAAGGATGCTCTCCTGCGTAGATCAGTGGAACATTTCTCGTTCGCGTTCCTTCGCGCTTCTTTACGTTTACTTTTTTGTCGGTTGCTTCGTCTCCTCGTCTCCTTTCGTCTAGCGCGTTTCTTCTCTTAAGTTAAGTCGGAGGTCGCCTGTTTTACTCTGAACCGTAGCTGGCTCCCCGGATGCAGTCCTCGTGACTCATGGCTCATCATAAATATCTGATGACCGGCGGGATATCCCACAGCACTGCGGTCAGATATTTTTACTGTCTTCCGCCGTCTTTGCTCTCCGTAAAACCGGGAATTGCCCGATGCCTCGAGAGCCGATAGAAACTTCCTTGAGGCTCGCTCGTGCTCGGAATAAAGGAAAATTCTCGTGAAAATTTCAGTCTTCTCACGGCCGCCGATAACGTCTGGATGTCTTGCGAGCTTTGAATAAACGTTTGTCGGCGTATATCGATTCGGCCGTCTCGTTAGCTCAGTCAAACATTTAATGAGACGCTTAATTAACATAACGTCTGCACACGCACGAAACCGTGTGTCGCGTGTCCACTGTCTATGTTTCTTTGTATTTGTTCGACGGAATAAATTCGTCGGCGCCGTACCGAAAATCTGAAAAAATCATAGTTCCGTATGTTCCCGATTTGTTTGACGAACCGCTGACGAAGACGACATTTGTCACCAATACCTAATACGTATATCGATGTTTGCCTTCTATCGACTCTGTCCTCCGCTCGCCATTGTTAACCCGTCCAATTATAGAAGATAACGCGGCAGCAAATTACACGTGTGTTTAACTTTCCACTCTGCCTCTAATGCCCACTTGCCACTTTTTCTAGGTTATCGGGCCGGTACAAACTGAGATAACGGCCAGCCGTTAGAAATTCCGTGCGACCGTCCGACTGTCAATTGTCAATCGGCGTTCGACGCTTCGGAGCGTCAGCGCGATTTGCGTTCTCACACGCTTTCTATCTCGATGGAATTATTTGCACGCTCCTCCGGCGGCACAATGTTTGATCGTGGACACGCGCGATCTCGTCTTATCGCGTGGGTAATCATCGAGCCGTCAAGCTGAAAATATTTTAGCCGACTCCGTGCGTTTCGCCTTTCGCAAACGATCGGCCGGGAGTGTGTGCAACGCTTGATAGCGCGGGCGCGATATGACTCACGATAACGCAGCCTCACGAAAATGATGTTTATCTGGTCATTCCCGCGGCGTGAGGCGATAAAGCGAGAAGCGCGCCGCGTACATTATTCCCCCCAATTCCGTGTACTGTTTACACGCCCGTCTATCTCGGTCCCACCCCAGCTCTCCCGCGAATTCATTTCTCTGCGAATCAAGGCTGCAGGACAAGGGGGGATGCAATCGGGCCTCCAGATATCGGGATCCGCGTCTGTCAAACACGTTCTGCTCCCGTGAATGGCGAGAGCCGCGCCATTCGCGGATTTATCGTCCTATGGCCTGTGCCGGAGCTGCAGGAGGAAAATTAATAGATTCGTAAAATTTGCGAAATGAGACAGAACGGACAAACGAACGCATTCGCGGGCCTGTCAATGTATACAGCGAACGGTTCGGTTGTGAGACGTTCTATAATTATGTTCGGTCGCATCGCAAATTTATGGACCGCCTGCGTCCCCTGTCGCTGACCGGTCAAGGCGCGGATTTCCTCGCACTGTTTTAGTGCAGCCTTGCGAATACAGGGCACGCGAATGGCGCTTCCGCGCGGCGTTTTTTGGGAGTCCGGCAACGCTGCGTCTTCTCGGCTCGGCGTGTTCCCGGCATGCCGTGGACACGCGCTTAGTTGTCGGTCACGAGTCGCCGTAGTTATATAAAGGGCGATTATTGTAAAGAGTATTCCAGGTGCGTTCTGCTTCCGTGGTGTCAAAATAAAGATACAGTCCACTGCTTTAGAGTTGAGCGTTGTTTTTTTACAATCAGACCGATCACAGACTAACCTCTCGACCGGTCGCCGTGTCAAGGCACGGTTAAGAGGCCATTAGGCTTCGGTTTTGCACGAGGCATTTTGGGACGTCTGCCTTCGTGCATACATTTTGTGGTTAGGTTCAGATCGCATACATTTGTTTTGACTGCCGATATGGAAAAAATGTATCGGCAAGTGCGGGTCGATGCGAACGACGCGCAATACCAAAAAATACTTTGGAAGGATTCGCCCGATCAACCCATTAGAATATACAGACTTGATACAGTGACTTACGGCGCTGCTTCCGCCTCGTTCTTGGCTACACGCACATTGGTGCAGCTGGCCGACGACGAGGCCGCATCGTTTCCATTGGCGTCTAGTATTTTAAAACGCGATGTTTACGTGGATGATTTGATGACGGGCGCGAATAATTTTGAAGAATTGACCCTGGTGCGGGACCAATTGATAGCGTTGACAGGTTGCGGTGGCCTCCACCTCCGGCAGTGGGCATCGCACGATAGCCGGCTCATAGAGCCATTGGCGGAGCTTTCGAGCGATGTCCACATCGTGTTCGATGATAAAGAATCGTCTAGAAAAACGCTGGGCGTTCATTGGTTCCCTCGCCAGGATCGGATCGCGTATCGGGTTGATAAGTCGGGAACTCTCGAAGCATATAGTAAGCAAATCACAAAGCGCGTCATTTTATCGCGAATCGCGACCTTATTTGATCCCATAGGATTGTTGGCCCCTGTGATCGTGGCGGCAAAGTTGTTGATGCAGCAACTGTGGCTATCGGGAACAGGATGGAATGAGTCCGTGCCCTTGGAAATCGCAACGGCATGGCGTGCGTATGAACACCAATTGAGCGCTTTAAATAGTTTTAGCGTGCCGCGGGTCATAGTTGCGCCGAACGCTACAGACGTTCAAATGCATGGATTTTGCGATGCCAGCGAAAGGGCGTACGGCGCGTGCATTTACATTAGGTCTCGCGGGAATGACCAAGAGACAGTAGTCCGGCTAGTTTGCGCAAAGACGCGAGTCGCTCCGATAAAAAGGATCTCGCTGCCGAGGCTGGAATTGTGCGCCGCGGTGCTCTTGCCGAAACTCGTGGAAGTCGCGGTAGGCGCGTTGCAATTGGAGATTTCAGGGATTTATCTGTGTTCAGATTCCACGATCGCGCTGCATTGGATAAAAACCTCGCCGCACAAACTGAAGACGTTTGTCGCGAACAGAGTCACAGGCAGTCGTCCTACTAGACAATTCGTTGTGGATAATGGGTCCGTCGTGGCTACAGCGGGACGCGAGTGTCTGGCCCGAGACAAATTTGCCGCGTATAGAAATACCTGAGCAAAAAACAGTCGTGACTTTGATTGGAGTGGTTGACACAAGCATAATTGACAAATGGTCATCCTTTCGCACTACCATTCGCGTAGTGGCGTATCGCTTGCGTTTCGTGAACAATTCACGGGGACGTAAATCGTGCGGTCCGTTAACCATTTCGGAAATTGAAAGGGCAACGAGTCGAGTAATTAAATTGGCTCAACATTCGGAATTCAATAGGGAAATACACGACTTAGAAGAAGGTCGAACCTTGTCGAATCATAGTAAGCTAGTATCGCTGCAGCCGTTCCTAGATAAGGACGGCGTTCTTCGCGTTGGCGGCCGTCTGAAAAACGCGTCGCTAAATTATACGGCAAAGCACCCGGCCTTGCTTCCGAGCAAGCATTGCCTCACGGATTCTATAATAAGGGAGGTTCACGCAGCAGAGTTACATCCAGGCGCCTCGGCGACACTGTATGCACTGAGAGAGCGTTTTTGGCTCCTAGATGGTAGAAATAGGGTTAGGAGGATAATTCGTCGATGCATCCCATGCTTTCGCGTGAGGCCCCGTGTGCCCGATTATCATATGGGCAATCTACCAACAGATAGAGTGACCCCCTCGAGGCCGTTTGAAATTAGTGGAATTGACTACTGCGGTCCATTCTTGATAAAAGAAAGAAAGCTCCGGAATCGTGCAAAGGTGAAGGTGTACGTCGCGATAAATTAAATGGAGCATACGTTTATTGCTTCGTCATCATAGCGATTCGCGGGAACGTATGGAAAGTGGCGAGTCGGAGGGTTTCTTGGGAGGAAAATTAGCGACTTGTCGTTCGATTAACCTTTCTCCCCGATTTCCGTCCCGATTCCCTTCCCTCGGCCCTCGACTTCGTATTGTGCGAATTACCGGCGGGCCCGGGGCGACGCAGCTAGTCAAACAAAAGACCGTTAAAGGCACCCTCTCCAACCCCTTACCTAGCAAGCCTCGCTCTTTCTATACTTTCCATCCCCTTCCCCCTTCTCCGCCCACGCGCCGCCTGTCGATATCTGTATCTGCCCTTCCCCCAATCTCGTTTATTCCGCGTCACTTCCTCGCGCTCAAGTTCGAGCCTCGGCTGGCACTTCCTTTGATTGCGCGCTTTAACCCGTTCACGCTCCACACGTGCAGACATCGGCAGCCATCTTTGCGTTTAGATTTTAACCTGTCACGTACGTTCAATGAGATTTCGATTCTTCGTTTCTGTAAGAGTGAAACTTTGTCCCGCAGTCACGTATGTTGGAATTAGTGGAATTAAGCGTGTGTCGGAAGGCGAATGAGGAAAGTGTGACTCTTGGAAGTGCTTGTCGCGGAACTCGCGTTTCATCAGTGTCGAGCAATAGCGAGTCGATTTTTCCGCGTGCGTAGGCATTGTGAAACGAATTCGATCATCCCGGATGACGAACGGTCGTCGATCAGACGCGCTTATCGTCGCGCCTCAATTATGACAATTTGGCCGACGGGCTGGGTGTATTCGCAGATTCCGTGTTCCGGCGCTTTCTGAAGGCCGTTTTCAGATAAATTGAGCTCTCAAGGAAGAGGTGAATGGGCTTGGCCGGGAGCACCCTTAACAGAGGGCCGCGGCTGGGGAAGAGACGGAGAAAGAGGGGAAAGGAGGACAATGACGGAGCAGACGGTCTCTCTTTATCCGAGCTGCCCTCCCTTTTCTGCAATGCACGCACATATATGTGCGAGAGCTCGATATGCAAAATCGCTGAATACGGCCGTAAAACGCAGGCGGCGTGTGCGCCAATATGGCGATTGTGGGATGTCTCTCTTTCTCCGCGCCACTCGACCCATCCTCACTCCACCTCCTCTTGCTCGTTCTTTTATCTCTTACTCTTATTTATAAGCCGAAGAAATTTCCGGAACCAACGATGCGGCGCGGCTCTCACCGAAAATACACCGAACGCGAACATTCGCGGCTAATGCTCCCGGCTCCTCCATCTCGCTCAATTCGTCCACTTACGTTCTTTTTTTCGCAAGCACGAAAATGGAATACGTCGAATTTCAATTCGCACCCCCCTCTCCCGGCCCCGCTCGATAGTTTCGTGCGGGAGCGATCGAAATGTCTCATTTCCTGAAGTGAACCCAATTTCCGCACTGTTCCGAACGATCGGGAATAAGATGCGAGCGGGATCGAGATTTGCAAACGATTCCATTCAAATTATGGACATTGCGACGAACTCGAAGTACCGGTCCGCCCGGTGCACCCTTCTCGAGCCGAGCCGCATCCATCCGCCCTCGCGTCTCATCCCCCGAGGTGTACACGACGTGACGAGGCAAATTCTTTTCCCTCCTTAGCTCGGATACCTCGTTATCTCCTCCTGCCCCCTGGCATGTTTCGGATGCAGTACAATTTCCAGCGATCAGAAATTCCCCGCGTGCCTTCGAACAATGAAGTGTGATTAAATTCGAATTTCAAATATTACGAGGAACTCGAGCGAAGAGGGGAGTGA
Organism: Priocnemis perturbator; assembly: GCA_963942575.1. Taxonomy (NCBI): domain Eukaryota; kingdom Metazoa; phylum Arthropoda; class Insecta; order Hymenoptera; family Pompilidae; genus Priocnemis; species Priocnemis perturbator. The sequence continues at coordinate 14,647,434 of OZ012643.1, read as the reverse complement.
GAGCTGTCGCGGCGTCGTCGTCGTCTTCCTCGCTAAATCGCGTGTCGATCGTTTGCCTGCTCATTCGACCCCTGTCGAAGAGGCTGCTCGAAGAGAGTCGCGTGCTTATCCTACCCCTCAAATCCGTCGAAATAATCCGCCGCGGCTCGAATTAAATTTCAACTTCTTTTCGCTCCTGCGCCCAGACTCGTCGGGGTTCCGCTCGCGTCTGAATGTTTGTTGGCCAGCGACGTCTCGGTGCCTGCGATTTCGCGATAACGCGGATTATGTTGCATATTGTTACTGCACGTTCGATTTCCCTCAAGCTCCGCGAAGCAGGGCCGCTCGTAAGCAGCAACAAGTCGACGGGACGCGCGAGATACGTAATCTTAATGCGCGAATGCAATCCATATAGATTAGATTTATATTCTGACACCCGTCTTTTTTTATATTACGTGGAATTCGAGGAACGATATACAATTGTGGCGAGGCGATTGCGTGACGCGCGATGACGCGCCGAACGACGTCGAATTAGATTAGACCGGTGAGTCAGGCGTACTTTCGGCCGCTGAAACGAAAGTAATGGAAAACTCCTGTTTTCGATAATCGGACACGTCCAAGACAAATGATAGTTTCGAGAGGTACTTTCCGTAAATAGCATGTGCAGATAATAATCAGTTTCAACCGTATGCTTACTGTAATTAGCAACCATCAGAATCGACACATTCATTTCGAGACTCCCATTCTAGCGTTTCTCATACATATCGTGACGACGTGACGTCGCGTGCCGAAATAAAATAACGTTCCCCGATAACACGAGAAAGAACAATTAAAGGCTACATCCTTCTCCCGGCCCTTTCCACCTGTCCCTCACGTCCTTCCGCGCGCTCACCCGCGAGCTGCCTTCAGCGAACCTTCGTCTCGGGAAGAAGAGAATGCTCGATATTTCGCCTCATCGTCGCTCGGGATCTTATTGCCCTCGTCGAAAGCCACAGCCACGAGATACGGGGCTCGACGTGGTGCGAGAATGAAAAAAAAAGGGGAAAAAAAGAAGAAATCGCCAGAAGTGCGCGGTTATGTGTTTTCAGAGAAAGGCGGCGGGACGGAGGGAAAGACAAGGAAAAGGGAGAGAGCGTGGAGCGGGAGGGATACATGGAGGACAGGGAAGTGCATGGGGCTGTGGGAGAGTGTGAGAGAGACGGGGTAAGAGAGCAAGAGAGAGGCTCCCGTTTTGTGGACGCGTCGGCACACACGTTTGTACGGTGGGTTGGCTGACAATAGGCATTGTGCACCCGCCATAACCAGGAACCGAACGCGACAGCACCACGCCATTGTCCGAGTGTCAGCCAGGCTGTCTCTCTCTCTCTCTCTCTCTCGCTCTCTCTCGCTTCCTCATTCTACTCTTCCTTTCTCCTTCCCTCTCTCTTGCGTCCCTACATCCTGTGCTCTCCTCTACCCTTCAAGAGCCACCCCCTTTCATTCACTTGTTCACTTTAACCCTCTTCCCATGTTGTCACGACGCATTCTTTGGACCGGTCTAACGCTAGCCGCGAGTCAACTAATCTCTATCTATGACCGATGCGATCTGTTCCTGGAACGCCGTGCCTAAAGACCTAGATGCTTATCTTGATACGATTATGCGCGCGTTGATAACGGGCCAGATGTATGGAGAGAGATGGAACGAACGCGGGAGCCGACAGAGTGCGTGAGCTGTCTTCGTTGATGCTGATAAAAAGGATCCATCAATCGGGTATATAAAGTCCGCCCTGCCAATTCAACGGCACAAGTTCGCACAATTACGAGACAGTAACAAGTGTAGCCAATAGCCAAACTAACACCTCACGATGAAAGGTAAGCGAATCGAAGAATATTGAGAGGAGTCGGGCGGCAAAGGTTTGGGGCGACGAGCGACGCGGAAACGAGTTTATTCCGCTGTCAAAAATGCGGGACGCGGCGGAGTTCAAGTGATTCACGGGTTGTGCCTCGACTTGTCAAACATTTCGATCCGCCGACTCGGCGAATGTGACATTTTCGGGGGAAAATTTTCCATTGACAAATTTCGGACCGCAGCCGACGACGAGATCTTGTGGAGTGTTTCGAATTGGGTCGTTCTCGAATGACACGTTCGACGTCGTCGATGTACTCACCCGCGCTCCGAATAATTGCACCAGTTCCTTCTTTGCAGCCATCTTCGCCCTTTGCCTGATCTTCTGCGCGGTCATGGTATACTCGCAGACCAACAAGCCGACCACCGGTAACCCGGGCGTCCATTGCCCACCGGTCAACGCAGAGAACGCCACTCTTCTTCCCAACCCCTACAACTGCAACACGTACTTCGTATGTGAGACTGGCACCGCGATCCCGATGAAGTGCCCGAAGGGACTCCATTTCAATGCCGAGCTCTCCGTGTGCGACTGGCCCAACCACGCCAACTGCAAGGAACAGAAGCCTTAGATTTGATCTGGACGAAGAACTCTCATGTTATAACGACAACGTACGCGTATATCCAGGATGCTTAATATGATATGAGTACCGATGTACCACCGCTTTTGACGACAAATTCACCTGTTGTACGCGCACGTAGACCAACGCATTGACTGGCAGCTATTTTAATTAGTCGCGCTTCCATTTCTTGTTCGGCGAACGTCGCGATCGGTGCGTCATCGAATCGATCGGAACTGATGGGCTCGATGGCGTGACGGTGCGCGTCGTTCGCGAGGTGCTTGTAAATTATGTGTTAGTATCATATGCTATTTTTTAAATAAATTGATTTGTCTCATAATTTCGGCTTACGTTACTACCGTACATCCCAATCATCCCGTACCTGCGTATGTCGTATTTATGAATGGTCAACAATGATCGGACTGCGTAATGTGATTGCGGTGGGTGTTATTTCTGGAAGTATTGGGACAGTTTTTGGCAATAAAAGAATTCAATCAAATTACCGCTCTATTTTCTACCTCATCGCTTTGCGTGGCTTATCTAAGTTTACACGAACTTTCGATTCACTTGAATTAGACCTTCCAATATCGAGTGCCCGACGATATCCAATTAATTGACCGTAAATCGATAAGCAGATAAGATTATCGATCGTCATTATTAATGGCTCCGATCAAAGAAGAAACGTGTCCGAGTACAAAGTCGTGCATCAGACGATAGTAGAAAAAAATATATATTTCACAATGTCGTGTTATCTAGCCGGTAAAGTCCGACCGTAATGTGAAAGATGTTGGTATCCGCGAACAATAATTCCGATAAGCTTCGTTCGATAACGTATCTGTGGGGCGCGTAGGCCATGGCCATGCGTTGTGTCCGGTATGTATGTGTGAGTGCGAAGTGTGCCTGAGTGAGTGTGTGTGTGTATGAGTTGCCAGAAAGTTCCTCCTGAAAGAAGGATGGAGATTATTATTATTATTATTATTATTTCTTTATTAACGAGCAAAGCCCTTTAGTTGGAAAAGAGAGATACAAAAGAAACAAATACATTGGAGTACGCTAAAATAACTAGACTAAAGCTAGATGGTGAAACTAATAATACCTTAAGACTAAAATAACATGAGATAAAGAAAAGAGTGAAAATCAATAACAATACATAAAGATTTAACGTATAATAACGAGCTAATACTAAAAACAGTTTGAAAATTGATGTGGAAATATAAGACCTAAGACTAAGATAACGCAATCGAAAGAAAAAGAGAAAGAAGTAGAGACTGCGCGAAGAGTTAAGATAAAACAGAAAACTACATTTAGAGATATTACGTTAGTGACACAACGCTTGAAGATGGGGAATGGGCAGAAGAAGTTGAGTCGGTAGCAAAAGCGGTTGCCATTGGTAAATATTCTGTTAAAACTACTGTGTTTCCCATAGTCTGTGCGATGAAATTCTTGCCTGAGAACTAGAGACAGTCTACTGGCGGATCTCGGAATGTTGAGATTAAAAAGAGCGACAATTTCCGGACTGTTTACCGCACCGTTCAGCACTTTATGTGCAAAAGTCAGGTCCAGCATCAGGCGTCTATTCTCAAGAGAGAGTAGGTTTAGGCTGGTTAGAAGTGAGCCATAATTATGGTCATCAATGGCCATAGGGCTACCCTTAGCTCTGGCGGCCAGTCGAAGGAATTTACCGCGATACCTCAATTCCTACATATCTCGGCATCACATTAGGGAAGTATTGCATAGACGACCTTAAGAAAACATTGTACTGGGATCCTTGAAACGGAACGCTAGATAGTTCTCAGCGAGTCAACAGAAAACAGGAAACGAACTATGCTCGCTCTATCGATTAACAAGCTCCACTAGCATGATCATACGTTCACAGACCCCGCACAAAAAGATCTGTATCTCGCTCTCTTCTCACCGGCACGCATTATCACACTTCGGACGTCGCCGAAGTACAAGCAATAACGAGGCGAAGTAAGAAAAGAAGAGGCAGGCTCGGTTCTTCCTTAAACGAACTCCGCTGAAAAGCCTGCCCAATAATGTTGGAAACGGGCACGTCCTGGAAGTGAGCTCCCGCTCGCAATGTATCCCCTTTAGTTCTCCAGAAGTGCGTCCCATATATACGCTAACTCGTCTTTATGGTCGCAATGGAGAACTATCTCGCCCCCTTAGAGCCGAAGGGAAATGCTAGGTGTAGGGTGTATCTTGGAACGAAGGATACTCCGTTTCTCCCGCTCGCTCTCTGTGTCTCGCGTTCCGCCATCGTCCCCCCTACCACTCTCTCGCTCTCACGGTTCATTTTGTGTGCCTCCGCTCGAGCACTTCGCCGCAATTTAACAGCAACAGTTTAACGGGCCGTTTGTATTGTCGAATCGGTACGGGCCGGCGTTTTACACGCGATGTAACGTGTGCGCACGAATGCACTTTGCGCTGCGTACGTAGAAGGTGCTGCGTGGGGGCGGAGAGTGCCTCGGGATTTAGCAGTAAACTATTTGCCTTCTGCGCCTACTCCTCTCCCCCCCTACCCCCTACACGCGTCAGCCCCCAGGCCTCCGGAATTGCTCCTTTTACTGGGTCTTTTTTGCATTACGAGAACGAAGTAGATTAAGTACTTTGGCTCGTACGTGCGCGCACGAACCATGGCCTTACTCTCCTCTTCTACCCCCCCCCCTTCTCCCCCTCCCTCCCTTGAACCCCTCTCTTTTATCCTCCTTCCACTCGGCGTTTCTCGGTTATAGGCGCGGCGAGCGGGGCGGATTTATTACTCGACTATTTGCTTCTTGCCGGGATTGCTCTTTTTAGTAAGCGTTCTTTGCGCGAGCTACGAGAACGACGCGGATTAAGTGAGCTTCGGGCCGTTTTAAACGAAGGAGTTTACGATTCCGTCGCTGCCTCTTTTTTTCCCCCCCTCTCTCTCTCTCTCTCTCTCTCTCTTTCCCTCTCTCCCAGAGGCGCACCCCGCCGTTTCGTTTATTTAATGCACTCGGCCCGCGAGAGAACACGCTGTTCGGATCAACATCTTTCTTTCTGTCCCAGGAACGATTGAATCGTGGCGCGGGCTCAGCCCGCGTGTATGCAAGATTTTATTATCGATAGCCGTCGGTTCGGCTAACAATTCTGTTTGCACGAGGCACACGCCATCTTTGGCGCCTTACATTTGCCGCGCGCGGAATGAGAAAAATCGCGAGTCGCCGTATTATTCCGCACACGCTCGCCCGTTCCGCGCGCGGACGACGAAAGTTCGCGAATCGATTTAAATTCGTGCGTTACGCCAGACTCCGAAGCGAAAGAAGCCCCGTCTAATTTCGTCCCTACGAGCTCGGCTACGGATCGGCACCCTCCGACACTCCTTCCAAATTCAACCTCATTTCCTGTTCGAGAATCCGTTTAACCTTTCGAAACGTCAATCGCCCTCCTGTCGAATATAGAGATTACCTGCGTACGTACCGGGACCGGGGACACTATAAATCTTTTACCACTTTTATCAGCCCCGTTCCTCTCGCCCTTCCGTCTCGCTCGTCTCACATCGCACGACGTTCGTTACAAGTTTTAAGATCGGCGAACTGGATCGGGAGAACGACTGCCAGAGAGACCCAGATCCGGCGTTATCGAATCGATCGGCCGCCGGTTACGCGAGCGGCAAAGGAAGAGACGGAGGACTTACAAGAGGACTTTGAATTCCTGAGGGATTGGCGTGTACCGTGCGCAAAACAGGGAGGCCGTGTGCTGGAGTCAGAAAAGGGGAAGAGAAAAAGAGATACGTGACGGGGGTACTATGTACATATGTATACATATGTGTGTGCCGCCAGCGAGAGTGAGAGAGAGAGAGAGAGAGACAGTGAGAGAGGGGAGGTGAGAGAGGGTAGGGAGAGATCTCATCAGAGAGACGACACTTAAATTCCCTATTTCGTTTGGCGCTCAATGCTCCGCCGGAGTTTGTCGCCTTCTTCGTCGTCGTCGTCGTCCGCCAGTTAATGTCGTATTCGAGCTGTAAAAAGGAGGGCGAGATGAAGAGAGATGAAGCGAGAGGGAAAGGAGGACGGGAACGGACAGAGAGGTGCGAACGGATCGAGACTTTCTTATCGGTACGAGTCAGCTACCGGCTGCCGGAGCCTCGCTTACTTGTATCTCGTATGTTCCCTTTCCCTCCTTCGTCTTCCCATTTCTTCCTCTCGCCCTGCCCCATTTCCACTCTTTCTGCCGCGCCTTCCTTTCTCCCGAAATGTGGCGCGCGGAGGGGTAAATGTTAATGGAATCCATTCTGTGTCAAATTGGAAACCGATTGGATGCCTTCGTTGTCATAAGCTATGCCTCCTATATGTATCAGCGTGTTGGTTGAAGCGTTATTGTCGCGAAAATGGACAATCAGGCGACTGAGTCGTATCGGTCTCTTCTCTCTCTCTCTCTCTCTCTCTCTCTCTCTCTCTCTCGCTCTTACTATCAGTCACTCCTGACTCATTCACTCGCCGCTCCGACTCTCTCGTTCATCCATCTCTGTCAGCCGTTCGGTCCCGGTCACTTCGCGTGGATTGGTTGTTTCTTGCGTGCGGAACGCGGAAGGGTTTGGCACGTTTAGAATATAATCGGAAACTGATAACGCTAAAAGCCATGTAGCGCGCTTTGGAAAACTCGTACTTTTCACCGCGCCTTTTCTCCTGTTCCGCGACTCGCCCCTCGTTATCGCCATTATAGTTCCTCACACTACATGGTCGCCAACTCCCAGATTGTTTGTCTGTTCGATCGCGTGTCAGATGTTTCCGCGTTCGGCGCGTATCGAAGGAAATTTTTATTCATTCCGCTTTATCTCCCCCGACCCACCCCCAGGCCCCCCCTCCGCCGCGCAATGCGGACGGAAAGAAATTCGTACGGAATGTTTCGGCGGCTAATTTATGCAGGCCAGCGCCGGCGGGCGGTTCGTTTTGTCGGGGTGTTAGTCGCGGTGGGTGGCGAGGTCGAATTAATAGCCAGGCATTTTTCCAGGAGAAAAAGAAAGATAGGCCGAGCGACAGCGGGACGCGCGGGAGGGGGGGGGGGGGGAGGGTCGGTGGAAACGAGAAGGGCTGAGGGTTAAGAGTGAAGAGTAGACGGCTCGGCCGAGGGTGGGCGCCGATTATAAAACGCTCAGATGGCGTGCAAAGAACGCGAGGGCCTTCGTTGCACGAGACACGCAGCAAGCTCAGGCTTGTCTCGCCTGCAGATTGTAGTTTTGTTGCGTGTCTCCGCCGTGGCCGTGCATTTATTACAAGGGCGGCAATTTTTATACAGCGGCATTATCGCTTTTTAATCATCCCCCTCTTCTCGCACGCGCTAGAGCCTCTGGCCGCCGCGCGTCTGCCCTTCGCCCCACTATGTCCTGATAACGAAACTCGCATCGGACACCGGTCATTCGTCGGTACGCAAAGCCAGGACACGGTGTACAACGACCGGCTGTACATTTTAATAACGTCCTGATGGATGAACTCGCGCGGACCTCGTTTTTGCGCACCCTCGTGGAAGAAAGTGGAGGACGGGGCGGCGGTCTGTGAGTCGAAAGATGCCGCGTTCCGCAGCTTGACCCCCCGCGACGCATTAACATATGTATACCGAAACGCTTCATATGCATGTATACTAGGTTCGAGAAGAGAAATTTTCTTTCTTCCTTCCGCCGCCGCCGCCGCCGCGGCCAGTTTCGACCCCCTTTTCAGCGGTACACGAGTAATACAGTGTGCACGAGGGTTCTGGCGCTATAAAAACTTTCCGGAACATTCTCTCAGGCACTTCGCTAAACCTTATCGTACGGGCGGGATCAGAGGCGCACGGCCAGATCTCTTTGTCCGTCGTATCACGAAATGGGGAACGGAGAAAGATGGCAAGACTGCCGGCAGTCGTTCTCCCGTGGTCCCCGAGGAAATCAAATTATCGGTATATTCGGGGCGCCAGTGGTGGGCGAAGGGGTGGCAGGGTAGGTGCGGGAAAGGGCCGATGCTCACCTAGGGTATAGGTACGGCCAAGTGCAAGCCGAGCACAGGTGGCCGACTGATATTGGTTTTGCTGCCGGATTTTGCGGACACCCTGTATAGCAGCAGACGCAGGAGAGCCTCGCCGTGGAGGGCAATTACCCCACTAAATATTCACAAGTTCATTACGAGCGGAGTTGGACAGACTCTCTCTCTCTCTCTCTTCTGTCCCTTCGTCCACCCTTTGCACCCTCTCGTACACCCTTCCAAGCCCTTTCTCTGCGATTTCCTCGTTCGTCTAACGCAACCGACATTTTCAACTCGCATTCGCTGGGACGCGAAATGCTCTCGAATCTCCCGAATTTCATTGTGCGAGCGAAATACATCGCGCATCCATATCGTAATCCGCCGGATCGCGAGGGATCAACCAGACTGAATACGCGATCACGCGATCACTAAGATTATTACGCGCTAAGCGGCGATGAGGAATATAATGAAGATCGTGGAGATAAGGCGGGCGTCGCGACGAAATTTTCGGTATTTCGATTGTAGGGTGTGCCGAAGCTTTAGTTGGATACTTCGTGTGTACCCATTGATCTGCGCCACTCGTATCGCTGTGATTTCATTAATCTCGACGAATACACTTCTGACACACCCAGTGCCGCTATTTGGTTCAAGGCTCAGAAACCGAAATTGTGTCTATAATCGTTACAAATTATATCTAATCTGACGTGCACGTTCATTCGATCGTGACGTCACGAGAGGACTGATAAGACGGAACATTCCCAATAAGAAACCGTTCTCACGATACTTTCATCTAATTCGAAGACGTCTGAAGGTGACGCACGATTATTAGCATGTTAATTTGCCAACGTGTCCATCGGAGAGCGTGAAAGGCGGCTCAAAGGAGCTTAAGAAAGCTCAACCGTATGGTCCAATTTATTATTCCCAGGAGAATTAACGTCTCTCCTCCATGACATGGTATGCGAACGGCCTTGAGCGTGTGATCCGCGGGCAAGGTCGATAGAATTACGTTTTTCCCAATTGCACACAATCTATTGTGTAAGAATCGTATATGCGAGATAGTGTACGCATATCAAGGTAATGTGTAATCTTTCACTTAACCTCGTATTTGAGTAAAATATTTGCGAATTCCCACCGGAGAGCTCGTCTGTTTATCTCTCGGTATATATTCGAAACATTTCGGGACACTTGGCCACGCTTCGACATCGAAGCGTAGATTTCCTCGGGTTCCCGGCCGCGGCGATACTTTGATATAGTTTTGCCGGTAGTGCTTTTTCCAACGCGTTATGCATGCAAGTTTGCTTAAAGCGTGGGAGAGGAGCGGCGCTCTCAGCTTCGACAAAAAGCTCATAAAACTTTAATACATCGCTCGGCCTGAATGCGGCGGCAGGCTTTTTATGGCTTATAAACGCTTCGTTGACCGAAAACAGTTTCCTTTAATCGTGGGTCAGGGCGTAAACCACGAAACGACGTGGACTAGACTACAAACTTTAAATTCCCGCGATGTCCGGTCACGATCGATGAGGAGATGCCATCAGGGCTTATCGCTCCAATTTCACGACACGATATGAATTACCCTCGATTAAAGAGTCAAACAAAGTCTAAGCACAAGCGTCGAAATAAATATTGATATCGATCATCTGGACTAGATCTGTAAGCCACGGCGAAGGAACGGAACAGTTGCCTGTGTCGTGATAATGTAGGAGTTACAGCGTGATACAGGGCGGATGTAATATCGGCTACGATGCGATTTAATCAGCCGATCGCGGTTTCCAGCGATAAGCGAGCATTCGTTTCCGGTGCCAGGAATTTCCCGCTCAGTCGCAATCGTTTTCTTCGCCAATTCGACGTTCGAATTCGATTGTTCAGCGCGTGCATTATCTCGCGTGCAAGACCAAATCGCCGATGACGCATTTTCACGATTGATCCGCCGCGTATCTGTCTCTTGAAGTTAATTCTCGATGACTAGCCTTCCGTGAGAGCATACGCGATTAAAATTCGATTTTGCCCGCCATGTACGACTGCGATAATCATCGGACATTATTGTAACCGAGCTTTCAATTGATCGATGGCATCCTTAATAACGGTCATTCGGTTTTCCTAGAAAAGTTTAATCCATCTTTGCACTACACTGAACATGCCACTTCGCGACATGCAAAGAACGTTAACGATTTTCGTTATCAGCGCTACACGTGCTGTAAACTATGATTTCGCTATTCGAACTTGAGATGGATCTCGTTAATTACGGCAGAGTGATGTCTTAATGGAAGTTACATCGGTATTATCGGTTATCGGCGATGCGATTGTACTCTAAAGTTTCATCTGATATGATTCGTAATTTTAGCAATATCGTGAAAGTAGATAACGCCCTCGCCTATTCCGATCGTTCCCGCTCGCCGATTCCACTCAGCGATTCCACTCGTGGAACATTTCGCGAAGGATCCACAACGCTCATAATCCTATTGGCGACTTTATGAAGATATTGCACAGACGCAAAGGCGGCGAAGGAAGGAAGCGCGAGGGTTGCAAAAGGAAAGGGAGCCACCACTCCTCCTGGAACTCGATCTGGATTTACGATATTGGTTGCAACACCACCTGAACCCAGGCGAGCTAACCAGTGCAGGCCCGGCTTTCGAGCATTTTGCACCAGCTTCTGTCGTTTCATTCGGCACTGCCTTTCCTGTATTTATCCTGGACCCAATTCCAACCTATCTTGCGCATTCCTCGGATATAGGCTATGAAATTCTCGCGGAAAATTTTGATGCGATATTCGCGCGATTCCGATAACGAAGAGCTGGCCGACGAAATTAGCGGCTCAATTCTGTCGAATATTTTGTCAGTCGCCCGGACGTCGTGTGTCGACCTATAAGAAAATTTGAGCGCGTGCAGCGTATTTTCCGAGACGATTTCCCACGACCACCTCTCCGATAGGTTCGCGCATCTTCGGCCGCCACACATGCACTCGCGTGCCTGTAAGCAGGCTGTAGGCGGCCTCCTGTAAACTCGGCCCATTTATATAACGGATAGGGCAAGTTCCTATAGGCGAATTTATGTACTCGCAGATAGCACCGGCAATATAAATGAGATTTTAAGTATACCCATCGCGAGTACGTGTGCGCCTGTGTGCGTGCATGTACACGCCCGGGTGTGTACGCTTTCTCGCTTTCTCCCTTTTAAGCATATTTTCTATTTTCCCCGGCGAAAGGGACGCGATAAATAATCGACGCATAAATCTCGTCGCGTGGCTCGGACGTATTCGATCGCTTAAAACGGCAGAGGGCGACCGCGCTATTATTTTCTCACCGTGCCTCCGCTTCACCCATCCTGCCTCCCTTCCCCCTCCCGCTCCTTCTACTACCCTCTCGTCACTCGTAAACAGTCGCTTCCTTTATACAAAATAGTATTTTTTCAATTTAAACGCGCGCGCTCAAACGAGCCGGGCCGACGTTGCGCGGGCAAAGTAAATATTACAGGAATTCCGTTCCGGGCGCAGCGGCAACAGGCACGGTATATTTAACATGATATTATAATGCGGATAAGTTTCGTGCACTTTAGAAATTTCCTACTCAAATAGACACAGCGCCGCGGGATTAACGTGGCGTCGAAAAGGAATAATGCAGGACGCTTTTGCGAATTATTTCGCGTGCGCCCCCGAGTCCCGTATTTATTTATAAGACGGCGAGCGGGGTGAAGGAGGCGAGTTTTTGCAAACAATTTTTATATTCTCAGGCGCAGATACGGGCGGGATAAGAAGCGGGCGGAAGGTAAGCCCGGCACGCTCCTTTATGTCACGCATTTAATAACCTGGGAACTAAACGACTACGCAAATAACACGGGAGGCCGACTAGACTGGAGATGCCGGGCCTGTTTTCGGAATAAACGAAATTTCAAAATAAATAACGTCGTCCAGTATAAATGTATCCAGCGGCGCGGCCGGTTGAGGGTTGAATAATTTGAGGCAATTTCTAAATGAAAAACTTTCATTCCCTGGGCTCGGAAGGGTTTTAGCGTGGAACGAGTTGACGAGGAAGAGAACTGGGTGGGCTGTTAGAAGGAAGGCAAGCTTCGAAGGGCAGGCGAGCAAGCCGGTGTGAATTTCATTAAATGCGGCGAACGGCGAGAAGAGCGGGGAGAAATGAATGAATTTATAGTTTTTAATATTTGTTCATTGTGTCGTCGTGCAACTCCGACGACGCTGGAAAGCGGACGTAGAGGGAAGGGGAGGGGTGGCGGGGCGAATAGCGTAAGGGAGGTATAAGCGTTGTTGCTTACCCCAGGTTATTACTTCAGCCGCTCTTTAAAGACGCCGGCACGTCGTTTTGCTCGTTGGACGTCAGATTAGACGCTGCTCCGTTGTCCGTCGAAAATCGTAAACAACTTTTCGCCGATGTTGACATGATTGACAGAAGACTTTTGTAATTCAAAGCTGAATTTATGCATGCATCTGACTATGACCGTTAGCATTCTGTATCGCGTAACGAATTGCTGTACGTATGTACATACATGAATACGACTGGAATCATTCTCACTGTCGTCGGACGACGAAACGGAAAGTCCTCCCTCACCTTCCCTCCTCCCCCTCACCTTACCGTATCCTTCTTTTAATACCAGCCTCCTTTCTGCCCGCCTTCCCCGGCATCGTCTGATCCGTAAAAGCGAGACAATGCCCGGAGAAGCGATGTCGGCCGAAAGTGACGTAGGAGCGGGAGGCAAAGGACGTGAAAGAGGAGGCGGAGGACGCCGTACTCGTAGGTAGAGCAGGCGAGGATGGTTTTCGAGGGCCGGCGTCCGTAACGTCGATGAATAGAGAGGTAATGAATCGCAGTGGACACCAACACGGAAGAGGCGAGGCAATTCTAGGCGTTGGCCGCCGGTCCTCTTCCGCCTGAAAAATATATATTCACCCGGGCGCCGCCAACCTACCGGGCCCGTCTGCCTACGATGTAGGTTGGAATAGGCGAAATGGGCACCCACCGCGAGGGATACCTATTCATATTAAAGCCGCGCCGAGTCCGCGCCCCTCGCTACACGTTCCAGCGGTATTCAACGCTCGCGCCAGTGAGCGACTGACCACGAGCGAGCACACGTCCTCCCGCGCCTCCTCGCGCTCTATTTATCCTCCACCTTCGTCGCTCCGAACTCACCCCCCTCCCCTGCGTTATCACGGACCCGCTCTCGAGGCATCCCCTATCCGCAAGAGCCCTCCTCGTCTTTCTCGCCTCCCTCCCGGCGTCCCTCTTCTTCGCGCGGATCGATCGATCGAATTCGGGATTACGGGTACGAGAGAAATCACTTTGCAACGAGCCGCCGCGCCGGTGGAAGAGAAACGCCTCGAGCAACCTTCTAGAAATAACCGAATCATTTAGATTTCGAGGATATGGGTCGGGCGGGGGCGCCGGGAGGGGAGGGAACCTTCCGAGAAAGGCCGGAGGAAACTGCGAGGATCGTGGAACGCTGCGGAGCTGGGTTCTGAAGGCTGCTTGCTTCGCGGGAGAGAGAGGGAGAGCGCGAGGGATGGAGTAGATGGCTAGAGAAGGGGGGGGGTTGAGGGTGGGTGGAAAAGGCGCCGACACTTTTATCGATACACAGACGGGCCTGAAGCGCCCACGAAGCGGCCTCTCTTGCGCCTTTACTTTGCCGGGATATACAAACACCTACACCTACAGTCGCGTGTACGAAGTTTATCGTAGCTTCTTGGCAAAGCCGATTCGGAAGCTGAGGGGTATAGAGGCACGTCACGATCCATTTTCGAATAATGATGAAAGGGGGTGGGGGGGAGGAGGATTTAAATTAAAATGCGTGGTTAAAAGCGCCCCGGGCATACATCATTCATCCGCGCCAATGGTACAACGCCTCTCGCGCTTGTTTTTCCTCCGATCCTCCGTCGGGCCGACATTAGCGAACCAGATTACGCGGCACGCTTTTTGGCGCGATGTAATTTGCAGAAGATCCGGCGAGCGACGCGAATATTAATTGGCGGCCGTCTGAAATAGTTCGAGCCGCTCGATACGTCGCCGGGAACTTAATGGAGCCTTGTCTCGCGGCCGCGGTTACCGTCCACTCCAAATACTGCCTTGAGCGCACGAAAATAGCAGCGTCCGCGCTCCTGACAGCGCCGACTCGCGGAGCGTATCGCGGATTTTTCTATGACGCACTCAATGACGGGCCGTTTCCGCGTCTGGATGCGAGAGGTCGACGACAGTGAAGCCCGGTTTTAGACACAGTTCATAACGCAGCTTTCAAACGACGCCGCTTGCTGCCGTTTTTCATTATGCCTTTTTTTGCCCAGGTTATGTACGGTGCCCGGTACCTCCTACGTCTACACAGTAGAGCACGGCGTTATAAAAACCCCATAAAAGGCCGTTTCCTGGGGGCGGCAATACACCGGGACGGTCCCTCGGCTCGTAGTCGTGGCTTAACCATCATCAGATATTATGTATTTTCATAATATTTTACACCCTCGCCGCGGTATGCCGTATACAGCCTTAACTCGCGCACGCGTGTATAGGAATATGTGTATGCGAAAATAATGCGCTTGTCCCGCGGCAAGTGCTTAACTCCGTCGGATCGATCGCCGAGATGTCGTATGTGGCTTGAGCGACGTGGAAAAATATTTGAGGCGTTGATGACTTGACGTACTCGCGTGGTTGACGTAAGCGTTCGACGCGGGTGGCGGACGAAAATGTCAAAGAGGACTGTGCGCTGTTATAGATTGTTTCTCATGTGTTCACGCGTCGATCGTATTGAGGCATGGTCGGATGTGACTCGCGGCTCGTATTTCGTATCTAGACGAAATTTATGTATGTATTTATTAACCCAGCGAGCGTGCATCGGGACAGGAGCGTAAAAGCTTCCACGATCGCCCGGTCTACATTTTTATCGCTCGCATTAAGCGGCCCGTAGAAGCTCTTTACGGCATCCTTCTTCGTGTTATCGCTTATAGAGACTCTCGCTCGGCGGTAGAGGGCCGGGACGTTTAATAAATGAATTTGTCGGTAAAAACTGTTGATAACGATGAATGGACGCGAGAGAGCGTGGAGGATAATGGCGTTGCGCTCAAAAAGCGGTCATCCGTTTGTTGGGCGCCAAACAATACAGCTTTAATACTCGAGACTTATGAAGCTCATGTCGCTCTTTTAATAAAACCACGCGGAACGTCCAATACAAGTGATGACGCTTTCTGAAAGCATCACCGCCCACATTCATACGTTCCCATAGATCACGCGCAAGCGTACGACTCGATAGCTGACGCATACGTCATTATATATTTTGCTATTTTGCGAAGGTTTATTTGGAGAAAAAAGTCGATGTAATTCGTCGAACAAACGGACTGAGAATCGTCGCAGTCGAGCTGAAATCGCGGACGATCCGATCCCGACCAATTACAGGGCCTCGCTCAGGATGCAACGCAGTGCCGGTAATTGGCAAAAAGCTTGACAGCGGCAGCGTAAATATCCGCGACTACTTCGTATTCTCCGCGTGCGTCGCGAAGCATCGAGCGAGCGAGCGAGCGAGCGAACGAACGAACGAACGAACGAACGAACGAACGAACGGACGAACAAAGCGGTCCTCTTTAAACTCTCGAGCGTGCGGGGGGTGGCGCGAGTGTGTTTTACGGAGTGTTTTGCTTACGGCTCGACGTTGAGCCGTGGAGCGATAAAAACGGGTAAAAGCGTGGAAGTAGAAACGAGATCGGCGTGAGATTCCCTAGGTCGAGGCGAACTGCCGCGCTCTCTCGAAGGTGCGAGATAGTCAGGACCATGAGGGGTGGAAGAGGGTGCGAGGGAGGTGGGTGGCAAAGAGGCCGGGAAGATGGAGCGACAGATAGACCGGGAGAGAGAGAGGTCGAGAGAGAGAGAGAGAGAGAGAGACAGAGAAAGAGAGAGGAAGAATGGAAGCGGAGGGAGCTCCGAAGCAGGCAGTCATAAACGACGTGAATCGGAAGAAAAACTGCTAAACGAAAATGCCTGCCCCGGAAGGATCGGGACGAGCGATCTAATGGGGAAAATAATGGATTTTCGGCAGTAAAGATCGCCCGGCCAGATCTAACCGTCCGTTGCTCGTGCTCCGCTATCCCTGATTTCACTCATCTCGTAGCCAACGGGTCGTGCTGACTTCCTGCATCCTTCCGAAGGAAGGAAGCTCGCTAGAAAGGGGCCCTCGCACGACTCTCCTCTCCGGGACCCTCACCCCCCACCCCCCTCGAAATTGCCGGACGGATTATCGGGACTTCCTGCCCGGCGCTAATTGATTGTTTGCCAAATTTTATGCGGCCCCCATGCTCCGACAGGAATTTACAGAGCCCCGGCACGCAAAACCTCACTGCCCGTCTTGCGCGCCACGTAGAGTCCGGCAAACCTAACTGCGCACGAAGTGCATTCCGCTTAAAAAGGCATCCGGCCGAACGGAAAAAATCGTAAAACGAAGTAAGAGACGCGAGGCGAAGAAATCGTATTTAGCGCTCGCGCTCGGCTTTCTTTCCTTCTCGTTCACGAAACGTTACACGCCTCGCTCGCCGCTCGACCGACCGCGCGTTTCGTTCGCAAATTTCTCCGCGTCCCTCCTGCTGTTGGTTCATTTCGCCACGGCCGTCCCTCGCTCGACTCCCGCACCCGCCGCTTCCGCACGTTCGACTCCGCTAATTCGATCGGAGTTTAGCAATAAAAAGCGACGGACAAAAGTGCCGTTCAGGTACGTGCACGAACCCGAGACCGGTGTACTACCGTCCGTCGCTCGGGGTCCGACGAAAACGTCCGCGCCGCTTTCTTCGGCCGCGCAACGTAATAATCGCTAATCACAGGCCGCCCCGGCCGGCGAGTTCCGAAATCCGAAAGTGGCGTCGATCCCGAAAGCGATATACGGCGCGAAGACATCCGGTATCCAATTGGGTCAGGCAGGATATCGCGGACGGAAGAGGCGGCAGCATAACGCAGGAGTGGCTCTCGGGGCTTCAAGCGTTCGGGGGGGGTGGAAGGGGAGGGGGTGAGTGTGGGGTGGGCGTCGTACAAGTGCACGCTGCAGCACGCCGAAAGGGGAGGCCAGTTGAAAGGGCGACGTTGGACGGGGGCGAGAGAGAAAGAGAGAGAGAGAGCGAGAGCAGAGGGAAGAGGGAGCAGTAGCGTGCAGTCTATCAGAGATTAGCGGGTCGATCCATTAGGGGGTGATTTAGCCCGACGGTCCCCGAGCACTCTGCGGCACCGTCCAGGCATCGCCATACAAGCCACGCCACTATACACGCCATCGTCCACCGCCACCACCACCATCGCCACCGTGGCCACCACTACCAACCGCCCTCGCCATCATCGTCAGACACGTAGCCAGCTAGCTAGCCGGCTAGCGAGCATGAAGCCGTCTGTACAATGTCCAGCCTGGATGCTGTCGTCCTGTAATTCATTCCTTCCATTGTCCTCCCCACGGCCTCTGTTCCCGGCTATTTTATGTCATGATTTTTACGTGTCGCACTCTCTAACCTGCCTCGACACTGCACTCCGCGTACTGGAGCGTACGCGCGCACCGTTCAACTTTATCGCCGCCGGTGACCTCAAGCAGACGGTCCGAAGGAACTGAAGCGATTCTTATCAATCCTCGTACCGAGTGCGTCTGATGAGGGGCGGTTTTCTGATGAAGCGATTCGCTCGTTGACGACCAACGGCATCAAGCCCGAGCATTGTGCAGAGACAAGAGCAGCGCTCGGTAGCGGGCATAATCAGGCGAAATGAAGTATGTGCGCACCAGGGGCATATTCCACGATGCCGTTGCGTTACGGCTTGGCCAGTAATGCTGGAGCTCTGCTCTTCCTCCATGCTAATCCTCCGGCCCATCCTTGATTCACCGACAACCTGGCCTGGTATCCGAACCACATCCGACCTCCACTTCTGTCTGCCTCGCTCTCGGCGACGCGCTCCTTCGGGCAAAATGGGAGAAACGGACGAGGCACGTAGAGAGACTCTGGACGATCGAGGGTGGGCGACAGCGGTGCGGTTCGTGTCGGGGGTTGCGCGGGAGTGGGCAGGAATGACCGAGTCCCAGGGGCACGATGTGTCGTGCCTAATTACAATGTCCAGCGTTTCCCTCTGTCCAAACACAAACAGCGAAGCTAATGCGCTCCTACCCGCCATCGAAATACGGACCGCCGGCTCTCGCACCTTGCAACGTTCTGTCAATATCTGTCGATATTGTTGGCCGGGCAGCGCCGGCCGTTACTACTGCCGCCGCGGCGGTCGACGTCCGACCCCCGCACGACTCGCAACAACAACGGGACTAATGATAGTGCACTAACGATAGCCCGACCCGAACGCCCGCCGTCGCTCGCTCCGTTCTCCCAGGTGAGAAGGCTAGTTCTCCGTTCCCGGGCCGCAGGTTTTGCCGACTCCTTTCGCGTCTCTCTTTGCACCGTAATTGCCTATCTACTCGTTCGACCGGCTCAATGGCCCGCCGCTGTTCGCCTGCAAGCGCGGAACCCGCTGCACGTAATAATTCGACCGGCGAGACTTCGTAATTTCGTGCAGAAATTTCGTCGGATTGGCACGCGGCGCGTTCGTTTTCTGGAACTGATGTTTGCGGTTCGCTATTGACTTTTCCGCGCTGCTTTCAGAAATATTTCGGTCGGACCCGCTGAGTCGGCCGGCGGCCGCCGTAATTACATATGTTGCGCGGTCTATTCGTATTGCCATGGGAAAAAGTAACGCGGGCGTCGATTGAATATTGATACGACGTCGGAATATTATGAATATTATAAAAGCGCATTATTATACACTGGCCGGACCCGCCGTGCGGGTTAACAAATTCTCTCTGCCGATATTATACGCGCTGTAATTCAGCTAATGCAGGAATAAATTTATTCGCAATAATTTGGGAGCAATCGAAACGCACTATGGCCATTCGGATATCGTCGCGATGCGTCGCCATTGGCGATTTAACGCGTCGCCCGATAAATCCTTTCCTCGAGTCCGTATCCGGCGAACTCGGCCGCTCGGAAAACTTATCCGCGTCTCGCTGAGAGTGCCGGGCCCGATTTCATAGAGGCGACAAAATGGGGGCTCGATGAATAGCCTCGACCGGCTCATTGTCGCTACTGAGCATTATTAACGATGAATTATCGGCCGGCCATTTTCCGGCGCTAATAATCGAAAAATGCTACGAGAATAATAAAGATAATGCGGCGCGAAGGCGCGCCACAATTTGAAATTGTATTTCAGGCGATGAGGCTGAAGTGGCGCGTGAAGGGGTGAGGGCGCGAGAGTTTGGGGATGTAGGCTGAGCGGGGTGCTGGGGTGTCGGGAGAGACGACCGGGGGAGGCAGAGCGTTGCGTTTTCGAAATGCAAACCAATTTTCGTCCGCGAGATTAATGGACGGTGCGAACGAACGGCGCCGAATATCACATATTTTCCGAATAATGTGCAACGCTCGTAAATAATAACAGGTCGCGGACTAGTCCTCGCGTAAAAAGCGGGCCGCTCGCCGACGAAAGGGCGTTAAATAGCTTTCATTAAAAATCCCCAATGCGCACCATCGCACCCGTCCGATAAAATGCAGGTGCGTATCGCAATTTCGATGGGCCGCGCTTTAAAATTATAATGCCGATCATGAATTTTTAAAGCGGTTTTCCGTAGGCTTTGAAGTGGACAGCTGGCCGAAATGATGAAAATTAATGTTGCGCGCACGGGCTCGTAGCCGGAATCGAATCAACGTCGCGATCGACACTCCTATATATATGTATATATATGTATACATATATATTAATTAATACGCGCGATCTGAAACGTTTTATCCAGCCGCTGTCCGCTGAAAAGGCGATCGCGTTATCACACCCTCTGAAAAAACTCCCCAGAGATCGTCGATCGCGCCGCAGCTCGGGGCCAATAATTCGCCCGATTTATCCGACAAATATTATTCGCTTAGCCCCTCTGCGCCGGACGTAATTTCAACTGCAACTCAATTTCGTCCGCGGCTCCTTCGTGCTGGGCGCGAACAATAGAATAAAAAAGGACGAAAAAAAAAAGAACACGGCGTCGGGTGGGCGGGTTGAAGAAATTGAAAACAGCGCGCAGCTTGTTAGGGAAGTTATATCGCTAATTTCTGATCTCGCGCTAACTCCTTAAATTGGGTGTCCGACCAAGTTACCGACGCTCCTCTGTCTCAATGTTGTGCCTCGTGCCTCGCGCTGAGAGCTCCCGAGACGGGGCAAAAAGTTGGAGAGAGCGTCGTAGGCGTAATGCTAGAGAGAACTCGGTCCGTCCTTCCTACTCCTACCCTTCTCCGGCGTTCCCTTCCTGTTTCGTTACCCTTCCCTGTTTCATTCTTCCTACGTCGCGACAAGGCGATTTCGATCACGGAATTTTACTGTCCGCACGGTGGCCAACGAAGTCTCCTAGGCAGCCGAGAGGCGAGAGGACGGCCAATTACCGGGAGCAATTAACGCTCACGCTAATTGCTAATAAAAGTTACAATAAGTAATTAGTGCCCTTCCGTAGCTGCTAGCAATTAACTTACGCGCAGCTGCGTTTTTCCATTATTACGTATTTTTCGACGTTAAGCTAGAGCCGTGGGGCCACCTCTGGCACCGAGTTGCGGCTGCGCTCGACGAAAGGAGCGGACTGTATCATCAGAATTTTTCAGCCGGCCGTGCCTCGCGCGGCCCGCGTTTATTGTTTTCCTCGACGAAACGAGAGCGCGCCCCGGCGAGAGATATTTTTTCGCCCACACTTCGCGCACATGAATTATTCCCTCCTCATGCCACTCGGCGGCACCGGCAAAGTGTCCAAAAAAATAGCCGCTCCTATTAAAGAGTCAAGCGGGGGCGGCTTCCTCCGCGCGGAAAACTGGATTGCGTCTCTGGAGTCGGATGGAATAATAATTGGCCCGAACGGTGCGATTCTCTCTCTCTCTCCCGAAATCGTCGTGCGTACCGCGCCTTAAGTGGATCCGATAGCGTCTGCATTACCGCGGCGGGCCATGTTTGGACTGTCACGTCGGTGAAAGTGATAAAATCCCTTTACAATGTGGCATGATATACGACGAGGAAGATTGCACTCCGACGCTCTCTCGCGCGCACGCCCGCGCGAGAACGATCTCTGTGTTTCTTGCAAATAAACTCGGCGTACCTGCGAGTGATAAGGTTTACGATGCTCATTCGGCGCGGGTATCTGACTTATCTATGATGCTCGTCCACGGCCGGACGGCCGGCTTTGACGTTTCAGTCAGAGAAAAGCTCCCCGTTGCCTCGTCGACGCCTCGCCTCCGTTATCAGCGCCGCGTATATCCCTCTGCACGCGCATTTTATTTCGTCCACGTCGAATCTCGTCGGCCCTTCCTCGTCTCCCCCGCGAAATTTCAATTGCAGCGAATTTTCAAAATTCGTCCGCTGATTATACATTCGCGATGTTTCCCGGCGAACTAAATTCACCGTTAATGAAATACGTCGCGGCTTTTATCACGGGCAAATTGTGAATGGACGGAGTTATGATTTTTTTGGCTGTCGTTTGTTATGTAGCGCACTCGCTCTTGTCAAGCTAAAAAATCAATGACCGAAGCGCATCAAGACTGAACGGTGCAGCTGCATTGTAGAAAATAAACGCTGAACGAGGCAGTGGGAAGAATCGTTCGTTGAGTTCCGACTTGAGGTGACTTCATATCTTTCGCGACTTTACCTCTGTCCATCATTCTAAGAGATGTTGAATACATTATATCTGCCGCGGATATTGCCTGCTATTCGCCTTTCTTCCTCCCTGTCTACGGTATACGCGGGCGATGAAAGCGGCTGGAAGATTCACGCGAGTCATTTCGCATTTGATACCGAGGGGCATGTTAAAACGCCCCATAATGGGACCCGCGATCTCGAAACAAACTCCATCTCGGGCGCATGTTGTTCCCTGGCAAATGGACAGTAATGTACCTGGAGTCCCCTTTCTTGCATTGCTTTCAAACGACCAAGCCGATGTCCGTTACGTCATAATGGATGTCTATGGTGCGTAGTGATTGCATTGACGGACTTGGACGGACAGGCAGTGCCGTATAATGGAGGTTTGTTTCGTAATCGGATATCGGGTCATATCGCACAATATCTGCAACATGTCCATACGTCATGCAGTCCCTACAAAAGACACACAGCCTCGTTCTCTTGCTGGCCTCTATTATTAAAGATTCGGCCACTGTGCCCAGTGCATTCGCTGCGTATGCCGACCAGCGACATTACCTATTAATGCTTATTACCCCGGCTCGCCTACGTGTGTTTACCAACATGCAATAATGGCAGTCTAATTATTAACGAAATTAATTATGTTGCTGCGTAATTACATTAAACAATCATACAGGCTGAGCTCATGAAACTATCACGCAATAATAATAACGGGCAGGGTAATAATATCTCGGCCGGTGATACTGTTTGCTGTTATACATATAATTATGATCCGTACTACAACAGCATTAGTAAATCGAACCAAACTCGACGCTAATCAGATTGATACGGGAGATGACTAATAAAATTTGCCGAAAATTAACAGGCTCCAAACGTGTTTACTAAATTTTTGATATCGCACCCGTGCACCGTTCCCAGCGAACGGCCCCGGTTAAATCTCACGTGTTTCTGCGCAAGTGCACGTATATGACACTGAGCAAACCCTACGTAACGACGTCTGCTTTCGCTATTTCAGGCTGGAAACGATCCTTACGCCTTCGTGGAGTTCGCGGATCACATCGCTGCGTCCGCAGCGTTGGCTGCCCTTAACCAGAGACTGTTCCTGGGCAAGGTAAGTGCACCGGAATTACCTCGTCTATTTCGCCTGCGCATCTCGTTCGTCTTCGACGACGTTCCTCTTTTATTTCCATTGGGATCGCCGTATCTCCTCTATTTTTATATCCGCCCGCCCCCGCGACTCCATCCCAACTTCTTTCCGGGAGTTTTCTCTCGCTCCGTCCTTTCCCCGCCGCCATCTTTATCTCGCTCCGCTCGCACTCTTCTAAAGAATCCGCAAGAAGGAAATACGGCGAGTGCGATAGAAGCGACGCTCCCATTCTGTTTCTTATTCACGCTGGTTAGGAGCATATGTCAAACCTCACGTACGGTTAAAGTTTGTTCGCCCGTTGACGGTTGCGGGCGAATGAGCGGGGGCGGGAAGGGGACGGTAAAGGGCAAGGGTAGAATCGGTGAGAAGAGAGCTCGGTTAACTGAGAAGAGAAAGGCCGCGCGGTCGGTGGGAGGCGGAGAAAGCGAGAAGAGATCGGCAGACGGCGAGGGGAGGTATTGAGATCTGGCTGGAATAGCTAATGCTCGAATATGTCATAGTTTGGTGGGATGCGGTCAGAATTATACATGCTACGAGATATACGCGCGAGTTACCTCATTCTCCTCCATTGCTCTCCTATACAGTTTCTCCTACACCTTTCTCTATATCCCGTCCACTCTCTCACTCTCTCTCTCTCTCTCTCTCTCTCTCTCTCCCTCTCTCTCTCCTCGTACCCGCTTGTTCGGTCTCTTTGCCATTCCACGCTATCCATCCGTTCTCTCTCGCACCTCCTCACCCAACCCACCTGCCTCCATTTCATATACACTACCACCTAGAGCGCCCACCAATTCACCATCCAGCACGTTGCCGCGACGTATATCGCGGCCCGTAACGCGGAGAGTTACTCGGTTAGTTTAGATTCGCTCAAGCAAGTTTTGATGTCGTGCTCGCCTATACCTCCCGCCCCTGTGCGCCTCTCTGACGTTCCCTTCCTACGAGCAGCCTCTACCCCGATCTCCTTCATCCGTTATCCACGGCCTCCACCCCCTCCTTTTGAGACCCCTGCTGCTACCTTATACGGCAACCCACAGCGCCCACCCTTCAGCGACTCTTCAGCTTCTCTCTCTCCGGCCGTCTTTCTCTCGCCACGTCTCCCTTCCGCACCTTCCGACAACTCACCCCCTTCACGCTCCCCCGCCACCCTCTACCTGGTCCGCCACCACTGCCGACACATTACTAATGCCGAACTGGTCGTAATAGATTGGATGCCTGGAACTTGGATACGCCAACTAATGTGGCGGGCCAACCCCTTTCACTCGTCGTTCCACCCCCTCCCACCCCCTCTCGTCCGCTTCTCGTACTTCGACCGACGACGACGTGCCGCGAGTTGTGACGCGCGAGACGTGGGCTCCCAGATTTCCCGGATTCCTCGGATGAGTATATTAACAACCTGCCGAGTCGCGGAAGATCGTTCGAAGGGGGATGAGGTTCGCTGGGATCGCGGTCGAAATTCCCGCTGCGTGCCTCCCGCGACGACGACGACGACGTCGATCTGGGCGACTCAACGCATCCCAGTCACTGGACGATTCATTTTTAATTCGCCGTCGAAAGGGGTAGGGCGTCAATGGGGGGGGGGGGGGGGGAGGAGGAGGAAAAAGAAATATGGTGAAGGCAGGAATGAATGGACCACGCTCGTAACTCAACTTCCGCCTCACCCTCCGTCCGAGTTCTTGAAAATCGTGCAACACCGACGTCGCGCCCCTCTCCACCCCCCCTCTCGCGATAACCACTCGGCACGCTCGCCATATTTCCGTGAGCCGCCTCGTGTCACGGGCAATGAGAGCATAGCCAAGAACACGATCGCGGCGGATGGAGAGGGAGACAGGAGCGTATATAAAGAGAGGGAAGAAAGGGAAACGGGGAGAAGAGAGACACGGAAGACGGGCGATTCCGAGGGGGTGGGTTGGTGGGGGGAGGCAAGAAAAAGAGGAATTCCACTCTGCACGAGGGAGCACCTATTCCGCAATGCGGTCCTAAGCGTGCAGCTGAGTTGGGGCGATCGCTAAGGAAAGCGCGCCGGCATTTCGCCGTGTAACGAGGGGAATTAACCCCCAAGTTTAAGCGCGATACAGGTACCGACTTTACTTTACTTACCCCTGTCGCGCGCCCGACGACCACCCCGTCTCTTTCCTCGCCATTCCGCCCGCGGTGTATAGTCTCTCTGCCGCGCTCGTTAGCTCGAATTATACTTGCTCGTGACTTCGTGAGAAACGCTATACCAGGCGCGATCGTGCGTGGCGAGTAATTCCCGCTCGAGATTATTAATACGGCCGCACTGCGCCTCTCTCTCTCTCTCTCTCTCTCTCACTCTCGCTCTCTCCTGCGTGCCGCGAGATCTCGATTTACCTTGCCGCCGACGTTGCCGCCGGCTGACAGACCGCCGCCGAATTTACAAGTGCGGCTGGAATGGCGCAGGATTGAGTGAGTCTCTGTCTCCAAGTTTCGCGAGTTTTGGATCCAATAAGAACCATCCGCGCGAACGTATATAACGGGGAAATTCGGAATATGGATAAAATGTATATTGGGAGCAATTGACTGGAAGATTCGTCGTATCGAGACAGAACGTTTTGTCGGCGCGTTCCGTTAACGTGTGTGATTCCGTCAATGCTCTGCCGAGAGATGAACACGCTTTCCCTTCAGGTTCGCAACAATATTGATATATCCTCGGCAGACGATGTGCAAACGAAATATGTATATGCCCACCCCACCGCTTTTCGTTATTAAGTTATTGAGTATCTCGTTATTGTAGTATGATTGAATTGAACGCGACGCATTTGGAGAGTGCTGCCTAAACACTGTCGAGTATATCTTCCATTAAGGAAATGTTCGTCTGTGTGTACTGTCCACGGATGAGCGTATTGTCGTCTTAAGTGATTATATGTAACAATCCCAAAACGTATTCTGGATTAGCACGTTACGTATGAGTCTCATGAAATTGGCGACCAAGCACCAAAATCTTACTAATACGTCATGCTAAAGCATTTCTTTGCGTCTCTGATCTTTGTAACTCTGCCTCTTTTTCCATCCCTCTATTCTATACGAAGTTATTCGCGGACACGGATTTGTTCACGAGTTGATATGCCCCTCACGGTGAACAATACGTATCGGATGTGTCGTAAACGACAGTTACGGGCATTAGGCAGGGTCGCGTATCATGCGTGGGCGTGTGCGTGGAACGGTAACAGCGTATGACCACCGTTGATATCCATATCCGAGTAAGGCAGCGACATTTACAATTTTCACATAAACCGCGCACGTACGCCAAATGCCTGCGCATACCTATAACGGCGCGTAATGGAGTTGGGTATGCGCGTTGTTCGGGACAGATCTAAAAGCAGAAATAGCTGGTGCATTCCGAATAATATAAACTCGATTCCGCTCGGATTTGCGAGCGACGCCCTTCGCCGCGACGCTAGAATTTACTGCAAGCGTCGCTTAACACGCTCGTCATGCATAGAACTACGCATGATAGAAGTTTCTTCGATTGTGCGCCAAATAATTCGCAAGACTAACAATCCATGTTCGAGCGTTCCCCCCGAAGATCCGACAGATTCGTCGCGACAACAGCAATATTCCTGCTAGAACATCGAATGCACAATTTCCTTTGTGGCTGTCTAAAGTGATTACTCCGAGCGTAGAAAGGGAATGTTGAAAAATCCTCTCGGATTCTCAGCGATAACGAAGTGCGTTACCGTCTACGAAACAAAGCACCCTTGGCTATTCGGCGACGCAGTATGGTCCCGTGTCGTTTCGCATGTTGCTCGCACGGGAATTAAACGGCGGACAGATGGATTGGCAATTCCATTTCGAGATGTATGGGCTGCGGACGCAGATGGTAAGAAAGGGGCAGGTACACACGAGCCCTGAGTTTGCGTCAGTCCCACGCTCGGCACTGTTTGTAGACGGGCCGACGAAATGCAAGCCGTTTCCTGTACACGAACGTAGTCGCGTGCACAAACGTAAGCGCGAGTGTGCGCTAGATCGGTTGACAGTTCGTGCCAACGTCTCGACAGCTCAAGCAATAGTAGCTTTCACAGTCCCTATCTAATATCATCAACTATTAACTACACCGCGGCTACGTCAGAGCGGCAAAAAGTCTGGCAAATCAAATTGCGCGCCGTTCGAAACAATTTGCCGTTAGGTAGGAGTTGCAGCCGAAAGCGTAGGCGGCACAAAAGGTTTGGGTATTGAAGGAACGTGCGTGTGTGTACGCTCGGGAAACAGGGAAACGAAGAGAAGCCGGGCGATTGGAGGATAACGAGGTTACCGGGGATGGCTTAGATTCAATATCCATTGGTGACGAAAAGTCCGTGAAATTCTTTTCTCTGCGTCTTCCCGGCTGCCGCGCGCTGGAAGAATGGAAGGACTGCCTTTCGTACTTAAGGCGCGACCGACACTCGTTGCGACTGGCTTCCAGTATTAATGCGAGGCAACACCGTGAAATTACCTACATCCGTGGTACTTCACGTCTTACCCTCGTCTCTTACTCCTCGTCCTCTCTCGCGGAGAAACCTTGAGAGGAGTGGTCCAACGGCCTTTCTCGATCTTCACGGCGCTCCGGGATCGAATTAAGCAAGTATCTACTACGAAGACGCATCTCGCCTGGCTACGGATTGATTGTACGGAGTTCGCGCGGAGTTTCAGGCGCTAATGCCGCTCATCGTTCTTCCTCGCCTCTATCCTCCGGGCGAAATTCGTTCCGGACCCTGAAACGCGACGCGAGATTCGCAATGTCGGAATGCGGCCCGAATTGAAACGTCGCCTGCAACGAGACCGTGGAGGGTAAAGTTACGGCGCTCGGAAGATTCGAATGAACATTATCGCCTGATTAAATTTCTCCGAGCCCCTTTGTCGCTCGTCGAATATGACGAGTCGGTGGTGAAAGAAATTCAGCGACTACTTACTCAGTACTCGTCTCAGGCAAAGATGTCATTTCTTCCGCAATTATTTAAGTGAAACTTTTGTATGGGCGCTCTTAAGTCGAATTTCGAGAGTGATCATTGAGAGTTGGGCCAGCCGGGTAGTGGGGGGTGTCGTGCCCACTCTCTCCACAAGATGGCGTCGTGAGCCTGCGCATTGGGTAGCGGTCGTATACGTTTGTCATACGTTGAGTGCGTTTGCAGCAGTTTGCAGTGAATTTGTGTGAATTCGTAGGCAGTGCAACAGTCTTTTGTATAAAATTAGAACAACTCTATTGAATGATTGGTGAACTGAATTTCATCGTGAGATAAAGATTCTGTTCCGCGCTACGGCTGACTCTTTGACGGTAAGGTTACTCAATTTTATGTTTCTTCATACAGTTTTTCATTTTTATCTGGCTGTGTGCTATTCTATGTGTCATGGGTCTAGTAATATTCTGTTCAGAACTTTATGTGGCATTGTGATAATGTGGTTGGTGTGTGTTTTATTATTTTGATACAAGGTGCTGTGCCCTTTGATGGATGTGTTCCTGTTCATTGACCAGAATGTTCCTGATCATTGATTAGGATGTCGCTGATCTTCAACAGAAGTGGTTTTTTATAAGTATTCTTACACCGTTGTATTATATATTCACTCCCCTGTTTATATTCTGGTATTTTAACTTTTGTTGGGTATGTTTATTGGCATTGAAACAGTATGTTGAGTGCCCCGTATTTCAAATCCATTCAGTGTACCTTTTACATTGATTTGCGCAACTGTGGTTGTGTGCATTTTTATTGTGATAACCTTTTTGGTTATCAAAAGTTAATTTAACGTCATGAAAATGTAAGAAGATGAGGAAGAGAGAATATTTCAAGATTTTTCTATTGAAGCTATTGGCAGTATTCATAGTAAGTATATTTCAATTTCTATGTTTTCAGGTTATTGATTTTCATAACCATAATTCTGTGTGGTATGGTATATTGTTATTTATTATAAGAAGAATTATTGATATTTAACTGTTCATTTCAAGTATGGTAAGGCTTTGTTAGAGGTCATGGAGATAAAATATATCTCAGGCTTTACATATTTTATTGATTTTCATAATCACAATTTTATATGGTATGGTATATTGTCGTTTATTATAAGAAGAATTATTGATGTGTTCATTTGAATGTTTGAACTGTTCATTTCAAGTATGGTATATTGTCGTTTATTGGTATGGTATATTGATGTTTGAACTGTTCATTTCAAGTATGGTATATTGTCGTTTATTGGTATGGTATATGAATGTTTAAACTGTCCATTTCAAGTATGGTATATTGTTGTTCATGGTATGGTATATTGTCGTTTATTATGAGAAGAATTATTGATGTGTTTATTTGAATGATTGAACTGTTCATTTCAATTATGGTAAGGCTTTGTTAGAGGTCGTGGGGATAAAATATATCTCAGGCTTTACACATTTTATTGATTTTCATAACCACAATTTTATATGGTATGGTATATTGTCGTTTATTATAAGAAGAATTATTGATATTTAAACGTTCATTTCAAGTATGGTAAGGCTTTCTTAGAGGTCATGGAGATAAAATATATCTCAGAGTTTACACATTTTATTGATTTTCATAACCACAATTCTATATGGTATGGTATATTGTTTATTATAAGAAGAATTATTGATATTTAAATGTTCATTTCAAGTATGGTAAGGCTTTGTTAAAGGTCATGGAGATAAAATATATCACAGGCTTTACACATTTTATTGATTTTCATAACCACATTTCTATATGGTATGGTGTATCGTCATTTATTATAAGGAGAATTATTGATATTTAAATGTTTATTTCAAGTATGGTAAGGCTTCGTTAGAGGTCATAGAGATATTATATATCTCAAGCATTACACATTTTATTGATTTTCAAAACCACAATTTTGCATGGTATGGTGTATCGTTGTTTATTATAAGAAGAATTGTTGATATTTAAATGTTCATTTCAAGTATGGTAAGGCTTTGTTAGAGGTCATGGAGACAGAATGTATCTCAGGCTTTACACATTTTATCTTATTTGCTTTACAAATATACTCTGTGGAGTAAATGTTCGTTAATATGAATTGCAATTAGACAATTTGCAAACATGTTCTTATCTCTCTCTTGGTACCTGTACAGAATGGAAGTGTCATTTTGCCAGTGCTTTCAACAATGAAAGATGGTTCAAGTAACCACAAGCTCACATTAGCAAATATCGAAAATTTAGATGTTGTTTTGCATTCCCTTAGATAGCAAATTTAACCTTTAGGGAACATACCGCACCAGCGCAGATGACGAGGGCACGGCGTCCTCCGTACGTGAAGTGGAGATACGTCAACTATGAATATCGAAAAGGAGGAGATACGAGTCGCAGAAACGGAAATCAGTTGGGAGCACCAAGTTACGATTGAGATTTAAGTTATTGACAAGCTACTTTGGCGAACCTCCACCGAGATCTGCCTGGTTTATCCCGGAGGCCCACTGCCTTCTGATTTCCCTGAGGACTCAACCCTTGAGAAACCATTCTTCTGCCCACAATGACTATCCACCTCTCATGCCTCTTCATCTCCATTGTTGGTCTTTTTCTTACACTATTTGCACACACACGTCACACGTAGGTTTCAACTCGTCATCATGCCTTTCTAAATTCGATCGATCGACGAGATCCACTTAGCCGTAAAACGGCTTCATCACCATTCCGTACACCTTCCTATTTTTTTTCCTCCGCCCTTTTCACTTGTTTCTTTTTTCTTCCCCATGTTCAATAGCCAAGCGGCACGTCGAAAGAATTCCACCCACAATTTCCGAGGAGCATCGAGCCAACGTTTGAAAGTAGTTTTAATGCCGCCAGTGGCTGGATCTATCAAAGGTACGTCCCACCCGTGATCACAATTACGGGAGTAATAATGACAGTAATAAGGTCACGAACCGGCATCGCCGGCAGTAATGACATTGGGATTGGCGCGCTGTTGGAGTTGCCTCTCTAATAAAACAGAAGTTGTTGCGATTCCGTCGCTTATAGTGGGATAGCACGCGAGTATTCTGACTCTCCCGTTTTAAATATTAACCGTCGGCGCTAAATTAAGATGGAGAAGGTCGTTGCCGAGTCAACGACATTGTGACGGGATGCTTATAATGAGTGTATATTTGTATAAATTCGTCCAAGGTAGGGTCTTTGTATTTCCCCAAGTGGAATTCAGTAATTTGTGAGAGGCTATGGTGGGATGGTGCGTTGCAGGCATTGGTAGGTTTAATATTTGATAACGTTGGATATAAAATTGATAAAAAAGGTTGGGACACAATTAGGTCGGAGAATGAAACTCTCTCAATTTACTCGGCCTTCTGTGGGATGAAAGGTTTATTCAGATTTTGAAACATTCGTAGCCGCGTCGCGACTTTCGAAACAGTTTAGGAAACATCGCAAACAAAACATATAAAAGTTAATGAAAATCGCAGTACATGGGCTTAGATTTTGATATGACATCGCGCGTACGGTGTTAAAGTAAATTTCTAACGTAGACATTTCATCAACAATAGTTCCAGAAATGATTAAAAACCTTCAATCTGTACTTCCGCGACACACCTCATTTCATAAGTAGACATCTCGTCAGCATTTTAAAGCCAGGATTTCTAATCTGGCAACGAAAATGATTACTAAAGTTCCCATCCATTTTCGCGTAACGAACGGACCCGAGCAACGTAAGGAGGATGTGTACGATTAATACCGTAATACCAGGGCGCGCCGAAACATTCGCAAGCGCAGCAGGGTGGCGATCGACTTTCGCGATTACCGGAGCAACAGCCCGATCCTTCCAACCGTTTGGCGTTTCATCGTTTTTCGACGAACGACTATCTGAAACTACTCTGTCGGGAGAATGGGCAAAAGTCGGAGTGAACGAACGAATGGACGAACGAACGAACGAACGAACGAACGAATGAACGAACGGACGATGGTCAGCAACGGCTTGAACCGGTGGACATTTCGCCCATTTCCCCTATCCCCTTTCGCGCTCGACACGTAGTATATTTTATCGCATTACTGGCATTGTTGCATCAGCCCCCCTCCCGGCACCCCTTCGATCGTCCGTCCCTTTCGGACCGACGCCGAACACCATTCCACGAGGATTAAATATTGACTGCGATTCTGATTTATAGTAATTGCCGGAGGGAGCGGAACGGCACGGGAGAGCACGAGTGCGGGAGGGAGGAGCGCGGAGGAAAGAGGGAAAGAGATAGGAATGGGTGCGAGAGGGTTGAGAGGTATAGAGGGAACGGGGGAGGATGGGGTGTGAGGGAAACAGGTCGAGTTTCGACGGTAGATGCGAGGAGGGGTTCGTGGGGGGTTGAAGGGGGAAAGCCATTCCCGTGGCCGCTCTCGCTCGCTGACAGATGCATTTGCCAAAGCGTTGCGGACGTTTCTGGCTCGATCCGCGTCGTCACGCGGCCTGTCGTTATTATCGTACATTTTTATTTAGCGCTGCCACCGCCGCCAGTTACAATAACCCTCGCCCCCCTCCCCTTGCCGACGTTTTATTTAGCAGACATTACGAACAATCGGCACGAATCGATATCGCGAGCGGCGAAAAATTATAATGACGCTCCCCTGGCTTCCTCGCGGAGGAAAAACTCCGGCGATAAGTCTTGCCGCGCGTCGCAGACTAATTTAAAGCGAAGTTATAAATTTTAACGGCCGGCTGAACCGCTCGACGAGGGGGTTCCTTCTTGCCCGAGCGACCTAATTCGCGGTGTCGAAGTCTGATTTGTTTCCCCGTACCGGGATCCACGTATTTCCGGCTTATTATCGAGCGTTCCGCTTTTCCTTCTCGCCGCTGGAACGACGTCGTTCTTGACAAATTGGCGCGGAAAGGGGGTAATAAATCGGAAGAAAAATTGATCGATCCTTGTCCTGACAAACGCAGACGTACGGGACAAAACACACTCTCCCGTTGATGTAGAAAGGTAGTCTATAAAGAATGGATTTAATTTTTAATACGCAATAGTTGTTGTAAAGTCAAGCGACAAGATACAGAAATTTGGGGCGGGACAGCATTTAAGAATCGGTCTATAAAAGCGGAGTAGTGGACAGCTGTGTACGGCTAACGTCCTAAAGCGTAGCTAACGAGATTTTCCGGCCTGTTCTCAAATAATTATTTTGTCCGGCGCTCTGCACACAGCGTAATTAATTATTTGTTAATTGCCCCTAATTAAGGTAAATAATGAGATGACGCGGCGCTGGAAGAGCGCGCGAGATGGAATTGGCGCGAGGCAAAAGGAGCGGTGCGGCGGGTGGTGAGAGAGGGTTACACCAAAGGGGTGGAAGGCCCGGGGGGTGAGGGCGGGGACGGACTAGTGGTGGGGCGCAGAGACGGAAACTGGTCACCGGGTACCGAGAGCAGTGATTTACTGAGGGAGCAGCAGGCGGCGCCCGATTATTTTTGGTTTTAGCCGTGGCGGCCATTATTTTTGGTCTCCCGCTCGCCGCAACTTGGACTCCACCGGGCCAGAAATTTAGTGTGACCGAGTTCAAGTGTGCAAAAAGCCCCTTCCTACCCCCTCTCCGCGAGATCGCCCGACTGAGAATCCCAGCCGCGACGGCGAAGATTTCTCGCCTCTCGCGACTCGCACCTGCTTCAAACAAATTAGTCCATCGATTGTCGCCGCGGCCCGCGTTACGGATGCAGATGCCTCGCGTTCGCGAAGTTAGATGAATGGCAGAGGAGCTCGTCCGGCTCTGTTCGACGGCGCGCGAAAGATTTAAGATACCGCGCTTCGTTCGGAGTTTTTCGCTGCAGGCCGTTTCGCGCCGTCGAATGTCCTAAATTAACAATGCTCAAACTGCTTCGCAATGTATCAGGCTGTCTCGCAGGCGCTTTAGGGGCTCGAGCATTTTTAAATGTTCTTCCTTAATTCTTCGAAGCTCACAGATAGCCTGCCGCAGTCGTGGTGGACGCGATCTCTCAGTCTGCTTACGCGTAATCATTTGCAGTGGGAAGCATGTGAAATATTTCGGGTAATCCTTGCCGGCCTCGTGTCAGCGGAGAAGCATCGAATTTCGGACGCTTGATACTCCGGATTATTCTCGAAGCTGGTGAGATATGAAGTAGGATGATAGACGGACATCGGCGACGGAAGGTCGAGGGGGTAGAGCCCGAAGGCACTTTGAGAAAAATGAAATAAATGATGGAGAATCGCCCCTCAGGCAACGCGGCTTGGCTCAGGCCGTCAGGCGTTTTTATTAATTCCTCTCAGATACAATTAGTTGGTCTATTCGTCAGGCGCGTTTCATTAAGTCCCCCTTTTGCGCCGATCTTTTACCAACTCTTTACCCCCTTTCCTTACCCTTCCCACCCTCGCGTCCTCGTTCTCGCTTCCGCCGTCCGCGGAGAGAAGAGAGGAGTCTAGCGCGTCTTTTAGATGAGAACTTTTTGCCGCGATCTTCGTAGTCCAGTCACGGCACGCTGGGCGAGCCTTAAAGGTGATATTCAATACAAACGAGCGTTCGATTGCTTCGCGCTCGCCGTATTCCTCCGACTCGCACCGTTCGACTTTTAATTTCTGGCGTTATTGCCGCGCGAGTCCGTACTGTGAAGCGACTGTTACACGGGTAACGAGAGTCATTATCGTCACGGCGTAACAGGCATTGACTGTGCGCCGACTGTAATTATCGGCCAGCGCCGCCGACGACGAGCGCCATTGTTTCCCGAGCTCTTACGTTCGCACTCGTTCCGGTAAATATTTTGCGCCCCGAACTCGCCGTTTGTTCTTCCTCGGGCACCGCGGGGCAGGATCGGAATCCATTACGGAAATAATAGACGATTTTGCACGAGTCGCCGGCCCGCGGCGGATACGTTTTTGCGAGGCTCGCAGATTGCCAAGCATTGCCGGGCGTTTTGGTGACCGTTTAGCCCGCGGCGCAGAGAATTACACGCGCCTCGACTCGTTCGATTTAAATTATCAGGTGCTTCGCGGCCCCGACGAGCGAAATTCTATCGTGTCGCCGGAGAGGCTGTTAAAAGGAGAGGTGGGGTAGGGCGGAATGGAGGGGCGAAGCCAGAAAGTTGGATCGGGATGAATTTCGAGAGCAATAGGGAGAGAGACTGAGATATCCGGGAATTCGTCGATACGGGGCTTCAGAATTTTAATGGCCAGAAAGATTTCGTGTCTTTGATCGTCGCTGACGCTATGCCACGGATAACGTTCATTCCGTTCGACTCTCAAATTCCATTCCGTACCTATCGCTTCGCTAATATGACAGATTTACTCGAAGAATCTCTTGCGTTCGCGTCGGCGTCGGCATGCTCACGTGAGTGAAATAACTGTTATTTCAAGTTCAGCACGCAGCGCAATCCCAATTGACACATTTGCCGAATCGAATTCATTATAATCTTGTACGCGTCCATTAAATCCGTTAGATTTCTCCCGTGAATTTCCCCGAATAATACGTCGAACAGCTTTGTCCGTCCTAACACAGTCCGTTACTGGTGAATCGAGTAAGTTGTCAATCCCGACACGAGGTAGACTAAACAGCGGCCAACAAAACTCGGCACAAAACTCATCCACGCTCGAACCTGGCTGCGAGTCGAGTCAAACGAGAAAGGTTTGGGAATGAAGGGACCGCGAACAGGAGAGGAGGAGAGTAATAGCGAGACAGACGTTCGGAGAAAGTGAGGGTGGGTGAGAGAAAGTAGAGGAAGCGTGAGACACGGTTGAGCTGTAAACGGAGCAGAACGCCGAACACTGGAAAGAGAGAGAGAGAGAGAGGAGACGAAAAGGGCATATGAACGGATACGTGCGCTGGCCCCTAATGGAAATTAAATAAGAGAGAATCGAATGAGCTGTAACCAAAATTGCGTTTGTCTGATGGAAAACAAAGAGACGAGAGTCCGACGCTCGAAACGAAAAGAAACGCAAAGAGAGAGAGAGAGTGGGGGAGGGAGGGGACATAGAGTCACCGCACGAGAGAGGTTCCAGGACAGAGGAAAGTACGTAAGGGGATGAGCAAGAACGGAGAGAGGACGAGGAGGTGGCTGAGTCTCGTTTGGTGGCCGGAGAGCAGGTCCAGAGGAGAGAAATAAAGTCGGAGAGAGACGGAGAATGAGAGAAATGAGAGGCACGGAAACAGGGGACAGGGACTCGTGGGCGGACGAGGACGGAGAGTCAGAAGGAGGGAGCGAGAGAATTGGAGACGTACGAGAAATGGAGGAATTGCAGGAGAGACGGAGGAAGTCGACTGCCGATCGGGGTGGCGACCGGAGAAATACGTATCCAGTTAGTTTTACACCGTGGCTCCAATTGATTCGAAATCGATTGTCGTTCGAGCGATTTTCAATTGATCGATTGCGGAGGGGCGGCCCGGGAATGGAGGGCTGCGAACGCCCTCTCGGCTCTCGGCCGGGGCCGAGAGGGGCGGAAGAGGGTGAATTTGGCCTGCGGGAGGACTTACTCTAAGCCCACGCCAATTGCATCCCGTTTTTTACGCCCGCTTGTTTCGACGTGCCTTCACGGTCGCCCTTTCCATTCTCGCGCTTCTCGCTTCTCGCTTCCCACTGCGCCCCTCTTCGCCTTTCTACCGCGCCGCGCCGGTTCCTCACGACGAGACCTTAATTTTTCGTCGGCTCGCCTGAATTCCTTCCGCGCCGCTTCTCCTTTCTCTTCCCGACGCTTTCCCTCGCGGCAAGACGTCTAACGAAGTCTCTCAACTTCCGCGTCCGATTTATCGCGCATTTCTTTCCGTTCCCTCCCGTTTCGACCGCGCGCCGAGGTGTCCTGCGAAACAATCAGTCGCAACTCGACATTCCGCGCATTCGATTTATGTTCGACTTTTCTTACGTCGCCGCGAACGAGATCGAGAGAACGTCGCGAATCGATGAGTTGGGCTTCGGGGTTGTTGTTAGCATTGGTGGGAGGGAGGAGGATAGCTGGACGGGGGCGGTTGTTTATTACGGACAGTGCAACAGGAAACGCGAGCTGAGCCGGCAGCCGCTCTCGTCATTAAACGTGTACAACCGGTCTGCTGCCATCCATGTTAATTAAATCAGTCGATGTATGTGCTGCGAGTTCACCCAGCCAGTCCTCCGCGTATAGCTCGCGCTCGCTATACCTATCCGCGCAATGCCGCGACTCGGATACCCGAAACTTCATCTCGCCGAGCGATTAATTTGTCCTTCGCTTCGATGAATCAGGCTCCCCATTCGCCCACGGGACGCCCCTTTATGTTGCCCGGGAAAAATACGATCTCGCCCGCGCCACGGATTCGCAGGTACATCGATGAACGTAACCATCGCTTGTGATCGCGCGATTGTCCGCCGCGTAAATGATCGAACTCTTTCGTCGCGCAACTTGCCCACTGCGGTACATAAATTCCGGGATCGGCGAAGTCGGTCTCGCGGACGTTAGTAGAGTTTTATGATGACGTAGGTGCGTCTCGCAAGGTAATGCGCGAATAAGGCGGGCTAGAATTTATTCCGAAACAGGTGCGTCCGCGGAAACGTACTGCGCTACGGTTATTTCTAATTTCGCTTTAATGCGACGACACCCGGGCGAGACTGCGCTTGGCGAGCGCTTCTCGAAGGAACCGGGTCCGTAAATGAGCTCGAGACAAAACAAACGAAAGCGAACAGTCGAGCGATCGCGGGCCACGGTCGGCGAATCAATTAACGACGATGAAAGGCGAACACTTAACGAGTTGGTAATCCTGCGAAAAGGAGGAGCCCCTCGCCGACGGAATTTTCGGCGATAAATGTAAGGCAACGGAGTGTCTTGCAAGACAACGCGTCCGAGGAACAAAGGACAAAAGCGCGAGAGGGGCGAGTCGGGGGCGGCCGAGGGGTGGGCGAAGGCCGGAAATAATGAAAGGGTGTTTATCCAGAATTAGGTCCGACCCACGGCGCCGGGTCCAACCCCCGTGGTACCCCCATAGTCCATCGTTCGTTCATTCAGACAAATTAGCCCGGCGGCGAGCCTTTGTAGTTTCGCGATTCAAAGCGCGTGTTACTTTCCCCGCTCGCATTCGTGTTGGCAGAGCTCTTCAACACTTCATTTGGACAGACCTCGCTGCTCCGGCAAAAGAATATAAAGACCCCCACCCCCCGCCCACCCACTCCTCCTCACTACCCTGCAGCGACGGAGGAAAAAGTACATTCCGGCCTTTTTTTCTCTGTCTCTCTCCCATCTTACCCTCGCCGAGATCCTCTTCCGCGCTCGACCATCTATTTCGAATTATCATTCGAGTGCACGTTCGTGCACGAACGATCGCTCCTCTCGTTCGTTCGCACGTGAAAGGGAATGAAATAAGACGGCGACAATACGACTCCTCTTTCCGGGAGTGGTGGAGGCGGGCGGAGACGGGAAGAGCCGAGCGAGCGTCCTCGTACGGGGAATATTTGTACGTCGCGCGAGGAATGCCGCACGTTTTCTCGCTCCTGTTGCTCGTCTTTTAGGAGGCAGCCGTTGCCGGAATCTTCGCCGCTCCTCCGCCGCCGACGCTGTTTGCGAGTCAGGCTCGGGCTCGTTCCGTCACGAAGTTGCGCATTTTAAGCGTAATCAGCGAGCTGCCGCGACGCCGCCTTCGATTTATGACCGCCGTTTGCGAGCGAATGTCCGGCACGGATTTCGGGCGGTGCCCCGTAAAGTCGGATTCGAAAATCGGAGGAGAGAGCGTCGTGCGGGCGTCTGCGGTTTACGATACGCGCCGGGTATATCTCTCCTCTCATCCACTTTGTCGTTTGATTAATTTTTTTCCTTCCGCACCCCGCCCACCTCCCGTTCCCCGCCGTAAGAGTTGCGTTATCCGGCGTTTGATGCTTTTTCCGAACTACCCCTTTTCTCTCTACCGGCGCTCCGGGCAGATATTCGTTTAGCACGGCGCACACAAGTTTACCAGCTACAGGGTTGTGATCGTTCGCCTCTCCTCTCTCTCTCTTTCTCTCTTCTTATTTTTTCTTTTTTTTTTCTCACCGACTGCACACCATCGTCGGGTCTGTAACGAGGATGAAACTCGAGGCTGAAAAACGAGGGTGCTCGTATTGTGCCAGCTGCGAGAGGAGAAACAGATGGAGGGACGGAACGATAGACAGGACTGACTCGGGGAGGATGGGGAGGGGTGAGGAGGGGGGAGGGGGAGGAGGAGGAAGGAGATCCTGTAAAGCGGCGAAAGAACGAGAGACAGACGGCGAAGGTGAAACGGAGATAAGTGCACGAGGCTGTAAAAGACAGTGAAGGATAAGAAAAATTGGCCGACAAAGGGTAGAAGTTAAGGCAATGAAGAAATAAAGTAGAACGCGGCAAATAGCGCAACGGTATACCGGCTCAGACTCCTTCCCTCCGGCGCATGGGTTTTGTCAGGGATAACGGTGGCTGGCTTTCGGAAAAATGGCGCTCGCAGCTTCGCGATCGGCGATGAATTAAGCGCGAACGGCGGGTGTGCTTAGCGATCGCGCGGCGAAAATTAATTCACTGCCCGGACAAAGGTGCGCGCTTGACGGCTACTTTGCGCGGACGTTTGCGCGCATGCCACGAAGTTCTGTTGGGACGAAATTACAAGAGAGCCGATGAAACCGGCGTTTCCCTTTCAGCCGCGCTCAGGATTGGAGATGTAATTGCAATTTGCGCTGGCGCGCGCGAGGGTGCGCGTTACGTTTCACTGCTTATTCATGGAAATTTCTCCGTTACATATGCCGTTGTGCCCGCGAACTCGCTCTCTGGTATTGTCGGGGCCATTTCTGACGCGGCCGTTGGTTTACGAATTCGTTCTTAATTAATGGCGCGAAGCGAACGATGTGCCCAGCTCGCGTTGCCAAGTTTTTGCTGTTTATTGAGAGGCAAATGTTCGTGTCTTCGAGATGACTGGGAAAATGGGTTGGACGAGCCCGATGACCCGGTTGAAATTAATTTAGAACGCACTGGTCAGCAACAGCTGGTAGCAGCGAACAATTTTGTCATTCAAACGCATCTGGAACCTCTCGCACGTGGCGCGGCAGCCCCTTCATTTTGTTTTCCCCGGTTAATATTACGGATAAAATCCAATAATGGTGACAAACAGTTTAATAGGGTCGGATCGGTGCCAATTATAAATCGACAGCTTCTCTACTTCACGCTGTCGCAGCTCCGGAAACGTTTTGATTTCCGTGACAGACAAACGTGACGCACCGATCATCCGTGAAGTTGCCACATCAAGATTTCTACAGCAAACATTTCTCTTACATATTCCTAATTATTTCCCTCGGCAATGTAGCATTTTCCAGTAGATCCGTAAAGAACGTCAAACGTCTTTGAACAAACCGTACCGTCCAATCCATTAACCTGCGGCATTAAAAGGAAATTAATTATAGTAGTTGCAGCCTGAGTGGGTTCTGGGCAATGAACGATGACAGGCGAAATGCCTTCTTCCGGGGCGAAGAAGGAAGAAGCGGAACTGAAACGCGAAGGAGGGAATCGAAGAGCAACAGTATACACTGTATCGCCCTCATTGAGACACCCCCGACGTCAATGAGCGTTGCCGAGAACTCCGCAGACTCGCAGTGGGCGAAGCATCCCGGCACTGCGAAGAAACGACGCACGTGCCGAGATCAATCGAAAGTATCGTCGAATCGGCACTTTACAACGTACACGTCCCGCTTATTCAAAACACGTTCAAAGCCGTCAGTCCGAATTCCAGCAAAGCTCACAATGCGGGGAAGAACCGAGCTTCCTCGTGCCTCGACTGCACACACGATCCCGATATACTTGTCAAGATTGATCGAGAGTATCGTCGAGTCGGAATTCCACGACTCTTCGAGAGCCGGGGGAGGAGGACAACTAAAACGAACACGAATTTATCCGCTTCGACGAGGCGTCTCTCTTCCGTTCATCCCTGTACTTCCATCGCCACCCCCTTCAGCTACCCCGTGTAGCTTCGTCGGGACAGGTTAAATATTCAGTGGCGGCGGGTTAAGGATTCAGGAAGGGTGCGGCCCCCAACGATGTCGCTCGCCTCTCGCGTTACCTCCCCGTATAAAGGAACACGAAAATCCGTTCGCCGTGAATTACACCGACGGCCCGTCCCATCCGTTATCCAAGCCACCCCCTGATTCCCCGTAATTAACTATCAATTCGTTGCTTCGCTACTCCCACGACAACATCTTACGCGTCCGACAGAAAGCGACCCGATGATGTCGGTTGAATAACTTGACACGCTCCCCTTATCGCCATCACCTCCCACGCGCAATCCGCGGCTATTCGAAAGAAGAACAAGTTACAACGCGTTATTTAAAAAAAAAAAAAAAATACGCTGTAACCCGCAGCAAAGCGGAAAGCGAACAGCGGCTACGTGCCAAAAAGTTCGCCACCTGAAATTGTCGGGGATAATATTTTTTGGCAGGCCGGGCGCGCGCTTGCGATTGTTAGAAACGATTGGCCCGCTCGCCGATTTATCACGATTAGTTATCTCGTTCGCGGCGAACAATTTATCCGGACATCGTGCGAAGTAGTCCTCGATGTTTGAAAGTTTAAATATCCATTTGTGATACTTCCGTTAACGAGCTAATGGTATCGGCAGTTGTACGAGCTCGTCTCCTGGGTTTCATAACATATCCGTGACGCACGTGTATCGCGGCCGTCTGGCTTTCATGTACATATTAAATTCAGCGAATCTACGGCCGGAGCAGTCGGGATTAAAAGCAAAATTTTAATTGGCCTAGAAATGTGGTTACGTGTTCGGGCGTCCTCCCTCGCGAGATGTACTACCGTGCCATCTCTGACACATCCATATATGTGCACGGTCGAAGAGATGTCATGGCGCGAGACGAGCGATTACGCTTAATACATTGACTGCAAAGTGAGATTCTCTATTGCCTTGCCGGAGGTCTGGGTTAAGTAGACAAATTTAAGAAACCCGTTTTTTTATACGTGGCTTTTTTCATATTTAAGGGCTCAAATGCTCCGTCGATTATTGATACTCGTAGTCCCCAAAATACCGATGTTGTCCATTATCTCTTATTCTGGTTGTACGATTGTCGTGTATTTTAATTGAAATATATTTTGAAGCGTATGAAACGAGATCATGTTATTAGAAACGTAGAGAGAGGCGGGGGTGAATACGGGTGGACCCAGCGTGCCGTTTATTATATAAATCGATGTGTTATTAACATTGTTTGGGCAGCCAGAGGTCTATCTTCGTCGTCAATTAACGTATTAAATAACATTCGTCCGGGGCAGATTACATTTTTGAACTTTTCCACTATTTGTGGACCACGCTTCAATCACAGTTTGATATTTTTCACGATTCTAAATCTCTCCAAAAGCTGATAACAGCAACAATCAAGGACAGTCAAATCGGATTTCTCACACTTGTCTCGGTTTCCTTCTGCAAACCGTCGGGAGCGTAAACAGTGTCCAAAATATTCACGCGTTTATCGGCACTTGATTGTATAACGATTGACAATCGCAGAATTCTTTTTTCCCTCCTACTGCATCGGTAATGAGGACAGAAATTTTTCGCAAATTATCCCTCGGATCTACGACGAATAGGTAAATCAAGGGGTGGGGGGTTGGGGGGTAGAAAGCGACGTCGTGCAACGCTTAAATATTCCTCTCATCCCTTATTCAGAGTACATTTCATTCTTTCGCTCGTTCCTTCTTACATATACATATTCTTCGGCCGGAATTGACTTCAGCCCCGTTCTCTTCGCGCGGAGGGAGCGGGGATGGCAGAGACTACCACCCCTTCTTAACGCACCGAAAAATCTCGATGATTTGTGCGTCTTATCTGCATTTTAATTACTCTGAATAATTTCCCGCATAATCTTCTCCCCGCAAACTTGCCGGGGTCAAAGTTACCTTCTCGGCGCTTTTCCGCGACTTCCTATTGTTCGGGCATACCTAACCGCGAGAATAAAGAACTCTTTGTTTGCCCGAAGCGCGAGACTTAAGGGAATTTTTGAGAGCAGCCCCTACCCACCGATATCGTCCTTTGAACATTTTCGTTCGGCCAGGAGAAAAACTTCCGTTACCGTAAATAAAATTACATTCCGCTCAATACCGCGGCAATAAGGAAAAGAATCGTTCCATTGAGTCCGTGTAATTACTTTTCAGAGACTCTAGATTGAAAGGGGCTTTACTTCCAGAAAGGGAATTCAGGCTGCACGCCGCACAAC
This sequence comes from Priocnemis perturbator, assembly GCA_963942575.1. Classification (NCBI taxonomy): domain Eukaryota; kingdom Metazoa; phylum Arthropoda; class Insecta; order Hymenoptera; family Pompilidae; genus Priocnemis; species Priocnemis perturbator. Next base: position 14,604,211 of record OZ012643.1, on the reverse strand, counting down.
GACTGTTCCGTAACACATTTTGCGTCCCTGTAACGCGCCTACGCCGTCCAGGGGATGTACGCGGCAATATTTATTGCGATCCGTCAAACGACGGGACAATCGAAACATTAAAGATGCATAGAGATACGTCGCGGTAACAAGACCAATTTTTTCGCATTACTTCCTCCGTGTTTTAACTCTCGTGGCGGAAGGCTCTCTCTCTCTCTCTTTTTTTATTAACCGGGTACATTTATCACAGTCCAGAGGATGGATGATGCTCGGCGGCCCGACCCTGCCCGCCGTCCCGTTATTTTTTCTCTTCGCTGAATATTTGTCTCTATCCAGCAGGGAGAAAGGGTTGGTAAGCGGATCGAGCCAGAAGGGTGTCAGGCGCTTATTAAAAAAAAAATCCTTTGGTCTAAGACACCGGCACCCTTTGTTCGCCCCGTTTTTTTTTCTCCCGCGACAATGCACAATCATTAAGGTTCTGCGTTGAAAGTGACGCTAAAGAGACGACAAAAGCGGAAACCCGCGAGGGTAAATCCCCTGAACCTTTTTTTTCCACCCCCCGCGCCTCTCTCGAGGCCTGGCCGGCCGGCAAAGTACCATTAATTAAATGCCAAACTCTCGTCGATGATAAGAAGTGTCATCTCCTAATGACATCGCGTCATGCCTACCTGGCCAATCAGACGCAGCGCCAGCGTGCGATCTAATTCTTTCGCCGTTATTATAAGCTGGCATCAGGACGCGTGCTCGCAACTATCGCTATTCTGCGCTGAGAAGAGGAGAACACTTGAGGTCCGAGGAAGTCGAAAGAGAGGCGAGGAGTCAAAACGCTATTTGTACGTCGGCAAGCACCTTCTGCTGGACTCTTGGCGAAGAGGTGAGAGCAAGCAACGAGGCAAAACATAAGAACGGGAGTCCGGGCGGGCAGTGTCCGAGGAAAACGAGGGAGACTATAGCGACGGACGTGGTGGAGTGCGGTAGGTGGTAGGTTGCAGGGGTCTCTCGATACCCCAGCTAGTCCGAGGAAGCCATTATCCGGAAGGCTGAACGGCGAACCGTGCTTAGCCTCGGCCCGTTCTTCGGTGACCTCGATGGCTTCTCCTCTCCAAGCTTCCATGGGTAGCTTAATCCCGAAGGACCTGACGAGGGCGAGGAGGTGCGAGAGCTGGAAAGAGTGAGAGCGACCGGGATGTGTATACGAAGAGAGCGTTGGTAGGAGAGAGAGAGAGGGGGGGGGGGTGAAGAGAGAGAAGCATGCTGAAGGTAGTAGGTGTGTCCCGCGAAGTGGGTATCTATTAAGGAGCGTAGCTGAGAAGCAGAGGGGGTCTCGGGCTAAAACTTGTACCTACCCTACTCGCTGGAACTTTGTGTGAAATGCGCCTGAAGCACATCCTGCCGCGTCTCCTTCATCCTGTCTTCCATATTAACGGTCCTCTCTTCGTCGTCCTCATCCTACGCCGCCTCGCTCACCCTTTTACTCTTGCAAGACGGATCTACTGGAGAGAGAGAGGGAGAGAGAGTGAGAGAGACGAAGAAAGAGAGAGGAAGGGTTCCCGTTCTCTCTAAGCTCGCACTGCTTTCACCAACGCGTAGCAGCTCGCGGTTTTAACGCCCGCGGAGGAAATCGTTGCGTAGAGCACCTCGGATGGTAGAGTCGAAATTCCGAATACCGGTGGGGGAGGTAGCGGCGTTCTGGAGTTCAAGCACCAATTACGGACAGTTTAAGCGTCTCTGGAGAGGTAAACACGATTACACCGGCGCGCATCGGGCGAGAGGAAGAAACTGCTTGACGACTAGGTTGGCGCTGAGTAGGTGTAACGTCAGAGTATGCTCGCGAGGTTCATTATCTTAAGGATTGAAGCATTCTCCAGGTTGCGTCTGTAAAATAAACGCGGAAGAAACGTCAGACAATGCTCGCGCGTCGAACTTGTTTGATATGTCGAGATTAAAGGATCTCGCGCACTTATCCGACATTACATGACATGGCAAAAAACGGTTAGGATTGAATGCATGCAAATAAATGACGCGACATTTATTTCACACGCGTTCAATTCTAACCGTTCTTTGCCATCTCATGTCGTGTCGGATAAGTGCGCGAGATCCTTAAGAATCGACGAGTACTTAGAGTGCGTCGAGATAATCGTGTAGGTCGAAGAAATGATTATATTTGATCTTCAGCTACGACGAACATATCGAACGGCTCAGAACTGTCTTTAGATCGAGGGGGGAACTAGTGCAGCCGATATTCCCGCGAGTCAATCGCGCCCGGTTCGCAGCGATACACCGGAAAGTACGAGTTAATTCGATTAAGAGGCAGGAAATTCGCGGCGAATTTCGTATGCCGTTCGCGGAGGACGGTTGGGTTGGACGGCAGCCTAATTCCCGTGCCATCATGGCCGCTTGGAGGCCCGGCAATGGAGGGGGCTGGCGGGGGCGGATGGGAGGCGGCGGTGGTGGCAGCAGTAGAGATCGAGGACGGACGAGCGATGTTTGCCGAAATCAAGCAATCAACCCTAGCACGGCGGAGCAAGAGATTATTTCTGGCAACCGGTCACAAAAATTAAACTGTTCACATCCGGTTACCGGCGGTGCCCGTCTGTGCGCCCTGTCCACCACCCTGCACCCCTGACCCTTCACTCCGCTAACTCGGCTCCAAAAGGATAGTCTACGGCCACTTTGCTCGACCGAGTTACCCAACAGTTTGTGTCGCTGATGGAATAATGGTCCATTAGGGATGCACGTGCTGTCGCAGTGTCCTCACCCCCCTCCCATTGTTCATCCCTTTCTACAGCGACTCTTGCACCCGCCGCCGGCATCGAGACTTTCCACGCCCGTATTTACATGTAATTCCGAGCAATTAATATTTATGGCCCCGCGCCTCGCTCGCTTCCTGCGAACGTGTTTCTAAGCACCGGCCGGGCATCTGGTATGCCCGGCGCGTTTGTTTCGTCGATTTTCCGGCCTAATCACTTCGCACGCGCCGCCCGTCCGTGATTAGGCCGCGAACGTTATGCGCGGACGATGTAAATCGGCCGAAGCCTCGACGTTTCGTTTGTTCGGCCAGCCAGCCGCGCCGAATACCCAAAGAGACGCGGCGCTCGGGACGGCCGCAATCAGGGGTCGCGCAATTTTTCGCCGACAGACTTCGGCGCGCCGCGACGCCGGAGTCTGATTTACGGGCTGATAATTGTTTCCCGGGACTCGTATCGTGCGCACTCGCGATCGGCGGGATTGGAACGAAAAAAAGAGCGTAAACAAATGTCTCCCGCGGTGCAGTTACGTTCGGCGAGCGAATTACCGGCCGTCACGTCATTACGTCATTACATAATACCCGCCGCCGGACGCGGTCGCGGATTCGTGTGCGGGTTCGTTACACGGCAGAAGTGCGCGGAGATTTAACGAGCGCGGACGAAGGGTTAATTGATATTGGTCGCGATCACGTGACGCGACATGTTCGATAAATTCGGCAAAGAACGAAAGTTTTGCCCGGGGAATCGTTGGCACGTGATTTGAAAACAGAGGACACTTGGAACGAAAGTACTGCGTCACGCCGACCGCTCCCGCCGATCGTAAATCATCGGCTACGAACGAGCGTTACATTATCCGAACGTATTACGGGCGATTAAATGCACGCCGTCTGCGATTTGTTCGCGCGGAATCATCGGACGCGTAAACGGCATTATCAGCCTCGAAACGCGTCGCGACGTATTTTCGGGGAACGCACTTTCCGAGAAGCCGGCGCGAGGGAGAAAGAAAGAGGGGGAGAGAGAAAAAGAGAGAGAAGAAGACGGATGGGAAGGGCAAGGGGGACAGATGCAGCAGGAGAGACGGAACACGGGGGCGGAGAGATGCTTTTATGCTGGCCGTGGCCGTAAATACTTCAGCACTGACGCGGCCAATATTAAAGGTGCAAAAGCTGTACGTAGGGCCATCATCCGGGGTACTCGACAAGCCCGTTGGAGCAGGAGCACCGGGGCAGCACACGCGCGCGCGCGCGCTGGAATACGTGCACGTGCAGGAGAATATATCGGTGGAGGCGCGCGTTTCTTGGGAGATTTATGGTGCTTATCTTTCCGTACGAAAGGCGCGGACGTTTACGGCCGTACGGGAAATCATTTACTCGGGCATCGATTTCCTCCCGTCTGGCGCGCTTTCCTGCCTCTCGGCTTTAACGATTCATTTGTAACGCGCGGACCGGCTCGCCGTTTCGTACGGGGAAACAAAACTTCGGAGTCGCGACTGGCCGAGGAGCGGTGAGAGGAGATAAGAACTTCGGAGTACGCGCGAGAATACGAGCGAGTTATTAGGAGAGAGAAAGAGAGAGAGAGAAAGCCAGGCTCCCGCGATTCTTTCTCCGCGATTCTTCGTGCCTGAGCTCCGTGACCCACTATGCAGAGTGGAATCGTGCACGAAGATTTACGGACGCGAATAAGGACAAGCTGCGGATATTATTTTTTCTCCCCTCCCCACTCCTCTGTATCCCACTCCCTCCCGCTCCTCCATTCGCGCGGCACGGACGGCTGCTTTCGAGGTAAATTATCGTGCCACGCGTTGCGGTAACGGCCCCTGAAATTCTTGCGTATTACGGTGAACGATTGGGCAGTCCTTCTGCCGGATCCTCGGAAGGAGCGATAATTTGTCGGACGACGACGACGACGCCCGATCGTCTCTCGCTTTCGCTTTCGAGGCCAGGATTTTCGCGAACGTTGCGGCCGACGTGATTGCCGGCTAAGAAATTTCGCTTCGTCGAAGCCGATCGATCCCGCCTTGACGATGGGTTACTCCGGTACGGGGAAACCGGGTACGGGCAAATTACCCGTTCGGCGAACATTTGAGCGAAATTAGGGCCGACGTTTCTTTTCGCCGTAGCCGAGCACGCATCCAGAGGTGCGCGCGATTTTCAAAGGCCACTCGCGAGACTGGGAGGATGGGATTTAAGGAGGTCGGGGTTGGGCGGCGGGCGGCGTTAGCCTCGCTTCATTTATTTATATCGCGCGTCGATGACTCGAGTCCCTTTTCGTCTCTTCGCTCGAATTTCAGCCGGGCGTCCTTCGCCGATAAATTGCGAGCAAACACGCGGCCACTTTTTCAATCTGTCGGCGCGCGTCCGCGCGGCTAAAAACGTTCTCCTTGATGCGTAATCAATCCCGTCCACTCGCCGCGTCCTCTCTCTCTCTCTCTCTCTCTCTCTCTTTCCTTCCACCCTCTTGCTCACTCTCGCGTTCCCTCGCCACGTAGCAACGTCGTTCGACCGTAACGACGAATCATATTTACATTCTCCGGCACGGCAAATATCGCCGCGACGGTAAATATCCGTTAATTGAAACACGCTAAGCATACACCAAACAATCGCATCTACGACGACCGCGGACGACGTATTAACGTCAGCGGCCTGCGGTAACGAACGCGCGGCAGTCAAAAGTTGGCCATGCCGGTCGCTGTGCGAGGGTTTCCGCAGAAGAACGTCGAGGACCTTCCTGCAGCATTGTCAATACCTGGTCCACGCCACGACGATATACATCGTGGCAAACGGTCGAGTCGGACGGTTGACACGATCGTTCGTAGCGCTGCCTGACACCATCGTAGCCGGACATTTTACGCGCGGCTGCTGCGCTTCGTTTCACGAGTCATTTGCTCTATTACGAGCGCTTTCCGTGCGCCGCAGGATTCGTATAATGTGCGTGGCACGAGGCCGTTTAGACCAATGGCCCTATTTACCCATCTGCCGTGGAAGAAGTAGGAGCCGTCCCTCGTGTCAGTCGGGGCATAGGTGGAGAGGATGGAAGAGGAAGAAAGGGTATCTGGAAAAAAAACGACGAATTAAGAAGGATGGAAATGGCGAGGAAGGAGACCTTGAAGGAGGAGGAAAAGGGTCGGTAAGGGTGACGAAGTGGGAGACGTCGGAAGAAGAGGGAGAGAGGGGGGTTGAGGAAGTGAAAAAAAGCATCTACGTCGGGGGTAGTTAACTTGATTAATCGCATATTTATGTATCAGGCCACTTAACCGAGCCGGTAGCTTTCTTCTTAAGCTCCGGCCTGCTCCTCTCTTAGCCCGGCCCTTGTGCACTACTCTCGGGAGCCCCGCCTCGTCTTAACGTTGAAATAATGCAGGCGAAATAAGGTCGGCTAAAATGTTTAGAGAACTAAGCGCGGCGCCGGGCCTTAAATCACCGCCCGACGACGTCGACTGTCTCCCCTTTTCCCTCTTCTTTCTCTCTCCTTCTTTCCTCCTACTCTCATCTCCCGTTGTCCTTTGTCTTACACTCCCCTCGCTCTCTATCTCTCTCTCCGCTTCAACAGCGTCTCCACTCCGGCTTCGCCGAAGCATCGAAGCTGCGAACTTTAAAAAGCTCCGCGCCAGTCTTCGCGTCCACGTAGCGAGGTATTAACGGTCAGATACGAAAATTAATTAAGGCCCTTTGCAGAGGAGTTTCGCGGCGAGACTTTTCGTCGTCATCGACTCGGCCGGCCACTCGATTGTACTTTATGCCCCGCGTACTTCGGTAGTTCCGAGCGGCGTAAGGGAGCAGAATGAGCCTGGGACGAGGGCGAGGGGCAAACTTGCTCGGAGGAATAATTTAGTCGGGCGCCGATGTTGCGCGATGGCTCCGTGACTTTCGATACGCAGATTACATTATGTATTACATGCCTCGCGTACTTGGAATTATTTTCCGGGGCGTACGGTGACTGGGCCTCCGCGACGAGTCGGACTTCTCCGATGGAATCGTTTAAAACTTCCGGCAGAACAGCGGGCATCGATGACTTCGCCCGAGAATTTAATGCGAGCCAATGTATGGAAACGCTCCGACGTGCCAGCTCGATTTTTCTTTACATTCACTTCGCTTCGAACTTCTACGACTTCACACTCACAGCGCTGATTTTTAAATCACATCTCTCTTGCCCGCTTGCCTCCGCGTGGGCTCCGACGGTGGATTCAGGTCCGTCAATTTTAATTAGACTCCGTGCAGATCGCGAGCCGCGTTGTGAAGAACGAAGCTACAAAGAGCGCGGATCCTTGGGCGAGCGAGAGCGAGAGGAGAGTGTGGGGTGAGAGAAAGGGAGGGTGAGCTTTCAAAACGAACGAATCGCGCTTCCTCGAGCCTTCCGCCGGGTATCCGGATGTATAGAGATATCGCAGTATTACAAAGAGAGATTCCGGGATTAAAGGAATCATTGTACATCTTACAGCTTCCAATAATATCCCCCGACCAGGATTCCGCGGGACGTAGCTCGGGGTTCTCGAATCCGGCACTGCATACGACTCCTTTTAAAGGAGCGCGACTTTCATAGACCGTCGGGCGACGACGTAAAAATGTGCGCGGACGGAGTCGGCGATCTCGGGAGACGAGGAACAAGAGATCGCGAGAGAGAGACAGAGAGAGAGAGAGAGAGACAAGCGCCTCCCTATTCTTGCCTAACGTTCGACAAATCCCAGAAGCGTTCGGAATAAAAATATGCCGCTGTATTTTTATCGCCGCCACCACCCCTCCCACCCCCCCGACTCCCATTCCGCCGTTTGGCCCAATAATAAGATCCCATCGAGAGGAAGCACGAGGACAGATTTCGAGATGAAATTCGGAATCATCTTGCTTTTCAGAGATTTCCAGTGCGTCTTCGGGAAAAGGGATTCCAGAGCAGATTACGAAGACAGTTTCGAGACGAACGGAATCATCGTGCTTCTCGGGGCTTTCGGGGATATCCAAGGAAAAGGGATTCCAGGGTTGGAGAGTACGAAGACGAAGGTACTATATATTGCAGCGCGGCACGCGTCGCTTAGCGCGGATTCCAGAACAGATGAAGAAAGAGGAGAAGAGGGTCGGATGGCAAAGGAATCGTTTAGGATTCCGCGCGGTATCCTTCGACCTTCTCGTTCCGCCTCGGTCCTCTTCGTCACCCTCTCACCCCCTCGGCCCTTCAGCCTTCCTGCCCCACGACCCCCACCGGCGGAGACAGTTTTGTCGCACCTGCAGGATTTATAAGCCGCCTCGATCGCCTCGTCCCGTTTCGCGTTATTGAAAGCGACAACGAATTCCTCGGATGTCATCTGGGAAGTGATCGCATCAGATTTTCCTCGCGTATTGCCCGCCTCTACTTTCTCCCTTCTCCACGTTCCAGGTTCCTGCCGCCTCGTTCGAATACGCGCGCGCGTCCGATTAAGGGACGCGGACTGATTGTTGTCAGAATTTCAATGGCGAACGGTAGAGCGAGCTTTATGATGCGCAGTTTATTAGCTTCCCGATCCACGACGCGAGACTGAATGCGTCACTGTCGTAACGACGCGACAGGTATATATTTGGCAATATTTGCCTCTTCTTTCGGAGGATAGTTCAAAGTGTTCTTTGGGTATTGAACGTCGGTGTCGCCCACGCAATTTCATGTACTCGACGAGTACCAATTGACTAAAGTGCTCTGCCCTAAACCCCGTCGCTTCCTCGTTAAGCCAAAGCTCGACTCGATTACGGAATTGCCTGATTTTCAGTCGCGATCCACGGACCCGTGTTAATGTAGGCTCGCGAGTTACATTTCGGAAATTCATCCCCAACTTCCACCCTCCGCCCACCCCCCCTCTCTCTCTCTCTCTCTCTCTCACCCCCCGACTTTCGGCGCTCAATAGACATACATCGTACGTGTATTGCCAGTACGTGCACTTGACGCGTCGCATCCGGCCTGATGAAATTTGCATATATGTTTGAGATGCACTCAACCTGGCAGTCAACCAACCAATCGACGAGCCGTTGCCGTTTGCCGCGAATAAATATGTGACACGCGTCGGCTGCACTACTCCGTCGAAACTTTCTCAAATGCCTTCAACTTCCGGCGCTCCCGAGCTTTGGGCCGCGCGCGCAAACTGCCGGTATTCAAAGTAGCGTTAATGTTCTTGTGCACTCCAGATAATGCATTTAGTTCTATTAGTGGTCGGAATATTTCCGGCGCGCCGTTCTCTTCCGCCGAGTGCGTGGGGTTGCGTGAAAAAAATCTTTTCTCCGCCGTCCGACCGATTGACACCCAATGGCAACGATTCGTTGACATTTCAAAACGTCAGTAATTTTTTCGCACATTCCGCTTTGCGACCAGGCAGATTGTGCGCGATATCTGCGTCAGGCTCAAATTCCTCGGCCACATATTTCGGCCGCCGTTTGGAATGCAAATTCGCATTGACATGTCCGCTCGCGTGCGGCCGGAAAATTTGAGCGGTGCGCATTTTATGCAACAGAAGAGTCCCATAAACCACAAGAGTGGCCACGCATGTTTTAGCGTATCGATATTTCGGGCAGGTAATGGCTCCAATTTCGTACCGTTAATTACCGGGCTGTCTCCGCGGGTAATTAACAGTAACGACGATCTGCCCCCCCATGAATTTTATTTACGACACTCGCGGCGGCCTGGCCTTCGAATCTTCCGGTGGGCGCGCGATTCAGATCAGTGACTTCTAATTAAAAATAAATTCGCGCGCGGGCGTAACCGTAAAACGGTTAGCCGGCGATTGCGTTGAAACAAATTATTTAAGTTGCAGCAATTTCGCGGTTCCCCGATGGCTAATATCTGGATAATGGAACGAGGTGCCTTCGTCTCATCTGGCTCCAATAGGAGCCGGGGAAAGACGGGGAATGAACGAAAGCCGGCTGAAAACAGGGGTAAGGAGACGAGGGCCGGAGGGTCGCAAATGTGAAGTCGGCCGCGACGAAGGGCAATTGATAAGGAAGGCTGGAATAATTGAAAGATAGATTCGTCGACGCGATAAGTGGCGCGCGTGACGACGTCCTCGAGATATCGAGGGTCGATCGCATTCCTGATTTCATACCGACTTCAGCCCGACAATAATGTCTCTTCCTAACGCTTTCTAATAATAACCAAGTTCGCACCCTGCCCCGCAAATATACCATTCTCCGCGAACAGACACTGGACGTTGGTCACGCTTGCGGACAACGAGCAGATGCGAGAGAATTCGCAGAATTTCACTAAACTCGTCTTCGGGCGACAGGAAGCGAACTAAACGAAGGAACACGTCGAGGAGCCGTCCTATCGTTCTTCGAGACGTTAGCAGCGAAGTAGGAAGCGCTGCGAAAGAGAAGGAAAGGGTGTGGGTGGGTTCGAATCTAGTAGGTATACTTGACTTAATTTTCATTCAAGGCATTCCACGGCGGCAGGAATTTCGAGCCATTAAGCACTCGCTATCTTTCGCCCGGCTCGCCGTGCGTAACGTAAAGGGCGCGCCTATAACCGCGGACTACTCCGCAGTTAGACTATACGTGGCTGCAGTCACCCTCCATCCACCCCCTTTTCGAGCGAACGAGACTTCCTTCTCGCCGACTCAGGGCCAAAACCCAGCTCCGACAAGGCTCCTACCATCGTCACCATCACTGGCACACCGCTACTGCTACCATCCCCCGAAACCAACCCCCACCCCCTCCCCCCTCTCTCTCCTCGTGTCAGAATTATTCCGTATAATTATATTCGTTTCGGAACGACACCCTCGGGGCTCGAAATTGAAATTGAGCTCTCTTGCCATCGCGTACCGGGAGCAAAAGAGAGAAAGAGCAAGAGTGGGGGTGGTGGAGGAGGGGGCGGGTGGGGGGTAGAGATTTCTCTCGAGTCTCTACGACGAGACGACTACGGTTTTCCGTAGCCGCGAGCTAAGGTTCCGTTCTCTGCCCTTAGCTCCTGTTTTTCCGCTTGCCCAACCCCCAAATCCGCACGTCTTAATCTTCTCTGGAATTTCGGCGCGCACCCTCCGGCTATGCAAAGGACTTTGCCGAGGGGACGGCCGTTCGTCACGCTCTTGCTACCTACAAATAAGACGTCTATATTATGCGCGCGAGATCCTCGCCAGTCTGCGCCGCGATCGTGCAATCTGCTCGCCGCAGTCACATCGGAATGCGGATTTCGCGGATTGCCGAGGGCAGAAGTGGCGACGTATGGCCGAATCTGGGCCAAGAAGTTATGCGGGACCTTTAACGGCGCCCCGCGAGTCCGTCGTCTCTCGATTCTCGATCGGCCCTCCTCGTCGCGCAGAATTTATGCTGGCGGGCGCCGTTTGGAGGACGTCAGAAGAGCGTCGGGTCGCGCAGACGGTGTAATAAAATATTACGATGTACTGTTACCGGTGTGTATCGCGAATTCGAATCGCGACGCTCGCATTTCCATATAAATCCGCGGCGACGCGCGTGTTCCGCGAGCGAGAGAGAATGGGGTGGGTATTTTAAGGTCGCGCTTATTTCGACCGCGCCGCGCGGAACGACGTACTTTTATTCCGGCAGGTTTATCTGGATGATCGACGCAATTTAACGTCGGCGAATAATCCGCCGGGCGGATCGAAGAATGTACCCGGGAAGTTGAGCGTTCCGCGAAACTTCCGTCCTTTCAACCCCACCCCCACTGCGCCCGTTTGCGGGGTGACTTTCTCCGCCGTCGCTCGGCCCGCGGCAAAACACGCTTAAGCTCGCAATTATTTAAGACAGTTCACGGTCTCGTGCTGCAAAACAAGTCCGCGGGGGGTGGGGACACGCTCCTGAGGGAAACTGACGACTGTTACACTCCTGACTTCTTACAGAGACTATCCACCATCGGGACTTGTCGTTCGGCCGAATAATAGTGTCGCGGTTTCGAAGAACCTCTCGCGCGACGTTTGCGAAGTGAATCGTACTTCTGTGCGCCGATATCGCTCGGGTTCGTTTGAATTTCTTGTGGGTAAAACGGTTTCTTCGTTACAAGCGTCAAAACTATTTCGTGGAAACGGAGGAATAAAATAGGTGGTTCGTCGTCGGGAATGCTTGCTGGGTCCATCGAGAGGCTGATATCGAAAAACGAAATAGACTCTGAAGAGCGACGTAGTAGTTTGAATATCGCGTTATGCGAAATCAATACAGACTATAGTTGGTCCTCAATGAATTTCATTGGCGATCGCAACGGCCCCAAACGCGGTTTCGCGCTGATCAGCAGAAATTAGCATACCCAATTTATGTCGGCCTATAAATAACATGTTTATCGTTATAATTTATGCGCACTGCGATGCCGTATCGACGCGCACGCGAGACCGAAATTCGGGGGGAGGGGCGGGTGGAAAGAGATGAATGCGCGCTTTTACCGAGGCGCACGGTAATAAAGCCGGTAATATCGCACTTCGTTCCTTCGTCCTCTCGATAATCCGCTCCGCGAGTGCCGAGCGCGAGCGAAGAAAAAAGGCCGGAATACAAACGAGAGAACGTTCGGCAGAAAGTTCGTCGCACGGACGCGCCGAAGAAATATCGCCCGCCGGCGAAACTCCGCGGAACGAGAGCTTAACAGTTCCGAAAACCGTGTCCCGGCAATTTCGGCCGAAACTGAAACACCGTTAAACAATAATAGCGGCGGTGACCCCGGGCAACGCGAAATCAAACTTCATCCGGGGCCACTTTGAGGTCGGCTCGCGAAACCGGCGCTAAATCTTGCGGGATAACCGGCGCGCAAAGACTGGCTTTAACGACAAAATTGCACCACGGTCTCTCGTGGATTCGAGTTGACTCGCGTTTACGCGCAATCAATGCGGCCCGCCATGTGTGCGTAAGACGATTGTCACACACGCGCTGTAAGAGTGAGGGAAATAAACAGAGGTAGAGAGAGAGAAAGGACGGCTGAAAGAGAATGAGGAAGGGGCGCGGAAGAGGGTGAACGCGTAAGTGAGAGAGCACGGGACACGTGGACCAAACCCTCTGTCACGTAGGAGTACGAGTGTGGGATAGGTCCGTACGATATGCAGCCATTTGCATACATATAGGGTCATTATAAATATACCGACTCCCTACAGTCTGTCTCTCCATCGTCCGGCCCATCAGGAGCAGAGACGCTCGCGAACTGTCCGATGGCCCCGCTTATCCGTTATTGCGCCACCAACGTCGCCACTTCCATGGCGAACGGCACGTTTTCCAGTCTCGCCGGGCATTTCGGACTCGTTCTGACATTTTTTCGCGCGGATTAAAACGGACCGAAAGCACAACGATGCGGTTATCGTCCAACACGGGTTCACAACTGCGTTGGTTTGATGAGACATTTTTTTGTCGTTGCTGTTATTTTAAATGCCTTATTTGATTTTAATTCGAGCAGAGCTACATTTTTGCCATGGAATTGTACTTATTGATTGAGCCGAGTGCCGACGGAAAAGGCTGCGTGGTTTGAAAGATACGAGGGGTGAGAGTATATACATTTATCCCGCACGTCTGACTTATCGTTCACTTCTACCACTGACATTTCAGCAAATTTCATTGTTGCCGCGTTCCGATCGACGCTAATCCGTATTTTTCGACAGTCAGTTTCGTCTCTCCTCCCGACGGCTCTAAGTAATGAACAACCATACACCCAATTACCACCGAAACCTCGGCGAGACAGCGACACACTGAGTTGAAGACACATTTTCTTTTAACCACACCATTTCATTTTAATTCCCGCAGAGCCATATCTTCCCACGGAACCGTACCTATTTATTGAGCCAACCGCCGACGGGAAAGATTCAGCGGTTCCAAAGTTACGAACGGTTCGAGTCCATGCATATATCCCGCACGTCTGACTTATCGTTCGCTTCCACCACTGACATTCCTACAAATTTCATTTTCGCCTCGCTCCGATCGACGTTAATCTGCATCCTTCGACGACCAGCTTCGTCTCACCTCCCCCTCCCACGACCCTAAATAATGAACCATCAGACACCCAGCTACCGCACGGAATCTCAACGAGACAACGAGACTGACGCGGCAAAGCGCTGCTCGTGAGTGAAAGTTCAGCGGAGCGGATCGCGATACCGGCTGCCAATAGCCTCGCAGAATCTGCTCCGCGCCTCTCCGCCGAAAAATAGCGACGGCGGCGTCGGCGGCGACAAGCGACGTTAACGATGCGCAACGTTAACGTGACACGTGAAAAGTCCTAATGGCCGCGTCTATACTCTCCGCGGTAATAGGCGAGCGAGCCGTTTCGCTGGGGCGCGCGGAAAAATGCAACGAAAAATGCAGCCGCCAACGTAATCCCTCCACGGCTGCGTTATGGCGCAGGGCGTGGGCCACGGGCGGGTGCATCCTATTAACATATTTCCAGGGACGAGTAGTAAACTCTTTTCACCGCGTACGCGGCCGCGAAACGGCGCTATAAATGGTACGTTGATGGGTTTGCGCGAGCGTCAACGCTCGAGCGGGCAAGCCCAAGCACGAGAGAGCGCGCGCGCGCGCGCGTTTTCCGCTGTTAGGGGTAGGCGCGCATTACAAATGCTAATGGGAAGCGCATAGTAGATGTTCCGCATAGAATACATTACCGTCTCGTACCCTCCGTCATTAGCTGGGAAAATACGAAATTTCCTGGGCACAAAGTGCAACGTCGTACGTCCTCGCGTGATTCGTTGCCAGTTGAGAGAGTTCTTTCGTACCGGGAAAAGTTCTTCGGGTCGGAATTGTTTTTGCATCGATTTCAGAACGGAGTCTAGGGTAGAAAGTAGGCCTCGGGGGCGGAATATTAGACGCGGATATTTGCATCAGCGTTCGCACGGACGTGCGTTAGGTGTCGTTGAAAGCGGGACGAGAGGCGTTCGACACCGTAGCGTCAGCTTTCTTCGTTTCCAATTACCGGCCTTTAATTCTCGGGGAACGAGGCAATGTCGGCAGGGACAATGCTGGCACGTGATTACGCGGATGATCCTGTTATTTGGGTTTCTTGCGGCCCGAGATAGCTGGCATGTTCGGCGCGTCGTAGTTAGAAGAAGTTACGTTATAGCTATCAGAAGTTTGAAACGCTTCCACCCCCTCCCCGGCCTTCCCGCGAAAGCCGCTGGTTGCCTTATACACGAGAACAACGCTTCCCGTGGAACCACGGAGTCGGCCGATACTATTATTATTCTATCTTAGTCACCCACACCGGTAGGCCGCTCGTAAATAACGTCCACGAACGTGGGCAATTTCTAGATGTCCTACGTGGAATATAATTACTGGCTGCTGCCGGTGGTTATTATCTGGGAATATATGAAATTTGCTCGGTAGAACGGGCCGCGACCACCTATGTGCACGCGTCTACGTTCTCCTATGGAGCACACGGTGCGTCGTAGGTGCACGTGTGATGGTTTTAGGGTCGCGCGAGCCTTGATGGCTCGCCGATGCGGCCCATGCCTCGGCCCTGTAATGGGAATCCATCGACGATTTAATTACAGGGGACCCAGCCGCGCGGTTCCTTCGACGACGATGACCGCGAGCAATTTTTAATTAACACGCCCGACAAAGTGGACAAAAATTACGCCGCCGCGCGTTCTCGATCGATGCCTTCGTCACTGAAACCGCAGCCCTTTGGTCGGCCCCCGGCTTCATAGTTGACTGACGGAGACGACCGGAAACAAATTAACCGGCCGCGCAGTCGACGCACGGCGAAGAATAAATTATCGCCAATTCCTTCGCCCGGTCCATACGCGATACCGTTCAAATAATACATCGCGGAGCGGCGCATTATCGGCAGAGAATACATGCAAATTTCGACTTTTGTATACCCCCGGCACAAAGCTCCTCTTTGATAATGACCACCGATGTTTACTATAATGAAAGGTATTCAAACCGTTATATATTCCAATATTAAAATCAAATCGGAGCGTTTTGTTGATTGTTAGTATTTAGCTGCCCCGATCTATTTCGCGCTCGGGGAACTTCTAATAATCGGCGCAACCCGTTTCGCGGGGCGGCAATAATGAGGCATTGACAATTACTAACCCACGAGGCTTTAATATTAATATCACTAACAAACAGCGGCATTAAGCGAGAACGTACGGACGGGGAAAATCGTTCGATACATATAAAGCGTCACTCGCGCCCCTTTGAGTCTCGGACATCGATCGCATTATCGCGTAGCGATATCTCGCCGGCGTGCACAAAGCATTATGCATATTACTCTCGTAACACCGACGCGGCACACGTTTCGCACTCGCGGCGTGTACGTCGCGACACCTTCAAATAAAGTCGCTACTCGTTAATGTCCCCCTACCCACTCCCGGCTCGCATGTAGGGCGTCTGACAATGCGTATGCAAATGCGTTGACACATTACAACGGAAGACGGCGGCTGCCGCGAAGTGTCGCCAAAAGTTCGGTCGCAGTCTGACGTCGGCAATTTCCTATTTTCTCGTCATTCCGAAATTGCCGTGTATATCAGAGCGATCTCGGGACGGAATTTCGGGACACCTAATGGGGCTAAGTGAGTGCCTCCGTTGTGGCGCGGCACAAAAAGAGCGGAAAACGGGAATGGCAGGAAAGTTGCGCGCTAGAAAGGTACGGCTAGATTCGATAGGACCCCCTTATTAAAATAATTACTCGGAGCACGCAACGCATGCGAAGAGCGAGAGTGGAGCGGCCGCACACCCCACCGCGGACGATATCGCGATACAAGTTACCGAAGAGAACATCCGTGCCGAGAGAGATCTAAAAGAAGGCCGGAGAAGAGAGCAGCCTGAAAAAAACACCATCGGCGAAGCGCCACGAACAGCACAGCGTTATTAGCCTCGTGCTACGGAAATTTCGTCAGGAAACGTGAATCTAAGCGTCGAGATAATTCCTCCGACGGGCTCAAAGAAAACTTCTCTCTAACGTTCTGTCAGAATCAAAAAGAAATCTCGCGGGCATGGGGGGGGGGGGGGGGGCGGAGAGAAAAAAAGGAAAATTACAAGGCTTTATTTTAATTCAGTCGGCGGCAGCGGAAAATCTTTCTAAAAATGTTTCATCGGGAGCGCAACGTCGGGATGGGATTGGTTAAATTAAATTATGACGAACTAAATCACGCTGACGTAACGTCAGCGTTATGTCGCGGCCAGTCGAAATATTTTACAATTAATACTGCGCCTACATCGACGTTATCGCACGACATCGGGGGCCGTGAAAATGATACTCCTACTATAAAATTTCGCGCCTCGCCAAGAAGAAACCTCGACTTTCAAGACACGGTCGCGACAATAGTACCGAAGTAACGTCAAGTTCTTCCCAAAATCATGTGCCTGAGATTGTCAATCCGCGAGCATCGAGAGACCGAGCGGGAGCTGGGTGTCGGTGGCAATGTTTCCTTGCAGATGGTTTCGCAGGAAGGCAAGCAGGCTGGCAGGTAGGCAGGCAGTGGCGCTTTGCGCGCCCTCGTGCACCGAATCGTTCGACCTACCCTCTCTACCACCACCTCGAGCGAAGGAAGGAAGGAACGGCGAGAGCGCCGGCCTCCCCGTCGTCCTCCCCGCCGGTCCTCGATTTCAACTTCTCCAGCGCGCCGAGCCACCCCTCCAGTTACCACCTCCGCTGCCGCTACCGCCGCCGCCGCCGCCGCCGCCTACGCCGCCGCCGCCGCCACCGCCACCGACGTACCCACCGCGATACATTGCGATACACGGTTCTGTTCTTGTCTCCACGCTACCTACCTACGTGCAGGACACGGCGCTCCAAGTCCATAGCCCGCTAGACACTAGGCCACTAGTCACCGTAAACCTTACACTTCTTCTGCTCCGTCCGTCTTTCTCGTTCCCCAGCCGCACACGCCTTGCCGCTCGTAATAAACCGTTTTCTCTCGCCCCACGGCCGCCACTGTCAACTTCCTCCACCCTCCGCTTCGTCCAGCAGTCTGTCTCTCTCTTTCTCTCTCTCTCTCTCTCTGTCTTTCTCTCTCCCCCTCGCGTACTTCCCGTCTCCGTCGCGCGCCTGCCATCGATACAAGTAAACACAACAACGCGGACGCACGCGTACAAACGCCCGGTCCACGTTCGCCGGCCGATCGCGAGTTTCCACGGCAAAGCAGAGCGGAGACCATCTTGCGAGCGGATCTCGAGGTGGATCGAGATCTTCGCAGTGCGCGACGTGAACTTGTGCTCGAGTTGTGAAGGGTGTATGTGACCGCGAGCACGTGGAATTTTTCTGCGGCTAGGATTACTGTGCGCCGACGGCTGCAGTTCTAGACGGAGAAAGGGCGTGGGATCTGTGCGTTTGGTATTTCGCGGGAGGATTCGGGAGCTTTCGTCGGTGGCTTCGGACTAGCTTCTTGGTACCGGCCGTCTGGTCGCGCGTTTTTTTCCTCGTTCCCGTCGTCAGAGAACCTGGGAAGCCTCCCGGGATCGCGGTGCGTTCGGCGAGTGAGAATCATTGTCCGGCATTCGTGAATGCGCGTGTCGCAGGATTCATCGACGGCGGAAGTGAAATAATACCTCGGAACAGGGGCCACTGATGTGACGGGACAACCGCGAGCGCCTCGCCGCGACAATGCCCGGCTGATTCGATTGACAAGTTAATCGGTCGTCCGGCGTTTCACGCAATCCCTCGCACGCTTTCATCCCCCCTCGGTTGTTGTCTCGCACCCCTCGCAAGCTCCGTCGAGCAGTGCCTATCGGTATCCGTCGGCCGATTCTCTCCGTCTCTCTTACCTCGCGTCAGTCTCCGGCTGGCACGCCGAGGCAGCCAGCGAACCTACGCTCCCACCAGATATCCATTGTCTCCAACAGACCAACAGCACAAGCTGTCTTTCGCGGCACGTCCAGAAAGGAACCACCGACTTGGCCAGCGAGATATTTCGAGGCCAGCAGTCCGAGAGCAGAGAAGAAGCGTCCGTCGTCGTGCGCGGCTCAAGACGAGCGTCGAGAAGGACGTTAAAGGCGGAAAGTAGTCGAGCCGGATGTAGTGCTCGCCACGTGAAACTGGTCGGTATTTCGCCGAGCCATACGGCCGGCAGAGGCTCGAAAGCCCCTGCTTTCCCGCGCACAGCACGAGAGCGTTGCACACACAACCACCCCAACCAACCAACCGACGAGCCGACCCGCCGCCACCAACCCCTACACACAACAACCCAACGAAGCATCCCCCACTCTGAATCGCACAACAGCCTGAGCGGAAGTGCTAGTCAGTCGGCGAGCGACCTTCCAACATTACGGGTTAGGTTCCCTCTTTTTCCGCCCGTCGTGTCTTCGTCCTCGTTTGGCAACCAGCAACGCACCGCTCGCGAGGACCGTTCTCCCTCGGCGAAGGGTAGAAAGAGAGGCGTTAGGGAAGTTTGTCGTTTCGAGGATCGTTAGCGCTTAGGCATACGGTTGCCAGCGGACTTGCGACACGAGCATCGTTGCTGCACGTTGCAACGGACGGCTCGGCGTCGCGTCTTCTGAGAGCAGCGAGAGAGAGGACGACAGTGCAGCAGGAAAGTACGCTGCGAGAAGCGAGGGAACGAGATACGGGAGCGGCTGCGAGAAGAAAGCGCAGGGACAGATGCGGAGTGGAAGTTTAGGATGCCATTTTGACAGTCAACGATTTCAGTCTTTGAACGGGTGAATCGTGGATGCGGAGAGTGCGCGCGTTCTCTTGCGAGAGTGTTTCCCGACAGTTCACTGTGCCGAGGGTAATCGAAGTGTAGATCGATCGATCGTTTGCTCGACAGCGCGTGTTGGTTGACAGGTAGAGAGAGAGAGAGAGAGAGAACGATCAGTGGGAGACGTTCGGTTCTCGTGCCGGGTATGCCGAGTCGTCGTCGTCGTGGCCGTTGACGAAAAACGCTCAGCGCGCGCGTCGAGCTCGTGACAGGTAAAGTCGTCGTCGCAAATTGAGACAGAACAGCGGCAACGGAATAGAGGCAAGACGGTTGGCGACACGCGAGGAAAACGGTTGCCAGGTTCGCCGATCGACGGTACATGAAAAGAAGCGGGAAGGAGAGTGAGCGGAGAATACGGCGTGGAAGGTGGCGAGACGTGACACTTTCCCGGGAGAGATCGAGATCGTGTGTACACGGACTGCTTTAATGTTTGATAGTCCCTTGTGCCGTTACCTGCAGGCCGGCGCCTTTATCGCGAGCAGCCTTCGTTGGAAGAAGAAGAAGGAAACGGCACGGCCAAAGTTCGCCGTTCTTCTCGTCAGCTGAACACGATCCCAAACGCGTCCGTCATCGAGTGCTCGACAAAGAGGATCGGGGGAAGCTTACACTCGCGTCGACCACGTGGCTATGAGTACGCGTCGTTCGTGCCGAGAGTTTCCGGTAAATATACAGCGCTAGAGGAGTTGCTTTCGGCTTGCTGCCGCGACGCCTCTCCGCTGGTCGGCCCGTACTTTTCCGTTGCCAAGGTTGCCCACGAGCGCACTTGAGAGTATCAAACACAGCTTCACCTCCCGAGGAAACCCTCCGCGTCTGTTTACCAGTCGGCGGTCACGCTGTTGCCGCGGCAACGAAGTTCAACCTCGCGCTCCACTCGCCCGCAACAACGGCGCGCGTTTTGCCGCGTTCGCGAGCCGCGTCTTCGCGAAGTGCTATCGTGCCATTCACGTAAGTCGGTACTTGACATTCCGTGTGACGTGTGACGGGCGTTCGTGTCCGAAGATCAGAAACCTGAGAGCCTCGAAAGCGCCAGAGTACAGTGAATAACAAGAGTCTGTTGAGAGGAAAAAAAGCGGTGGGTGTGCAGTGATTGCGTAAACGAAGCGAGAGACCAACGTGGACACGTTGTGTCCGAGGAAGACCCTCGCGGATAAGTCGACAGCGATCAATCGGCAGTGAGTAGTGACACGTGCTCGTATCGTTGATCTCGCAGGGCCCGAGGAATCCAGCGCGCGACACTTGCGCCGATCGTCGAAGATTCGGTGTAGAAGACATCCGCGGCCGTGCTCGCAGGCTCGTGGCGTTAGATCGGCTCGGGAGGATCTGAAGATAGCAAGATCCCGCCCGCGGGCGAACGTGAGCTCAAGCAGGCGGGAGTTAAGACGGTGCCGGCAGCAGGCTCGACGATCAACGTTAGCAGGCCGTACCAGGCGAACCAAGGAGGGTGGGTGCAGTGGTGCAGTGGTTGCAGGAGGGCCAGCGAGGTTGGGGTGGCCACGTCCACAGGCGCCTTGGCACCGAGCGCACCGGGCCCCGGGGCTGCTGTGGTGGGCTGCCTGGTTGGGGTGTACCCGTGTTCTCCCTCCTCCACGGGGCCCAGGGGCCCCCTGACTCATCACCTACAGCCGATACCGAGCCAGCAGCAGCAGCAGCAGCAGTTCGGCTGTCGCGCCTGTTGCTGCGTGCATAGCAATCACCAGCCGGCTCCGGTCCAGCTTACCAGCCAGCGGGGCGGCCTATCGCTGAGGGTAGCGAGGGTGGCGTCCACCACCTCCGTCCGAGCCGCCCCCTACGCCCATCCCCAGCACCAGGGGCTGGGGCAGGAGTGCAGGTAATGATGAATCACAATAAGCGTACATTATAGATTCACCTCGACACGATTTACTACCACCCTACCACTACTTCTACCGCCATCACTACTATCACCAATACTACTACCACTCATCCACCTCTACCTACTACTACTACTACTTCTACTACCACTGCTACTACTACTACTACTTCTGCCACATCCGTTTCTACTCTGCTCGTCGTCGTCGTTCTCGTCGACACTGTTGATTAAGCGTGTAAAGAGAGTCAAAGTATAAGAAATACGTAGAATCACCGGGTTTCAAGTAAACACCGGGTTGACGAACAAAGAGAGAGTTATCAAAAAACCAAAAACGCACGACAAAGGTGTAGGGAGGAGACGGGGGCATTGGGTGGAGGTGGTGCGCACATCCTCGGCAGCCCGATGCTGTTCGTCCCGTTCACGGTGCCCACCTTCCCCGCGACGCATCATCAGACGACCCACCCTGCGCATCAGACGCACCATCAGCAGCTGCAGGCCACCACCCAGAATCCGGTGCAGCAGCCGCAGCAGCTCACTCAGCTGAATCAGCTGAGCCACCTGAATCATCAGGGTATCGTACCGCCGACGTCCAATCAGCCAACTGTACACAGCACCAGCTGTTCGCCGCAACAACAAGCCACCACACCAAATAAGGTAAAGAGAAACTCCAAATTCTCTTCGCTTATTAAGCGCCTCGTTTGTCTCTCTCATTTCGAACGCATCGAACACGTCCTGCGAACTGCCATCGTCGAAACATTTCGATTCCGTCAGATGATCTAGGCATTCCAATTTCAGGCGTTAAACAGGACTCTGCCGCGAGTGTGCACTCTTTCCGCGGCGCGGAAAATCAATCTGCCGATCCACCGGAAAACACTTCCGATATCGGCGCCCGTGCGAGCGTGCAGCGTAATATCTCGTGCCGAAATAATGAAGGGTCGGCGGCATGCAACTCGATTAACGATTGCGTTTAATTCGAGCAGAATGAAAAGCAAATCATTTTGTCCCGCCCGTAATTACATTTCTCTGACTGCGCTCAAGCATGGTTCCAATTCTAGTCGATGACGCACCGAAACGCTTGTCCAAGGTACGCCGGATTCGCACTCGTTCTTTAGCCACCCGCACCACGACGATCTCAGCACGAAACAGACATTAGACGCCGAACTTTCGCTGGAGACACCCTTTAGAGCCGAGAAATTTCCGACTCGCCTAAAGCGAGGAAGCGATTTTCTCACTCCTCCCCGAGAGCCCCTTTGACAGGGTTGTCGCGATCGATTATAATCGATACTTATCAGCGCCGATATCGACTTGCGACGACGTTAATGGAAACCGAGGCGGCATCGCGAGGCTCTCCGTATCGCTCACCGGTATCGGAACCGGCCAGGAACGGTGTCGGGTGGCTTCCTTCATTTTTCTCGTGGCTCGCGTCCTCGCAGCGACGCGCTTTTATTATCCTGGCGTGGATTCAAGTCAATTTTCTTTAGCGAGCCATAACTCGCCGACCGGTTCTGCTTCGGGGGAGCGGAAGAGAAAGAGATATAGAGAAAGAGCGAGAGAGAGAGGGAGAAGAAAGAAGCAGAAAGAGACTTTCCGCGCTGAGACACGGCGCGAGCGCGACGTGGCGGCGTTGGCAGCGAATGCGGGGCTTAATTCCTGAACTCTGGCAGCCCGCGGGTGGTAGCGCTTCCTCTCTTCTCTCGAGGGTCGAGAGATACTTCTGTATCCCCCGTGTTGCGATCTACGAAAATTCATCCCTCGCCGCTTTGGCGCCGGCTCGACAATGAGAAGAAAAGACGTATCGCGTTCTCGCGTGGGGTTATCAATTATCAGACTCTCGGCTTGGGGTGGAGGGGAGGGGGTGGTTGTCGAGAGGGATGGTTGTTCCTGTGCGCGCGGGAGGGAGGGCCGGTTCAATGGATTAGGCTTCGTATCGGTACTGTCGCTCCTCGGGTGGCCAAGCTAAATTACGACAAGAGGATATTCCGATCGTCGTCGTTGCGGGGGTTAAGATCGGTGTCGGGGATACTCGCTGGATAGGTGATTAAATAGCGTGCTCTCGCGGATAACTGTCTTATCTTATGGATACACGTTCCGAAAGGACCGAAGTAATCCTTCGAAGCGATCAACGTGTTTTAAGCACCTGTCGTGGATCATAGGTTATGAATAGAAAGAATGCATTCTGTTATACATTATGTTGGCGAGTGTTACAAATGACAACTACCGATTATACTTCCTTTAGATCATATATATCAATAGACCGTCATTTGAAATTAATGCTTTACCTAACTTTGTTTCGTGAATTCGTGTACGAAAAACGTGCCTATGAGTATATGTGGTCTAAGATACTTCCTGTTATATACTGAAA
The DNA here is from genome assembly GCA_963942575.1 of Priocnemis perturbator. Classification (NCBI taxonomy): domain Eukaryota; kingdom Metazoa; phylum Arthropoda; class Insecta; order Hymenoptera; family Pompilidae; genus Priocnemis; species Priocnemis perturbator. Next base: position 14,580,725 of record OZ012643.1, on the reverse strand, counting down.
ACCAATCATAAGCAAATAACAACTACAGATTATATCGCCTGTAATATAGCCAAAACACCGTTCTATTTCGGGCGAAATCATAATGTCTCGAAGACAGTCGGCGAGTTGAAGTATAAAGCACACTGTGAAGATAAGCAGAAGGCACGGCAGCGTCCAATAAAGGGTTAGAACTTCACAGGTGGGCCTCTCGCGAAAGACGGAAGAACGTCGAGGCAAAGAGGAACGACGAGAGGGTGTTGAGAGGGTGGGGGATGGCGAGCGGAGGTGGCCGGAGGGATGGGGTGGAAATACCTGAATTTCTAAAGCGAGGGAAATAGCTGCTGCACCGGTAGGAGGATGGGCAGAAGGAGCAGGAAGACTTTGAGAGTTGTTCGCGTAACTTTATTAATTAAAGGCCGTTAGTCCTTGTTGCTCGATACACCTTATATACCTGCCACGGTCGTGGTTCTCCTGCACAAAGAAGAACGAGACGGCTCGTCCTTCTTCTCCGCTTCCTTCTCGCCGCCTCCGTCGATCCGCACTCTCCCGTATCGATCATCGTCACTGTCCACCGTACTTTCCGATAGATCGTATCTTACGTTATTACTCGTAACGTGATTGCTGCCTTTTCCTTCGCGCCTTCTCCGCTCGCACCATGAAAATTATCAGTTCCCGGTGACCGCGAGGACAACTTCTCCGAACGTCTTCCCGCGCCAGACGACAAACGTTTTCACTAGACGACCGAAACAAGTACGCCACGCACAGATGCACGTTGCTCGGTGAATATCAGACAAAACTTTTTTTCGCTGCTCTCGCTCGAATAGACTCGCCTGACTTGGCCGCCTCCGAGACGATTCCTTCTTATCCGTCAACGTCACTGTCTACCCGCCACCTGTTTCGGGCGAATCGTGCCTATATTGCTTCTTAACTCCGTCGCTGCCGACCTTTTTTCCACGTCACCCGCCCTCGTCGTCAGTTTGACAATCAGCACGGAATCGGATCGCGCGACAGGATAATTATCGCGAGCGAACGTTGGAACGAAATTGTCTGTGTCGAGGTATCCGTGCCAGAGGGTGCGATGAGAGGGGTGGGCGAGGGGTCGGGGCTCGAGAAAGGGCGGCCGGTTAGCGCTGGCCATAATTAGGAAATTGCCTTTGCATGGTAAAAATGTATCGCGGCAAAGAAAGCGAAGAAGGAACTCATTATGGGAGTGGCGTCAGTGGTGGTAGCCGGTGGACGGGGGGCAGGATAGGAGAAAGAGGAAAGGTGGAAGAGGGCCGGCGAAGAGTTGGGAACGGGGCATGTTGGCAGAAGTTGGCGCAGGGTAGGCTGGTGGCGAGAAAGGCGGCGGTCTGCGTTTTCAACGGGAAAGCGACGAGCGGAGGTTGTGCTCGTGGCGGCGCACAGCATGGCGCGCGCGACCGGTCGTGGGAACGAGAGGAGCAGAGGACGCAAGACGAAGAGGGAAATCGCGCGCGGGGAAGATCAAAGCGCTGGGAGATGATTTCATTACGACACGCCACTCGTCTACTCCGTTGAAATATCAAAAGAGTAGCGGCCGTACAACTATGGCGACGTCGGCGTCGCGTGGCAAGTTTTCCGCACAATACTTTACTCGGCCAAAAAGAGGGGAGGGGTGGGGTGGGGGTGGGAAACGATGGGCGAAAGGGGAAGAAAACGGGGATGGGGTACTGAGGATTGAGACTGGGAGACAAACGCGAAGCCTTGCTGTCGTCCCGATTCATGGCCCGCTCTGGCTGGAGGGAAGAATATTATTAGCTCAAGTTGCTGCCTATCGTCGAAATAATCTCGCCTGCATCCGATTCGTCGTCTCCCGACGCTCGCAATTTGTACACGTCGCGGCTGCTTGGAATCGCGAGGGCAGAACGCTCTTCTTGCCGCAGTCCGACGACCTGACGAATCTGAGCGGGAGACCTGAAATCAGTTCGCTCGCTGGCAAAATTCGATATTCCGAGCGAGCCTCGAAGTTAAGATACTGCCACTTTCTATCCCGGCACGGAGTGCTCCGAAATTTATACGCTCCGCGCAGACACGATTTTATCAACTTTCATTAGGTTTTTATCGGAATTCGATTTCTCGAAATTACAAGCGGCGTTCCTTAGTTTTTAAGTAAGACGCGCGTCGCGCGAACTTGACAACGGAAATGGAGTATCAATAAGTTCCTTTCCGCGTTTCAGCGCTCGCCCGAACGGCTCTCGAATTTCATTACGGGCGCCCGCTGACAAAGAAGTTCGTCCCTTTGCACATCGCAATATCGCCGTCCGGCCATTATGTCCATTAATTGTTCATCGGGCCGGGAATCATGGCCGTTAACGATGTACGTGCAGAAAGCCGCATTGAAAAAGGGAAGCACGAGACGGCGCAATTTCGTGGTATTTCAATAGCGTGCGCATTGGATACTCTCAGATCGATGTGCAACGTCGTTTAGAGTTTTCGCGCGATCGTATGTGCGCCACGGGGGGATGCAAGCCGGACGGCCAGTAATTAAAACGAAATTCCTAAAAAAGAACGGCCGGCCTGTAGCCCCGTCCGTAATGGATACAACGCAGCGGGGACCATCATAAAATTTTACAAATGAGCGTCCCGAAGCGGTGGCTTACACACAGCGAGCGAGCCGAGGGGGCAGAAATAAAAAAGTAGATACCAAAAGTAGAGGGCAAAAAAAGAGGGCGAATACCGTTGCGTCGTTGCCTCTGCCGCTGCCTTCCCGCCATTCTGCCTTCCACCCCCTCCCCCCACCCGCGCACCCCTGCGCTGTCCAGCCTCACCTATTCCGAGCCACACTCGGATATACAAACAAGCAGCGGGTCATACAGGCGAAGTAACAAATGCCGGACATTTACATTTAGCGAGGGGGGTCTTTCTCTCTCGAGTCTCGATGTCGTTCTTCTCTTTTCTGCTCCCTCGTCCTTGTTTTATTCTCACGGCTTGCGCCCGGTAACGAGAGAGCGTACATACGTGTGTGTACCGCTTGCATTATGTACGACAGCCTCGCAGCAGTCCACAGTTAGCGCAGCACACCGGCTTCCTGGCACTTGCAAATTTTCCGCTTTTAAATGTTAATTTCGACGTAATCGATGGCACCCCCGGCCATTGGGACGCTAAGATACACTCGCCGACTCGCCCTTTGCCCTTTCGCTCCGGGTTACTTGCTTCTCCCCTTTGCTCTCCAACCTCTCTTCCTACGCTCACCATCCCCTCTTCCCTCGCTCGCCGTACACGCTGTTCCGCTGTTGTTCGGAATATTAAGCAGCGCATCCGATTCGCGGCCAGATAGTCGTTTGAGGTACGAGAACACGAGACCCTTATGTATCTTGCGCGCCACGTATTAAAGCGACTTCATTCGACCTGGCATTTATTGCTCCGACACCTTCGCGAACAAATCGCCCGTCTCTCTCTCTCAATTAGTTCCATTTAGTCGAGTCCCAGCATTGAATCATTTTACGATCGCAGAAAAGCAACGCTTTTGACGTGTTACCTGGCGCACGCTCGTTCCCCGTGTATTCTCGCGGAGGAAAGTAAAGTTGATTGGATTAGCCGTCGAGATTGAGTGTCGTTCGCGTTGGCCGTTCAATTTACCACACGTCGTGCCGGTCGCGGCTCGATGTACGACGCGTAATTGTTAATTCGATAATTATGCGTCAGGCGCGCTTGATGGCCGTAACGTGGAAATAAGCGTCCATAGTATATCGCGAATTATTATCCGGCCGATACGGCTCGATCCGCGGCGCGTCACGTCGCGCCGCTGTCTCACGATCTCGCTACAAATGTTCAATTACTTCTTGTTAACCGCCCCGCGCGGCCGTCCATGATACTTCGACTTTGCAAGAAGCCGCGACGCGCGCGCCGTACTTCGATGCCGACGTTTCGCTTAATATAATTACGGAGAGAATCGATCTTTCCGGGCTGTAAAAGCCAGCAAGACGGCAGACGCGATACGACTACCAAACGGCTCATCCGAAGTCAATGACCGATCTCCCGATGCGAGCACTTTCAGGCGAGCGGCTTAACGATGCAACGCTGGCGGACGTGGAAGGGACGATTCCGGCTCGCCGGAAGCGTACGGTTCGCGGCTAGGAATATTAGTACTTCGCTGGCGTTTCTTTTTTTTTTTTCATTTTATTTTTTTTTTCCACCCGACCCCAACGAGCACTCGAAATTTCTGCCGGCAGAAAATACGCTCTCCCGCGCCGACCTTCACCTTTCGGCCGACAACGGTGGAGGACGAGGGCCGGCTCTATTCTTCGGCAGCGTTCAACCCCCCTACTCGTGACGCTTCGTGGCACGTAACACGGCGTCATAATTTCGACATATGAAGCGGCGCGCGGTCTCGGCGAAAGAGAAAGAATGGGAAAATAAAGCGGCGCGGAGTGAAAGAGGTCGAAAAGGAACGGAACGGGCGAGCACGCGAGCGCGGATGCGAGATGATGGGGGTGGCGGACAGCACGGAAGGGTGGGTGGAGGGGGGGAGGGTTGGTTGGAAGAACGGTAGACAGCGTGGGTGGGACGGAGGAGCGACTCGTTATGCAGGAAACGCATTACTTTTATCTCGGGCAAGCCGAGAGCGGCGCCGAATTGCAATCAATTTTTTGTCTTTCTTTCTCGCCCCCATCGTTCACTCTGTCTCCGTCTCTCTCTCTCTCTCTCTCTCCCCGCTTCCTATCTCCGCTCTTCTTCTTCCAGCGTCGCTCGCTCTTTCTCTTTCGCCCATCCGCAGTCCACTCTGTTCCGTTCCTTTTGGTTCCGTTTCGAACTGATCCGTGCCTCCGCTGCCCTGACCCGTGCTTCGTTCATTCGTTCGTTCGTTCGTTCGTTCGTTCCCTCGGTCGTTCGTTCGGGATGGCTGGCTGGCGTTACCCCGTGCAACCGGAATTTGCATCCCGGATCCCGCTATTTGCATTTCAATTCCGCGAGACTCTCGCCACCAGCACCGCCGCCGCCACCGCCGCTGCCAAACGGCGGGTACAAACATAAATACGAATTCAAGGGTCCACGGGCGACTGTACGTCGGACAACTTCAACGACGAGAGTCGGCGCTCTTCATTAGATACGTAGCTTACCGTCGCGATACGATTTCCTGCTCCACTTATTTGCGCCCCATTGTTGCGTTACTCTTTCGAGATAGCGGCCAAGGACGAGGAATTTTGGAACAGGGTGTCTCAGCCTAACAACTGCGCCAGGATCGTTCTCAACCGTTATTAGATAAGACGGCAGATTTTTTGCCACTCCGTCTGCCGTTTAAGACGCTCGATATACACCGGCGTTCCTACTAAATTCTATCCTTCTTACTCCGCGCTCGCCGGCGAACTACCGAAGTTCCAGTCCGGCCGGACAAAAACGTTAATACGCCCCGAAGTCCACGGCGAGTCGTGCTCGATGATTTATTTACAACGGCCAACGACACTATCCGGCCCGCAAAGCCGCGTCCAGACCGCCGGCAATACTACTTGCAGTCAGACGGACCGTTGTCAAACGAACGCGCCCGCCGTCGAGCCAGACTCGGGCGCATTGAGACGTCTCGTCATTGATTTCGAACTTTGATTATATTTGGATACAGCCGTGAGTTCCTCGAACCGCATCCACGGTCCGGCGGCATCCAATATCAGATCCACAGACCAATAGATAGCCTGGCGGGCGAGCATTTTCCGACGATTACATGCATAGATCAAAGTCTCCATTCTCGCCGGCCGCGTGTACGGCTTGAGAACGAGGAAAGGACAGGGAGTTATTATTACCGATGCGCAGATAAGCATTGGTAGAATATAGCCCGGCAAAAATGACGTCTTTCCCAGGCGTGTCCGCGTCGGGGTACATCCGGCAATTTATCCAGCCTGATGCACGGCAGTAGCCGTGTACACGTATAACTAACCCCTTCGCTCTGAAGAGCCCCTAAGGCGATGCTCTCTTCGCCGCTCACGGTCGGATCGATCACATGTGCTCTCCCTTCGTCTCTCCTTCTCCTTCTCCCCCCTCCCCCCTCTTTCTCTCTCTCTCTCTCTCTCGCTCGCGCGCGCTCTCGTGCGTCGAGTCGGTCGATCGTGATCGTCAAAGGGTCGCTTGCTCGTAATCAGTCGTGCGAGGGCTCACGCACGTTCTACCGCGACTATCGGGGTCGTTAACCCCCACCCCTACAGCCCACCGCCGACCACCCCTCGGCCCTGATCTCTATGTAGCGACATGCAGACCCTCGTCCGGAGGCGTTGCACGCTCCCACACCCGCTTTTTTGCATGCAGCTGAATCACAGGTGAGACGTGAACACGCGGCGGACGGGAGCAAAAAGGAAGGAGCGGTCGGATGAAAAATAAAGATCGCGATCGCTCGTCTTGCCGGGTGCGCTCCGTGGGACCCGTCGAGGACGCTTAGCGGGGACACGCGCGCAGTCGGATCCGTGCTGGAGGTAGAAAGCTTCTCCGTGCAAGGGAAGCCTTTTCCCGGCGAGCTGCATCGTCAGCCCGGCCGATACAGGCGTATGAGCCGCACGCTGCCTCGTCGTAATTCTCTCCTCGTAACCCCTGAGCGTGATCCACGGTCGCCTTCCCGCCTCTTTCACAGCCAAATGGGTCGCAGTTGAGACGTGAACGAACGAAAGAAACAAAGAGGACGAGGGGAGACAAAAATAAAGATCAACCCCTGGAAGGGTCTTCCGCCTTGTAAATGTGCTGTTCCTGCCGATTGCCTCCTGGCGAATGCCTCGCACGCCGCCTCTGCCTCTGCCGCTGCCTTCCCCGATGTAATCTAGCTGCCGTTGTAATCGGGAACTGCTACGGAAACTAGATCAGTCGATAGAGCGGGGTAATCGAAGAAGGGACGAAGACTTCGATCGTCGACGACGGACGTGTTTTAAATTTCCCCGGACGCTAAGCAGCGAGCGCGTAGAAGCTAACTAAGGACCGACGTTATCGCGTTAAAGAGGGAGGAAAGCGTCTGTTGGCGTCCGTTAGAGAGGACGCCGTGTCTTCGGGGAAAAGAAGCAAATGATCTCAGGTGGCGTTTGCCGGAAGGAAGTGAGGTGGAAGAGAGGAGTGAGGAATGGCAGGAAGAGCAAATATCGCGACGGACGTTTCTTGCTCGTCGCGAGCCGTGGCCGCGGACTGTTCCTCGTCAGGCGACTAATGCGGGGGTGTAGTCCTTCCACCCAGCCGGTCTTACTTGCCGCTACGAACGCCATCACGCCCCTCTTTCGCCGGGTAAAAGTGCCGCGGCGGAAAGATTCTGAGAGCCCGGAGAACCGGAGGACAGGGCGGGCGCGCGGGGTGGGGCGAGTAGATTGCAAATGAGGGCTTTCGCAGTAGCTGTATTTCTTGCTGAGGTTTTTAATCCCGCGGCCAACACGACGGCGACCCGGCATCCAGAGCTTTCCGAGCTCCCAGGGCTTTCCTCGTTTCCGTGCCTCCTCCGCTCCTTCGCCGCGACCCTCCACTTTCTCTCCTTCTCGCTGTTTCCTCTCGTTACGCCCCGTTTCCTCTTCGCCGGCGCCGTTTCTAAATAAAACGCACGCCCGTTGTATCGGATGCCTATCGTGCCCGCTGAAACTCGATCGTATTGGTCGGCCTGCTCGCAGCGACGCGGAGGAGCGTTGCATGCGTCGTGTTGCTTAAAGCCGTCCACGTACCAGGAGCGCGCACGTGTACGGGTACGCGTGAAACGCATATTGATCTGCTGATTTCCGCGTTGCTTCGGCGGCGCGGCAAACTTGCCCGATTCGTCGTGTGTGCGGGACCGTGCGCGCCGAGATCGAAAGGGCAGCGTCGGCACGGCATAATACTCGGATTACGTTACTCTCGTTAGCGACGAACCGCAATCAGTCGCGATACGCGTGCCGCCTGAAGTAACGAAGAAATTCTAGCCAGGCGAAATCGTACCGGCTCATGTTGCGCCGCGCGCATCAGCCTCCGGGCGCACTCACCTCGAGCGCAATGTCAATTGCACGGATTTCGATCATTGTCTCACTGTGCATAGCCGTCGTCCACCGAAATCAATCGAATCGACGCCTTGACTCGCCATTTATTTCGTCACCTTCGAACTTCGCGGCTTTCGAAATAAATTAAGCCCGGCTCGCGGGTCGTAAAACGGCGCGGTCGCACGATTAATATCTGCCGCTGAACTCTGTCGGGAGGATATCAAAGAATCACGGTGGAATGAGATAATCGCGGAGCGCGAAAAACGATTAGCACGGTGCCGCTCGAGGGGGCGGAATAATGCTCTCATACGCGAGCGATTCAAGCGGCCCGGCACAGTCGGAGATCGAAACGATCGTATTTTCCTCCGCGCAGCAATCCGTTTACGAGTTTTCCGCGACGCGGCGCTAACCTTTGTCTACGGGATATATCTTCCGGTTTGCGAGGACGTGATACCTCCCACGGGAGAGGCCCGAGCACCTGCTTGCTCCCAAGTCGCTCCTAACACAATGCCGTGCGCGTTGCGCTAGAAACTGGCCCGCTCAAACACCTCCGTTGCCCTGGCTGCTGTATATTTATACGCGTTTGTCTTCTCGGACGAATCGCTGAATCTGCGAAAGAACGCCGGTGGCCGTCCCTTGTTTGCCACGATTTAGTACACTGACTGACGCGCGAAATTTGATCGTACATCGTCACTGATTAGATTAGCCCTTGACCCACTGTCTTATATCGCGTCGTTCGTAACGGGGGGGGTTAAAATAGTTCTTCTCAAAGGGAGTCGACTATGTTTGGGGTTGTGGTCCAAAAATGATGAAAAACTTACATTTAATCTTCTTCAGCGTCCGCCTTCTATGTCCCTCGCTCGCCCAGCTATAAGCTTCACAGTTATTCCCTCGTAATGTCGCCAGTCACTGCGAAAATGTTTGCTTACGCAGAATGCATCGCGCACGGAATTTGGCGTTAACTGCGTCGTATCAACCGGGCCGCCTCTCCTTCAATATTTTTACGAAATTCCATTCAGCGTAAAAGCCCACCGCGTCAGTCATTATTATTGCGAAATCCTCTGGCGAGCGGATTAACGTTTTACCAGAAGTAAATTTATTTCGTCACTGTACACTTCACTCCCAGTAATCGACGATAATAGGACAATCGATGCAACTGTCACCCAGTACAAGAGGCGTTCCGATAGGGAGGGTCTCTACCGTATTTCAGCGAGACAAACCGAAGCCGCAGTACGCAGCGTTAAATAATTGCTTGGTATCCGCTCGATTCTCGAGGGTGATTCGAATGGCGGGATTGTCCATGGCCGGGTGTGATAGGAGGTTGCTCGAAATGGAAAACCACGAAAAAAAAAAAAGGAAAAAAAAAATTGAAGCAACAAAGAGACAAAGAGGAATCGGCGCGAGGGAGAGAGGGCGGCGAGAGGGAATTGGAGGAGGAGAAGTGCCGGATAGAGAGGGATCGGCGGAATGAGAGCGAAATCGAGAGAGCGGGAGAAAGAGGGAGTGCGGGACAGAGAAGCGATAAACGAATCAACGATCGTCGGCCACAGGCTGACCACGGACCGCGCCCCGGCGCCAACGAGAAATTGAAAATGGAAATGTTTAATTGCCCGAAAACACGACGCCCGCGCCAACGCGACGTTTTATATTTTTCGTCAACGACAGTGCCGGAAATCGCTCGAGACCCCGCGTCAAAAGGCTCGATTGTCCATCAAGGAGACTAAACGATTTTAGGCGGCGCCCGCGATTTCGTTAGAATTCGATATGGTAGCCGGTTCGACGTTCTTGCTGCTTCGTTTGTCACGATGCTGTCGCGCCGCGAGATTAGTCGGTGGCATTTTCTTCTAGCGACTTAACATCTGCATAATATTCCGATAATTGTCGTAAATAATGCATGGAGCGTGCACGCGACCGCACTGCTATTGACATTTGTACATGGCACAAGCGAGGTAGAATGGTAAATAAAGCGGAAATAAAATACTGTAAAAGCGTAAATGCGTGCTGGGACGCAACGTTGAGGTGTTGGTGCTGGATTATAAGGTGTGTAAGAGGTTTTTAAAGGTTTTTCGATTGTCTTTCGGAAAACGGTTTTCACGATTCCAAAAAATCGTCATGTCTCCGGATAAATTGAGAATTTTAAAAGTCATACTTTTAACCCTTAGCCACGTGTTACTCGAAATTATACTGAACTCCTTCATCATTACCAAACATTAATGCTGACTAGTCTTTGGACCGTTAAAGTATGTAAGATGCTGAGAGCACAGACTTCCAAACGCGTCCTTAAATCTCTCAAAAGCTGTACGTTTCCCGCATCCCTTTCTTTCTCTCTGTCAGCTAACCGCGATGAGATACGAGATGATTCCATATCCGTGTAAAGCACGACTTTATAACGGGCAGCGCGAAATGAAAGGAAACGGGGGAGAAGAAAAGAGCGAAAGATAGAAGGAGGTACGGAAAAACGATCTTGCGCAAAAGCGAAAAACACTCGGAACTCCGTATCAGCGCTACTTGTTAATGGGCGCTTTACACCGAATGCACACCAGCTTTCTACGCGCGCGAGTCTCTTTACCGCGCCAATACACACGCCATTTCCATGGGAACTTTTTTCCCCATCACACTTGTCCGCCGTTCGATCTCCCGTGATCACTGCGATACATGCCCTACTCATTCATTCCGCATAGACGAAGCTCCTCTCCGCTCTCGTCTATTCACTCCATTCTGACCGGCCGCGAAGAACAGTGCAACGACCTCCTTTCGCGTCCGCAAGGCGTCCCTCGCCATCCGAGAGCATTTAGGCGAACGTCGACATTTAATATCATTACAATATTGTCACAGTAAAATGTTCCGCCGCCCCGTATGAATATGAGCTCCTATTCGCGTTTCAGCGTCAATGTTCTAGTTAATTAAGCGTCGCACGAATAGGACGGCGCGTTATGCAGGCTAATGAAATTCATGTTTCGCCGTGCTTTAGCCGCGCGAACCGGCGCGGAAGCGTTTTGCGCGCCCACTGAACCGTTCCCGTCGTTCGGAATGATCGTATCGAACGTTGCGCGGGTGCAAATTACGCTCGGCTCGGAAAATAAATAGCGCCGGGCGATCGCGCGGCCGATACCGCGTCGGCGTACTTATTCGGACGACGCCGATTTCAGATAATGGCCGACTCTGCCATCGGAACCTAGTTCTCGGGGGGAGGGAGTGTCGTAATAAATGGCGGAGCTTTCGGCAAAGCCTGCCGGCTTAATTCATAAACAGGCGGCGGATTTCTGGCGGAGGCACGTTCTATAATTCACACGCCGCATCGTCGACTCCCGCGGCCAGTGCGAACTCATCACGTGCGGTTCGGGAAAGACGCGGAAAGTCTCATTGAGAGCGTTCCGGCGAGTTCTTCGACGTTCAAACGTCCGCCTTGCCGTTTACGCGAACGATTCGAAAGTTCTAAACGGCATTCCGGAGATACGTGGCCGGCTGCGTGGGATTACCCGGTGTGGCGGACCGTCATTACGGCGGGCGGGAGGGAAGCCGCAAAAACTGCGCGGCATTATGTTCTTTATCAAGGAGTATGCATCTGCAAGTAAATGTATTTTGAAACTGCGTTTATATAGCGAGACGCCGGACAATGAGCGTTAGCTGAAACGTACCATGGCCGCCCGGTTTCTTTGTCGAGTCTGGCCTGTGAAGCCTCCCGGAGCCTCGTTATCTTTTTATCTGCTACTCGTGCCACCCTCTCTCGCTCTCTGTCCCCGCCGCGAGAGTGCGAGAAACGAAACTGGGAGGAAGCGAGGAGTCGAGCCGAGCGCGCACATGAGACACCCACATTAATTATTTTTCTTCGTCCTTTTGTTTTTACCAGCCTCGCCACCTTGCCCCGCCATTTTGCGAGACGTCACTGTCCGCGGCAACGTAACGTGTGTGTGCAGCGCGCGAGGCTTTTCGTTTTGGCGAACGCTGTATTTCATACGGTTATCCAATTAAATTCTCGGACATAAGGCGGAGCACTTTCTTTGCCCCAGTCAAAACGAGCGAGCAATCCGAGCGCTTTGTGCGCCGATTATACGCGCTGTCAATGGAAAATTAATGATCCACCGTTCGCGCGCGCCATTATTGAGCAGTTAACCGTGGTGGGAATGTTAATTACTCCAGTCCGCGGCAGCTTGTTTACTCCGTGCACAATTTCGGTCCCGAAACACGACGCCGCGTCGGAAGAAGGCGTCAATGGGTCGAGAGGAGCAGAGTCCGACAGGATCGCCGGGAGAAAAGTGACGCGAACTCGAAGGGGCACCGGGCGTAAGTCTACAGAGCATAGCCAGAACTCCGACATTCTGCGGAGGGCTGGTCTCGAGCGTGTCTTCAATTTTACCTAATAAAATGGAACCTAGCGCCTTGTTAAGCCACCCTTTGGCGCTTGCTAGTAAATTAATGAGCTCACTGCAACACTACACCGTGCAAACCCTTATACCGTCCCAGCCAGCCGAAGCCGCCCCTCAGCCACCCTCTGCACCCCACCGCCTCTCGCCGTCCTGCGTCTCACCCTGCTACTCTGCCAGTCTACTCGCTCCACGCTCTGCTCGGTCTACTCTCGAAACCAGCATTAAATCATACATCAGCGCACGGTGCGGCCGAGGCGAGGGAGGGTAAGCGAAGGGGGCCAACCGAGGGGTGAGCAAAGGGGGTGGCTGCGGGCGGAAGAGAGTGAAACGGGGAAGGCCGGAAGGGGTGTCGCGTATCCTAGTAACCATCAGTCGGAGAGGAGAGAGAGAGAGAGAGTGAGTGAGATGGCTACAGAGAACCCGGACTTTGACGGGTTTTGGGACCAGGGTGCGAGACTGCGATCCGGACGAATTATTATAAAGGCCGTGGCGAAATAATTAACTCCGCGAGAGTTCGAGTTGCCAGATACGCGGCCACCCCGACATTCCGATCTCGATTTTCGTTATCGACATTCCGCGACGCTTCTTACGGCGCGCGATTTGTGACTGCTCCTTCCGAGTTCGTTCTCTGATTCTGGAAGCGAGTCGACGAACGGCCTTGGCGCGAGAGGGTATTTTTCTCGGACCGACTTATGTCGCGTTATTAAATTCTGGGCCCATTGTGCCCGCTTCTTGATCCGGCCGCGTAATTACTTCGGTTACGGAGCCCGTTTGTTCGTTCGGCGCGCTTTATGAAACGTCTCGCGGAAATGCAACTCTTTTTACGCCTCGAAGTGCCTGAATGGACCGCGCTCTCGCCTTTTTCCCGACTACGCGCGTCTAAATCCTGCTTCCGCGTCGCCGGCGCGACGTCGGAAACGTCTCTTCGAGGCTCGATGCCACCCGCTGAACGTGCGTCCTGACGTCTTCCGGCTTAAGACCGAGCGACCCGAGGCGAAGGGGAAAAAACGTGTGGAAGTATGAGCGGTTAAAAAGATATTTCAATCTGAAAATCATTTTTCGCGCACACGGCATACGGCCGCTGGAATATATTCCGTCCAACTCTCTTACTGCATGCTCAACCATTTCCCGGCGACTGCTGGTCGAGGATCATCACACCTTAGAGAGTAACAGCGTCGGGAATGAAAGCTCTCTCTAGATGGTAACACTCGGCAAACAGCGCATCGTGCGATACTCATCCAGTTTCGGTTTTAAGTCGTTGCCACACGTTCCCGACAAACGGATTAAATTATGTTGCGCACACGTTTTAGCTCCCGATGCGCGCGCGCGAGCCCCCGAGAGGCCACGTCGAAAGGGTAAAAAGGTGAGAGAGAGGGAGGAGGGAGTCTGCGAAGGGTAGAACGAGAGGGTGGTGCGCGCTGCCCGGAAGATGGTCCGAGCGCGCTCCGCTCGCGTAATCCCCTTTAAAACCGACAAGAATTAACTTTAGCACATCGCAAATTCGCACCGCATTTCGCGGCTCTTATGAATTTAAGCGCTCGCCGGGGCCGGACTCCCGGGAGGTGTAAAGGACGCGCCGGGGAAAAGGGTTCGCGTGTGGTTAAGGGGCGAAGGACGAGGGAAGGGTGGGTGGTTGGGGAAGACGGAAAGGGGAGAAGAGGCGTTCGCCGCGTTAAAGAGGGAATGGGGGCTGGAGGAGAGTGAAAGTGAGAAAGAGAAACTGGACCGGGCGGCGACAGGGAGGAACTGGAGACAGGAGAGAGTAAACGAGGGAGCGGAGAGAACGAGAGCAGAAACCGGCAAGGTTTCCGAGTTTAGAAGGTCCGCCGAGCGGAGGCAATGAAGTTATAACACGGTTCCACGGGTCCGGAGTCTCGAAAATACCGAGCTCTCTCTCTCTCTCTCTCTCTCTCTCTCGCTCGCTGTCCTCGCTCCAGCCGGAACTGGCCTTCTAACCTCGTTAACACGTCCAGCACGGTCGTCGTGGCCGCGAAGCAGCGCCGATTTCATTCCCCAAAATGTTCCGCTCGGAAGTGATCAATTATTTCGAGCCGACGATTAGGCCCCGCCGAGCAAGAGTCGAGCTTCCCCGGCGGCCCCTCACGTGACACAGTCATCCACTTTCGAAGCGACTCGCGAGCTTTCGTGACCCGCATGCGACTGCCGGCCGGTTATCGTCGAGCACATCGTTCGCCGTAAACACCGGCGTACCGTGTTGTCCGTCAAGTGCCCTCTGGAGTCGTTTTCCAGACATCGATCAGACAGTTCCGGCCGCGTCGAAAGGAGCTAATATAGCCGTGCCACGGAAGTGCGCCCGGCTAAACTGACGAAACGATGCTCCGCGAAATTTCACTCGCCGACCGCCGACGCTCCACTTCTTCGAAACGTTATCTTCCTCACGGTCCACTTACTTCATGATATTGCGCGAAACGCTACGGACGCCGGATTATGCTAATGTTATTCGTCAGCGTGTGCCTTCCTCGCCGCGCTCGATACCGGCCTCGCGCGTGACATTACGGTCGTCGGAATAAATTACGGAAGCAAAGCCGTCGGAGCGGGGACCTGCTTCTAACGCGGACTCCTTCCTCGGAATCTGAACCTACCGAGAGCCTCGCGCCGAACGGAACAGGCTTCGCCGGGACAAAAGTAGCGAGCTCGAGATACATATATCCAGAGAGACGCGTCGCGACGCCGCAAGCGCGAAAGCGAAAGCGAACGAGGAAAGACGACAAACGGACGGACAGCGTGACGGCAGCGCAGACCGCTGGACTGCAAATTTTCCTCGGCGCCGGATCAACGTGACACCGCGTCGCTCACGTTTACATCGAATTTAATTAATCCGGAGATGATCACACGCAGTAATTCGCAACGTGCAATCTACCGATTTCCCGGTCCCGCATCGTTGCCCCTCTCGTCATTCTGCGTTTCCATTCCACGCTCGCCACCGCATCCTCCGCATCCCTCCCCCCCTTCGCCGCCTCACGATCCGCCGTACCCGAATGCGGTTGTACCTGCCTATCTCGGTTGACAATCTATCAATTAATTAACGAAAATTACTCTCTTGCTAAATTAATACCGGACCCGTTTCTACGTGTTCAGCGGCGCGGTGCACCTCGTGCACATTGCACGAGACTGAAAGGGGAGTGGGTGGGAGGGAGGTTGAAAGAGATATAGACAGAGAAGGAGAGAGAGAGAGAGAGGTGTCGGTGGCAAACAGGGGCGGGTCGAGAAGGGGTGGAAACGGTGCCTGCAGCACCGGCGGTGTTCAGCCTCGCCGCGAATTACCGGATATCTTAATGAGTGCCGTAATTAATACGGACGCAGATTGGAGGGACGTTCGAGGGTGCGGGGCCAGATAGCGCTTAACCGGAACGTACGGGCTTTGTCACGGACGTGTACAAGATAACCGTATATCTGCCGTGAAATGCAAACCGAGGCGTCGACCGCCGTGGACACCCCGCTGCGCTATCCGAGAACGGGGATTGCGGTAGACCGTTACGATACTACACCTACATACGTGTATATTATATATATATGTTAAATATATGCATATACGCACGAGCGTACATTTAATAAATATCCGACGGTCGCGATAAACGTGCAGCACGTGCAGTCGACTTTGCGTTTTCCGAAACTGCGAAGGATATTCATTCCCTGCGCCACGCTTAATAAAGCCTCGGCGAGATTTATTGAATTCAGAGAATCAGGACGATGCTCACGGTGCGCCGGGATCCGGCGGTGTCAGGTGTGTCGGGCGCATTATTAAGTTTGCTGTATAGATTTGTCAGTGGCGCCGATGCTCAGGGTGACCAAGCGTCTCGGATAACTGACGCTGTCCAGCAGCGTGCGTGGAATGTGTACGGACGCCGGTTGACGGGCGCGATGTTTGCCCGTCGTCCGATTGCATTGGCACGATATGTCAAGAAGTCCATTCATCGTCGCTCGACCGCCCGGCAGGTATACCGTTCGCGCAGCTCGCCGGAATGCAAAGTGTGCTCACCTTTTTATTTCGCCCCGTAAGCACTTTCATCGAAAAAGGCGGCCGGGCACGGAAAGTTTCGCCGCTGGCCCTCTGCGCGCATCCCGGATTCTCATTGCCACCCCGTTCGCTCGGCGTCTAATAAATATTAACAAGAACCGCGGCGAGATGGTAATCCACAGGAAGTTCCTCTCCGTGGATAGACCGGCGAGAAGATGGACGGCTGGCACGGGAAAGGGTGAAAAGGGTGTGGCGCGAGTAACGCCGCAAAGGGAAGGAACGGACGGAAAATAGTCGGGCCGAGGTGAAGGTACGACGTCTCTGTGACGTAAATTATCATTGTCAGCCTCGCGAGCTCTACCCCGGTACACTCGACTCCTCGCGCCCCGCTCTCTCAGCTGTGCAAAGAATCGCGCGGCTAATGAAATTACGACGAGCGCCCGGCGAGATAAAGAGCGGATTTCGCATTGATAGCGCTCGCAAATTTTCATCTTATTTAACGTGACGTGCGCTGCGGGCGGAGCGGTCGGGTTTAAAAAAACATTAGACGAGATGGCTGGCGATGGATTTTTCCGACCCCGCCGCGCCGTTTATTTCTCCTTTTCCGCCGCGCCAAGGATCTCTCGCACGCCGCCCTCAGCTCGCGTCCCTTCGCACGAGGTACGATCTCGGCCGCGAGGAAATCTCTTTACCTCTTTACGACGGTTCCACCCTCCCGCGCCACCCCATCTCACCTCTCCCACCCCTCTCCGCTTGTCGCTCGCGGAAATGGAATTTCCGAGTGGAGTCGCGCAAAAATTGATTCGTTTAACCCGCTCATTGTGCGCGGCCAGATCTGACAAGCCGTCCATCGGCGATGGGCAAGGTCTGCGGGGGTGGTTTCGGCGGGAGGGGTCGAAAATCGTACGCCTCTGGGCTCCGGCTAGAAGGGCGAAGGGCACGGCCGGAGATCTGAACGGAGCAACGCAGGACAGGGCTATTCTAAGGGCTCGAGATTACAAGCCATTGTTCCCGCGGCGCCCTTTGTCTCAAATCTACCCTTCCTCGGCCGATACCCTGTCCCTCCTCGTCCTCCCGCTCCCGGCGCGCCCACCCCTGCCTCACCACCCTCGGTCCTTCTTTGTGTTTTTAATTCGTAACTTTGTAACCAGCCCGGAGAGACGGGCGCCGAAAATTTCGTCGCCCCCTCCTCTTCCTCCGAGCCCACGCCCTTATCGCCGTCAGCTTCCCCACACCCTCTAGAACGCGCGGTCCTCCTGGCCGACCTTCATCAACGTTTATTTCGCCGGCGAAATCTCGGCCCTTCGCGCCCGCCCGCCCCTCCATCTCTTTATTCGCGCGCGCAAAGCCGACGACCGACCCCTCGCACAACGAATTTGCATATATCGGCTGTCGAAGTTTGCGCGTGACACTCGGTCATCTAAGCTTCTTTCCGATCGGCTAAATATTTGCGAGCGCGCGACCCTCGCGCTGAGAGCTGCCGTGGGCGGAAGCCGGGTGCGGAGAATCGAAATTTATCGGCCGCACGCTGGGATCGGGATAAGATGCGGATTTAAAGGGTCTTCCTTAACGCGTAAGTCGAAACGTTTGTCAGAACGTGCCTAAATCTCTGTCTCTCTGGCTCAGAGAATTGGATACTTAAAGCTGAGAGCGCGGCGGTGGCCATAAATTCGTGCCACGTAATCCTTCCCCCCCCGCTCTATCCAAATATATTTATTTCCAGTTCACATTTGAATTCAAATATGCATCGCAATTTCCGTTCTCCGGGCTGGTCCAATGACGGTCGCCGCTTTCCGTCAGACTTTTCGGGACACGCACTTACTCTGCGGCCGGGATCTGGTGTGGTAACGCGACTACAATGGCCCGGAATCTTCCGTATAATTGCGAGAGCAACGTCGGTAGCGTGGAGGGACGAATTTACACGGTCGACGAGATTCTTGTAGATCGCTAAAGGACGACGAAAGCCCATTATAGATAACGAGAGAGAGAGAGAGAGAGAGAGAGAGGGATGAGGGGGTGGGCCATGGGTCTATGGGTAGGACGAGACGAAGAGGAGGAGAGCAGACAAGGAAGGAGGAGAAGGTGGAAACAGAAGGAGCACGAGATCGGAGTGCCGGTGTACGGAGTGGCCCGATACGCCTTCTCCAAGGATTTGCGAAACGATTCTCCTCTACGACTTTGAAGTCGTTGGGGGAGAGAAGCCGACGTCCTCCGCCTGCATCTCCCCGACCATCGCTGGCAGTAAAATGACGACACGACGGAGGAAAGTAGAGTGGATATCCGCCGCACACTCCTCCTGCAATTGGAAACTTTTAGTAAATGTAAACCGTTTCGTGCTCGAGTAGATACAGTCCGGTGCTAACCCAACATCCGCACGGCTTCCTTTAACCCCGTTTCCGATTCCCTTGTTCTCCCTCGCTCCGCCTCGACGTCTTTCGTCCCCTACCCCATTCACTCGCCGAGGCTAGGTTCGCGCCGCGGCGTCTTCCCTGCTCGCTCAGCACACCAATTCTCGCGTTTGAATGAGATCGACGCCATTCAGCGTATAGACGCGAGCGCACGTGAGCGCATATGAGAATATTCGCATGCGTGTACGAGCCTTGCTGTTTATTCGTCGGATCCCACCCCACCGCCGGGTCGGCGTATAAGGGAAAATCGAGGAAACGAGACGGAACCTCGTCTCTCGTGTGTGGGAAGGCGAGGTGTGAGGGTTTGAGAAATTCGTATATCCTATGGGGACGAGGGTGGCGCGCGTATGGGGTGTGAGAGAGACGCGAGAGGCCTCGCCGTTGCAATTCGCTTCGCCACGTTTGCCCGTCCCGCCCGATAGTCCGATTAAAACCGACTCTAAAATCCTACCCCTACCCCCCACCCCCGCGCCACCCAGCCGCCCTAAAGCCACCACAGCGCGGCTATTCCGTTTTATTGTTCAGGACACCATATGCATAGCAATAACTATGCCCGCCCTGCTTCCACCCCCCCTGCCACCCTGCCACCTTTCAGCCCAGCTCTCCATCCTCGTCGCCGCCCTCTTTCCGCACCCTCTCCACTCACCCTCTCTCAGACACGACGCTCGGCTGTTTGACCGTTGCTGACTCTATCGAACCTCCCTATTCCCATGTTTCTCAAGTGCTACGCGCTCTCGCCCGGCTTCCTCCGCTCACCCCGCTTTTCTCGGCTTTTTCTCTCTACCCAACGCGAGTAACGACCTACTAAAGTATTCAGGGGACCCGGCTCTCAAAGTCCGAAGCGAGATGCGCTCCGAACACGCGTCGTTGAGCTCGCCGCCGTGACGACGTTATAAAGCCTCGCCCGATAAAAGCTCTCTTGCTCACTCTCTCTCTCTCTATCTCTCTTTCTCTCTCCGCGCAATTAGTATGCCCGACATCATCGGTCTGATTCGGCGAGGTCGGGCGAAATTCGAGGTCGTCATCCGGTCGTTTTGAGACTCGCGCGAGGTTTAAAGCCCGCTTTTACGTTCGCCGGGATCGGCCGCATTGAAAACGTCGGCGCCCCGTGGGCAAAGAATTTCATTGTAACTCGGAGACGATTTATGGCCTTTCGTAAACGTCATTCGCCTCGAACGACGGATCCGGTTGCCACTGGCGTGTCAAGGTAAAATAGCGGCGGCATAAAGGCAGATGGAGATTTTATTGGGTCGAAAATAGTTGCGCCGCTATACTGGCTCACTCCGCAAAGTGTCCCGACTCATGCCAAAATCTATATCCGAGTGCGCATAAACGGAAGCTGTACTAAAGCGCCGTCGGACATAAATTTCACTTTGTCATCTATTTTTGGAGGAAGAAGAAATGAAGTCTGTCTCTTCATTGTACGTGAACCAATACGTTTTTCCTTCATTCGTACCTGGCGCTTGACAGAATTTCAATGTTCCACTTAATCGCCGTTTCCCGTACATCCTGTTGCAGTCAAAGATACTTCGAGTCAAAGTCCTGGTACCCTTCGGTGCCGTTTACGGACAGGCCGAAGGAACATGATGGCGATGTGAAGCGTGCGTGTGTGCGAGCGCAGCATACAGTAGAACGCGGTAACATTAACGGGTTATCAGATAGGCCTAAGCATAAGGCGTTTTAACCAGCGGGATATGGAGCTGAGTTGCTGCATCGTATTGGCATACCAATGGTTACAGAAGGGTTCCACCGGAACACGTGTAGCCTCAGCAGGCTGCTGGCTGTCTGACAGTTTGGCATGTTGCCTTCCACCGGCACCATCCAACCAGCAGCGCACACGCGCGCAACATCGCGGTCTCTGTGTCCGTGTCGCTATGCTTCAACGATATCCGATACTCTCCGCTGTAGGCTCTGCACGCCTAACGAAACGCACGAGCTTAATGCCTCGGCAAAATCGGTCAAACCGTCGTGCGGCTACACGGCTCTCCCCGCATCCACCGCATAAATCGAGGCCAAAAAAGAAGAACAGCGCCGAGAGCGACTGTCCAACGACGTGTATCCGATCGATGCGAAAACCTCGAACTTTCTTGATCATACTGTTATGCCGCGTTGGGAAGGTGTGGGGTGATAGTCTCGGTATTCACTCCTCTTCTCACAAGCACAACTTAAGGTTTATTAGGAATAGCGTACAGTTTGCAAAATGAACTAAGTGATTGAGCGGAGTATCGAGCAGCGTTACGATGTTGCTTACTCGATGGTCTTTCTTAGAGTGTCGGGCCCAGATTTGGGCGTTTTCTAGGTAGTGTCTAGTGGGGGAAAAACCCTTAACGTCGGTCACGTAGGCACGCGGTGCATACGGTGACATCACCATTGCCACAAAACTTCAGTTGTCTTGAAACTTAAGTTATTTACGCAAGATGAAGGGCATGCCCTAACGGATAGCTATAAAAATAGTGGTAACTTAGACCTAACAGAGAAATGCTTAAATCTGGTGATGGCTACAACCTAACAGTACCTCGCGCCTACCGTTTCCCATCGACACGCCTGACCGACGCCGTGCGGGACGTCGAACAATCCGCAATCGAGACAACGTTCCGCGGGCCAGCCGTATTTACATGACGTCGATCGTCGATGCCAGCGGTATCCGGCCGCGGATTCCTCGCACGTGACGTCGGCCATAAACGATCGCCCTGAGAACGGGCCGTCGCCTTTCCGGATTCGCACGTCGCGACGTCCGTGCCGGGTTTCCTATGGGAAAATTATCCTCCCCGGCGTTCCGGGCACGATATTGCGAACCGCATGATATCTCCATAGCCGGAGGATCGCCGCCGCCGACGATTTCGCCTATTTGCAATAACAGTTCGCCTTTCGAGAACGAAAGCACGACGTGTCGTCTCGGGAGCGCGGTACTGGGAAAGCGCGGATTCAGGTTTCGAAACGTGCTTCGCGCCCGGGATAACCTTTATTTTACGGGGGTCGTAGGAATGCAAATTACAGCGCGCGCGAGTGTGCGTGTGCGGTGCGAGTGTCGGACGGGAGAGATTCGATGCTACGTGAGTCTCGAGAGCGAAACGATGCTGGATGTTGGCGATTGGTGGGGGTAATTTTGACGTTATTAATCCGTCATGATTGAAGTCGGGTGGTATATTGTACGTTGGTGGCGTGTGGGCGTGTTGCCGTTTCAAAGAGACTCGTGTTGATGCGGAAAAGAAGAGCGAGAGAATCGAAGAGGGACGCAGCGAACGTACGGTCGCCGAGAAAAATGTGGGAGGAAGAGAAGTAAATTCGGCGTGGCATGAGAGCGCTGGCATGCTAGGAGGGACTACATGGCCCGTGCTGGTCAACGTACCATAACGTTATACCCATCCCATATACTACTCCATACATACTATTTCTTTTGGGCATGTGACTCGGGGTCGCCCTCAGATAGCGTTACCGCCGCGTAACATCGTGCTTGACTTAGCTCGATCTTCCTTTCGCTCTCCCGAGAGGCCGAAAGTAATTTCATACATGAAATCGTCCCTCAGAATTTACACAGGACGCCGGTCCGCTTCTTGCCCGTACCGTGAATTATAACCGAAGACGGTTGAACTCGGGGAAAACAATGATTAAGCGAACATTCTCAACCCTAAACTTTAATCAGCGCAAGTTGCCCCGGCGTGGAAAAAGAAGATCGCGACGAAGGAATATTTCACGTTGCTTAGCGAAAGTTTATTTGGAGTTCGAAGTACGCGAAAGGAGATTTCAGGCGAACGGTGAAGTATTCTTCGGCAGGGCGGGGGCTTGGTAGATAGATAAAGGAGGAGACAGAGGTGGCTGGAGGTGCAGGAGCGCGCTCGGAGTGGGAGAAAGAGAGTGCGAGAGCTTATCAAGAGCTTTAAGTTTCGCTCGCAGAACCAGTGGAGCAGGGGCGCGCGGTCGCCGGCTTAATCCTGTATTGTAAACTAGGCAGCATATAACGGCAAGTTTTCTGCTCCGTGCCACTCTCCGCCCTCCCACCCTACCTTCGTACTTGTTATTTTCCCTCTCTACCCCTCCTCCTCCTCCTCCTCCACTTCCGCTTTCCGTCCCACGAGGGTGAAAGATAGTACAGACTAATCTGTCCTCTGGGAATAACTCGAAACATGAAACAAAAGCTTCTATCCTCACGCCTCGCCCGCCGTGGCGGCCACCCTCTTCCACGCTCTGTCTCCTTTCCTCTGTTCAGCCTGCCACCGCTTTTGTCGCCTCCGCCTCTAACCCCGTGTCCAGCGCGGCCACGTAAATCCGCGAAAAATTTACGCGCCAACTTTATCGAACGCGTTCCATTTGTCCCACGCTAATACGTAGCTTCCGAGCGACAATTTTTCGGGCCCGCTTGCGAACGCTCAGAAACGTTTGATGTTGCGATGAAATTGGACAGTAATGTTCCACAGGTGTTGGGGCGTACGGTGTGCGGATCGATACTTCTCTTCGATATCGTAGCAAGCAAAATGAGCCACCTAGGACAGCGAGAGAGAGAGAGAGAGAGGAGAAAAGAAGGGCCTCACCTGTACCGTGTTAAACGCACGTCCGTCGGAACCGTTGTTTATCGTGCAATAAATGTATACCACTCCGCGAGGAGGTAGAGAGCGTGGCCATACGTACGAAGCGTGGAAAAAGAAGAGGGCCGAGCAGTGGCTAGATGGTAGTCGCCGCGTGGCAGTACTTTCATACATTTATTTATGAAGCGCTATGAATAAATGGATGCTAGCCTTTCTCTTGCGCTCAGTGTTTCAGAAAGCTGATATCGTGTTGTTACCACATAGACATACCGAATGTAATGGCTGTTACGGGGGTACCTTGTCAAATCCATTATCTCATTTCTTGGTGGCTACGTTCCGTGAGAGTAACGTCGGGATCGGTTATTATCGAGCGTAAACCGTGCCGCAGGAAACGGCGCACTGGTCTGCGCCCGTGGGACGAGCGCGAGAACGTACCGAATTCTAAACAATCCCCGGCGTATGCCGGGCGATAAAAGCAAAAATGTTGGACGGATAATGGAGATCGTGAGTTCACTTCTAGGTGGCGGTTCTGGAGACTCTCGGAAAACACGTCGTTCGCCCGCCGCGCATTATTTCGCGAGACGCGAAAGACAGAGGGAAACGACGGACAGACGATCGAATCCGGGCTCATCGAACTGGGCTGTACGCTCGACGGCGCTGTCTCTTTTCCGGCTCGTCACACCTGAAAAACGGCAGCGCGGCTGCCTCACCTTTCCCCGTTCTCGCGCTCCTTTGAATTCCGATCGAAAAGGTAGGAAGTTTAACCGTGGGAGTAAGAGGACAGTGAAGAGGAGCGAGCGACGACGAGCGACGGGTAGTCGAGGGTGGCTCGAGGGTGGCTGCCGTGTAATTAACGAGTATTCTCAATAAGACGTGGAGCGGGGGAGGGCGGGGAAAGGGTGAGCTCAAAGCTCCGAACGCGCGAGCTCACCTGTTAAATAAAATACATTTAAATACCGGCGGCGCGATGCTGCGCGTGAAAACTATTGAGCCCTCCCCCCAGCCCCCCCGACCCCATCTCATCCCTAGGCCACCCCTCGCAGGCTTAATGAGCGTCGCTCGCGTCGCAGGCCTTCCACTTTTTTTTCCCCTCCACTCTCTCTCTCCTGCGTTACGCTCCTCTTCATCCGGAGTCCTCCGGCTCTCAGCGCACATCGTCGGATGCGCACGCTGCGTCTGGAAAAGAGTGCCAGCGACTGACGTTCTAACAGGGCGTCTGAATGCGTCGCTGCTCTGCCCTTCCGCGTCGTTCTAAGCGACATTTCTGACTCGACGCTCGGTGGCCAGCCGCGAGAATGTTAGCCTCCGAACGCACAGACCTCCTCAACTATGCCCCGCTATTTCCCAGTGCCGCTGCCCCTCTTTCATCCCGACTCGCCCCCACTATCCGTCACTTTTCAGTCCGCCGACGACGCGGAAGTATTATTTCAGCAAATGAAAGCCCGCGCTCCT
Source organism: Priocnemis perturbator (assembly GCA_963942575.1). Classification (NCBI taxonomy): domain Eukaryota; kingdom Metazoa; phylum Arthropoda; class Insecta; order Hymenoptera; family Pompilidae; genus Priocnemis; species Priocnemis perturbator. Next base: position 14,556,095 of record OZ012643.1, on the reverse strand, counting down.
CCTGCTTCCTTTTTGTTTTCGCCGCACGAACCGCGTCTGGCCCCACGTTAGACGCTGCCCAGTCAAGGCTCTCGCCCTCTGTTCGTGAAGTTTCCCCGACGTTAACAGCTGGCAGCGGCGCAGTCGATGAAAAGGGTACATCCGGTCGGTCGGCACGGTCAATCGGCATTGCATTCACGTAACACCTACAGGCCGGCCATCAGATTGCTTCCCCTGGCCGCGGCCCATTCCGCCCCCCCCAGCCCGTCCATTCTATTTTCCTTCCTTCCATTTTATTTATCTCCATTCGCGGCGCACGAGGGTCCATTCGTCGCGGTCGTCTTCCCGGCCTCGTCCTCTCGCTCGACGTCCCGTTTCATTTCGTTTCGCTCGCTCCGTGCCTCTACTCATTCCGCGTCACCGCCCGGAAAATAGATATTATTATACCGGATGTGTTCCCTCGGTCCCGTGGATACGTCCAATAAATATCGGGGCAGGGCGGACAGCGCACCGTCGTCGTCGTCGTCGTCGTCGGCCATGGCGCAGGGAAGGAAGCCTTCGACGCCTTTTATACGACCGTCGTCGCGCGCGTGCACGCGTCCAATACGTCGCCAATTTTTTCTCCCCATCGCAAAGGACATAAAACGTCTCTCGCCGATATTCCACGCACGCGCGTCTTCTCACTTATATAAAAATAGAAACGCTTAACTGATTTCAATCAGGCGGTCACGGGCGATAAAAGTCTTTGATGGCTGGCGTTCCGTGGAAGGGGGTGGGAGGAGGAGGGGGTAGGGGCACGGTAAAAGGGAGAATGCACGTGGGCAGAGTTTCAGTGCCGGTGAAAAATGTCCGTCGCTCCGGCACGACGGCGAAACGTAATAAGTTGACGACGCGCTGTAAATACCGCGAGCGGCCTTTGACGGCGGGAAATGAGTATCGCTGGGAGTATGTGCATTCATCAGTCACAGTATCCGTTATCTCGCCCGCTGCCCCCGTAGCCTCGCGGGTAATCCGATGCCGTTGAGTGGAAAGTGAAATTCTGGCGGTCGATAGAATTCCTCCTTTGTCCGTCGAAATACCATGACGATGTATATAATGTCTATCGGAGGAGCTACGGGTGTGGGGGAGAAAAACTGGGTTAACGTCGTTCGACTTATAACTCGCTGGCGATACGAGGAACGGTAACGAAGTTAGGACGGAACCTTACGGCCGACGTACGTGCGGCGGGTAAGGAAATATCTCCGATCCTCGGCGATTGCCTGAGATCCGGCCGACGCAGGAGCGTTAAAAAGTAGTGCCGCGCGACAATATCGAGCATTCGGCCGTCGGCAGCTCGCCGAACTTCCGGGAGAGACGTGGAAATTTTCCCGGGAATTTAATATATGTATTTATACGTGTCAGGAGTGGCTTGAGTCTGCGGATGTGTACGTGGAAGTGAGATTGAGCGGCATGGGGAATGAGTCGGCCGACAACCCTTTACATTTTAATTACGCCCGTCTTAAAAGCCAATAAAGTCCTCGGGTGCATAGCGAGCGTCCATCAGTTTCGCTCAACTTCCGGCCGTCTTCGGAATGATCCGAATCTCGGCTGGCGAGGAACTCGGCGCCCTCCGAAGACTCGGGGTTGAGAACCGTTAGGAACCCCTAGCAGCTAGCCTCTCAGAACTTCTTCGCCCGAGCTTATCCGTCCATTTAGCTTCTCATACACACACGCCTCGCCGTGAACAATATCCCTTTATCACCGGTACGTTTCACTCGAGATTCATCCGTTCGCTCTTTTGTCTGCCGACACGCCATCGACATGCGCGGTTTTCTTATCACCGCATAATGAATTCGCTGCTGGCGCTTTGACTGGTGCCGTTGAAATCTTGAAAACGCTTCGTCATTCTTTGTTCTTGTAATTTGGTCGTTATATGTTACGCATGACGGCACGGGGGAGGGTCGAGAAGGGAGCAAAGAAATGCCGCTTTATCCTCGAACTCCTTCTGGTCCCGTAATCCGCGAATATAACATTAGTACGTGCAAATTTCTGCAACCGTTTCCATTTTATTCGCCCGCTCCAATTCCTTTTTATTATTCACTGTCTCCGCTCCTCGGTCGTCGTTTTTCCTTCATCATCCTGTTTCCCCGCTCGCGCGTTTACCGTTGTCTTTCCGGCGATAGGTACTTTCATTCCCTCAAGAATATATTTCGGCATTTTTTGCCCCGCGCCGCGCCGCCATTTAGCCGAGTGTTACTGCCCGCGAGACAAATTGCCAAGAAAAATTGTAACCGCGCACACAGCCGTGGCCTGATGAGCGGTTGGCTTTGCACGTACCCACGCCCACGGCTCGAGCGCTCCTGCCGAGAGCGCGGGAGAGAGAAATAGAGAGAGAGAGAGAGAGAGAGGAAGAAAGGACAACCATTTTGCATCGCTCCGTTTTTTCAACGTTTCACCGACTTTTTCATCCTCATTCCCGGGCGCTCGCGCGTTGGCCGAACGAAAACCGAATGAAACGCGAAACAATGATGCGCCATTGGAAATGACTTCCTCTCGGCATGTTCCGCCTTCGCTTTTTACCTCGGAAGCACCGCTTTGCGCGCGAGCTTCGTGTTCCGCGTTCCGTGGGTGAGCCAAAGGAGCGAATTGTCTGACGATTCGCAGCCACGCCGACATCGCTTTCTCCCGTGAAACACTCCATCGATTTCGCCCAGCCCGCCCAGATGCCATTTTCCGTTGGCCCCCCTATCAGCGCTGCCGTTCGCGCGAGATCAATGAGAAACTTTTCGAAAATGCTTTACGAGCGCCGTTACTGTCGGCGCCCATTTTAAACGGGTAGTACGTGGCACGTAACAAAAGCTCGAGCGTTCCGCACCGAAATGGCCTTCCGCGTCTCTTTCGCCTACTCTCGTCGCTGTCTAGCGAAATGTAACGCGTTACCCGTCGACACCCGACACAACGTATCGATGTGTACGCGCCTATCGAATGATCGCGGCCCTATCTTTGTAGTGATATCCGATATCAGAGCGGCCATTTCCCGCGCTATCAGGAAACAGTAAACTCTTCCGATCGCGTCGCGCTGCAGACACTTCGCGCTGAAAGACTGTTCTCGCAATGTCGACTGACAAAGGCACGCAGGCAAGTGTCGGGGTCCGATTGGACTCCCTCTTGAAATGTGTTGTTCAGCATCGGAGTCTAAGAGACACGTATTCCTTTTTACGCCTGCCCGTTTTCATATTTAAGGCCTGGGAGACGGTTTCGAGTGTTGAGGCTTGTACTGCCGAAGATACTGGCTTTATATCTTGTAGTGACCGTGGGATCGTCGTGTGGCGTAGTAGAAGTGTAGTGTAAAACACGCAAAATGAGATACTTTTTGCGAATTTATAAAAGTTTTTGGATCTTTTATGCCGCTTTGTATTCTACGAACACTGAATTTGTACTTACTGTTGTGAGGCTGAATATAATTATCGGAATAACGATACTGGTGGAGTAAATGTTTGAATCTTATTACTCATGTTTGGGTAATATTGATAAATATTTCTGTTTTCGGCGCAAATTGCCGTCTTTCGAATGTTACAGGTCCGGTGTAAAAATATTCAATTTTTTTCTTCATTATCCTTTTCCTTGTTAGAGTACACTTGACGATCAAACTTTTATAACGGAATTTTGTGTGCCTAACTTGGTTCGCGATACCGCAAAGGTAACGCATTTTATATTTATATTACCAAGTCGTTTCGTTTACAGTCTTTGATAAGCGAAATGAGAGGCTGTCAACAGTGGTTACAGATGGTCATGCTAAGACAAGCTTGTCCGACTTGTCAGGTCACGTTTGCGCAGTTCTCATAACAATGCATCAGCAAGACAAATTAGCTGTGGAAAAATGTGCGTGGCGTGTGTTCGGTTCCGAGTGCGTTTTGCACGCGAGCATTTTTGATTTTAATAATTGTCTACTCTTGACTCGCGCGCCCGTCTCATTAAACGTATCGGTTAATTTGTCATTAACAGAGGGGACCGGGTTAATAGATAGTTCAATATAATTTGTTGAAAGCATTACACATTTCGTTCGAATTCGTTTCGACATGGAGTTTCACAGCACGTTCGGCGGGATTATTTGCATTTTCCTTGTCGTCTCAGCGCGGACGGAACAACATTTTTTATTAATCGACCGAATTTACATGATTGATTCTCCCTTTATCGCACTGGTAGCAATTATATTTGATTGGATTGAGCTTGCCCGTCATTTAATTACCTTCCATCTGCCGCGTAGTTATAACCGGCTCCCGGGTCACTATTTATATCTTTCCTCGGCAGTCGTTCGATCCTACCATAATCGCGGACTCTACACGCGAATAACGACTCGATAACCGAGGCACGAACGATGCTCGGACGCTCTCACTTCCGCACGGAACCCGAAGATGTTGTTCGCAGAAGATGCATAAGGTATCCGTAAGAAGCAGTCAAGTTTTTCGAAGTCAGACTCGACTGAAGCGCGCTAAAAGCGACCAGTTGAGAAGTTTCTTGTCCGAGGGCCGTAAGGACAAGGGATAAGTTCGCGAAAGGGTGTATGTGTGTGTACGTAAAGCGGCAACGATGACGTATTATCAGTTGACAGTCGGTCTGACATAAGTTACAGGAACTGTCGCCGAGGGAAGGGCTTACGTGGCCCTTTGAAGTTTCCTCGCGACTTCTTGCTGCGTGCAGCCGTACACCGATATATCACTTAGTTCGCCTTAGACAGGCAGTCCCCTCGGTTAAGTTAGCCTTACATTACCCCGTATTAACGAGGGTCAAGTTGGGTTAATTGTCGCATTCCCACGGCGAGTCACTCGCTGAAAATCCGCTCGCGGGGGAGACTACATTAACGTAGTTACGCGAACCCGGCACGAAGAAAGTCGATTAATTACCCGGTTTTATCGTCGACTCCGTCATAATTTCCCTCGGCCGACTCGCACGTCGGTGCGAGCGCGCGCGCGGACGAGATAGTTGGCACGTCTTTGCCCGTTCCGATATCGGGGCGACTTCCGCGACAGCCCGTTTTAGGATCGACACCCCGGGGTTTCTCATCGAACTAAGTTTCATTGTTGGTGACGTATGCTTCCCCGTTTAGGGGACAAGTTTCGGAGATGGCTTCCTCTAGAGCCAGCGGCACGAAACTCCCGCGGCGCAAAGTCTGGCTCCGAGTTAGATTAAGCCGTGGCCAGTAAGCCACCTTCAGAAATTGCTCGTTGCCCCTCGGATTTCATTAGCGTTCCGAGGGAATCTCATATTCCGCAAAGTGCTTTTCGGGAAATTTGCGGCTCCGCCGCGCCGTGCGTCGTCGTGAGGCCAAGCCGAAAAACTCGTCGGCGATGTTCGGCGCGCGAGCGTGGCCGGGGCACGCGACGATAGTCGCGAATTTCGGATTGAGCCGAGACGGGGCACGCGAGTCGGGCCCGAGAATTTTCGCGCGTCGCCGACATTGCTGGCGGCTCGAGTTTTCTTTTCGTCTTTTTTGGTTTCTTTTTGTAAAGAGGCCCGGCCTAAAGAACGACGCTGCTAGCACGCGGCCCGCGCCGCGTCCGTTCGTTTCCGGCAATTTATTTTCCTTTCGGGCGCGACCGGAAATCAATACCGGCTACCAGGGCGGGAAGTCAGATTTTTGTTTCACATGTAATCTGCGACGAGGAATGTACGAGTGGCTCGTCGAGTTCCGCCAATAATTCGAAGGTCACGCGAGCCTCCGCCATTGCCCTCTCTCTCGCTCTCTCTCTCTCTCTCTCTCTCTCTCTCTCTCTCTCTCTCTCTCTCTCTCTGTTGCTGTCGATCGGTCGGGGCCAGTTCGTTTCGTCTCTCGGAGCCCTACTTCGGAATGAGGATGAGGAACGTCGAACGTTTAAAGACCTTTGATGTTCAATTGCCTGCCAGCCATGAATGCCGCTGGTCGAGGCCCACCCCTCAGAGTTTGAGTGTGAATTTCGTCGATCGTCGCACGATTAAAGCGCCGCGCATTCGTGGGGCCAGGAATTGAGAGTCGCTCGATATCGGGCCGCGTCGAGTTTCGCGTGATAAAATTAATCGGATGTTCAAAATTGCCCGATAACGCGAATTTCGTCGGTACTCGCGACACCGCTGATATTTCTTTCCTTATCCTCGTAGCAACGAGACCGACTCTCATCGTAATGTTAACGAAATGTTTTCTGATTGATTTATTGTGCTAAGAAATTAGGGGATTGGGAAGAAAAACACAAACCACGTGGCATAATTCCTAATAGTTTCAATGATATGGCGAAAAATAGGTGACAGTCCACTTCTAAGTATGTCACTTTTTTGTGGCCTTTATTCTACATCTAAGTACAATATATTATATTACTTATAGCCAACCACTATGACATGCAAAATCTAAATACTCACACTTTTCATGAAAATTTGTTGTGTGTGCGGTGCCTTCTCAGAAACGTACACGTCACTCATACTTTCGAAATTCAGCACTCAGCGTATTAGACAGGCGCAAGCGTGGGCGCGTGCTTATATTTACACGACAAAGCCGGCGAATAAATCCCTTCCGGAATTTCATCGTCGTTAATTTCATCAATACCGGCTCCCCCGTTCCCATAGTACTTCGCGAAGGATTTTGACAGGGAATCCGATTACGGGGAATCAGGGTTCGGAAACCGTGAGAGCGGAAATATAGCAAAATTAGCTGTTTACCGGTTGCCGGTGTCTTTCTTCTCCCGTCTCGTCGGCTCGATGCCGGATTCCCGAGGGTCCTCCACATAATAAGACATTTTCCCCTGAAATACCGTCGCGGCTGGCGGACAAAAGCAGCCGCGATACGCTCGATATCGATGTCAGATTTCAGTCGATGTTTATCGTTTAATGTCGACGGGACAAAATCCGCGGAATTACGCTTCCCATAAGTATTCCGGGGACGATCGCGGCTTTAATTCTCGAAATCCCGGCAACATTATCCTTCGGGAATAGGAGGCTTTGCACGCCGCTTCGGCTGTCGTTCCCGCGGCCCATTCACCTGGATCGCGGCCGGGAGAAGCCATTTTTCGCGCGGCGCAACGCTCGTCCGCATTCGCGCCGACTCGTTGACCAGCGCGCGGTAATCTAATCCTATCCGAGCTTAGACACAATCGGGCTTAATAGCCGTGCGCTCGGATTAAGCCGTCGGCCATTGGAGTCGCGCCGAACTATTGTCTTTCCGGCTTGTCCACAAATCAGCGGAGAAACGATGCGGAGATTAACGTTGCGGATTGCGAATCGCAATTCGTTCGCCATCCGGGCTCCGCTCTTCTCCTCTTCCATTTTCGCCGCGAATGGACATTCCGACGCGAAAGGCAGAGCGACTGCGAAAGAGGTCGGGGTTGGCTGCGCGGCAATAGAGAGGCATTCGACACAGAGAAAGACAGGGAGAAATACAGAGAGAGGGAGAGAGAGTGGCTGGATGGTATAGAGCGGCGACAGGAGAGAATTACAGTTGTCGGTAAATGGATTAGCTGGACAGATATTACGAGCGCAGGGGCTCTTTGATGAGCGCCAGTTCGTTTATCGTTAATTTACAACGGTATCTGCCCCCGCGACCACTCACCCCTGTCTACCCCGTCTGCACCGTCTACCCCGTCACCCCCGTTTTACCCATTTTACCCGTGGCCCCAAGCGGTACAGACCTCCGCCCCCACCTCCTCCTCCCCCCACCCCCCTTCTCCACCCCCGAGTACCTGCCTCGCGAATCTCGGCGCCGACCGGAACTCCCGCGAGCGCACCGCGTGCACACCACCCACTCGCTCCCAGCCCGCTCGGCCACCAATTATTGCGTTGCTAATCGATTGGATTATCAAAGTTTTGATAACGCATCGAGCTCTTCCGAACCCAGCACTCGGCACACCCTCGACACACCGACCTTCCATTCATCCCCCTCGTCGTTACCAACCCCCGGCCATCTCTTTCTCCCTTTCTCTCTCTCTCTCTCTCTCTCTTCCCTTCTCTCTCTCTCTCTTTTCACGTCCCTCTCTCCGCCGCCCCGCGCCATGGCAAATTATTTGCTCCGACGAAGCATGAATTCCAACCGTAATTACATTTCGCCTGATATTCAATTAGAATTACTGACTCGTCCCGGCGTGCCTACGAGAGACAGAGGTGAGAGAGACAGAGAGAGAGGAGGGCAGAGGGGTGGTGAGCGAAAAAGAGTGCCGAAGAAAGTGGGTGGAGAGAAGAGCGATAAAGGAATGTGCAAATTGCCACGATTTCGTCGACGCGCGACGATGACTTTTATTCGATGAATAGAAAGGCAGAAATGTTCCCCTCGAACGTCACGCGCTTCCTCGGCTGACTATACTCTGGAACTATCACTGAACGAGAACCTCGATCAGTCCACACTGACGTACCGCCCCAGCATCCGATTTTCCGCGCGGCCACCCGTCGACGCTGAACGGCGAGTGTAATCGAGTCCCGCGACATTGCCACGCACTAACGAATCTGGCAACAAGTTAATCACGTCGAGGCGAGCGGCAGCCGCGCCTACGCAGCCTCCGAAAGTGACGAGGAAATTAGGCGTTCGCGGCAACCGGGAGACCCCCAAAGAATCCTCTTAGCGCGCTTTGAGCGGAGACACGTAGTCGGCGAAAGTTTCGCATCATATTCGACGCCCCGGAGCTTTGGGGGGGGGGGGGGGGGGGGGGGGGAGGGCTCCTACTCGGCGCCGACGAGACGTCGGAAATGAGCGTCGTACGTGTCGCGCGGTCGCGAGCGGCCGCGTGCCGTCGGCACGGCCGCCTGCCAAGAATCGCCCGGCGAATCGAACTTCCCACGGAGTTAATCACTTTCGCCGAAGATCGCGGCGCGTCGCAGCGCGACGCCATAAATCCCGAATCCAGGACGACGGGCATCTGGTTTCGAGCCGTTTTTCACCGAACGCCGGAGCGTCGGTGTGCTGGCCGCCACTGCTGCTGCTGCTGTCGTACGTGTGCGCTCTCGGCGTCTCCCTCCCACCCTGCCGTCCCTCCTTCTCTCTCCGCTCGTGGACAGATTACCGTAGCACTACTGGCAGTCACACGCCCGGGGGCTCCCGAGGGAGTTTAATTTGCAGTAATGGGCGCATCCTCGCACGAGCGAAAGATTAAAAGCACCCACCGCCAACTCTCCAACCCCTCCCCCTCTCCCAGCAGCGTCCCTTCGGCCGGGCTAGGACTGCTGGGAGGTGGGAAGGGTCGGTTTCCTCTCGCCCTCGCTCGCCATCTTCTCAACTCGCCGACCAAATGGCTGTACATCCCAGCTGCCCGTCAGAAAGGAACCGGTTCAGATACCATTTAGCAGCTTCTCCGCGCTTTATCTCCGCTTCTCCTTGCCCACCCACCCCACCGGCCTCGTCGCCACCTCGACTCATCCCTGCTCCCTCCCCGTGAACCCTTCGTTCACCCCCATGAGCCGACGAGTCTCGCAGTCTCACTGCTCGCCTGATTAAATGCGAAATTCCGCTCAGTTCTTTCGCGTTCGTCAGTTCGAGCTCCACCTCCCCCTCCCCTTCTGTTCTCGCTTCTCTTATTCCGTTGCTTCTACCCTCCCTCCTCCCTTCTGATTCTCTATCTCCGCTCTTCTTATTCCTCGGACGAACGAGTTGTTTCTCGACCCTCCTTTTCCGGCTCTCTCTCTCTCTCTCTCTCTCTCTCTGTTCTCTTTCCGCGAACTCACCCTCCTTCGCTCCGCACGCTCATCCTCACACAAGCTCCGTTTTCTCGTTGCCGCGGCCCTGTGAGGCTGCCGCGCGGATATTGCCTCGCGTTACCATCGTGAAAGGCGCTTACATCGCCGTGGATATTTGTTTAACGCTAATTGGAAAATGCTTCGACCTCGCTCGCTCGCCGTCTCTCTTTTCCCACCGCCTCTCGCTCCTTTTCTCTTGTTTCTCTTGTTCCCGTTCCTCCTCCCCCTCCCCCTCCCCCTCCCGCCGGCCCCCTTAGCCCTCGTAACGCGCCGGCTAGAAGTGGTACACGGGTATACGAGCTGTGCATATCGCGTATTCGACTCCAGTCTACCCTCAGTCGCGTTTCGTTCTCTTTCCTACCCTCGCTCCCCGCTCCCTTCCTTCACTCTGTCTCTCTCTCTTTCTCTTTCTCTCTGTCCGTGCCTTTCTTACTTCCTTTCAGACGCGACTCGCAAGAACTTTGGCACGCTTCGCTCTTGCAGGCCTTCTTCCGCCCGGCGACTCCTTCGCAAATGCTACACCCTGATACCCGGCCCTGCCATAACACGCGGCCATAGTAAGCGCTCGTACCATCTAGCGCGTCCGTGTGCACACGCTCGCCGCGAGTTACAGTCCGACGCGCGTATTACGGGGCGCGCGCGTAATTTTCGCGAACGATGGAAACTGCGACGGGCGATTAATTCGTGTCGGCGCGAGGGGAGGTGTCGGGCGCGCGTGCCGTTCTTCAAAGTTACAGCGCGGCTTATAAATATTACGGAGGAGCGAGGGCAGGTAATCCAGGCTGGTTCTCCGGGCGTTTGTTCCTCGGCGAAGTTGAATGCGGATCGCGCCGGCAGACGGAAGCGAGTTTTCATCAGTTCGTGCCCCCGGGGCTGCAAAATGCCGGCATTACTTCCTGCCTTTGACGCGCGATGATTCATCGTTCGCGTGTCATTTGTCTCAATGCAGTCCCGTTTGCCTCTTCGACGGACGAGCTGGGATGAACAACATCTCGCGCTCTGTTCGGAATCGAGCCCCTCGCTGAATAAGAAATTGATTGGAAGTTCGAAGCGTTCTACTTGACCGTCGATCAGCGATTTGCCGAATGCTCTGCGACAACTGGGCCACGTCGGTGGCTCGCGCGACGCCGAGAAACACTCGCGGCACACGTGGCAAGAGCGATAGTGGCGGAAATCACGGAAACCGTCGCGTACAAAGTACCCTTCACGACGTGGCAGGCTACGAGACGAGCTCCAGGGTTTAATTGTCGATTAATGGAGGGTCTCGAAAGAGAGGGGGCGAGAGGGGGGTGGGGGGTCGGAGTGGAGTGAGAGGAGCTCGAAGCACGAGGGGCCAGGGATCGTAAATATTGCAACGTAGCCCGTACGAAAGCTTCCTCCCACACTCCGAGCGCGCAGAAGGTATAATGCGGGGTATGCATACTGGCGGGCGACGCCAATTTGTTGGAGCTTGTCGTGTGCGTTGCTCCTGGAAGCAGGGTTGACGTATGTAGGTCCGGCGACGAGTGTGCACGAACAGCGGCGGGTCCATTTTATCGAATGATTTATTCAGAACATGATCATTAATGGAAGAACATTACTCTCTCGTCAGGAATCAATAGACGCTGGGGCGAAACAGGGCCGGCGGTGGATGAAGAGGAAGAGAGAGAGGGAGGGCGCGTTCGCTAAAGGATAGAACACTCGACGCTCTCCTCCTCTCTATCCATACGTAAGCCCGCTCCTTCCTCCGCGTTCCATCAACCCTCAAATCCCCCCGCCTCGTCTTCCGCCCCTGCGCCCCGGCGCATTTTCAACTCCACTAAATCATGGAAACAAAACCGAAACAAACCAAAATAAATTGCACGGGTAATGTATTCAGGCTGCAAATGATTATTCCAGATCCGTCGGTTTCAGCCTGCCTGCGGCTTTCCGCAAACCACCGCGCTTGCCATTCCCCGATCCTCGCTGGCCTACAGCCGTCTCCCCTGCAACCCTCCCCGTGTCCTTCCACCCTCTTCCACCCCCCTCCTGAACCCTGTCCTCCTTCACCACACATCGCTGTTCGCTCTCGCGTGTCCGCTCCTGCGTTCAGAACTGTCCCTCGACCTCCTATTAGATCTCGTCACCCGGAACATAATTAGCTCCATGACAACCCGTTCGGGAATCGGTTATCGGAGGATACTTCTCCATTCGAAAGCGTGGCTGAAAGCCATCGTGTACGCTAACGCGAATATTCCGTCCGCCGCCGCCACCCTGCGGTGGCACCGTTTCTGTTTCTATCATATTGTAACGCACGATATTGTAGGCGATTAGTTCGCAACGGGGCTGATTAGTATTTAACACTGGCAGATGTCATTCCACGTGTTATCCCGCCGGTACGTGTGTCTGAGATCGTTGTCGGGTGTAATTTACAGCCAGCGCCGGCCGGAACATTTTCCCCGCAATTTGCAGTAATAATTGCCGCATCGATTTCCGCGACTTCCGTAATTGGACGTATCGCGGGACGCAGTCGAGGTCGCCCTCGAAGTTACGGCCGTGCGTTTGCGCGAGTGACAGTCTGCCGCGAACTCTGTCGGCGTGCATAAACTGCAGCGCGTTGCGTTACAATAATTCCTTGTCTCACAATTTTCGAACGGAACCGGGCCTCTCGAACATTCCCAACAGTTCCAACTGATTCGTCCTTCAAAATCCGATGCCTCGCGATAAGAATACCGAGACGCGCTTATCGATGCCACGACCCCATAATTGAACGCATCACTCTGCACGCGCTTGCATCAAGCCCACGACGTTTGCGCGTGAGACACAGTGACACCGACTCGACGACGACGTCTTAGCAAAGCTCCTCGCGTGTCCCTACGCACGAGTCACGAGTCTGAATCTCGAATGGCGCGTCTACGGCACAGCTGCGCCAGATAAAGACGAGCGTATGCGGAACAGAGGCCGGTAGAGGAAGAGAAGCGCGGATAGGTGAGGATATAGGCACACACGTAGCCACGCATCGCGGCACACGTGACAGGCTTGGCTCTCCGCAGTGACAAGATTAAGGAGCGGGGTATTTACCCGGACAAGATGACAGCTTCGGGGACGGAGTCGAAGCAACGGGACGGCAATGCGCTGGAGATTTATGATTGCTGGAGCGCGGCCCAGACGCCTCGTGTGGGTGGCGGAATGTAATAGGCAGGCCGTTGTCTCCCTCGGGGCACCGGGCGAGACACGGCAGACGGGAATTCGAAGGTTCCCGTAACACGGCCCTAATAGCTCGTTTCAACATGTTCCCACGCCGCACTTTTTCACCCCGCTACGTGTGCGTCCGTGTGAGAGTGCTGCGCCGCGCGCGATGACGAGGCAAGTTGAGGTGCGCTGGACTGATGCTGAGACGTCGATTATGAGGGCAGGTCGGAGTCGGCGTCCGTTAAGACGTTGACGGATGTTGACGTGGGTCGTTTTATTGAATGGTTGTAGGATCCGGTCTTAGTTCTCGGGGAGTGTTTTGGTAAAAGTATGATTTATTGGGTAATTTACGGATCACACGTTCTGTATCTGCTGTTTTACAGAATACTTTTTATAAACTGTCTCAGAGATTATGTATACGAATAGCTTTGGACAATTGAGTTGAGGAAAGGGTAGAATCGACTATGTGACGTCGTATGTGGGGAAAGTAATGATGGAGGTTCGTATGTGATCTTCTTTGAAAATGTGAAGGTAACTGCTCGTCTCCATCCACGGATTACCTTTGTTGTTCAATATACTATCATACTCTCTGCACGCATTCTCAGACCGATTTACAATATACATTTCATTCGTCATCCACGCGCACGTTCCCACCTAGATGCATCATGTATCAATCAAGTGTCTTATATCGTCATGCAAATTAGACATTCTTCCCATAGGTATCAGTCCGTTCTCACTGACACACGATATCGTCTCGCGTAACATTGCGATTCCAGACACATCTCCAGGAGGTCTCCCACACGGACTTTCAGTCTTTCAGTCCCTGAATTCTACGACCTCCACGTCGATGTACTCTTACTCGAATCACTTCGCCCGTCCGCCTTTCGATTCATTGAACATTCGCGAAGTGCATATGAACGGTAGAAAATGTCGGCCGTGTCCCGGCCTCGTGGATGTTGAATGCGCCTACGGAGGGGCGGAACCGGGAAAGGCGACGAGGATAGAGAAATAGATGGAAATGGGGGCAGACGGCGGCAGGAATGAGGGGGCTAAAAGTCGGGCTAAAAGTCAAAGATTAAATCCGCGTCGGTAATTCGCTGGAAGAGATCGTACAAATTCGCCGGGGAATAAATTCTCCGGGAAGTTCACGCTCTAGAGATTCCTCCGACGCGGTATGCGTGGGCGTCCACGTACACGCGCGGCGTACGAGTGAGCGCGCATGTAGATCCGTATGGTAGATACAGCGACAACGGTTGCCGAGATAGGGAAGAAACAACGAGATCGAACGAGTGAGAGACGGATGTGAGAGAGAGAGAGAGAGAGAAAGAGAGAACAAAAAAAAACAGATTGGCAGAGAGGGAGATAAGAACGTCTCCTTTTTCCACACTAGCCAATTTATGTTTGCCGAGCTCGAGCAAATGTTGAGAGACGGGTAGCGGCTAATAACGTGGGCCTGGGATAAATGAATGGGCAAGAGCAAGACAGTCGGCGGAAGGACAGAGGAAAATAGGACTGGTTTCGTGATCGCTGCTGCTGGAAAGCGAGCGAGGAGAGCGAAGCGAGAGGGGTGGCTTTGAAGAGATGCGCGAGATCGGAGAGAGAAAGTGACGTGAGACGAAAGAGGGGCGGAGGGGGTTGCTGGGGATGCAGAAGGATGGGACGGGAACGAGAAGGGGCACGAAGGGAGAGGTATGGGGAATAAGAGGATGGTCCTTAAAAGTTCGAGAAGAGCCGCTCTCTACCGGCGGCAGCCAGAGCGGGAGTTGTTATCTAATTTTACTCTCAACGCTTCTTCGATTTATTCGCCAACTTCTCGTCGCATTACAATATGCTGCTAACGGAGCCCGGATCGTCCCCCGCCGCTGGTTCTCTTTCACCCTTCCCTCGTCTCGCTTCTCTTGCTTCAGGACTCTTCTACCGTCGCACTCTCTCTCTCTCTCTCTCTCTTTCTCTCTCTCTCTGTCCCTTCGCTCCCCCGTCAAAGTCTACACCCTACACCTTGCACTCCGTGCCCTTGCAACCCTCTTCATTTCGCCTTCCGACACTCCTCGTCCTTCTCTCGCTCGCCTTTTCCCTCGCCTCATTCGAGCCGGCCTCTTTTCACACCTTACCGACTCGCGCTTCTTTTTTTATTGTTCCGCGGCAGGAAATCGATTCGCTCTCGATGAAAGCAGCGCGCTTTGATCTCGGCCCTGACGAGTCGATATTATTCCTTCGCTTGTAACGAGCGCAGTCCATGTATTCGAAGAACGTCCGGTACACACCCTCTGTTCCGAGATACCTAGGTTAATTAGAGAGCCTCACATGAGAAAGACGTACATATCGTGGCACGCACTTACAGCCTCCCCGAGCCGAGCGGCTCGGAATTGAAGCGTATGTGTTTCAAAGCGGAATCATTTTATTCGTGCCTGCCGAGCGGAGGCCGACATCTGCGGCGTCCCTTTATGGAGCGGATCCCGGCCTTTTTCCACGGCGCACGTACGTACGTGGGGAGACGCGAAGCACACGGGAAGGCAGGGAAAAACGAAGGGAGGTGGAGCGCGTTATAGTATCCGCGTTATATATGCACCGGGCTCTATGGCGCAGCGTAGCGTAAAATAAAAGAAGGAGAACAACGGGCAACAACAAGCGCCGGGGCATAATCACGCGCGGAAGATTATGCGGACCGTATCACCGAGCCAGGCGGCGTGTAGTAGATATTACTTACGTCGACTATGGTCGAGGGATGCCACCGGCACTCTTCCCTCCGCACCCCTCCCACCCCCCGTCGCTTACCGGCGTAGCCACGTCAGCCGTGAACGTCTTCAGAAATTTGTTACGGATGGTGGGAGGCAATTTTCATCGGGCGAGCACGATATTAAGTATTGCCAGTCGGCCGCTTTATCGCCGATTACGCCGACACGCGGGTCTGTGAAAAATGTGTTGTCCCGCTGAGCGAAATGGAGCAGCCTCGATACGCGAGAGCGATTACGCTACGTCGGCCCGAGCTCCCCGAAGCATTAATTAGCTAGTCGCAAGGTGCGATGCCGGGCGAGCGTCGAGGCGCAACTTTGGCGTCGGTGCTCTGATTATGCTGGGATTTGCGCTGTGATTCGTCGGGCAAACACTTTCCTGCCGAATGTGTTTTGTCGGCGGGAATTAGATGTTGCCGGGGCGAGTCTCGGATTAACTTCCCATCGATTAAATTCCGTCCGCGGGAGATCGTATTAAGTGGACCGCCGATGGCCGGCCCCTCGATCTTCCTCGATATCGGCGACAAGCCGACGTCGACGACGTCTGCGGGGACAATCAGAGATCATCGATCTTCCCCCGGACGTTCGCCTCAATCCTACAAGCCTTCGAGGCCTGAGCCCGCGCGCAGACGTCCGCGTAAAGCGGCTGTCCCGCAGAAAGAGAAATAGTGGAGCTGTGCAGTCCGATGGCGGACAAATGTTTTCCAATCTGTCCCGCTCGCATCCGTCACAAAGGAAACTGTCGACGTCCCTCGCGTGCTGCCGGCTGTAATCGGTCCTCGCGCTGGCGGATCTATTGTCCAATTTTCTCCGCCCCACTGCATCTTCTCCGGCCGCTTTTACGGGACGCGACCACGTTTGTAAACTATTTTAATTACGCTTCTGTAACCGTTTGCCTCCCCTCCCGCGCAGCCCGCGATCGCTTCCGGATCCCGCTCGCCACTCCGAACTGTTTCGGCATTTTTGTCCTTTACCCGGGGTCCACGCCAGTCCGAATAGTTTGCCGCGAATTCGGAAGGGGAACTCGACAAAAGTCGCCGCGGTCCGGAGAGCGGTCAAAGGTTCCGGCTATGTAGATGGTAAGTTTCGTCGCGACCGACGACCTACCGCCCGTTTTATACGATATTCGAGAGTCCTCGTCGCCGAAAATGGGTCGCTTCCGGCGGCGGAGCAGCGACTTTTGGCCGACATTCTTCGGACGAACGGAGACGGTGAAGTGGGTAGTTCGATCAAACGAACGAAACGTAAATTGCCCATCGGGAGAAAGTCGCTCGTTAGACCGGAGTATCCCACTCGTCCAATTAACCGTCATTATCGCGTAACGAACAGGCTATATTTCAGCGGGCTCGGGGCCAGTTATAACGTTCGAGCGGCTTGAGAGGGTGGGTGGGGGTTGGGGGGGGGCGAAAAAAAGTGTTCATCTGTCCGCGCGGTTGCATCCGCTCCCGGGTTGCGCTCGGAATCGTTATAAATTCGTTAACGCGGCGCGAACAAAAAAGTTGCTCCGCTGCAAATTAAAACGCGACGCAGAGTCCGGTCCCGAAACGCGTGGCCCGCGGATTTTTTTCGCCACCGACGACGCGGCCGCGGGGGGACAAAGAGTCGAGACGCGGAAAATGATGAGGGCGCGCGCGACGGATGAAAGGGGGCCGGGTGGGGGGGTGTAAACGAAAAAGAAAAACGGGGACGGGGTAAAAAGAAAAAAGTGCGGCGGAAATAAAGAGAGGTATATCGGGCGCCGAATTTTCGGGGCAAAATTCGACGCAAATTCTTCCCGGCCGGTGCTTACACGTGTAACGCTCATCGAGTTCACTCTAGTGCGGACGGGCTGTTACGTATGATCAAAGCCGGCGTGTACTGTTACGTACATTCGATCCCCTTCTACCCGCCCGGCTACCACCCCTTGTGCCCTCTTCTACCCTCCGCGCCGGCACTCCAACCCTCCCGCCGCACTTCATACCCCCACAATCGACTCCCCCAGCGCCTCTGTCATCGTACGTGTGCGCTTCAGCCGCGCTATTTGCATATTACCGGCGTGCGGCGTGCCGGCAACAGGCTATCGAAATACCTCCACCCCGTTCCATCTTTGTCTTTCTCCTTCGAGAGCACTCTCTCTTTCTCTCTCACTCTGTCTCTCTCTTCAATTCTCTTCCCTTCTCTTGCTTTCCCTTTTATCGTCTGTCCTTTGTCTCTCTTGAATACTACCACTTTGTCTTTTTGCCCTTTTGTCTATCTCGCCTCTCTCTCTCTCTCTCTCTCTCTCTTTTTCTCTCGTTTCCCTCTTTATTTCACGTACTTTCCTTCCATCTGCATGCAGAGAAAAGTGCAAAAATTCCTCTCGCGTGCCGAAAATTTCAAAGCGCCGCGCGCGCTATTTCGGAATTGTAAAATTGTAAAGCTGCTCTCTGGCCAGGATTGTGTGTGCGTCCTCGAGGGCGCAGCGGCTGGCGGCCCGATGATTTACGAACAAATACATTTTTTCCTCCGCCACCGCGGTGGCGAGTCGTACGACTTCGTCGGGGCGAAGTTTTCCAGGCGTGCGGCTCGATAAATCGAAGCGAACGGGGCATTCGCGGCGGCGTAAATGGAGGGCCGAAGCACGACAGATGCAGCCGCGACATTATCGATATTTACACGCGTACACGGTCGCACGCACGTACCTTTTTCCAGCGAGCGACACGGCGCGAGGTTGCCTCATAAAAGTTAAGGACGACATATTCCGCGGAGAAGTAGTGCGACGGGGGGCAAAAGGGCAAAATCTTCGTTACGACGATTGCGGGAAATTCTAAAGTAGACAGCTGACGAGTTCAGACTCCCTGTACGTGCGACTGTCATCCGCTCGCGGATGTGTACACACCCTGCGCGTAGTTCCGAGTAAACTCCCACGACTTAGTTCGCCTGTCTCGCGAGTTACCGTGCTCCGTATCGATTTAAAACTTTAACTATCCTTATAATCACATATTGCGAAGTTGGCCCGTGTCCTCCTCTCTCTCTCTCATTCTCGTCTCGTCCCCCAGCCCCCGTATCTCATCCCCGACTCCTCCGTCCACCCCGTTCTCTCGCCAATTTCCCCCCTACCATGAAGGCCGAGTCGAGTTCGGGTCGTTGACGAGCCTCGTCCAACCAGCCGTCGTCCACGCCACGGGGTTAAAAGAGGCGAGAGGAAGAGGAAGAGGAAGAGGACGACGGCGGGGTGGGGCGCACTGTGAGGGACTCGGCAAAGTTCCGAAGTTAAAAATTGTTTAAATTGTCGGTTAACTGTTAGCCGCCGGGGCTAATGAAACGTGGAGCCCCGACTATCAACCCCCCCCTCTCTCTTCTTTCAGCCCCGCGCCACCCGCTGCTCACCCTTTCGCCCCGAACCACCCAGCTCTTGCCACCGGCTTGCCTTTTGACCCCGTCAGTTCGGTACGACCGCACGAATCGAGGAAGCGAGGGAGAAACTTCGCAATCACCTTTTCTCTCTCTCTTCCTTTTTCGTCCCTCCCCCAATCGACGTATCCGCGTCTTTGTCCCACTGTCCCTCGCGCCACTCAACGTGCCACCGACGTGTCCCATTCGTACCATTTTAACCCGCGCGACCCCGAAGACGTTCTCCGCGCGGACATTGATACGTTCTGGACTGTCAACATAATCACGCGCGTCGATGAGTTCGCGTCGTTCCGCGTTAAAATTCACCCCCACCTCCCCCCCAGTGACGCTTCCTTCGGAATTGAAACATCGTTCCAGGCTCTTCCGGGACTGGGAATCTTTCGGGATTGAGAGCTTAACCGCAGCTTAACCGATACATCGAGGGTCGATGTGTCGAGCCACTGGAACTACAGCTTAAGACATCGAGCAGGATCCCCAACAGATTAGCATGTTAAACCATATAAGACCGATCGTTATGTCACCCCTCCTCCTGCCCACACCTTCCCGTCTCATCCCATTGAATGGGGCGGATTGTGAAAAAATGGTGGAAAAAAAAGAAATCTCCGCCAGCTACGTGCAGCGCAGTTAAAGGGTTAAACGCGTAGACAGTGTTCCGGGTACGTGGAGACGGAAGAAAAGGACTGAATAGCGGAGGGTGGGCACGGGGGGAGGGGGTTGTTCCCTCATGAGAGCTGAAACGAATGGGGGACCCGAACCGTTCTGACAGACGGGTTGCAGGGGCGGCAAGAAGATGAAAACCAGAGGAACACCGCGACGCGGAATGCAACTGTACGTGCGCGCACGATTCTCCTGTCGCATTCGCTTCTCCTCGCCTCCCACCTGCCGCTCCATCATGCCATAGCTGCCGGGATATTCGCAGGAATCCCCTTTCATCCGCTCCCCTCGACCCCGGCCCGTCTTTCGTCAACCTTTATCCCTGATCCGATGATGTCGTGCTTTTTACAATGCATTCCCGAGGCTCGTTACTCCCGGAAACGCCCCGCGGAACTCGCCGCCAGTATATTTCCCGCGCCACTCGAGCTTCGGGACGTACGCGCGCTACGGTTTATAATTAGTCGGACGATTAAGAAGGTAATAACGAGCTTCGCCGGCGCGCTTTCAGGAGGCGACCCCGCCAGGCACTAAATATGCGAAATATCCGGCTCGCATCAGAAATATCGAGTCTGACGGCGCAGCGCTGCGTGGAATTAACTCGGGCATGCTTCCGGCACGAGCGACGCGGAATTTTACGAGGCAGGACAAGCGATGAGTCCTGCCGGTCGAGAAGTTATTACGGAACTTATAATCAAGGAACTCGCCGGAAAGTTCTTAATTCGTCCTGCCGCCGCGGCGCGTTACAGCGAAATGTCCTATCGTTACGCTCGCCCGATTGTTTCCGTATTTCCCGAACGCGCCGCCGGCCGCGACTCTCTGGTACCGGGGGCTCGTTAGTTACTGCGCACTAGTCGTCGGATTATGCCGTATATCCCGCCGTTTCCGGCTTCATTCGCGGATAATACTCGAAGGGGGAAGTAATGGGTAACTACCGTCTGAATCGAGTTCACGGTAAATCTGCGAAGGGTCGGTCGCGCACCCCTTCTCGTTCTTCCTCTTCTTCTTTCCCGTTGGCCCTGTTTTTTTTTTCTTCCCCTTGTCCGTGCACGCCGCGGAAAGGAATAGGGAAATATGTGCGTACGCTGTACATGGATGAGGACGTCTTCGGGAATCGAGTCACGGATATCGCGTTTGAGGAACTGAAGCGTCTCTAGGCTTCCGAGAGCTGGGATTCGCGGATAATCCGGCCGAGGCTTCGATCCTGCCGCGATGTTAAACGACGTCGGGTGGGAGGCGGAAGATGCGAAATAATGCGGATTTGCGTTTGGGGGGAAGCGCGAAGTTTAAAGAACGTTACGGTTTTTGGATTGACAAGGAAGAGGTGACTGGCGTGCGGTCTGATTTGTTTTTGGTGGACTAGAAGCAAATTGTGGGATAATCGTTGCTCGATTGCGCGGAAACGAAAAAGGAAGATGCTGAGTTCGAGTTGGCTCGAGGTAAACGTAATTTAGTTGAGTGCGTTTGGTGGACAAAGCGCAAAGCTTACGGAACGTGTCGCTTTTTGGATTGACGAGGATGGGGCGACGTCTGGCGTACGGGGTGTCTGGTTTATTTTTGGTAGACTAGAAGCAAATTGTGTGATAATCACTGCTGGATGATGCAGAAACGGGGCAAGACGAGACTTAGCCCGAGTTTAGTTAGGAAACACAATTAAGTTGAGTGCGTTTGGTAGACTAAGCGCGAAGCTTATGGAACGTTATAGTTTTTGGATAGATTTTGGGAGAGACAAGGATAAGGTGACGTTTGACTCTGACGTCCGGGGCGCTTGATTTATTTTTAGTACACTGGAAGCAAATCGTGGGATAATCACAGCTCGATGACGCTGAAACGAAAGAAGAAGATGCTTAGCCCGAGTTTAGTCAGGAAACGTGATTAAGTTGAGGCGTTCGAGCTGGGCGGAGGGGGTGAAAAGGCGAGGGTAAGAGGTCGAGAGATCAAATAGGAAACGTAAACGGGACTGGGAAGATAAGAGGAGAAAGCGGCATTCGTAACGGGAGTCCGAGAGTCGTCTGTTCTACTCTACCTCGGCCGATCCCCGTATTTTCCGGTTTCCTTATTTCTTATCTGCCTCGCGAGACTTCAAAAGAACACGGATACCGGCCCGACTGTCTGAATGATCGGGAAAAATGAAGGTAATCCTTGTGGGGCAGCACGGACGCGGAGTATCTTTCGAAGTCCGAAATTAAAGTACGCCTCCGGCTCCTTAAATAAATGTTTAACGTCGAGCGGAAAGCATCGTTCTTCTCGCGAGGCAAGCCACGTTGCCGATAAATGCGGATAAATCGGCTGAAATCTTCGTCGCGGCGCAGTGTGTTTAGCGATCGCGCGATCAGCCAGACTACGCGCGCAAGTAAATTTCTCCGTTTTTCACGCCTCGCGTATTGACCGTGCGGCCGCCGCAGTGGCGGCAGCGGCCTCGATCATTTATGAATATTTACCCCTCCAGTGCCGTTCACCGCCGCTCACCGCGCATCGCGATAAAGCTTTATCACGCCGTCGCACAAAACGCCGGTTATTCCCGAATGTCCGTGACTTATTGCGAAGCCGGTAGGCCGTAAGTTTATCGTGTAATTTACTAGTTCGCCGCCGATATATCGAGCGCGGCCACGGCAACGGAGTCGGCGAAAATTTTCGAACGTTTTCAAATTACTCGGCCGCGCGCGATTCCGCATGCGGCGGCGTCGATTTGCGCCGCTCTAATTTGAGTGGTTCCGAGGGACAGCGAAACCGCGCGCCGTCTACCCGCGGCCGCCGCGACGCACGTTTATCCGCCGTAAATTTCCGCAATTACGGCGCGTCATTAATTTGAACTCTGTAAATTTTAACGCGCGGCACATGTTCGCGCGCTTCCCTCGTTTATAAATCATCGGCGGCCTCGCCACTTTTTAACCCTATCTTTCGCACTCGCCCGGCAAGAAAGGGTGGAAGGAACGTCGGAGTGCCGGCGCACCATAAAACATGACCCTAAAATTAACCGATTCCTTAATTACTCGTTCCGCTTTTCGAGGCCGAACACTTCTATCCGCCCCTCTCCTTCGCGCCGGCACCCCGACCCTTCCGTTCTCCGCTCGGAACCAATCTGCTCCTCATTAACCATTTTGCGTTATTACGCGACCATTTCGTATTCCACGATGGACCGGTCGCTTTTGTGCCGGGCTATATTTGCGCTCGAGCGCGCGCCATTTTAAGCATAACAAGCCCCCTCCGAGGCAAATTAAAAAGTCCGACCGACGGAAGGGGGAGAGAAGGAGGGAGCGAGCGAGGTCGCGTCGGAGTCGTGCAACTAATGTTTTAAATTGGGAAAATCGCGAAAACGGCGGCGCGCCCTTTCACAAAGGCAAATTGCGCGGGGCGCAGCGAGAGCAATCTCGGCTCAATGGCGATATTACGTCGGGTTACACTCTCTCCCGAAGAATGCCAGGCGCGGCTTATCGTCTAACGGAAATCTGATTGAAAACAAGCCGCGCCGGGAGCGAAATTGAAGCGGGCCTGATACGCGCCGCGACGTTCCATGCATGCCCACGCGGGCCGAAGCTAACGAGAAGTGTATCGTTTCCGTAATCAAGAACGCGCACGTAAAAAAGCGTCGTCTGGCCATTAATTAAAAAGCGCCGCTCGGCCGAGATGAGGCAGATGCGAAGTAGAAAATCGGGGGTGGCCTGCCGAAGAAGCCCAGGCCTCACCTTCATCTCCGACTCCGTCCCAATCCGACCCGGCGACCGCCAATTCTCCGCATCGACACCCCTTCCATTATCCGCCGTCCAATTACCATTACGCGCTGCCATAATTCTGCGAGAAGGCGCCGGCCAATTATCCGCGCGACCCTCGCTAATTCTTCGCGTCAATATCCGGTGCCGTCGATACGTATCGGTAACGAGGAAGGTACGAGGGCGCTGGAAAGGTGGGAGCGGGCCAGAGCAGGCGTGGATGGGCCGAAAGGATCGACGCAGAGAGAGAGAGAGAGAGAGAGAGAGAGAGGGATAGATATATTGTCACGGATATTACCCGCTGTGTCGGGAACACGTCGTCTCCCGGCGGTCACGATCGTCGGAGTGTTTAGTCTAGTGTCTCCCCCGCTGTTGTGACAATCTATCCGCGCGCAAGCACAAAGACAGCGAAACGTTAACGCCGGCCGGGCCCCGATCCACGTATTATAGATAGAGGCGGGTGGGCGGGCGGACGGACGGACACGTAGCGCCGGGGGAGTCCCTCGGAACGAAAGGGGCTTACGAGGGGGGTGAGAGGCATCGCTGAGAGTCGGGGGTGGGACGGGGGACATGCAGGAGGAGAGGCTACGTACGTGTTTGGGATTACGGCGATCAATGCGGTAAGCCTTGTTTGTTTTGCTGGACCCACCCACACACATCCGCCCGGCACGGTGCGCACACACGGAAGGGCGCGGATGTGCTAACCCATCGCCGTACCCGGAATCAGTCCTCTCCCTTTCCAACCCCTTTCCAACCCCTTCCGATCCCTCTGTAGATTTCATTCATTGCGCCCGGCACGAATTGCTTCGCAGCCCCGGAGCGCCGCGAATTGAAAGGTCCCCGCAGTCGCCTTTTTCCACCGGCATAACTGTACTACGATTATTAGTTTTCGCCGTCGCCCACTTTACGGCCGCACCGGCGACGGGGGTCACGACTGTCTCCTTCCGATGTCCACGTTCTTGGCTAGCACGGAATAGATGTGCCGGAGGGGATGAATGAATGATGACGGAGCGCTGCGGCGGAAAGTAATGGAGTGTCGTGGATTATAACAATCTTAGGCAACTCCTGGCCGACACTGAAGGGACGTAATTGAAGCTTTACCGTTGCCATCGGCGTCTGCGGTTTCGTTGCGCCGACGCTTTTATTTTCGTCGTATCGTTGACTTTTATAGGAAAACTTTCGCGGTGAGCTGAATCCGAAACGAGAGGCGGTGATAGACACGGCCTAGGCTATGTTGGAGGGACAGAAGCCGGGGAGAATGAAACGGAATTGGTAGGAATGAGATAGAGAGAGAGAGAGAGAGAGAGAGGGAGGAAAGAGAAGAAAAGGAAAATGAGTATAAAGCGAAGACGGTTTGGGAAGAAGGAGCTGGATACGGCAAAGCAGTAGCAATGTTTACGGGAAATTGCACTTTGCAAAGAAACCCTACCGACGTTCTGTGCCCTTCCCCTCGCCTTGTCCATCCTTCCGGTTGCCTCGTCGGGACTATCGACACAACTACACATTCGCAAACATGACGTGCGTGCAATCGTCCGCCTTCTTACGTTGTATCGGCTCGCGATACATCGACGAGCGAAAGGCACAATACGCCCCATGTGCAGTGGCACAGACGTGTACCTATATATGTCTACATGTTACAGTTCCCAGGCCAAGTCTATTTCTTATTATCGTACGTATATGACAGTTTGGGGTAGAAACATTAAGATCGTCTAACCGACTTTTCTCAAGTCCAGCCGCTTTACGTTAATACTCGCAGATCTCGCGTTGAACGAAATTTTTCTATACTAGCTGTGTATATGACATACTTTCTCTCAAGAATCTTTATCTTCTATTTTTGGCGCAACTTCTCCTGAGAGATCACTTCTTTAACGGTTGAATTTCGATTCAGCAACCGCCCCACGCAAATGTACGAATGAAAGAGCCTTAAAAAGACGAGGCTGGGGGTGGAAGGCTACCGTTTGGGACCGGCTGAAACGTCTGAAGGCGGTTTCCAGAAGAGGGTGCCTCGCTTTACGGTTCACAAAGAGGTCCGCACATAAAGATAGCCCACTCATCCGCGAGACAACTCGCCCGTGCGTGTGACCGCGTGTAAGTACAAACACGTATATCCTCTCTCTCCTCTCCTTTCGAATCGAGTTGAGTCGACTGGCTGGGTATCAGGAAAAATGAAGCGGCGTTACTTGCAACAGACTTTCCACCCCTCAGCCGCCTGCGCTTTGCCGTTTGGAAAACGAAACGCGAGGTTAAATCATGAGGGCGACCAATGGCCCGGAAGGGCGGAAAAGGGTGGAGTAAGACAGACAGAAAGAGAGAGAAAGAGAGAGAGAGAGAAGGGTGGAGTTGGAAGCAACGAGACCTCTCTCCATCCAACCTCTCGACCCTACTTATTTCAATAGCTTTCCCTTGCCTCCTTTGAATAAACTACGTCTAATCCGTACACGTGTACGCTCGTATGTGTATGCGCCGGGTAAGCAACCCCTTCGTAAGCGGCCGTTTACAAAATTCGCGCACTAAAAAACGCGAATGTGTCCCGCGTGGGCCGCTCGTTATGCGCGGTGATTCTTAATCACTGCGGCCAGAGTCCTGGCGCGGCTGTGCAGTCGGCTTGCATTCGTTATGAAGCCACCCCACGCGCACGGCCGCGTCGCGGAAATTGAACGTTTTAATATGCTCGGCCCTCAGGTGATTATCGCGCGAATGTAAATGACGACGTAACGTTCGATCTGAGACCGTCTCGCAACTCGTCGCTCCTACCCTGTCCGTCCCTATTATGCGAAACAGTTGACCCGTTACCGAGCGCGCGATCGGCCGTGCGTCATCGGGCGCGAGCGAAATCCGCATCCGAAAGTCCGATGTTTGCTGTCATTCTCATTTTACATTTCAATTTTTGTCGCGTTGTCGATCGTTAACGCCGCGCACCGGCGAATTTGCGTTTTTATTTTATCGCAATAATTTCGAGTGCGCCGGGCGACGCGATTGTCGTCGGTTAGCGACAAGAGAAATTCGCATGAAAAATTGCCTGAAAATTCCCGACTGATGTGCTGGAAATGAAACGATCCACGTCCACTTCCGATACAGGCGCGCGGCGGGAGGGGTGAGCGTAGGTGTGTAACGCGAAATATCACGTCGCCCTGCCAGTCTATCTTTGTTCGCAACACTTGAGCATGATGTATTAACGTGTCCGCCGCAGTAGCGGCACGTATACGCCGTGTCGTAAGCAGCGAGCGTACCTGTTGTTCCTTTGAGAATAATAAACAGTCGACGTGCTTAACGCTTTTTCGTCACACCGCCGCCGCCCGCCGCGATGATAATATCCTGGCAGCGAAATGCATAAGCGACACGCGTCGGCAAGGTTGCCCGCACGCGGCCGCGGCGGCAATATTTCTAACGAAAATATCGTCGACTCCTTTCTAAACGCCCGCCGACTTTTTCATTTCCCCGCGCTCGCCTGGCAAGCCAGGATGCGGCGCGCATATATCGGCCGCCATTATTCGCCGGGCCTATTCTTCATTCTAATTCCGCGCGCCGTGTGTTTTATAGCGGCGAGTGCGTTTCCGATATCCGACCGCTCCTCTTTTTATATTTCTTCTCCTTCGCCGAGGACGGCACCGGGAGGTATTAGTCGGCGCGAACTGGGCTGCGAAATTCTCCGAGTCTGGCACTGAAGTATTTATGAAGGTGCACCCTCCGTACCTCTTTTCTTCCGCGGCCGCACCCCCCCTTTGTCTGTCTCCGCCCACCCCGCGCCACCTTTTCCCACTTTTTCACCCCGCTCCGCTTGTCTCTCGCGCAACCGGAACGGTCCCAACGTGAGAAGTGAGAAGAAGAGAGAGAGAGAGAGAGAGAGGACGCCGAGCGAGTTAATTCGAGGTCCCCTTCGGCATGGGTAGGTGCAAAAAAATCGAGCTTGAGGCGCGCACCATTCTTCCGGACGCTTTTTTCGCCCTTCTTTCCGCGCTCAGGTTACCCGCGCTGGCACTCGCGCCTAATCTTTATCCGATATCTTGATCCGCGTTGTTGGTCGATGAAACGCGCAACGCCCGAACTGGCGTGAGGGAGGCCGAGTGGGCGAGGGGGTGGGGATAGGGTAAATTGAAGGGGTCGGATGGGAGGGGGTCGGTTGTACGGGCGGTGGCTAGAGGGTGAGGCACGGTGAAAAAGTGCAGCGGTAATGCACGCTAGCATGCCAGTACTCCGGGCGGGTAGTGGAAACCGAGTCACCGGCGGGTAAGCATTTTTAATGGCCGTGGTGAACCCGGTAATAACCCGATGCGACGTATAAAAGAAGGCCGCGATTCGTATCGGCACGACAGCCGCTGTCTCGTAACAGATTCGATCGGCGTAATTACCGGCCGGGGCCGGCGATCTTTTTTGCCGCGGGTAACGATCGTCGGCCGTCCGGATAAACGACGCCTGACAGATCGGATTCGTATTATGCGACGATCGTGGACCGCCCCGTACAATGCTTCCTCTCACTCTCCCCCTCTTCCTCCATTTTCGCCGATTATTTATCCCGCGCCGATGCAAATCACTCGGAAGTCTGTTTGCCGCGCGCGATCCGAGATCAGGCGCGCGCGCGGCCCGAAATTATACATGCATTTGACGCGAACAAATAACGCGGTTACGTTTACGGGGAGCGAGCGCGATTTATAGTCGGACCGGAATAGAACAGATGCGAGCGGTACGTGGACACGGAAAAAGGGCTTATGAGCGGGAACGAGCGTGTGACGGAACGGCGAACGGTGAGCCGGAGGAAGAGAGGCGAGTGTACGCCAGTCATCTCTCAAACTTACGGAGCCCGGTATCCGGCAGATATTTTGCTAGATGTTTTCATATACACGCGGGAACGAGGAGTGGGGGGGTGGGGGTGGCAAGGGGGTGGCATGAAGCGACGGCACTCCGCCGCTGTAAAACAGAGCATTATTATCCTTCTACTCCATTACCCGGGACACTACGGAGGCCGGGAAGCCGGGTGGAAGAGAGGATGCCGTGGCAAAAACCAAAAACCCGGGCAACTACGGGCAAGGGCCATTGACTCCGACACTACCGCCTTTCAACCCCCGACGTGATTTATCTCCGCCCTCTTACTTTTCGACTTTCGTCTCCCGTTCGACTCACGCCCGATCGTTCGCCGCTACCTCCTTATCTGCCCGCTCCTACCTTGTTCCCTGTCTCTTCGTTCTCTTTTTTCCTTCATCCCCCGCAAAGAAGTTCGAAACAACGCGCCGACGCCGACGAATTCATCAGGTCGACTCGCCCCTCGCCGGATTATTACGCCGACGGCGGACGATTCGGTCGGCGGGCTGAAGGGAGGGCGCGGCTGAATTTTTTCGACTGGAGAATTTTTAATACGAATGAACGTCGTTGAACGTTTAAGAGGAAGTCTGCCGCAGACTGCCCTCGTCCGCCCGCGTCGAATGCCGATCGCATATACACGTTCACGCTCGCGGAAACTTTCCTCGCTATGCGGCGCGATACACGAAATATCTCAAAAAGTTCCAGTCCCCGCGTCTTCCGCGTTCCTTCGTGCCGTCTCCGCCCCCCTCCCCACCCCTACGCCGCCTTCCACGTTCCTGAGGGCAACATAATATCGGTCCGCCCGAATCTAAGCATATTTAAGCTGACACGGGGAAGGAATATGGGAAGGCGCGTCGGAGGTTGCACGGGGGTGGTTGAAAGCGTGCGCGCTTTTTTATACACTCGCGCGGCAGGTTATGAACAGGCGCGCCGGAGGGGCGGGAGGGGGTGTTCGCAGAGGCGTATGAATAAAGTGGGCAAGTTTTTTCGGCGTATATCATCGGGTAACGTTGGCGGCGCTTTATAAAGCGCCGTACCTCGCCAGCCACCCCTCCAGCTTTCTTCGCCGCCGCTCCTCCGAAGGGGCCCGCGCCCGCTAATATACGCGGGCGACAGACAAAACGCGGGAGTTTCGCATTTTCAGCCGCTCGCTCGCGAACGCGCGAGATCGCGCGCGTTATTATCGCGCATTAACTTTAACCGCACTCTGGCACGTCACACTCGTAAATACGACATTTAATATCGTTGCCCCATTAAAGGCGGCCCCGACGCACGGCCGAAACGTGCCGCCATTTTCATGGCCCGGCACGGTTTATATGGATACGCGCATTGCGATTCCAATAACAGATAAACCGTTTTCGATCGCTAATTATATACGCGATACAAGCGGACAAAAGAGGCAAACGGCTATGTGCCCCCGCGATACACCCCCGCTGCCACCCTCTCGCGACCCCTCGCGCAGAACCCCCCGTATCTGCGAGCACAATGCCAACGTTATTCCAATGATTCGATTCGACGCGCAATTAATCAGACTGCGATTCTCCTATCTGCGCACGCAACGTCCCTCGGGCTCGTCGCGCTCTTTATATTCCCCCGGCGGCCTGCTAAATTCCGCGAGGCCCTTTCGCCCTTCAACCCCCTCCGCCACCCTCGACGCACCGTCTACGGCCCTACAGACTGCTAGCCGCATTACCTCTTTATGCGGACTTCATGCGCTTCAGACCCCGACGCTTCCTCTCTTTTTTTTTTTTTTTTTTTTTCTTCTTTATTCCCGAGCCTAATCAAGAAGAGTAAACCGGAGTGACGACTGTCGAGGCTCGAGAGGCGACAGGGTGCGGAGGGTAATGCCGGGGTGAGCTAGAAGCGAATCGATGCATTACCCAGAACAGTCGTTCACTGAAAACGAAGAGCGGTGCTGAGGGACTGTTGAGAGAAGGAGGGACGTCGAGAGAAAGGAGGAGAGAGAAAAGAAAACGATCGTGTGCCTGTACGTGTGTGTGTGTCTGTGCACATATACCGGTGCGCGACCGGAGACAGAGGTAGAATGAGTGTCTGAGAGCGGGAAAAGGAAATAGAGTGGGAGAGTGAGAGAGGGAGAGAAATGACAGGGTAGACCGCGCACCGGTATATGGCAGGGTAGTTAGCGAATCGCGGCTGCGGAGTTACACCGGATGAATATCAATGAGGGAAAAGCCACCCATCGCGTTTTACAATTTTCCTCTAGCCGTGCGATAGAGAGAAAGTCGTGCCACGATCGCTTGTTTACGCAGGAGGGGTGTACACCCCTGGCCCTGGAGGGTGTAGGGGCGAACGGACGGGAGGCTGATTGAAAACGCGATTTCTTGCCGTGCAATCCGTTTAGGGTCTTCGACGGCAAACGGGACGCAGGGAGGACGCGAATTAAACGTAGACTAATTCATCGCTCTCAGATGCCGTTCGCGGATTGACGTCGATTTGCAAATGTTTTCTCTAGAGTCATTGTCAGTATTCACGCTGTGGACAGGTATGTCTGACGGTGTACATTGCGCGCGGGTATGTCGCGAATGAAGTATATATTCATTGTGCCGACAAAAGTTCGCAGTTCGTACGCGTGCATGAGAAGAAAACTTCGTTTCGTTAAAGTTCATTTAATGAAAGCCTGCCAGTTATACGGGGACGGACACGCGAGCGTGTGAATATGACTGGACGAACACAGTCGTTCTTGCGTTATTGAAAAGCGAAAAAAGTCGCTGGAAAGCGTGAGAGACTGGCGGACACGAGGGTACAATTACTGCGATATTCGTCGACTTTTTGGCCGACGAGTGGAACGGAAGCGTTCCGATCGGCCTCCCGCTTCACGCTCGTGCGCTCAAGAACGTAACGAATAAATGCATAATTACTGCACTCCAGATTAGAACGGCGGACGCTCGGCAGAGGGTGCCCGTAAATAATTAAGTACGCATCTGATGAGAGGGACTCAGCGTCGCTATCTCCTGAAATTGAACGCTGCTTACGGGCGCCGAGACAAAGAGATTTTAAATCGGAATTAACGATCGGGCATCAAGTGTGCGCGGGCTGATTTCATTAATCTTCCTCTTGTCGCAGTTGCCGCCGTTGTACAGGATAGACCTTTGACTTATCGAGCGTGCTCTCAATGGCACTAGCTGACGCGGGGGTATGTTGAACGTGGGAAGACGAATGGAGAGTGGGCGCGAATAATTGACGCGGGGACGTAAAAAAGGATTCAGACAGACACTCGATTCGTTCGTCCCATCAAAACCCTTTGTCACGCAATTGTTGCCGCCTATCATTATGTGTACTTAAGGATTAAATCTCCGGCGCATTAAATGAATTCACGTTGCGGCGGCGTGCCGCTCGCGCCATTACGTACACATTCCGCAATTATAACGGCTCCGCTCACCCGCTCACTTCCAACCAAAGTGCCGGCACAAAGAGCCCTTCTTCGCCACTCTTCGCGCGTCTACGGCCGAAATATGCGACGCGGCACTTCCGAATACCGGAGCGCGGATGAAGATGCACCGACGACCCCGGGCTTCGTCGTGTGCCGCCGACTAATTATAAGGCCGGCCTTGCCGTTCTCATTCTTTTCGAACCCGACAACTTTTCCTCCTCTTCCCGGAATAATGATGTTCGTTTGACTCGCCGTGCTGTCGCGTCGAAAATTCGACGGCGGACGAGAGTTGGCGAGTTCAAAGACACGGGCATGGGACGGATGGAAATAGGAGCGCGGGAAGAGGGGCAAAGTACAGAGAAGTTGAGGCGGCTCGACTATCCGAGGGAATAGTGTTCTCTCCTTATCTGCGTAATGTGTCCAGCTGACGATGGCGCGCGTCGACGGTGGGACTGGAAAACGAGGCAAATGGTGGATCGAGTTTCGCGATCTTTCCTCTGGGAAAACTCCGCGAGCGTATGCTGGATAAAGAAAGAAGGAGGGAAGGGAAAATGATATTTATTCAACGGACAGCTTCATAAGGATAATTGAGAAGTACGTGAGATTTCACATTTTCCTCTCATTCGTCCGACAACGAGAACCGTCGATTTCCGTTCTCTTTAATCACAGAGATCACCTTCTTCTTTCCTTTGTTCTCTACATGTGCGCGGAAAACGGGATTGAGGGATGCCGAGACGATTACAGACGAGAAGTTTCAACACGCGGCGTGTTGGAACGTATCGCGAGAGCGGATGTTTGAGGCAAACAACTATCCGGCAGCGGTATGGAAACGGTACAATGAAATAAGATGTGTTGTGAGTGCTTTCTTATCCAGGGTGATCCCTTTCCAGGCAGCTTATCTCTGCATTTGCAAGGCGTATGCGAGCGCACGCCTGTTTTCCCGGAATGTCCCGTTGTTCTCCGTGCGCAGCGTGCAACTGTGTGTGGGCTGCTGGACGTGTGTAACTAAATCAACGAATTTCACGGATTTACCGACGTGCAATCCGAGGTTAGCCGCGAATGTACGGTCTCCGTAACCTCTTGTAGAATATTTCTCGATCCCACACCCCCGTCGGCTCGTTCTCCCTTGGCCCGAAGTGGCGGAACACTTCGCGAGAAAAAGCTCTCCCACGAGTATTACCGATCTTTCGACCTCGTTTCTTCGTTGCCTCGTAACTCCCGTACCGCTTGTTATCGTTCTTTATCTCGGTCAACGTAGGTATACTTTAAATGGTCGTACACGCGAGTTATCACGTTCTCTTTATGCTCTCTTAATACTTAAAGGGCCGGTCTCGAGACATTTCGTTCTGGTGCACGTTAAAGCAAAATGCTGCTCTTACAAAATTTAATTTTACGATCAAAGTCATAGCCAGGTTATACGCAGCATATCGTAATTTGTATTAGAATTATATCGTATTCTACAGAGAATCGTGGTTACTCTCCTATGCCAAAGTCGTTTCGAAAGCACAGCACGACTGATACGTTTCCATTTCGATGTTCATACGCGTCGCAAGATGTTAGCAAGCGATATCAGACTTCGCCCGATTCCATCGATCAAACTCGCGCACCCTCCTTCCCGCCCGACGCCACGGGACGGCTACGATGATAAGGCGAGCTCAGAAAGGAAAAAGACGAGAATCGTAATGAAATTTGATAAAGTTCCGCCGCGAGGCTTTGTCGTTCCGTCGTCGCCCTCGTAAAGAAATACGCGAGGCAGTCGGTGGACGACTTTCGCGACGGAAGGGGAGGAAGACGTCGACGTCGTCTACGACGACCGAGGAAGGAAGAAGCAAAGGAGAATGCGCGACAACGGTTTACGCTTCACGCTCCACGCCTTAGTACGTCGCTAGCGCCGAGACGCTTTATGCGTTTTCGTCGCTTGCCGGCCCTCTCTCTCTCTCTCTCTCTCTCTCTCTCTCTCTCTCTCTCTCTGTCTCTCTCTTTTTCACCACCCTCCGACTACGGCCCAGTCGTCGCCCTTTGCCTCTATATTGTCGCTGCACATGCGACAGAAAGCGTCATTCAATGAACTTTCTCGTACCGTGGAAAGTGACCGCGCGAACTTGACCGATTCTCGAGTAATCGCCAGCCTCATATCGCGTGGAATTTGAACGAGCCCGATCGTCGAACAATAAAATTCATAGTGTGATACTAAGGCGCGACGGTTTTACATGGCAATTGTGTGCAGGATGAGAGATAAAAATCGCTCCACACACTGGAGATTGAGACGAGCAGACAAGTCCTCCTGGACCAAGAGGGATGCTGGGGGTGGAACGAGCGGTATACACAATTCGCATATACAAATCTCGCGAGACATTTAGCATGCACATCCGCTTGGCAAGATGGCCGACCGTCGACTTCCGGCGCGGCAGGGGTTGACTTTTCCGTGGGCCATTGTGTGCCAACTCTCACAAAGATACCTTCCTCTTCCGTCAACCACCCCCTTCTACCCTCCCCATTTCGCTCCCTCGGCTCGTTTCTTTATGCCGTCGCGCATAAATGATATGAAGCGGGCTGAATTAAGTGCGAAACGTATCATTGATTCTCGTCGGCGCTTTTATTTACGCGACATCGGAGAAACGTTGCATTAACGAGACGATTAGCAAATTAACGTCTGACCGCTGCAACGATATTCGCCGGGTAATCCGTAGTTAATTATATAATTATTCCCGGCGCGCCGAGGCGCGCGGCGGGCGGGAAAAATAGAAATTTCGAGCGATTAATTTAATTGATATCGGTCGGATATCAATATGCATTCGGTAGTGGATAATTGCCGCCGCCATTTCCGCCGTTAATCCTGTTAACGCGGCGCGCGGGGGTCGCCGGCACGGACGCGAAACAAATAATTCCCGAGTAGCGAAGTGAGAGGCTGGCCGCTTTTTTGCCAATTAGGATATTAACGATTTATCGCCAGGATTTTTGGCAGGCCTCCGGCCCTTCGTCCCCTAAACCCCGTACATCCCGACACACGGACACCGCGCATGGATATACATGACGAAGTTTTTGCTTAAAAAGTCCCTGCCCGTTTAAGATATTCCGGTCTGGTATAGCTGGGGTTGGCTAAAGCACCGGGGGTGGTTGAAGTCGGGGAGGGAGGCCACTCTCCTGATATCCCCCGGGATGAGACGCTACGTTTCTCCCTGCCACCCACGCCCTTATCTGCCTCTAGCCACCGCCACCCACTTCGGGCAGCCACTCGCAATACTCTTTGTCTACGGCGACCCAACGAAAAATAACTCGCGACCTTGAACACCCTCCTCCCGATCTCCGACCCATTAGCAATTCTTCATCTCCACGATCGCGTCGATGCGTTCGTGTTCGTGTTCGTTTCCCTCGAAACGCGAGCCTGCACTCGTCGCACGCCTCTTTTACAAGACTCGACGCGCCGCGCGCGTCTCACGATAGCCCTCAGAAATATCAAGCGCCCGGCTTCGTTCATATGTATGAACGCGGCCGGGCGCGGGATAAAATTTACGTCGTCGGAGCGCGAGAGTTACGGTCCTCCGAAAACGAGAGAGCCCCGGACAGACTATGGGGAGTAAGGTAATCGCGAAGGTGTACTTCGAAGGTACGGCCTCGGCTCTTTGCCGACGGTATGTAGCTTTCATGCGGCGACACCGTATCTCGAAGTTCAATGTTTGCTCAGCTTGATTCATACCCCTCGGCCCATCCCAGCCCCCATCATCCTCCCGACCCTTTCCGACCCCCCTTGTCGTCCCTATGAACTCCCGCGCGAACGTATCTGCCTACTCTCCGCTTCTAACGGCAGGCCATCGTCCCGTCTTCCCTCCCCTTCCCTCTACCCTTCTCTCGCCCACAACTATGCACGTATATACCTCGACATATATACACTATGACATGCACGTGGATCCCACGTTTTCGTGCGCTCTTGTTAACACACGGGTTTTCAGCGTGTATACATAAGCGCGCGCTCGAGCACCCTCTAGTGCGCAAGGTCGTGGGTTTTCGAGACTATGCCCCTCTCTATAGGGTTTACCCAGGGGACGCCCGGGGGATTGCCAAGTACAATATTCGCATAACGTTAAGTCCGACATGGTCCTTCCGTGTGCCGAGCAAAAACGGCAGATCTGGCCGGGCGAAACTTCGCGACTTGGCTTGCGGGAGCCTGTCCGCCGCCTAATCGAGACGGATCATCGTCTTTCACTGACAATTAGCCGATGAGCGTGCGTTCGTCGTCGCTCGACGCTTCGGCAAGAATCGCGGAGGATCGATCGTGGGCCTGAGGTTTGACGAGCGGCATGAGAGAGAGAGCAGGGGGCGGATAGAATCGCTTTCTTCTCACCACTTTCGCCAGCCGATTGACGATTCGCCCCGTTTGCCTGTCCACTCAAAATCAGCCCCCGGGCAAATAATAATCACGAGCATTCCGTTCGAGCCGATTACGCCGCGAGACACTCGATTAATTCAAGGAGGCCGGTGCCCTGAGTGGAAGTCCTCGGGCGGAAGACTTTGAGAGCTCGTCGAGCATGATCGGTGCCGACTGCGGAATGTTTCTTATTAATACAGTCGTAGAAGCGAAAGAAGACTCGTAATACCTCGTCGCACGCCAGACGACGACTCCCTCGAACGCGATCCATGAATATGTCGCGCGGCACAAAGTGTGTCTCGCGTGCTCCCCCTGTTCGCGCGCGGACGTACTCGCGGCGCTCGAGAATATGAGGGAGCGAAATTCGATTTCGAATTCTCGGCCATTCGCGGCGCCCGGGGGAAGAAGCGTAAATTGCGAAGCCTGGCAAGAACTTACGTGCCGGGGTAATAAGAAAATTTGAGGACGGGGCACGGTATCGTTTGTCATTGTCAGCCTGACCTCGAATGGTACAGACCGCCGTGCCGCGTCGCTCTCTTTCTATGCTTTTAACAATATTGTACATCACGCGTTAGCTTCTTCTCCTTCCTTCCGTTTTCCAGCGCCTCCCCCCTTGCCCATCCCACCGGGCGCGCTCGTCTTTTTCCTTAGCACCAACTTCTCCCGCTCGAGTCGCCAGACGATATATCTTCATGCCGCGGGAAGACACATGCGCCAACTGCCTTTTCACTCACGCACACCAGCCGCGTCAGTTTAATTCTGATCTGTCGCGGGAGTAGGCCCTCTAAAAGTTCCTGCCCGAATTAACATGAGTGCGTTCTGTTTGTTTCAGGTAAGGGATGACTGTCGCGTCTCAGCCGGCGGATGTAGTGAGTTAGTGAAGGCTTGGTGAATTATAGTGCGGAATTCGTACGGCGTTGTGCGCGTCCTCGACCGATGTACGCTCAGGTAAGGCACGCGATGATATTTTATATTTCTGATTGTTCGTTCGTCTGAAGGGAATGCGCGGCTTGACTCGTTGACACGTCAGTCTCCGTAATAATAAGTCGCGGGTGTAATCTTTACCAGGCATTTTCACCGTGCGGCCGCTTCTTTTTTCGTAACTCCGGCTCCAAAACTTTGATATTAAGTATCTGAATATTCATGATCCCAGCCTTTATTACATGAATAATATTATCTTTCTTCTCGGCAGACCAAAAGCATAAGGAAACTAAATCACAACACGACCTCGTTTATTTTACTTAATTTTCGTTTAATATGAAGTTAACGCATATCGCGTTACGTGAATTTTCGTTTCGCCCCAGACGTCTCCCATAATTACGAAATTCATGGAACTATGTATTTAAACATAGTACGTACTATCGGCCCCCGCTGCTCATCTTTTTAATAGCAAACGTTATATTCCATTTACGGGCTCATCCCCGAACCGGGAGTAAAGTTAAACCTAGTTTAACTTCGAAATCCCAGTGGCTGATTGGATAATGTTAAAGTTAAATTAAGTTTACCTTTTAACAGTTGCCGGCCGAAGAAATCCTATATTAGTAAAAGTTATCCATAGAGATGATTTAGGCCCCACCACGTCCCACTTGTAGTCAGCGCTCCGTCCTAACGACACCGACCACGTCCTCCCTCAAATTACGACGAGCATTATTATATCGTTACCTCCCCAATATAATAAAGCGGAATATAAATCGGCCTCGTGCTCGCGACGAAGGGTCGGGCGGACTTTATTTTCGTTAAATCCTCCGCGACCCTCGATGGAGAAGCAATTGGCTCGACGCAATGTTTCTTAAGCGGGCCGATTGAAAGGCCGCGGTCAACGATATGATTTTATTTGACGACTGACAGCCGATGATAGAACGCAACCGCATCGAGGGTATAAGGCAGCGTGAAAAGCAACCCTCGCGCACCTGCCCGCTCCCATGTTCGATTAGCCATGAATTATCCCCCGCGAGGCACCCTTCCCTCGTGATTCTACCTGTTGGCCGTAATCTCAGGGCTGTTGAACAAATCGTCGTTGTTAATTCACGAGAACACGGTCTTTACTCTTCCGCGGCGGTCGGCACGCAACGAGCCGTTTAACAATTTCAATACCAATCATACGCCATCGAGCGAGCCGTGCCTTCGTTCCGGCAATATTTGTCTCGGCACAGGCCAGGATTCGTCCGCGACGGAAATACTTCTCGGAGAGCGCCGTTTTGGCAAACGAACGAACCCCGGCAAGCGTACGGATTCTATTTTATTCTCCTTCAAATATGTTAAACGGGAGGAGTGCGTTTTTCGGAGGGTTATTAAAATATTTTGAACTTTTTCCTACATTTCTTTCGCCACACTTGATCACAGTTTCTCCTTGCTTACATCTAGCCCAAGAAATTGGAGTTTCTATGGAAAAATATTACTTTCACCCCACTCTTCCCACTTTTTTTCAGTATCTCGTTTTGATGCTTATAACTATATCGCATACTACAAAAAACGTCACAATCATGCAAACACTACATGACACAACGGACAGAGTCAGTATCTCCAGTACAACAACTCTCCCCAAACAAATGTTCTACTCCGCAAACACAAAAATGGCGCGCAAAGAAAAATACGGATTCCTCGAACTCTGATGCTTAACAATATGTTTCAAGAAGAACGAGATCGGACCCGAGCACTTGCTTCGGTTCCCTTGTAAGCGCGGGATATGAATGCGGCGCTGACAATAAGAGTCGCGGCAAGCAAAGAGCGGCGGGCCGCGGCGCGGGGCGAAGTAAAGAGATACGTGATGTGGATATTAACTTGCCGGTGCCGGTCGTCGTGTCGAGCGTTACAGCCGCCATGCTCGTTTATAACGCCGTCCGAGTCCGCCGGTTCGCCGGGCGGACAATATCTTTATCTTTACGAGGCCCTAATGTTTTTAATTTCATGACGGATTATCGTAAACGAAATGAGTCGTGGGTGGAGCGGCGGCATGGCAGCCGAGCGAGGCGAACGAGAACGAGTGGGATGAGGGAGTGAGATAGGTGAATAGAGATAGGAGCCAGAGGGGGAGGGGGAGGTGGGGGAGGGAGTGAAGGAGGACGAAGGAGGCTAGGTGGTTTCGGTCTGTGGCACTTTGTTAACGGTCTCGCGTAAAACCCGCCCTCCGCCCAACGGTTAAATATTAACCGTTTCGTGATAAACGGTGTCGGGCTCGAACTGGCCGCTTACAACCCTGCCACGCTGACCCGCCAAGGTTCGCGCGTACGCCCGCTCTGCAATTTCGTAAGCGACAAATTGGCCGGCCGAACGCGACGTCGATCGATCGCTTCCCCATCGCGGCCCCCTCGCCTCGCCCTCGATATCCATGGATTTTTAATCAGCCGACAACGCGCGGCACAGTCAAAGGGAATGGTCAAAGCGAAAATGCACAAGGTGAATCCACTCTGTGATGTTCATATGCAGATGCGAAGGTCCCGATCCTCTCCGTCGAATGATTTATTCAGCCGCGTTGAAGGCATTAGGAGGCTTTCGGCCGACGAGCGTGTCAAGAATAGACATTAAGGTCGATTTGTGTGTTTTTTTTTTTTTTTTTTTGGGATACTGTTCGGTGAGCAGAGAGATGAAGAGTGTGGTGGTTGCTTTATGCGGGCGTCCGCTTTGTGTCGTCCTGAAATCGAAGTTCGCGGCGCGTAGAGGCTGCTGAAACGAGAGGCGCGTAGGGAGGGACGAACAGATTTGTAATGCGCGAAGTAGCGAGGGGGGAACAACAGGTTTAGTCGTCGGTGCAACACTCATCATCGGCGCAGGAAAGTGTAGCGTTCGAATTACCCACCGCCGACATTACACTGCTCGCCCTTACTCCGCACGGTACGCTGTAGTATAACGGTAAATAATTGGTTATATGACGTGCATTGCGTGGGTGTGCAGTTCGCGTAACAAGCTGTGGGTCATGAATTTTCGACGAGTGCTCCGCCTGTCTTGCAGTCTCATTTCAGTGCGAATGAATGACAAGATGTAGTGGCTGATGACATTTGGCGTCATTTGATATTCGTGCAGTGACGGTGCCGGAAATTGTAGGGAAAAAATGATGAGGCCATATTTGCACTGTCGTGCAAGCCGCAAACGACCGCGGATAGTTATGTTACTTGTTATCTTCCTCTCCGATGTTAATCAAATATGAGTGACGAGACGTGATTATAAGTTACGAACCTCCACGTCGCGCGAAATATTTCGGTGTGGCCTGACGTGCTAAGCAGCGGATAGGCGCCACACGTTCTCCCGTGTTTGTTAGGACTACACGTTCTCTCGCGGCTTTGTAAGCTAAGACAATGTAATAATTTCCCTTGTTATGGGAGGGCACGGCGAGAATTCGAAGAAGCCCGTCCACGACGACGGCTGCATATTAAACTTGCATTAGACAATCGGGATTACACGTAATTTGATTACCGACCGTCCGATCGAACGCATCGCGTCCGTGAGTTCATTAACGGTTAACGAAGTAAACGCATTTACGGCACGCTTCAATGCTCCCCCGTTTATCGTCGCTAAAAGTCGAAAGTCCCATTCAAATCGCAGAAACGAAATTCCTTACATTTCCCCCGTACTTACTTCTAAAGACGCGCAATTTTCAGTGCGCCAATTACAGTTTTTTTTCTCTCTCTTCACCCGGTCGACGCCGTCGAGGGACTCGTCTTGACATTTTTACATTCGCACACGCAGAGAGAGGTCGCGCTCCGTTCGAAGGCACTTCGGGCGGAATTCAAAGGGTCCGTCGCACTGGCTTTTTCGCCTGCGTCGCATTGACAACGGCGCGCGAGGGCTGGGCAAACGGAGCGCATTCAGGTTAACAAAGGGTGCGCTCATATATTCGCGCGCACCAAGAGCGGCCAGCTGCTCATAAACACTGCTCGATCTCCTGCAAAAGCGGCTTTACAATGAATGAATAACAAGACCGCCGTCCGCGATACGCGAAGTGAAATAAGCCTATTGAGATCGTACCTGTAATTCATGCACCATCCAGTTTCCATCGGTGGGGGTACATAAGCCTCTTTTCCATCCTCTTACACATGACAGGGGATCGCGGTGGTGCGCGGGCGCCCTGTGTAAGGTATTTCAAAAAGGTGGGCGCTCTCTACTTTTCTCCCCTCCGTCCCCCGCTCCCATCTCTGTCCCTTCCTTTTTTCTTCGCTCCCGCGCTTGTCCCTCTTCTTCCCTCCCCCACCCTCTCTCACTCTGCACCTTCTCTTTCTCACCGCAGCCACTCGCACTGCCGGCGACCAAAGGGTCTTTTCCGCGCGCGCGCTCAAAGGGAAGACCCCCATGAAAGAATCATACCCAGGTCGATTATAAAAATAAAGGCGACATTAAATTGCAAATTACTGGTTACACAAGCGGCAGCGCGGCATGATACGCGGAACTTCTGAAGAACCTCCGTGCCGGCGTTCCTCGTGCACGGCCGGAGCGCGGGAACGCGGTCGTTTGCATATTTTCGAACGCGCCTCTTCAGATCGGCGCTCGGACGCGTGAATTTTTCGACGCGAACCACCCCGGGACCTTCGACGCTGTCAACCCCGCCGGAACGAAGTATTAATTTTTCCGGCTTCAAAATGGCCTGGAAAGTTGGAGAAAGTATTCGAAGCCGGGAACGTCTCGCCGACGACAAATCGTCCTCTTAATCTTCACGCCAGTGGAACGAGAGAGTGGAAAAAAGCAGCAGTCACGGTAGAAGCAGCAGCAGCAGCAGCAGCAGGAGCAGCAGCAGCAGCAGCAGCAGCAGCAGCAGCAGCAGCAGCAGCAGCAGCAGCAGCAGTAGTAGTAGTAGTAATAATAACTGGGGGGGTGGTGGTAAGAAGTCACGTGGGTCGCTGTGAGCTCAAGAAGACACGCGTAGTGTGACTCTCGCCCAAGGGCAAAGTGGAGTGAGCGAGGTGGAGTTCAGAGGGCGGCAAGAGAGGGTCGAAGAGGGGCTGAAAGTGCGAGTGAAGGAGAGGCCGACAGAGGGAGAGAGGGGGTCGACTACCTCGTGAAATAACAATTCGGTTTCGATCGCAAGGAGTCTGGAAATTTTCATCTCCGCCTGGAGCCACTAGACGCAGGGGGGCGTAAGTCCGTCGACGGGACGTGAAAGGGCACGGGAAAGGATAGGGGTGGCTGAGGGTAGCCTCGGAGAAGGGAGAAAGATCGGAGAGAAAGGGAGAAAGGCGGTGGTATAAGGAAGACTAGGGGATGAAACGTGGTGCGAGCGAGAGGACGCGGAGAGACTGGAGGACGAGATAGAGACAGAGGGGCTGCGGGGCGAGGAGGGGTGGCGAAGGGTTTAAAATAATAGTAGAACACAGCGGCTGAGTCGGTCGCGCGCGAGCAGTGCTGAGGAGAGAGGGCTCCGCCCCGCGAAATATGGCGAGCTTCGCCAGGACGTGATTGGGTGACGGGAGGACCCCGAAGCTCGCAAGCCAAGACATTGGTGCCCCCTTTTCGCTGCTACCCCCCTTTTAGCCACCCTCGGATACCCCCGCGCCTAACGGGTGGGAGAGGGGGGGCCCTCTTACCCTCTGGCCGACCCTCTCGCTCGATCGTCAGTTCGCTCGCTCGCTTTATTCCGAGCTTGCAGGCTCCGCTCCTCAGCTGGCGAACGAACGAGTCGCGGGCGAGTCAGTAGGCTACGCGAGGCTCAAATTCTTCTCGCTCCGGCTTCCACGGACAAGTCTGCGCGTCGCTCGGTGGCTTTGAGTCGAGACAACCGCGAGGAAATGCGCACTTGATGCTGCGGTGCAGAGTAACAAGCGGAAAATTCTTTCGCTTACCGGCTTCCGCGGCGATGTTTCTTTTTACGGTCGATCGTTGTTCATCATTTATGTCAGAGGGGCAGGGGAAGAATGACATCGTACGCGACTGAATAATGTCTCTCTTCATAGGAGTCCAAGAAGAAACTTCTCTCCCTCTCTCTCTCTCTCTCTCTGTCTCCATTGCCTGCAATTTTATTTTGGCAAAGCACTCTGGATTTTTGATTCTTGCTCGCCAGGGTAG
Source organism: Priocnemis perturbator (assembly GCA_963942575.1). NCBI lineage: Eukaryota > Metazoa > Arthropoda > Insecta > Hymenoptera > Pompilidae > Priocnemis > Priocnemis perturbator. The sequence goes on along the minus strand of OZ012643.1, from coordinate 14,513,294 downwards.
CTGAGAGGATTTCTTAGGATTTCCCGTCCTGATTCCCTTTCTCGTGCTCCCTATACGCGCCTCGGTCCACGGACGACCGGATGTTTGAATAATAAATGCGCCGACCGCGGAGTCGCCCGCGCAAAGATTAACCGGTCTGCATATCGATTTATGCGATACGTTTTGCGCTGCCGAGCCGGCCGAGGCAAGCAGCGTTATTATTAGAAGAAAGCTGAGAGCGGTCTTCGGAGGGAGTCGATCCTCCGTTACGTTCCATTAAACGCGAGCGTCGTCTGGAAGAGCTGGACGTACGCGACGTATAGTATAGCCAGAGCCCGTACATCACGGAATATCCTTACTCCCGTCTGGTCGACACGGACGACGATCGCTCGATATCGCCCTCACACTGGCAATCGCACGTACGTGGGGAGCTGAAATTCGGTTCTGCTCCGACGTGGCCGGCAGAACGAGCTTCCGGTCTGGGGAACCGATAATCTCGACTGCGTGGGCGCATGCATGGAGTTGTCAATCAGGCCTGATGGTGTCCCGCTGGAACGTCCGCTGTCTGTCGGACTCGTCGACGGATATATACGAGTTCCGGACACCGCACGACATCTGCAGTATTCATGCGACCTATCTGTTCGTCTTCCTGTTCACGGCGAGCCGTACGATCGCCCTGACTCCCTATAGCGCGGCTTGCATCGCCACGGAACCGTCCTTGCCTGGCGATAAATTATGGCGATAACTCGACAAAACGCACTGCCGATTTTGTGGGAGGAAGACACTTTCAGTGGCCGGCGTGTTTCTCGCGTCGTCGAAGTCGATGTGTGTGGTCTGAGAGGCTTGCGAAGAAATTTTGCCGACGCTAGGAATGCGCTTCTCCTTATTACCGGACGCCCGTCTTCCGGTATGACGTCACACTGCTCGCGCTATCTATTCAAATGTCTTCCTGTCCATAGAGAGCCATGACAAACGCGGTTCTGCGCCGTCCCCCTCGCGTGGTCGGCTTCCTTGCGACCAATGGATTAGCTGCTTGTTGGTGCAGAACATTGTGACAGTATGATGCATGCTGTATGTATGTCGTGGGCCGGGACGATGACGTAGCGATTGTGACGTTGTGCAAATGTAAACGGCTCCTATTACTTAGCACGTTGTCGCGGAAGGAATTCGTTGAGCGGGCGTGTACGCGTTCGCATGTACGCGCCGGAGTCTGATTCAGAAACTGCATCTAGGTCATGTTTGACGCGGCACAGCACGAACATCCCGTTTGACCCTTTAACGAGTTTCCACATTCATGCACCGCGACTCATTATCAAAGGAACATTGTCGTCTGCGCTCAGTCGTTTAACGAATCTGTACATTCTACCCGGTGTCAAAGAAATACCTGCGCTGATTCACATACTATTCGACAACGGACCGATCGATTTACTCTCAATAACAAGAAAACGACAACGACAAGCGTACGCAACAAAACAGGAAACAAACGCCACAAAAAGCATCATGATTGCCGGAGGCTTCAGTCTACAATCGCGGTTTGAATAACCTGACGGTCGACATTCGTGCGGCCCGCGACAAACGGTCGCGGAAAAGATGAACGGCGGCGAGGTACGATAATCCGGCCAGTTAAATGAATACGCGATGCCTTAGAGCTGCCTGTCGGATTATATCCCGTCGACGATGTAGTTCCGCCCGGGCGGCCCCCGAAATCCGGGACTGCGCCAGTGTTCCGAGTGCCTCCCCGCACGTACACACCCCCGGTGACACACGGTGCACGAGCCGAAGATGGAACAGCGAGCGGAGAGTTCGAATTAGCGCGAGATTTCAAGCGAGGCTTGATGGTAATTGGAAGCAGTCGTTTTTGCCATTCCGCCGCAAGCGAGAGTAGGGGTGGAAGGGGTGGAGGGAGGGGGGGCTGGACGGGGGTAGTTGTTTGCGGAGGGTGTGGATAGATTAATCATCCGTTAAGCTTGGGCAAGACGTACACTCGCGGCCGCTTGTACTGGCTTAATCCAACGGCTCACCCCTTTATGTCGCGCCCTAACCACCCCTGCGGAAGAGCTCTCTCCCTTCTTGCTCCCCCAGCCCCTCCACCCCCGCGACAGGATCCGCGCAGATGTAACCTGAGAACAGCCCCGAGACGCACTCGACCTACCGACTGCAGACACACTCGATCCCCCGACCGCGGAAGCTTATCTACCCTTTAATGGATGCTCGCAGGCCCAACGAATTAACGCGAAAATTGGGTGAGGACTCTCTTTCTCCACCCCCACCACGCACACGCTGGAATCCGCGATGTCAGCCTCGCGCTCCCGAAGTTGAGACTTTCGTAACGGAAGATAATGCTCGGCGGATATCGTTATGCGTGCCACATCGCGACTTGCTTCTCGAGTAATTTGTCTTTCTGTCGTGATAGCGTCAATCAATGAGACGACATAAAATAAAATATAATGATGAATACTTTATTAAGAGTGAATAAAGTTACTGGCAGAGATTCAGTGTTAAAATGTAGACTAAGACTAAACTCGCAGCGCAGAACATGCTTCTTATATCTACAGTTTTTGAGAAGAGGGGGTTGCGTCGGTAGCCCAGAGAATGGCGAGGGCATCGTCCACGACGTTTCTGTCCTATCTGGACATTTATGTACACTCAGATGTTTCAATAGCTGCATGTCCTTCACTATCGGATGGTTTCTATTTACCAGGACGTCACAAATTATCCCTCGGTACGATATGGGTTGTCAAATCAAAAATGGAAAGCGGCGAAGGGTTCGTTTCCTGGACCCGCTTACATTTCTACGCCGAGCAGGCCGTCTCGTCGTGCAGCGTGCAAGACACGCGGTCTGACTTCGAAGGGATGCTCGCGTCAGGCGAACCATGATCTGAGGCACGTCTTGCGCTTAACGCGATTCCGCGCTCTTACTTTCGCAAGTCCAGATTAGCGATTCACGCTACTGCGACTCTCCTTCGAAGGGAGAGGGCGGCAGAGCGCGTATAACACCCCCGGTATCGACCTCGTGGCATAACCGTGAATGCAGATTATATCGCGCCGGTGATCCATAAACGCGTCGCTGTGTTGGTAGTTTGCGCGGCGCGGCATAGAAATTTAGGGTTGCCCCGTTGAGCGAAGTCCTCGGGGTTGTGTTTAGCCTGCCCACGTGCAAGTTAACCGAACATTCTTGATCCCGCGAAACTTTATCTCCGGGGTGGTCGGGCGATTTTTCCTTCCTTTCACAGGAGGCCCACCCAGCTCCCGATTTGCATATCGTTTGACGCGGCGCGCGCGAAATCACAGTAATTAGGACTGAGATATGTTTCATTTGCGGTACCAATTCTGCGGCATAAACAGCTACGAAACTCGCCGGCAACGGCAGAGGCGGGGTGTCCTGGATATGAGAGGTCGATCTTAATCGAAGGACCGAGGCACGCTACGAAATTACCGTGGAAAGTGGAAAGTGATCTGCGTCACGGTGACGGCCGAAGCGTGCGTTCGTCGGATCCGCGGATACGAAGTGAAGTTTGTCGCGCCGGAACGTTGATAGGGGCGTCTAAACGGCCGCGCCTTTGTATCGGAATGAAATATGCGAGGTGCAGACGTACCATTCGACGGAACGTGACGATGAGAGAGCGGCGGGGATGGGAACGGCTCTCGCGGTGAGATAAAGACGGAGGAGCGAAGGAATTTCATATTGCCACCCTCGCGACGCTCACGAGTAACGTCGTCGCAGGGTGCAGAACGCACCTGTGCGCCGCCCGCTCTCTCATCCTCCGCTCTCAACCCGTCCGCGTCCTTTTTCTTTTCTACGCCTCCCTCCTCGCTCGCACCACCCTTCGCCGAGTGCGCGGAGGAAAAAACTGTCGGGCGAGAAATTTAGGGTGCTTTCAAAAAAGCCGACGCTCCTGCATAATGAGATACCCACTTATATTCCGCAGAAATGGCTCCTCGCGATATCTGGGGGCAGAGAAGCGTCCCGTCACCCACACCGAGCCCGGTTACATACGCGTAAACACGTGAAAGGGTGCGCCGCCCTCAAATAATTATGCCGCCGCGCACGTATCTTTATCGCGCGTTTCCGCTCCTTCCGGCCCCGGCGCTCGTTAAAATTCATCGACGAATAACACGCTGCTGGAGGTGTACTTCTACCCCGCACCATCCCCCGGACTCAATAATTGCCCCGTTTAGCTCGTCTGACAGATCGATGAGAACAACATCGCAGCGCGCAACTTATTACATCCGAGAAATTTCCTATACAAAATACGATACCGCGATAATGCGCACGGGACGCCAATAAATCCATTATGTTTCAGCGCGGCCGAGAAATCGGCTCCGACTGGGGAGCGCGGCGGCGTGTTCAAAAAGGAAGGCCACGGCTTTATCTGGGGGGAAAATTTCGTACGGCGCAATTTTTAATCCGAGAACGATCGACAAGCGGCCGACGTTTTTCGCGTGAGATTAGAATTAGAGCAAGACGGCGGCAAAGGGCGGGCGAGAGTGGGAGGGAGAAGGGGCGAGGTGGAGTTTGAACAGCTCTCACGACGATATGCCGCTATCGTTTGACACGCCACCGTGCGGATTGACCGATCAGGCTTTAATACGGAGAGCGCGCGCGCGCGAGCGACAGTGTCAACAGCGAAATCGATGCGGCAAAAATCAAGTCGCCGTGTTAATTCCGGTTACACCGAGTCCGGGCCATCGTTAGTAGCTGCATCCTCGACAGACTCACGCGGCAACCACCCCCCATCATCACCGCCACCCCCTTCGTCCGGGCTCGTTTTCAACGCGCGCTATATACGCGGAAGATGGACGAGGAGAATATCGACAGGCAGTGTCCATTGAAAATCGCGCGCTCGCTCTTAGGGCGCGGGCGGGATTATAATTGACCTACACCACGACAGTTCACCGCAAAATCGTGCCGGCGAGCGCGCGAGAGAGAAAGAGAAAGGCGTGGGGAAGGGCGGAACGAACAAATCGAAGGGGAGCGGGGGCCGTTGTAGGTGGACAATGCGCGAAAGTGAATGGCGGTGCGGGGATGATTCACGACTAGTTGCCCGTTGCATGGCGATTCATAAACCCGATCAGACGCACGGTATAATCGGTACGAAGGCTGAGCAGCCGCAAAAGTACGCCTGCAGTGCCTACCGTTAGCAGCGGCCCCGTTTAAATGGCTTAATTATACACGGCGCATCAAATGAAAGGGGCTGTTCGGGTTATGGTTATTGGCTTCGAAGCTAATTACTGTCCTGCGAAATTAGCCGTCGTCGGCCGCGTGCCGATTGCCGAGGCGCGAGTCGTGCGCCGGACATTGTCGATCGTGCCCGGCAACGGCGGAGGCAAGAATGATCTGTGAAATATCGAATCGGTGTCGAATGTCATTCAGTACCGTGTGATCGATTGCCGTAAAAATCTTCGTCAATGCTTTTTTTCGGTTTTTCCTTTTTTTTTTTCCCCCGTCGTTTCATTCGTCGACGTGTTCCGACGTGGTCGATTATTTTGCCGCGACTCCGGAACGATAAGGGGCTGCCTTTCATGCGGCGCAATGTTAAAGCCGGCTGAAGCGTCGGGCCCCCATGAATAACAAATGCACAATCTCTAGTCCGTACTGCCACCTTGCCCCCTTATTTCGCCACGACCGCGGAAGTTTTCCACCCCGCTCCGGGGGGACCTGCGAAAACTTTTAACTGGATACATTACCTGCTTGACTACCGTCGCCTTTCCGTCGTCGTTTTTCCCCGCTCCGTCCGCATCGTCCTTTTTTATCGCGCGGGAAGCTTTTAAACTCCTGCGCACAGTCGATGGCCGGCCGTTATTAGAGATTTCACGGGTGGGCATGAAAAAAATGAATAAACTCCGAAAAAATGCCCTGTCATGCCCATCGACGTTGCGTCGAGCTGGGGAATATTTCAGGTGTGGGAAATTATTGAAGACGCGCCTCTGGGGTGGTGATGGTCTTACTTATAAGTCGAACGAGATTACTCATCTCGTTCGGAGCGATTAACGCGAAAATGGTCGCGTATTTCAGGAAAATTGGATGTTTACGTGTTACTGGTTTTATTCACGCAAGATAAGCGTTCAAATTAGGTTGTATCAGCGAAGAAACATTTTCTACATTCATCTGGAAGATATTTTGTATTAACGGCAACTTAAAAACTTTTTTTTCTATTTTATTATTCCGCTATGCATGCACAGTGTAGAAATTCTATTTTGCAAGTGGTTATTACAGACTCAGGTGCAGGGAGTACTCCTTTCCTCTTTCTTTCATTAGATACACCAACAGTACAAGAACTCCCCGATTCAAAATTTCATTTTCGAAATTTTAGCCACGTTTCCGGATCTTGGTCTCACTGTGCACCGTTACTCCTCGTCAGTGTCCGGCAACTTACTCTCCCCCCCAGCTCCCTCACCCTCCACCGCCAACCCCGCGAATCCATTTTTCTCCGCGCGATACTTATCCGGAAGTTTTAAACAAATGAATAAAATTATTCCTCTATGGAAGTTAAATTGCTTCGCGGAAGTTTCGCTTGCGCAACAGTCAGAGGCGGACAGACGTGCGAGCGTTCAGTCCTGAATTTGACGAGTGCGACGGTTGGGAAGAATTAATCAGGGCGACGCAAGGAAATCGTGTGCCTCGTAATGACGCGCGGGAAATAATTTACGAGCGAGCGCGGGCGAGGCGGAGAGAGAGAGAGAGAGAGAGAAAGAAAGAGAGAGACAGAAAAAAAAGAGGGGCGACGGTATAAACGACAGTCGAACCTTATTTAGTGGAGCGCCGAACGTTATGGAGCGTAACGTTTACAGCGGGCAACCATAAATTCCGGATCCGAATTCCTTGACTTAGGTCAGGAGGCGGCCCCGGATCCACCCTTAAATCGTGACTCCGCAAAGGAGCCGGCCGAGCGGAATTTCGCGTCGCTTATGCCGGGTCATGAACGTCGAATTGCGCGTTTTTTCATTCGGCCGAAACGTTCGTATGACTGGGCGATAAATATCGACCCCCTTCCCCCTTCCCCCCTCCCCCTCTCTTCTGACACTCTCAAATTAATTGTATTATCGGCGCGGAAAATCGGGCGGAACATGATTGCGCATAATGCGCCAGACGGAAGAAGAGAATAGCCGCGAGCGGGAAAAATGTACATGATCCTCCGATCATCCCGCATTATGTGGGCAGGCTGATGCGAATTGAGTGCCGATCGTTAGGCATCGTACACGGAACTTCCTCGCCTGACCCAGCATTCGTGACGCCCGCGTACCTTATTATCCATCGCGCCGCCTACGTTTCGTCGCGAGCGCGAGGTGAAAAGGTTAATGGACAACTTTAATCAGCGGGAAACCTATTACCGCGCTCGAAGAAAATGCATTTATCGCCCACAAAGGGGGTAGGTGGGGGGATGTAGGACGGCGTGGGTCGAAAGGAGGCGAGAGATTATATTTTTATTTACAGAGGCAAATGAATCTCCCTGATTATGAGCCGAGGAATCCCGCCTACCTACCCCCTGCCTCCCAGTGTCCTCTGGGCCACCTGCTTGCTTTCGTCGAGGCCGGCGAGTCCTGCCGCCCTCTCCCACCCCATCTAAGAACTCGAGCAAATATTGGTTTTGTCTAGTGGCACTGCGATTTGCATAATTAAATCTCGGCGCAGGGAGGTTTCGGGCGAGGGCCGCGGCGGCAGGAAGCGAGGAGGAGTAGTGCGCGTGCGCGGGACGAGGCCGCGCGGATGCGAAAATAGGAATAATTAAAACTCGGCCAGCTTATTTACCGGAATCCCCGAGGATGAGGACCCGCGGCGCGGAAGATTTATTAAGGGTCGTCGTCGTCGTCGTCGGCGCCGGCGTCGTCGACGTCGTCGTATACCTGTGTACGGCACGGCGCGCCGAGAACACGCGGGATTTTCCGGCTCCCGAAACGCTCCCGCGTCATAAAGGAGCAGCATCCGTTCCGCGACCAGATTAATCCGGCTGACGTAATTTTCGCGAAATGGTATATCAACGCGACGAGCGGCTAGATTGCCGGGGTAAGAAGAGGTTCGCCGGCGCCTGACAACGCGCGCTGCCTGCTGGCCTCGTAAAACCGATGACGAGCTTAATCACGTTCGTCGTCTGTCGTCCGCGCGATCGACACCTTTTTTGTCGCCCAGACGGCGAGCTAATCGAGAGTACACAACGGCCGGAATTATTTGTCGGCCAGCACACGCGTGAGGGAAAGGTCGGTATATAGTGGTCGGTCACGGAAGGCGGGACGTGCGACGAGGCAAAACAGAGGATCGATACCAGGCCGGAGGAAAGGGGAAGTCTTCGACTTTTCCCGTTCAATCGGACCTCGTTCCGCGTATCGTCGTCGGCTCGTCCAGGCGGCCAATTTGCGTGGTGGATTGCGCGTGCTCGCCTCGAGGACGCGTGCTCCCGTATTTTTTTCCGGAACTTTCAGGTCGTCCGTAGCCATTACCGTAAACGCGCCATTAATGTTGCACGCCGATCGTAGATAGAAGAGTCGATCGTCGTCGTCGCTCGTCGTGCTCTCGTTCCGCGAGTTTGCGTGTTTCATTAAATATTTCTCGTTCGCCCGGAACGTATCTCATTGCTCCCCGGGCGGAAATATAAGCACGCCGCGTTGTCCTTACGCGTTAAAGCACCGTAAATACGATTTTTATGTCGCCGTTGAATCAGCTCCGAGACTTTGATCCTTAATTGTTTTTCACTCCCAGCACGATTGCCTGCACTGTCTGCTAAGGAACGATACTTTACCATTACGACGTGTTTTTATTTATCGTCCTGCGACGTCTGGGCACTGGGACGCTCCGTTTCGAATTTGACCGCACAATTTTCGGGCAGCGTGCACACGTGTCCTAGGTAAAATATTGTGTAGCCGAAAATCGCCTCAGCGATTTCACAGACGAAGGCCGCCGAAAAGAGTCATCCGAGATACAGCCACAGCACGCAGTACTCACGGTTGTTTGGCGATCGAACAGAACCATTTCATGCTCCCGTTCCTATAACTTTGATATCGGCCTGGTTTGTTTAAAAGACGAATGGCGGGTGCAGCGTTTCGGTCGAGCCTCGTGCATTTATGTATGTGGGCGTATGTACGGGTCGGAGTGGGCACGTTTACCCATTGTACCGCCTGTATATTTACCGACATTATTCTCCTTCGTAACTCAGCCCGCTTGCTCGCCGTGGGTCCTCGGCCGCGCACCTTACAATTTATTGCCCTCCGCGTACCTGTGCCACGGACTCGCACATAAGAACCGCGAAGCGCAATGTAATTAGCAACACAGAAATCTCAGCACCACGCGCCATCTACGTGTCTTAATTTCGTTCGCGCGTGGTAATTAATTTATTTTTTTCCCCCGCGGCAACTGCATCGAGACGCAGCGACGCGCTGCGCAATTATATCGACGTTGGCTTGCCAGGCCTGGAAGTCGGGACGCTGGCAGTGCGCTATTTTTCACTTGCCGCGCTCGCCCGTAAAGTGCGCTTAGCCTCCGCGCCGTTCTTGACGTGCACTCGAAACGACTGCGCGAGATTTCTGGATCAGCGAGCGGGAATCGCGAAAAAGCGGACGCGACGTGCTGACACAGGGGCATCAGTTCCGATTGGGTGAAACGTGATGAGTGATGATGCACACTTTCGCGAAATTGCCACTCGAAGAGAGAGGACCGCCCGGTACACATCGGGCTTTTCGTTCCCCTTTAGGTTTAAGGGTGATAGATATTGTGAATGACGCTGGGAGCGAGCAGTAATTGTTACATCGCATGTCTGATCGCACAAAACGGCGGACCTGGGGGGTGGGTTTGTTCGGCAGGGGGAGAGGGCGGGGGAGAGAAGTGAATCGCCTAGGATTGATTTATTGCTGCCGAAGCGCACGCAAAACGCACTCGCCCGGCTTCCCATTCTGTCGAACGTTATGACGATCGTCGAAAAAGCTTCTGGCCGCCTTCCGAAGGAAAATTCGCCGGCCGCTCGCCACGCTTTCCGCTGGGCAGCGTCAACCGAGCCGTTTATTCGTGTACGCGTTGAGCACGCTGAATGTTTTACGCTCGCGCGATTTAGGTTAAAGATTATTCGGCGGAATTCGTACCTGAGGACGTGTAACGGCTCCCGTCCGCTCGCCGACGCGGTATCTACATCTGCACGCTCGATTATGATTGGGGGGAGCATATATCTTGTCCGTTCCGATGATTAACGATAATTGGAAACATCCTTTGCGCATCGCCGCATCGATTCCGGCCGCCCTCGTGATTGAGGAAATGGGCGTGGGTTAAGTGTTGAGGCCTCGGATTATTCTCGGACGGCCAGAAGGACCCTGTTTTCCTGTCATTTTCCTGCCGCAGATAACGAGGTCCGGGCTTACGGACATATTATGACGGCGATCATTTTTACCCGCGGAAGGGGGCGATTCTCGTGACACGCTTCGCCGTATCTCGTTCATCGCGCTTCCGTCAAGCGAGTGCATCCTAAACTGGGCTAGACACGTCAGGTCTCGATAGTCGTGCATTTGCGTAGAAGTTAAAACGACTCCGCTCGCGCGCACGTACTCGATTCATCCGAAAACGATTGTTGTTCGTCGCGTGCACTGGGGACGTTTTAATCACCGCGGAAAACTGCAGGCGAAAGCCTCCTCCTCCCACCCACCTATTGAAACCACTAATTTCCGCCAATTTCGTTCGATCATTTCGAGCGACACGACCTTCCGCCATTGGCCGAAGCCGCAGTCTGCCGTACCCCGACCCCCGTCGCACACTGCTTCCAACTGGAACAAGTAACGCCAATCGCTATCGGCCCGATCTCACCCCCCTCTCCGTGTACGACCGTACGAAGCCCACTTACCCCCCCACTTGCCTCGCCACCCCGAGAACGTTCGAGACAAAGTTTTTTTCCCCCGACTCCCCTTTCCCGGGAACTCGTTCCAGGGGCATTTATAGAAGGATTTAATATATTCCGTGAGGAGCGGTAAACTTGGAAAGGCGGAGGATGGATACCGCGAGGGAACAGTGAGAATAGATTAAACTCGAGTAGCAGCTCGGTACCTTTAGGGATGGCCGGGGCTTAAACAGTTTTAATCTATGCCCGACGAGCTCACGTGAAAACAAATCGCGGCCTTATCACCACCTGCGAGGCAGATAACAACTTTTCTCTCGCTCCTGACTCCCCGTCCTCCTCTACGCCCGGACCTTTCGCTCGCGCCCGCATGCCACCCTTCGCGCACTTTCTCTCCTCGGCCCTCCCCCTCCTCCCCCTCCCACCGTTCGCCCTACTACAGCTCGACGCCGCTCGCATGAACTCCGGCCGAACGACCGTACGGCCCGGCCGACGGATGCGCCGATTAAACTTTCGAAAACTGTTTGCATGAATAGCCAAGCGCTTCGCCGCACGTGTGCCGCCGGTGAGTGCTGACAATTAACACGCTGAAAACAGAGAAAGCCAGCGCCCAGCGACAGGCTGCGCTCCCTCGCCGTGCCTGCGCCACGTCTCTGCACGCTGCATCTACGGCGCAAGTACACGCGCCCGCGACCCCTTCTTCGGGCCCTTCGAGGAAAAGCCAATGTTTATCCGCGCACGAACTCGCCTTTCGAGTTGTCATCGATTGCCCGCTTCTTCATGTTCCGCCGCGCAGATCTGCCGGAGGAATTCGGCTGGAAATCAGCATCAGGCGGCGCACAGTGTGTTATTTTGGCAATCTAGCGGGACAAAAGTACCGTCTTGGTGCTTGAACGTGATTTTTATTTTTCTTTCAGCTGTAAGTAGTCAAAATAAAAAGAAAATAACCTGGTAAAAAAAAAAATTTTGAGCCCAAAAAAAAACATTTATGAATAATAATTATAAATTTAGATTTTATGTAATTTGCTTTACATCAACTAATGTAATATGAACAGAACAACAATTATAGTTCACAAAATATATTTTTAACAAATTATGAATGATAACATAGCTGGCAAATATGGCCTTTTTCGCAATTGTGCTCATTCTACACGCAGATAAAAACTATTCAGTTTCTACCAAAAGCGCAAGAATGCGCAGAATGTTTTTACAGTTTTGGGTACTTGAATGCTCATAGATTAAGTATATCAAAGAATCTGGTTGCAATTTTGCGGAATAACTAAGAAAAAGTTAACCTCAATGTCATGTAGTAAACGAATATTTCGCCTTGTGGAGCCCAAACTTTGAAGAACAATAACTGCATAAAAACAATTGATATTTATATAAGAAAAACGAGCAGAACATACCTTATTGAAGGTACAATTCGGTGTGAATAAAAAAAAACCAGGAAGATTTGCCACTTTTCCAGAATTTACAGGTAAACAGAACGAACTGAGAATAACGAGTGCAGACCATTAATTTGCAAGATGAATACGGGTGGGTTCAAACATGTCCCAACACCCTGTGTTGAAGGCAAAAGAGTAAACAGTTTCGGTTTCGAGACTACCTAATATCCCTCTGAACACACGCAATAGCGTACACTTAAAAAAAAAGAACTTCGTTTTTGGACTTTTGTCCACCTAGATTACTGAAATAACACACTGTGCGGCGTCGGCATTTTTTCGCGAAATAAATGCTTGTTTACCGCGCTTGTAATACGGGTTAATGAATTATCCGGCGCGCGAGGAATCGCGGGGCTGTGTTTTTTTCGGCCAGACGATTATTCGCGATTACGTCGAACGCGCGCGCGCTTAAACGATGTAACCTTAAAGCGGCATTCTTTGTCTCTATTCCCCCTCGGTCTCTTTAATCAAGGCCTTCTTAAAGGAGGTCTAACAATACGATGACGGATCGAGACGTCGATGCGCCCTTCGCGCCTGGACATCCTGCTACATCTCCTCGCCCATTTTCTTCGCCGCTTCCCGTCCGTCTCAGACACCCTCCCCCTCTTCTCCCGCCGATAGCTTCCGATCCGCAGCAAAGTTGGCGCGCGCGGCGGATTAGCCAATAAATCGAGGCTGAAAGGTGAAATTCATTAACCCACAACGATAAATAACCAGGCGCGCGCGCGCGCGCCGTGAATGGGTCTTGCGAAACAATAGTTATAGTATATTTATGCAAAGTTTCCAGGTGCGCAGGTGGGCGTAGGGCGGGGAGGGTCGGGGGTGGTTAGGACAGCGAGCGGTCGGGTAAACCGACGGACGAGGGAGAAAGACAGAACGGGTGCCATTGTGTTTCCATCGTGCTATTATAAAGCTCTGCCTCCTCGGGGTATAACGGCGCCCGTTCTCTCCTCGTCTCGTCGTGTTATTACAGCGGCGCTCTTTCACATACACAGACGTAGGATGCTACGGAGGGCAAGGTACGACGGGAAGGGTGAAGGGGGGTGGGAGAAAAATTGTCACGGAGTGGTAGAGGTTGAAGAGAGACGCGTTGAAGAGAATAGAACTATGAGAGAGTAGCGTAAACGCGAAGGCTCTGGCCGAAGCTGGAGATCGAGGTGGCGTAGTCGAGCGACAACGAGAGACGATTTCGCTCGCGACCAAAGTGGTGTCCAGCGGCAGAAACTCCGAAGTGTCCGCGCAAGAACCGCCGCCGCGTTCTGCAGTGTCAAGTTTCCAAATTTCCGGCCGTTACGAGGTATACGAGGTGAAGAACAAGGCAGCGAGTGGGATGGGGGGGGAGTTGCAAGGGAGTGAAGCGAAGGAGGACGGTCGAAGGGTTGGGAAGTGGAATCACGAGCAAAAGGGGCAAGTTTCTGTTTGACTCGAGACTCTCCGGCCCTTTCTCACTTTTACCTCCCGCTCGGCTGCTTTCGCCCGCTTCTCGTCGTCCCTCCCTCGCTCTCGCCATTGCTTTCTATCCCAGCTTCGACTCGCCTCTCTTCTTCTTCTTCTTCCTCTCTATTCCATTTCTCGTCCGCTTCTCGTCCCCTCTCAGTCGGTCGACTTAAGGTCCCCCGTCTCGCGCCTCGCTCCTACGCCTCAGCCAAAGGGTGTTAACGGTCTATTTCGACTTGGACCTACGGGAAATTAGTGGAAACTCTCCCGGGACCGGCGGCAGCTTGGGTAAGATCTCCCTTCTGCACACAGCGACGCAGCCCGAGCGGCGGGCAAGATCGGAGCGTAGCGTCGGGATGTAGATAAGGCTCCTGCTCGTCGCGACTTTACGAGGGATAAATGAGGCTTTGATTAAAATCGCGAGCCTCCCGTCACGCCGGCGAAAATACTCTCCGCCCCCTCGCCGGTCGCTCGTCCCGACGACCTCAACCCTCCGGCTTCGCGTCGAGGAGTGCATTATGAATGTATGCCCTCGCCATGTGGCGTGGCGCGTGGATCAGCGCTTCGCGCCGTTTGAGAGAGCAGGCTGTCGGTCAGTAAGAAGATATTCCGACTCGTTCTACAACTTACGACGCCGGCATGAACTCGTCGGCTTCCACAAATAGAAGGCATCCCGCCCAGGAAGGTTTGTTGTTCGTTCGGCGAGAACTATTTCGCAAAGTGAAAAAGTTCCGCCTGCGAAAGTTCCGCTATGCCGAATGCGCCCGCGGAGGTAGATGATTCCACGGCCGCGATAAGTCTCTCTCTCTCTCTCTCGTACTGTAATCACTTGCTTAAAAAGTCAGCGCGTTATGCTACCCGAGTCGCGACCGTTAAATTCCACCCACCACGGTTCCCGTATCGTTCGACACGATTGTTCCGCCGACGGATGCTAGGAGAATATTTTTATTCCCCATACGCAATATGCCAGGCAAGCCACAATACACCTCTTCTTTCATCTGCATTCAACGACGAATTTTCCCATCCGACGGGAGCGGAGTCTCTATCGTAACTCGCGCTCGTGCGCCGAAAGTTCGTTGCTCGACATAATACGCTGCCGCGTGTGCGCGCGTGGGTGCCTGGAAAGAGTCGTGGAAATATAATGAAAAAAAGAGAGAGAGGTAGGGAGAACGGCAAAACGAACAAGGAGCGCGATTTCAAGCTACGCCAGGCGGAACACTGCTGGAGAAACTAGACTCCCGCTACTCTTTGATTCTCCCCCTTCCCGTCTCCCTCCAACTCGCCCTTTACCCTCGCACATCCGTTAGGTACCTCTGGCACTTTTCTACTCGAGATACAGAGATGCCGGGAGGCCGCGGAGGGGTGCGGATTAAGTGGCGTAGTCTCGTTGCCGCGGCTCGCCCAGGTAGAAATACACCTGTGAAAATGCTCGAGGGTCGCAGCCGCGGCGCATAACGACCCCGCGACGACGAACGCACACGGCAAACGCGCCGCAAACACGCAGGCGAACCGCGAGCGTGCACGTACGAGCCGCAAAATTTACGCGCGTACGTGTGCCCGCCCGACGTCGCCCGCTATCTTAATCGGAATCTGGAAATCAATGTCGCGTCTCTCGCCCACTTTCCGTATTATAGAATACATATACACGTGCACACGCACGCACGGGCGGACGGAGCTCACGCACGTCGGCCGCTTATTGACGCCATCGACGACGTGCCTCGAGAGTCGACTCGATTCCAATATAATCGGCGCGCGAAAACGCCGATCTACCGTGTTTTTCTTTTTCCTCTCTCTTTTTCTCTCTCTCTCTTTGAGGGCCCGACCCCGATAAAAATCGACACATGCCGTGGGAGGCAGTCATTATCGACGGATCCCGGTTTACCGCCTCTCTCTGTTTGGCCCCGGCGTTCGAGTAAAGTTCTCTGCTAATTAGCGCCGCCTCGACGATACTAACGGACGGCGGGGATCATTACCGAGCGGCGGAATGAACGACGAGGACGTCGAGATGCATCTCGAGCGCGCAGTCGGGATAATTTTGAAATCTCTGCGGGCGAACAGCTTTCCTTATTGTCGCGCTTAGAACATAAGCGTCCCGTCGAAGCGGGCGCTTCCTAATTAACGCCCTCGAGGAATAGAGCTTGGCGCCGACGTCGACGCCGACGCCGACGCTGTTGCCGGGCAACGCGGGGCGCCGGCTGAGTGAGCTTCGACGAAAATATCGCGCGTCCGTGCCAGGGCATATCGGAGAAGAATGTCGACGATCGCGGTAAAGAGCCACTTTGCCCGAGGGGGCGAGTGGCGGGTTTCGCGAGGCAGGAAGGCGTGCAAAATCTGAAGGCAAACAATGAGCGGTAAATGCTCCGACGCGCGGCTATGCCTCTTAGCTTCCCGGTCAAGCACGATCACGCCTCCACTGGGCATGGGGGTGGGGAGGTTTTTGGACGGCCAGGAAGAAGAGGGTAGACTCGGTGGGGTGGGGGGGTTGACGGCGGCGCTGAAGGGGTAGGGGTCGAAGTACGTAATGAATATATTTGCATATCAGCGCCGTTACCGAACCGTTACTGGTACAAGGTATACCGGAGTACAAGGCTGCCCCGGCTGCCAAATATGCATGCATCTCGCCCGAGGCCAACCGTCCGTACTGCTTGAACCAATCCCTATGCATATAACACTCAGAAGAGAGAATTGCCGATTAGTTTGCAAACTAGAGACGCGCATTCCCGTCGTTCGCGTATACGTGTGTCTATCCACTCGAGCGTTGAATATCGTGCTTAACTGCGACGCGGCAGAGGGGATGCGTCGACTGCGTCGGAGCATACGTGATGTCAGGAGTCTAATGCTACGGAACGAGTGTGAGCGTTCGCGGCGGTGGTTAAGATTCGGGCCGTGCGCATTGCGCTTGGAACGTCGGAATATGCGACCCGCGCGACCTGCCAGCCGCAATTATGATCGGCACCGGCGCGACCGCAGATATAGGTCGGCCAGTAAAATGGGAGAATTGAAACGACCGCCGTGTAATGAGGGGCCGGATGGGGCGCGTGTGTTTCCGCGGGAGAAGGCAATGGGCGAGGAAAAATAGAGGGAGCGAAAGTTGACGCATCCCCTTTCATGTTCCTCCTTCTTTCGTCGGCGTTCCGGCGTGGAATATGAGCCAAGCATTCACGCCCGGCCGCCGACAATTTCACAATGGACGTGTCTGGCGTTAGGTAACGGGCAACGGGGGCCCTTTCGGACTTTAAAAGTTCGATAATTGCCGAGGACACGTCTGCCTCGGTAAAATCGAGCCGACCGCAGCCTTTGTGGTCTGCTCCCTGTTCGCTCTCGATCCTCGTCCTTCGTCCTGTCCCTTGCCGCGTCCGTAAAAGTCAGCATATTTAAGCTTCCCATCGACTTCGCCTCGTCGGACGGAGACAAAAGTGGAGGGAGAGGGACAAGGGATTACGATAGAGCGAACGAGAGAGAGAGAAAGAGAGATGCGGTTTGCCCGAGGAAATCCAACGAAGCAAAGAGATTACGCCCGCGGAGAAAGAGGAAGGAGAGCTTGCGAAAGGGAAGACGGAAAAAGGAGCGTGAAAGGGAAGTGGTGGAAGCGGGAGAGAAGAGTGTTAATGAGGATAAGGGAAAATGAGGGATTGAGAGGGGCAAATGAGGTAGAGGGCGGCGAGGTGCTTCATGTTCGGCTCCATTCACTCCTGCAGATTCGCGCTGGCCGAATTCGGTCGGCGAACAGTGAGGAGATCGTGCGGCGAAATGGGAATTTCGGGAGGATGTACGGCGCAAAGGAAGAGGAGAGAGCGGCGGCTGAAAGCTGTGCGCGACGGCCGGAACGGAGAATGGGAGAAAGGAAAGGCTGCGGCGCGGCGGCCGGGTATTGGTCGCGGCGCAATCCAGCGAAATTAAAACTCTAATTCGACCGGACATCAATATCCAATTACGAGGCGTGCGAGAATATTAATTCCTAGCTTTTATTCCCGCTTGTTCTTCCCGTTCTTCGCTCCCACACGGCCCCTGGCGGAGGAGAGGGAGAGTTCAAAAATAAAAAAAAAAAGTTCGACGTTAGCTACCCCGGGGACACGGCGGGAATTCGGGATGAATAGGAAGGCGCCGGAAATGTATAAAAATGCGGAAAATCGTCGATCGCCGCCGTCCAATCGCGTTTTGTACCAATTACCATCGATCCCTCGAGCGGCGTTTTCAGCGTGCCACGTTAGCTAGCAGCCGCTGCATTATTACTCATTGGCGCATTGTTGAAGCGCCAACGAATGGTCATTGCGCGTCCAAGGTATATTTCGAGCTTTCGGCCATCTACGCTTTAATTGGCAGCGGATACGCGCGCGTTGAGTTGCCGGCCTCGCACTGAGCGCACCCGCACTCCCCCATAGTTCCCGCTCGATATCGTTCCGTGCGCGCATGCACGCACTCGTACGGACTCAATTCCGCGGGCGGGAGAATTTTTGGCCCGATTAATAACGATGCCTCGACAACATTTTTCTGCAATTCTGTCGGCTCGATCGATACCACCTGTACACGTCGCGCCGAGTGAGCGCGAAAGAAGGTAATGTTCCCCCGTACTGTCGAGCACTTTCCAGCGCACGACTACTATTTAGCGGCTTGCCCGGCACATATTCCTCCCGACAAACGCGACTTTATTGCCGCCTTATTCGCGACTGTTCGTCTATGAAATGCCTTCAATCGAATCAACGTGGAATCACCTAAATTCCCCGAGAATTTAATCAGAGCGTGAGCTCCCTGTCTGCCAGTTTCCCGCTGCCTTTCTCTCTCTCTCTCTCTCTCTCTCTCTCTCTCTCTCGTTCGTTCCAGGTTCTCTCCGTCGACAGCGGACAATTATTTCGCCGCGCGTGTTTGGTTCGCCGGTCACGTGCGTGGCCTTCCAGTGGCTCCTTACAAGTTCAACGGACAAGTTTGGCTCCTTTCGTCTTTCGATAGTTAGGTTTCGGTCCTCGGCCCGTAAAAACTACCGACCATCTATTCGTACGTACAACAGTTTTCACGTTCTCGCTTTATCCACGCTCCGGTGACCAACGCGTCTTGATACAGGATTCCGAAAATTTCCTTCACCGAACCTTTCTTCCCTGCCGCGCACTTATCGTCACGCTCGACAGGACTCGACGTTGAAAACAATTCCCTATTATTTTCCCCGAACGGCCTTTCAGCGACGTCATGTTGACCAACGTCGGCGGATCAAATTCATTGCCCACCTATTCAGTCTCCCAATTGAACGACCCCACGCTCATCGAGGAATAAACAACGTGTCGCGCATCCGCATTCCCGGAAGCATTTGCGAGTTTGAGTGCGGATAATAGGCAGCCGGGCGGTGTGATCGAAACAGTCTCGAAGGGCCCTCGCCAGGTCGAGTGTCAAAGTGGAGAGTATCGGTGTCTGGTCAGACCGTTGCCCGCCAATACTCATCCGACATCCACCTGTACCTGGTCGATGCCCTCCCCTCCACTCCTCCAGCGCATCACCCTTTCTCACGTCCTTCCACGTCTTTTCACCCCCTGGAGTCCCGCGATACGTGTTCCTTCGGTTCCGTCGGCGTGATCAATTTTCTAAAAGAGAAACGTAGGCAGGGCCAGAAGGAGATATAAAGGTGGGTACATAGATAAAGGCGAAAAAAAGAGGCAGAGCGTCGGCGAGGGGCCTGGCGGGGTACGCTTTGATACGGGTATAAGCGAGAGAGAGGCGTAAGAAAAGGAGAAAGGCAACTCTCCGGGAGATGCGCTTGTTTCGGAATAAACAGATAGCACCGATCGCGGCCTGAATACCAAGCAGCTCGTGGCACGAAAATGTTATCCCCTCCCGCCCCCACCCCCGCCGAAGTCGCCCGGTATTCCTGACGCGGCGCGTATACGTCGTCGTTGCGCCTCGAGGAGAGGAAGAAGACGAAAGAAGAAGAAGCGAAGATGGCGCCGCGGCGAGGAAAGGGACGCCGGCATAGATATCCACCCGCTACTTTTCTCCATTGCAAGAGACAAGGGGCACTAAAAGTTAACCCCGCCAACCGAGGCCGGGCTACCTGCTTCGACCTATAGCCGGGATAACCCGGGCCGAGGTACAAGCGAAAACTGCATTCCAAGTTCCCGGCTTCTTCTTCCCATCAGGAGCGCCCCCCCCCCCCTACTCGGCCCTCCCTCGATCTATCTATCTGCCTATGCTTCCCGGCCTCCCACGTACTTTCCAGCCTCGGCGAAGTCACTTTCCGCGGACTCGCGTCCTGCGCTCCCTCGGGGGCCAGGGTCGTTACAACTTCTCCCCTCGGCTCCGGCGAGAAAATATAAAAATGCACCTGAGGCGGCGGGTGGCCACCCGCGCAGCCAGCCTCCCGCCCGCGCTCCGGCACGGCACTATCGTCCTATCGTGTGACGCCGATCTGCCAGCGATCCCTTCGATAGCGCGTGCCTCGCGATAGGCAAAATAAGAAGTCGCAGGTTCCTCTCGCGTTTCACGAGTCAGATCGTAACTACGTCGTTAGCGAAGTTGTTGAGAAAGTGCCTCACGGTCCCATAGCTCTCTCTCTCTCTCTCTCTCTCTCTATCTTTCGTTCTCGCGCGGACGATCTCTCTGTACTGTCGAATCGGAAAGTCGTATAGAGAGTAACGTGAACTTCGTGCCTCGCGTGATAATGGAGCGGAGTAAAAGAAGCTCTCTTTCTCTCCCTCTCCCTCTCCCTCGCCCCGGCCAGGCGTATAAGGAAGTTTTAATGACAATCCGAAGTATCATGCGCGTGGAAGCCGATACTTGGCTGTTTATAAGCGCGCGAGCATTACCGATGTTCCAGCGGGGGAATCGTAATGCGCCGGGTGATAAATTATTTTATGGAAAAAAAAGACAAGGAGGAGGAGCGCGGTCTCACGTGACGGGAGAGAAGAGGTGGGCGCGCGCGTGTGGATTTATATGTGTCGGTGCTGTACGCGGAAGGCACGGAGCCCGCTCGATAGCAGATGTCGCCCCTTCAAAGCTCGCGCATTCTCTTCCTCTCGCATCCTCGTTCCGCTCTTCTCGTCCGATTTTCGACGTCCCGCGGGACGAGCTTTATTATTCGCAAACAACGCGGTATTCCGGCTCCCTAATTTGCAATAATTCTAAATTATCCCGTTTCGCAGACCGGGGACAGGCGGAAGACGGAAACGGAGCGGACGAGAGGAGAGGAAGAAAAATGTTGTGGGGGAACGAGTCTTTTTATTACCCTATTAATCCCAACTAGCGCCTTATTTTTAAATTAACATTTTTATCTCCCGGGAAAACAAGCTCTTTCGCCTCTCTCTCTCTCTCTCTCTCTCTTTCTGTCTCTTTTTCCTTTCATCCCCCCGACGCCCTGCTATCCACGGCAAACTCCAGCTTTTTGTCTTCGCCTCGCGTCTTTTTTCTCCTCCTTTCTGCCTTCTCGTCGTCCGCCCAGCAATTTTCTCTCTTTCTCGCCGCATTCTCGCTTCGCCATCTTTACCTCCGCCGGCACTCGTAAAACACGGGATTATGGAGGTGAATTCTATTATCGCCGGGAGGCCAGCGAATCGAAACCGGTAAATAGCGGGTTTGAAGGCGTCATTAAATATGCCTCTGATACTTCGTTCCGTGCCTCACTTTACAGCGCCGCTCAAAGTCGGCGCATTTTTGGACGCGGATGCTCGGCGAATTTCATGAGCTGTCCAACTTGAACGCTGCGAGCCAGACGAGCGCGCGATAATTGTCGCAACTTGTTTAAACAAGCGAATGTAATACCGAGCGAATGAACTGTAAACTTCAGCTAATGAAGTTTGCATGAGTTGCCGCGCGCCTGGCGTTAAGTTTGGCCGCGCATGCATATGTATCACCACCACGTATCCACCGGCCCTGTTCTTCCGCGACACTCTCGATTCTCGTCCCGAAAATCCGTCGATCGAGATCTCCAGGCGCCTCCTACTTTCAAGCCGCACCGTCGCGCTCGACGATACTTCGGCGAAAAGTTTCAGTTTAATTTTCCGTAATGAGATTTCGAGGGGCTCTCGGACGGTACGAGACACGAGGAGGAAACAGATAATATCAAAGGAACGTCGGCGGCGTTCTTGATATAAAGTGTTTTATTTTAATAGAATAATAAAGACGAAGACCGCGCCGGAGGAAGAAGTCGTTCCGCTTTCTTCCCGGCCCTTTTCTCTGCCCATAGAATCGGGGGGAGCCTTCTAGCCGACTCATCCTTCCACTCGAGACGGCTCGTAGTCCATATTCTCCGGGCAAAATAAATGAAACTTTTTTTCGGGTCACGATCTCTTCTTTTACGCAAATAGGGATAAATATGTACCCCGCGCCCTCGACGAGATTTTCGCGCCGTTATTAAACTCGTAAACAAGTCCTGAGATTTCCGCGGCTAATGGCCGTAAAGCAATCGTCGCGAACGGGACGTATTCAGGGCAGTGCGTGAAAGGAAGTTTCCTCCGAGCACAGCCTTGAGTTTTATGCGATTTTCAATTGCGCCGCGGTCGACGCGGAATTTTCCTCGGTCTCTCGCCGATATCGTTCTGCATAGGAAAAGGCGGACGCGACGGTGGCGGCCTATTCGCGTCTCGAAATCTCGGTTATCTATATTTATATTGGGAGGGGTTCGATATGATGTTCGTGAGAAAACAGCCTCTGGCCGCGTCCGAGCGGCTAAGCCGCGAAACCGGTGCATCAAATTGGATTTTTTCCGCGCTGTTGTTCGCCACCCCTGGAGGGGTCGTCGTGGCCGAGTGGGAAAATATTGTCCCATCCGTGCCGTCGTCTACCCTGCGCCGAGGGTCTTGCGAGAGGTCGCGATCAGGTCGGGGCTCAAGAAATATTCAGACGAGTTGTTCAATTTCCGGTGTCTTGATTTTCACGACGGCGCGGCCGATGACTTGATTTCTTTAACGCACTGTGTCTTGCCCTGCGATGCTCAGTTCTGTGTTCGCAGGGGTCACGAGAAGGTACAAAATGTTACGCATTTGTCGTCTTCCGATTATGCGTAACAAATTGTACGGCACATTTCATTCAGAGCTTTACAAACTGTGAAAAGTGGACTGCAAGAGGTGATCTAGAAATCATACTTCGCTGACTAACTTTTGCACCGTCTTGTGTACTACTTTGGGAACTTTGAAAGAGCGCAAACGGGAGTCAGAAAAATGGCAGTAATATGGAGACTTGAGTAAAATAATGTATGTCGAGGCGCGTCTGAGACGTTTCGATCTTGTCGATTTCTCATTGCCATGGCTCATTTTCACGGCTACCCTCAGTCGAAGACAACGAACAACTTGGCCCGAGCAAATTGCGCTCCAAGACTAATGTATGATGGTCGGCCGAAATAGGTGCCGCTAATGCTATCAGCTATTGACATAGCCGGCAGACCGGCGCTGCCAAGGGTTCGGACCACCCCTACAGAAGGGGTTGGGGTGACTGCTATAACTGGATTGATTCTAGATAAGTCGCGGACAAATCCCCGATTCCCTCGACCGCCCAGCGAGCGTGTTATTCTTATACAGTGGCGCCGGGCGGCACATCGAACGAATGCTGGTGTAGATTCTCACCTCTCGGATGCAATTCGTTTTTTCGAAACAAGTGATGTGGGCATTGCACAACAAATTATTTCGTACCACGTAAAGTACTTCGATCATGATCCCGAAGATGATTTTTTTCAAGTAGAATATTAACTTTTTGTGTCTGTATTACAGAGTTTAGTGACAATTTATTTGCTTAACGCTGGATTCCAGGACGACGTGTGAGTCTACTTTTTTCCGTAGATAGGATAATAAAAGGGGGGGAATGGAAAAATATGGGATAAAGTAAAAGTACATTATTTTCCGCTGCTACGCCACTGGTTGGCGGTTTGGATCCGAGATATAGCTTGGCCGAGGAAGAGGTTGGTCAGAACCACGACACGTGGGTGTGAGTGTCTCGAAGTGTTGATATTCTCAGGTCCACTAACCTCTCGTATTCGTCCGCCTCGCCACCCTCACATTATATCGCACCTACGAATGGTTCCCATTCCTCTCTCTCTCTCTCTCTCTCTCGAGATTATCTCGAGGATAAAGAGCGGAAAGAACAAGGGTGAGTTTTATTGACAGCTCCGAACAAATCCTGTCGATCGCCGGTGGCTTGCTTATTCAAACTTCGTATAAATTAGGGGACGGCGGGGAGGAAAATTAATTCTTCCGCTCTCGAATTCATGAACGTAATTCTGCGACAGCGCCTGCGGTGAGATCGATTAAAAGAAATCGAAGAACGCGGCGAGCATGCACGGTGCCAGATGTCAATGACAGTGCGACGGGCAGAGAGAATCGGAAAGAGTATACATATACGGTTTCGCGGCGGACAGAAAGGTACGGAGAGCGACAGAGAAGTGGAGGGAGGACTGAGAGAGAGAGAGTGAGAGAGAGAGAAAGAGAGATAGAGAGAGAAGAGGAAAGCACGATTCCGGAGTGTGCGGGAGGAAGAGAGTGACGGTGGATTAAATTTGCGCGAGTATGTCGTACACCATGAATATGGAAGGCCTCGTTACTATACGTACCATTCTCTCGTATAGTATAACACCGTACCAACCTACTCGCAGGGCGCACACACCAGAGACCGTAGCCACCGTCAGCCCTCTTCTCTCCAACACCTTCCCCACCCTTCGCCACCCTTCTCCTCCCTCCGACTACTCTCTCGTCCCGCAGCGACCCGCTGTTGGTTTTATCGTTTAACACGGAGTTACCGTAAATTTCGCCAGAGAATCCTGGTCTGGCTGGTAGTTACCTCGGTCGAATGTTAATCCTCGTACTAGGACCATCGCTGAGAATGTATCGTCATGGGTCGGGGAAGAAGGTGGGTTGCCAGAGTGCTCCGCCTTGGCCCCATCGGCAGCTCGTACATTCCGCGTACGTCCGGCACAATTTGTCTTGAGGCCATTCCGGCCTCACACTCGATTACCGAATAGTTGAGTTTTCCGCTCGAATGACTCTCTGATCCGCGAAACGAGACCGTAGCATGAGGATGCGGCCGCAGGACTCGCCGCGCGCTGCATTCTTCGTGTTACGCACTCGTGTGGGAAGCGGAAGGATCGAGTTCGTGAGTGGGAGTGTCGTTCGAAGCGACATTGACACCGGCCCGAATATCGCGCCATGAAAATGGCACTCTCTGGTCTACCGGAGATCAAGTAGCTGTAAGCGAGACGTGCGGACGGAACAAAGACGGCCTCGGAGTTGGATTTCGTCATCTCCCTGGCGAGGCAGTCCTCTCCAGCTCCAGCCGGTCGATGGTGGCAGGCGTGCAAGTATACGCGGCCGCCGAAGACGGTGTGCGGAGAGAATTGGCGAGGAACAGAACGGTGGAAGAGAGAGTCGATAGACGCAGAGAGCGGAGAATAGGACTACGGACCAGCGCGGCGCGGCGGCGGCGGTAACAATTTGCTGGGCATGTTGAGATGATCCCGAAGTTGGCCCCGGGCGGGCCAATAATTGCAAACAATTACCGTACGTCTCGGGCTGGCTTCACACTGCCTCTGCCGGCCGGGAAAACAATTGTCCCTCGCGATTCCGCAAGTCCCGCTCCTATCTACGTCTCGCAATGGCTCCTCGGGGTCGTGGAGTTTAGGTAAATGATGGTGG
Source organism: Priocnemis perturbator (assembly GCA_963942575.1). Lineage (NCBI taxonomy): Eukaryota > Metazoa > Arthropoda > Insecta > Hymenoptera > Pompilidae > Priocnemis > Priocnemis perturbator. The sequence goes on along the minus strand of OZ012643.1, from coordinate 14,488,031 downwards.
TTGCCAGGGAAATTTAGTGGCGCGATTTTTCGAAACCACCCCTCTCTCGCCGCGCACCCCACTTTCTTCGCGTTTCTTGCGTCCTCTTTCGTCTCGCTCCTTTCCCCCCAGTCGGCCCTTTCGTCAACGGCGAGTAAATGATTTCGAGGCGAACTGCCACGCACGGCTGGAGGGTCGGATCTGACCCCGCCCCTCGCCGGTCCTACCCGTTTGATTCTTTCGACGTGGAAACACGTTCGTGCAGTTAAGGCACGGAGCCCATCCACATTTTGCGGGGAAAATCGAGGGAACAGGATGTAACAATCCATTTCAGCCGCATCTGACGTAATGATGGAAGGCTGCGTTTGTTCGCCGGCAGAAGTGGAAAATATGTTTCTCGCCGCTACCTCCGTCTCACGAGCCGAGCGCCGCCCTTATTTACGGCCGCCCACTTCTTTTTCCACGCACGGCGAAAATCATAATCGCCCGCTGGGCACGCCGGCGTTTCGTTATTTAATCGGAGGTGAATCGCAAATGAATTTCCGGACCGACTATCAATTCGCGCTCGCTGTGTTTCATCGTTCGGCCAGGCGCGGCTGCGTGAACCGCATTTACGTCGTGAGCCGACCAGATATCGCGGATAATTACCTTCTCTCTCCGACCAAATAATTTCTCTTTTGCCTCTCACTCGGCGTCCTTTTTTTCCCCCACCCACGCTCCGCGTGGCTCGTTTCCGCTCTCTTACTCTCCTATTGTTTTCGCTTCCGATTTTCGTCGGATTATCGCCTTACATTTCGGCCAGATTCGACAGTGCCGCATTCGCTGGATATTTCCTCGCGACCAGAAGCGAGACGATTGTGTGTCGGATGCCGGATGCCGGATGCTGGGCGGATTAAAAGAGATTAAGGCTGATTAACCTTGCCGCGGCCGCGTGAATAGAAATCATGTAATCGTGTTCGCGGGACACCGCGATAGCGCGGCTGACGGGCAACATTGGGAATATTATTATACCACGGGTACTTACGTGCCCATCAATTACGCCGGACAATTTGGTTTACGCGTATCCGATCGAGCGGTCGTCCCGCTCCACGGAAAAGCACCGTCTCACACACAGAACTCGCCGGAACTTTTCTTCACGCATCGCCATGCCGGCTTGATAAATTTTCAGCCTCTTTTTTACGGCGCGCGTCTCATGAGTGTTCGAGGCTGATACGCGGAGGATCTCTCCTATTCGAACCCCTCGCCGCTTCTCGTTTTTTCCTTCCTCCCGTCCTCCTATTCCACCCTCCACCCCCTCGCTTTCTCTCTGTCCGCTCGCCTAACGCGGGGGACGTGCGGTAGCAAATAACGCGTGATTGATTTCGCAAAAACCATACCCTCCTCCGGTAGGGTCGGCCCCCGGCGCACCCGTACAAATTGAAAAATAAGCTACACGTGTCCACTCGTACGCTCGGACAACCCCCTTGCCCTCGGCCGAAATTCGCGCCCGCCCCCGGATCGTCGCTCGCGCAGACCGGCCGACATGAGTGCTCGGTGTCATTTCGAGAGGTCGACGTGTTCACGCAATGAAAATTGCGTCCGACGTCACAACGCAGTCGGCCGACATCGGCCAGAGCGTTTCCGCCCACTGCTTTACATGCCGTAACAAGACCCCTGCGCGTCGGGCGCGAGAGCGGACGGACGCGCTTCGACTCGATCGCAATTACAAATTGTAAGTCGGAATTAAGCGGGGGGGACTAAATGTTAATGTGCGCGCGCGATTAATTCGTCAGGCCGCGCGTAATGCGCGTCGGTCGTTCGAAGCGAACTGGGTCAGCGGCCGTCGACTGTCGAATGCATAACTCGCCGCTCTCGCGGCGCGCCCAGCAGATGCCAGTCCCTTAACGATGTTGTAAAAGTCGCCCGGCGTAACGTCTTTTTCTTCCCAAGTGCACTTTCAGTTCGGCCGTGCGTTATTGGCGCAATAAAGGCAATATTTATTAGCGGCGCACGGCCGTTATGACGCGAATTTCCGCCGCTCTTTACGATTGCGCGGATCTGACGGAGGAACGGAACGAGTTTGATTAAAAACAAGTTCCTTCGGCCTCGCGCGCCAATCATTGGCGCCTTCACAACGGCCCGCGAGTCCAGCTGGACGCTGAGCGTATCGCGCGCTGTAAATAAAGGCCGGTAGTCGCAGTTTCATTAAAGGCCTCCTTTATCGCTCGCACAACTCATAATAGCTCCATCAGCGTTGCGAGAGCGATATTTATGAGCGCGCGTTGTACTGGCCGTTAACGCGATTCCGTTCGGCCGCGCGGCCATGTAGCGCGGCCCCGAAACGGCATCGGCGACTGGCGCGCGCCATTTTTTCGCCCAACTCGCTCACAATCGCCCTTTTTCCATCCTGCACGCGTCAACAGCATAGTTTTTTCGCTCCCGCCGCACTAGCCTTTCATACAGATTTCTATTGAGGCGGACGAATAAATTCCCGATGTGATTTATGCCGCCATGTTGCATTGTAACCGGTCCAGCTTGCGCATGGGAAGGTCTGGGGACGGGCTGCGGGGCTTATACTTTATAGATATTTTATGTAGGCACGGCGCATATATTTCGTCGACGGGAGACGGTAGACGAAGCGCGTAACGTAACCGGCGGACGAAGCGAGCACAATGGTCCACCGTATTCCCTCTATTGATTCAGTATACGCGGCCGTGCGTCGGCGGAAAAATATTTGCACTTCCTTGCGATATAATACTTACCTACCTCGATCGACTCGCCGGGTTCGATCTCATCGCGCTTCGCTCGCTAAACTCCGGACGAAATTTTCCTCCGCCTAAAATCACATTGCTCCGAGGGCTCGAGGGTCGTTCACGTGCCGCGGGACTTAAGAGAAATTCTCAGATGACGGGGGTGCGTTTATTTTCCGAACCGCACGCCAGGGCCCGCGCGCGCGGTCGAGGAGGCGGCGATTAATCCGCAAACGAGCGGATATTAATTAATTATAAATAATGAGTAGCGCCATTCGACACGGCCGCAACCGCCGCCGCGCCAAGGTCGTGCAATTTCGTACGATGACGCGAACCTTTTCTTGCCAATTAATGGATGATTAATTATCAGGATGACACTTTAGATTTTCTCCCGACTGCCGCCGGAGGATCCTCTCGCTCGGCGGAGGGCCTTTCTGTTTAGATCGGCGGCTCGATAGGAGAATGGACGCGTCATCAGTGATTCTCAAATTACGTGACGCACCGCGCGACCGCCCGCCACCAGAACTGAACCTTCCTCCTCATTTACGCGCCAAACGTTCGAAAGCGCCGTATCGCTGGCGCGCTTCAATAGGACCGCATTGTTGAAATCGGCAACGAACAGGCCGGCAAAGCGGAGGAACAGAAAGCCGCGGTTGATCGCCGAATCTCCGCGAGTATTTCCCCGAGGATAGTACCCGCGTTAACTTTTTATTCATAGCGTTCGTCATTGTTCCGCGAGTCGGCTGTTAAAGCGCGCAGCGCCATACAACGATTTGCCCAGCTACGAAAGCGACAGCTCGTTTCTGCGCTCCGTTCGTTCACGGTGATTGCGCAGTGATTGCCACGTCACTCACAAAATCAGCCGGTCTGCGCTCGGCAAATTAACGCAATTTCCAAAACAAACGGTCTCTACCTGCGCTCTCGCGGCCTCGTACGATTGCAGCAGCCGGTTTGCGCGGATATATACGCTTTAATTGCGAGCACCGCCGCAAACGCCACTCGTTTATTACACGCCCGCCGGAAAAGCGGCAGGTATATCTCGGGCCGAAAATTCCCCCGGCGCCCGGGTCTGTCGTCCGATCGAGAACCTGACTTCCCGACTCCCACGCAATCGTTTTCGGCAAGCGCGCGCCTGCGTTCGAGAAATTCATCTTCCTTTTTAATGGCGCTCGGGCGCTTTGCCGGCAGACGCCGACGGCTTCACATTTTCCTCCCGTCCGATACTCTTACACCCCTCCGAATTCTCGACCGGAGGCTTTTCTACCCTACATTTCAATCAGTGCTTCTGACAGCCCCATCCCCCGCTACTCAGCCCGACGTAAGAACCACTTTCCCTCTTGGTAAATTAATCGGCAAATTAACCGTGAAAAATTAAGCCCCGCGCCCGCCGAACGACGCGTCCACTCTCGATCGACGACAGCTCGCTCTCTATCTCATACTCTCATCGTACGCTTACTTTCCGCGCCGTCGCACGTCGCTAACGAGAGAGCACGCGAATTAAAATTCGCCCGTCCCACCACCTTGCCCCCGTTCGCGAGTTCGACGGTCGGAAGAATGCAGTGGTTGCGGCGCGAGTGACGGGGCTTGCTTTAAATGAAACAAGAAAGGAAAGTTGGTAAAGTGCGAGGGAAAGAAAATCGCGAACTCTCGTTACGGCGTTTGAGAATTCTTGTTTGTACGGGGTTGGAGGTAAAAAAAATCCGGGCGAAGAAGGAATTAAGAGAAAGGGCTGTGAACGAGGTGACTGGGGGTGGGGGGCGGTAGCAGAAGACAAAAGTTAGGGCGCAGGACACACCGGCGGGTGTGGGGAGGGAAACAGACGAAGGTGGAGACGCGCAGTATTCCCAGTGCGACCATTGGTAAACTATGTATTCGCTGAACCGATTGAAAGGCGCTGTAGCGCGCAGGAAAAGGGATACAAAAGAAACGTCGAGGCCGCAATAAAAGCTTCCCGTAAAGTGAGTTTTTATTTCGCAAAGTCGGGCGAGTGACCCGCGGGGGTTTGTTCCTTCTCTGCCCGGCCCTTCCTCCCTGGTACTTTTCCGCAGACCCCCTCGCGCTCTCCTCTTCTTCTCCTTCTCCTCCTTCACCTCCACCTCCAACCCCACCTCCCCTTGTCTCCTTTCTTCACGTTCCTCGACCCGGCCGCTTGACAATTCTCCGGTTTACTTTTTGAAGTCCCGACGTCGTACCCTTCCGCACGTTGTACGCTTTATTTATTTAGCACGCCCCGTGCCTCCTCGTTTGCCGCGGACCAGAAACTGAGACCCGTGCGACGGGACTCGCGCCGGGAATAAATCAATTTATCAGCGAGCCGCGGACGCGTCGCCGAAATAAGTCCGGGAAGTTTCTGTCATTCGGAGCCGTCCGTACGGAAATAGTATCCCGAAAGTTCGCCTCCCTTCGCCCGACACAGGTACGAAACGGCGTTATTAATGTTCGCCGATCGTTATTTACGACGAGCCTCCCGCGCCGAGCGTCGTCCATTTCTCACGGCGACGAGGAGTGACTCGTTTTGTACGAGGCTTATTCCTCGCCCATTTCGTCTCCCTCGCCTTCCCCCGCCGGCCACGCATACGGCCTAAGCGTTTACGTCTATGTATAAGATTCGCCGCCTTTTTCTTCCCCTCCTCCCGAGAATCTCTCAAATCCTTTGACAATGATACGCGTTTACGGCGCTTCGAGGGGGCGGCCGGGATCTTCTGGTTTCTGAATAATTTTTGTAAATTGGTCCCATATGTATGAGCGGCCCCGGCGAATTCGCGAGCGAAGGGGGAGAAACCGTCTTCCCTGCTATATAGGACATATAATAATACATACGGGAGCGTGTATTTTTTTTCCCTCGCTCCACCGTTGCACTCCTCGATCCTCCGCACCCCTTGGCCGCCCTCCGCCATTCCCGTGTACCCTCGACGCGAAGCTCGCCATTCCGGGAGCGGAATTTTAAAACCGCCCCGCAGAAATAAAACGACTTTATGGCCGGCGCGAGCTTCGCGGCTGGCTGCTTTCCGAAAATATAATGTCTCGCCGGTGTATCCAGGCCCGAAATTCGTCGTGATGCAGGGGACGTATTAACAAAATATCGCGTTCCTCGGAGGGGTGACATGAGAGGTTGACGCAATTAAATAGACAACACAGTCCGCGCATTTCGAAACGGGAGAGTGGTCCGCGGGGAGGCGTGCCGTTTGTCGCGGCTGAAAATTTGAAAGAAGGAGCAAGCGTTCAGTGGGGGAAGTACTTTTTAACGGGACGCGACGAAAAGTCTGCGCTTGAAGCGAGGCCGAATCTGACAATTCATGCGGATAAACATAAGTTATTCACCCCGGGCGAGAGGCGCGGCCGACTATCTTCTCGTTGATATCCTTAAGCAAACAACGAGACACGCCATACCATATGAGTGTCGAGGTGGAGGGGGAAGGGAGTAGTCGGATATGGGAATATCTTGTGACGCTTCCTTCTGAATTTCGATGATGCTTTCTATCATCGTACAATATCTGCCGGAATCGGCTCCGGAGACAAATAGTTGCCTCGGCGTTCGCGGACGGGAAATGGGGAAATGTTTCCGATTTCTGCGCGGAAAGCCCAGCAGACGCCGGGCGGGCGTGTACGTTGCCGCACACACACGTGTCGCACGTGAATGCGCCGCGGAATATGTTGACGATTCGTTACGACGGCCCGATATTTATTACGTATGTACATGTACACGCCGACGGAACCCTGGGGTTCTGCGAACGGGATCGTGGAAGACGAGAATTTCAATCAATTTCCCTCGGACAAGGGTTTACCGAACGATGATTAATGATAGCCGCACTGATCAATAAGGAAGATTAATTGGACGGGAAACTTACGACGACTTTCGAGGGAATGCTAAATGCGCGTGTTGCGCCTCGGTTAGACGCCCTCGCTAACTCCGGGAAAAAGCGTTTAGTAAGGCGGGAGCGCGGAACAATCGAACGACCGCTTTGCGGGTGGGCTTTAAACAAAATATAAAGTTGCCGGGAGGGTAGGCGGGGTAAACGCGGTTCGTGTGTCCTCTGCTTCCGAAACTTCTCGCCCCCTCGACGTCCCCACCCCGACGATCCTTCTGGTCATCCTGCGGTGAACGAACGGCCCGATACCGGCACGACCCTTAAGAGCCCACTCCATCAAAAGGGTGGCTTTTATACCTTCTATATTTACGAGGGATGTTTCTTCTTCCGCCGCCGGCTTTCGCGCGATAAGAATTACAGTGGCCGCTATATCGACCTCTCCTATCTTTGCAGCCCTCACTCCCCGCGTCCTGAAATCGAAGAGGATGCTTCGACGCATAATATGCGAGGCACACTTTGCATTCGGCACACCGCCGGCATATTGGAATTGCGCTCTCTTTTCGTCACTCTCGACTGCCTCTCGGCCATAGAAATCGGTACAAAGTCCTGTACCCACTCAGTGGCACTTTGCGAAGAAAACATTCCTCGCGCGCGTGTCACACTCTTGTCACTTTGTGCCGGCCGAGAAGCGAGGAGGCGTCGATAATGACAGATGTTGTTTCGATGCTTTCTCCTCGAGTCCACGCTTTCCGAGTTCTTCCCCCGAGGGATCGTCCGCGTCCCTTAAGAGGGAGGTTAACCGCGTCGGATGCGGTGTTTTGACAGAGAGAAGAGGTTAATCGATCGTCGAACTCAGCTAACTGTCCCGAACATCTTTTATCCCGACAAGCGGCACCTCGGAATCGTTCCGGGGAAGACAAATATTCTCTCCTCCGATAGCCGACATTATAGGTCCAACTCAAACAGAATCAAGGGCCAGAGCGGACCTCCCGTTCGCCGTGACATTATCTGTCACTCGCGCGTCGTCAAGTCCATTCGCAGGCAGGCGATGTTTGTCTTTACACTCCTGCTCACTGTTAACCGGGACGAGTCTCGTGTCGCGGCGGAAAATGCGATTTTCACGAATAGGAATATCGCCTGGCATTATTCACTGTCATGTAACGTCTGCCACATATTTACGTCCGACCATACAAATTTTCGTGCCGTACTGACAACATCGCTCACGTTCGCTTTAATTAAATTAGCGCTCCCGCGCCAGGCATAAATTGATTCCGCGGTATTTGATGCATTGTGAAGATGCAAATAATTTCGGGCATGTAACCTGGAAACGCGTGCGGAGCTGGTTTATTCGGAATGGCATAGCGCCGGCGAGCTCGCGCTGCAAAACTATCTCCGGCCGATCGCCGATACGTATCTGACGTCGTCGGGGCGGAGGAGAGAAAAAATTCAATTTTGCGCGATGGTGTATCGAGCGACCGGCACTGTTCCTCGAGCTCATCCATTAGCGTTAGTGCGTGCTTATCGCGCCTTTGTAACGCGATAAATGTCATCGACATTAAGTATGGACGCTCATCGGCTCAAATGAGCATTAACGCTTTATTACGGGTACACAGGTGTACCGGTCTCGAGAGGATCTACGATCATTATCATTATCGCAATTATTACGAGGCTCATCGGAGCGGGCACAGAACTTTCGACGGGCGAAATCAAGGCATCAGGCCGCTGGACGGACGGCTCCGATCGTAGTTATCGATTAACGGCGGGATGGCACTTGAACCGGGACGAGAGACGGGAAGAACACTGTGCATAGAATTTTAATTCGCGTCTTAATTGATTGGGGAGGGGCGCGAGGGAAGCGGTGAATAGAACTCGCCGGGTTCTCCGGGCGCCGAGCGTGCGTTGAATTAAGTCCCTTGTTACTTTAAGCAGGAGCCAAAGAGCGGCGTAATATTTAACGTGTATCCATCCCGGCCCGTGCACACTAAAAGCTACTTAATCATTCCCTAAGAGCAGGAACAAAGAGGCAGCCGCGGAGGATCGCCCGGCTAACTCCCGACAAAATTTCCTCAAAGAGCATGTCAGCGTCCATTGTTCCGCAAAACATGAACTCGCACTATCGATTGGCCCCGGCCGTACATCAGACCCCCTCGCGCGGCCTGCCGAGGGGCAGGAAAAAAGGCATTCGTTCGTCGGGCACACGCGAGGCGGACGAGTCCGCGGATTATTCCCGGGCAATTTATTAAGAAAAAGTCCGTAAGCGAATATCCCGGGATAAAAAGAAGCGTTCCGCGGCGCAGCGCATAAAGAAGCGGAATGGGTATCGCCCTCAATACCCGGCACCATAAACTCTTGCCGCCCGCGCTCTCTCCTTTTTCGCATGGTTAGCTCCTTCGCGCTCATTGACTGCATGATTATGCAGCGAACTTGTGCCTTCCCGAAGGGCCGCATATTTTTCTGCGCGCCCGGCGCTGCCTCCTAGACGTAGACGACGGCGCACGGAGGGGGGCGGGAAAAAGTGGTGGAAAAAGGAAGAGGGCTCGAAAAATACACCCGTCGCGCACGCCCGTACATCACGCACTGTTATCTTCGTTATCCGCATTAACATAACCGTCGAAGCATGAAGCCCGGCAGCGGATCGCTCGAGCGGCCGGGAATCGATTGCAGCACGAAATATGCAAACCAAATTACATTTCAGCGGGCGGTAGGCTTTGATCGCGGCGCGATCTCGTGCCTTTAACGGCGAAATACAAGCCGTGCGCAAACAACTCGGCTCTCTATCACCCTCTCGCCTCCTCTCCCTCCCACCCGGCGTAATTCCGAGGACTGTCTAGTCGATCGTGATCGGGGTTTGTAACGAGACTCGGCTGCAACGAAACGGAATCGCTGTTTCTGCGAGCGCAGAAGCCGCGCGCGCGCGTTTAGTCGCTCGATCGGCCCGAGTGCGCCGTGTATCAGCGTCGAAAAGACCTCGCCGCGTAACGATCCGCCGGCGTCGCTTCAATTAAGCCCTCAAACTCAAACGCACCCGAGGAGAGAGACTCGCAAGTCGCACTCTCCGGCGGAATCAAAACGCGCTTGTCGGGGAACAATTAATCCTGCCGGCCGCGCCAATCCTTTTGCCGAGGATCGCGCGATGCGTCCGGACGATTAATCGTCGCGATTCATTCATCACCGCCCCTCTTAGCCCGTCCGCTCTTAACGACCACGAGGAACGGAGGACGTAGGGGGGCAAAAATGGACGCCGCCTCTTTCGCGGGGGCAACATTCGAACGCACAGCCACGTACACGCTCGCGCCGGAATTTATACAGATGAGTATCGACCGCGCGTCTAGAAAAAGCACGCAAGACGGAGGATGTGTACGGTAGACGCGGCGCACTCGCGTGTCTGCGCCGGAACGGTTCCCGGAGCATCGTGCGTCGAGCGGGAAAATAAATAAGCAACCGCGCGAGACATACGACGGGCGTTCCTTTACCACCCTCTCTCCACCCCCCCGAGCCACAGATTTGCCTCTGTTCGTGGCGGGCTGCCTTATACCGGGGAAATGTGTTGCCGCGGATAAAGGAGGCCTCGACGGGACCTGGCTGGCAGGGTGAGCAGGGCCGGGGAAGCTGAGGGATGAAATGGAAAGCCCGAAAGTGCGGTAAATAACGGCGAAGCCTAATGTTGCATGAACGCGATAAGCCGTCGGCGTCGCCCGCGCGTATCCTCGAGGAAGTTGCGCTCCTGGGAGCTCGATACGCCGAATGCCATTCGCGCTCGCTCCATCTAAATAAATAACGACCGCTACGGCGGGCGCGGCCGGCGCGGAATTGTGGAAGTCGGCCGCGAAAATACGGCTCGCGGCACGCTTGCGAATATTCTCGGGGGTGGGTTAGAGGATCGGGGAGGACGGAAGGCCCTTGCGACAAATCGCCTTGACGTGGCTGTCGGTCGAGAAATTTTCCACCTCCCGGGTCACCGCCTCGCGGAAACGCGCCATCAGTCATTTGCCGAGTGGAACGGATTTCTGTCGGGAAGATTTGTTCGGTTATTGGGAGGCGTTGCGAGGCGAGAGGATAAAGGCGGTGTGGCGATTTGTCGGGGCTTCGGTTAATTGAGCAGCGAACGTATTAGGTTCGGTCAATCAAGCGCATTCCGACTGGTTAGTCTTAGCTATCGGTCTAACAAGGGAAGCCGGGCAAGTGACCGGATCCGATTTGATTCCCGGTGAAGTATGTTGCTGCAAGCCAGAATCGAAGAGATTAGTAAGAAAGTTTGGTTTCGTGTTTGTGGAGAGAGAGCTGGTATTTATTTCGTTTTATACGAGGTGTTTCCGACGCGACAATCGTGGAATCAGTGTGGGATATAAAAGAAAGACTGTAACTATGAGACAATGAGTTTCAATGTTCAAAGAGGGGTGTTTCATGGTTTAAATGTGAAAATAAACGTTTTAGATACTGGTGCGTAACAATTTATATCTCAAGAAAAATCAGATAGGATCTGGATACTTGGCTAAGTATTCACTTGTAAGAGGATTCTGTGTGAAAAACATTGCGTACTGCGTGGGTAGAACGAAAGTTAATGAAATTCCATTATGTGCGTAGATTAATTACCGCGATCTGCTTGGAATAATAGATTACATCTGTTGTTTTGGGGAAGTTTTGAAAGGCCACTCCTAATATAAATGCAACAGCGACACTTTATCGCACTGGTCCCGCACGATTGACACCCCGCGTTTGTCATTCACGACAAACAAGTACCGCGGGCTCGCCTCGTAACTCTTGCAAAGTTATCCGATTTGGCTTTTTTCAACCGGATTATTCCCGGGATTTGCATGAAAATGAAACTTTCATAGATGGCCGAAATTAATGAATTTTAATAAGGGACCCTGTCCTTCGTCACCCCTTCATTCCCGAACCCCTCCTGTTCACCATATCGCCGCCACCCCATTATCGCGAGATAAATTAAATGCGCCGACGCTGCTGAAAAAAGTTCAACTGCCTGATTCCTCTCGTTGTTGCCCCTTTGTCTCCGAAACCCTCTTCGTCTCGTTTCGGCGCATCATTCAGATCGACATCCAGCGTCTTCCTAAAACACACCGCACTCATAAATCAGGACGCACGCCACCTCCCGAATCCTCGACTTCGACATCCGCCCTGAATACTTCAATACACTTAAGAAATAAATCTTCTATTTACAGGTAAGACACGCTCCCGGTTTCACGTCAGCTCTTTCAGCCACTCCACGCTCGGAAGATCAGAAGTCGAGAGTTGATCCTGGGCAGAAAGGTAGGGCGCATTAATCTATAAACATTTCGGATTATCCAGTGGCACGATCTCCCCTCACCCTTGCGGCCTCACTTTCCACCCCGCCTCTCTCTCACTGAGGCGACGAAGGCGCGCATTACTTTCCCACTTTCTTGGTCGATGAATAGGGTGATGTATGGAGGGTTCCTACGAAGAAAGAGAGCGTGGCCGGGCTGCGCGGAGGGAAGGAGAGACAAGAGAGAGAGAGAGAGAGAGAGAGAGCGGATGAGGGGGCGGAGAGTTTATAAGTTGGTAATTTGAGGCGCGGGGCACGTACGCGGATCCAGATCTTTGCGGCGCCGAAATAAATCAGCCACCTACGTCCCCACCCTCTTTTTCCCTTCTTCTCCGACTTTCCTCCCCCGCGCCCTCCCCCGACCCCTTGCCAAGCCCCCTTCTCGATCTTCGCCCGAGTCCGCGGTTATTTATTCGAGAATTACCGTCGCTTATAATAAGCCCCTCTTTATTCTCCCGGCGGCGTGGCAGGCATGGCGCACCAACGACGCCGGAACAGATTTCCCAGTGATTTAATGGAGCGTCTGCAGGAGCTACAGAACGTACACACGATCCGCTGTCCCGCATGTCCTCGCCGTGGCGAGCGGGTTGCTTCAGTCGACAGCTCCAGAGAACGCGCGCGCGCGGATTTCTTAATTGCCCACGCGGCGTTATTTTTGCATGACGCGCTCGTAAATCGTGCAGAGTGCTTTCGTATAACGTATCGTTAGACGGCGGGCCACGGTCTGTCCGGCGAATCCGGCCCGAGACGCATCCTGCACTTCCTTACTCTCCGTCCACTCTCCGCACCGCTGTCTCGCCGAATGTGAGCTCCGATGCGGAGCGTCTCCGATAAGAACTAAGGTTGTCCTGCGCGCGCAATAGAACCCACCCCCAGGGGGTGTGGTCACCCCTTTCGCCCCCGCCACTGGAACGTCGGAGGATCTCCTTGAAATTAAAAAAATCGACCAGCGTGAAGCAGCTCCGTACACACGTGAGCGGCGCGAGCACGGCACGTTTTTCACAAAGCCACCCGAGACGGCGTGCGACACGAGCGAACACTTGTCATCCTCGGACACCTTCGACTCCCGTGTACGGCCGAAGATAACGACGCCGCGCACGAGGACAATTAGACGTACACGGTCGGGGGAGTTGTGAGGGATGAAAAAGGAACAGCGACGAGAGAGAGAGAGAGAGAGAGTCAGTACGCAGGACAAGAAGCGAACGCTCCGGAGTACACACTTTTGCAGGTATCGCCGGGGACGTACGTGATCGTGCATTGAATCTCATTGGTGATAGCCACGAGTGGCGGGTAATATATCCAGTGCAGTCAAGCCCCTTCCTTCTCCGCCTCCAGAGCACCCTCCACCCCCAACTGCCGCCGCCCCCACCTTCCATCGACCACAGTCCACCCGTCCAGTGTCCCCGGTGTACGGCCATTGTGCGAAGCTTTGTTCGAACGGTGACGGGGTCACATTAATCTGTCTCTCACCCCTTCTGCATACCCCGTACGTTATACGGCGCAGTCCCCGCAGCTACGGCATCATACCCCGTTCCCGTTACGGACCCACATAGCAAGTCGATAGACCGATGGCACTCGACGCATGCTCCGGATCGATCGATCGATTCGTCCTAAGATCGATGCTGTAGAGTGTAGAGCGTAACGTTCGTCGGCACGCGGAGTTGGATTTAATCGCGCGCAGGAATTTGAAGTTCTTATTGCTGTATTCGTTGGCCGAATGTTTTGACACTGGAACTGTCGAGCCGTCGAACTGACGGATACGATGTTTTGCTGTAATGAAGGGTCGTGTTCGAAACATCTTGTTTCCGGGAATTTTTCCTGGATTTTACTGAAATATGCATCGTTGATACGTGACAGTGAAGGAAAACGTCAGAAAGTAAGATAATTTAAGACTGCTTTAGTGTTAATAGACACGGCTCGCGTATACGAATCCATGAATCCCAGTGAACCAAAGGCTATGAACAACTTTCATCATTACTTTCCCCACAAGTGTACGTCACATAAACCACTTCGTCTATCAGTATATAAGCCCAAAGCTTGCGTTCGATTATTGTTCACTCTCGACTCGCCGTTCCCGAAGCGGAGAAATACATTTTCATTCGAACGCCAGCAATCGCGCGCTCCGAGGCAAGAGACATCCATTCGAGTGCACCGGTCGCAAATTTGTGATGCCCCCTTACCGCATATATTCACACGCGTGTACGACACGTAAGCCATAGTCCGAGTGGATGTATATACGTCCGCAACAGCCTATGAGTTAAATCTCGATAGCCCCGAACGAGCACGCATCTCGAGCCAGCACCCTCGCACCTATGACTACCACTTTAACTCTGTCCAGCTATCGCGTGAATTTAACACCGACGTTATTGGCTCTTCGGAGACTCGGCGATCGTTTCTATAGTGGCCTGACGTAAGATACTAGTGTCGAGCGTGCGCGCGCGCGCGCACCTGCGGTGAAACGCGCGAACGAGCCTTCCTGGAGTTTCGATTACGCAGGCCAGTTATGGCCTCGGCACGATAACGTTATGCTTCGGGATGGCAGAGAGGGATTGAGTGTCGTTCGATCATTGCGCCCCGCGGTTACCGGTTATTTTCCCTCGTAAACCAAGATTACACCTTCCCCGCGTCGATTCGACCGGCCCCGCTCTCTTTGTCCTACAGCTCACGCTTCGTTTTTGCATATTTTAGCCGCATTACGAAGCGCGCCGGCGTCATAAAGCGCATTATCGGCAAGGCAGTCGCGATCGGCGCCGCAGCGAGGGAAGTCAATTCTTTCGATCCGTCCTCCGCGGCACCCCTCGTAAAGCGTATCTCGCGGTTTATAAAGCGCGTATCCGTGGCGCGGCGCAGGTACGGGATTTAACACTCCGGCACAATAACCCGTCGTATAAGTAGATTGTCGTCATAATCGTTTAATAGCGGGCGTGGATGTCGCGCGGCGATAATACCCAGGAACAATTAAGTGATAAATTCGACGGGCGACAGCGCGCGGAGCATTATATCGGAGGCGAGGTTCGAGCGTTATCCAGGTCGCAGTTACATCTCCTGATGTTCGCCGATTCGCGGGTGTCGTATATGGGAAAGTGCGCGTCGATATATTTATTTGTAATCCGCCGCTTTCTCTCTCTTTCTCTCTCTCTTGGATACGAGCTCGGCTGCCCTTCGATGGCGCTACGAATTTGTGGGATTTCGATGCGTGTGTACGTATTACGGCAGTTGAATGTACCCGCTGTACACGTAGGATTCCATCGGATTAACCGGGGTTTACGATTTGATCGCGGTTATTCTTAAAACAAATATCCCGGACGGATAAACCCGTTGCGCGTGGCCGCGCGTCGTAATTAACGCCGAGGGTGTGGGTCGCTATTAACCGACAACAGCGCTCCCCGCGCGCGAAGATTTTTTCGTCCCTTTGTTGTTGACTTTTTACATTCGTCTGCGTCGCGCATTCCGGCACGCCGCGAATCAAATTTCTGTCCCGATACGCACGGTCTACGGGACGCGGCGGACTACGAGTAGAGAAATGTCAAACGTCACCCGCGCCCACGGCAAGTTCGCCGACAACGCCCTCGCGATATTTTCCGCCCTCGGAACGCACCCTCCTCCGCCATGGAAGGAAATGAAACGAAACAGGCCGACGGAGCTAGCACCAGGTTCTCATGTTTCTAGGAGACGACAAAGAACGAGTGGGCAAACGTCTACGTACTCGACGCACTCAACTCTAAGATCTCAAGTACTCACAGCAATGCAAGAGCATATCTTTGGAATATTTAACCTGCCACGGCGAGTGCACGTCGAGTTCGATCCTTCGATTGTCGAGACACGTATGTAGCAGAGGGTTATTCTTTGGATAGGCACGCTGCTTGGCCCGAGTCGCAGGCCTGTCTGGGCAAGTCCGGCGACGGTGCACTTACGGTTTCTCTTTCTTTCGTTCGCAGTGCCGTTAAACGAGCGTGAGCCGTGGAAAAATCAGCGTACGTCCTGCCTGCCGCGATAGAGCTGGGAGAGTCACCTGTTCACGACGAATGATTCGCTCGTGTTACATTGTTTCGAGGCTCGATAGAGCCGCGCTGGAAGGGGGTGCGTGCGCATTCCTATTTCGAGTTTCGAGACATCGGCCGTTGTATCGTGGCTGTATCGATTCACCCCCACCGGCGTCCTACCCCTAGCGTGGTGGGGCGGCGAGCCGTTAGTCCATTTTGCACGAGGCAAATTTTTCCACCCCCCGCGGGAGCAAATTCATTTCCCGTGCCGCGGCAAAATTCTCGTGTGCGACGGCAAAAATGACGGCCTCGCCGCAAAATGTAACCGCGATTTTTCGAGTCTCCCCGATACTGATGAACCCCGTATATTTATGAACAAACAAGACGGTCAGATCGTGGCAGAATCTACTAAACTGCAAAAACGAATGAGCTATCGTAATTGAGAAATCTACGAAGCTGCCGCGCAAGCACCGATCCCACTTTAGCAACACGTCGCGAACACCGTTTCGAGGTGGGTAACATGGACTCGTACACGCGCTCCCCACTCTACCCACCCGCACCCCTACTTCGAGCGCGCCCCTTCAACCCCTCCGACGGTCGAATCATATTCGTAGTTCCCGCTGCGTCCGCAGGATGACGCCATGGTGCGCTTTTTCGTGGAAAGCCGCCGCACGAAGCCACCCCTACGTTGGTAAAGTGGAGAGTCCCGTTCTGCAGTGAGGGTAACATTCGAATTTTTACGCGCGCACTACTTCGCCAGGCGTCCGATATCGTTCGCGGATCTCCGCTTTCTGCGAGAGGCATGTGAGATCGAACGCGGAATGAAGAAAAAAGAGCAGAAAAAGCTGGCCGCTGGTACGAGGAGGCGGCCGGCGGCACAGCGGGGGGTGGCCAAAGGGTGGTTGCCTGTCGGGGTGGTGTTGGGAGGAGACGTCCGGGGAGGGAAAAAATAATACTCACGCCACGTACGGCACTACAGTAATTTTCAGAGCAGTCGTGCTCGGCTTGCAGCAGGGTAAGCGTGACTGGGGGCGATACCATCGAGATCCCGTCGGCCGGATAAGCGACCGCCAGCCAGGCCGTTTTATTTTCTAGTTTAAAATGTAAAATAACGGGAATTTCGCAAATTACAGCTGCGAGCGTTATTTGTACAAAGTAATGCGGCGAGCGTGCCTGTCCTTTCTCTCCCTCGCCCGCTTTGACCCACCCACCGCGCTCCGAAACTCCACTTATGTGTATTCCAACGACCGCTCTTGGAGGCGCTATAGAGGCGTTATAGAGCCTGTCGAGACCCCCTCCCCCATCCACAGTCAGCCACCCCCTTTCTACGATTCCGCCGTGGCTCCGCTCTCTTTGCATCCACTTTTGGAATTTTTGCGCGAGACACGCTATCATTACTTTTAGGGCGGGAATTGGAATGGAGCCCGGCTCCGATCCATAACGCGAGCTGTGCCGGCACGGTTACGTGGTCTGTAACGCGAACGGCAGCGTCGGAATGCGCGTTTTTCGTCGCTCCAGTCGGCGGTATAATAATCGTCGCATGGCCGCAAACGTCGACCGTCGACGCAGTCCACCTTCGTCCAAGGACTTTTCGATCGCGGGAGCGAAGAGAGGAGAGAGAGAGAAGGAGAGAAAAAAGAGCAGAACAGGCGAGCCCAACACACCCCTAATTCCGCCGCTCGCTCCCGTCGTTTCGCTGCGCAAGTTTTCTCTTGTCGCGGGTAATTGGGCCGTGAGTCGGTAATTCTCAGGCTCCCCCGTCCGATTCCGTGCCTCGTTCGAGTTTGCGGGATGCACGTCGTTTTAATAAGGCTGGCCTGGAAATCGCGAGCGGCGGGGCGAGCGATAATCCGTGGGTGGAAAGTTGCCGACACGGGCTGGACGGCTTGTCGGCCTCTCGATGCGTACGATTCCGATCGGATCCGAGGTCCTCGGTCCTTTGTTCCGCTCGCGCAAGTCGCTTCGCCTCGAGGCGAACGCGACGCGGCCGCATATGAGACGCGGAGCGAGGGCGAGCTTTTAAAGGAGGATTTAATATCAGAGTAACCGGATCCGAGTTCATCGTGGTCCGCGTGGATCGGCTTACTGGCCTTTGATAACCGGACACCGGGAAACTATTGCACCCTAACTGCCGTGCGCCAAGTTCATACCGTGTCACCGCGTACGCTTGAGATTCCGCAAAGCAAAACGGCCGTGACGTATCAAAAGGCGGTCGACGTCGGACGGTGGGTGGGGGCAATATTTGAACCCAAACTGTCGACGTCCCGTGTCTGCGATACGCCAATTTCGGCGGACAAAGAGCAAGCGGGAGGTACGTACTCGTTACTTGCACGATGTAATAGATTTTATACGTTGCCGCGCGCGAAATCGCGTGCGCGGCAGAAATTGACACGTATTGTTTTCCCGGCGCATCGGCCGTCGGAATTTCAGTCACGTAATTCGAATTCTCCCGCGGGAATCAAGTGGCTCGGCCGTAATAAAACTTAACGCCGTCATCCTATTGTTCGTTCGAGACGCTCGGAACATTGTTGCCCCGTTTCTTCTGTTGTTTCTCTTTTTTCTTTTTTTTTTTCCTTTTTTTTGCTGCGAGAATAAGGCCGGCAGGTGTTTACATTGTATGGATAACGGACCCTCGCAACGCAGCCGACGACGCGAGACTGCATAGCAATCAGAGTCAAATGGACACGCTCGATCTGCCGTTTGCTTGTAAAACCCGGCTCCGTGAAATATTTTATACATTTTTTCCTGCGGCGCTACACGAGGGGATGGCCACGCGTCATAGAAGTCGAGCGAACGGGAAGAGCCGAGGGATGAACTCGCGTACAGGGTGGCACGGAAATCACGGCACGGATGGTAGGCAAAGTTATTCTACCGGGACGAGCCAAGTCGATGGCCTAGAACAGAGCTCATTTTTTACACGCATGGATTGCTTTTTCGGCAGGAATTATACATATCGAGGTCGCCGCGCGTGCAGAGTGCGGGAACAATCGTGCTGCAGCAGCTGAGAACAGTTTCCGGACTGCAGCTGAGTTCGAGTCGAAGAAATGACTCGAAAGTATGCAGCACCTTTCTCTATACATAAGTACATAACTTCGTTTCCGTCGTTCCACGATTTTCGCCCCACCCTGTACATGATCCCGTCTACGCGAACCCTTCCGACGTCTGCGTGTGCCCTGCGCGCGTATATTTCCGACACAGCGAGAGGGCTCATATAAACATGAACGCGCAGCGAGGGATGTAAAGAGAGAAAGGGCGAGGGAGGAGGGAGTCGTTCGGTCTGCAGGCAACCAGGCAGGAGAGTAGTGCGTGCTTCACGCGACACAACCCCCACCAGCCACGGCAAAAACCCCCGCTAAGTCATTACTATTAATAACCAGACAGAGAGAACACCACGGACAGGGCGTATTATTATTCATAATGATGTGATTCATTTCCCTCGACCCTCTCAGCGGCATTCTCGCGCTCTCTCTCTCTCTCTCTCTCTTTCTCCCCTTTCTCTTCTCCTGTCCCATTCTCACTTTCCCCGACCGTCTCCGTCGCGCACTTTCTCCTCTCGTTGCGCTCACCGCCCCGAACGTCTGTTGTAATCGCATTAACATGCAAATATTCACTTTGCCGGGGCGACGAAGATCGTCGATCGTCTCGAACCGCGGTGGGATGAAATTTCTCCCGCTTCCGAGACTCCTCAGCCACCCTGGTCGCGGCAAGAGTCGCGCGATTCACATTGTTCGCAGCGCGCAAACGAGCTTCCGCGGGATGGGTAGCGCCGGGGTCTAGCTTTTCTTGGGAAATGAACGTGTGTTTCGCGCGTAAAACGGGCAGCGTCGAAATTTATGCAACGTATACCTTGCGCCAGACGTTTGATGGGTCCGATGGAATGTGGACGTTTATGGGCAGTAAAAGTATTGGGAATCTTTATGGACGTCATAGATGCGTCAGTCGTTGGACACATTGAACGGGGCTTTACCCTAAAAACTCGAATTGTGTCGGTGTCCATAAAGAAATATTGATTCGATGACTGGCCTTAAAGCAGCCTGCATCGAGTCGGAAGCTGTCACTCGGTCCGCAGACGTAACTCCAAAGTCCCATCCGACGTTTCGATTCGAGCCACCCACCTCCAAAAAGCATAGAAAAAAAAAAGAACACCATTACGAGACGACCCTGCATTACCATATTTCACATCGCAGTCAATGTAGCAGCTCATTCCTTTTGCCCTCGCGTCCGCGACAAGCTAATCCCGTGCGTGCACATAATCTGCATGCACCCGGTTCTTTCACTGTCCGATAATTGCCGCCGCGACACAATCATTTTGAACGCGAGACACCCTGACATTCTAATCCGCGGCAGTTGAGCGCTCAAAGGAGCGGCGCCGGGCCATTCTGCCGTTCTAAATTACGACGCCGGCGTGACTCCTCGAACCCGTCCCGTTTCATCTGGCAATATCATTTCCTTTGGGCCGCGCGGCCGGATCAGGCGTCCGGGCGGCCACGTAGGTGGTAAAATTTTCGGAAATTGTCGCCAGAGAAAAACGAGCACGTACGGCACTTTAATGGGCACCACCGCGAGGGGAAGCGCCCATTCTCGTAGGGTGGCAGATATGAGCCAGATAAATCTCGGATGCGAGTGTTTAGCACCCCCTACCTCCTCCCCCTTCTCCCTTGCCCACATCTCGCCCTGCCCCGCCCCCGGATAAGAGAACTGCCGCGCGAAACACCGCTTGCGGAACGTGCGTGAAAGTTATTGCGGAGCCGCGCCGCACTACGTGTGTGAAGGGCGGGCAGATTATTAGAACTAAATCGGCCTTGTTTGCGGAACGTGTTAGCCTATCCCATTCCCCGGAGTTTATAGTGATACGGCGCAACCGGAAAGCCTCTACCCTCGTTTCCGCGGGCAAAAATACTGTCTGGAGACGCCCATCGCAAATAGCACATGAAAATTTGCGAGCCTCCCCTATCGAAACGTCCGGATATTTCACGCGGCTACTGTTCCGGGATGAGGGTGGGGGGAGTGGGGTAAACTCCAGTTGGGGGTGGTCGTTTATTTATAGAGCTCCCGGTCTTGCACGTGTATTTGGGAAAGAAAATTTGGGTGTTCTTAAATACGCGCGTACACGGTTTTTTAAAGATCTCTGTTTCACGTATACTTATATGCTAGTGAACACGTGTGTGTGTATGTAGTGCTGATGCGCATTTTTCGTGCAGAAGTGCGATGCATCGATGAATTGATAATGTATATAATATACATAGATATATAAATATATGTTAAATAGAGACCTCTATTGTATCGTGTATTCAGAATTATGCAGTCCTGGAAATATGGACCTCTATTTATTTGTCCGAGAGCGTCACGGTCCGCGAACGCTTGCGCCGAAGTCAAGACGGAAGAAGTGGGCGCGAGTGACGCGAGTCGCAGGACAAAAAGAGAGGCAACAAGTTCGGCGTGCGGGGAAAATGGATAAACTATGCCGGTTACGTCGGCCGAAGGGGTGGCTTCGTCACGTGACAGGGTAGGAACGAGTGTAATGTCGGCGCGCGATAGGGATGGGATACGGTAGGGTTACACAGCTATTTGCCGAGGGCAAGGCACGGCGAGAGTACAGTGTACGTGTTTCTGTGCGCGTGTATGTGAATAAGAGAGAGAGAGAATGAGAAGGAGGACGGTACGCGGGATGGAGGGAAGCTTAACTTTGCCTCCTTATTTCCCAACAGACTTGCTCGCTCTACCCTCTGCCCTCGCCCACCTTGCGAACATGCCTCTTCTTGCCCACCCCCTCATCTGCAGCCCCAGAAGCGAGAGAGCGCGCGCACGTGCATTTACTCCCCCCCGCCACCCTTCTCTATGATTTACAACCAGCGACGCTCATCTTGTAAACAGAAGCGGTACTTGCGATTCTCGCCCGCGAGTGCTTTTCTTCTGCTCCCCCGGATCTGTACCGAATTCCGTTTGTTTCGGTATTAAGTAAAGTCGAGTCGTAACCCTCTTTACGCTCGGTGGACGATGTTTGCGCCGTTGCGTTTCCGTTTGCACTGCAGTTTAGGAGCATCGTCCTCCACCGTCGCACGATCTTTCAGTGAATCTCGCCGAATTTGCCGCTCGGCGAACGCTTCTTTCCACACTACCTTCTCTCTTCCTTGTTCACTAGACGTCTCGCTCGCCGTGAACTTCGTGAGGATTCGGCTTCGAATCTCGATCGTGGTCATCGCCTGTCGCTCATAGACACGCCTTTCGTATACGAATCCACGAAATACGGTGAGGCAAAGATAAAATCATTCGTGCGACGTCAGGTGTGGCTAAAATATAATTCCGAATGACGGATACTGTATAAAATACGGTGTATATATGTACAAATGACTACGTTCGAATTTTCAAATAAGATCACATCCGAACCTCTATCATTGCTTTGTCCACATGCGACGTCACATAAATGATCTGCTTCAAACCAGTTGGTCTAAGCCTGTCTCTAATGAACGGCTTTCGAATTTTTACTAACGACACACGCGTAAAATCGTCATCCGACACCGTTAGCAGTGTTTACATCGAACCGAGGACACGAAGGGAGTAAGAGGAATTCGCGGACGGCGAATATTATCGTACGCGCCATTAAATGATCACCGCAGGACGGGATTCAAGTTTTAAACGTACGCGTTACTTCGCTGCGGAAAAGGGAGCCGGCGGAAAGTAGTATTTTAGTTGAGAGCACCTAGGTGCCACGCCACTAGTTGCTAAGTGCAAATAGTCAGCTTCGGAGAGGGCTCCGAGGTCCCAGACTTATTTCACGGTAGAACGAAGGCGGGTACTTCGGGACGCTGGGAATTCCAAATTCAGATCTGGGAATCCGGCCGCGGGTCCATTGTTGGAGCGACCCCTCTTTACCTTTTATCCTCTATTGTGAACCTCATAGTCGCGATGTACCGTGCCTTCTTAATGAATATGAATAATATAAAAACGGTAATTGCGCGGGAAATCGCGGGACGGCCTTCTTAAAGAGCCGGCGCGCGCGCGCAACGATCGTTATGCACTGAAGGAATTGTGTCACGTTCGGGAATGGCTCGCAATCAAGAGCATCCGCCGAGATATCGCCTATTAAATATGCACGCGGCGGTACGTTACGAGCGATCGTCGTGCCAAGCCGGTTACCGAGGAATTCATTTTCATTACATTACTTTCGGCGGCGGCGATGGCGGCGTCGTCGGCGTCGGCGGCGACGGACATTCATAAAGTGTAAATAATTCTTACACATGAATATTCAACGACCTAGCGGAGAACGCTATTCCCGTCGTTACTCGACTAACGTTCTCAGCCTCCCCTGATAATCGAGGTCAATACGCCGTTTAATCAAGCCGCCCGGCCGCGATTAAACTGACCCCCCGCGACCGACCGCGCGGGGCAATGATTCTCGATTATTTTTTTTTTCTTGTTTTTTTTTCTTCACCCTCTATACCCCACTCTCGCGTTTCCCGGAGACGGGGAACTATTCGGCGTTGAAAATAACACCGGGCGGGCGCAAAAGGACGGTATCGGCGCCGATCGAAACGCGACGCCCGGGCGTCGGATTACGCGGGCGGATTTTGCGTACGAATCGTGTTTTTTTTCGACAGCGCGCAACGACAGTCACCGGTCGCGCGGTGCATCGATCCTGCGGTGTAACCTAATGACGCGGAGTTCGAGTGGCGCGATCGCCGAGAGTGGCGAGAGATAAAAGGAGGTCGCGGGCACAAAGGTTACACGATCGTCGTACGATTTGTGCGCCCGGGACACAAAGGCGGGCTGATTGGCCGACAAAGGCGACTGCTGTTTCAGGCCTTTCGAGGGCCGGAGCGCCGACGAATTCCGGGCGTGTTGCGACTGTAAATATTCATGCCGGAGCGCGGCCCTCCGCGTTTTTCATCTCGCCGCTTCGACGGAAGAACTCGTCTTTCGGCCATTTTCATATTTGCGCGCCTCTCGATTGCCGCGATAAGCTGTCGCGCATACGAAATTGTATCTGTTACGAGCGTGTTGTCTCGGCAACGATTTGCACCGGCCGTCGAGAGCCATAAATACCGGACGATATTTTCTGTTCAGTTTGCCGAAGGTGGATTCAGCAGAACTTCCGTGTCCATGGTTCATCAGCG
Source organism: Priocnemis perturbator (assembly GCA_963942575.1). NCBI lineage: Eukaryota > Metazoa > Arthropoda > Insecta > Hymenoptera > Pompilidae > Priocnemis > Priocnemis perturbator. The sequence goes on along the minus strand of OZ012643.1, from coordinate 14,464,115 downwards.
ACAATGGCACTGGCTGCGATTAATCGGCGACAGTGCAACGAGACGCAATCGAACGGTTACATGGATCGTGGTGCGATTAGTCAACAAAGGGAAGCTGTCTCGAAAGGACAGCTTCCAAAGCGCGTCAAACTCGTCGCACGTACCACGTACACGTACGCACACACTCGCTCCGACGCGCACACATCAGCCGTTCCGATATGCCGCGCCACACCTCCCTTACTCCCATTAATTTTTTTCACCCAATTATTATTCCCTACCCTCCCACGGCACTCTCCGACGAGCTAGCGATAATTATCATTATCGGCTCGACAATGCGCTGGTTATCGGGACGATAACGAAGGCACAACGCGGCTTTGTCGGGAGCGCGACTCTCGTCGACTCGAAAGACGAAATTTATCGCGTAGTTCCGACTGCGCTCGCAAGCGAGCGAGAGCCTTATTGATATTTCGCGTACAATTACGTCGCCTCATTAATTACCGCGCGAGTCGTTCGCCCTTTCCCGCCGGCGAGTCTGACTTTCAATCCTCCCATCCGAGGCATTTGATTGACCCCGAGAGGGTTGAAGAATTCGAGAAGCGACGTGAGAACAAGGGAGAGGGTGGACTAATCGATCACGGCAACCAGGCGTTTAATCTGCCGTTTTAGCGTAGTGCGACAGCTCCGCTCGTTTCTCATTGCCGTTTTGCAGACAGCGGCAAAAAGTTTATAGCGCGGTGCTAAACCGGCGCACGTAGATGCGCTATTAGAGCGGGACGGCACGAATGGAGGGTTTCATGGAGCTTGCGGTGTCGCCGTGCACACCCGCGCGCACGCGCACACCTGCAGTTTCGTCCTTTTTACCTGTTCTCTGCTGTTTTTTTTTCCCCCCCCGTTTTGCCCCATTTTAATACATTTTAAAGCAGAAAAATATGCAGATGCGAGATACTCGCCGTCGCCATGCGCAGCCCCCTCTGCCCCCGCGAATTTTGCATTTTAACGCATTACCCTTTATTAACCCTGATAAATCGCCGGCGTCGATAGGCGTTCGTTAACGTATGAATTTTTAACGGGCGGCGAGCGCGCGCATGAATCGACGCTCGATCGGACGTTTCGAAAAATTGGCAAGCCACTCGGATGACGTTGCGGCGCCGACGAGAAGGAAGTCTGCGATGACAAGACCGAAGGACGCAGCCGGGGCTGTCGAGGATTCAGGTTAATTTCGATCGTTCTCTCTTTCCGCAGCCCGGTTTATTGAGAAAGCGGTCGAGTAAGGTGGCGAGAAAATGTCGGAGCGCGAAATACTTGCCGGACGTCGGGATGACGTTCAAAAATACGATGCCCGTCAAAACGGCAGACATGACATCCCGCAATTAGCTCCTGATTCTCGATACGCTCCTGCGGGATCGAAAGAGAAAGAGAGAGAGAGAGAGGGGACGAGAGAAAGGAGAAGCGAATCGATCTGAACGGCCGACAGCGGGACGTTTAATCTACCATTTTAGCCGAGCACGACAGGTACGCTCGTTTCTCACTGCCATTTAGCAGACAGTGACAAAAACTTTATAGCGCCGCGCTAAAACGGAGCACGAAGATGCAGAGGGGTGCCGAGGTGGCCGGAGGGGGTGGGTGGGAGGACGTGAGAGGGCGCGAATGCGGAAAGTTACAGCGGCGCGGAGACTCGCTCGACTGAAGGTTTTTGGTATTTGTCCAGAAGGCGCATTAATAGCCGGAGCGGGTCATGCGATGGTGAGGCGCGAGATCTCGCGAAACACACAATGTCAGTCTCGCCGTTACACGTAATTGACCGAACATCTCCACCGTGACGTCGCTCTCGTAACAAGTAACGACGATGAAAGACCATACGTTGTCTGCTGAAAAATCTTCCGTCCACCGTTCGCGCACGCCTTCCTTCAATTACAGCACCGTACAATCTTTCGATCACGTGGTTAGGAGCCGGGAACACGAAAGAATCCAGATACCGGCGATCGCTGCGGCACACAATTAGCGCCGACCCAATTTCCCGCGAGATCCGAAGGAGTCCCTTAACGCGTCGGCATGAAACGGGCTTAGAGCGTCGAGCGAGGGGGGCGGACTTAATCGGGCGAGCGAAGTTGACGAAGGAAGGGAAAGTTCGGGACGATTTTCATCGGTCCCCGTCGATAAGGCGTATGCAGTGGGTCCTGGCGCGAAAGGAAGTTGTGCAGAGTGCGGCTTGGGCGATGTATAGGGCGATATATAGGGCGATGTCGTGCGATACAATCGTGCCACCAATACATTTACGTGACCCTGCCGCTGCCGGTGCCGTTAGCTGCGAGGCGGCGATGCCCGGACGAATGAACGGAGGGCGTTAAACGGAACCATTACCCAACCCGCCGCCATTATTGCTCATTTATCGGTGAAGGCACCGTGAAACTATTGTCCGTAGGCTCGTCGCGACACGATGCGCCCGAACTGCCGTCCCCCGTCCTTTAACTACCGGCAACTTCTCCGGCCAATCTGTACGCGTCGCCACGTACACGTCTTCCTTGAGGACACCGGAGCCAGGCCTCGGGATCGATTTTCACACCCTCCCCTACCCTTCCCCTCCGATCGATCACTTTTAATCGTTCCGCCGCGTTACCGTGCCCCGCTGGCGTGCCTGCCTGAGGTCTCTGTGATTTTTATCGCCAACGACAGGATTGATCGACTTCGGTAATTATAGTTGTATAATAAAGGCGCGTACGGTTGATTTACATGGACGTGCCCGCTTTGCATAATCCCGGGGATATACCGTGATAGAGCGAATTAATAAATGTACCGTAAATCTTTCGCGGATATTACGACGCTCCTTCGCGCGACGCCGCGGCCGCGAGGCGAAACTTTACGCCGATACGGTAGAAATATGTTGTGCAATTGAGATTATCAGCGTTTGATACCTCGCCCGTTCGCCCGGCTTCCTCGCGTGGGAACGTTTATACATATGTATGCGTATGTCACCGGGCGTATATTCTTGGCGTACTTAGAGCCCTAGCTGTCATACGAGCCTCGGCCTTACATATACATAATTAGCCTTTTTATCATCCACTAAAAACTTTACTGCGCGTTACCGTTATAATTGTCGCGGAGTTAGACGTAATGAGGCACGAGAGAAAGAGTGGGGACGGAAAAAAAGAAGAAGTGAGAGGGGAGAAAAGAGAAGCCCTCTTTCGTGGCTAAACTCTATATTCCGGTTTCATGCGATGCAACTGTGCCACCGGCCGCGCTACACTTAAGTTAGCTCGCCGCCGTTAATTCCGGAGAAACGATACTTGGACGAACGAACGGAGGGCGTTAAACGGGACCATTACCCCAACCCGCCATCGTTATTGCTCATTTATCGGTGAACGACCGGCGAAATTATTGTCAGCTGGCTTAGCACCCGCCATACCGGTCCCATCCGCTTTCTGTTTCGTGACAATCATAAATATCGCTCTAAACTCTGTTTATGCCTCGGACGAAATGGCCCGGGAGAAATTCAGCATCGATCCCTCGGCCGGCCGGGAGACAATTCTTGCCCGGCCGCATTACAAATATAACGGCTGCGCGAAACTGACTCTTTTTCTATGAAAAAAAAAAAAAGAAAAGCAAAAAGAAGAGAGAACGAAAAACAGGAAAGAAGGCGACGGGAAGGAGCCGCAAGAAGGGAAGCGCTGAAGGCAACGAGGCTTCGTTTAACGGAGCGCCGAACGGCCGACACCAAACGACCCCATCAGCTTCGAGCTCCGCAACGAGCGCGTCCCGATTCCGCGGAATCTAAACGGGCGAACATTGGCGCGGGGTAGCTCGCCGAGGGATTTACATTTGTACGATGTCCGGTGGCCGAGCGTGTCAGGCCGCTGCGCCGCGCGACCGGCCATTACGGCCGCGAACTCGCCGATTATAAAGTCCATCGGCAAATGTAATCTTTTCGCGGACATCTGCAGGATTTTCCGCGTTTCACGGTGCCGTTTCGTGTTTAGGGACGCTCGTTCGCACGGACGATTGGTGCTCGTCCGTTCCGGCCATTGTAGTCGGAGGTTCGTAATGCGATCGACGAGCGCGAGCAGATCGCAAGCCGATCAGCGCGCGAATTTTCGCAACTTCGCGGACCGACCGGGATTACAAGGAGCCCAGCTGGTCGGGCTTGCATGTAACGCGGCCGCTCGCGTGTTCCGCCGGACAGCGACCGAGCGTCCCGCAAATCCGACGTCTTTCGACGTACAAACGCCGTCGTTCCGCTGTCGGGCCGGCATCAATCGCTGTCGAGGGGCCGAAACCTAGCGCGACGCCGACAGCGATATGATAAACGGTGGCTGGCCGAGATAAGCCACTCTCTTTCCAGTGTCAACCGGAGCCCCGGACGAGGCTCAAAGCTGCTCCGCGGCGAGAGATTTGCAAATCCGCAAAGAAGTCCGAGCAGCCGCACAGCCCTTATCGAGAGCAGCACCCGCGTTCCGGGATTAATTAGTACTCGACGCAAGAAAAAGCGCAGGATCGTTAGTCAGGGAACAAGGCTGTCGCGGCGGCCGCGGTGGAAATTTACAGCGCGCTCTCTGCTTTTTTTTTTTCTTTTCTTTTTTTTTCTCTCTCTTTCTCTTCGCCCGAGCCTCCAACGTCGAAACGTCCGCGCGCGCGTGACAGTCGTATTCTGAGATGCGGAAGCGTATGTTGTGTCTCGACTCGACGGGGCCATAACCCCGGCCCGTCATATACGTGCGCCGGCCATATACATATTTGCGCGATCGCCGACACGCACGCTCGCTCTCGCTCGCGCGCATATTTTTTTCTCGCACGCGAGCCCACGGACGCGAGGAGCGTAGCGCGCGAGTGTGCGGCCCGCCCGACTGTGGTGACGTGGGTCCGATAATTAACGAATATGCTAATCAGGCGAATAGAAAAGGAGGGGCCTATAATTAGCTCGGGGCGCGATACAACGGTTACGTTAATTATTCAGGCCTTGTTCTTTACGAGCCCCCGCGACTGGCTGTAATTAATTTTCGAATGACGTGACTGCAAGGAGGTTGCATCTATTAGCTTTTGTCGGGGGGTGCGTTGAGTGACTTATGCGTCTGACGAGAAGTCTGCTCGACGCGCGGATGTCGATATCTAATCGTCGCCCGAGATACGCGGCATGGTAATTAAGAAGTCGGAGGAGTGCAGTGACCACTCTCGTCAGCTCGTAATTACTGCAGATATCGTGAGTGTTTCCTGCCGGCAATGACTCGCGATTCCGTCGGCGTCAGAAGCGTCTCGGTGAAACCACGAAATCTACGCTATTCGATTCCGAGTCCATCTTATGTGAGAACGATGCAATTTCTTGCCGATGTAACAGGATCCCGCCGCGAGTCTAGATAAAGGGATAGAAAAATCGAAGTAATACAGGACGAATCGTCTTTCTTCCTGGATCCCGAATGTATATCCAGCGGAGCATCAAGTTGGCCTGATCTTTCTATCAGTCAGCCCACTCCGTTCCCGACACCGACGCAATAATAATATGAAGAAAGCCGGTAGCTGGAGCACAGATTCCCCACGGTACTCGTATATTCACTGAACTTTGATCCACGCACGAGACTTCCATCGCTAGTGTTTTCCGATTAGGCCTCGCGTCGCAAAATGAGAGTCAGGGCGACTTAATGATTTTCTGTCCCCGAATCGGACGCATAAGCGGACGAAATCGTGTGCCAGCGCGAGAGGGGACGTGGATCCGTGTCGATATATAGAACTGTCTATGGCCCAGGGGAGAAAGACGTAGGGCAGAGCCGGAACACGGGCAACTATTAGTCAGGACGTAATTGCGCGTAAATAAAACGCGCCGCTGTCTCTCGTTAAGCTATCTATTTGCGGCTGTCCGCTCGACGCAATCCGTTCCCTTCGTTACGTCACACTTAGCGAAACACCGATGACTTCTCGTATCGAATTCCGCCGCAGGTTTCATTTAATTTCGGCCGGTTCTCCGTTCGAAGAGAAATTAGGTGCGCGACCGCCAAGGCTCCCATGATTTTCGCCCGCCGCTCCTCCGCGTCTATTTATGGCCGTACGTTAATTCACGCCACGTACGCGTCGTAAATATCGTTTCAAACGTCGACATTCCTCCTCGTTCCCGATTTTATTCTCATTTGGCCGCAGTCGCGAAACTACGCGTTTCGCCGCAAATTTAGGATTCGCCGCTCGAAAAAGTAGATAGGACAGTCTCTCTCTCTCTCTCTTTTGCGCTCTCGCTCTCTCCCAGTGTGATCACAGCATCGGCGAGACGAACGCCCGCTAATGATGACTAATTCGATTGTCAGACTAATCGAAATGCATGCGAGTTTTAACAATAAACTCATTAATGTTAATGCCATGTTAACAGCGCGAGAGGATAATTTAGTGGTGACAAACAAAAGCGCCAGCGCGCGGTTCGTCCTGTAGCCGGCTCGCAATGATTATCGGAGATATTTAATTAATTAACACGTCCAGCGCCGAGACTAATATATGATACGCACCCCGTGTGACATCGACGATATTACAATGCATTCATCTCGTATTTATGGTGAATGAGCGTCCGAGCAAAACGGTAGAATCGGTTCGAGGGAGGAAGAGAGATAGTGCGAGAGAGAGAGAGAGGGGAGAACACGAACGTGTACGCGAGAGGAAAGAGGGTGAGTGAATATAGCGTGGGACGGACGCGAGGGATGGAATTGAAGAAAGGGACGGACAATCGGAGGGAAACAGAGGACGGAGAAAGAGGACGGTCGTGTGCGAGAGCGATGTAATTCCAATTTCACGCACTAATCAGGCGCGACGAGTAATTGCTTTAATCCTGCCGATAATTTGTTCGAATAATTAGCCAACGCTTCAAGTGTCGCTGAAGCATTGCGTGGAATCGATCGACTTTTCAGGACCTCTTCCCATCGTTTCATCCAATCGACGTCGGTCGGTGACAGTTCTTTGTCAATGTCGCCCGCCTGTCGTTCCGATCTGTCCAGTTTTGACATTTACCACTTCGGACGAACGTTGCGCCATTTTCTCCGCTACGCAAAAGTTCACTCCACTTGCTTACGGATAAACGCGGAAATTGTTTCGTTGCGAAATTCGCGCTGACGGTACGTTAGAAAGAGAGAGAGAGAGAGCAGCACACGTAATTGCATCGATAATCGACTAGTCGCTTCTTAAAGGATCGCGAGAAGCAGGCATCGAAGATACGACTTGCCCGAAATTTGTATGCGTTTCCCTGCACTTCCATGCATTTCTAATGCGTTCTCCGTCGTTAAGCGATTCGGGAAGCGAGGAGCAGCAGGCGGATAAGGCTCGCGGAAAGACATCAGACGCGACAAGGCGCTTGTATTTATAATTAATGACCGTCGTCGGCGGTATCGCGGCGCGATATCAGCCGCAGATAGATTCCAACTTCGGTAATTTACATTGTATTCGGGCACAGGTTCTCCCTGATTTCCGCTCCGCGTCTCAAAGTTGTGCGCCGCGAGCGGGCGCGCGCACACGCATCGATCTTCCCTTCCTCCCTCCGTTCCCGTTTTCTTCTCCCTGCCCCATAAGAGAAGAGCCCCTCTGCCCCGATAATCTCCGAGCCTGACGGCGATTAGCGAACTTCAGTTCAGATACCTTTCCACTCCGGGCAAGTGTGATCTACGACCGGATTTAAATCTAACCAGTCATCCTCGGTTACGCGAAACTGACGCAGAACGCGCGAGGAATATTCTTCGGCGTCGCTCGGCAACCCGGCTAAATTTCCGGCCCGTACTCTCGTACTCTCGAGCGGACCGAACGATCGGCCGCGAATGAATTCATTATTTGTCGCTCCGAAATCGTCGAGATCGCTTTACGGCGCGCAATCTCAGACTTTACTCGCGAAGGAGCCTGCTCGCGTTACACAGAGATCAGCGACGGAAGAAAATATGGTCGCGCGGGACGCACTACGTCACTCTCTGACTCCTTCCCGCGCACGGCTCATCCTCGCTCGCTGGCGCGGAAGCATTAATAAAGGGCGAGGCGTCGTAATCTCGCGATCCCCATCTTTAATTCACGACGAGCGAAGAGAGTGCGGAAATCGTTGACGGGCGAACGGTAGAACTTCATCGGATACGACGTCGTCGTTAACTTCGAGCCGCGTTATTTTGGGTAGGGTCGGAGCTGGGTAGCTGAGCGCGGCGGGGGGGGTGAGGGTAACATTTAGATTAAAGCCGAGAGAAAAAGAAGTCGGCGGGTGGAGGAAAGAGAGATCCGGCGATAAGTGGTTAACGTAGCGTACGTACGCGGACGAGGTCCGTACGTAACTGAAAAGGGGGGGACAAAAGTTTCGCGTTTACGGACGTCGGCCTGGCCTGGGTCATTTGTTTCTACTTACGCTCTGTCCGCAACGAGTGGCCCCGGCGTAACGCGATCATTACGGGAAATGTGTTGATACAGAAATTGCTTCATTATCATTATATTGTTGCGTGGCGGTTATAGTCCCCCTTAACGATCGGCCTATGCCTAATGCTCGCCAGTTACACGCGTCCCTCTGCAGCGAGAGCTGCCGATTCCGCGGTTGAAGAAATGCGCCGTATCACGCGGCCAGGCCAGCCGCCGCGTATAATTCGTGCTCGGGGTACCGCGAGATAAGGTAAGGACGTGGTTATTAATAGGGTGATAAGGGTTACAAATTGAAATCGTTATATCGTTTCGATTAACGCCATCGTTCAGCGGGAATGAAAGGCAGGCCGGCGAATATGCTCTATTGTCATAAAGGTTATTGCGCGATGCCTCCCGCGCGATGTACTCGTTCCTTATCGCGCCCTAAATTCTTCTTATTACTCCGGGCCGCTTTTGTTCGGGCGCTCGACGCCGCGCGATTGGATTGGCGAATCCATCGGGAGCGGTTCGCGCTCTCGAATCGAATACTCATCGGGACATTATTCACCCTGAGCGACGACGCCGCAGTCACTCGCCATCCGCTCGAATCGGAGCCATGCACGCCGGCGCTATTTATCGTGCCAGAGACATTTGTTCCTTCGTCTCGCGAGTCTTTTGCGCGCGGCACGGCCGTGGCGGCGAATTATTAATCAAATCAAGCAATAAGCCGGCGAGTATAAATAACGGCGGTGGCGAAGGCTCGCGCAGCCTGCTGGAAAGCTCACGATCTCACGCCTCTCTCTCTCTCTCTCTCTCTCTCTCTTCCTCTCTTTCTCTTTGGCCACCCCTCGCGACCCCCGACGTAGGAGCCGCTGGCGGCGAGGGTGATTTGTCGCGGCGGATATGAGAGCGGCGAATGCCCCTCTGGACGCAATATTATTTTAAACGATGATATAGGAGGGGCGCGTGGTGCCGCAGAAACCACGGGCCTCCTCGCACACACGTACAACGATCGCCGACAACAAGCGCGCGAAATGAAAATCACGAAACGTATACGCGAACGTGCGCCTTTCCGTTCGCTCCTCGCATCCGGCCGATCGTTCGCGGGGCCGAGAATGCACGACAGTTTGCCGAGAGGCCCTGCTACGGGGGGGCAGATGGCCGCGCCGACGAAACGAGACCCCTCGCATGGCGCCGCGTGCCGCCTTCGATTTGCATTCCGTCCTGCCCGGGCTCTGATTACAAAGGAAAAGAGAGCCTCCCAGCTACTACCCGCCCCGCTTCGCTTCTTTCCGTCGTATAATTTCGTTCCTCGATTTTCCCATCCACCTATGAGCGTTCTCCGTTTTCTTCCTCCTCCTCTGCACTCCTCTTCTCAATTCCTCCTGCCCTCCTCGAGAGCCTCTGACGACGCTTCAGGCGAGCACGCTTGTATACGCTCCTCGCAACTCCCTTTGACGTGGGTTCTTCGTTGTCTGGCGCGACGTCGGCGGCAGCAAAAGGTGGACGCGGCTGTGAGACAGGCGAACGAGGATCTTGGAATCGTGGGGTCGCGCTTGACCATCGTCGCCAAAGCTATGTCATCGTCCACTCTTGGAGCTAAGGAGTGATAATTCATAAGCGGCCGCTCGACCTATATCACGCTCGCGGTACATCACGCATTAAGCTTCCGCGTCGTTGAAGTCAGGACTAAGTCCAGCGCCAGCTATCGTAACGATCATCTTCGGAGCGTTCGGCCCGAAGTGCCGCGGAGTCCTTTGAATCAGGAAAGTGCAGGATTTTGCGCCGGCTATAAGTACGTCTTTCTAACATGGCAGCAGCATCTTTTCTGAACTATCGTCGGGGTCCGAAATTATCGGTTTGGCGGCGATTCAAGAGAGATGTATTATTAAGAGGCTGCGCTTGGCTGGCGACCAGGAGCGTAACTTCCAAAAAGAGAAGTCCGCCGCGGCGCTTCCGGCATTAGAGTTTCCTTCAAGGACGTCGGACGGTGGCTCCTAACGGATAAGCGACGGGGTATATAATGGTAATCGCGAAACGAATTGGGCCAACAGATAAGCGACCTGCCGACAATTGGACGCTCGCGTTGTTTCGAATCGAATTCAAGATATCTTTACGAGTGCGATATATCGTCCCATGTTCCTATCGTCGATCGAGCTTTTTTTGCATTAACGGCGAAGCGATCGCGACGAATCAATTATGACCGATACGATTTGCTCCCGTCGCTCGACACTTTTACGTCCGTCCGCTTTTTCCGCTCCCGATATCATCCCTGACTCTCGCCGTGGCCGACGCTCACGTGTATGCCAGTAACTATACTTATTGCATCCCGTCGACTGCCGTCGAGTAACAAACTGGCCAAACTGGCTCCTCACCGACCGGAACTCTTAACCGGAAGCAGCCAGATGAACGGTGCGCGCGTGACTTACTTCGAATCACGGCAAATTGACTCTCTACCCCAGCTTCGCTCAGATCTGATGCGCCTTCTCCGTGCCTCGGTCCAAGACTCCAAGGCAGGATGTATTTCTGAACTCGGGCGGGAGAGGACGGACGAGAGGAGGCGAAGGAGGAGCGACCGACAGAGACAGGATATCAATAAGCCCAAGAAGATTAATCGTCCCAGGAAGCCAGATCTGGGATGGCTTGACGAAGGCATTGTTTACGGATTTATTGCTCCGGCCAACAACTTTAATGCTTCATCGTCGCGGCGTCTGGCGCAGGAATGATTTTTTTCCAGGCAAACGGACCTGCTCGCAGCAGCGACGGACTCACGGAAAGTAGTATCTGCGAGCTTTCTCGCTTTATTCCCCACTTATGGACGCGCACTCGTGGTATTCTTCCGTGTAGCTTCGTTAACAATTACTTCGCTAATGTCGCCGGCCACGGGGGTAGTTTTCTTGGGAACAAGGAAAAACGCCCCGCCGTCATCGTACTCGCAGCGCCTCTCCCCTTGTTCGCTTGTTTCGCAAAGACCCACCCCACCCCGCTGCTGGCAATGAGGATACACTTTCTTCGTTTCTTTTTAACTCGCCCCTTCGCGTTTTTAGCACCTCCGACGGCGGCGGTCGTCCCGGTATTATACAGAATTACGAAATTAAGCCGCGCACACAGGCGCTCGTAGAACAGGCCAGTCTAAATGCCCGGAGTACATTTGCTCGCATCGCGCGCCGGCTCGCTTTCTTAAAAACGTCCTGTGCGCGCCGCGCGAGAACTTACGTTGAGCATTTTCGCTCGGCACAGGGTCGCAAGAAATTGCGCCACTAACTGTGCGTGTGGATTCCTCTGGATAGGAGGAGCAAAACATCGATGGCCAGATTAATGCGACCACTGTCAACGGCCTTGTACAGTGGTAGAGTGTCCGCGTAAGCGAAAAGGTAGCTCGATCTGACGTAGAATCTGACGTCGATGAATTGATCGAAGCAGACCCGACGAGGCGTGCGGCGTGGGCTAAGAAAAGAATCCGAGTGCCTTGAAATGTCCAAAAAGGCGAGTGACGTATGTGTGCCGACTCGGACCCCGACGCGGCGACATGTAGAGCATGTGGAGAGAGAGAGTGAGAGAGAGACGACGTGGCGAGCGCGAGATAAAAATACATTATTTGCCGCACAAATACGTCGGCCGGCTAATTATTATCCGTAAAACAAGCAAACACGGTTTTATTCAGACACGATAAACACGGGGCGGCGTGTTGGTTCGTAGACGCGGCTCACGCGCACGTTCGTGGGAGGTTTTAGCGGACGTATATAGATCGGCATAGGCAGGTATCTGCATTTTGAGCATCACCGGCGCGTATTGGCGCATGCAAAGCTTCCAATATTTGACTAGCCGAAGCTTTTGATTTATACGCGCGTCCAATAAAATACAGGCTTAACTTTAATGCTCCGAGACCGGCTATGCACGCCGCGCTGTGTGTGCACTGGGCGCCCGATGTGCGCGCACAAATACGTGTTCCGGCGTATGTATATTCATGCAGGCCGAGCTACGCGCCCCTGCGAACAGGTGTGCGACGATTCACGCACACGAGGAACCGCGGCAGACGGACTCCTATCTATCTATCTACGAACTTACCGGCAGCGAGCACAATATGGAACTCGTATCGCGATACTGTTTACCGAGTTTACCAAGGACAGCGTGCGATACGCTCACGTGAAAAATGACCGCTGTAATCGGGCTGCCTCTCTTCCGCTTTTTCGATAGACTCGCTCTCGATCACATCGGCACGACGCCGATGTCGGCTGGAATCGGCACTCCGACCCAAGACGATCGCCTATCCGTCTCTCTCTCTCTCACACACACACACACTCTTCTTCACCTCTGAAAGCTCGATGCATCTCTACCGGCTGCTTCGCAAAAAGACGCCTCCTCGGAAACGCAAACGCGGGGAGTACATTCTAATACACTGCGGCATTCCTCGCAATGCCCAAGCGACGTTCAGGTATTTTTTCCAAGTCCGCATGCGCGCGCGGGAGTCTGCAAATTTTTTTGCCTCGACGCAAGAAGATCGCGTTCGGTCTACTCTCGCGGAAGGACTCCATTTTCGCAACGAGTTTATCTTCCAAAAAGGCGCTGTTTCGGGCCACTGGCACTTGGGGAGAGAGAAAGAGATAGAGAGAGAGAGAGAAAGAGCAAGAGAACGGTGCGGCAACGAAGCTTGCACGTTCAAGGAATACGGAGATGAGACGGGTTACATATGACGCGAGCGCGGCCGGGGGGTGGAAAAAAAGGTCCCCGGGCGCATTCTGGCGGGCTAGAAAGATCCATCTCCCGAAATGTGATGGCTCCCGCAAAACGGGGCCACGTAGCGTCCCTCCGACGTCCCCGGCACGTCACGGTTCTTAAAGGAATTACAGCGCGGCGGGCGGGAATAATTGGCCGCGTCACGATCGAAATTCAATCTGCGCGGAGTCGGCGAATTCGCCCGGCAGAATCCTCTTGCCGGCCCCGTCCGTGATATCGAAAATCGAACCGGGCGTAACAATACGTATGCGCGGACGCGCGCTTCTTCCGAGAGGAAGAAAAAGTGCGCCGGCATTTTTTACCAGGCAGCGGGAGCTAACGATTTGATAGGAGGTTTTGATTTTCGTCAGGTAGCCGCCGGTGCTCGTCCGACGGATACGGAATTCGTTCCGGGGGAACCGATTGATTTCCGGGCTTAGGCAAGGCACGTGAGTTAAATACATATGGCCGCCGGGTCCCGGGGCGCCCAGACTCGCCTAGCCTCGCCTCTGCCGCCTCTTTACTCTTCCAATTTCGACTAACGATCTTCCCGGCAGTGGCCGAATAATCGTCACCTCCCGAGGATTCGCGTTCGAAAAACGTAACGAGCGATTTATTTCCCAGATTAGCTTCCAATAGCGTTCAATTTCGCAGGGTTCGACGCTACCCTTCCGACGCGGACTGGGCTTAATCCTAGCACGACGACGGTGGGTCATTTTTAAGTAAGTGCGCGAAGAGTGGCAACACACTATACGCGGTGGGTAACATGTGTAAATATGTAGTATACGAAAAAGTGCGATCGGCGAAAGCATCAGGAGGTGGAGAGGTAAAGTACTAGATATAGCACGTTTGTGTATGACCAGTACCAATGTGTCAGTGGTCTATACAATATCAATGTGATTTGCAATCGGAGTCTGCAGTATTAGAATTATCGTTAAAATTCTTACGTGCGAATACATGTATTTATTCTGCTTAGGCAAAATTGACCCAGTGTCATAGTCGGCGTCGTCCTTAGCGCGCTGGTTAACCATCTTTCTTCGTATTTTCTCGAAACTCTCCGCGTTCGCGGGTGACGTGCGCCTAACGAATGAGTCACTCCTATGGAAGCGTCTGAAACATGACTTAACTTGGAAAGTGTACGGCATAAGAATAAACACATCAGCATACTTTCATGGCCTTTCATCACGGCATACACTGGCTCCCGCTCTCTCTCTCTCTCTCTCTCTTCTCGCGGTTGCACTCTCGCCCATTCCTTTTCATATCCGAGATGGCGAAACTTCGTGCGCAGCTTTAACCATCATTTATTTATTGCATAATTATCCGTGCCGTGAGAACGCGGGACTGCGCCAAGCGGACTCTTTACGTCGTAGACGCGAACCGCTCCGACCCCGTTTCGCTTTCGAGGAATAAAGGAGACGGACAAGCGTGGGCGGAGGAGCGGACGGTTCGAACGTAAAAGCGATGAAATATAAATATGACACCCAGGGGAGCGTGTCCCACCGTCTTTTCGGCCATTTCCTCATGCTCCTTGCCCGCGTTCACATTTCCATCCCGCTCACTTTGGCCAATATCCTGTTTCTGCTGAGAGTCCCACGCCCAGCAGCGTCGATAGTTGACTCCGCGGCGCTGACGGGAGGCGATGAAATATTAAATCGTGCTCTGCGTACATATACTGCGTGCGCGCGAGCCAAGCATCCCTAATCCGACGATCTGTGTAAATTCGACGCTCCGACGGCGACGTCGACGGCGCGACCCATACGCGCCTCCTGGCCGCTTCATTAAGAGTCATTAGACTAATGGTCGGAGATAAGGTCGGGCGGGATCGAAAAATGGGAGGGAGGGCAAGAACACGTACGGGCTTTCTAATACTCCCACGTCGCAAAAAGTTCGCCGGTGGCGGAAAAAAAGGAGGTCTCTTAATGCGCGCGGTGCTGAACGCAATCCGCTGGGCAGGGAATGAAATTCTGAGCGCGCGCCCGCGTTGACGTTGACAAGAAAATGGAAAAGGCGAGCGGCCGCGGCCGATTGTCGCGGTGCGATATTAATCGAAAAGCCGGTTCGTTAGCGGCCACGCGCGCGCGCGTCTTCTGTCGGTCCGTTTGAAACTCAAACGCGATGTATTTCTATCGCGGCCCGACCAAAGGGATCGCCAGCTTGCCCGGCGTAATGAGGATAATTAATTCTAATGGAGCCCAACGCGTATACTCCGTGCCACATGAGCACTCCTCGGGAGAAAGAGCGACACGATAAACTCGTTTGAAGTCCTCTGCAGGGAGCGTGGAAATAAAATGTGCAAAGGTATGTTTAATGGGATGTCCGCGCGAGGCAGCGGGGGCACGACGTATCTTATTACCTTTACCCCAGCCTCCTTCTTTCTCTCGCTCCCCCCCTCGACCCTGCTTCTTCATCTTCTTCTTCTTTCTCCGTCGCTCTCCGTTGTCTACTCGTTATTTTCGTCGTTATTTATACGGAGGATGAGAAGACGTAAGACCGAACGCGCGCGCAGCCTCGGGCTACGATCGGTATACACGATTCTTGTTATCCGATACACGTGGTTTCGTTGCCGTAGGTGGAGAGAGAGAACGAGAACGAGAGAGAGAGAGAGAGAAAGCTTTCATGGGACCAAGATATACCTCATCGAATGCGGAATTACGCGGCCGCGCTCGCGATCCAATAAGCAACCATAGAGAAGGCGGAATTTTATCAGTATACCGGCACTGTCACTGCCAGAAGAACAATTTCCGGATAACTGGCTGGCGCGCGCACGGTCGCCACCCTGAGCACGCCGTTTCATTTAACTTTCTCATCGTGCCCCCTCTCGCCGTGCACATCGATGCGTCATCCATTTCCAACGGAAGCACTTTAAGAAGCGGCTTCGTACCTCAGAATTTCGATAGAGACACCACCCGCTCGCGATACCTTCGTAAGATGCGCAGGTACCGAGCACCTATAAGCACGGAGCGGACGATTGTGCAAGAGTTCCGCGGATACAAAGTACCGGACGCGGGGAAATTCCAATCTAAATACGAAGACGGTCTTTCGATATGTACAGAGAGATACCTGTGGAGCGTGTTTGGAGAGCGAAATTGTACGCGTATATGGCTCGCACCGAGGGCTCTCGGTGATATCGGCAGGCAGTGGAATGGGACGGAGAGGAGGAAAGTCGGGACTAACTTACAAGGTCGGCGCTCGTGTATCTCCTTAACGAGAAGAGGGTAGGGAGGGGGGGGGGGGGTGGACGGGAGGCGCCGAAGAACAACTCGGTGAGAAACTCAGATTAAAATGAAACATCTCGAAAACTCTCCTCTCCCGCGTGTTTGCTTCGCCGGATGTTTAATCGTTCCGCGAGTTCGTATTGTCTTGTTAGAGTCAGCGTTTCGGGACAGTGCTTCGTCTCGCGAATTTAAAGCTGATTTATTGGCCGCTGCTGTTTTGCCGGCTGCATCGCGCTACCAGGAGCCTCGCTCCCCGGCTCGCGAACTCATCTCCGCGGCAATTGCGCCGTTTGTAGGTATGACGCCGTAATTTATTCATAACCGATTTAGTCGCTCGCGGAGAGACAAAGGTGCCGGGAGACAAATGGCACGGCGGATAAAAAGTCGCCCGCGACGAGACAGGAAATCCTCCTTTCGCCGACGCGAAAATGAGCAATTCACCGCTGATGAGGATCGGCTTTGAGGGTAATTAGTTGTCGCAGGGGGTGGGGAGGGGTGAAAAATCGAAACTGTCCTCGGCAATGATGACGCGGTAATTTTTCTTGGTGACGTCACCCGCCACGATCAATTCCCTCTGTACATATATCCGGACGTGTGTAGGCACATGCGGCGCGTAGCTGGCCGTTTGTGTACGTACCGGGCGAAATGTACACACACGTGCCAGTTGTCACAGATACATCTAATATGCCCCGCGCACACGGCATTCGATATTAACATTGTAATTTACGCCTCCGCGCACGCAATATCGGTCATAATTGAACAGCGGTAAAAAGACATTAAGCGGCCCTTTTAGTGATTGTCGCGTCTACGGCTATTACAATTAACCCCCTCTCCGCTCGTCGAGGATTGGAGCTTGTCAGCGATCCATAATGCACGTCGGATCGTTTGATCAAGCTTAAAGCGTCCGTCCCGGGGCTCCCTTGTGCGATTACGATTATCAGGAACCATTCCTAGTACACGCGCAAACAATTTCAGCGCGATATCGTGCGAATAAATAATTGACGCGCACGTTAAGACGATACGACTGCATTACGGCAAGTGTATTTCCAGAAGTTTTAATCACTCTAATTAACTCGAGCCCGAGACGGCGAGATAAAGAAGGAGCAAGGGTGAGAGAGGGAAAGAGGAAAGGGTCAGCTCTCGAGGAAATGGTTCGTATCCAAATGTGAGGACGAGTTTAAGGAATTAATAGGCCGTCGGGCGGTAGCTACTTGACACCGGAAGCTGACATTGAATATTCATGGGGAAAAATGAAAAGACACTCGATGCAGAAGTTCGGGGGACACGGGGAAGCCGGGGAGGGGGGTGGTTATGATCGAACGAGACTTAAAAGCCAACAGATCTGTCTCTGACTCATTATACGCTTGATTATAAACGATGACCGACTCACGGTTGACGGCACACCTTCCGTTCGAGGAGAAATGTGATTCAACTTAACGCGACTCACGATCAGCGCGAACGAAGCGGGTTGACGAGTTGCGACTGACGTTCCCTCGCTTCCGTCGCCTCGAATATCTCATTCTCGAGGCGCTCGGTCGATAGAGCGTTCGCCGGATTAAAAATCGAGCCCGATTCTCGCTGCTCACCGTGACAGAATTAAACGGCACCTCCGCGACGCGGCGCGCAAGCCGGCGAAACTTAAAGAGCACGGCTTCTCTCGAACTGTGTTTCCTTCCCTAATCGCGACCCCCGTCCAATTACCCTCGAATTTTCCGTCGCGAATACGCCGAGCGTCTAGTCGCGCGTAATTGTCGCTCCAACACTTTTTCGCCCGACCGTTTCAGTCGCGGAAAACGAATCGTATAATTTCCGGCGAGCGTGACAGAAGTTTGCCAGTCGAACGCTTGGCGTGATCCATCCTTATTAAAGCGTTACTTGCTTACTTACGGCTGCGCCCCCACGCTGTTACTTCGCATCGTTCGCTGAGACACGTTCGGTCTGAAAACTTGGACGGTTTTTAATTTGCCGGCCGTCACAGACGACTCGCAGTTGGGCGGCGGAGCCCGGGATATAAAGTACGGACGTTGATGCATTACGAGAAAATTGTTGGAACCCGACGATGCGGCCGAGCCCGTATTTCTACGGACGCAGTTTACCTGAAATTCACCGCCCCCGAGCACAGATTCGACTCCTCGATTTGCGACGATTAAGGATGGATCTCCGGCGACAGAAGATAAGCCGCGGTAAATGCAACGGATTCTTTCATCTGAAATGCATCGATTATTACATCAGGTACAGTTGTCATTGCTGAATTCAGCGGATACTGAATATAGAGGATTGGCTGTCTGCTGAACTCGATAATATGGATGTGAGGATTTTTTGGGGTTTGGACAAACTGTTTCTTTTTGAGAGTCTATAGCTCTTTGCCTCGCGTAAAAGATCGTTGAAAATACTTTAAGTATGCTCATATTATAAATGTACTCATATTTGCTTGCATTTCTTACGTGAGAAAAGGAGTCTAAAAACACTCAAAGAGGCGTAAAGAGAGATGCAAAGTGTTCAAGATTTTCAGAGATATAACCAAAAATACGTCGAAAGCTCAATCACACGACGTTCACATAGTTTTAATCTCACAAAATCCCACGTGCTTCTAGAAAAGCATGTGTCCACATTTATATAACCTGACGCTCAACGTACCACATTACCAGCACTCCCGAATTCACTATTTCCGCCGCATAATTCTTTTCAATCACACTCACCCTTAACCTTCTCGATCAGCTTACACTAACCGAAGTCAAATCTCGCCCGGCAAATTTGCCGCGCACGCACATGCGGCGCGCTGAAAATCACTGGGAAGATTCAACAAAAGGAAGCGTAGCATGGAAGTCGATGCTTTCGTAGTGAGGTCGTGCAAAGACGACGGCGGAAGAAAGGATAACGCCTCCCCCTTCGCACATTTACTACCTGGATCCATCGAAGCTTCGGCTCTCCCCTCGCTCGCCGGTGTCTTTCTATTTATCTTCGCTCCGCCAACTATCAGACGTTGCGCAAGGGAGGTTTTCCTTTAATTACGGGGACCATTTCTAAATTGGTCGTAACTCTCGCCTTGACTCGCCGAGCCACTTTGCCTTTGTGTTTCACGTTTGTTTCCGTTTGACCGAGGATGTCGGTAATTTTCCGTCACTCGCCACCTCGCGCTACGCGCTAGGCTCCGGATGTATCGAGATAGTGACGACGAGTCGACGGAGCCAGCCGATCGCCGCGCGGTAAGTAGATCGTTACGTTTAATTGGTTATATAAATTCATGGCGCGGACACTTGCACTTCGTTTTCCGCAAATAAAACGCGCGACTGATATTTGCGTTCCGCCGCGCGCCGCGTATATTCATTAATGAACGTCACAATTGTTATTCTAATTGGTAACATATTCTCATTACATTACACAAAGCGCAATATGCAAATGACCGGCCTTCATGTACCGTGGAGTAATGTTATTACCCGCTAATGTTATCAACTTCATTAATGAAAGTAGCCTCGGCAGCAAAGCTTTACATAGAACGAATAAATTTCGGGAGCACCTGCATCAATTGCATCTGAATGCAGATCCGAAAATACACCGTCACGCACCCTTAAATATTCAACCCGATTCGCCAATCGGACAACTCGCGACTCGATTTAGCGCGCCGGTGTAAAACGATTCCTCGGCCGATGGTGGCCGCGTGAAAATAGTGTCGCGTAGAGTCTGTCCTTATGTCGCGAGCATCGTCGAGGCAGGGATAGCCGACGGGAAGGTGCGGAAGCAGAAGACGAAGGACGACACGCATTCTATTCCTCGGACGTGCATCGAGACGCCGGACAAATCGTCCGTCTCTCTCCACTCGGCCCTCAGTGACATTCATCCACCCCCCGGACGATAAACATGGCCGCAGACGCCGACAGGGCATCTCGGATGCGGGCTATTTTTTTTTCCTCTCTCTTTTTTTTGCCGTTCTCGTTAAAAACCGCGTCCGCTCTGAATTTCGCCGTGCGCCCACCGCGCGCTGACGGATTTCGTTGTCTAAGGCAGGCGGGAACGCGTTCAACTGCACGGTCAGACCGGTCGACAGGTAGACATTGAATTAATCGCGATATACAGAGGAAGTGTATACACGTCAAGTACCGGCACCGCCTAGAGGGTAGCTCGGTCACGCGCTCTTTACTGCCTCTGCGTGTCTACGTGTGCTCGCGTCAGGACCAGCTACTTTTTGCGGAGCTTTCTTTTCCGCGCAACCTGATCAGAGTTAAAAAAGGAGGAAAATATCAACGAGACAGGGGGGGGGGGGTGGGGGCAGGATGCGGAATAGAGGATCGCGATACGAGGATGTACGCGCGTCTCTTTACTTATATGCGTTCGCTGATAGACGCAAACGTGTGTGCGCGCGCGCAGGATGGAAGGCCGGGGATGAGCATCGCTGGCGGGCTTGCGGTGGAAACATCAAACAGATCTTCCGCCAAATGCCGCGTCAGTCGTATGTTGGGAATTCGATATTTTATTTTATTCCGCCTGTCTTTCTCCACCCTCCTCTGGCCCAGTAGTTTTCCGTTTCTCGCTGTCTCTCCGGCCCGCTTCCTACCCCGACTTCCTTCTTCCCCCGAAGGCTTAGGTCCTCCCCATTCATCTCTTCGGTCCCTCGTAGCAACGAGACATCCACCTTTCTACGTCCCTTGCAACGAAGCCGTGTTCGACATTGCCGAGAAAGCAGCGGGCGCTCCGTTTTTGTCCCGGCCAGCTCTTCGATCCGCGAAAAACTTGATTTTGCGCTTCGAGACGAGTCGCGGGGCCTGCCAGTGTAATTTGCTGGGTTGGGAAGTTCGTTTGCAGGGACGAGAGAGGACTCTTCGACGTGTAATATCTCGTTCCCGTGCGAGACATTAACCCTCGCACGACCGGCAAACGGATGGGTAACGTGGAGTATCACGATGTGGTACCTGGAATCTGTAACCCACTGTACACGGTATGCTGACAGACGTTGCCTAACTTTCATCTAGTTTACTGCTGAGGAATGGGATTCGTAGGTAATGGCTGATAGGGGAAGGAAGTATACGTAGAGTCAGAAGGCAGCACGTTGTTTTAGAACAACTGTAGTATTTATTGGAAATAAAGCACGGCAAGAGAAAATAAATATATCGACACGTAAGGAATCCATCGATGCCACTGACTATCGGAGCGGATGCTGCATTCTTCTCTAATCGATTTACACATAGCACGCTTCTACACGAATACGAATATCCAATTAGCACTCTTTGACTTCGAGTGACCGCATGGCAGCGATAAGATGCACTACATACATGTTGTGACAACACTACATACACATGTTACGAGGACACTACGATCGGTCCGTGGTAATCGTGATGCTTTGCGCGACATTATTGGAGCGATGCACGAATTCCGCCCTTCCTCTCACAGTCTTCGTGAATAACCTGGAACCTGCTCTAAGCACCACCACCCCCCCCTCTTCCCATTAATAAAAGCCTGATATATTCATCCTGAAAATCATTCCGTCGCCGGGCCCCTCGCAAAAATCATACTTTACAGGCGCAGGGCAATTTCGTTCTTAATTATCCGAACTTTAAATACAACTTTAATGTATGCAGTAAAGTTTCAAAGCGGCGTAATGCAATTTTAGCTCCACAATGCCTTCATTGCTGTATCGGAGTCGCTCACGGATGCATGCATGGGTGAAATTATTGCCAATAAATCTCCGCGGTATCGCGGCCCGTACTCTTATTGTTTTAGCTGTACGAGTTACGGCGATGGAGATATGAATTGATATTCAATAGTGCAAAGCGCGAAGGCAAAAAAAGGGAAAAAAAAACAGCGAGAGAGCAAGGCGGGGGTCGGGCGGGCTGAAACGGGAAAGGAGAGGGCGGCCTGGCCGCGAGGGTGGGTACGCGTGACGCGACGTGAATGGGGGATGATTTACAGTCGGCGTAATTCATCGAAAAAAAATAATAATTTACCGTTATTATCTCCGGGCGCGGGTCCGAACATTTTCGGGGCCGTCTAATTCGGCGGAATTTCGCGCTGGCCGGGCACAATTATCTGCGGGGCGGAAGTCGAAATCGGAGGAGCGGCAGACGACAAGAGCAGACAGCCAGGCGAGGCATTGTTACAAGGTATACGAGCTTCGATCAGCCAGAAGTCACTCGGACGCGATTTCGTCAGGGGACGCGTAATTTCGGCGGGGCGACCAAGTATTTTCAGCCGTCACCCCCGACCGCCGCTCTCGGCCGACCTACCAACCTACCTCCAGTACGTCTATATAGAAACGACCCCCTTTTAACCCCCGTCGAGCCGCGGGCCGCGTATTTGCGCAACTTTTTAAATTTCCGGTCGCGGATTGCCTCCGCGGCAGCGCCGTCGTCTCTTTCCTTCTCTCTCCCTCTCTTTCTGTCTATCCTTCTCTCTCTCTCTCTCTCTCTCTCCACCCTCCCTCACCCGTCGTTTTCTTTTTCCCTGGAACAATAAAGCGGACGCGCCGGGTAGCTCCACGCGATACGATACGACGCGATACGAGCTTTAACTCGTGTACGCGCTGCCGGATGTCCATTTCCCATCGGGCCGAATTAGAGGAAATTTCTCACTCGAATCTCCGCGCCGATTCGCCGCGCTCCCCTTTGTTCCCTCGAACACGCGCGCGCGAGCCAAAGAAACCGGACGACAATAACGTCTCTGTTCGCTGACTGCGACCCTGGCGAGCGCTGACTTTATCGACGCGCCCCGCCACCGGCGTCATTCCTCACGCCGACCGGCTGACATTTTCTTTCCGCTTGAGCCGGGCTTAACGAGGGAGCGCGATCCGCTAATTGTTGTTAGATATATATATTTAGGTTATTTGTACCTGGCGCCCATAGAGTATGAGCTGCATAGATTGCAGCGTGCGTGAGACGCTGACAAGTGTCTCTCTGTGCTTTTGTTTTGTCTGCGTGCCTCCTTTCCACGTCAAGCAGTCGTGTCTTACACCTCGTGCTAACAACACGTGCCTTAATAAACTATATTATATACATTCTGCGCAGTGTTAATTTGATTTATCCAAAAATTGTTATTCCGAAATCGAGGCGCGTAATCGTGACGCGTGTTTGTTGAAGCGTCGTAAGGTGACGGCTGGGATCGCCAGTACGTTCCGTGGACGCGTTATTCACGAATTAGGTTTCGTGAGTAACTAGTTACGTCTAATAACTCCTTATATTTTTAACAATAATATTTATTGTAAATATAGTATAAAAACAAATTGGTGTGTTACTGTGAGTATAACTAGAGATCTGTGACAATTTGCGACAAGTAACGACAGTTTCCGTTCGATGCAAACGGTGCGAGATGTATTGTAGGACTGTTGTTGCGAAACGAGAGAGTATCTCTCCGGCGAAACGAAAAAGTATATCTCTCCTAAAATGCATACGTTCCTTAATATATAGGCGAAAGGTTAAGTGGGAAAAGCGGAAAAGAAAAAGGGCAACAAGGGGTAAGAGTGCGTCTTGAAGAGTGTCGATATACAGATGGCGAAAGTATGTAGAAAAGTTGGACAAAAGGTTAGCGTGATAGTAAGAAAAGCGACCGGGAACAAAGCCGACAACGGTTGGGTGTGCACGTGGTCAACTTCGAGAATAACCAGATGTAAAGTGCGTAAAAGGACTCTCGCAACGATGAAGGAATGACAGACTACGGCAACGTTAAAACTAGACTATCGATAGGTACAAACAAAGCGCATCAACGGGATCAATCCGGATTATTCGGTTTGCGGACAAGAGGCGCGGAGAATAATTCAGCGCGCGGCAGAGTTGAACTTGAACGAGTTCAGCTGTTCGAGCGGGATTCGTCTTGCCGCGCGCTGCTCAAATTCCGTGAGTGCCGGGAGGGCGGGGGAGGGGAGGGGAAATTGCGAAAATAATTTCGCCCGGCGAAAAACATGGCGAAGTCGGGCTGTAAAGCGAGGCCGTGTATCCAGTGGAAGCGGAGATGGCGCGTCTGCGGCTCCCGGTGCTCGCCAAGGGGGGGGTTTTACAGTCGTGTACTATGCTAATCCCAGGACGTTACGCCCCGCATAAAACATAAAACTCACTCACTCATTTGCCCCCCTTCTTTGCGCGACCCTTCGTCCTCCTTTTCCCACACTTCCGCCCACGAGACTTCTTGTCTCACCCCTCTCGGCCCGGGCGCTTTTCCCTCTTCCTTTCTACCGTTTCTTCCCTTCTTTTTCAGCCCTCGCGTCGCTCGGTAATACGGAACTCATAGGAATATTCACCGAGGATGCAGATCCTGAGATGCGCCGGTAATTATACGTCTCCGCGTTGATGACCGATTGAGATTCATGAGAGAACTTTTGCCGTGAGCGGCGGAGGATGCCTTAACGTCCCGTTTACTTTATATCCTCTCGTCGCGATACTTATCACACGTCGTCCCGTGCCTTCGCGACGCCGGTCGACGAATATTCGGAAGAGCGTCGGCGACGCTCGCCCCAGGGGAGGGGAGCAGTTATTATTGTTTCATTTCGGTAATTGTAGCCGGCGTATGCGCCTTCGGAATTAATTAAATTAACGCAGGATCGTACACGTGCTCACTGCCTCTCTCTCTCTCTCTCTCTCTCTCTCTCTCTTTCTGGCTACACGGTCCGACCGATTCACGTGCGCGCGTCTGTGTGCGTGGGCGGCGGGCGGTCGAATCGGTGTGCACGCGCGTGGGAACGCGGATAGGTAAGTAAGAGTAAGGCTACGATGCGCTAATTGGGTTAAGTGCCCTATGGCGAGGCGGACAACAAATAAGGATGTTATAACGCAGAAATGGACTGCTGGGCGGAACGGCCATCGCTTTACACTCTCCCCTTTCAGCGTACTCTCTGATCCTGCCTGACGTGGACGATGTTCGTGAACGAACTACCGCCCGGCAAGCCCACTGTCTGAAATCGGCCTTCGTGCGCCGTCAGACGGATTTGCTTGGCGGACATTCCGCTGCGGACGCACAATGCGACCGCGGTACGTAATACGCTTTGAACCCGAAATTTATAAGAGAGCGCGCCCCCGAAACATTAACATGCGCCGTGTTTATCTGGGGGACATAATTTCGAAAGTACGCGGAGCGCCGCGGCCGCCGGAAGTTTTCCAATAAACCAGCGGCATAAAGGGCGAACGATAGCGGACGCGACTCTCGGGAGAGTGTCCGCTCCGCTCCTGCCCTCGGGACTATCTGCGCGGATTCGCATAAACCGTGTATATTAGGTGAGGATAATCTTGATCGACCGTATCGGCCGGCCGAACAAAGCGAGCAGTGCGAAACGTACGTACCTTTCGAAGGCAGGGCGGGACGGCTGATCAAGATCGTCCGTTTCCACTGTGTGAGCATTGTTCGGCGCCTCGTAAATCTCACCTCCCCCCTCCCCCCTGCCTGCTCGCCGACTCTACGCACCTGCACTATACGTTTTATGCACTTTAACCCGCGACGATAAATCCGCCGGGCTACTTGCGAAATTTGAAGCGACCGCGCGGCCAATATCGCCAAGGAATTCATGAGCGCTCGATCGGTATTTTCGATTCTTCCACCGCGGAAAAATTTTCGAGGACGCACTTATCACGATTGCCCCCGCGCCCGTATACTTGCCCGGCTTCCTCGCCGACGCTGATCCCGTCCGCCGCCGCTGGAGCCGGCGAAATAAATAAGCGTGACGCGCTCATCCGTTTAAGTGCAGCTTCCTTAATGGTGCCTCTGATAAAAATCGCGTTAGGTTAATAACGCGTTTGCTCGGACCTAATTGGTAGCGGGGGCCGGATCGGGAACGGGAGAGGACTCGAAGTCGAGGGGCCGCGGCGTCTGGAGTTTAAGGGATGTAACCGGGAATTAATGCAAACGGCGTTTATCGGGGTTGCTTCGAGCAGCTACCGTTCCGGCTAACCAAGTTTCCTCGCATCGAACGCCGACAACTTCCCGGGATCGTGCGATTTTTCGTGTCGCAGGACGCGGCAGCCGAGTCGGCGAGCGACGTTCGACGACGGCAGAATCGGCGGCGGATCGGTCGGATAGCGCGACTGCGAAGTGACGGTAAAAGCACTTAAGATGTTAGCAGTGGCTCGCGAGCGCCGTCTTAACGAGGAGCTTGTTCGAGTTCGCGTGATGCCTGCCTCTCGAGCGACCGTCGCGCCGGCCGAGGACATCTAATCGGCATCGAAGGGAGAATAAGGTTTCTTAATTCCAATTTATTGGCCGCTCCCCGAGCGCGCACTGTTCGCACTGTACGCCCAGTCCGCCCCAGCATCGGCATCGGCCCGCATAAAGCCCCCTTCCCATAATGTATGCAAGTGTAATCGCATAAATTTGCATACAATGATGTTTGCATAGCTTATGTATCTAAAAAAGTGTCGTGATAATCTGAAATGGGCAGGTTACACCCATGAGTGCTGAATAATGTATAGGACGATGTATATGACGGAATTGATCGACGCGGGTCGTGCCGGGCAGACGATTCCTCGGGCTCGTTTTGACAATTCATTGACTCCGGGCCCGTTCGTTACACCCGCTATTAGTGACATTAAATCGCGAGTATTTTCACGGCGGGGCGCGGCGTAATTTATCGCCCGCGCCGGCGATATATTAATCATGCCGGCATGAAATTCGCGGCTGTCACGTTGTCCGCGCGCTGTAAAATGAAATTGGACTCCCGCGAAAAAGGGATTACCGGCGCGACTATTTGCGAATTACGTGACAGATGGGAGGAGACACGGGGTGGCGCGTTGCTGGATTCGAGGAAGGAGCTACGGCGCGAAACTCGCCTCATCCGTTTATCGGACAAAGTCGGAGTTTCAGCGTGCGTCACGTGACGCGAGATCGTGCGTACACGGGCGTTGCTGCCGGTTTAGCATGGCGCACGCGGTATCGCTCGCGACGACGATTAAAACATTACCGATAAAGCAGCCTTTAAATGAGAAAATTATACTTCTCTCCGACGACATCGGGCCTCGCTTGAGAGTCCGTAGGGTACGCGTCCTATATGTGGACGTATGTAATAATAGGCCGCGGTTGCCGTTACGGCCGAGCTGCCTCGAGAACGTTACACGTGGTCGCGGCTTTTTTACTGCGTCGTTCGGTCTTGGAAGGGCGTAAGTGCGAGTACGCAGACGGAAAGTCGGTGGAGGCCGGAGCATTACTCGTCCTCTCCTGCTCGGGGGATGAAAGCTCTGCCAACTCGGCTTTCGCCGAATCCTGGAACCTGTCAGCCTTCGGAAGGATTACCGATCCTCCTGTCCACGCTGACTGAGGACGAAAGACTAACGTGACTTCTGTCATCCAATCTTCGGCGACATCGCAGTCGAACGTCGCAGAAGTTGGAAGAAGAAAATGGCAAGATCCGCGCGAGGAATTCTGGGCAGTGGGCGATCGATGTCTAGATTGACGCGAGGAAGAGGACGAATGCTGGGGAGGTGTGGCGAAGATTCGAATTTATCGCGAAAGCAGACAAGTCACGAGGACGTTAGTGGGAGTTTGGCGATCTCGTAAAGATGAGATTGCAAAAGGGGGTGAGAGGAGCAGCTACGTCGATGCTTACCAGCACTACGGCCGCCGCGAATCTCGACTGATGACGACCCGCCCGACAGATGCTCCGGTGGCATACGCGCGGAAACGTTGCATGCGACGCATTCGGCGGAGAGCACGCATTAAG
Organism: Priocnemis perturbator; assembly: GCA_963942575.1. Lineage (NCBI taxonomy): Eukaryota > Metazoa > Arthropoda > Insecta > Hymenoptera > Pompilidae > Priocnemis > Priocnemis perturbator. The sequence goes on along the minus strand of OZ012643.1, from coordinate 14,436,260 downwards.
CCGCGCATTCGAACTTGCATTCCGTCATAAAAAGTTGCATTGTAACCGGGCTCTTTGCCGCGAAATGGTATTACGTTCATTCTCGTAAAACTCGGGACTGCCCTGGAAGTGAATTTGGCAAAATAGCATCTTGCGAAGTTAAGCAAGATGTCGAGTATCAACGTTGAAGTAGGTAGAATGTTAGGCGAGTTTCTGGCTCGGGCGCATAACTACACCCCCGCCCTCCGAGCGATCCTCCACCCTGCCTCGCCCCTACTTAGGGATGTATGAAATCGTACACCTCCGCGGGCACCGTTAATGTAACTCGACTCAACTGAAATCGCTCCTGAAAGGGGAGTGCCAACTCGCTTTAGAAGTTTCAACCTCGAGCGATGCTCCGCTTCTTCGACTCATCGCGTTATATGTTCCATTACGCACTTCGCGAGACCTTCGCCGAAACTTTGCCGAAGATTATTTTCGAACAAGACGAGACGGCCGCTTTTTCACTACTGGCGGAGCTCGAAATTTCGGCGCTCTTGCCTCTTCGAATCGACCGGATCTGACAAGGAAGGGCTTCGGACTCGGAAATGTGTTTTGAAAAAAGAACACCGGCATCTTGTAGCACACTTCAAAATGAATGGTAATCATAAGAACATTTTTCGAAATTGGTTTTATTTATTTAACAATAAAGGTATACCTCAGCGCTTCGACCACCAATGCCTGTTCACAACATTGTTAAATAAATAAAGCCCATTATGAAAAAAGCTCTCACACGTCCCTATTATTTTCGGATATGCCACAACATTCTCGTGTTCTTTTTCCGAAACAGATCTGCGAGTCCGACCCCGGTTCTTGTGAGAGCGGTCGAAACTGAAATACTGGGTTCGTTCGAAATATCGCGCTTAACAGCGAACAAACGACGAGCCAGGGGAAGATCGTTAACGAAATTTAAACGCGATATCGTTTGATATTGGATTGCACGGGCGCGCTGATTGCGAGGCCGGCTTTATTAGTGTTATTTCTTCGTCGACGGCCTCGACCGACATCCGCGCGAGTTTCTTTGCAATCGGCGCCGATACGAAATCGGATTTACTCTCGACGAGAGTCGCTGAGTCCGTGATGAATGGAGAGCTGAAATTTCGGCGGACCTCTTACGAGCGACCGCGATCGTTTCTATAGGGACTCGAGCGTTTTACGATTAGACGCTTTCGGAGACGCGGTTTAACGATACAGAAGCTCGAGGCGATAAAACGTAATCGATTTTACATTCTAGAACAGTCCTTGCAAAATGCTCACTAACCACGGATTCGATATCCGTCCCAGTCGACGCCCGACGCCCTACTTTGTTACCGCGCGGCATGCTTAGAACGAGATCATGAATGGCAAAGCACGTCGGCGAGTTAATCATCGAGCGAGTACGCGTTTCATTAGGGTAGCCGACGCTTTCTTTTTTTCACTCCTACCTCCATCAAACCCCGCGGCTCCATTGTCAGGCGGTGGCCATCTTCGTTGTTCTTCATTTCGAAAGAAAGTTCGGGGTTATGACGAAAGTTTCGTGTCGGGCTGAATAAAATATGCGTCCAGCGGCGCGCGGTCCGCGCGAATCACCGGTGAATCAAAGTTAACCAGGTCCGTTTTGACGTCCCGGCCGAACTTCAGGAATGATATCGCGGAAGATGAAGATAGAAAGAGAGAGGTCGCGACGTAGAGTCGGGTCGGATAGAGAAAGCTCGGCGTTTTAGGCGGAGAACCGAGAGACGCCGTGAGCGCGAAGAAAGGGGAGAGAGAAAAAGTGCTTAAAGCACCGGCGAGATTGCGAAAGCCGGCAGACTAGAACGCGCGCCATCGCGTTCCTTACATTATTGACGCGCTTGATTATCTTAAACATACTTTGCGGTGTCGGAGGCTAAAATCTCACCCGCGGGAGCGCGTACGCGGAGAAGGCTTGCCCCGGGGCTGCCCGGGGCTGCTAATATATTTATTAAAAACTCCCGGCACAGGAGCCGCGGCGCTCACTCGTGCTCCTCCGACATTCTCTGCCCGCTCCCGCCGACCACCCCTCTCACCCCCTGTCCGTGCCCTCTTGCGTTCGACACGCCGCGTGCACGTTCGACCTATTATTGCATCGAGAGGGGCCGGACGTCCGACGGGGTCCGTGAATACGCGAATCGTTGCTGTGGCTGGAAGAAAAAAGCCGCTGAAAACAATCCTCTTCGTGACAACGTGAGCCTCCACCCCCTCCCCCCTGCATGGTCACCCCTCGAAGCATCCCATGCGTCAGCGTGCCCGTGGAAACGATTGATCCACGCCGATATTTCAACACGCGGAGTACGCGGAGGGAAAAGAATGTAGAGAGAGAGAGAGAGAGAGAGGAACGCGGACAACAAGCTTCGCGGGATCGCGGGGGTAGGTTATGAGAGGTGCGAGTGAAATCTTGGGGGTGGAAAAAAAAAGTAGCGCTGCCGCGCGCTATTCTGACCCAAATTGTGTGGTGGCTTTCGTGCCTCGATAGGCAGCCTTGGCTGTGGAAGAACGCGGTGCACAAAGGCGGCGAGAGGTTCGGGAGGGCGTTGAGAAAGGGGGTATGGGAGAGAGAGGGAGAGAGAGAGAGAGAGAGGGAAAGACTGAGCTTTCGTGAAAGCTTCGGGCTGGCTCCGCCCCTCGCCAATAGCAAAGCACAGAGGTTTGCTTGTCTTCTGGCGCGCTGGCCAATATCAAACTGGCCTGGCCGCGCAGCCTCCAAGGTGGACCAATCGGTACGCGCTCGGAAAAACGCGCTTTCGCTTGCCACGCTGCCTGCCGAAAGCTCGCGGAGAGCGCGCGTCAGCCGTGATGAAAGCGTGCGAGCGCGTGTGCACGCGGACATCTGCGTTTCTTACCTTTGCGCTAACCTTCGTTGAGGGTCTTTTTTTTTTTTAAGGCGATGCGTTCATTTCTCGCCGGCGCCTTCGATGACTAGTGATTAGATGTCTCGGCGTAGTGGAGTCCGACGAAAAGAGCGGCTGTTTTGCTTGCATATTAGTGTGCACGGAAATGTTGGATGCCCGAAATTTTGGTATACCTTGTTCCACCAGTTTTGATACAACGAGCGTTGGCGTGCTAGATAAAAATGATATGACAGAGATAGTGGCTCGAATGCCATGTTTTTGCGTTCCAAAGGGTGTCGTAACTTAGATGACAGACTCGCGTAAAGGCTGCACGCAGGAGCGCGCGTGTGTGTAGGTATGTACCTATAATAACGTCCGTGATATAATAATACGTGGAGGTCTCGTATTTCTATCCACCGGCGGCAGGGGCGCCGCGCGAAATTTACGAGGGGAATCTCTCATAAAATAGCATAAAATTATCGGAATAGGCGTTCACTAGCGGGCACGTAGGTACATACGTTCCCCCACGAAACGCGTACGCGCTCGCCCAATATCGTTGTTTCTTGGTGACACGAAATTATAGGGGACGACGTCCAAAGATACGCCCGCGAAAATGCTGCCCGTTAATAGCTGAGTACAAAGGAGAGTGTACTGCGTCGTACGTTCTTCTAGCTTAAAATTCAACGCGCAGCCTCCGCAGCCGATAATACCTGCGACGTCCTAGCCGACGCGTTTTGTCGTTAATTTTTTCTCTGCTTCTCCTTTTAAATTCGCTTTGACTATCGAACGCAGCCGATCGTGTTCGTTAACGGGCAATATCGGTAGACGAACGGGCACGTATAATTAATACATTTCGCCATTTCATCACGCACTCGGCGAGCCTCGGCAAAGAGGCAATTCCCGGGACCCCTCACGCTCGGCTTAGCAGAGAAATTATTCTTCGTCATTGAACAAACGTCATATTTCCGATACCTTAGTGACCGGGAACGTTTCTCCCGATATGAATCTGACTTTACGGTCGAGGTGCTCCCAGGAAATGACGGCTTTTCCGTATATTCTTCCGCTCTTTTGTGGTTGAATTTTCCGTGGTGGTGATTCGCGAGCGAAGGGCATCCAATTTCATGGCTTGCTATTTATATCTGTTGTTTTTAGAAATGGCCTCATTAGCAGAAAACGTACCAGCGCCCGGTAATTGGACACGTTGTAAACTTCTGTCTGGGATCCTTTCTCGCGAATCTTTTACGTAATTTGTCAAACGCGTGCGCGGCCGGTATTTTGCATAGCTCCGGGCGCTGACTGAAAACACCGTGGACAGAGAAACATCACTTTATTTGGATAGCGAAATATACTTGTTTTAATACTGCCTCGTGCGCGGCCGCCGTTATTTAATCGCGGCGCGGTGAAACAAAGTTAAATGGGATCGCTAATGTGCCAACGCCCGACCGGAACTTTTTTACAAAAACACGCCTGCCGTTCGCTGCCTTCGACAAAATTGTTTTTAACTTATTTACGAGCAACCGACGTAAAACAACAAACGTGCACGTCGGAAGCGAATAACTCCCCTGCCATGAAACGCATTGAAAGTCCGCGAGCATTGTTTTGCGAAGGATCCGCGCGAAAATGGGATCACGATGGTAGCGGTCGAAAGAAACACGCGTTTCGACGCTGTTATAATACCGTGGCCTTTAGCCTTTCCCGCCCCCGAATCATTCGTTCGATACGATGAAATAGCGCCGGGCGTACGGTTTCAATGGAAATAATGGCACAATAAAAGGCAATCCCTGGAAGCCTGCACGCCTCAATGCGGGAGGCCAGCTAATAATAACATTACCCGCGCGAAGAATGAGTGCACTTTTTATTTCTTGTCTTCCCTCGGCCCTCTTTCAGCCGTCATTTTCCACGTCGTCACTTTTATCAAGAAGCCATTCAATCAGCGGCGAGCGTCGTTCTAAGCGCGCGCACGGCTCGCCCTTTCAGCGGAACGCAAGTCACTCGGACGTTAGAAAGGTAGACGTGAAAAGGGCAGAAATGCCAAAGAGTCGCAGCGAGGACGCATGGACGTGACCGATCGCGAGCTTTTTCTCGTGCCAAGAGAATAAGCCGTATGAATTAATGACCGGCACTAGTTCACGGGATTCCACCGGCCGACGGCTTTTAATCCAAGTCCGTTCCGCACACTGCGTGCCGCGTAATAATGATTGAAGCGTCCTGATGCGAGATTTGTCACATCGCTCTACGAGAATTGACTGGCTCGTGAGAGCTCCGAATCCGAAGCCGTGCACTCGCGTCCGGCTGTACATGTGCACGATATGACATACTGTCCTCGAGCGCGGACGCAGCTAGAAAATTGCCAAGCAGCCGCCGACGCCAAAGCGCGCAGCTGCCGACCGAAGCGCAAATTTTGTCCTCTTCCACAACGTGGCCGACAGAAAAATATCGCGCCTTCCGTTTGTTCGCGCGCCCGCGGCCGAATTAGGATAATAACGGCAGGGTGGGAGTGTGAATTTGTAGGGGCCGCGATATTCAGAGTGCGCTGTATGCGCGGACGACGTGAGGCGAGATTCTGAGAAGAAGGTAGACGAAGGAAGACGTTAAACGCCTCGGTCGGGACGATCGCGCTCGCGCGCGCGCGCTATCAGGCTGCCGACGCTTTCGCTTCCTTTCTTCTCCATTTCCTCATTTAGTTCTCCGCGTCTTCGCGCGACAAAAGAGCGCGTACCTTGTAAAACTAATGACGCAATTTCTGTTTCGCGTGCGAGAGAGCGTCGGGCGTCGGCGTCGGCGTCGGCGTCGGCGGCGTCGCGATATTAAGGCAGGTATCGTAACAGCGGACGGGCGAGGAGAGGAAAAGAGGAAGGCGGAAGAAGGGTCTTCGTGCTTTAGCGAAATCTCTTATTAAAATAGGGCAAGGGGATCAGGAGCTGAGCCATGCGAGATCACGGTGGCACGAATAAGGTGAATAGGTACAGCGACGACGACGTAGCCAAGGTGATGCGGAAGTACGACATGTTTTTATCATTTAATTTTGCAGACAAAGAAGTCCCGGGCTCTTTTTCTCCGAGGCAAAATCCAAAGGAAGCCGGCCCGCTCTCCTTTCCCGGGACGTTATCTTCTTCATTTGCCTCCTCTAGTTAGGAAACGTCCCGCGGGATTAGAGATAGACTTCTTTTGTTTCGAGAACAAAGGGTCGCCTCCCCGCGGACCGACCAGACAGTTTTTCCGCCCCACCCCCGCCACCCACTGCACGCCGCCTACAATATGGTCGCAGGGATATTTCCGGATTTCCTCTTACAAGTATTTCCGTAATTTAATAGACGCCGGCCAGCGTTCGCGCGCTAAGACAGAGCCGGTTTTGATTATTCAGGAACATTTACATCCAGCATCCAGCGACGTAATCGCCACGGGCACTCATTTCGAACGAGATACTTCCCGTCGCGCGATCGTTATCCGAGAATATCCGCTGATTTATTAATCGCGCCGGAGATGTCGGGAATTTAAAATTCAGATTCCTCGTAACAAGCGTATTTATCGAATTCGCGTAGCTCTCGCGCAGCTAAACAATGATACATTAGCGTAGACCGGGCGCGCCTGTCGCTTCGCAGTCGCGTAATTGATTAAGTTCGTTTGACGTGGGCGACGTTACGGGAAAAATAGGTCAAATATTACAGCGGGAGGACGTTCGCGTCAGGCGAACGTACTCTGGCGGACTTAATGTCACACCGGCACATCTCCGAGTCCCATGCATCCGCGCTAACTGCCTCTCTGCCCTATATAAAGCCCGCGCGCGGGAGTGCGACGGAGCCCTAGCGGACGTTAGACGCGGACTGTTTCTTGGGTAGGGAAATTTTCCGAGATAAAGTCTGCCGCGCGAAGCGGAGCCGAGGGCACGCACGATAGGAACCGTCGAGTCTGCCGGTAGGCGGGCGAGCGAGGGAAGCATCTGGGCAGGCTCGCATGAAAGTTTAAACCGATGTTTTACGATGGCTTTTTGTTTCGCGTGTTTTATTGAGCAGAGAGCGGATATTCACGTCAATCTCGCTCTCTTGCCATCCGCGAGAAGCCGTGGAGACTGGTCCTTGTCTCTTTTTTCTGCTCTCCCTCTCTTGTTCTCTTCAACATGTACATACGTTTACTCGGACTCCCTCTCTTTCTTCTACTTTCTCGTTCTCCGCAAATCGCCACCTCTCCACGTGCCCGCGGCTTCTATCTGCCCCTCTCTTTCTCTCTCGCAATCTCTGGACCCTCCAACATTTTTCATCAAACTTTCAGCGTAGCCGCACGGAAGTCGATGGGCGACAACGGGCCGCGGAGACTCGGAGAGAGATTTCATAGGGTTATAGTTTAAGGCTCGCGACTTCCTGTAATTCTGAAAGGGCCTTTGTGCGCTGCGCGGCTCTCTCTCTCTCTCTCTTTCTCGGATCGCGACTTAACGACACGCTTTGACGTCGTCGGTGCAGCGCGAAGGCCATGTACTCAGGACTACCTCGGAGCCACCGGCGGCGTTTCGCAAGTTTGTATAAGCTCGGGAGGTCCCGCGCTCGTGAAGCGGATTATTTATTTATCCCCAGCATTACGTCGCGAGGATCGTGAGTGACGATCGAGAAAGAGAGAGCGCGCGAGGAGAAAAAGGAAGCGAGCGAGGCGGCGGGACTGGCAGGAGGACGAAGGAGTCGGCGTGTAATTGAATATCCACACCGATTCACTTTCGCATTACGTGCGCCACGCTCGATGTGGTTATGCGCGCCTATGCCGCGGGCGCAAACCGCGAAGGATAAATCCGTCCGGATAAAACGGATAATTCATAGATCCATGAAAAGCTCTTTCGCGGATTGTCGTAATCCGGCAAAGCTGAACCAGCGCCGACGAAGCATACGGCAGCAACTGCATAAACGCGTGCGTCGCCCCCACCTACGTCGCCCGGAGACCAGAGACGAGGCCCATTGAGGCGCACATTCAGACGACGCGGAAACTCGTTAAACGTCGCCGTATATAACCGACGAACCTTCGCTCGTCGATTTTTTCCCCTGCCCCCCGAAAATTGTCCATCCCCCGAGCCAACCGATTATATCGACAGTCAAGTTCACGGAAGAGAATTTCGAGCGGCGCGCGCAATTAGTCCAGTTCGACTCGCGTCGCGACGTCTGCGCTTCCGGCCCGGAGAAATATTCGCGGAATCTTACAACAATTACGGAACTCACTTTCCGCGTAAGTGGGCCAACGATCCCTGCGACGGTCGATATGCGAAGGAACGTAAACGTCGACCGCACACAAACGCGTACGCGTGTGTCGCGGCACCCTCACCGACACAACTGTCGCGCTCCCTTGTACAAGTGGACAAAGAGCGTGGATGGAAACTGGCGAATGCGCGGAAGGTACTTACTACTAGGATGTCAAAGCAGCCCCCTAGGGACGTACGAGACCTCTTGCCTACCGGACTCTTTTTCCGAGAGCCCTCCGTCACCCTCCAACCTTCAACATGGCTCACGGTATATTTAATTCTCCACTTTCGACCCTCCGCCTCGCCCAGTCCGCCGCGTCCGCTCCCTCGCCAACCCCCCGTCACTGCTATCTCACTTCCGTATCTTATTTTACCTTTCTCAAATTACGCCATATGTATCGAATGCGTTCGCGTCTATCGAAGCCGTCCCACTTTGTGTCGCGTATCCCGTGTCGAATGGAGAAGGACAAAAAAAGTTGTTATCCTAGAAGCCATCGGGAGGATAGTGTTCGGGGTCGGCCCTTTCGTTCGTTTCCAATCGTTGCCTGTCGCTGCGAAACGGGCCGCTCGAGTGGAGCGTCAGTGCTGATTACGCTGGCGGGATTAATAAGAAGCGGAGAAGAAAAGAAGGAGCCCGAGAGTATCCGAGCGGAGAGCGACTGTCTCTGGAGCGCGCGTCGTCAATTTCTTGCCTTCCGTCGAGAAAGCGATTTGCCCCGAAAACGAGCGAGCGAACGAAGGAGAGTGGTGGCGGGTGGGAGGGGTCGCGGTAGGCACGTAAAACGCCTGTCGTCGCTCACAAAAGGATCGGGCGCGTGCATGCGGCTTACTGCTACGTGCCGAGGAGTCGGGCGCGAGGCGTGGGACGAGGACGGAGAAAAAGATTTTTGGAGAGACGATGGGCGAGGACGCGACGGACGCTTTTCGCTCGCCTTCAAACTGAAAGAATGTAATTACCGGCGAGGATCAAAGCCGGAGAAACGGCGTCCGTGACCCGTCGACGTCGTCCTCCATCGGCGTCGGCGTCGGCGTCGGCGTCGTCGTCGTCGTCCCGGCACGGAATTTAAATATCGACGGGAAGAATTTCGCCGTTTGACTCTACAGGGTAGCTGCCGCATTCGCCACCTATTCACCCTCGTCGTTGCCAGTCAAAGCTTCGGGCAAGGGTGGCGTCCGTTTCACAGAACGGGGGGAGGGGGGTGAGGAGAAGGCTCGGGCGTTAGACAAAGGACTTATCTAGTGTCAAGATGCCTTCGGCCTTTTTTATGCATGCGCACGTCGAGCACAATGGATCCGGGTGGCTAGAAAAAAGACGGTGGAGGGCACTTATGAAATATTCCGCGTTTCTGTTATTTATGACAATGTGCATCCTCTCCGCGTCGGCCGCTCTCGGGGAACGCTAAAGTACATAGGAATCTTTTAAAGTCCTTTAAATGCCTCCCCTCGGCCGTCCCTAAAGCTCGCGAAGAATGCGCCGAGCTTGTAAGCCGAGGACGGAGCACTCAGCCGGATTTCCGCTCGCATATTAATCTGACGACGCTGCGTTATGCAAGTTTGCGCCGGGATTAGAGTGCCTTTGTTCCTTCGGAACCGAAGGCGTGTCAAATTGTATCCGAAAGCCGTAGTCTGTTCGATCGAAGCGTATCGAGCAGCGATGGCCATCCGAGACGCTAATATCGGCAAGAATTTCCTCGTCACGTAGTCCCGACGATTTCCGTTCGCCGCGGCACATTACGCAAACGAGTAGCGCTAACAATTTCAAGACAACTCCCGCGGAATCGTCGGCTGAGTAACGTGGACGAGCTCGCCGAAGTTCCGTGCCGCCTAATTGCGTTGCGATATTGTTCCGCGGCCATCGAGTTATGCAGTTAGACGCTTATTTCCGCGGCTGATTGTATTTACATTCTTATTGAATCTAGCGCGCGGGGTCGTGAGAGGCGCGTCAGACGCCAGAGAGCACTCCTCGAGCCACCGACACATTGATCCCTCGCGTCAAGAGACTGCCGGCCGTGTAAGTCGCGCAGATGGAAAAGTTTGCCCCCCCTTGTCTCTTAAAAGCCTTAAAGGACAGTCGCCGGGAAAAGGATTAAGACGCGCGGGAGTTCAATCGGACGTATTACCGAACAAACTGCGAACGGTACTTTGCGCGACAAACTACTTTGCTCGGTGTTTAGAGTGACGCGACTCTTTAAATCGTTATCGCGAGACGGAGTCACGCTTCCCGCTGTTCCTCCGCTGTGTGCTGTTTCCGTTTTTTTTTTCTTTCTTTGTACGTGGGAAAAGAAGGATAAAGACGAAGAAAACGAACGCATCGGACGAGCCGCCGCTCGAGCTGTCGAACTCGTCCCTAATTGTCGGCGAACTTTCATCGACGCTAATTGCAGATTTTTTTATGTCGATTTTTTCTTCCTCGTTCTCTTTTTTTGGCGGGGAGGTGAAAGACGCAGGGGTGCTTTAGTATTCCCAAGGCGAGGGAGTACTTGTCCCGCTTACCGCAATCCGTAATTTTCTTTTCCGCAACTTCCATTCCGCCTGCCAGAGCCAATCTCGGTTCTCGAACCCCGCTTTATCCCCGCGTCTAAATCCAGGACGAAAATTCCATCTCGACTCTCCGAACGGCGGTTAATGTATTAAGAAAGCGAGCGCGCGTCGCATCGGCGCGCGCGCGGCCGGGAGAGATCAAATTGCGCGCGGCCAGCTAATCGAGCTAATACCAACGGCCGCGCGTACGCGTCAGTGGGACTCATTAATTGCGCCCGAAACGATCTCGATCGGCGGTCCGCGGGGGTGCGATTAAAGGACCAAGCCGGACCGCACTAATTTCGAAATTGGCACGAATTTATAGCCCTTAATGCGACGTTGTATTACATACATCAACGCGGACGATTAGAGATGGGACGCAGAGTCGTCAAATCGAATCAATCCGGCGTGTCAGGCGCGGTGCGATCGACTCATTAATCGCGGCGATTTCGCGCGCAGGCCACTGTGACCGCATTCGGCGAGGGGGTGCGAGGGGGTGAGTGGAGGGTGGATGCAGGACAAGGCTCGCGGGGCGCGAGAGAGAGAGAGAGAGAGAAGGAGAAAGAGAGGGCCGCGCGTTTAGAAGGTTTCGCGAGACGAAGAGCCACTTGAAGAGGAACACATTCCAGCGGGGGTGGCTGTTGAACAGCGAAGGAGCCCAAAAGCTCGCATCAGCCTTTTCGCTTAAGCTCAGCACGCGCGTACGTGCTTTCTCTGTGGAATGCCTGGCGCATCGCTCTCCACCCCGACCCATCCCGGCTCCCAACTATGGCCAAACTGCGTTTCACGTGGGTCACTGAGAGAGTAACGCGCAAAATTCACTCAAGGAAAGACCTCCCTTCTCTTTAACCCCTCCTGCATTCTGTCGTACGCCGCGTCACACGCCAGCGCGCGCGCTCTCGTCTTTCGTTTCGCTTCCCTCCCGCTTATTTTTCGCGCCTTCACTTTCGCACGCCCCATCGCCCGCATTCCGGCAACCTGTTGTAACGATTTCGTCGCTCGCGATAACCGTCCGACTTCATTCTTTCAAACCTCTGCAGCCGGCTGCTTTCTTTCCGTCGCTCCCGTCCGCACCGATGCGATTTCGGCGTGCGCGAGCATCGCTAAACGGCACTTAACCTCGGATCCAGGCAAGCTGCGCCGTGGAACGAGATTCGCGAGAGATTGCGAAAGCGCGAGATAACGGAGTGCGCTCGGGCCGTTAATTATGGACAGAGGCTGCGCTTTGTGCGGTTTACTAAAAGAGCAGAGCGTTAAATTAAACGTCCATATTTTTCTTCCCGTCTTATCGCTCGCCTTCCTCGCTCCCGTCTCTCGCCGTATTTTCTCGCTCCACGTCCCTTCGACCTCGCCCTCCCACCCTTCAGGCCGCTCGCCCCATCTCCACGCTAACGTTTTCCCGCGGACAAGCACGGAACAGCCCCTCGCTCGACCTTCCCGACGAAATGTTCCGGCGATCTAAAAGAATTGTTTCAGTGGACCCTCGTGCGTACGAGACATCGCGACCGAGCGGGAGAGATTTACGAGGATTGGCTCTTTATTATTTAGAGTGCGAGCCGTGTTTGGATACGTAGGGTGCATATTTGACGTTGACCCGCGATTGGGGCCCGGCCATCAAAGTCAGTTTACATGCCCGCGGGCTAAGTTATCGAGCGCCCGGGGAGAGGGCAGCCGGTGCTATATTGGCAGCTTGTTGCCGTTATTCTTTCCGCACGCGGTTTCCTTGCCGGTAATCGTGGAACAAGGACCCCTCACTCCATTCTCGCAAGCCCGACCCGAACCCGCCGCGCCGCATCAAACATTCAGACGACCAGCGCCTCCGTTCTCGTCCGCTAAGCATTATAATTCTCCCGTGTCACGACTACATCGGCAATTACGTAAGGCGCGCGAGTTATTCGACGTTCCATTTTCATCGTTCAGCGCGGCTAAATCATGTCGCTTATGGAAATATTTTATTATACACGCCACAAAGTTGGTACTTAGACACTTTTATCTGAGATTGGTGAACGAGCGCGCGCGTTGCGACAAGGGAAACGATTAACTTTGAACACGAGCCGGGGCTCGCGAAATCGTTAAGGCAGGGCTCGAAGGCAACTCGAAATCAAAACGACGGACGCACGCACGCGAGGCCGCGGAGAGTGGCGAATAAAATTTTTACATCCCATCCGTGCTGCTGACGTGCGTATTCGGTTTACCGTTATCCACTAACGGTGTTGACGCAGTCGTTTTTCCACCCGCTCTCTTCCACCCCCCCCAACCCTCCCCCTACTTCTCTCTTTCTCTCTCGGTTTGGGCCGCGATGTTTATGGGCACCGGTTGTATTTTTAGTGCTCTATTAGCCGTTACGTCAATACACTCGGCTGCCAGGGCATTTAAAGCGCCGTTTAAACCGCTGCGCCGGCAATTATTCGTCCAAGAGGATATGACGCCGTCGAGATCGAGGGATGAGAATTTTCTTTTTTTCCCTCTCTCTCTCTCTCGTGCTTTCCGAAACGACACGCGGCTGGCACCTGTTTCGGGTAGGAAATACGTTTCGACGTTTCTGACGAACGACTGGCAACGGGAGGAACGGCTTACAGACGGCCTCGAGGAGTGCACTCCACGGTGCCACCTGGCCAGATGGTAAATCAATAAGCGGAACTTGTTTTGCGGAAACACGCCGATCGCGTTTATCTCCCGCTCTCCCGGCTCGAATTCTTCGGCTGGTATTGACATTGAATATCGGCGCGACCGTATCGGCGCGATCGTATAACGTCTCTCTGCTGTGCTTCCGGCTTCATCCGCTGGTTGCAGAGAGAAAGAGAGAGAGAGAGAGAAAGAGAGCAGGAAGAGTGGCGAAAAAGAGAAAAAGACCGGGCTCGCGAATATCCTTTTCCGAGTGATTCCGCTGATAAACAATGCGATCCGCGAAGGAGAACAAACGGGAGCCACTTTGGCTGCCGGAGGTATGCAGCAGCATTGAGGATGGTAGGGAATGGGGGTGAGAAAGAGGGACAGACACACGGAGAACAAGAGAGAAAGAGAGAGAGAGAGAAGCCTCTGTGTACGGTAGTGGTAATACATAATAAGATACGAACGGAGGGCATGCGGCATAATCATATATCATAGGTTAGTGCGGTATGGCAGGGTATTCCTCCGTCTACGTTGGAAAGTAAGCACCACCAACAACCAGCACCCAGCTAGCAGCACCATCACCATCAACCGCCGCTACTGCCGGTAGCGCCGCTACCGAGACCGTTCTAGACGTCGGATAGGGGAAGACCAGGCCATCTCACCCCCTTTCACCGTCTCTTCTTACACCGCGCGTACCTCACCACCCCATCCTCCCTCTTCCACCCCTTTCGCCACCCCTTTCGCTTCCTCCGCTCGCTTCCCTGAAATTCAGGCGCCGTGCACACGTGTGTGCCCGGACCAACACGAGGCCGGCACTCGAGACAAGCGTCGGCGCACACATGGGATTTGGCGCTGTTGCCGAAACTTCCCGGGCAAGAAAGGCGGAAGGAAAAGTTGGCCGCGCGCGGAACTGCGGGGGTAAACGGTTTGGTCAATGAATAAATACAAAACCAGCGTCGCGGGGCGTGGGAGGGGGGTAGAGCTCGGTCAGGACTACCCTCGGGAGCGTCCCTCTCGCGTGTACGCCCGGATGAGACCGTAACCGCAAGTAGAAGCGATAGAAAAGTGCGGCCCACCGAAGGCATTGTGTGCCCGGGCAAAATTAACAATGCCCGCCGGGGGCGTTCGCTTTGTATAAATTTACTCGGCGCGGGCCGGGGTGTATTAGAAAAATTCCGCCGACCCAAATTCGCCGTTTGCATTCGGACGGATGGCGTTACTCGCGCGCTACACGCGCGCCCGATGATGCGAGCTCTGCCTTTATTAGCATAACAAATGTAATTAAGAGTGCTCGAAGTGCCGAAAGCGGAGGTACGCCGCGCGCGGCACGAACGCCGAAAGAACGAGGTGCAAATTTACATTTGACGCGGATCGCTCCGCGCAATAACGAATGCGCGCCTTCTCCTCGAGCGAATATTAAGGGGCGAAAAAAGTGCGCGATGGCCGTGAGCGGAATAATTCTTACGTGCGGCCCGAAGAAGGGTCCTGTCGGGCAAATAGTGCGGATGGATCGAGACGTAGTAAGCGCACGCGTTGATGCGCGGATAAGTAGACGGATGGATAGCGAGCAAGAGACAGCGAGCGTACCGGACCCAGTAATGCTCATATTTAGAGCGTAATTAACGGTACGCCGGATTGTCACAGGATCCGCGTGTGCGCCCGCACACAATCCCACTATCGCGCCTGCGTGTGGCGCGCAACGGCCGGAGAAAGTAAGTAAGTGTCCCCGTAAATTCGCTACGATAGCATTTCCGTGACTTATTACCGCGCGACAGGCGAGAAACGTGGGCTGGGCCCGACTAATGGCGCCATGTGGTCCGAAAATAAGAAGATACAAGAAGAGGAAGCGGCGAGCGGGACTGGGTACCGTTCAGGCCATAACGCTGGCCGCGCCGACGAAGGACACGACGTACCCTTCGTCTTGGAAAAGTCCGAAACGGCCTCACGCCATTAAACGTACTTATATAAGATACTGACCGCTGGCCGGACCGTGCATCAATCAAGATAATAGGACAATAAATATCTTCCCGGCCGGGCGACTGGCTGCTCGACTGGGCTGGTCGACTGGGCTGGTCGACTGGCCGGGCGACCGGCCCGGCTAAGGTCAAAAGTGCAGCAGCTTGCAATTTCCGCCCGATTTCCCGCGGCCGCCGCCGACGGTCCGCGCTCGCAATAACTCTACCTTCACATCTGCAATATGTAATCGCTCCCCTATCGCGGCTTAAGCCTCGCATTAAAGTCGCTCGCCTTCCGACGGACACTCTCTCCCCCCACTCTGTCCCCTCTCTCACTTGCTCCGGCTCGTCCTCCGACCTCGCCGTCTCTTTCTTCGCGAGCTTTCGCGGATCAGAGTACGCGCCGGACGCTAGAAATGTTCGACGTCTCGTACGTGCCGATACCGGAGATAATTTGTGCCACTTTCTTCGCCGTGCGCGTTCGAAGAACGGACTTACGCGCTCGGCCGATTCTAAGTACCTCGATGTCTGACCGCGGAAGATTATTTAAAGTGAAAGTTTCGGAAATGCGCGGCCGATAATACCGGGCGCGGCTGATAGCGGATGAAAACTTCAGGCTTTAATATATAAATACGGCGCGCGGTACGCGGTGGGCGCGGGGCGCGTGTGCATTAACTGTTCAAAACTACGACATATAAACTTGCTTTGCTCCTGTATAAACTATAAAACAACGGGCTCTGGGCCGGCAGACGACCTCGCAACCCGGGCTAACTATTAAAAGTTGCAAATTGCTGCAGACACACTGCGGGCCCCACGTTCGCGCACCGGCCGTCTTCGGCACTCTTTCTCTCCTTCTCTCACTCAGTCTCTCTTTCTCTCCCTCTCTCTCTCTCTCTCTCTCCCGTCCTGTCCTAACTTACTTACTTACCAGACTTACTTACTTCCTTACTTACATAGTCACTCGCTTACTTACTTATTCCTCGCCCGGTATTCCTTATCCCTGCCACCTTTCTACGCCCGCGGTCTCTTCCCTTAACATTACTTGTTCATGTTCCTACCCTCGCATCTTCAGCAACTAGTCTGCTGGAACTCCCTAAAAGTGCGGTCGCGCTCTACGGCCACCCACGATGGTGCTTCCGCCGTTGTTGCACGTTTCGCGAGCTTATTTAGCCCTCTTATTGGGAGCAAAGTTCAACGGACGTCGCGCGGAAAATGTGCACGCTCGAAGACGGGCAGTTCGAAGAGTGCGAGTCGAGAGGGACGTCCTGGCGGGACATTTCACTCGCGGCTTCATTACGTGGCTTCCCGTCGAACCGTTCTTTTTCGATCGACTCTGCCGCGATCTGCCGGATATCAATAATCGAACGAAGCCTGCCCAGCGAGCGCTTCACCTCGCCGCACGCAGTATTTTGCCTCTATTCGGCCATTTCACCGATAATTCGGTTCAATTATCATTCGGCTCTATCGATTTTGGCGAGCCGCCTGTGCCCGCGTTATTGCGCAAATGCGGCTTTTTGACGAAAACGTCTGAAGAGGCGGAAATGCGGCGGCGGCGGCATTAGCGTACGAATATTTCATCGGGCGCAGAGTAAGAAGAATTCGCTGTGCAGTCCTGCGTGCGGAAGTGCGCTCGTCTGGGTACGCGCGGAGGAAAAATACTCAGACTAATGGACAACGGACTCGGCAATTATACCTGCGTACTTAGAAAGCGGTGTGCTTCAGACTCAACATTCTGCCGGCTTATTAACAAGCGCGTGGGGTGAGACGTGTAAGACATCTGACGTGCCTGATAAATGTTATCCATGGAAACGTATGCTGTTTGACGGTGACCGTGATTCGGTGAAAATAATGTTAATTACTTGAATCTGTATCTGAACTATCAGAGGCATATTTGAACGAAGAGATGAATGTTGCTCAGTGCCTAGAATAGAAGCTACCGTTTTGTGTGTCTTATCTTGCATATGCACTGAACTTCGAGTCTACTTTAACTTAAATCCTCATTCAGGAGCCGAAGTTCCGTTAACTATTTACCCGCAAAACTTGCGTGAAATTGGTCGATCGGAGCACGAGTCACAGGTTCTTCGTTGACATTCGCCATTCTTCTACTGCGCAAAATAGAGGCAACATTATACACTGCAAAAATGTTTGCAAGCTCCCAAATAACTGCACGGAACGGAACAAATTATATGAACGGACAAAAAAACAAACAAGAGAAAGAGAACAGGACGCGAAGTAGAGACTTCGCTGGCGTTAATGCGCTCTAACGACTCAGGTCGTTGCGCGCGACGGGCAGCATTTTCCCGAACAGGCCGAGGCGACATGACTATCGTAACTGTTCGAGATTCGCCCGGCGCGGGCCATGATACGCGCACGAGCGGCCGTGAACGTCGGCCAAGGAAATGAAAAGTAACGATTCAATATCAACGCCTGCCGTCGGTCGCGTGTACCGAATTAACGCGTACTGATATGGCCGGGATGTCGTCCGCGCCTCTGACACCATTTTTCCATTAACCCTGTCCGCCCTGTCCCCCGTGCATCGTCCGCGCGAGCCTTTTATTATGCCACCAGCCTCCTTTCGCCGCTTCCATCCGCTCTTTCCATCCGCTTTTTCCGCTTTCCTGTCTTCTCATTTCCCACGTCGATCGGGAGACGCGAATTAGCCGGTCGTCGGTCGGGCAACTGGTGTCTTTTATGCGAGTGGGCCCGCAGGCCAGCGACCACCTCGACACATCTGGTCTATATGTTACGCTGACACTCTTCAATGATCGAGATGACGCTCGATCAACGTGCAGTAAACTGCTACCAGTCTAGAGAGTCGCTTGGCCTCTCATCTTCCTGGTGGAAGCGAGGCCTTTCTAAACCTCTCCCATAATTCTGCCACCATGGTAAGGCGAGCTGATTCAGTGCAACTCCCACACCGGGGAAAAATCCTTCGCCAGCTATGGCTTCACCAACTGCCACGACGATTGCAACCCCACACAGTGGGACGAAACTTAGGAAAGTTGGGACATAACGACTGTCACGGTTACATGATAAAAATGCAGCGTGTCAATTACTAATATTAACGAAATCTCTTTGTATTATGGTCCTTCAATATGCGTCAGATTATTTTATTGTAAGAATTTCATTCTATTTCACGAAACATATAAATAATATACAATATTATGTTCCAGTAAGTTGAGAGGTTACGTTTTATTCCGGACAGAAAATGTTATATATTTTGCAAAGCGGCACGAAGCGGCATTTAAATTCTTGTCCAAAATGTAGAAAAACTCTTTCTCAATATCATAAAACCATTAAAACTTTACCCAGTTTTAAACATTTTTCTATATAAGTGATTTTATATGTTTCTGTAATATAATCTAATTGTTACAATAAAATGGTCCGACGGACATTGAATGACTATAAAACAATAATATTTCATTAATATTTCTGCTAGACATAATGCATTTTTATTATATTCGATCGATGGTTCGGCAATCGTTCGGCAATTTTCGAAAACGCTTTCAACGCGGCAATAAACAGTCGTTACATGGAACAAATGGAGACATCGGGTTGCCTGCCCAAACGGCGCGCATCGACATTTGCTATGTCCGAACTTTCTTATGTTGAAGGCGTTTTCGAAAATTGCCGTACGATTGCCGAACCATCGATCGAATATAATAAAAATGCATTATGTCTAGTAGAAATATTAATGAAATATTATCGTTTTATAGTCATTCAATGTCCGTCGGACCACTTTATTGTAACAATTAGATTATATTACAGAAACATATAAAATCACTTATATAAAAAAATGTTTAAAACTGGGTGAAGTTTTAATGGTTTTATGATATTGAGAAAGAGTTTTTCTATATTTTGGACAAGAATTTAAATGCCGCTTCGTGCCGCTTTGCAAAATATATAACATTTTCTGTCCGGAATAAAACGTAACCTCTCAACTTGCTGGAACATAATATTGTATATTATTTATATGTTTCGTGAAATAGAATGAAATTCTTACAATAAAATAATCTGACGCATATTGAAGGACCATAATACAATGAGATTTCGTTAATATTAGTAATTGAAACGCTGCATTTTTATCATGTAACCGTGACAGTCGTTATGTCCCAACTTTCCTATGTTTCGTCCCACTGTGCCCCAGTGAGGCAGAACGAAAAGGGGTGCCGTCCCAAATGTTGGGGGACCGGTAGCAGCTAAGGGCAACGCGGGTGGGACGTTTCCACACGCAACCCTACCCAACCCCGTCTACCGAGTATCCTCCGGTGGAGTGGACCCACAGCCCAAGCAGCAGATTATGGGTCCAGTACGAGCGTATGTCGGGTCCGTGGGTACGCTAAGCCCCAAAGGTCACACACCACACGTGCGGGACCACCCTGCGGAGCGTCGATCGGGCAGGCCGAAGGAATCGAACCAGTTCCAGCTTACTCGGCGGATCTTTTTCGACGGGCCACCGGCACACTTCGGTATCTCCATCTTTCGCCGGCTGCCGAGCGGTCCCGGCGAAATGACTTTTACTATCTATCGAATATCTGCGAGGCCGCCAGTGGCTACACGGCGATGCATAAAGAAGCCGGTTTATGGCGTCTGTTAGGACCCGACGATACCTGACACGTCCCATTTCCGTCGCGCCCCACTCCCCTCTCCGCCCCGCGCAGGAAACCACTTCCTCCAGTTGCCGCGGACGTCTTGTCGAGATTCAAAAGTAAGGGACGCACTCGCGAGCGCCGACGCTTTCGATGAATAAATTCTCGACGCGAGTCGAGGCTGAAAGCGGAGCATTCCGAGTAATTACTGGGAGGTACTAACCGCGCCCTAAGACACGAACCGGTCACGAGCGAGCTCGACTCGTCAAATTCGCGATCATGGTAAAAGATAAGAGCGTCACGCGTCTCTCTTCGTTTGCCGTTCGGCAAAATTCGTTGTCCCACCTCTTGTCTCCCTCCCCCGATCAATTGAACCGCACGACTAAATCAGTTTATCGTTTCGCATGTTTCAGGAGATGAAAGTTAACTGGGCGACGTCGCCGGGTAACCAACCAAAGCAGGACACAAGCAGTGAGTAAATTCGATTTCACGATTTTTCATCTTCTCCCGCCGCGCCAATGCGATGCCGTGCGGCGTGTCGGTTTGCGGTTCTAATTCCGACTGTTGCGCCTCGAAACCGCACGCCAATTTGCAGTGGGAAAAACGTTGCGCCGAAGCCGGGAAATTGCAATTATTCCGAGCGAGATATTAGGTCTTTAAACGTCATCGGAATAATTACAGCGATATCTGTATTAAGCTTCATTATTACGCGAGGGCTTTCGCTCTGTAATCATTTCGCTGCGGACGGATATGAGCGGTGCGGCGAAATTTTTGTTCAGCGCCGGCGCGCACGCGCGCGCGCGCCAACCTCGCCTTCCGCGGGCATCACATTTGTTCCCATTATTTCGAATGCTATACATCAATTAACGCACCCCGCGGTAAATGACGACGTGATGACGTTGTCAGCGGACTGTTGGCGAGTCGCGAAAAACAATTTGCATTTTAACTGTCCAATATTCGACGCCGCCTCGTTCTCGCGTAATGGATCGCTCCCTATTAAACTGAAGGACGACGATGACCGTCGGGCTAAATTTCGTTCTCCCGTCCGACGTACAACAATTAGATCGGCGTGATTGACGTTTGTCGGCGTCCATTGTGCAGGTAAGACTTGGCTCTCGACCGGCGCGAAGTGAATATGTGATCAATATATAATATCCGGCTGTGAAAGGGACTGAATCGCTGGACTGTCAAATTTTCCATCAACCAATTGGATTGCGGCCAGCTAGGAAATGGCACGATGATCGTTCTTTATCCCGTACGATGCACGTTTACTCGCGCGGATAGCCGTGTGCGGCCGACTAAGAAATTAGTGGACCTAAGTTACGCGCGCGTGTAAAAGTCAGAGAAACTGGAAACGTAAAACTGAACCGAGCGCAACACTTTGGTGTGCTTCGTATAATAATTTCTATGCATAAGGGCCGCCGGATGTAGCGGCGGCTACGCATTAAACGTACGTCACTTGGTAAGCTCTTTCGGTTCGCTCTTTCTCTTGCCAAGCTAAGAGAGACACGGCCGCGCTACCGTAAAGCCAGTAAACCCATCATAACTACTTCCTTTCTGGGATTTCCGCTGTTCATGTTTCCGGAAAAAATTGATACGGTTTTGCGCAACCCCCGCTAAAAACGTTCTTCGATCCGCCCTCTTTACGGCCTTTACATGAGCTTCCGAAAATTGCAGCCGCGGCCGGCGAACCTTTCACCCCTTTGACTCTCTTAAAGCGCACCAAAAGGACACAACGACTCGATTTCCCCGCGAGTCCGGCTAATTAATTGTAAAACAATTTATCCTCGGACGCAATAATCGGGCGCCAGTTATAAACGGGCGGCTTTTAAGCGGTCGCTCCTACTGTCCGAGCCTCGTAAACAGGAGGGTCGGTATCGCTTCGGCCGGACATAAATTATTTTTCCGCCGGCCCCTTTGTGCGGTATCAGCGGGGAATCAAATCTAGAGCGGCGAGCGCGCGATTATCCCTTTGCGCGCGGCATGAAAAACTCGAATCTCTCGCTCCGCTTTGCGGAAAAACAGAATTGGCTCGAAATAGTCGGTCGGAGGAAGCGCTTCACAGAGAGCCCCGCGTAAAACTCGAACAAACGGCATACGTACACCGGTCCCTCCCGCCCACGCAAATTCCATTTGCCGGAAAATTATTCGTACCTCTCGCAAGATCGGCCTCCGCACGCTTCACCCCCTCATTCGAGCGGTGAAGTCCGAAAGACCGATGTCACCTGCGAAACAGCGAAAATAATTACGAAACGTGCAAAAAAAATATTCCTGATAACCCGAGGCTCTATAAATATCGATAAGATGCGTCACCCTATCTCACTGCCGCGCGTCGGACTCTTTTCTTCGCCACTGCGAAATAGCAGAGGACGTCGCACGTGTGTGCGCCCGACGCGCATTATATATGTACAGAGGACCTGAACGCGTGTGCGTGCTTGAAATTCAGTGAGAGGCGGCAGCAATATTTAACTCAGTCTGAAATTCCTCTTTTTATGGACTTGTAAAACCGTGACAGGCACATGGGACCCGATCCTCCTACCCCGTGCCTTTCTCTCTCTCTCTCTCTCTCTCTCCCCTTCTCGCTGTCGTTTGCCGCCCCTCTTCCACCCTCGGTTGCCCCTATCCGACGTGGTTAGATGGCAGGCCCGTATGTCTCGTCGTCCTTCCGACCGGCGTCCCCAATGCCGGTCTCCGGTCTACTGCGTCCTTCCACTTCCTCTTAACGCCACCCATCTCCTCCCACGGCAATGTACTTCCTTCGTCTCAGCCCCCCACCCCCCAACCCCTCCGAGCGATCCTCCCCAACCGACGAATGCAAAACTAAAACGTATATTCCCTATTCTCTCTGTAAATATGGCCAGGAACAAGCGTCGCGCGGCGTCGTTCGAGAGGGTGGGTACTCTTTTTCCACAGTCCACCTACTCCTTCCTCCCTCCTCTCGTGTCCTTCTCTTCTTCCCCTGCTCTCCACCTTGAAGGCGACCTCGCGCTACGCAGCCGGGCTACTACGTTCGTACGGTGCACGGTGAGTGGATACGGCGATGTAGTGGCTGCAACTGGGACGACGACGAGGACGACGACGACGACGGCTTGTTTTACTTTTCCGCGAGAGACTGCTAGTAAACTCCGGCACCGGTGCACCTGCGCGCATCCTGCAACTACAATTTGCACAGGCTACGTACGCGCGCCGATGCGGGAGAGCACACAGGATATGTACGCCGCCTATGTATACGCGCACGGAACATAAACCGTTCTGGACTAAAGTTTTGACGGCTGATCGCTCGGCCATGTATACGAATACACTCCGGGCTATAGGAAAGCAGTGGCACCCTCCGGGGATCCGAGCGATATATCGAGCAGCACTGACCGCTCGCCTTCTCGCTCATTCTTTCTCCCCCCGCCCCCCTTTTCCATTTCCCTATGAGCAGTTTTCTGCTCCTTCTCGCTCCTTCTCTTTGTCTGCCGTCGCCGCGCCTGCCCCTTCGGTCGGGCCTTCGTTTGCCCCAGTTCCAGTCCAGTTTCCAACCGGGAACAGGCAACTTTAGGACCGCACGCTCGTTTATGCGAAGGTCGTAATGCACGGTCAGGGGATTTAACGCCGGGGATATTGTCCAAAGATGAAAGTATAGCCCGTACGTCGGGCCGCGTTGCAGGGTAGGACGTCTCGAACGGGTAATGACGCGAGTACAGGCGACGGAAAGCGGAGCACCCTGCGGCGGATTAGAGTGGAGGCACTTTAACGGTGCCGGGGATAAACTCGAATTTGCCCGAGTGCAGTGTTCAGAGCGGCTCGGAACGAAAATTCGACGCTCCCCGTGATTTCCTTAAAAATCTGCCGTCGCTCGCGCGCGGACAAACGTTTTTAATGGAACATCGCACGCTTGAAGATCTCGGCTCTGACGGATGCGAGCACGAAACGTCGAGTCTCTCCCTCTCTCTCTCTCTCTCTCTCTCTTTCTGATCCGTGCGAAATGGAAGAAGAGTGGAGTCAAAGAGACGGAGAATTAGGGAGATGCAGCGAAGTATAGAGAGAGCCGCATTGGGCTTCGCTGGCTGACTGCGTAATCGTGCATCGTTTTTCCTGCATTATGAATCGCGCCGGGGGATAATCGCGGCAGTATTTATGGGGCTTTTCGGCACAAAGGGGTTACACCGCGAGTCCCACTCGCGCATTCCGTTTATCCCCGGCAAAGTGTTTACCGTTAAACCATAAGCCGCTCGCCTTTGCTGTTTAGATGCATTATCGTAGCTGTTATCGTTATTAACAAAATACAAGCCGTCTTCCCTGCCGCCCCTCCCGCCGCCCGAGTTTCGTCCATACTAAAATGCTTCGCACTTTCATTAACCGGTTCCTGCCGGCAACTTCCATTCTTTTCGCAACCCCGCTCCCGCCTAACGACGTTCCGAAAATGAAAGCACGGTCCGCGCGCCGTTTACGTACACCTTTAAAAAAAAGGAAACGTCGAGGATTTTTTGCCCGAGCCAGCAGAAAATGCGGTCGGTCGTTCCGCATGCGCTTCGATTTAAATGCTCCCGACGAGCGCAACATCTTTCGGGGGAATTCGAGTGCCGTAAAGGCGTTCGCGAATGTTCCGCTCAAGGCCCGGCGGACGGCGATAGTGAAAAAGGGAAATGGGGGAAGGAGAGAACTCTCGGCCAACGGTGGCGGATGCGGGACGCGGCACTTTGCGGTGACAACTGGGGAAAACGGCGGGGCGGAGTTTAAGAGCCGTTCGAAAATTACGCCGATTGCACGGCGCGAATGGCGCGACGGGTACTGTGCGAGCAGTACGTGTCGTCCGGCGAAGGCCATGGCCGAGTACGGCTCGCAGGAACAGGAAATCAGAGAAACGGAGAGAGAAAGAAAGAGAGGGGGAAACGGTGAGCAAAGAAAGCGCACGCTACGTTTAACGCCTTGGCAACCGGAGAGAAACAATCGGAGCGACTCGCAAATGAGTGAGGCGCGGGGGTGGACACAGGTGTCTCCGGACGTGCGATCGCGAGGAATCCACGTTTAACCGACAACACGGCCGCTTCGGCGGACCGAGAGAATGGGATCGGCGGACAAGTGCATCGTCCATTCTCTTTGTCCGGCCGCTGGCGAGAGAACGTTGTTGGCCCAAACCCATTCACCGCGCCCGTCACACCCACTCGCAGGCCCTCGCGCGTGTAACTCGTCCTCCCTATGGCGTGCAGTGGCGTGGTGTAGGGTCGCTGTGTACCGGGTTCGTATACTGGTGCGGTGCGGCGGTGGTGTACGCTGCCCGCGAGGCCTTCCCATCGCGTATACACACGCATTCGTTTACGTACACGGCCTTGGCCCCAAGCGGGAAATCGTTCTGGGTTTACATTGAGATGGCCAGCGGACACGGCCAATGCTACCGTCCGGGCTTACGGGACTTATCCCGACGACATCATGAGCCGATTGATATCGTGCTCCCCCGAAATCCTTCCTCTGTCGCGGCATAATTACCCTGGGGATCATGAAGCGAGCGTCAATGAGCCGGACGAGCGGCATGTACGCGCGGGCTTGGTCGATGATTTTTCTGCCGGCCGACGCTCGTGTCCGACCCGTGTCGACGAATTCTCCACTGGCCTGGTATTGGGAATTTTTTGCGCCGCACGAAAAATCTTCGCTCGCCGGTCGCGATGATTACGGGATTATTATTTCCCGTCTCGGTCGAGCGGAAAAATATGGTTGTTTTTCCGCTTCGTTGTTGTCGGGGTTAATGAGTTTCGGCCGGAGATTCGGTTATAGATGTGGAGCGGTAAGCTTTATGGAGGTCGGCGTATGGTGTTGCACCCGGGAGCGGAAAATCGGGCCGCGTCTATCCGTTTTCCGTTCATTCGTGGCGCATTACGTTATTTCGTTGTTTAATTAACGCGCGCAACGTGGCGGTGTCGCGCGATCGGGGGAGTATTCTCGAGCGGATGCGCTGATCCGCTGGTCGTCGACAATTTCGCCGGCCGTTCTCGTGTGCTCTAATATCGGACGCACTCCTCGGCTGGCTCCCTTCAACGCGGCGGGCGAGCGCGGAAAAACGTCCAATTAGAGCCGTTTCGTTAACGCACATTGTTCGATCGGAAACGCGAAGCCTAGCGCGGAGAATCCGGCGAATCCGATTAGCAGCAGTTATTGTTTCGAGCCCGAACGCATCTGAGAGAGTACGACGGCATACCGCTGGTGTCGGATGGGAAGCCTTTGAAAGGAGCGCAATTGCTTCTCACTTGAAGCGGCACGGATTCCGCTCTTTACGCGGCACGACACATAAACGATCCTATTCCGCTGCGCCTCCCTCTATAATGACGCCGCTCGAATACCAGGATACCTTCAAATTCGGCCTTTAATCGCTCGACTTTTCCATTATCCGCGCCGTGCGCGAACTCACGAGATTGCGCAAGCGAGAGTTTGTCCGCGGAGATATCTGTCAGTGGGAAGCAAAGTAACGTGAGTAGCGAAGCTGACGCGTGTCGTCGAGCGACGGAATGTGATTACTCGGACGATGGATTTCGCGCCTCGCGGAACCTGGACGCTTGCGCTTCCAGCGGTCCGAAGGACGCGCGCGTGGAAAAAGTGGACGTAAGGCGTGATTATATTCGCCCGTCGCCAGCACTCTGTATCCGCGCAAAACAATCAGGCGCGTCGTGCAATTTTCGCGACGCGACGCGTTACAAAGGAAATCTGCAGGGGAAAAATTCGTTATTCGCGCCGGCCGGCCGGAGGCTATAAGGATTACTTTCACGTGCGCCCATCGGTGTTCCGTTGATGGAAGGATACGCGCTTTAATCAAGTTAATGCAACCACGCGCCCCGGTACGTATCAAGCCTCGCGCGCGAGCGTCTGCCGGCCGCACACTCCTACGTGCCGCCCACTCACGTACGCATAAGTACGCGCGTCGGCGTCGGGCCACGTATGTACGTGTGACAGCTCACACAGCGCTCCTCGGGACGACTTTTATGCCCGGTACACACTTCGAGAACGGTGCCACCGCGTGCCAACCGGAAGTTCGAACTACCGCCCGCTTCCTGCGAGCACGTTTCTCGCAGATTGGTTCGAAGAAAAATGCCGGGGCAATTTTGAACTCGCTTTTTCAATGCGCCCCCTTCCGCCCGGCGACGCGGCCGCCCGCTATCAATTCGTGGCCGTGTGTAAACATAAGAACAATTTCATAGTAATCGATCCCCCGAGCGTGTTCCGCGACGCATTCCCGTTCCTATCGGTTTTCAGCAGCGGCCAAACTGGCGCAGCGCGCAGTCTGCTGCATCCACCTCTTGCGGACCGATTGCATGGTCTCCGCTACGTACGTCTGTGTCGAACGGTCGACATACGGAATATAAGTGGCGAAATGAGACGGTCGAAAAAGAGAGAGAAAGAGAGAGAGAGAGAGGAATAATTATATGAAAAGGAATTCATACACCAACGTGTTCTCCGGTTAATACCACGATCCACCGACTTGCACAGACTTACTAATTCGCGCGGTAAGACCGAGGGTAATCAGGATTAATTAACCGGGCATGTCCGTGGCCCAGTTTCGTCTCTCCGGCTAGGCAGTGGCCGCCTTTTGGGCGAGCGGGATAGGATGGGCGCGTCAATGTTCCGCGCCCAAACTCGCCCAGTGACCCAGCATTACCATGCTAAGAGTTCCCTCAGGAGGGAAGGGCCGGCTGCCTGTCGGCGGGCGCGACGGCATTGTCGCGCGAAATGAAGCAAATTCTCGTCAGAAAGCGGCCGATCGTGAGAATCACTGCTGTCCCCGGCGTGTGATAATTCAGCTCCCGTGAATAAGCTGACCCCTCTTCGGCCGAGCCGCGCCACCCCTTTATGCGACGACATATCCCCGATGCTTTCGTTCCCTCCCCCCTCGCTTCCCACCCTGCCGGAACAGAAACTGCTATACATGTCCTACATGCGCGCCGATTCACCGCTCTATCGTTTTACGGCGCTCGTTAAACATACCGCCGAGTCCGGATGCGTCGACGAGATTTTTTCGACGGCCGTTGAAAAATGTCGGATTTTTCGGGAGAACAAAATTCGTCGTCGCGAGCCGGATTCCGTGGATGTCGAGGTAATTATAGAATGCACTCTTCGTGCGTCCGCTCGGTCATCCTTCGCGTCTTTTTCACCTTTCGGTAGAAGCTTCCTCAAACGTTTTACGAGTGCGAGAGGAGAAATAGGGAAAGTAGTCCTCGCGTGAGTCTGAATAATTGTGATTCGAAAAGAAACGGCGTTTGACCAGTCGTCGGAAAATATTGGGTCGTCCAGAAAGCTTGTGTCGATTTTCGTTGAGTGGCATTAGGACAGGCTTGAACGTATCAAAATGATTAAAAACAGATGACACGTACAATGACACGTCCCGACTGCAACGAGCGCGACGAACTTTGGAACCAAGGAAGAAGCGACTGGCGGATGTGGCGAGGTGCGGGTACAACGATCGCGACGTAAAACACAGCGGCAACGGAGGAATGAATCACGTCGCTTTATATCTGCCCCGCGTCTAGACAGTCGGTGCGGGTAATTTTAAAATGCAGAATTCACCTGAGGGTAAAGTCTTATCCCCCGGCGCTGGTGGTAAAATTATTTTGTCGCCATGACACATGCCAGATGGGGGTGGGTGGGGGGCCGGGGGGGGGTTCGGCGTACGAGGAACGAGGGATAGCAAAAGAGGATCGCTGAAGGTGGCGGCGGTGGAAGGCGGGAGGGATGGCAAGCCTGAGTAAAGGAGCTCGCGAACGATATGAGAAACGGAGTTTACGGGCGGTTGTAAAGATTATGCTGGCAGGAGTGCCCGGCGCGGAAGCTCGTTCATCTGGCCGCCTTCTTTCCCGAACCCGACGACGTCCTCGACGCTGTAACATCCTGTCCTCGGCGATCGTGCGCGCGTCGTTAGGACGGCGCATCGCAGAAATCGCTTTCTTCCTCTCGCCGCTCGCTCCTTTTTTCACCCGACCATTTCCGCGGTCCCATTAAAATAGCCGCGCCGTCCTCGAAATAAAACGGGCTTTTATTAAACGCGCGAACGGTCCATCGAGAAATTGCGGTCGCGCGCCATTTCGCTTCGTCGCATGATTTCAATTTATTATTTCAATGGTGGACGATGCGCGGATGCGTTCGTTGCCGAAAATAAAAAATGTCGAAGCGAGGCTGGCATGATGTGCGCGGACGCCACCGGTGCCGGGACCTTAATCTTATCACGGTCTGTTTGACCAGGAGCGGGGAATGAAACGCGTTACACGCCCAAGGAACGTGTGAACGCGTGAAAAGTGAAACGAAGTTCCGAGTGAAATTAATGGCCGCGGAGAACAAAGGACGAGCGTATAATGTCTGTTGCGCTCTCGGGGAAGTGCTAAATGGAAAATGGAATGAAGTTTTATGAAGCAAAACACGCGCCGCGCTATCTCAATTTAAATTGCGCGCAAGAATTTATATCGAAGAGCCGGAAAAAGGGACGTTGATAAGCGATGAGCGCGGAGAGTAGCTAATTAACCCCGAGCGAGCGCTTGTTATTGAAAATATAAAGCGGCGATATCGAACGCCCGCCCTCCGTTATTAATTCGAACAAAAAACGCATCGGCGGATTAAAGCCGGAGGATAAAGTCTTTGTGCCGGCACAATGCGGACATTCGCAATTTTTCCGACGGCCAGGCTTGACTCGCGATCTGAACGAGACGGCAGAGCGATGACTACGTTCACGTTAATCGTAGCCAAGAATTCGGATAGTCACGACGAAACACTCGCCAGCTGGCGTCCCGACGGAACGGCGACAGTCCGAGTTCATAATGCGAATTCACGGGCAGAATGCACAATGGCTGGCAGAAAAAATCGTGTAGATGTTTTAAATAAACCGCCGGCGGGCATGCCATAAGCTACTCCGCGTGCTCGCGACTATTTTTCGAACCGAACGTGTGGATTAGCGGAACATGACCGCTTTAGGGGTGAGGTGATGGGAAAAAATTTGCCCGAAATTTGCATCGAACTCGACTCGACCCGGTAAAAATGCAAATTCTATCCAGCGCCGAGCGTGACTCGCTTTGGATGAAAAAAAAAAAGTGAGAGAGAGAGAGAGAGACACGGACGAAGAGTGAACGGGGAAAAAAAAAATGCTTCAATGCTCGGAGATGCGCGGCGATAGCTCGTCGATATTAATCGCTTCCCCCCCACCCGGAATTATGAGAATCGCGGCAGAATTATTATATATACCCTCCCACCGCCGGCGTCATTTTTACGTCATCGCGCCGAAATAATCGTGCAGCTTACTAGCTTAAACGTCGCTCGATTCGACAACGGCGAGCCGCGATAATCGTCGCCGGCAATAAAGTGCTGAATTACAGGCAAATGACACACGTAGATGCGGCTACCTAACGTGGCCTAGTTATTGCTCGTTTTGCACCAATTACGCTAATGAAGATCCGGACTCCCGGTATTAATATCTCCTCGAAAAACGCCGACTGAAGCAGGTCTAGCGCACAAAACTAGGTAACCGGATTTCAAGCATTCGAGACGCAGCTGAATTCCGTGGCATCGCGTTGGCCGGAAATTTTCCACCATCGCCCGCCCGCTTCGTGGCCTGCCCTTAACGCGGCCCGATTAAGTGATTTCCCCGTCAAAAGTCCCGAGTGAATCGATACACTGCGCCGCAAAGTAGCCGAGGGCTCGTGCGGCGTGCGTGCGACGAGAGTTTAATGAGCCAACACGCACGAGCCAGTATAAAGGCGCGCGCGCGCGTGCGCTGACCGCGGTTAAATAAGGCTTCATGTTTTATGACCAAACGTACACCCTATCCTTACCGCTGTTACGACGCCTGAAATCGCTGATAGACTATATCCGCACCGATCGAACGGAGAGGGAAGGTGGTGCTTTTCCGGAAACGGCGCATAAATTACGGAATATAGGTCGGCGAAAAAGTCGTCACAAATGAAAGCACGCAATCAAAAAGACCTGCGACCTGCCTGGCGACGCCGCGATCTCCGCGACCGGTCACTCTCGTTTTCCGACACATCCAGCCCCGGGCGCACATTTCTCATTGCCATTCTATACCGGTCGTGTAATCTTCGCGTGTGCGGCGATACGAGCGCTCCTCCAGCCATATCTCTGTCCCCA
Organism: Priocnemis perturbator; assembly: GCA_963942575.1. Lineage (NCBI taxonomy): Eukaryota > Metazoa > Arthropoda > Insecta > Hymenoptera > Pompilidae > Priocnemis > Priocnemis perturbator. The sequence goes on along the minus strand of OZ012643.1, from coordinate 14,405,422 downwards.
CCGACTCGACCGACCACACGTACAAGGACACGCTCACCCGCTCCCGCGGAATCTAGTGCACCGCCGAGATGATAAAGAGTCTCGCTACGGTTAACTCTCCAGATCCACCAGAACGAGTCACTCCCCCGGCCCGAGGATTCCGAGACTATCGCTTTGCACACTTCCAGGTCTCGGTACACCCCGATACACCCACGTTTAATCCTCCGAGTGCATATTAAGAGAAAGTTATTCTTTCTATTACGCACGGAGGAGGATGACATGGCAAATAACCAATGCGGCCATAAAGCGGCGGGGCAAATTGGTGCATCGCTTGTTCCACCCTAATAACGCGACAGCGCGAGTGCGTGTTCCGGGCCGTTGGAACGGAGAAGCAGGAAGCCCGATGGAACAGAGCGAGCAGCGGAGGAGAACGAAAGACACAACGGGGAGGGCATTCCGATAGAGTGAGTGGGCGGAGGGCAGGAAGCGGGGTAGAGAGGGTAGAGCGCCATCGTCGACAGCGGCATGGCCATCGTATCGCAATATCCGCCGCGGTAACGGCCGCGGCTTCGAGGGAAGAGAAGCCGTGGGGAGCCGTTAGATCGTCGGGGCCCTTAAATTAGCAACGACGCAACGACGAGCGTCGGACGGCGGCAGAACTGACGAGGACAGGGCCCGTTATACGGCACGAGAGTGGAACGGCGCAGTTTTGCGTACCAGCCGCTCCTGCACCGCAGTGCTGCGGCTCGATATCGAAAAAGTATAAACCGCTGGATATGCAAATGCGCTCCGAGAGCGCCGTTCGTCCCGCGCTCTTCGCTGCGTTCCGCGCTGCGCTGGATTCTCGACTTTACGCGCGGCGCGAGTAATATTTTCTGGGGCAAGGAAGGTGGTGTGTCGGGGATGTTACGGGGTTGGGTAGAGGAAGAGGCGCTTCTTAAATGGGTCTTGAGGATTGAGTCTCGCATTTTCCGCTTTTTCCGACTCGACTCGCGAGTCCGTGCGCCTATCGTCCCCGTAAAGTATGCCTCGTCGACGATAATTACCCGTATACGTCCGCGCGCTAACCATCCACTAGGGTGGCAGTGGGCGGAGGCGGCGGTAGAGGAAGCGGTGGCAGAGGAGAGAAAGCCGGCTCGTATACAGACACACGTCGCTTCCATATGCCGCCCGACGGTGCCCCGGCTCTTCTGGCCGGGTGGCCGTGTGGCCGGGTGCCCTCCGTTTATTAAATTCATTTATCTTCCATGAAAATCATGTTTGTAACATGTACCTCTCTAATTGGACGCATTAAAAATAATTCTCCGCGAACACGCCTTAATATGCGAACCGTAGCTGCCAGTCTAGCCGTGGCTTTCTTGGGCACAGGGAACGCGTCTGTGTGAGCCGCTTCACGTGCACACGCACACGCTGGGGAAGGAAAACGACGTACGCGAACGCCCGCGCGCCGTCCGTGGAAATGGAGAAGGCGAGACGGAGGGAGAGAAGGCGAGCGATTACGCTCGGCAGAATGAGCGCGTGTGTACATTCGTGTATTTAGGTACGTACGTACATCCGGATGATACATATTTATGATGGAACGTGTGCTGGGTGGCTGAAGGTGTGCAGCTAAACAGCGGGGGTGGGCGAGAGAGAGAGAGAGAGAGAGAGAGAGGAAGCGAGAACGACGCCGGCAGAGGACGCGCGGGATGCAGGAGGGATGATGGCGGGAATGGAAGGAGAGGATTATTTGCAAAGCAAATAGCGCGACGCGGTTCTAAGTGGCAACGGCAGCCACGTACGCGACTAATCTCATCCTTTTGAATTTCTCGCTCCCTCCCCCTGCGCCCGTGTCATTGTTCTTCGTCCTTCACTCGAGCGTCAACCTCTGACGTACGAGGACGAAGATTAGAATCTTACGACGGCGTCGCGAAGGCGAAGCTCATTCGCACCTTCCATCGACGTGGCTGCAGTAAATTGTAATACGTGCGTCGGAAATAAACGAGCGCTACTATTTTCGCCTCGCCGTACTCGGAACTCTGCCGAGATCCACGCATTTCGGGAGAGCAAACACGCTGGAGACTGCCGGAAATGCCTCCGCGAGGCACCTCTGCAGTCTGTCCGGGGTAACGTTCGGTAATCTCGTAGGCAAACCGTGTTTCATAAATGCCGTGCCTCCGCCGACGAACGCATCGGCAAATAAGCGCGCCTGCGAGAAGCCGCTCGCCCTGAGAACATAGATTTAAATGTGTTTAAACGCGCCTTTTCTTTGACAGCGCGCACGCAACAGGTTGGCAAATATTAAAAATCCGCCACGCTATCGGGCATTTTGAGAGTCACTTACCGCACTCCGGATGTGTACGTTGCCGAGTCGAAGACGCGGTTATAAGTCGACGACTGAATTGCCCACGCATCGTTCCCGCTTACTTCATAAGGTGGACGCAGGAGAAGATTCGAAATAAATCCCGTAAAAATGTCGCTTAACTACCTTCCAATACGTTTACTCTCCAGCTTTGTCTGTCAACCCTAAAAACTAGACTACCGTGAACCGTTCGATGAAGAAGCATCGGCGTGTGCCGATGAGACCAGTATGTCCTGTGATTATCTGTACGTCATGTCGCCTTGATCGTGTCCCGGTTACACGGGATGTCCAGTGGTTACGGTCAACAAGTCAATAGACCAAATTCGAAGTTTAAGCAGCCCTTTGACCTTAACTGATTAACCATGTACGAACGTGGCCGCGTTTGCGCTTGTTCCGCATCAAGTTCCCGACGTGGGGGAATTCGCCGAGAAACGACCCGGATTTCGTCGGCAACGAAACGTATCGGAAAAGAGTTTAATTCTCGCTCGGCGGAGCGTTTATCGGGATAGTTCGAAGGGCGAGGCTATTACCGAGCGCCGAAGTACTTGGAATAACTTCAAGTTCGAGGTCCGCGCGCGGCCTCGATCGAAATTGGATACGGGTAGGCGACGGGAGGGGTGCGTGTAACCAGAAATTAAAATTTACGGCATCCTTTTAGAACGCGCGGCGCTGGCCCCGCCGAATCGTAAACGGAGCGGAATGCTAATGCAGCTAATGCCGCATCCGGGCTGGTACGCGGCAATAAAAGCTTTTAACAACATTTGGCAGGAAACCGCGCGGAGTCTCATTGGCGTCGACCTTACAAATACGAAGCCGCGGACGGAGGAAAGAAGCGCGTTGCGGGGCGAGGCTCAATCTGCTCGGGAGATCGAGCCATCGAGAGACGGAGAGCGGAAAAAGAGCGAGCGCCGGCATTTGGGAGACGCTCTCGCAACGGATCCGCCCGCGAAACTTTGCGAATAACGCATTTGGCGGGGCCAGTCGCGGATTTTAATGCACAACGCGCGCGAGCTCGTTGCACGCGTGTTCTGGCGCGGAAGACGGGGTGGACGAGGGGGTGGGAGGGAGGATGCGGGAACGAGCGAAAGGGCGCGAAAGAGACGAAGAGGGAAGGGAATAGATAGGAGCATCCTGACACGGCAGCCGCTTGCGCTCGTCGCACGGTATTTAGAGCTTTAATGCGAGCAGACTGAAACGCAAACCGGACTCGTGTACCGAGGTCGATGGAGTGAGCAGGGTAATGAATAGGGTGTTAGCGGAACACGATGTAACTGCTAACGTTGAAGCGGCCACGCGTGCAGATACTGCTGCGTATCGTCGTGCGCGCCTAGACACAGAGCTGAAATTGCATCAGCGGCGGTGTGGAGCATTATCGTCGGGCAATAATTGCAGCGGCACAAAGCGAGCCGCGCCTCGCATTTGCATAGACGCACGGTTAAGACGGCCATTGCTCCCGTTGTCTTTTCGGTCGGAAGGAATGAAGGCTCGAGGAGGGCGAACTTGGCATGATCTAATGAAGTCAGCGTAAATTATTCCGCAATCGGAAGCGCCGAACGCGATTACGCGGCCGGACCCCGCTCCGAATCTCTAAATCCGCCAGGAAAGATTATGCTTCCGCGCTCGAACGGCTCGCCGGCAAGCATAGAATTATCTCTGTAATTATTAGGTAATTGATTATGTGAACTCGTCCAGCTAATGCGAAAGAAGGAGAAAGAAGGTGGCGCGCGATAATTATCCGTCCGGCAGCTCGGGCCGAATGAAATAAATTAACCGCCTCGAACGTGACTGCATAACGTAGTACACTGCGGCGGCGAAGATAAACCTTTCGGGGCGTTCTAAATCAACACCAATATCTCTCGCCCTCCGCCCTTTACATTACGACCACGTACAAATTCCATTCATCTTTTAGTCAACGTTGCGCCGGGCATTCATCCTTGAATCCAAATTTTCCTCCCGCCTGAAAGGGTTCAGCGGGTCGGGCGATGTTCTTCCGGGCGAGCGGGCCGAATTAAAGACGAATAGGGGTTGAAGTGAGTCGAGCGACGCTCACCCTTTTACCGAGCTCGTCAGCCGGCGAGCTGATTCCGGCACGCGCGCGCGCTGGCGATAGTTTGTCAGCGGAGTGCGTGAGTTCCGGGGCCATCTCTCAGGAGATGCCCAGGAGTAAAATGGAGAACGACTTTTTGAGCGCGCGGACGAGCTCGGGTGCGGGAAAAATTTGTCGTGGTTTTTCTACCCCTCCCCAGGGCGACGGCGTAAAAAGCTATGATAATAGAAGCGTAAAGAGGGTCCGGGGTTATTTCATAATTACAGACTGTACTTAGACGAGCTTGCACTATGCCCGCCCCGTTTTTTTCTTCTCCCTTCCACTCTCTCCTCTCTCTCTCGCTTTAGCTCGTCTCGTAGGTAACCCGTAGCTAGAGCCCGGTACGTGCATATATTCGTATTACGGAATTAAGGACGGAAGGCGCGAAATCCGGGGGTGAGGAGAGAAAAGCTTCCCCTCCCCCTTCTCCCCCCCTCCCCTCATCCTCGTCGCGGGTTCTTTGCGGCGCCTACGTCCTTTTTCGGCGACATCGTTACGCCTATTAGCGGGTTATGGGATTCCGCCTTAATTAAACACACAACGGCAACGTTATCCGAGCTCCGCCGCACGCTGGATTCCCCTCGCTTTCGTTACTTCTACTCCTCGCGGCACAATTTATTCCCCCGACTCGGCCGGCCCGCTTTATCGCCGAGCGAGTCTTAAGAAAATCTCGCCGCTCGCTCCGTTCCGGACGACGCCGTCCTGCCGCGCGTAGCTGGATATTTGATACGGAATATTGTGTGACTTTATAGCGCACTGGTCACGGCCGCCGAACACAAATTTGTTAATTTGACGCGAGGCAACTTTCCTCCTTTTTCGCAGGAATTTATTCGCGACCACGACCCATTTCCGTCGCGGCGCGGGCTAAATCGCGCGCGACGCCGCTCGCTCCTGGCTGACGCGAGGCGTCGAGAGTAGTCGAGAGTCGAAACGGACGGGAGTGGCGGCGAGAGCGGCGATATTCGACTGGCGCGCGTAACGGAATCGACAGCGTCGCGCCGAACATCGCGACAGACGTCCCGGTGTCTTGACAGAGTGGGGAAACGCGGGACAAAGAGTCGATCTCGGGTTTATCGATTCGATATCTGTGCGCGCGTGCCCTCGCGCCATCTCCGAGCGTACTCGGCGACGTTTGCGCCGAGATTTCTCCCGCTACCGTTGACATAAGGCACGGTGTATAAGCATTCCTATAACCGACGGTATTGTGTGTACCGGCTTGTGGGTGAGCACACAATGAGGCCGGTGCGTACACACGTTCCACCCGTATACCAACATGTGCTCCTTGACTGCTTGTACACGTTGTGTACACTTTGTGACGCTCGTAAAACACGGCCGGCGCACCCTCTTCACCCACCTCCTCCTCGTCCTCTATCTGTCCCTACGTCCCTCGTTCTCTCTCTCTTTCTCGATACTCGCCGTCCTCTCTTTTCCCGTCCTTTTCCTTTGACATTATCTAGCTTTCTATCTGTCGGCCCGTCTGTCTACCCATCTCCCATTCTCCGCGTATTCCGCGAGTCTCTTCGGTGCCGGCAAGCCACCCTCGATACTCCCGTATTATTTGGTCTGCTTAGTCTCGCATCCATGATGGACGAGCACTCGTCAGGTTGAAGTCGACACTCATTAAGCTCGCACCTTGCCCCCCGTCGCGCGTGCACAATCGATCGTACGACCGCGAGAGGTTAAAGAGGTTCAAGTACGCTTTTGAAAATCGATGGCACCGGCGGAGGTTACAGTCTAGAGTCTTCCTTAGTGTCTTGGTGACGTAGGCGTAGCGGCGGAACGGAATGAAGTCGTGTTATGAATGGGAGGGATGGGTCGGGGTCGGAGGGATCGCCGCGTGACAGGGATGCACGCTGAGAACCCTTCGCGTGGGTGTTTGAGCTTGCGACGTTGAGAACAGTTTTTTTTTCTTCCCTCTCCTTTTTCGCCCCTTTTTGTCGGTAGACGAAAGTCCGGAGTACATGGCAAGAGTAATTAAGACGGCGGGCGAGAGTGTCCTCGACGATGTTGGCAGAGTCTTAACTATTTTCGCGGATCCGTTAGTCGGGGGTGCCGAAAGTTCCGTCGTAAGAAAGGAGAAACGTAATCGCACGGACGCCGAGGCTTGTTCCGGTGATTGCCGCGCCGAGTGCGATTCTGTAATTCCGCATGAGAGAAGCAAGAGAGAGAGAGAGAGGGGTGAGCTTTTGACAACACGTACGGAGGATGAGAGTCGAGTCGGTGGCCGGGGCCGTGGCTCGCTCGAGAAACAAATCAGAAATGCGAGATAAGATTTCAGCGGCGCTTTCGCGGGAAAGAAGTAAAAGTAACGAGCTCTGTCGGGAAGCACTTAAGTAAACGCAGCCAATCCCGCGGCGGCGGATAAACGATGCGCGGGATACGCGCGGCGGAGAGGCGAAACTTTAATTGCGCGTCGTGCCCCGGCAGGACGCGCGGGGGCTTTATTAAAAGTTCTCTGAAATGGATTCCGCCCGATCGCGCGGCGAGCGAAACAATGCGGACGCGTTCGGCGCGGCTCACTGTTGAAGAAGCAGGCTTGGCAGTCCTGGAGCTGTCCCAGTCCCCGAGTCGCTCTTACTTTTGAATTACAGTCACGCGCAGACACGTACGGCCGCGAGCGCGCGGCCGGGGACTTTTCCATTTGACGAACAAAAAACTTGAACGACGTCGTCGGGATGTGACAATTATCTTTGACATAAATTTCATTTCGCGCCCGCTGAATTCGCCGCTGAATCCGCGCGCGGTCTCTGCCGAACGGTGTAGGGTGTGGGAGGAAAAATGCGGAGAATCTGGATGTGCGACGGGAAGCCGTCGAATGCGTCTATAGACGAGCGAGCGACAACTGTCCCGAGCGTACGTGGGCGCGCGCACACACGCTACCCGCCGGCGCGAGCGGCTCGTCTGATTCGGCCAATATTCAGTGGAAACGCTTGCTTTGCAGCATTATCCAGGAGCGCGTGACGCGAGCTAGACGTTATTCGCGCGGCATTTTTTTTCTCTCTTTCTCTCTTCTTTTTGTTCCCTCTCACTTCGCCCCGGCCCGACGTTGACAGACAAGAAATTGAAATCCGTCGACGCTCGACGAGCCGGTCAGTGCACCCCGCCGACTTGTTAAATCGGCGCCGCCTCGTTTATTCACCCACACCCACCGCAAACACGCTCTTTTTCCCGCTCACTTACTTCAAATTACCGATTATACAAATACATATTACCGACGAACGCAGGCGCCATCGTCGCTCGTCGAACACTCCGCTATGAACGCCATAGAAAAAACGAACAAAACCAACTCCGCAGTCAGCGTCGCGGTGTCTCCGAAACGATCGCGCCAGGGCCGGTAAGAGGATCCGAAATGAGGGAAAGTCTACGCAGCCGTGCCCTGCCGATTTAATTACGTAGAAACTCTCGGCTTAGCTATTATCGGGCGGGCGCGGGCGGCGCGGCTGGTGACGCCATACCCACTCTTGTAGTTTCATGGGGGTTTACTTGAGCCAGCCAAGCAATTAGCATCCAGTGTTATATGCAGATTCTCGCGACGGGCGGGAGTGAGAGGCCGAGATAGTTGGTAGATGGCGAAGATAGGCAGACGGGGAAGGAAGCGAGGAAGGGCATGGCTCGCGAGGCATAGAGAAGAGAATCGGCGTGGAGCGCGGGAGCGGCGCAAAGGGAGAAGGAGTGCAAGCTGTTTGTTCATTTGTCACGGGATAATCCCTCCGCACACATCGCATAAAGATGTTGCATATGCCTCTCTCGCCTGCCGCCCGCTGCGAGCGCCCGGAGAGAACCTCTCTGGGCTCACTGCCACCATTGTTGCGCGGCAACATAAATAAGGAGTGGATATTAATTCGAAAAATCCACAGCTTACCGGGGCATTTGCCGAGGACCTCGCCTGGGGAACAACAGCACTGCATGAGATCGAGAGTAAGCGTGCGCGGCGCGTTAATTCGCTCGCTTAATTACGTCTCGTTAGATTCCGAGGATCCGCGGAGTGGTTGGGGTGGCGCACGCCAGCCGACTATCTTCGTTCCGATCGCGGTAATCGACAGTTTTGTCGATCCACGTTGCTCGCGGGGAAATGTCTAGCCCTCCGGGTACTTCGAGATCATGCGCGCGCGCGCGAGCTTGGAAATGTGTCAAATTAAGTGAGATAGACAGTTTGCGGGAAAAAATGCAAATTACTTTAGCTGAGCAAAAACAGAGTGCATTGCCGGATAATTTGCTTATGCTCGCGAGCAGACTAACGCCGGTGCGCGATAGGCCCGTTACTCGAGGCTCGGGGTATTAAAATGCACTTTCTCTCTAGTTCTTTTTTCACTCTACGTTCTCATTCTCTCTCTCTCTTTCTCTCTCGCGATCCTCTCCACCTGCTCGATTCTCCTATCCGACGCTCTCTGGCCGAGCAATCCCAGCAAGGGAGACCGGTACTCTTGACATGGGCGTGAGAAAGGTGAAATGCTTTATTTTAACCCCATGCCGCGCGCGCCTCGACGTTATGCGTCATATTACGCGTTAGAAGGGAAGAAATAGGGGGTGGGGAAGAGGTGAGGGAGTTGGGGGTTTGCGTTTCATATTCATTACATCGGTAGCTATTTGTCATAGACTGGTATCGCGCTGAAATACTGGCCGAGATAGGCGAGGTACCTCATTGCATTGTTAAAATGTCGCGAGAAAAAAGGTTCTTCTTGGGAGGGAAGAGAAGTGAGCGAGAGAATGTGAGAGAGAGAAATAATGGCAGCGAACAATCATCGGTCATACGTCTCGTATTACTGCCCGGCTGCTGAATGCAATGAACCGGACGGCATGAATTGCTGAGAATTATATGCTATTAGTAACGCGTATCGCGACCGGAGCTATCGACTTAAACAAGATGAAATTATGTTCTTAAATGACACGTGTCACGTGCACCCTTGTCGGCGCGATCTGCTTATTTTAACATCCGAAACGCGACAGGGTGCCGGGAAGCAGACGGCGACGGGGGCCGTAAATATTAATTCAATTAAGACTTTATCAGGCGATTTCGAGACTCGGGCCAGAAACAGTAAAAGGCTTTATGGACGTCGCGAAACGCCTAATTCCCCGTAGCCGGCCATATATTTCGGTGCTCATGTCGGCGCGTTTAACCTCAATTAAGCGCATTCGCCGGCGTTAAAAGCCGAGAACATTTTTTTCGACCGGTTGCATTGAAATGAAATTACGTCGAGGGGCGGAGTCCGCGTCCATTCTCGCCGCACAACTAATGGCCCATATGACAATCGATCGTTCTACTCGGGCGCCGCCGGCAGGGACCGAGTATCTCAATAATAAATATTTACCTGACCGGTGCGGCGGCGGGATAATTAACGGTGCGCGCAATATAATGTACCCGGGGAAAGGATGATATCCGTGTCCGTGCGATTTTTTCATCGGGGCCCCTTATTAAAAGTAACAGAAGTCAAAGTGCCCGCGAGATTCTCGCAGCTCCCGGCGCATTTGTATTCATGCATTCATCAATTACACACGTACGCGGGTCCGGGTCTAGATATTCTAAAAAGATATCTGCGCGCACGGGAGAAGGAAACTACGGACGGATCGAAGCCCTGCGTCGTACGTATATATGCACACACATAAATATACGTACACACGTACATATGTACACAGAAACGACCGCGGAGCGGACTTTTTAATTCATAAACAGCGGGGGTACACGTACTTCGATCCATTTCCATGCGTCGCGCCATTACGCGTTTTCCTTTTTTATTACGACTCGTTGCACTAAACAATTGCATCAGCCTGATACCGTATCAAGCCTGCCTGCTAGCGCGGATTTATAATCTCGCAACAAATGCATAATCAGTATGCGTACGGAGTGTGTACGAGGTGTGTGTCGCGATATGCAGGAGTAATGCAGAATTCGAATTCGAGAACACGGCAGAGCGAACGGAGCCCGGCGTATCGCGACGTAACTGAGAATCGATAAAATGAAAGAGTGCGCGCTCGGACGGAGGGAGAGCGCGAGACAGAGAGCGCGGAGTCTCGTTTGAGATTCCTAATTAAATGCCGCCTTCGCTGGACGGAGGAACTGTAGCCACTGGCAGCGTAACAGGAGGCACTCTAATCACCCGGTCTTTCCCCATTTCTCCGCCGGCGGAGTCCAGATAAGAGAAAGGGAACGAGAGGGAGAAGGACGGGACCTAACCACCGCCTTCGCTTCTGCTCTGTTCTGCATCGGCGAGCTTAATTACATCGTAAAAGAAGTATCGCCCGGCACGCCCATCCTGCGCACGTTCTTATCACGCGTCCACTCTCGAAAAAGTCGGGTTTCAAAGAGGCCGAGGCCCTTTGGAGTTAACAAACGGAATTCGAAATAAAAAATGGCAGGACGTGGAGGAAGCGTGCTGTGTGGTGCGGCGCGCATGCATGCGTGCGTGTGCACGCATACGCGCGCCAACGACGGGTGGAGGGAGAGGGTAGTGTGGGGGTGCGAAAAAAATGCTGCGCGGTCCAGATGCTTTTTGACCGCGTTGGCAGTACGCGTTGTAGTTAATAACGCGAAACAGTCGGACGAGGGGTTAGGCGGGGGAAACCGCCGAAGGTGGAGCGTCGCATACTGCGAGCAGCGAAGCGAGAGAGCGAGAGGGATGCCTGAGGGAAGGACGGAAGGAAGGGAGATAGGAAGGGGAGACAAAAAATACAATAATTTGGAAAACCGCGAACACACGATACACACCGGTATCTGCAGGGAACCACGCGCACTATGTCACGCGCTCTGGTTTGGGACGGTGGCAACGAGGTCGTAGGGTGAGAGGAGGCGGACCGCGCGCGGACGGGAGGAGGGGGTGAGTTCGCCAGGGGTGGAAGAGGGACGGGGCGGGTGTTAAACGCAACATTTTTCAGCAGATAAGTCACGTATGTTTAATTATGTATATTACTGCCTGCGGGGCTGAAAACCAGAGCACGACTACCGCCATCGTCGCGCGCCCCTGGCCACCCCCTACGCCATCCCCCGTCCTCCACCCTCCTTCCTCCCTCCTCCCTCCCAGGCGACCGCCCGTTGTCTCGCACTCGCCGCACAGTGTCTCGTTGCGTCGTGAAAGAGGGCAAAAAGCGACCCGTTCGCCGCGATATTTTATTTTAATTATTAATTCCTGGTGTGCGTGGCCCGTAGCAATTAGGCGGCCATCCTGCAGGAATGCCAAATTCCGTGCCGGAGGACTCTCCGCGTCCCACCCTCGTTCTATCTTTCTCGCCCCGGCCCTTCGCCGCCCCCATGTCCTCCACTCTCCGCGCCGTGAAACTGCACCGCATTCCCCATTTCTCGTATTATCCGCTCGGCCGCTGTGTCCATGCCGAACTGCGCGCCGCGCGGACCCACGGAAATTGGACGCGTTCTTTCGCCGACGGCCAAGACGCAATTACATTAGCGTCCTTCGCCAAACTCGGACCCCACTTCGGCGGCTGATAATGATTCGTCGATTTGAAGATGTCGACGAGCTGAATCTGACGACACTGGCGAAACCAGTCGCAAGCGGTGATGCTCGCGGAGGATCGCTTCCTCGTAGCCGAACGAATTTAATCTACGCACACGTGTGAAATAAGCGCGACGCGGAGGAGCGAGGGAGAATAAAACGACGGCGACGGCTCTTTGACGGCGCTACCTGTTGTCGCTCCGCTTTTAATAATTAATATCATTATACACGCTCGAACGGTCAGAAGCAAAGCGCGCCGTCGTGTATGTTATCTCGGGCAGCTCCGCTGTTTATGACTGCTTAGCCGTCGGGGTCTCTCGGCGGATAGGCAGATAATGCGCGAGCGCGTGTATATTCCGCAAATCTGTGCCGGCGATAAAATGGCCTCCCGCGACGAAAACACGAACTCGGCGCCGAGTAATCGCTCGCAGTTCGACGCGAGTCTGATCTACCGCGACGCCCTAGCAATCGTTTCCGCCTCGCAATTCCGCCGAGTGCTGGGCACGTTCGAAGCACGCGGCGCCGTAAGCAGTGGCCCACGATAATGGCGGACAAAGTTATCAAAGCTTAAAGTCAATCTTCGCGGAGAGTAAGTGCGAGCACCGTGGCGCGAGGCTCGCTAGTATTTTGCCGCGTGAATAAAGAAATCGCGCGCTACCGAAGTACAACGTGTACCGGGGTATAGGAAACCACGATCCACCTCTAATACGTTGAATAACGAATGCGCGAGCGAAGGCGAGCCTCGTCAATCTCCGGCGCTCAGAAATTGGGCGGGAGCGAAAGTAGATTTGCCAGAAGGATCGGAATAATTCACGTGGTTCCCAGGGGCACGTAGACAAAACATATTCCCTTTGTCCGAGGCTGCGCAGCGACGTATCGCTCTCGCGGCCGCCGAAGAAAGAATCTCGAAAGTAGCGTAGCCCCGTCGAGCGATAATTGAGAATTGCGTGCCGCGCGGCCGAGGCATTACGTGGAAAATCGGGAAAATGGGTTAAGGGGCCTGCGAGGGCTGCGCGGCCGGCACGCTAGCGGTGGATGAAGAAAAAGTGAGCGTCGATTTTTTGGACGACTGGGAGAGAAGGGGAGAGGGCGAGTTGGAAAAGGAGTCACGCGGGCCGCGAGGAAAAGCAACGATCGCCGACCGTTTACGTTCGTTAAAGCGAGCTTATCGATCATCCTTCGCGCGTACAATCTTAATCATGTCAGCCGGCCGAAGCTGTTATTAACTCCGGCCGCCGGCGGGGGTGGCGGAATAAAGGGGCGGATGACTTTAAATTCGAGCCTCGCGCGCCGCGAGTGCTGCGGCCTCGAGCTTCGTACGAAGTAGGGCTTAATGCGAGGTGAATAAGGTTGTCGCGCGTCATTATAATTCATGCGCGATATCGTCTATCGGGCGGAATGCTCGGGGAGTAATTAAAAATTAAAATAAAAGGCGCGATAACGGCGGCGATCAATCACTCGGGCGTAAGTCAGCGTCCTGGAAAAAAAGTCGCGCGCTCGGAGGAATGCGTGCCCGCGCTCCGCGCAGGCAGCCGGCCGCTCTAATGCATATTGTCCCGCGGGCGCGACATAAATATGGAGGGGCTCGAACGTAAAAGGCCCCCCTTTTACGACGCACGTCCTACGTAATACCTCGTTCGCCTGATGAGTCGCCGGACTAGGCTTCGTTAAGGGCCGCCGAACGCTGCCCTTCCGAGTTCTGCTCCGCGCAATTCCTGCCCTGTGCCTTTGTTATTCACGAGAGCTTCATCCAATTTGTCACCGCTACCCGCCACGTACGCCTGACCCCATTTCCACGCTAAACTTCCCGATTGACGAGTCGACCCCATCGGGTCGGTCGTTCCGTCCGTGCCACGACATTCTTTAATACATACTAATGCCCCTTCGATTCGACGCGTTTTTACGACACTCCCCCGAAACCCGAGGCAAACATGAAATTTCAAATCCCTCCCTTACGCATTCCCTCTTCGTCGTCTTCCGTGAAAATCCGGTCCTTTGAGCCGCGACGTCAGCGGCGGAAAAAGCATCCTTGGACAAAAAAAGCCAACGTTGCTACTGACGAATTCACGAGGCTGTCGCGACACGACCGAATCGTACGTAACATCGGGCGGCGAAACAGAAAGGGGGCGGAGACGAGTTATTTCATTCACGGATTTCCCATAAAATCAGGGTATCGAGAGGTTGGTGTCGCGCATTTAATAATGCAGAGGCCGGATGTTCATAGCTCGGCACCGCGCCTGCGAAGGGTGGCCGGGGTTGGTCGGAGGTACGGATAGCGAAAGAGGAACAGAGAGATAGATAGAGAGAGAGAGAGAGAGAGGAAAAGGTTGCTGGCTGGATGGCGACGAGAGAGACCGGGTTAAATATTTCACAACGCATTTCCGCCGTTCCGCCCAGAGGGTGGTTTAGAGTTCGGCCGGCGGGGGGTTGGGAAGAGGGGAGGGCGGAGAGAGAGAAAAAAAAAGAAGCAGAATTTGGTACGACACATTCGCCGGCTGAATATGGATTTTCGAATGCGTGCGCGCATACGGGAGACCTTCTACTTTCATAATTGATAAAGATGTCGGGGGAGGCTGGCGGGCGGGGGCGAAGAGTGCGCCGGATAGGACGCATTTTTCTGTGACGAAAGGACGCCCGCCGCTTTTACGTACGACAACAAACCGGGGAAAATCGTAACGGCGGCAGAAGGCCATTACCCGCGGTAGTCCCGATCAGACATATCGAAATTCACTCTTGCCGTCGCATCTTAAATTTTCCCGGCGAGCGTAACTGCGCAGTAACCGTCCGTCCGAATGCAACCTGTTAGACGATTCGTCCAAGATTTTACTGGCTCAGACGCGCTCTTGCATCGGCGCATCTCGGCGTCCAGCGGCGTGCGAGCCATTAACGTAATGCCCCTTAACCTTACGAACGGTTAGATGGATCGTGTCGGGGGTGCTTTGTCGCGCTATGGCTCGTAATAAACGCGATCCGTTTCCCGGCAGTTGCTCACGTGCACGAATGGCCTTATAGATCTCCTCGCAAAGCCCTTACGGACTCGTCGTCGCTACTTTATACACTTGAGCTGGCCCGGACGCGCGCGCGTTAACGGCGAACGAAAAGAATTAAAACGACGACGGCCCGATGCCGCACGCTACACTTCGTCCACGATCGTCCGGCAGGTTGAGGATAATTTTCTGCGTGTCACGTAGGCGAGCGCAGTCTCGCCAAGTCCTGCAGCCCTTCGCTCGTACGGAAATATCTTCTGGCCGCCGCCGCGCCGCTGGAATTCTCGACTTCGGCGTGACCTGGAAAGACTGAGGACGCTCGACGGCGATTATTCGCGCGTTTAATACATCACGCTCGGCCGAAACGCGGACTTTGTCGGGTAGAAAGGATGCGCGCCCTTTCGGAATGAGGACCTTCCTATCCGCGCTCTGCTATCCTGCGAGATAGTCGCGATCGATAAATCCCGCGGCGGTCGGTCGGTCGGTCGAATGAAAAATCTCGAGATCCACTTTGTTATTTATGCGCTCGCCGGCTCGCCAAGATGCTGGGGGTACTTGCGCATGTGGGACAGGATTATCATTTTTCCTCGGCGGGATCCCGGCGAGGCCGCTATTACTTCTGGAGTTCTTCTCGCATGTTCTTCCCTGTGCTTGGCCGAGGCTCGCATCGCCGTGCTCGCGGCTAGAGTCCTTCGAACGAGACACCGCAATTTTTTAATATCGAGCCCAACGACATCGATCCTCCCGACGATTTGCATGAAAATTACTGCCAGTACTCCCATGGGCGTAGGGGGCTGGCGTCGGATCAGTCGCGTGCTGCTTTATAGCACAATGTGCCTTCGGGACACGCCGGGATCAGAGAGGTCCCGTGGTATTTCCATTAGTTCTGAGCCGCTGGCATTAGCTTTACCTATTAATGAGCCGGAGTAACCGGCGCGCACCGGCCAGATACGTTTTGCCCCATAGGTTGACCCTTATGTGACAAGCTCAAACCCCGAGTTCGACCCGGAGAGTCTCTCCACCTATCGTCGACGGCAAATTGACGAACAATAAGCTGCAGGGCCATTTCCGAGCGACCCCTTTGCGGCAGCCATTACGTCTGACGTACGACGTCGAATTATTTTCCTTATTACGGCCTGGTCAGGGGTCGCATAACTCTCCCCCTAATCTCGAAAAATTCTCCGACTCCGGGCGGAGCCGGTTAATCGGCCTTAACTGCGAACTTTCGCCGTCGGTAAAGAAAGCTTAAGGGAATTTGAATACGCTTACGGCGAAGGCGCGCACAATTCGCGCAAAGCAGCTGAACGATGAGGGCTGGCAGGCGAATTAATGCGCACAACAACACGCACCATACACCCGGCGGCCGGGATCGTCGGTGTTTTAGGTTGAGCGTCGCTCACTGATGTGGGCAAGCCTCTCATTACTACAGGCGGTGAATGTTTCATTAGGCAAATCAGTGCTCCTGCGACCCGGCCAACGTTTCGACCCTCCATGCTGGCCGCTTTACGTGGCAGCCAATTAAAATGAATGTGCGACCCCAAATAAGTCGTTCGGGAGTGTCTAATACTCAGGAAGCATCGACGTTCGACGCGGGATAGCCTTCGAATAATTTACATTTAAAGTTGCCGGGCGATTCAAAGTGTCGCGCACGGTATCAGTGTTGTCAGGAGTAAAATTACAAATACTTTGAATTGATAGTTGTGGCAGGTAACTCTGCATTTGCTCCGTTTTTGTTCCATCCGCCGTACTCTGCCGTAGTCGCGTAAATTACAAACTCCCGTGGCGTTGCTCGACGTGACAGAGAGAGAATCAGAGGCAGAGAAGGAGAACTTGTACGCAGAACGGCCGTTTTCCCGTTATTTGTTTAACGCCGAAGTACCGGGCGCGAGTTAACCGAGTGAAAGGAGAGAACGCGAAAAATAAAGGCAGGGTGAATGAAGAAAAGAACTGGATGGTTCAGATTGAGCGCGCGCGCGCGCCGTAAAGACTGAGAGATAGAGAGAGAAGAAGAAAATGAAGTAGAACGAGTCAATATAATATGCGCCGTCTCGCAGATAAAATAGTGAAAAATGTAACGACAAAAGCGAAAAGAAGCCTAATTAAAATGCGGAACGCTCGTCAAACACCGCTGCCCGATTCTCTCTTCAGGCCCGCGCCCGGCTCGCGGAACGTGCGAAAGGATTTATAGAAATTTCCCGCGAGCGTCTCTGCTCGGGGCGGAAACTTTTTAACGCGCCTTTCTGCCCGCCTCTCGCACAAAGAAACTATTAATAACATAAAGCGGGCATGTCAGACTATTGTCGACGGACTCCGCAACGCCGTCCAAAATGAAACTCCCATGAATAGCAAAGTGCGTGCGAGAAAAAAAGGGGCCGGGCGGATCGGAACCTCTTTTTAGTTTAAATTCATTTCGAAACAATACCGGGCACGCGCGCTTTCGCTTGCACGATAAGCCCGCGAGCGCTTTGAGCGCGGCACGCTTCGAAAAATTCTCGCATCGCGGACGCGAGGAGTGCGTGCGCGGCCGCGTGCGTGCGTGAGAGAACGAATGAGCTGTTGCGCGAGGGTAGAGTGCGTGCACATATTTCCCCCAAATGCGTATCTCTTATTCAAATTGCATGGAAAATTCGGTACGTCCTGCGTGGCACAATTTATGGACGGACCGCACTTTGCGGCGTGTCACGGCCGCTGGCCTGCACCATTGGTAGCTGTAATTGGGATTTATGGGTGCACGCAGTCCTTTATGGTGGTCATGGTGCCGTTCGATGTACATATACAGCTGTATTTGTTTCCGCGCGCGTAAATAAAGTGAGCGAGCGCGGGTGCGAGAGAGAGAAACAGAGAAGGAGAGAGAGAGAGAGGGAAGGACGAAGAATGACGAGGACGGCGTGGGGGTGTTTGGGGGTGAGTGACAGGGGAGGGGGCGTGAGGGTGAGAATGTTTACGCTAGAGCACTCGCCGCTGCTCTCCAGCTCGAGCTCTCGCGCGATCGGCGTCCATTTCCAGACTCGCGTGTACGCGTCGTGTCTCGCGCGACGCGGATAATCGATTTATCGCATATGATTTTTCCCGGCGACATTTTCTCATTTCCACGCCGTCGGCCGAACGGCCTCGGCACGTTCTCGCACGGTAATTGGAGAGCGGCCTTTTGCAGAAAAAATCTGGACACTTCGGGCGCGCCGCTTTTTTCCGCGCCGATCGTTTGATCGGTGCCGAACGTGTTTAAGCTGAAAGCGCGCTGATTCGCTGAAAGAGACGTTTGACGAGCGCCCACTCCGAATTGTCAGGTATTTAGAGAATCGAGCGCGGCACATAGCCGACGGGACATTGTTCGTTAGAAACGTTACGAGCGCCGGATGGTCGGACGCGCGTAATTAGAGTTTTCCGCGGCCGAAACGTCTGCGGTGACGTTTAATATGCGCGGCGTTCTATAAATAAATTATGCAATTTTCAATAATACGTAAATACCATCATTAACCCCGGATCACGCGCGCGCGCGCGCGAGCACGCTCCGAATGAAACGGAACGAACGGCCGTATATGTACCGCGCGAACACCGAAAAGCTATCGGCTACGGCAAATTCACTTTTCCGATTACGAAAAATAAGGGAGAAAAACATGGACCGCGTTGTCGGACAAAAATTCAATAATCCGAAAAATCTAAAGGGTAAAAAACGTCCGGCTGGTGGCCGCTTCGAGCCGGGCGAGCGTGAATAAAGCGACAATTAACGATTAACGCGATACGACCTCCCGCTATCATATATTCCGCGTTTCAGCGTGCGCGGAAAAAGTTGCGGTCCGACAAGTCGGAAGTCGGACCCCCCCAGTTCGGCCGACGTAATCGCAGTGGGCGGGGTGCGAGGAACAGCAATTTTCCGAGATGGCAGAGTGTTTTAAGAAGAGCGCAGCGCCGCGGAACATTTAATTGACGCCGACGCGTGCCGAGGGGCGAAAGGTGCAGAGACGAATGAGGAACGGTAAACACCATCGCTGACCCGTTCCTAACTCCGGAGTTTATCCATACAGGCTTTTATGCATGGCAGGCAGGTGCGCGGGTTTCTAACAGGAACTCGCCTCGACCGAGTAGTGCATACCCGTGTCCGTGGGCCATAAAACTTCGTCTTGCTGTAGGCATTTGCGTCGTCGTCTCATTTCGGTTGCGTTTTCGAGGCATCAGGCGCAGTACGGTTGAGCGAAGTGAGATGGCATGGGGAGAGAGAGAGAGAGAGAGAGAGAGAGTAGACGCGTGCTCGAATACGGCTATGTTTGATTTAGCGCGGAATGTGGCCTGCGGCTAGGGCACCCCAACCTACCCTGCTAACGTCCCTCCGTCGCTTTCCAACCAACCTTCACATAAATGACTAACAATTACCAACAGGCCAGGAATACGACAAACAACGTGGCTGGGCTTACCGCGCGCGCGTTCCACGTCCCTTTCTCGCTCCCGCCTACGCGCACTCGCCTCCTTCTCTCGCGCCATTACTCGACTCGCTGTGGCCTAAGTAAAAACTCGTTAATTAATTAACCTCTCCCTTTCTCTAGCGGGGGCTTTGAGAGCAAACACAGAGACGGCCGTGGAGAAATGACGCGCAGTAGGGCGAGCTTGCAGCTTGGTACCCAAGGGTACGCCGACTAAACTCCCAGGATGTCCAAGCTTCGCAGGCCGCCGGCAACTTGCGGTAACCTGAGCCGACTAGTACTCTATGTACCAGTCCCTCTCTCTCTCTCTCTCTCACTCTGCGCTCCTAACCACCCTTTTGGAGAGCCACCCCCAAACAGGCACCCGCGCTCGCTTGTCCGCAGCCCTTAAGCCCACTGGCACGACTGGCGTGTGCATTATATTCTCTCTAAGCAAAACATACCCACGAGCGTTTAGCCCTCGACTTTGCAGTTACGCCAGCCGCTCTCCGGCTATGAGAATTTCGCTGTGGATGCTCAAAAGCTTCGTAAACATCGGCCACCGGGGCGAGGGGGAGTTGGAGTGAAAGATGACGTGGGCGAGGATTGCCGAAGGGTTGAAGGAATATGGGGGTTGGAGATGATGAGAGAGAATGGGAGGATGTGCTGGAAGTAGTCGCAGAATCGAATTATGGGCATCGTTCATTTTTCGGCGATGTTGCGTTTTGGGGAAAATTAATGGCTGCCGTTTATGGACGATGCTGGAGTGAATGGGGTGCGATGCACGCATTCACCTTTGACTTGCCCCTGTTTTCAACGCCACGTTTCTCATGTATTTGTCTAAATTAATCTTGCCGCCGCAGGTTGCGTGCCAGTTTACCGAGAGCCTGGAAACCAAATAAAGCGTTGTCGAGCACTCAGATATAATTTTACGCGGGCGTGTAAAATTGCGCTCCTCTGAATCTTTCCGTTCTTTTTATGTTTTTTTTTTTCGTCCCATTGAGCAAGAATATAAACGGTACATTCTGCGGTTTGATGCGTTGCTTGAGGCAATTACAATTTACCATATAATTACGCTTCGATTAATAATTCGTTTCCAGAAGTCGGCCGGCGGTTGATGGTGCGTGAATTTATTATTTGCCGTTGAAAATGCCGATATTGCCCGAGAAATGCGCGACGTGTCGGGCACATATTCAACACCGCCGCTGTGTAATTAGAAATTACCCGGCGCACGGTATCATGAGCTCCGCAATTATGCACTGCGCCGAAGTTAATCCAAATCTAACCTCGGACGTAATCCGAACCCGTCCATCGGTTGGGTTATCTTAACGCTCCGATGTCACATTCATCCCTTTATAACTGGTAAGCGGCATTACTCAAGACAGAAACGCGGAGAGCGCCGTTTATTCCAGATAATGAGCGGTAGGAGAAAAAATTAACGCTGGAAGAAAGTGAAAGAAAGTGAAATGGTCTGTTTTGTCGTGACTGTGGAGTCGAAACGCGGGGTGGAGGTAGTAAGAGTGGAAAGAGGACGAGGAAAAGAGAGAGAGAGAAAGCTGGGGTGGGTGGAGAAGGAGGTCAGAGAAGGAAGACGAAGAATGAGAGAGAAAAAATTAGAAAAAAGGGAGATCAAGATCGAGCCACAGAAGGGTGGGAGAGCGAAAAGCGACGAACGGGAGGAGAGAGACAGAGAGAGAGAGAGAGACAGAGAGAGGGGGAGGGAGAGGGAGACAGAGAAGCATTCTCTATAACGCGGCTACCAGTTCGCGTTTGCGTTGACCCTGGAGGCTTTCGAGAAACGAAGCGCGTAATTACACGCCCAAGGGCGAACGCCGTTCCAAGCAACCCCCTAACTCACTCCCCGACTGCCTTCACTCTGCGACCCTCTTCCCCTTTCCAGCCCCGCGTCCCACATCCCTTCCATATTCCACCTCGTTTTGAATAAACACACCGGCGGCGGACTGACGGATGGACAGACTCTCTCAGTTTCTCTCTCTCTCTCTCTCTCTCTCTCTCCCTTTCTTTCTCTCATTCTCTCCTCTTTATAGGCCGTACCTGTGCCCACGAGTTACACACAGACACAAAAACGCGAGCGCGGGCCAGCGGTTCCTGAATATCGTCGACCACCGCGCGCGTGTTGGCGCGTACGTGCGTGACCGATACGTTCCGTAACACTTTACGCTGAAAAGACGCCGATCCGCGCTCCGTAAAAGGGTACCTTCAGCGTCGCGACCTCGAAGGGCCTCGCTAGAGGAATTTTTTGCCTCGCCTCGCACAATGACAGAGGCCTGCCTCCCTAAATCCTCGGACGAGCGAGCCGTTTGTGGGTCAGTTTCGGCGGTCTTCGCGAGATTGGGGCCGGATATTTTTTGTCAGCACCGTCCGAGCAGCGGCGAAGAACTCTCTCGCTTCTTTCATGCCTCAGCTACGTGTTGTTGGGAATTAACGCAGGAGGATGCGCCAACGGGGCCGAGCGCGGTCTGTTCTGTTTTACGTACCGACTGGCACGTGGGTGAATTGATATTTTTTGCCGATGCGCCTGAGACTGCCTGAGCGAGAACGACTGTTCCTTTTCAGCTGGCGCGAGCACCTTTTTCCGAATTAGCGCGGAAGGACGCGGCCGACGGGCAAGAAGTCGCGAGGACGCTGGAGATTCTCTTTGACGGCCGGTATCAGGTACGAGCGGAACGGCGGACAAAGCGCGCTCGTTAATTTTATGCTCCATTACGTCGAGCAGTTTCGAGTTTTCCGCGACGCCTCGGGCGGCGCGCGCGCGCGAAGGGGGGCAGAAGTAGAAATTGCAATATATCGGATGTCCTTTTAGCCCTCGGTTAATTTACAATGTCCGCTGCGTAAACAGCGAACAAAATGCAGAGCTCCCAAACAAGCGGGAGTCGGGCAAAAAACAAACGTCGACCCAACGTAAACGCGACAGCGGATGCGGACGGCAACGCGCGCGACGTGTACCTGCTTGTTTGGCGTTCGCCGATTAAGGTATTACTAGCGCTGAATCACTTTTCTTAAACTTTTTTTTAAACCAGACTTAAATTGAAGATTTTTAAAAAATAACAATTTTTTTCTTATAAATGAACTTGATCCACCGTCTAGAACTCGAGTTATTAACAATTAAAGTTTAGCGTTTTCTCCATCTAAAGCAATGGTAATGATCACAATAAAACGGTTTTTTGATAATAACTCAAAAACGGCTCTTAAACTTTTTTTGAAAAAATTCCAGGTTATAGATTAACATTCGAGGAACATTTTAAAAGAAAAAAAAAGACTTTTCACCGTCTAGTCCAGGAGAAAAAAAATGGTGAATATAAAATTGTAAATTGAGTGCTTGTGTTCAGCCTGAACTGCGGTACAAACGCTAGTATGCATTATTGCCAAGTATACTAGTGTGCACATATGTATACGGAATGTCTGCATGGATTGAATCAGGGCCGTAAGAAATTTCTGACGCAATTGAAAAGAAATAATGAAGCCCCTTCTTGATACGGCACCCAGCGCTAGTAATACCTTAAACTTCCTGCCTATGTAATGCCGCTGAAATAATGATATCCGATGCGGGTCGCGGCGATATTCGACGCACTCGCTGCCGCGCGAGATCATATTTGCGTGATCGCGTTGTGCAAGCCGGGAGACAGCTGTTTCCCGGTCGAAAGGTGCGCGAAAACGAAAACGGTATTAAGAGAAACAGAGGCGCGCGCTCTCGGAAAAATGTTTCTCGTGGATGAGAATGCCGTAAACCAGGATAGTGCCGCGGGAGCACTGGGCCACGTCATTCCGCGAATTTTTGCCGTCGGTGTTCTTCTTCTCCGCAGAATGAACTCTCTCGTATGTCGGTGGGACCTCGAGAGCGGCTCGGTCGAAGAGAGAGAGAGAGAGAGAGAAAGAGAGAGAGTGAGAGAGGCTGCCGCTTGTAATTTCTCATACTCCAGGGGATCTCGATGCTCGGCGTTCCTGAACTTCTTCCTTCTCTTGGTTTCTCCGCGAGCGTGGCATACTTCCGGCCCCGGCCTCGCGCACAAAACCAAATCCGACTTTCAAGCATTTCCCGAAACGAAAGTCTTCCTTCGCTCGCGGCCGATTTCGCTGCCTCCGGGGAAGAAAAAAAAAGGAGGTGTGGCGGGCTGAAAGGAAGACTCGCGAATTCTCAACTTCTTCAATTCGCGAACGGCGGCAGCAGCGGCGGCGATCGTCGTCTTATTAATCCTTCCTCCCTCGTCCGACGGAGTCTGCCTTTTTCGCATTATCGATGCACTGCACCGGCCGCGGGCTCGCTGCGCATTTACATCAGAAGAGGTCTCCAGCGCGCGCGCGTGCAATACGTTACACGCCTCCCGCGCTTACTTTTATTATCCTCCGCTTATGCGGCGGGAAAATGAAATTTTCTCTGAGAAGCGGACGATTCGTCTTATGGGATTAAAAAGCCCCTTAATTTCCCAAGCGGGACCGAGAGGCGCGTTTGCCTCTTCTTCAATAACACCTTCCCGGGCTGCATCCACTTTCGGATATCCAGCGGCTGAACTGAACTCCACCTCCGAGAGCATCTGTCGCCGGATATTGCGAGCAATATTCGCGCCGGTCACGTGTCACGCGTCACTCGGCGAAAGGCTCGGAGAGTTAATGCACTTAAATTAAACGGAATTGCATATCAAGAGCCTGGTACCCTCTGACATGCTAATCGCCCGAAATACGGGTCCCCCTCGTGTCGCTTTTTTTCCCCACCCCCGGCCGCCGCCGAGTCCTATGAAAGATGCAGGCGAGCCGTCACTCTCCATTTCTTCGGGATGCCGTCAAGTCCACTGAAATATATACGAGCAGTAAGCGTACCCTGAAAATGCGCACGATCAGACGAACAACGCACCGCCCCCTCTCTCTCTCTCTCTCACTCTCTCTCATTTTTGCCTTCCATCCTTCTCTCTTCCTCCTTCGCCCTCGACCCGTTGTCCCGTCAGCTCGTGCAGAATTTATGGCCGCCGTGTTTCGTGAGCATACATCTTCGTGAATGGATAAATCCATTTGCTCGTTCTCTTTCAATGAATTGCGTCGGGACGCGCGAGATTATCGCGCGTTTAACCGGAAATTCGCCCCGTGCAATAAGAAGCCGGGCCGGGCGGGAAATTGCTGATTGCACGGACACTATCATTGAATCATTTTTCCGACAATAAGGGAAGTTCGGCAAGCGTTCGGATCGTAGCAACGATGTTTATCAAGCAAATTCTGTTATTTAGAATCGTAGAAAAAGGTTTCTGATGCACGAAGTACAGCGAAAAAATTTTGAAATTGTTCAAATTTGTTTTTTGTTACTCAAACATGTACCATTCGACACGATAGAAACACAGCGCACTGATTAATTCTCTGTCATTCACAGATGACACGGCATTAAATCCGTTAACAATCAGACCATAAAAGACAAAGAGTCATTATCCTCGCTACTACAAGCTCCGACATTCGAAGACGTACATCATCTCAGAAATATGAAAATGGTCATACGTAAAAAAGAATAACCATTCATACCCATCTACCAGATATTGCCGCTTAGCAATACATTTGAAAAGCAGTGAAATCGGACCTGGACACTTGCCTAGGTTCCCTCGCGCTCGTAATTCGCGCAGTGCGAACACCGTGTCGGTAGCAGCGGCGAACGACTCTCCGGGATAAACGATGGCCCACGGGCTTTGTACCGATTCCGTAGCGACGATTAGCATCAAGACGACGACGAGGCAAAGGTCGGAACAAACGGCGGAGCCTTGGATACCGACGGCATTCATTGCACTCCCGGAGTCACCCGTTAATTAATAAAGTACCAGCGTAAACTAACAGTTTTACTGCGGGGGCCGGCAAACTTAATACAAGAGAAACAGCTTTTGTTTCTCCGCGGCGGAGTAACGAAGTCTCCGGGCGAGCCAGACCAAGGCACCGGGCAGATTACTCGCTGCATACTTAAAACCTTAACAACCGAGCGGTCTGAGAGAATGTTCGTCCCTTTTCCACCATTCCTTGTTGTATCACCGAGACCTACAGCCCCCCCCCCCCCTCCCCCTGCCAGTCCGCCCTCACACCCTACCCGCGGGTTGCTTCTTCTTCTTCTTCTTCTCTCCGCAGCCCTCGCTCGTTCTAGTTTCAGAATTTTTCGCCTAACGAAGAAGCTCGGAATTTCATTACCACCGAACGCGGCTCTCTTGCTCTCTGTTTCTCCGATCCTAGTTAATGGATATGCCTGGTAAAAACACGCGAAGCGCGCGGGACTAGCGTAGCGACGCCGTTCTCGAACAACGGACAATCGGACCGTTCTTAATCCTGGGTACTTTTGATTTTCCGGAGAAACGAGAAGAGAGTTTCGTCTGAGCAGGTTCGCTCATTCTTCCCGGACGTCGCGAAGCCTCGTAAAGCGCGCCTATACTCGAGTCCGCTTCGTCCGGACGCGCGAGGCGAGAAGCGCCGTTGAAAAAATAACTTTTTAATTCGGCCTAATGTCCGGCCGCTCGCGGAGGTCGGATTTATGGCTCGGCCTCGCGGCGGAGCACGGCGAGAGGGCGAGTGCTTACGAGAGTTCACCGCAAGAATGTTGTCTGCCGCCCTCTCCTCCGACCCTCCTAAATATCGTCGGCAGTGTGCAAACCCTTCGCACGACCACGACGAAGCTCGCTGGCCTGCGCAAGCGGCTGGCGGAGTGGTAGCGGCGTCGCTGCCAGCTTGTTTTTCGAGGGCTTTCATTACGCGTGCCGTAGCTGCATTCGCGATTAAACCGCTGAGTTATGCGCATCTGCATTTTTAGCGTGCCACGCTCGCCGTCGTCGTCACTCGGCCATCGCGTCCCCTGCTGCTCCCTATTCACCTCTTCTCACCTCCCCTTCTCACTGCTGCGCGAGTCTCTTCCTTTTTTTTCTCTCTCCACGCCCGGACACCCTGCACTTCTCGACTTTCGACGCCGTATCCTCTTGCCTCCGCCGCGCTTTATACCGCGATCCTTTTTTCCGCTTCCGACCGCTGCTTCGCCCTCCGGATTACGGCTCGCATTACCGTTTGTTGGCCGCGTTATACGATTCTCATCTTGCCTTTCATTCGGGCGTCTTAACACGAGCGCCGCTCCTGTTCTCCGGATTTACGGCGGAACTCGATTTTGAAGCTGCCGGCGAAGCGAACGGCCCCGCCTGTATCATTTACGAAGCCATTGTTTCTTTTCGCCGCCTTCACAGTCGTTTTGAGCGAGCCGCGAGCCGGCGCGCGGCCACCGGCGAGCATAATTTTACAATGGTCGGGGCTGGTGCAGTTGCTATTCCTGACAAGCTTAATTAAATTAACAAATTACCGCGATACCCCACAGTTAATAACGCGATTTCGATGGGGGGTAGGGGGGGTGGTCTGCTATGGTGGTGGCGCGGCAATGGCCGGTCGCGGCCCGCTGCCGTTTGCAGTAGGCGCCATGCGGCGCGCGGCCAAAAGGGACCTAATTAGTAATTTAACGAAATAATAATGTCCACGCTAACCGGATCTCTTTCCGCGTGTTTACAAAGCGCGAGGCAGGTAGAGCACGCGTACACCCGGTGTGTATCGTCGGCGCATTATTCATCCCCCGGGCGTATTCGAGCGGCGAGGGGGGTGGCATCCTGACAAATATTTTCCCCTTTTCTTCGAGTCTCTTTCTCCGCCGGCGCACATGCGAGCGCACACACGCGAGCACGTCTCTGTTCTCTTTTTCGTCGCACACGCGGCAGGGGGGGCGGTGAATTATTAAGGAGCCTTTTTTGGATAAATTATTCCAAAAGAGCAGCCGGAGACCGATTGCCCCGAAGACTCAGCAGTAGGGTGATGCGATATGATAGGAACGTGGAATACCAATGGCGGAGCCGGTAGTACAGGTGTGTAAGCGCCGTAGGAATTGGCGTTGGGGAGATGGGATCGTGCGGGAAGATGGCAATACAGCCTGAGCCGGTTCGCTCGAGGTGGGGCGCGAGGGGTCGAAGGGAGGACGGGACGAACACCACCGAATAGGGGAGGCTGAGAAACGGCGATAGAGAAAAGGTACTCCAGTCGTCAATGTTGCACGTGCAACCCGCAGCCGTACGGCAGGACTACTCGCCGGCACTATTGCTAAAATATAACGCGGGGGTGCGTGAGGAGTGGGTTGAGAGGGGAACGGGGGTGGAAATAACAGGAACGAGAAAAAACGAAGGGGTGGGGGGAGAGTTTTCGAATGCCGTAAGAAAAATACGCGGAGACATATCGAAATGGGGGTGAGCGTGTGTCGATAGAGAGCGGGGGTGGTGATGCTGAGAGGGACGGAAGCAGAGAGGGTGAAAGAAATCGAAAGAGCGAGGGAGAGAGAGAGAGAGGGGGTGGGGGTGTAGCGAGCATTGCGAGTTGAGTATACAAGTTTCACCGACGCGTTCTTATTTTCTAAACAAATACACCTCTGCGGCCCTACCCTTCCGCTGCGGGCGCATTTCGAGAACTCGCTAGGTGGGTGACCGTACGCACACACGCACGCACGTGTGCGCGCACCGCGTAGGTGTGCGCGCACCGTTCGCCACGTGTTTGTTTGCTGGCATAATACGCACACGCGCGTCGCCGAGCGCGGAGGGAAGTTTTCGCTATTGGAAGTCGGATGCGGGTATACCGAGTCCAATAATGAATTGTCAACAGATAATGCGAAAGGCGACTTTTCCATTTCGCTTTCCCGCGAGTTGTTTCTTCCGGACGAATGGGTTTCCTTTAAACGTCCGCCGGGGGTTTGGGTTACGTTTAATAGACTTTCCTTTCAGACGCGAAGAGAGGAGCCGGCTGGCGGTATCGTAAGCAAAATTCGCTTTTCAACGGCCAGCCCTGCGGTTTCTCCAAATATTTTCCCTCCCCGAGGGCTCTAATTTTTGACCCCCCCCCCCCCCCCCCCTTCCCTCTCTCTCTCGCTCTCTCTGTCGCCGACGGCAGCGGGTCTCGACTTTCGCGGGCTCACGTAACGGCTCGTTATATAAACGATTCGGCCGATGTCGGGCGAACTAAATTATCTCGTCGTCCGAATATTTCTCCCCTCCGCCTCCTTCCCCGCGTAATGACGCAACATATCGTCCCCGTGGGGCCGGGCAAAAAGGGAATCCATAACAGAAAACCAAACCGATACTCGGCCGCCTCGGGCGGCGTCGACGAGCAAACGCGAAACGCTGTGCACGCCATACGACATCGTGCACACACAGACGCACAGACGTAGAGAGCGTACGCGGCCGCTTTTTGAGCTTCGGAAGAGCGACAAAAAAAATACCGTCCTGTCGTCGGAGGGCGAACAGAGAGAGAGAGAGAGAGAGAGAGAGAGAGAGAAAGCTGGCTCGCATATTAGTTCCGCGCGGCCATTTCAGCTCGTCCTCTTTTTAATACGCTTCCTCCCTTAGTTCGAGGGCAGAAAGCGCCGTCGGGCAGGCATCGATCGCGGCGAGAGTCTCTCATCCGTCGTGAGTGCTTTTGAATTCGAATTCGCAAGAAGCGTCTACGCGAGCCGATATCGCGCGGGCGAGCGAGTCGCTGGCGTTCACGCTCTTCCGGGAGAGTGCCATCTAATAAGGCCGACAGAGGAAGAAAAAACGTAATACGGAAGATGGAGCGAGCGAGCGCGCGACGTGAGCGTGAATGCGAGCGCTGAAATTTCGAGAGGAGTCGTTCGTTTCGAAGTCGCTGCTGGAAAAAGAGTGGCGAGTCGACGTTTTAGGCCGTAACGTCACTGCGGGTCGACGCCGACGAAAATAGCGCGCGGCAGTTAGACTGTTAACAGGCAAAAGCTTTCAAGTGCGGCCACGCCGCTGACCCGTTTCTTAGTGAGATCGACGCGTGGTAGGAAAAGTCTCATTGGCCAGTTTACCGGCAGCGATCGGGAGGACGACGGACGCGCAAGTGGCGGGCGGAAAGTGAGCGCGCGTTGCGGAAGGCGGCAGGAGAGACTGACGTAAGAATAGCGGATTTCTCGCGGGCGACAGGGGGAAAAACGTGTCAAGCTGAAAAAAGGACAGAGGGCGGAGAGAAAGAGAGAGAGAGATAAAGGGGAGCATCGAGTGTCTCTGTCGTGCGATTTACGTTGCAGCCGAAGAGACGGCTGTTCGCGCTCGCGACGGACCGAGATGGTGACGAGCGACGAGGGATGAAGAGGGGGGGAGGGGTGAGAAGGGTGGCGAAAGAGAGGAAGAGAGGGTTCATGCACCTGGCCGTGCATTCGAGATGTAAAGAGAGGATCGAGACCGAGGGCCGCGAATAAAAAGTTGCAAACTGCAACACCCCGTGACACACAATGGCCTGCAAACAGAGAGGAACGTACGCAGAGATCAGGAATAAACCCCACTGCAGCGCCGGTGGGCGCATTGCGCAAAACCCCCTTGCCTGTCCCGCTCTCACCCCCCCAAATGGCGGAACCTGGCGGCGGGAGGAGAGGGTGGCGGCGGCGATGGGCGAGGGGGGGAGTGCAAGGAGGTTACCACCATTACCCTCTTCCACCTACCGCACTCACTCCCGTTGCCGGCCTTCCCGCTTTCTACCTCCGCGCTTTCCCCATATATACGCTCCACTTTTACCCCACCCCTTCGCCGGCGGAGGCCGTTTGCCCATTCAAATACTCCCTCTCGTTCTCTATCTCTCACTGTCATGTTCCGCTTCTTTTTTTCCCCCTCCTTTTCCTACACCACTCCCTCCCCGCCCTCTTCTCATCCTCGCATCCCTCCTCCTCTCTCTCTCTCTCTTGCTCTCCCGCTCCCTCGTGTCCCACTGTCGTGTCTTCTCTTTTTCTCACCCTTTTCACACCTAATTGGGCATTTTGTGCTGCACCGGCCGAGATATTATCACGGTAATAGCCATACGAAGTACCGGGCTACGGGTCTCGTACAATGGCGCAATTCCACCGGTATTCCTCCGCGCTCCTTCCGCTCCTCCCGTCCTCTCGCCGTCTCTCGCATGTGCCTCTTCCTTTGAGGACGCGCCGCGACGGCCTCCTCTTCCATTTCCCGCGTCCTGACCCACCGACGAAAAACTTTCACGGCATCCATTCCTATTCCCGAGGAGCCCTCGCGAAGATTGCCGGTTGACGTCGCACGCTCGTCACGATTTCTTCCTGCCTCTTTCGGCAGGACCTCGCAGTCGGAGAGGTTCCTTAATTGTAGTCTCCGCGAATGCGCGAGCTCTGTATTATAGAGCACGTCATGCGAGCCCTGTAGTAGTACGCTCTGCAGTGCGTTGCGTTTCACGTGAACCGTGCAGACAGACGTGGCCGGGGGGGTGGGGGCGAGTTCAAAGAGGACGGGAGAAAAGATTACTGAGCCGTGCGGATTTTCCGTGTCCGCGAAATATCGTCTCGTCCGCGCGGCTTTGAATCCGAATCGCGTCCAAACCCGTGTCAATACTCCGTCCCGGCGGATCAGAAGAGATCAAGCGAGAGCCGCAGCACAGGACCGTTATAGCGCCCCTCCGACTGTACGTACATACTTCCATCCCGAGGATATTCAATTCGACGGCGCGCAGCTCTCGCGCGCGGAGACGCGGAAATTTAGAGATTCCACGTGCGGTGACCCCATTAATATAAATTATGAAGCGACCCGGGGGCCCACCTCGGATAGGGTGCCCGGCATAAAACGCGTCCTGCCATTAAGAAACCTTGGGATTTGCCCTCGTACCGAATACACTGCACGTGTTCTTTATGTTTATGGACACGCCAGTCGCGCCTTTCAGACGGAGTGTCGCGATCATGGCTCTTCATAAAAAAAGGAGCGTGAGAGTGAGAGAGAGAGAGGGCGGAGAGGGGAGGGGACTTTGCATATTGTATAAATCGTCCTGGGAGCCATTTCTGTCTGGCGTGGCGAGAGAGAAAAAAGTCTCGCTCGCGCGAAGAATTACAGTGCGAAATCCCAGGTGGCACGTGCGATCGATAAAATTAGTTTGCGAAAAGGTGTGTCTTGCATCCTACGCCATGCCGGAAGATCGGTGCTTGCGAGAAAGCAAACACAGCCCCCCCCCCCCTTCCCCCCCTCTCTCTCGTTAGGTGCAAGAGAGCGACGCGAAGGAAGACGGGTGAGGAGAGTAAGGCGAGCCCGGGCTATTCAGGCTACAAACGAGACTGTCAATAGTAATTCATCTTGACAACGCTTCTAACGAGTTTTTCGCCCGTGAATTATACCCTTCGGCCCGTTTATGCGGCCATTTCCTGCCTGGCGCGAATAGCACGCACGTTCGCACTTCAAAGCGGTAAATATCCTGCGGAATATCGTTAAGGGTGGGTAGGGGGTAGTTGAAGCGGTCGGTAGCAATAAGGGCCGGAGATCGTCGTTTTCAGCTAATTTCTCCGCTATCTTTGGCAGCCGATATATGATCGTTTCTGTGCCGGGGTTTCGTGTGTAAGCATTCGTTAGCATAAAGGAACCACGGCTAACCCCTGACTCGTATCGCGACATTATCGGCCCTCTGGCGCGGTCGTTAACGGAGTAACTGTAATTGAACCGAGCGCGCGCGAGAGAGAGAGAGAGAGAGAGAAGGAAGGGGAGAGAGGAGACAGTGGCTCTCACTCGAGCTGGACTGCCGCCGATCCTCGTCGATTGTAATCCACTCCTCGGACTTACGGCGAACACACGATTTGTCCCGATATCGGGCGCCGCTCCCGAAAGACATTCTGACCGATCTGCGACATCGTTAACGCTAATCGAAGAACCGAACCTCACGGCGTCGGGCAAGAAGTACCCTCTCAATGGCGCAGTTACCCGTAAACGCCTCGAGAACAATCCGACGTCTATTTAGTCCTCGTGCGACGAGCATTCGAACCGTATTTGTCCAGTATCGAATGTGTCCTGCGACTCGAAACCGTGCACGACGGTCCGTGTTGATGGTGCGGATATTTACACGCTCCCAGCGACCGTTGCTCAACGCGGCTCGTGAGGATTCTGCCCGACAAACGGGGAACGAAGGTCGGGAAATGGAATAAAATGGCGCAAACGTTGTCCTTAGGCGGGACTCGTGAAATTTTCAGAACTCACGGCCACCTTTCCGCGGAGCGCGGCAGATCGAAATGAATCGCGGCAACAAAATGTAATTCCGCACCAATAACCACTGGCTCCGCTCAAACAGATTAACCGGCGTTACTCGTGCGGCCAACCGGTTAACGGTTCGCTTCGTTGCTTGTAACGGGCACTTTCGAGTGTAACGAGCTTTTGTATTAATTTCTTTGCTCATGGCCCAGCTAACTCGGGTACTTTTCGTCCTTCCTCCCTTTCTCTCGGCAAGCTCATACTCCCTCCGGCTCGCCCTTTCTCATTCTCCCCCCTCTCTCTCTCTCTCTCTCTCTCACACCAAGCCTTCTTTCTTTCAGCGAGACGTCGTGCTAGCTCTTCGCGTAGCGGGAACGCGAATTGCCCCCGGAACCAGCGGGAGGCACTCGACGGTTTCTAATTCTTCCTCGGGCCGAACTAACTTTCCAGTCTTTAGACCGTTCTCATTTAGCTTCTCAGCTTAACGTCTTTGAGCATTATTACCCACGTTCGCTCTGCACCCCCCGCACACCCTCATCCTCTCCTCCACTTTCCTCGTTCCTTTACCCATCCACTTTCTCGTCCCTCTCCCCCCTCCTCCTTTCCTCATCGTTCGTCCCGCAATACGCACGGCCAAACCGACCCCTTCCCCGACTCCGGCTTATACAATTTTGCCCGCTCGTTTCCCACCGCCGCTAAGAGTCGAAGAATGCAGTTTTAATGGCCCGGAACTTTGACTCTCCCACTCTTGATCCGTCCGACCCCGGGCATCGCGAGGCGTCGTGTCGCGTAGGCGCGAGGAGCGAGTCGATGCTCGATGCAAGATTCGTCGAAAGCGAGCTGCGTGTCGAGTGGAGCGAAAAATATATATTCAGCCGCGAAGTTGGCGCGGCGATAGCGTTACACAGGTCGGCGACGGCGCCGGACAACGGGGGCCGGTTAATTATTAGTTGGCCGGAAAGTTGGAGTCGGTCGACATTCGAGCTTGTGCGTTGAAACAATAGCAAGCGCCGTCTTTGACGGGACGAAGACAAACTCATTGTCCGGCAGCGCGGTGCCGGGCGCGCCCGTGGGCAGGCCGCGCGGCTGTAACGAAAACCTCATGTCGCGCAAGATAAATAATGTAAATGCAAACGCAACCTAAAACGTTATTTCATGCAGACTGCGCGAATTCGTTGCTCAAAGTTTGCGATGTAAATATTGGCTGCGCACGGGCGGGCGCGGGCAGCGAAAGAGAGAGTGAGAGAGGATAGGGGTTGAGGGGGTGGTTGAAGGGGGGGTGTAACGTCAAACTGCACGCTTGTGACCAATGTCCCTGCTAGATTTTACGGGCCCAATCATTCATTTACAAATTTCAATTCTAACCTGCGCCTCTAATTCGCAGGCCCCGCCGTTTGCCGGGATAAACGTCGAACGGTCCATCATTCAATGGGTTCAAATGTGCGTCGCATTGAATTCATGCAAATGTCTTGAATACTGATTTGCTCAATTAGATCATTGCCGATGCGCGCTTCGATCCGTCCTATTCCCAAACGCCGGGCGAACGTCGATTTATATCAACATACGTACATTATGTCGGTGCGGACGAACATTTTTAGACTACCCCGCTCGGCCGACCGCGCTGAAAGGTTTAAGTTACGTCAAATTGGATTACCTTAAATCCTCTTTCGCGGCACTAAAAAAAACATTCCGGGTGCCATACGTGAGCGACGTAGCGAATACAAATGAAGCGTGCAGGGGGGTTGAAGTGATAGTGGGCGTAGTGCTGCTGGCTGCCGCGGGGGCGGTCCGGTTCTTTTTTCAATAAAAAAAAAAAAAAAAAAAAGAAAGAAAAAACAAAAAGAAAACGAAAATAAAGGTAGCCGGCGCTACGTTCGCGCGGTAAAACCGTGAGAGTAACTCTCTCATCCTGGAGAGGGTGGATCCTCTTTCCAGCGGCTGCCGGCCGTTAGGGAGAGCGCGCGAGCGCGGGTGCGCAGCATGTCTGCCAGGTATAGAGCGGACAATATACGTGCTTAATGGGGAGAGCTCGCGAATAGCTCGAGGAAACTTCTCGAAATATCACTCGGCTGGTCCCTAAACCAACCGACGCAATGGCCGGTATTCCTGTTGGAAGCGGAATAATATCAGCTGTAGGGGTAGCGTAGCAATTTCATTACCGTAACCACTGGGTACCCAGGCATTCGTGTGCAACCGACAATGCCCTGCACGTTTATGGAAGGGACAGCCTATATGCGAGATTACACGACTGTTCAAGTATAGCTAGCCCCGGCTGATACTGCCGGTGGTGCTGCGCTGCTGCTGCTGCTGCTGCTGCTGCTGCTGCTGCTGCTGCTGCTGCTGCTGCCAGTGCTGCCGGTCGGCTAGCACCGCTGCTAATTCACCCGAGAGCGGGCAACTCCGTTGGGCAACGTACGGACGAGCGAACCGTATCAGAGCAACTCCCATCAGAAACGCCGTGTCCGAGCTACGTCTACGCTGCCCGCCATCCGTGCGTACCTCGTCCCTACGTACCCAGTCCTCCGAACCCACCTCGGCCGTGAAGCTCTAACAGAGCGACGAAGGCGCACGCTCTCCTAATGAGGACTTTCCGAAGGACGAACGATCCCATACACGCCCATTGCGCTCCGTTCGTCCGAACATCCCGCCGACCGTCCGAAACGTCCAAACTCCCCCAACGCGTAAGCGCTGTTCACTCGTTTACCGTCACTTCGACGATAGATATACCCCGGCTGTCGGGCGAGATATTCTAACGTCTCGATATCCCACGAAGCTGTTGCTCGCGCGCGAGACGTAGGGTAGCTCGCGGAGGGCGGAGGTAGGGAAAATCGAGGCACCGATGAGCCAGCTTGCCCTTGCCAAGATTCGGCGGATTAAAAATGTGCAAGCATTCCGGCAATTCGCGCCGAGAGGGAATATAGTGGCAATTCGCGCAGCCCGAATAAACTGGCAATTTCTCGACTGCATCTACATTAGCCGGGCGCGCGTGTGTGTGCGCGCGCGTCTTGCGGGTCGTACGTGAGGCCGTTGCGAGCTCCAAGGGACGGGAGGATCTAATCAGGAATTGCAGGAAAGGGAGCGGAGTCCTGACGCGCACCGAATTTCGTCCGGATTTCGAACGATTCCGGAGCCGCGGACGTTGCCAAGATCCGAGGAAGTTGAAAAGGGACGATTCGCCGGCCATTCTGGCAGGGCCACGTAAAATTCGCGGTCTCGGCGCCGCTCGGAACTTTCGAGCCCCGGAGACAACCGACTTCTCTCGATTGGCACGATGAAAAATCGTGTCTCCCGCGTCACGAGCAAGACGCCGCGAACTTCCGCCGCGTAATAGAATGCGGCCGAGAGTGCTCGCTCTGGCGTGCGACGCGGCCGCGGACGTAAGGGAGCATCTGTGCAGCGAGCGCAGCGCATTGGACCGGTCCGAGATATCGCGGCGTGCCCTTTGTCGTAATTCCTAGTAGAGAGGCGAATGTTGAACTTAAGAGGCCAGAGGGCACGGAAAGCGTAATGAAAGAAAAGTGTAGGACTTTAATTAGGTTCGCTCGGGCCCGGGAACAAACCCGGAGTTGACAAACTACCTCCATCCAGCGTCGGGCGTCCTTCTGCGTCTCTGTTCCGTTAACTTAAGGCAGTGCGCGTTGTTTTCCCAGGACGGTGGCTGGGCGCTGGACGAGAGGGAGGAAGAGGGAGAGTAGAAGGGGGTGGGTATAGCGTCGCCCCCATCATCTCCTAATAAGACCCCGGCTCTCTTATTTAGCCGGACCTTTTTTAGGGAGAAAAGGCAGTAAATTGCGTAACGCTACCTCGAAATTGCCGGTTCCTCCGCTTTGTCTCCGTTGGCCTCCTTCGCTCCGTGAGCAAAACCAGAGACAGGAGGAAAGTACGATTGCCAGGGAGGGCGCGCGCGCGCTATTGCTCGCTCGGCCTGCATCCAGCCGGAAAGAAGACGGATTGACCCTCCTTCGCCTTCGGAATTACCGGACGATGCCTCGGGAGCTGCGTATGTCCGCGCCCGACGCGAGCGAGGATCGTTTGATATTCATTCGATCCGCCGTCGCAAGCGGAAGTCGCACGATAAATCGCGGCTGTTAAAGTAACGGACGGCAGTCTCGGGGATATTCGAAAATTTACACGGGATCCCGGCGCGGATCGTTGAATTTTCCACGACGTAATCTTAGCGCGCTGATCACGGCCGCAGTAAAACCGAGTGGAACAACCTGGCTTTAGTCGGACGGAGTCTTTATCTCGGTAAGTGTCTCCGTCTAACGTCGTGAACTTCTGAATTCCGACGTCTCTCGGCTGGCGAAGTGGCCCCCGGTCGGTGGGCGGAGTTTCGAAAAACCGAATTTCGGGCGCAGGAAAACAGAGCGACAACGCTTCGCAGCCGGGTTAAGCCAAGATTCGCCTTACGGATGATGGGTGAGCGCCGTTGGAGGAAGTGCACGCGGCTCGATGCTGTCACGTCAAATGTTGCCCCGGCAAACTGAGCGTTTCGCACGCGTGTGTGCATGCACGACACCACACGCAACCGTCACACACACACACACACACACGTATCTAGGTATCGCAAGCATGAGGGGCGCCAGCCATAGAGGAACTTCCCGCTGAAACTTCGTGCTCGGATAATTGTTATTACCGCGTTACCGGGTTAATTAGAAGTATCAGATCTGAGGGAAACGAAGTAAATCTTAAGAATTCTCGTGTGGGTACCATTCGACTCCCTCTCTCTCTCGCGCGTGTGTACATACGCAGGCGCTCGCGCCGGCGAGTATATGCGCTTAAAAGCGTATGTACCCGCCCCGTCCCACATACCTCCGCGTACATGCACGCGGACGTATATATACGCCCTGAGAAACTCCCGTTGCAAATCGTGCGGCACAACTCCGCGAACTTTGCTCGCGCGAGACTCAAACTTCGTTAAGACAAACGTTTCAAACGGAATTCCCCTCTCTCCGATAAGTATGGCAGTAGGAGTAACGCGGGGGAGTGGTCGCCGGGGGGTGGCAGCCGACGAAGAGGAGCGCTCGGAGGGAGGGTGGAAAAACTTTGACGCTTAAATGGTGAACATCGTCGAGACGAAGGGGCCCCCGGCGATTAATAACATCTATGATGAAAGAGACCCGTCGACGTTTTAAAAGAAAATGAATTCCCGTTACCTACGTACTTATGGAGCGGGCCGCTCCTTCTTTCTCTGCCTTAGTTCCTTGCGCCGACATTTTGTCGCGCTCGATGCAGATTCGTCGTCGCGAGCGCGGCCAGCAGCGTCGGGAACTCGGCGAGCTGAAAAGAGAAAAAGAAGACCATTACGCCGGCTGTTTATCTTGTACGATCAATTCTCAGGGGTCGCTAAGTGTATACTGTTTTAATAAGACTGTACATTTAGACGGGGAGCGTTCCTGTGGACTCTGCTAACTGCCGACAAATTTTTGAATATCGCGTGTCCCTGGGACTGAGTGCGGTGGCCCGCGAATTTGAGATCTAATTGAATTTCGGCGGGTTTTTTCGTTTTCGCCGAGCACGACGAATTCTCTTTTGATTTTTTAGCAGGCGATGACTTGTTTTTTGCCGTGTCATCTAAGCTGCTTTGTACAGCTCCGAATCGATTGCGGCGTGTAATTTTGTATCGAGTAACCGGAGTGTTGCCGTGCTCAAAGTAAGAAGCTATTAAATAGTGCTTGGGGAGACAATGAAAGAAGACGACTGGGGCGTTAATACCGAACTCGCTTCATCTTCCGCAAACATCAACCCCCGAATTCAGAGCCACTTGGCGGTCAGAGGACGTAAAATAGAAATATCCTTTCGCTCCGGAATGCTCTCCCTTCACGACTTCTTGCCCTCCGAGTTACCGTCACAGCAGTCCCCAGGCGTTCTCGGAAAATATTTCACGTTCAGTTAATTAGCGTAAGACAAACAGGCAAAAGTTACAGCTCTCGCGTAGTGAAAAGAGCCTCTTCTCTCCCTCTCTCTCTCTCTCTCTCATATCCTATTTCTCCTTTATTCCGTTTCACTGTCACCGCGGGGTAAATAATGGCGAACAGACATGTTTTAATTTTTCACAGAACGACCCGTTGCACATATAGATAAGGGGCCGGCGACGTGCGCTTTATGCAATGCCCGATGTGTATAAAAGTGAGCAAAAAAAAAAAGAAAAAAAAGGACAAAGAGGAGCAAAACAGCAAATCCGCGTGCGGCCGCGACGATAAACGGGATATCGCGTCGTGATCTATGCCGGCGCACGAGCGTTCGTCCTTTTGACGCGAGCCAGACGATTTCGAGCGGAGCCCGTGCGCGGTCCCGCCGAAACTCAGTCAAGCTATTAAGACCGTAACGACATTTATCAAGCGGACGATACAGTCGCCGTTGAAATTCGCCCCGGTAATCTGATCTTTGACGCTGCCCGAAACTTGGAGAGTCCGAAATTACCAAGGCCGACGATTTGGTATCGCGGGCAAGAAGCATCGGCGCGTCCCATTATCATGCAGATACGCGCGTAACAGTTCGCGAAGACGTACAAGGAGAGAGGCCCCATTCTAGCGCTGGTCTGGGATCGTTGATAGAGGACTGGCGCACAAAGAGAAGAGCGAGAGGCGGAAGGAGTGGACGAAAATGGGTGAAAGAGACGAGCGAAGTGAGGTGGCAAGGGAACGGAGGGAGAGAAAGTACAGTGATGGGGGTGGGGGTGGGCACGCGTTCCCATGAATAAGTTGATAGAGTTCTATCGGACGCGGTGCGCGGTTACGAATTAGTATATCAGCGGGCGCGCGATTCGCCTCGATATCTAACCGGTCCGCACTCTCTCTCTATGGTCGGTAAAGCAAACGTAAAGCCGAATTGCCAACCGCACGGGCACGGTAGACCACAGTAGCATAATAACCGAGAGTAATGCATGAATTATTGACTGCTTCCTATCTTCCTGCCCCTCGCCGCGCCCACCCCCGCTCTCCTTTCCGTGCACAACACGTGCGCGCGGGTATAGGGAGGCCACCTTTGTCTGCTGCGCATTAAATGGTTTCGTACACGTAGATTAGCTGCTGTCTGCCTTGCGAACGGCGTCGTACGTCACGTGAGAAGGCGAGAGACGGGGAGAGAGAGAGAGAGAAAGCGAGCTTGTGCGTGAAGCACGGAAACTCCTGCACGCACGTTAATTTATCCCCTCGCACGAGCAGATACTGAGAGAAAGACCTCGAACTTTGCCGCGTTCTCATGCCGCCCGCGGTCGTTGCCGGGCATGCGTGCGGGCGCGCGATTGATCGACGGCAAAAACGATCGCTTAACGAGTCGTTGATTGACTGCGGTCAAGAGGATTCCGAGCCTCCCGATCGCGATCGCGTTACCGCACCGCGGCCGCGTTTATCGAGTGGACGGACTCAGCATTTTACCGCGCATCGCGCGCCGAAAAGCGCTCGATAATCCTTTCATCGCGAGCAAACGCTCGTGCAAGAATTATCCCGATCGCGCGACTGGCTTTCGTCGAATTTCCGAGCCGGCAGCGACGTAACGAATCCTCCCGCCGATCCTATCTCCTTTCTCTCTCTCTCTCTCTCTCTCTTTCGTCGCTCTCTCGCAGTGAACTCGAGCCGAGTTTTATCGCGACGCGGGGCGGAAAAAAGGAATCAGTTATCTCGCCGGCCATAAATTCTGCCCGAACGACACTGCGGTATGGATTGCCGTGCGGACAGGCTGTCCCGTTAGTCTTGCGGCTTGACGCGCGAATATGAGAGCGCGACGGACGTATGAACTTGCCCGCACCTGGCGCGGGTACGGGTTGCAGCTGATGTCACGGCCGATGTCCCCTATTAGCCCGATGGAAGAGTCATCGATCAAGCCTCGCGCGAACGTGACGACGTGACGACGACGAGGTCCTTCGCCGGGATATTGTCTAAGGAGCTCCGTCTCGCTGGAGCCTCGCGATCGAACGAGCACTTAGCGCCACCTAATCGCCGACTATAATGGCGCGGCACGGAAGAGAAATCGAAACAATGCCGGTGGCACGTTCGCCGGAGCGATAATTGATGAGACCTCGAATCGCCGGCGAAAACAACAGCGTCGAGGGTCGCGAAAAACGTTGCGAATCGAGTTACGTGAGTTCGAGAGGCAGGCAGGCTCTGCGGCCGATGGACTGGTAAGCGATGACGGGGAGTGTGTAAGGTTGAGAGAGAGAGAGAGAGAGAAAATTCGAAATCAAGGTACGGGGAAAATAATTGGCGGAAACGGTGCGAGCGTCGTAAGCGGATCTCAATCGACACGTTTATGTCGTGTAGAGGCAAATTATTGTCCGGTTCGGAGCGGAGGGTTGATGGGATTGGCCGCGTTCAGAGAGTGCCTCGCAGTCGGCGGGGAGGGAGAGTTATGCGGATAGAAAGACTCGGAGAATGGAGGTTGCGTGGTGCCCTCTGGAGAAGGGACGCGGGAAAGGTTTGCACGGCTCTGAAGCGGGAGAAGAGAGACGACAGAGTTCAACCTCTTAATTAGCTGCAATTACCGCAACATAGCAATGTCGAGCGAATCGCCCGAGGCTCATCCTCCGTCCTTCCATCTTGCATCCCTTGTCTCGCTTCTGCCCTCTATACTCTCTCTCTCTCTCACGCTCCTTCTTTCCGCTCTCTCTCCCTCACAACCACCTCTTCCCCTTTCTCTTCCAGCCGGTGCTCCCTTTCGGAGTTCTATCTCCGGGCTATTCGCCGCGAAAGAGGCAATTTGCGATGGGATTTAAACTAATATGCGGAAAATAAAAATTGCGCCGTCCTTACGGGCCGATCCACAGGCCGCAAAGTCGCGCAAACGACGGACCGGTGATCTTAAGGATGCGGGTCAGAAGCTGCCTCGCCTCCTTTGCTCTCGTTCGACACAGCCGGTCATTATCGGATTCCTCATCGCTCTGACCCAGGAGGGTAATGAGGAATCCTGTCGCGGATAATGGTACACGCTCGTGCGTCGTTGCCTCCAGGCGAAAGTTGCGAACATCCCTTTCATTAACTAATTCTTCGATCGATAAAGAGACTCGCCTCGGCGGAAGAGGGACGGCGGGGGCGTAACATCTTCTGATATCCTTCGCGAAACCGAGCGGCGTGCAATTTGCTACCGAAACAAATTGAAAGGTTTATGAATGTTCGATGGAGGACGAATCAGGGACGTCGATTATTGAGACCAGCCGAAACGGAATTGGCCATTAGAAATTCATGAACTCGTTGGGCGGAGACGGAGAGAGAGAAAGAGAGAGAGAGAGAGAGAGGCAAAAAGTGTGGCGCAATAAATGTCAGGACCTATAGATTCCTTCTTGGCAGCCCGATGCCAATAGCTCATAGATTCCCTGTGGTCGGGAGCGCGTCACCGCATGTACGTTCCGCATGTCAGTTTGTCCCCTACCGACTTCCAGTCGACGGCTACTACGCCCACAGTCACAAACGGAATTATTTATGAGCTTGAACATGAGCCAAAGCGCGTCTGTAAACCACTAAGACGTTTCTCGATGCCGCCGGTATTCAACGGGTATCTGTATCAGAATCATTCTAGTCGCTACACTTTTCTCAACTTACAACCAAGTCCCGCCGTGTCGCTAGTTCAATCTAACCGACCGGCTTTCACCTTCTCCCTCCGGCCGCGCTCGAAGAAAAACACTGCTTACGGAGCATTACGAAGTTACAACTCGCCAGAAACAGTTTTTTTTTCGAGTCAACAGAAATAGCAGGGTCTTAGGGAGATGGGTAACGGAGAAATATTAGAAAAGTTCGTACTTCGGGCTCGATCGGGCCAGAACCTTAAATTGCTAAGTCTCTCTGACGTCGTTCGGTCAAGGAATCGTCGATGAGCCAGTCTGAACTGCTCTCCTTTCCGTGCATCAATGTTACCGAAAACAGCGGAGGAATCCTTTCGGTATTCGGTCGAAGGATAGCGTCGCAATCACCCTAGTTCGATTCACGACCAGCGAGCGGCGCCACTTAATGGATCAGTAGATACGGGCTGCGTCGGGTCAGACCCGGCCGCGTTCCACTTTGATCGTCGGCGTCCAACGGCAGAGGAGAGCGCTCGTGCCGGTCCGCGGCAAGAAAAATGCCCTTGTGGGAATGCTTAAATCCTCGAAGGCGCGTACAAATGTCCCGTAAATAGATAGCAATGCACTCGGACTAATGCGATCCCGCCGGATCGTTTTGACAAATGCGCGTAGGGGGATGCCGAGAATTAGTACGGGCACTAATTTCATTCGCTCGGAATAAAGCTCGGCCGGTGGAAATCGCGGCGAACGCGACGTCCGCTCTTTCTGACGACGCTCTCCCTCCTTGTCCCGCACGACTTACGCCATTATTCTCTCGAAATATGTCTCCCGCCGCTCGCTCCATTCGTTTATTGTGGCGGACGAGAATTATTTTTCCGAAAGCCGTTTGACGCGGCTAACTCGCTAATACGATTCGACGTGACGTACCGGGTGCTTTAAAAGCGTTTATGCGCGATTAATCCGTCGGCATGCCCGGACTTTAACGTTAATTTGTGCCAGTTTAGAGCCGGCGGGTACCCGCGCGTACAACATTTTACAGGAATGCCCGTATAAATGTTTACGCAGATGCGTTTCAGAGGCAGCAATACTCTGAATGATAGCCCATGATAATATAATTAAATTCTGTGCAAGCATAATGAACGATAATAGCGCAATATTTAACGACATGAATGTATTGTAAAGCGCAATGCATCCTATTTATACCGAACATATAATATCTATCGCGAAGCAATCAAAGTGACTAAGTGGCCTTTAATAGTGCCCGATGCCATCGGTTTTCGTTAGATTCCATAACCCTGCGGGAAAGGAAGAGAATGACTCGAGGAGAAGGAAGATTTTATACGGTAATATTCGTGGGATCGGTGGCTTTAATTACCGGCACAGTAGGGACACGTCAGAAATGATTGGGTCGGTTTTGATGCGATAACGATGCGTTTGGAATATACACGGTCACGTGATCGATATAATATAAACGAGCCGGTTGATAAACGGGATATATTTCATGAGAGATCATCGGTCGCGTTACTTGCAATGTAATGCCACTTTGATACGCGAGAGACAAAATCCAACTACTATCCGATTTCAAACGTAATTGCTCGTCCCCGTTTGACGAATGTATTCTCATTATCGCGCGAGTTCAACAAACAGCGTCGCGTTCACGGGATTTCCTCGCTCATTTTTAGATAAATCCATTATTACGCGAGCTACTTTCACATCCACATGGCAAATTATCTTACACGTTAAAATCTCGTCGAAATCCGTGTCACTCGTGCGATCTTGCGAGCTTCGCGAGAGCAGTAAAATATGTCACACATACGGTACAGAATATGTAGCCACTCTACTAGC
The DNA here is from genome assembly GCA_963942575.1 of Priocnemis perturbator. Classification (NCBI taxonomy): domain Eukaryota; kingdom Metazoa; phylum Arthropoda; class Insecta; order Hymenoptera; family Pompilidae; genus Priocnemis; species Priocnemis perturbator. Next base: position 14,361,860 of record OZ012643.1, on the reverse strand, counting down.
TCATGAGTATACCTCGGTAATCGATACGCAGAGAGAGAAATACTTTGTCGCACTGAGTACATAGCAGAAAAAAGAAAACAAGTCAACAGTTTGTCATTATCCCCTATGGCTGACCTACAAACGCGCTCGCCTAAGCAAAGCACGAGGTTCATGAGGTGAAAAAAAAGGGAAAAAAGAAGTGCACCCTCGAAGATCCCCAGACGTCGTCGGCGGCGTGGGAAGAGTGACTTGAAATAAGACACACAGCGGCCACGGGCTAATAACAAATCATCCCCCGCGCGCGCCTACAAAAAAAAACTTACGCAGCGAGAAAATGCGAAACGCGTCTCGGCAGATACGATCGGAAAGACAAACACCCGAACGCGCCCTCTCCTCGGCGACATAAATTATGCGAAATATCCACGCAAGTATAATCGTTTCCCATGTACCATTCACGTCGGTAATATACGAGTATAATTTATCGTAAAAATCACCGGGATAATCCGCGCACTCGTTCCCTCTCTCTCTATCTCTCCGTGCGATCGCCTCCTTTTCTCTCCACCGCTTCTGTCGCCCTACTCCGCCGCCTCCACCCCTACCGACTAGCAACCCCCTCCCGTAGCCGCCGTCTCTCTCCCTCCACCTCTCTCTCGCTCCCTCGCTCGCCATCTCTCCCACCCCCTGGCCGACTTCGATGTAGGCTCGCGCGCCGAGCAACCCTTTCGGCGTGGCGGCGAGCGAGCGACTGCTGGCTCGCGTCTTAGCTCGTGCGATTCCGCGGACGCTCGGGAACGCCGGCGCCTCTGGGCGTCGCGACGGCGGGCGTCCAGGGCTGGCAGGCTGGCAGGCAGGCAAAGGCAGGCGTCCCTTCGCGCTCTCCCCGCCAGACGAGTTCCGACTCTACGCTCGGCCGGACGTGACGTAACGCGCAGCGTGGAGAGCGTAGAGAACGTCGTCTCTGTCCGAGTATCGCCGTCGTCGCCGTCGTCGTCGTCGTCGTCCGAAAAACGTCAGCGCGCTCGCAGAACGGTGCCATCCAGTCGGGGTGCGTTTCGCGTCTACGCCGTTCTCACCCTTATTCTCGCCTCGCGCCTCTGGCTCCGCTCCTGTTCCTTTCCGCCTGCTCGTTTTTTTTCAACCCCCCCGGTATCGCTCTTTCGCAGTCCGGCAGACACGCAGGAGCGCCGCGTGCGCGAGCGCGCCTTCACGCTCGCTTTCTCTCTCTCTCTTTCTCTCTCTCTCTCTCTCTCTTTCTCTCTCTCTTACTCTTCCTCTCTTCCTCGCGCGTCTTCCCCGTTCTCGGCCGAATAACCCAGTGACACGGGAGAAGAACGAGAGTAGCGGCGAGAGACGAAGAACCGAGTGCTCCGACGACGAGGAAGATCGAAAGTGAGCTGGCTGTCCTGGGAGGGAGATATTCGAGGCAGGGGAGCCGATAGATTAGCGTGATCCTGTGATCGGGGGAACGAGGATCGATATCACGTGCGAACGAGCCCGCGCCAGTGAATCGAGAGGCCCTAAAGTGTATGATCGGAGTGGTGTCGAGTATCGACACGCAGCCGGAGAGAAGCTCGTCGGCAGGCGGAGGAGAGAGACGCGAGAACGGGAGCAAATGTCAAGAGCGGCGAAGAGGGTTCGGAGAAAAAACAGTGTAGCGACGTGAGAAAGTAATGTCGCGAGGGATTGGCAACGGTAGAGCGAGCGACGCAAGCCGCTGAAGCGGCCTAGTAGTCGACGTAGCACGGCCACGGGAACAATAAACAGACATCGCCGACAGCGGTAACATGCTGTGAGCCAGAGACGAGAGTCCGAGAAAACGACACGACGAGATGTGCTGGGAGCGGCAGCTTCTTCGGGACGAGTGAGAGAAACAGAGTCAGCAACGGTTGTTTGTTGTCGACGACGCCAGCCTCAACGCCGATCAAGAGACGGAGGGGGTGCTGTGGAGAAATCTGCCTCGCTTCGCGGCTGAAGGGAGAGGTTGACTTCGACAGAGGCGGTAGCGTCGTGTGTACGCACGACGTCGTGGCTTTCTGATAGAGGCACGTGATCGAGTGTCGTCCGAGATCGTGCAAGGAGCGAGGAAGCGCCGGGGCCAGGCGAGATCCAAGATGCTGACGATGTCGACGCTGATGATGCCCACGACGATGACCACCATGACGAATCCGGGGCCCATACCGACCCACACGATGCCGCAGAAGATCGAACCCCCGAAACTGACGGCGACCGCGACGCTCACTCACGCCGCGACAGCCGCCAACAAATCAGGTATTACGCTTACAGATTTACGAGCTCTATCGTCCGAGGAGCGAGCTCTCAGATCAATTTCCGCGATACTCCGCTCTGTCTCTCTGATCCGCGCCCGATACAGCCCTCCGGTGTGCGAGTGTGTGCGCGTGTCGTTAGTATTAAGAACGGGGTGAATAGGTAAATAACGGGATTTTCAGATTTATCGTACGAGCGATTATGTCGCGGCTTCGAGAACAAACGACGCTTCGAGCGTGAATTTCGAGAGGCTGCCGCTTGCTTGATCGAACGGGTTCCGACTCTACGAGAGAGAGGGAGAGAGAGAGCGTGAGAAAGACTCGCGATTCCACGTGTTTATATCCGTCCGATTTTAGTATTCCCTCCGTTCACAAAGGTTTTTCTAACGAGAAATTTGCATATGCATCGAACGCTCGCTGCGTGCGCCGTTAAAACAGCCGGAAAAACGTATCTCGCTCTCCGTCTCTCCCACTCTCCTCTCCTCGTCGTCAAGGAAAGACGGAATACGGTTTCTGGTGCGGAGGCAGCGCGTCCCGCCATCCCGCAAATTGAAGTCTTTTAACAATGCAGCGGGTCGCCGGGCGAATGGCGAATTTTACTCGGGATAAAGTCTACAGCTTGTAAACCTCTTTATTGATCTTCGTACGTTCCGTAGCGTTGCTGCGGAATATCGCACGAAAAGCGACGACTTTAGCAATTTTTATTCCCTTTTATTTTCATACATACCATTCTGATACATTTGCCGCGAAACTACCGCAATTCTGTGTTCCAATTCCCAGCGTCCATAAAAGAAGTGCTAACTTCTTGTCGGGTGCAAAGGAGAGAGAGAGAGAGAGAGAGAGAGAAAAAAAGAGAAGGAGTGAGGGAAGGAGGTGGAAGGCAAGGCCGGCCTGTGCTGATCTGTATGTGACCTGCATAGAAATTCGAATGGACGTCCTTTGCTTTCCAAGATGGGCACGCCAAAGAAATATCGCCGTCGCCGGCAGAGATACTAATTTATTTCAAGACCACTCGCTCGCCACGTCCACTCCGTCCGACGCGCGCCGGACGTTTCGAAAAACGAAAATTCCAAGTCCGCCCAGGATAAGCGTCCAATACTTCACCCTCGGAGCCTACCCCGCAGCGCATACGTGGCCGGCCGCATTATTCCACGATTACAAATCGCGCGACCCCCGATTCGCGCCCGCGGGCCACGAAAAGCCAACAAACTTGGCCGAAATCCAAGAGTTTTCAGTCACTACTTAAGCGACGCTCTAGCTCGAATTTTTCTTCGTTCGAGGGAAAGCCTCGCCGTCGTATTTCAATGTTACGTACACTTTCGAGCGGTATCGCATTCCGGCGGATAAGTGGATTCCATTGGCCAGGACCGTATACCTGTCATTTCAGCGCAGCCACCCTCCCTTTCTCACCCCCCATCCACCGCCGTCTCTCCACCCTCTCTATCAGCTACCGGTGCACACGCTTTCCCGAAGTCTCCCACGTAGACGTAATGTTTAGTAGTTCGTCACCGAAAGTCACGACAATATATCGAGCACGGCATGCTCGCAAACATGTTTGCCCACGTATGTGTAATCCAGAGCGCGGAATACGTACAGCTGCCAATAGGGCAATCCCTAACCGTGCACACTTAGCACGTACTAACTGTAGTTACCGTTACATCGCGGGTGTACGTGTCGTGGGAGCGTAACAAGGGCGCAAGTCCCGGCACCGGTGCCACTTTGCCACGTATACTACCTGCGTGGTATGCACGTTAGCTACGTGGGCGAGTGGATGCATGGAATTTATCGAAGACCACCACCGGGCGTCACGGCATTTGCCCCCCCTACCCCCTCGCCCGAGGATCAATCACACTAATTGCTTACGGATAAAATAAACGTCCCGCGACGGAAGAACTGCCAAATTGCAGCGGGTCCGCTTCGACCCCGTTTCCCGCTCTCGTCCCGGCGGCGCGCCGAAAGTGACGAGACGCCGGAAGTGAGATACGAACGCAGGGTCCCCGCTGGCCCGTTTATTCAGGGACCGTTTGGTCGTCCTTTTATCCTCGTTTCATCCGCGTCGATAAAGGCACGCGGACGTACTCGGGTGCAGAATTCGATCACGGTCTTCCTCACCCCGCCCGGCCCGCGTCTTGGCCGCGTAATGAGCGGTAAATTTGGCGAACCCGCGACGCTGGCCGCCTCTGGCTCTGTAATTTTTTACAGTCCTCCCACGACCGGTAAAGAACGCAACCGAGACGTATTTTACTTCCTTCGTACCTTCTTCTTCACTCCACTTCTGCCCCACCCCCTCGCCGGCTTCCTTCTCTTTGTCCGAGATTCAATATATCCGCGTACGTATATCCGACGCAGCTAAAGGGTAAGTGCTCGTAAAGTTGTTTGTCTGGCTCGATATACTGTAACGGCGTGGCGGCCGGCCATTAGTGAGGGAAATTCGTTTAAACGCGATTCGAAGGCATCGTAATCCGCAAATTGAATCCGGGGATGGGCTCGCGCTTTTTTATTGCCAGCTCGCATGAGCGCGTACGGTTGAGGAGGCAGAGTTTGATTGAAGAGTGTGGGTGGAAATGCGGCAGTTTGCGGTGGGCGGCGTAAGACGCGCATTATTTACGAATTACTTACTCCTCGAGCCGCTCTGCGTACCGCGGGCACCTTTGGCGCGGCGTCGTAGTGTAGAGACGTTCCCTTGCAGGCCGACTTTTCCGCCGCATTTTTTAGTGCAATGGGCTGCGAGAAAAGTGGCGGCGGCCGAAACGAAGTCGGTGCTTCCGAATATGAGGCGCGCGTCATCGCGACATGCCCGACGCGTTTCATTCACGGCGTCGAAGTAGAATGCGGCTGGCGAATGACGTGACACGATAAACGAGCGAAGTAGTAGAGCTCGCTCCGACACGACAGCACCGAGTGAGTCGCGGAAGAAAATAAAAGCAGGCAGTCGGACGTGCGGCCGGAGCATTCTGGCCGCGGAATTCGTGGCGAAGATCGGTAACGAGTGGCGTGACAAACGGAAAATAAAGTGACGCAAGTTTTTCAAGATAGGAGGCGAGGCCGAAGATGGCCGACGACGACGTTCTCGACGCCAGTGACGACGACGACGAAAGCGCGGGCGATGGATGGCTTTAGCTTCGGTTTCCTGACGAGGTTACCGAAGTTTCGTCCGCAGATTCAATTTTAGTTGGCGCGCCAGCCCGCGCCACCGCCATCCGCGACGCTCAATGCCACGTAGCTACCTTACAGGGGTGGTTACCAATCCCTCCCTCCTTTCTATATTCACCGCACCCCACCCCGTGCCTAGCCACCCGCCCCCGCCACATTCAAGCCGCCGACAGCCACGAGGCTTCGAGGCCACTTTATTCAGCTGCACTTAACTTTCCGCGTTTTCCGCGCCTTCCGTCTCTGATTGCAGCTTGTTTGGACCTCGCGCCCTCCCGTCTCCCGAATTAATCGAAACGCACGCCCGGCCCACCCCCCGATCGCCCCTCTTTTCGTGCGCCTCTTCTCGGCTAATTAGTCATCCCATTTACGCGCGGCTAACTCATGGGAGTCGACTGTTGAGACCACTTTTTAATGCCACTTAATGACATTTGACGAGGATGATGCGTAGTCCGCCTCGCATCGATTCTTTATGCGGGTAGGAGACAGTGGCGAACTTTATCAACTAACTCTGAATCGATGGCCGAAGCAGGGCATGTGTAATGAGGATATGGATGGAAATGCCGCTCGTCGGCTGATGTTTGCGAAATAGTGGTATTATTAACGTTAAAGTATTATGGAGTTCTGAACATGCAGGGTCTCACGCACGTTCGACAGTCTCATTGATCAGGGAGAGTGTAGCCTTGCACGTGATCACTGTGGGACCTAAAAATACTACGTCGATGTACTAGTTAACCACGGCATTGGCTAGACGATTGTCAATAACGCAGTGACACGTTCAGAGTATTTATCAGGTCCCTCCGCCCAGCGATACGGATATAATATTCTCTGAAAGGTTTCCGCGAGAAAAGTCGCCGGGGTCGAATTATTGCAAGGCACTCTCGCGCGCGAAATCTGCCCTCGCGATGCATAAACATACCCGTCTAAATAAGTAACGATAAGGGCTGAGAGCCCGGGGGGGGGGCGGTTGTAAGACCTCCGAAGAATATCCTCCCATGGAAATCTACGAATTGAATGTTTCATCAAGGATGTCGAAGCGATCCGGAGGAAAGTTTTTAATTAAGAACAAGTCGCAGGCGAGGAAAAAGTCCCTTACGAACGGGGAGAGAAATAAAAGGGAGTGAAGCCGGGGGGGGGGGGGGGGAGGGGAGGTGAACGTTATTTTCTCCCATCGCGAGAATCGTTTCTTTTACAAGATTTCGCGAGATTTGTCTTCCCTTTGCCTAGTGTTTGTCGGCGCAGCGCCTGAGAGCGCTAGTTTTCCATTACGCTTCCAGCGACATTTATTAATTATTCGCTTAGGAATTGCGCGCCCGGGAAAGAAGAAAATTGACGTCGGACGACAAAGGGGCACGGGGGCGAGGGAGATGGAAAATGACGACGGTCGAAAGTCGAAAGTATCGGCGGAGTACTCGGGGCGCAGTATCTGTCATGCTTCACGTCACCGCCTTTTTAATCCGCCCGACCCTCCGAACGATATTTCCGACGATCGCGGTATCAGATTCACTAATTAGGGATGACAATATCAATTTCTCAGCGCGGCCGGCTCGCGCGATTCTCCGAACTGTCAGCGTCGACTCTCGTGATGCGTTCCGATGGTGTGCGCTGACGTCTCTGTCTGTGAGCGCATGCGAGGCACATACGCTAACCGAGCTTTCCTAAAATATCGATATCCGCGGGAAAACGAGAGACATCGCGAGGAACGATTATCTCTCTGTCGACGGATAAGCGCATCACGATGCTCTTGAAAGAAAGAGAGAGAGAGAGAGAGAAAAAAAAAGGCGACTGCACTCAATCCTCAGAGGTCACGGTGTCGTTTGAATAAAGAAGAGAAAAAAAAGAAGAAGAAGCGCAAAGTGCACCGGGGAGCCGCTATAAATACACGGGAGCCAGCTGTAAAACGCGCATCGATACTCACGGACGTAATATTACGGCTCTGGTCTACGGGCACTTGAAATCGAGTCAGAATCCATACGGGAACTTAACGTTTCCTCGCTCTATTTTCCTATCCCCCCTCTTCCCGTAAATCCAATAGTGCGCCGCGTCGTCGGGACTATTTGTGCTTCTGTTTTATGCACACGACCGTGCGCGCGGCCCTTGGAAAAATAAGTTCGCAGGGCGCGCGGCGTTCCTACGGCTCGATAAATCCATTAACGACGCGCGCTCGCCGACGCCAAATTGAAGTTCACGATCTCGTTGCAGGCGGGACGACCCGCCGGAGAGTACGATTAGACGGTCACAACGTTCGCCGCCGGAACGGAAAGTACCGTAACGCGATCCTCAATGACGGACCCTAACGAGGACCGTAAGCGCGCGCTCGCGGACACGGTTAATTCGCACTTAGACTCCCGGCCGATCGCAAGATTGATAACGATATTCGGCCGGCCTCGCGAACGGCCTGGAATCGCATTGCAAAATTGATTATCCGCCTCGGGCCCGTGGAGACAGCTGAACATACCGTGGAGCAGTCACTTCGGGAACAACATTTACCGAGCGGGAGGAGGGTAACGACTGATCCCTCTATTCCCAGTGGCAACGAAAACTCGTAAAACGGTACTTGGAAATTCGCTGCGCCAAGTTAAACTTGATGGAGACGGTGGGGAATGGCGGCGACTGGATGCTGCTCGGCTTCTCCGCTCTCTTCTTACTCTCTCTCTCTCTCTTTCTCTTCGTCTCTCATCTGCCGCCGCTGTCGGGCGTAGTCGTACAGATTCCAGTATAGTTGAGACCCAGAGGACTGAATGACCATCCACCTATGGAGACGCGCTCGCGATAGGTAAAGGAAGCAGCAGCCGCCGCCCTACGCGTCGTGGTGGCTAAGGAAGCGACATAGTGACGACGGACGAACAGTCGAGGGAACGGAATGATATTGTTTTAGCAGGGAACGAGTCCTCGGTCGATGCTTAGATCCCATTTGCCCGCGAGCCGGCCGTAAAAAGCCAGCGCAGAAATATCAGTCAGATACGTATTTCGTCCCCTCGGCGGCCACGAATGGCGCGCCCCGTACGTACGTGCAAAGCGGTGGAGCTCGGAGGGTGGGTTGGGGGGATATCGAAACACGGATAAAGAGGGTGAGAGGAGGTCTCGAACAAAGAATTCGAAATAGTCGCGCGTACGTCGGTGAGCGTCGCTCGCGCGGAGTCCTTGCCTTCGAAATTCCGCAGCTCCTTCGTCTGTGCTCGCGGATTACACGCGAACGGCGCGCGGACGCGTGGGTCTGCGTGCGACTTGGCCAACTGCCTCGGACTGGCCGAGGCAAAATCTGACCCTCTTTCGGCCAGGGATAAATCTAAAATTTGGCATGAAAAGGACTCGAGCGTAGTAAGACGGTGCCGGGAGAAAAAGTCGCGCGATTCGATCGTCGGCTTGAGGTTCGCTCGGAGGACGGGGGAGAGGGAAAGAGAGGGGTCGTATTTCGAGGATTGTCAGATCGGCCCACGGCTAGATAACGTCGGGGCACGCTCGGCGCGGAAATTTTCCGACCCCTCGTCGCGGCCGAAGATAAGCCTAACGATAAGAGCCTTCCGCTTTAACGCGGATGGCAAACTCGAGGCTGGGTGATTGTAAAATATTTATCCAATTAATAATTCGACGGCGCGAACGAAATTGCGAACGAGCGACAGAATAATTTTTGATCGATCGCCTGCCCCGAATTATTCCACGAAAATTCCGTGCCCGCCGCGCGCTGGATAGTTAATAAGGATTTTTCGCCTGCGATCCGCGAAAACTTCCCGTAAGTTCGTAGGAGCTCAAGCCAAAGCAGCTTCTCTCCTCGACAAAAGCCAGCCAACAGCGAGTCATCGCTTTCTCCCTCCGCTCATTGTTTTCGCATACAGCCATACACCCTTCTGTCGATCCGACTACCTCTCTTTCTCTCGGTTCTTCTTCGCGGAGGCAAGAAACGGCCTTGTGCCGCGTCGGATATGTCTGGCTCGAGGATGTTACAGAGAAGCTATGACTAGTAAGTTCCTTCTTATGTTCTTCTCGGTTAATGGTAGGTGCTTCGCCGACCAGCAAGCGTCAAACCATACGTGGCATAGTAGCTGGTGGTATAGTACTCGTGTGTCGGCCTGGGTGGCTAGTTGGTCGGTTCGCTGGTTGGCTGGATGACTAGAGCACTCCCTCGTACACCTACCCTATAAAGCAGCAGCTGTAAGCCGGATGCGGAAGTCGTGTTCGCCGAGCGGGTCGAGTTCTCGCGCCTCGAGATGCACGACCGACCGTAAATCGTTTCGTTCGACGTGGCGTAGAAATCGACTGCCGGAGTGACCAAGTGATGTACAGTAATAATAACGCCCCGGGATGAACTGATTTACAGGGGCCGAATCGAACGTTTGCCCTCTCGTCGTCTACGTATATATTTCTCTGCCTATTCCACTCTCTCTCTCTCTCTATCCCTATCTATCTATCCATCTATCTGTCTTTCTCCCCTCGTCCCTTACACGGCCTCCCTTCGACTATTTTTCTCCGCGGTCTTTTGTGCTCTCTGTTTTTCCATCGACCTGTCTTTCTCCGCCCATTCTTCTTTCTCGCCGCTCTTTCATTTTATCGTCCCCTCGTCCCAGTCTCGATTTGTGTATTTTACCGTTTGTCCGACGGCCCCCGAAATTTTCCCCAATAACGCGCGACGTTGAACGAGCAAAAATTTGACAACGCGCGTTAAAATGTTTCAGCACGTGCCGCGCGTTATCGATGGTAATTAACAGACATAATCGGTCGGAATTTTGATCACGACTCGTAATTGTTAATTTATAAAATTTACACCGACGCCGATTAATGATGTAGATTAATCGGGATAATTTATTGGACGAATGAACGCGTTTTACGGGACGCAGTACGTGCAAATTGTGCCGCGCGCGAAAGAAAGTCGGAATTTACGCGCAAACGATGGCACATTGAGAGTGGAATATCACCCCGTTGTTACTGCACTCCGCGTTCGAGTCGCTCTCGACATTAAGCCACTTTAAAGTTAAAACGATAATCCAACCTTTTTACGTTCTCGCACGCATACTGAGTTCAAAAAAATGGACGCAAAGGAAAACAATTCCGGCCGGTAAAGCGAATTTCCGCTTTGTAGCATGAAATTTGCTTTAATCAAGATGTCGCAAGCCATTGAGGAGCTCTGTCAAAGGGTCAGCGTACGGTAACAGAGAGTTTCCAAACCCCTTTGTCAGTCGACTTTACAAAACGCTCTCATTAACCGGCCCAAACGTCCTATTTCACAGATCCTTATTTCCTAATTCACCCGACAACCGATTTCTCCTCGAAGCTATTCGACAGGCAGACACCGAGAAAACAGGCGCGACGCCGGAAAGGGAGAAAAAGAGAAAAAAAAGCAGACGAAATTGCATGCACTTCGAGATGACGTGCAACGTTATCCGTATCCGAGCCGAATCTTCCGCGGCGCAATTAGATTAGTTTTACGATCGCGAGTTACACGCCGGCCAGACACGTAGGCGGCCGTAATATTTCGTCGCGGAACATTTTTGCCGCGCATCGACTGCGAACGCCGTCCTTAAATATTTCACGATCGCCGCTATCAGTCGAATATCCGATGCAATATGGATGGGCGTAGCAGGCAGCGGGCCGTTCCATTCGCCGTGGCAGTAACGGGCCAAAGTGGTTGCTCGCATTAAGTGCGTTTTACACTGGTGAATTTAAGAGGGCGGGTCGCGGTAGGCTAATCAATATGCTAATATTTTGATGCTTCCACTCCGCTCCCGGGAATCGAATTACGTTCGACGAGCGGCGAAGATAGACGGGGAAACAAGGACGGCCGCTAAAAGGGAACAGAGAGAGAGAGAGAAAGGTGGCGGCAATAGCGTGGCTCGTCGAATTCTCATTTCCTTCTCACGGCCGCCGAGCGAAACGATTTAAGCGATCGCCCAGGCAATTATCGTGCTATTATCTCGCGCGAGACATAAAAATTGAGGGTGGAAAAAGTCGAGACTCACCGCTCTAAGGGCGCACGTCCTCAGAAAAAGGGAGCGTCGGGCAGAACGAGCTCAAAACTTATCGCCGATCGATCGTGGGCACCCCTCGCTGACGGGTCGCAATGAGGTTCAGCATTAATGATCCTTGCCGCCGGGAGAATCGCGTGTCGCGTATAAGTAGATGTCTTTGCGCGATCATCCGCGGAATGCAGCGTTTTTATCTGATACACCGAGTCCGAGCGAGCGGGCTAGCGACGAGCTCACTATCGAAGCCCCGATAGGTTAACGAGGAAAGTTTATTTGCGTATTTATTACCCTCCGCGGGAGAGACCGCTATCTTAATGCTGCGTCACGGCGAATCCTACGACGCTAAAGGCCTGCGTGCAATCTTCCCCACTTCGCTCCCACACCTCGCCCTTTTTTTCTCGTCGTCCTCGTCCAACTATTAAGGAACTTTCGCGTCTTGCGGGACTCTTAAACGCGACCCGCAAGTCCTGGGTGTCTTCGAAGCCGTCCACCGTCGACCTCGCGCACTCTTCGAACCCGAACAACCGATTCCGAGAAAATTGACTTATCAGGCGCCGGGAATATTTGGCCGGGATCGGGGATAAATTTTACAGCGGACCGAGGCTCGTCCTGAAAGTACGACGGCGGGGGACCCAATGAGAGTTGGTTCGTGGCGTCGTCGACTGGTGGCACGGGACACAGGGGGACTTCTCCGCAAGAATGAATTTCAGGGAACAACTCGGTTATTAGATTGGCTCCCATATCCGAAACGTAGTAATAATGTAACCAGGTGCTCCAGATAATCTCGATAGAGATCTACTTATCGGAAGGTGGCGGAGAGAGAGAGAGAGAGAGAGGAGAGTGGAGAAACTGGAAGAAGAGGGACTTAGAGTAAGGGAGAGGGTTGTTGGATAAGGGATGCTGCTGGCGCATCGCATTACCTATCCAGCTGTCTTCTGGTTTCCGGGGAGCTGCGGGGCGTCCTCATGCCACCTAAAAGATGGCTCCCACTGTGAAATGCACTCAGTCACCACTCTTTCACTCGCCAACCCCTTCTCTGTCCCTGCTCTCCACCCTTCCGTCGGGCTGCCCTTTTGCCCGCGACCGTCTGTCTCTCGGCTGCGAACGATGCACGGACTCTTCGCGAGCACGCAGATTTTCAGGCGAAACGAAAATGAAATACGCCAGCCGAACGAATCAACGCTCGGCAGCGAAATCGATAGCGTGCCGTTTAAAAATACTCCGGCAAACCTGATACCGCGCGAAGACAGTCGACGAAGTAAAATTGTTTTTGCTGCCGCGCGGCTCGCTGCCGAGTAAAATAACTCTCGTCCGAACGACATTCATCAGCGACGTCGAATAAAAAGGGTAATACGGCGAGCGTCCTTAGATCGATCATCTTTTCTCCCGGCCCCCATCTCCATACCCCGTCGCGAGCGTTATATTCCGCAGGAGTAGCGAGCGTCACGGGCAAGAAAATTCGGCGCACACGTTTCGATCGTCATAGAGAGATTGCGCTGCGGCTAGGTCGGTCGGCGGAGCCAATCAGATTTACGAGCCGGCACGTATCATGATCGTCTTTACGACAATTAGTCACTGTCGCTCCCGGCTTCTGACGCATCAGCCGATGAAAACGGGGTAAAACTGTCGTAAAAAGAGCCGGGATACGGTTAGACGACGCCGGCTTTGAAGTCGGGCAAACGCCGTGGCCTAATTTATACTGATTAGATATCGAGCTCCGTCGGAGGTGGGTCAAGAGAGGGCGAATCGAAGTTACGATTACCGGGAGTTAACGGAAAATGGTGGAGTGCGTTTGAAGCGAAGGGGTTGGCCGATTAACGCGCAGCTGTGCCGATCAGTGGTTCTCCGCGTGTAATTCCGTATGTAACCGTATTTACGGAAGCCGTGCAAACAGACGCGGGTACGAAGGATGCGTCCGACGTATCCTTCGCGTAGAGATTGACTAGGTTTCCGACTCAGTATTTCATCTGCGCCGAAAATTAAGTGAGGGGAAGCCGTGCGAAGACGAACAATTCGAAATCATCAAGCGCGCCCGATCGACGTCCGAGAAAAGAGTGGAAGAATAACGCGAGGATACCTCGAAAGTACGACCCGCCTCGAACGAAGCAGAAATCGAAATCTTCGTCGAGTTCGAAGCGGCGCACTGTCCGACGCGAGCCAATCTTGTCAATCAGTGGTTCTCTTCACGTCACTCTATATCAGAGCGTGACTTTCGAGCCCTGACGCGCCTCAAACCTACTCCGCTCGAGCGTGCGATCTTTCTAAAAAGTCGAAAATCACGGGCTCGATAATCTGAGTTTATCCTGCAATTCGATGCATTCCCAGTCCCGACTTAATTCTTCCCCCGTACATTCCTTTTGTCACGCGTCCCCCGGTGCAACACGAGGCCACCTATCTGAGTGACAAACATGGCCAGCCTCTCGGCCGAAGTCCCTTCGTTTCCGTCGCGAATTCCGCTTATCGACGACGACTGCCTCAGCAGCGGGCCACGTAAGAGCACGTAAGAACACGCTCGGCCCCAAGGCTACAGCCCGCATCCTTCGATCTGGCCGCCGTGCGCCATCCCCATGGGTGGACGAATTCCCATGCGTTTTTGCCCCGGCTGGCTCGAACGAGAACCAACGGTGGGTGATGGGCGAGGTGGGAGTCGAGTGGTAGGATGGTGCGCCGGGATCGATGAAGATAATGCCCATTACCCCGTAATACGAACTCGGTCTCCTTCTATCCCCAACCTCGCCGATCGCTCTCACCCTCTCTCTCTCTCTCTCTCTCTCTATCACCCTCTCACCCCCTGACCGCCCGTTCGCCGACTTGGAACTCTTCTCCGTTTCCCCCCTTTACCACCGAAGCATTCCATTCCCGTGGCTCTTCACGATCTGTAACTCACACTTTTTACTACTCCCGCTGACTCGGTTCGAGATATAGCGGTGCGGTCGTCGTTGTCCTAGTCATTGATCAAAATTTTGATATCGTCGCACATTTCGCATTGTCCTCCCGCGGAAATGTCCGGGGCAAATCGCGTGGGACGAACTTTCTGTCGGCGTCATTTATAAGAAGGTATAAAAGATTTGCTTCGGGCGTATCCAGCCTCGCGATGCAACTTGTCGAGTTCTTCCGGCGGAGTATTTCGGGGAAGCGCGTACGCGCGCGCGCGGAACTTATCTTCCGTAGAAAGAGCTCCGTGGCTCGCCGTAAAGATGGTGATTTCTGGAAAGCTTCGCTGGAAAACGACACCTCTCCCGCGCGTCGTTCCCGATTCTTCCGCTTATCTCCGCGCGAGACGCAGGTATATCGCGGGAAGAAAACAAGTACAGCTGGATATGTCGGGGCAGTAAGTTGTGTGGGCGCAGTAACCTGTTGAGTGCGTTCGCGTAGGTGGTGAGTAGTGGATATGTATAAGCGCGAAGTCTGGGGACGAAGTTTCGCGAGGAAGTAGACGCGAAACAGGGCAGCTCGCTCGCTCGAGGATCATAGAACACAGACAATACGATGTGCGTCGGCACGTAAAAATCCCGGTGTAATGCATCCGCGCTGACAGACGCCGTAAAAGTCTTCTCGCGCGAACTTCAGAATACGCTTAGCTCGGAACCGAAAGTACACGCGATACCACGGTTCCCGTTGTTGTGCGACGCACTGCACTCGCTTCTTCTGCCTGCCGTAATCATCCGTTATTGCGGCGTATTGACGTTTCAGTTGATTCCAGAGCGCATTATGAAGAGCAATACGATTTTGCGCGTGCATCCGTTTGTCTATTTCGCGACCGAGCCGGAATTACTTTACGGTCGGCAATAATGGCGCCGATAATTATTATAATACGCTCGTTCGCTGGCAGTGGGCATGCCGTGATTCGAGCGGTTTTTCCGTTCAGCGGGCTGCGACGATATCGAGTTAAAACGATTGGCCCATTCGGCTCGCATGCGAAATGACTGATGATACGTATAAACGAGTCTGACCACTGGCACCGGCCGCGCGCCGTCTGCCTTGCCCGCCAATAAATGCGTCTGTGGCATCAATTCGCGATCTCGCAGTACCTTCTGACGTTCGTTCGGCAATTAATGCTGCCATAACGGAAGTGGTTGCGAAAGTTCCGAGATACCGGAGCGCCGATATCGGCCGCCGAATAGAGGATATTAAAGATTGTTTTATCGTCGACATTACCGCTAGAGACGGTGCGAACGAGCCGTCTTAATCGCCGAGATTCGGCGGACGTTCTAGGAATCTAGAGGGCTGTACGTAGAGACTGCGAAAGGAGAAAAGGACAGAGAGGAAGCGTTGAATTAGGATTCGCTAGCCCTTGGAATGTCGAAGTATCGCTGGCGGCCGATTGCTCTGCGGAATATTACGCGGGCGAGAGGATACGTTGTTAACGGCCAGACGGGGCAATTAGAAAATTAGCAGTGAAATAATATATACCCTGCGAACCACAAAGCGACATAATTTGTTCATTAACTAACGGCACCGTCGCGTGTGTGTTTTGATCTGGTCCTGGAACGAGTATAGTTACATGCAAACCACACGGACAAACACATACGGTTACGTCACAAGGCTCACTTGACAGCCTGCTCCGAAATTAGTGTTGTAACGTGGTCGAGTGTCTCGCGACGACATAACAATGTGTCTTGTCCGCTCATTCTCTGCGCACATGCATCCGCACTGGGCGGTTACACGTTGCCCACCTTCGTTCTGATAACTTTGTAACTGAGGCAACATCGGCCTCATTTTCACTCCGCTCGCTCGCAGCAATCTTTGTTAGAACCACGGGCTATTTTCGGTCCCCATTTTGTCGTTCCTTCATTGACGTTCCCCGAGAACTTGCTCGTTCTCTTTAACTATCTCGAACATTATCTTGTTCTCCTCTCACAGGACTCTGAAATCATGTATAAACGCCGCGTTGAAAATTCAACCGACGGCGACGCTCAAAGAACGGACGGGCAATTAGACGCAAAGAGTGTTATGCGAGAGCAATTCGTCACTGGTCAATGGTTTGAGCGCGAGCAATATCGTGTGCAAATTGTTCGATCCCGTTTCTGTCACCGAGCAAACCACGACCGGCACGCTCGTGAAATTACCGCTGTAACACGCCTGAGTGTTTTCCCGCGGAAATAACGATGCACGACGTCGTTTCAGTAGTCTTGCAAAAACTTGCTGCTTTCAATGCACTTATCGGCGTCGAACAAGGCGTCGAAGGAAAAACATTTGAAAACATAACAGCACGCATTTCCGTACAACGGACGAGTACGTGCATACATACGTTGAAATTATCGCAGAGTACAGACAATCAATTTGTCATTCGAGTTACACCAAATGTGCAAAATCCAACGTGACCAACGTGAAAATGTGACAAGCAACATAATAACGGTAGCGAAGCACAAATTATAAGTGGTGTAGGCTTACCTGTGAAGAATGATGTGCAATGAAGATGGTGTCCTATGAGTGGACAGCAGAGTTGATGCAATGCGAAGAATGTTGAACGGTCCTTATTCAATCTGCAGCACGCATCCTGTAACAGAAAAATTTCCGTTGACGATATGTTCGACGAGCACATTTCACAAGAGAACCACATACAAAAATTGAAGTATGAATAAGGACGGGATACATGTGCCAATAAGAAAACAATATAGAACAATGTCCTCGCAGTCCTGATTTGGATTCTGCGCAACCAGAGTGTGCAGGAAGTCGCAAAAATGCGGAGAATCCTGAAGAACTGCGTCGCATCCTCTCAAACACCGCACTGGATCGTTGAATACCTTGGCAATGGGAAATAGAAAAAGGAAAGATCTCACCAACACGGAATTTTTCACTAGCAACGGCACGGCTAAAATGGCGGAGCGACATGCCCTGCGATCGAGTTCGTGGAAATCAATAACTCGATCGATGAGAATGTAAGAACAATAATTCCAATAGGCACAGAATTCTCACGTTGTACTGAAAGTGGTCACTATTTGTCTGGGTCAAATATTGAAATCAATTTTTGACCCACTTTTATCCAGCCGACTTTTTTCACTTTTTGGCACAGATACGTATATGCCATTATAATGTAATATTTCATGGAAATGGAGTTGATCGACGTGCCGACCCCTGAATTATGACCCTCCGGATTCTCAGCTCATTTTCAGACAGTACGAATCTTTATCCGAAACGGGGGATTGTCCGGATTTTTCCAATTACTACAATGTATCAATCAAGTCATATTAAATCATCTGGATGAGTCTGACATGATATTCTCGAGGGAGAGGGCAGATGTAACTGAGATGATTACACTCCTATGCCCTTTAGAAGCAATAACTGCCCAAACAAGTGGATAGAAGCACGCCACATTGAGATGATTGAAACCAACTTTTCGAAAAAGGGCATCTGTAACAACATACAGGTGTGTTGCGTTGTAAATGGCAAATACGTCGAATCTGTAATAATGTATTATTAATACAACACAGTGTATTCGAAATGACTCGTTATAATGGCCTATTATAGAGACTCATTATAATGCCAAATTTATAATTACCCATCGAAACAGCAAATGCAACATTTTGGCAGTGTACCGGCGAAACTGACGCGACTATTCCCATCGCACTGTTCTTCCGCAAAATTGACATTCGCAAGGCTCTCCTCAGACGCATACTTTCGTCTGGAACGAAATTTACTAGTAGCGCGTAGCCAAATTAGCCTCGCACTCGATCCTGCCTACGGAAACAACAATGTGCCGTCGGCCTGTGTTCTCTTGGCGTTTTCGCGTACTCGACGCCGATGTACGTGGGCATTGTGTCGGCCGTTAAGCATTTGATACGGCCGCCTTCCTGTCGCGCGTCCCGTCCGAGAGCCATTGTTCGAGAGGCGTTCGCGCTGTAACCGAGTATGCCGGCCTGACCATTTCTCGGTATGCGAATCGCGTTCGCGATACGATATGCCCCGACTCCGTGCACGTGAGACCGTCTCCTACTAGCGTGCCGGCCGCGTGTTAGTATCGTGAACGCGATACCGAGTTTACAGGAGCCGTACTCCGTTCACGCGCACGTTTCACTATACACGAATTATCGTAGTGACCGCAGAAAAGACGGTGAAATCGCGAGTTTGCATTCACTTACGGACTTACGCCATTTTCGTCGCAAACAGTTCTCGCCGAGAAGACGTAATCCGTCTCCCGACTCCGCGACCTCCGCGGAAGCATTCTGCGCAATAATCCACGTACGAAATTGCACGCACGCTTGGCTCGGCGTCGAGCGACGCGCATTGTTCTCCACGCACCACGCACTCGCGCGTACTCGCCGTGACGAGGCTCCTCGGCCGACGACGTCGGGCCGGTGGAAGTTAGTCGCAGCCACGATCGGACCCGGCACCGTCTGATCCCGCCGCGCGATTGCCCGCGCTGATCTCGCGGGACGATTGCGGAGAGGGCCTTTATCCGCGCGTCCATCTGGCCGATCGATTCGCTCGTGTCCTTTTCTCGCGCGCGGGCGACGCTCGCGTGAGTCCTCTCGGCGAGATTAATTGGCCTCTCGAATCGATCGTGTCGCCGGCGGTATCGTGACGCATATTGATTTCGTGGCAAGGGTCGCGCTCGCCCTTTTACCCGCCTCGCCAGACGGCCGCGCGCGCAGAGTATACTTACGGCGGTAAGCTGGCCGCCGTCAAATCGACACGTGTCGTCCGCAAACCTGCTCCATCACGCTCCGCCCCGTGTGTCTCTCCCGAGTCCGGGATAATCGTCCGTGTTCTCCGCCTTCCCGCGTTCCGCGCGCCTCGACTTAATCTCCGACCGATGTCGTCGGACCTTTTTGCGGCCGGACGTCGAGTCCTCGCCCCGATCTCGCGCGATCGATGTCCCCTTTTTACCCGACGCGAGTTTCGTCTCCCGGCCGCGAATCTGCCCGGCCGCGTGCGCTTCTGCACGGGCCGCTTGGTATTCCTGGCCGCCGTTTGCGGCCGACAGAGACGAATATCGGTGCTGGGCTCGCAGAGTCGAGCGACCGGAGCAATTGATCGATCCGCCGAGCGTAATTTACTCGGTAGAGAGAGAGAGAGAGAGAGAGCAAAAAAAGTGGGAAGGGAGATCTGTCGCGGTGGGTAAGCCGAGAGAGCGACGATTTCCAACGAAGGCATTTTCGCCGAAGTGGATTCGGTTATTCCCGCGCACGCTCTATTCGTCGCATGCGAAACCTGCCCACGACGTTCGCGGATCAAAATTCGTCAATCGTTACCCACGACGCATGTGGAATGTCACGACTGCTTCGCCGGGGCGCTCCGAACTGTGCTAACGATATGGCGGCAGTCTGATAAACGCGGAAACACGGACGTTATCGCGACGGGACCTGAATAAACAACACTCGCCAACCCGCGCAATCAAGTGACTCGCTCGTTCAAGAACGCCGCTGTCGCCTGGGCTCTTTAACGTCGCCTCTATTCCGTGACGCAGAATGAGAGTGCGTCTTTATTCGCGTCCCGCCCACGCCTCGTCCGAGATCGAACGGCCGAGAACGATGCACGATCCATGCCGACGACAATAATTATACGCACGGACAGTTGGAGCGTGCCCAGGTGACGGATATATAGTTAGTACGCTCGTTGATTTCCGTCGATAATGATCGGTACACCGTAGGGTTCTGACGTGCGTCTGACTACACACCACGAGCTCACAGCGGCGGAACGGTGTGAAAGGGGTGCGGGGCAGGGGAGAAGTCCGTTATACGGCGGGATATGAACGTATTAATTATTGACGCTGAAACAAACGGACGGAATGCATAAAGCGGGATAGTGGGGGGGGACAGGCAAGGAAAAACGAAAAAAGGAAAAAAACGAACTGCGAACGGGGAAAGAATATCGTTGGAATAATCGCACGGGGGTCTCGTGAATTATTTCGGGAATGCACCTGCATTTTTTATACACGCATTCCCCGTTATGATGTTCTCTGACGCAACGGTCGCTGCGCGCGCGCCGGCGTCGGACAAAAAGCCTGGCCGCGAATTCGTGTAAAATTAATGTATCCTGTTTTGTTTGGAAATAGAGTTCGCGCGGAAATTGCGCAGCCGACGGACGGATCGTTGCGCCGAGTTAAAACACGCGGACGTCGGCCGCGATCGGGTCATTTTCCGTAATCAAATATTACGTGTCGTTACGTATACGCAGGCTCCATTACGCACATGTCCGAAAATTCCCCAATTAAAACCTGTGCCCGCGACGCGGAATTAATCGTCGCGGCCGCGTCCGCGAGACGTCTTTATCGAATCGCGGCGCGGCACGCGAATTTCTGCGTAATGGTCGCGGGACGGTGGGGCCAGATCGAAAAATCGTCATCGTCCGATGAGTGGAGCAGTTGGCCAGAATGCGTGAACGCGGCTGCACGACTGCTTTTATCTGGCCGAGTTTGCGGCGCGCAATCAGAGAGGCGCCCGTTGACTCGTGACGCTTCCGGTCCAGGCTTCCGGTCCGCGGAACCGCACCGTTTCCGTTCGGCTGCCCAGCCCACCGATCCGACCGACCGACGCCGAGCGCCGTTCGCCGTTTCTGTATCGTGGCACCTCGCGCGAGGAGCACCATCGAAATCGACCGTCAGTGCCTCGCGGCTAAATGTCAGGAAACCGTCGACGTCTGACATTCCCACGCCGACGATTATCGCTCCGACTAATTACCGCTGCTCCTCGATCCGTCGCGCACTCTCTCCGGCCGTCCGCGCGGTCAAAGTTTGACGGTGAAAAGTTTCGGTAAACCAAGAAGCGCTCCAGTGGTTCCAGGGACGAGATAGCTCTTGGATTGTTTTCGTCTCGAGCCGAACGACACCGTCTGCTGCGGAATAATCGTCGGAATTCGCTCGTTCTCATGTACGCGTGACGCGAGGTGTGATAATACTCCCGGCGCGCGCTATCGGCGGAAAGACAGAGTGCTCGTTCTCGAGGATCCCCACGATAATTGTCCCTGACATTAATTACCGCGAGGTCGTGCGTATTCCGCGGTTTACGGCCGCGTGCGGACTTTACGAGGCTCCTTCGCTCGGAAGTTTACGGCGGAAGTGTGATGAACCGATCGAACGACGATTATGCCGCGAGTTATTGCGCGACGTGTGACAAGGTGTCTTCATGAATTCCGACGTCGATGATCGGCGGGACGGCCGCGAGATCTGGGCCGCGATGACCCGGTGCCGCGCGGATTAATCTTGCCGGATTCTCACGTAAAAGAGCGGGCGGGCGTGCGGCCCGGCACGCCGTTGTACGTGATACGCGAAAATGGCAGTTGCGCCGGGTAAGAATAAATTGAAAATGGGCAGTGCGGGCCGATACTACGGCGGCTATCTCATCTACGACGTGGCGAACTCATGCCTCGCCGCCTTGCACGCCAAGATGCCTCCTCCGGTCGTCGTCACGCGAACCAACCCTCCGTCTCCTGTGCACGTCCAGAACCCCCGTAAGTTTTCTTCGCCCTTTTCTTCTTTCTTATCCCGCTTCAGAAATCCGCTTCGAAGGCCGCGTCCCCGGAAGACGCTCGCCTCGCCGCATTCTTCCCCCGCATTCCGCCCTCCTCGTATTCTCCATCGCGGCGCGCTTTATAACGCGTAAAACGATGCCGAACGACGCGGACGGCCGCCGAACGTAACAACTTGAGAAAAATGTTACAAGCTTGATGGCCTCTCAGACGTCAATTGTATCCGGTGATTCATGGCATTTTCTTCGGCCGCGGTTAACGGTCGCGACGGTAATAAATGCCGGCAGGTCTTCCGTGAAAATTCGAATGGGGGGGGGAGGATTGGAGGGGGATCGATCGGAAGGAAAATCGTATTACCGTCGTTGCGCGTCCCCGGCCGCGGACGCGCGCTGGCTGCTGCCGATACGTAACTAACGTGCGCTGCCTTGGAAATGACATAAGTAGCCGTGCGTTATCCTGCCCGCAATAAGCGGGCAACGTCGAAGTAGCGGGTTCGCGGGAAAGAAAGAGGTAAATTGTTGGCCATCGTTACGAAAATGGGAGGGTTCGTGTACTCCGCGCGCTCGGGAGGATCTCTCGTCGCGTGTCTTGGCCCAATTAACACGGAGACGAATGCGAAGGAGGGAGGGGAGGGGGGGCAAAAAATAGAGGATATTCGGGCCGATTTGTGTCGAACAATGCCAGAGGGGCGAGAGAGGGGGGGAAGGCGCCATTCTCGCGCATAATGCCGACTATCGATGGCGAGAAAAAAAGGAACGCTCGCGGTAGAATGAGCTTTAAGTAATTGGAGAAGATTAATTGTCGACTATTACCGCCCGCGGTATAACCCGTTATGTAAAGCGCGCGCCGCCGCGCACGTGTAACCGTCTATCCCGACCGTTGAAGCCCCGTGGAAAGTCGTAGATTATTGACTCGGAATTCTGACAGCGCGGGAATAATTACAATTGGGAAACCGCCACTGGGGAAAGATGGAATTTTTAATCACTTCGACGATGCTGAATCCAGCTCTACCTCGGAAATTTCATTTGCTCGTTAACCGCAGGATAATTTCGCGATATTCGACGTGGCTGGTGGGGGCGAGAATCGACTGTAACGAACGACGATTAAAACAAATTCGCTACAGCCGTGGCCGCCTTCGACTCGACTCGCGGCGAGCGTTGCCGGTATTAGGCCAAAATGGATTTTCATCGGAGTCAGTCGATCGCGTGTCGCCCCCACTTTCCCTCTCAGACATCGAGGAGATGCAATCGAGAGCCGTCAAATGCACCCCTGCCGAGAATATTTCGAAGTTTCAATCGTCCCGCTGCCGACCAAGCCCCATCGGCGTCGTCGCCAACGACGAGACTCGTCCTTTTTCTCGGCCGCCTATCTCCGCGTTGACGACGTCGTCGACGTCGAAACGGATAACGAGTCCGACGATCCGTGGAAAACGCAATGATACGCCTCGAACTCTTTCCACGTTCCACCTCGCGCTCGCGTCCTCACTCTTTTTTCTCTCCGCCATCTTTAACACCCTCTGGCATTCGGTCCGCACCCAGCGCGTCTTTTATTTCGTCTCTCACTCCCTCCCCCTTCTCTTGATCCTCGACCGCGACAGGGTAAGGAAGTAAGAAGGCACTGAGGGGATCGGAGAGGTGGAAACACCCTATAAGACGGGATAGCGTGTCTGTTTTGATTTATAAGAATTCGCCACGAACCCCTAACCCACCTACCTAAGTCTGGCCTCACCCCAGGCTCTCCTAGATCGAGCTAGATCCCTGCCCTCGTCCCTCTCCCATCTATCTCTCTCTCTCCCTCTCTCTCTCTCTCTCTCGGCGTGAATAATAGGCAGACCCTGCTACCCGTCGCTCCGCCGACTTCGCCCCGTTCTTTTTTACCTTCCCTACTCTGCCTTCCCTCCCCTTTCTTTTATTTCCCACCCTTTGATCCGAGCCAGCTCGATCGCCCGTCGTCCTACGACTCTTCGTTACTCTCCGCCGCGAGCCCTCGCTTCATCTCGTCGTTGGTCAACGAAACGATCTATCAACGTTTGCGCCAGAGCAAGAAGCGCCGCAAAACATTAAGCCGGTCATGAAAGATTTTGCATCGCCATTTCGCGAGAGTGCACACGTATCGAGGACACGTCATCAATCTTTTTACCTAACACACACGGCCGTCTACTCTTGGCCCTCTCGCCGGGCGCAGAGGGAGAGAGATCGAGAGAGAGAGAGAGAGAGAGAGAGAGAGGCAGAAGGAGGCAGGATGAGTCGCGATATTGCGGCTAATTTCGCGAAGCCGTGTTCGGCAAATATCCGGCGGTATTTTTCTACGGTCCATTTTTGCGGTAATTACACGCCGGCCGGTATCGCGCGTCATCGTTACATCCTTCGCAGTTCTCAGCTCTTTTTGCCCGGCCACGGCCAGGCCGAAAGCGCGTTTTCGCCGGGGCGCGAATCGATATTCCGCGGCGCGGCCGTACGGTGTCCGTCGCTTAAAAAATTTCCGCGCCCGTTGTGCGAGCGACGTGCACTTTGAAGCCACCCCCCTCCCTCTACCCCTACCCCCCTGTCGGCAGATTGAATTAAAATTTCGCGAGAGCGCCGCGCCGGACGATTTACCGCGATCCAGCGCGTAATGGGGAACAAATACGTTCGCCGTTTGTTGAAGTTGGAGAACGAAATGTCTGCAAACTTTTTCAATACGCTCACTCTCTCTCCCGCCGGTCGGCCTACTTATTTTCCCAATGGGACTTTTCACTGTGGCGCGCCCTCCTCTACTCTGACGGCGCATAATGCGCCTGTCGGCTGCGGTCTAACGGCGCCATGTACCACGCGATTGTTATGCGAGTCTGAAAAGACCCGCTATCCCCGAGTAGTCATCAAACGTGCATCGTCGGCTCCCGAGCGGCTCACTGCGGGTCTCGTGGAAGCGCCGTCGTCGCCGGCAGCTTTTCTCGTTCTCGCGGGTCCCCCTCGACCCCGCGATAGAAAACTTGCCGTGAGGACAGTTACATTGCGGCGCGACGATCGAGGAAGGTGGGGGAGGGTATAGATACGAGGAATTCCATTTAGATCGCGCCTTGCTTCTCTAGCCCGCCGACTCTTTCAGAAGTATCGATGCTATTATGTGCGACGCTTAACTAGTGCCTCGTCGGTGCCGGAACACGGTCGGGCACAAGACGCGGACGCTTTAATGCGTTTAATTGCACGCCGTCGAAGAAATTGCCCGCATGCGGCGCCCTCGTGGAAACGGAGCCAATGGGTGGACAAGAATATATAATTATCCGCGAGCCGCGGCGATGGTGTCATTATCGTGCAATATGCAGCGCGGCACGATCGCAATCGAACCGGCCGCCCGCCGCCGGCGTGTATTATTCTTCCGAACGTGCAATTTTTCCTTTATTTTCTCGTTCGCTCACGAACGCCCGGCGAATCGGCGATCTTGCGTTTATGTCCACGCACTTCGCAACACTTCTTCGCCCGCGGGCCGCCGATCGATCCGGCCAGAATGGCCACTGTCAGCGATCGTTAACCGGTGCGTCCGGAATGCTCGCCGATCGAATTGTCGCCGTTATCTTAATTAAAGCAGAAGTACGGCTCGCTGCCGAGCCGCTTGTAAAGCATCTTGCTTTGATTGCAGAAACAATACCTCGTTAACTTCATAGTCCGCGATCTGACAATCTCTTCCAGGCCGGTTGACCTCCCGTCTGCTGCTTCTCCCCTCTCAGCCCTCTTCCTCCCGATCGTTCCGCCTTCTCATTTCTATCCGCCATTCTGCAGACGTGCACGCGAGCACACACGCGTACAATCTAAGGTCTCGGAGTCTCTCATCTTTCGATGTGATTCGGAGTCTATGAATAGGCGAACCGATTTAATCGATATGGGGTCTGGAAACTAATCGGGATAGTTCTTCCTGGGATAAAGTAGATTATACCGGGGTGGAGCCAGACTATTACCGGCGCGGTATTATGTCGCGAAATGGCAACTTTTTTTTTCTCCCTCTCTCTCTCTCTCTCTCTCCCTCTATCCCTTGCCCCTCATTTTCCTCCGTTTCTTTATATGCGCGCGTCGTTTGATGAAACTTTTTCAGCCCGCAAATGTCAGCTGTCCGTCCAGATAAGGTCGCTGCTCTTTGTACATTTATTCGTGAAAAGAAGAAAAAAACCTCGGCCTCCCGATAACGCGTGAGCACTTATTAACGTCGCTTTAACGTACCGACGTTACCGCCGTCGTATGCAATTACGTGCGAACGCTGTCGCGTACGTACGATTTAATAATATTACAGTGTTCTTGGGCATTCCGGGATTGTAATCCAATTTACATGGACGAAAAAATGTATACACACACACACACACACAGACAGACACAGTCGGATATTTGTGGGGTCAGGCCAATATTGCACCCTGGGGCGCAACACCGGCCACTCCCCCGCCAAATTACTTTGCATAACGGCACGGGAGTGCGCGAGGCGCATTCGTTGCTTGAAATCGCAGCGGCCGCGATTAAAAGAACGTCCGGAGCCGTCGAGCGACGTCGAATCAAAGGCTCTCGCAGGGCGTCGGACGACTTTTTTCGCCGAAACCATGGGAAGCAAACTCGATAGCCGCGAGTCGGAGAACGGCCGTAGGAGCGTCGAAATATAATCACCGGCCGCGTCGGAGTATCGATCACGGCGGATGGAAGGTTTTATTTGCCGGCCGTTTGTTATGGCCTTTGAATCACCCGCAGCTCCCGCCTACACGCTCTTCTCATCCGATATGAAAAGGCGGTACACGAAAAACTACGGTAACGAGAGAAAGAGAGAGAGAGAGAGAGAGAGAGCCGTGGCACGGCAGCGGCCATGACGACGGCGGCCGGTCGGTCGTTTTTCAGCGGCAGAGTTTCACTTTGACATAATGGCATATCGTTCGGCGACCGGGGGCCACCGTTCAGCGGTTTTATGAGATGTGAAATTAAGCCTTTAACTGGCCCGCCCCTCTCTCGCCCGCCGTCATTCTTTACGCCTGCCCCGAAATCGTCTTCTGCCCCGCGCGGCGCGCGGGTCGGCCTCTGAAAAAGTGCCATGTATCGGCGTGGAAAATCGACGCGTCCGCGGGAAAATTCGCGCATCGATCGGAGCGGCGGTCAGCGAGACGAGTCAGACTCTCCCGCGACTCGACGGCTCTTTTCGGCGCGCGCTGTTTCGCAAAATTGCCGCGTAATCGGCACGTCGTAAAAGGCGGCCGAGCCAGCGGCGAGTAATTGGATTTTTCAATGCGTGATAGCTCTCTTTGTTCCTCTCTCTCTCGCGTACCTCTTAAATTCTCGTTAGAGATATTCGAATCCTCCTTCGCTCGCCCGGCTGCCTCGG
This sequence comes from Priocnemis perturbator, assembly GCA_963942575.1. Lineage (NCBI taxonomy): Eukaryota > Metazoa > Arthropoda > Insecta > Hymenoptera > Pompilidae > Priocnemis > Priocnemis perturbator. Next base: position 14,334,769 of record OZ012643.1, on the reverse strand, counting down.
CTCGTTGCCTCTCCCCCGAGCACCCTTTCCGCTTCCTTCCCAACCCTCTCTCTCTCTCTCTCCACCGAAATCCATCGCCGTCCTCCGCTCCCTGAGCCTCACCCTCCGCCAGCCCCTTTCACTCGTTCGCATGCCCCACTGCATTCTGAAGATTCGTTTCCTTGGCTTAGCCGTTCTCGCCGGTATCCGGCGTCGGCGCTTAATTACCAGCCGTTTAGGTCTTAATTGTTAATTTAGCGCGTTACGTTATTCTTCGCCGTGCTCGTTAAAGGTGAAAATGCGGGGTCGGTTACGTCGCCGGGCGGGGAAATGAGATTTCTCGTGAGAACCGCGGAACGGAAGCGGCAAAAACAAGGACAAACGGGCTGGGCGACGAGGGGCTTGCGAGAAAGAGAAAGAGAAAGAGAGAGAGGAAAAAAAACGGAAAACACAGAAGGAGGGCAGGCGCTTTAGCGCGACGCGGACAGTTAATGGGACGCTGTAAAATGTATACGAGAGAAGTATAGCCATGACCGTGTGATAAGAACGGCGGGAAGATAACAAGTTTACGGCTAGATGCTGTCGGCTATTCGGAATACGTTTTCGGCCGATCTCCCGCGGTCGATACGACCCGCGCCCCATTATGCGGAAAATGAAGGTAGCCAGACGTCATGGGGAAATGTCGGAGGAAAGGAATAAATCGCGATTAGCGCTGTCTCTCGTAGATTAATTAACCGTAGCGCGTGTCGCTGCAAAGAGAGAGTGAGAGAGAGGCGAGGGCGCGAGGAAAGACCAAGAGACGGCGAAAGAAAGCTTCGGAGTTTCCGACATTGTTCGGCGCGCATCCTTTTAACCTCCTCCCAAGAGCACAATAGAAACTCTCTTTTCAGACGCTCCAGTCCCTTGCACGTCCCGACGCCGCACGTGCGCAAAAATTCGATAACGATTTTAAACCTTAATTCACGTTCCTGGGTGAGTGCGTGCCAGTGGTCAAGGTCCTCTCCATAGATCAAAAACGTTATTCTTCCTGCGCTCGGTAAGGAGTACAAAGTCGCTCGAGTCTCGGCGTCTCTTTCTTTTCATCCCTTGTTTCCCTCCCTCTTCTCCCGCGGCGGCTGTCGTTTACTCGGTGACTCCGTGTCCCCTTTCCACCCCCCCCCCCCCACCCCCCTCTTGCCCTTTCACCCCCTCGGCCTCTCTCTCTTTCTCGGCGTCTACACTCTACACTGGCCGCCGGATCCTGCGGAAGAATATTTCGGTCACGTACGAGCCATCGTTCTCTCTCAAATGCCAGAGCTCGCTGGCTCCGGGCTCAGTGCGGCGCTCTGAGTGATATTTTGCCATTTAATCCTCTCCCGATGTTCCGCACCCCGCGTCTCAACGGCCCTCCTCCTCTTCTTCGCGCATTTCGCTGCACCCACGGGCCGTTCGTCGAATTCACAGAAAGAACTGCCGACCGAAAGGCAGTTTACGCGATTTTCCGGAGTCTCGCGCACACGCAAATCCGGCCACTCGCCCAATGGCACACGCACCGTCGCCAGCGACGCTTCCTCGCAGACTTTCGAATTCCAAGATCCGCGCTCGCAATCCCGTCGCAATTTTTCTTTCGCCCCCCGCCCCCTACCTGCCGCACTCCGTCACCTACCGCGTACACCCGTCACGATCCTCAATCTCCTCCTTCTTCCTCCATTGTTGTCTACCTCTATTGTCATTCGTCGCGTGAGCGGCTTGGCCGATAGCGCGGAACGGATTAACCCGTCTTTGTCGATGATGCCGAGAAAGAAGGGAAGCGTCCTTGTCCGTCGGAGCTATGCAATTAACGTCCGAGCGTCCTGTCGTTACGCCCTCTTCCTTTATACTTCTGAATCGGCGTCCAGCAGTTGAACCGAATCTACGAGCGTCCGCTACGCTCTCTCAGGGGGCGACCTGAAATTCGGGACGCTAGAAGCAGGGCTGCTCGTTCTGGCGCGCACATTGGTCGAGGAGGGTGACCTTTAAAGGTTGGAAAAGATGAAGGAAGAGGGAATAATTACGGGGCCGGGGGTCGGATACGAGCACCTTCAAATTGGCCGATGCGCAGCTCGTGACGCCCGGGATCTCTTGCCTCGCGGGGCAACTTTATTAGCCCGCGCGCGCGCGCGCGCGCTACCCTCCCTATTTATAAACTAATAGTGATTTATAAAGCGGCCGCGCGAAACAATGGCGAGAAGCGCGACCATGAATCACCGCCGCGGCGAAAGCCCTCCGCCGGCGGGCCGCGGAACTTGTTAAGCCTTCGTGAAAATTAAAGAGCTTTCGCGAAAATTACGAGGGACACACAAAACCGCGGCGCAGTAAACGTCAGGGCTGCATACCATTTGCAACAAGTTACCGCGAAAATGTTGAAGTTTGGACAGTTTCAATTTAGTCCGTCGCGCATTCTACACACGGCTGATACCGCGCTTCAGCCTTTTCTGTCCCGCGTTAAACGTATTAGAATTTCATTTGGTAAGTGTGCGGGGGCGGCGCCGGACGCGAGAAAGCCTGATGTTAACAGCCGCGCCAGATAAACCGGACTTCATAATTAATCGTCGTGGATTTTCGCCCGCGTCCGCTCTTTCTTGAACGCTTGACGTCCGACTGACCGAAGCACGCGCGCGCGCGCGAACGGCCGTTTCCTGGTCCGCCGATGCACTTTCCAACACCCTCGCTCGCATAATAATCCCGCGGCACGGCCGCGGCCGTCCAAAAACTCGATTTGTCCGGACAATTAAACCGTGACGCGTCGCCGCTGAAATTGACGCGGTCCACCGCGGCTATTTACGTCATAATTACGTCGATATAATTTTGCAGCGGGACGCGCGAGAGGCGGCCGGCTCAATTAACACCGGCGAATATGCCGCGGCAAGGAGCTTGTCGAGGGAAGACGTGGCGGCGGCGCGGCGAAAAAATCCTTTTGTTACGTATCAGATTGAAATCTGGGTTACGACAAAAAGAAGGCAAGATAGTCAGCGTGGGTAAAGACAGTTAGACTGCTTCTACTGACAATGGATGCGGCGCAACTAGGTCGTGGAATAATAGTATGCTGGCGTAACGATCATGTTGACTGGGAACGTACGCTGAAAGCGTGTGCCTGCGACCGGCCGAAATCGAGCCGGTCCGCGTATATTTCCTCAATTATACCGTTCGACGTTTTCTCGAAAAAAATCGGCAAGTCCGAGCGGAACGATTCGCGGCGACTCTGCTGGCAGGGCAAAACAAAAAAAAGAGCCGCGCTATTAAGCGAAATAATTGACAGGATCCACGGCGGTCAAAATGCCGGCATGAAACTGGCCGGCCGGATACGATTTCGCAGAGATACTCGCCCGGTAATTTTAGCCGAAGCGCCACACGATCGGCCGTGCCACTCTTGCGAACTTTCCCTGTCGCCCGCCGCGACGAGCGACTCCTACACCCTCGCAATTGCCGGGCCCGCTCTTTTTCATTCCGCGTCTTTCATCCGCTCCTCTGTCCGTTTTAGACCGACCGTGTCCCCGTCGATCCTCTTTCCGTATTTACGCCACTTGCAGCGAGGGCGGCCATAGTTATCGGCAAACCGTCGAACTCGGAGAAAGGAAGAGTTGGGAGACGCAGAACGGGAGGCAGGGGTGGCGAGGGAACAAACGACCGAGCGAAGGAGTGAAAATCCGCTCACGCTCGTACTCCTTCGCGCCACCGCCCTCGCAGCCTTACAACCCCACTCCCCCCCCCTCGCCCCCTGCCACGGCCAACCCCCTTTCACTTCGGCCCCTTTTATTTCGCGAGATAGATAAACGACGTTTCGTGTCTCTTGGAATAACCGGCCGCGATACTGCGGCATGAAATTGGACGACGCTGTCACAAGAATCGCATTAGTCGTCGGGGCGGTAGCGTGCGGGAAAGTGCACACACAAGCTAATTACAGGACGACACGAATGCCTCTAATTACTTTTATTCCAGTTCCGACGAAATTTGTTGGAGCGGGATTCCCCGGGGGCACGTATATCTGTATATACGTCGGGCACACGTCTCTCTTCCTACTCTGTCTCTCTCACTCTCTCTCTCTCTCCCGATGTATATACTCGTCGCATATGGGTGCCATGTATACGGCGTACACGTACCTACCTGTGCATGCCTACCGGTGGCCGCCGGTATCGCCATTAAAATCCGCGATCGGGGGATAATCCGCAAAGTGAACGAAATCTCGATGACAGAGCGCCGACAGGCAGCGACCTGCAATTTCACGAGATCGCAGCTTCGCCCGCCACGCCAGTGGAGAGTCCCCCCGACCGCCGAAATAAAGCTTGATTTCCATCGATTGAAACTCCGTCCCCACCGCCACCCCGCGCGCCCTTTGTCCTGTCAATCGGCCTCTGTCCCCATCTCTCCCTTTTTTAACCCGATCGAACTCTTGCGTTTGCCGAATAGAAAAGACGCCGGATGAGGAATGGAGCCGGGGCCGACGGGTTCGAGCGGTTCAAGATTAATTCGATCGGCCGCGAGGGCCACTTCGATACGTGCCCTGGGACGCGGGTAATCAGGGATGTAAAGGGACGCGGTGGGATGTTGGGAATTCAGCGGGGTCCATGTTAATGCATAGGTAAAGTGACGCGCCTCTGACGATCATCATTATCCCGTCGTTCGTAAATTAGTCCCATCGATGTTTCTATTAGTTCCACCCAGGACTATCCGGGTCGCCTGCGACTCGTCCCGCCTTAATAGCCCCTAAGAATTCTCTCGACGTACAATCGGGAAAGAGGAGCGCGCCTTTCGAGAGGCATGGCGGATCTCTTAAACGAAACTACGATACTGATAGGACGCCGGAAAAGCCGTAGCTTGCACGAAATTGCTTTACACTTCTGGGACGACGATCTCGTCCGTCTCGCTGGCATGCGATCGAGTCATTCCTGCGAATCGATCGCGCCGATCCACCCCCGATTACAAGATACTTGTCTCCTCGACAATTTGGACCTTCCCCTCGGTAAACTTCATTAAAGCCTCTGTCGCGAGTCTATTCCGCCTCGATAAATCGCATTGGGACCCTGAATTTTCTATTGAGACGCTTCAAAAACGCGACGGATGTTTTTCCGCCGGACACTCGATGAGCCCTCGATCACAGCGGGCGGTCCGCGTCTGGTCAGATGAAAAGAGGGTAGCGCGCTCGCTCTTTAACCAACCCCTACTTTCTCATCGCGACATCAAAGGGGACGTTATGTGAATAAGGAAGGGGCCTGAGAATTGAGAGCTGCATTTTCGCGAGCCTCTCTTCTTCGACGCGCACACGTCTACCTCGCTCTTGATGTTTCCGAAATACACCGTGTGCAACTTGCCTGACGTCGAGCACAGAGAGAAAGAGAGAGAGTTCGGTCAGCGTCTAATCACCTCAGCGGCTTGGTAATTCAAACAGGGCTAACCCCACGGCGAACCGAGCGGGATCCATAAATCGGTAAAACGAGAGCAAAACGCCTAGATTGAAGAAAGTTGGAGGTAATAGATAGGGAGGCGTAGGTGTCCTACGGAATACGGAATGAGTGCGGATAGAAGCCTCCCAGTCACATACTCTCCACCCAGTGTTTCAACTCTCGACCTTTAATATCCCCCGCTCTTCCCTTCGGGCTCCTTCTCATTCACGATCCTTCTCTCTTTATCTCGTCTTCCCTTTCTGCCCCGCTTCTAACGGCGGCGCCGTGCCTCTTCTTCGCCGGCGAGTCTCCAATATTCCCGGACTACCCAATACTGCACGAAACCTGCGAGGAATAACTGACTCCTATCGGAGGGAACGGTTTTAGAGCGCAACTGGAAAAAAGTACAGAGGCATGACGCTCGATAAACGCTATCTTCCCCTCGCCCGACTACGTGGATCATTTAATCTAGCGATATTTCCTCCGACTTCCTGCCCGACCCACCCCCTCCACCCGCCGCCTGTTAATCTAAACGATTTTCAACCCTTCGCCGGAAAAAAGAGCTGGAAATTTTGGCGCGAGATATCTCCGGCGCTTCAAGTTGATAGGACAGTTTCCCAAATCCTCGGGCCGAGCCCGAGGAGACAGTTCCTAGGGAACCCTTAAGAACTCTGGAACTAATAGCTATGAAGACTTAAGAGAAGAGCCAGACGAATGAACGAAAGTCACGGAAACTTTCAGGCGGTTGTCAAAGTCCGTCGCGAAGTCGGACGGCGAACAGAGAAACTCTATGTCTAATTGAGGGGCAGTAAGAAGGCGATTGTGGTCGCGAATGACCCTGACCCCATTTCCAGCCTCTTTTCCGCCCGCGTCCCGCGGCTTCCTCGTCGACCGGTATCGTATAACAAACTTGAGTCTCGGGGCAAGAGCGTAGACTGGGAGCTGAAAACGAGATGCGGCGAGCTGCCGATAAAAAAGCGAAGTTTCGCGAGTGTCGAGAGAGAAAGAGAGAGAGAAAGAGAGAGAAAGAGCAAGCTAATTATCGACGCAATCAAAGAGTCCGAGGGAAAGAAGTTTGCGCGTAAACATTTCTGGCCGCGATCGCGGCGAGCCGAAAATGTGTCGCTCCGGCGCCGATGCTCTGATATATTCTTTAAAAAGCGCAATTCGCAGCGATGTCCGCGCTGCATGGGATTTCTCGCCGTCACAGGGACGATGGCAGCCACCGTGGCCGCGTTCATATATTTTGACGAGAGAGGAAGGCTCGTATTACCCGCGGCTGACACAAATGTAGGAAAATAAAAACTGATTTCACGCCATCTGTTCGTAGGAACGGGCGCAGCGGCGGGAGTGCCGTATAGGCCATCAGCCGACGCATCGGACGCACCGGGCGTACTCGTTTCATAAATTCTCGTTGGCGTAATTTGACTCAGTGCACTTCGGTCCCTTTATTACGTCGTGCGTTCGCCGAAAGGGCGGGCGGGCGTACGTTTGCGCGGCGGCTTCCGGCGAGATTTTTGCCAGGCATCGACGTCGTTCCGCAAACAATCTCGTCCCTTCTGGTTACGTCGAGCATCGGAGCTCGAAACGATCCCGTCCGCCCTTTCTCTCCCTTTCGCGTCCCTCCCAAACACAACTGACGTCTGCGGATCAAAGTACCCCGCCGTCGGCCGGCTCAAAGCCGGCTCTAGTTAGAACGGTCAACAACGGCCATCAGAGATTCGTCCGGGAGCGTTTAAGGGAATTTAACATCGATAATTGGCCGCGAAGGATGATGGGATAGGAGAGAGAGAGAGAGCGGTCAAGGGTTCCCGAGGATTCACGTTCGCGGAGAAGCTCTCCCGACGTTTGCTCGCGACACCTCGATGTTTGCGGAGGGGCGACTTTTAAGAAAACGGAACGGCGACCTGAAAACGGCGCCGCCGGTAATGAAACTCAAATATTTTTAAGCAGGCACAGAAAGCTGGGGACGCGTAGCTACGTAACGCGTCCCGAGGACGGCCGCGGCGCGCATAGTAAATGGATCGACCAATATTTGCGGGCTTTTGGCAAACAATCAAACAAACAGAACCTGTACGCCATGTTCGAACTAAATGTTAGTTAGCGCAAGTCAGGTGTGTGTCATTTCCATTAGTAGTGGTCGTGATTGTCTGGTCCATCGGCCGTCGCCATGCAACGAGTACACGTCGTTACACTGTATGCCCAACTGCTTCCGCCTTTCCTACTTCCTACGCCGGCGGACGTTTATTTCTTGAAGGACCTACGTGCCTTTATCGATTCGGCAAATCGTTCGAATTCGGCCAAGCCCCCTGTTATTTTAGCCCAACTTTCCACGCGTACCGTTACATCGCCCCCGTATAAATTACCATCCCGAATCGAGCTCAAATATTTATCCCAAGCAGTTGGCATAATCGCGGACCATGGATGCGGCCTGGCAACGCGCAATGAATGCTGACGATGGCTTCGTTTCAGCGTTTTTTGTAAATCGAGAGAATTTTACTTACCGCCGCCAGCCGCAAACGAACGAAAACCGCGGACCTTATTGATTCAGTTTATACTCGGCGGCGTTCGCTTGTTATTTCAATTGATGGAACGAGAATGTGGCTACTCTCCGACCCCTCCGCCCCGTTCTTTCGCCCTTGTCTCATTCCAGAAAACCAGTAAACCATGCCGCCAGCCCTGGACCTAACTCAATTTTCATATGCATGCTCCCGGCTTTTTGGAAAACATCCAGTGGACTCCCGACTGACCCCACGCAACATTCGTTCTAATAACATCGCTCTAATTAGTCACTATGCGTCCAAAGTTGCCCGACCGTCCGCCTCTCTGCTTATTGCCCGCGTTAATCATTCTGCCGGGAACAGAAAAAAAAAGGGACTACGTCGCCGCTCGTCAGACGACAGACCGCCAATGTCGATCGACGAAACGACGAGACGCAAAACTTCCAGCTAAATTCGACTGCGCGCAGCGTGCGTTGCGCAGATTCGATCGTCATCGGCACCGGGGAGAAAGATGCTTTAATGTACTTACAATTAGTCGACCGACAGAAGACTCTCCGTTTTCGACGAACAGCGGCCGATCGCAAATGGGAGTCGCGAAAGTTTCCATCGACGACGGGCATGTCCAACCAGATGGTTTTCAGCGTAAAATCGGCGCGCGAAGGTTACGAGGGACCGATGCGATGCGCTGGCAAGGGGATGACGAAGGGTGGGACGGTGGCGGCGAATTACGACAGGAGGCAGTTCGACTGCGAGCGGGGTGCGGAAGAATCGGGGTGAGGGTTGGCCGAGGGGGTTGGAAAGGGGGGAGAAAGAGAGAGAGACAGTCGCCAACCTCCGCTCTCGTTTTACGTATTTACGGCGGGTACACACTGCCGCGTATAAGCCACGTAACTCATCGTCTGTGACCCATATCCAACTAATTTTCAGATAATTAATATTTCAGTCGCGGCTTTGTTACGCGCGAGTTAATTTCGATTTGGCCACGTTTCAGTTTCCTGCAGTCCTCTGCTAGCTCGCCGCGACCCTCGCCCCTCGCCCCCGCGCGCACCCCTTGCTCTCAACCCCTGCTCTTCCCGCCGCCGCGCAGTCCTCCGCATCCCTGCTCCATCCCGACCAAACCACCCCCGTCTCTCGCCCCTCGCCCGACGCCTCCACCCTTTCCCCTCGGTTAAGCCGTTTCCCGTGAAAAGCGCCGGCCAACCAGCCGTGTGCATTCGTACGCGAAGTGCGTGCATAATTTATTTTCACCGTGCTTTCGCTGCAAACCCCAAACGAAGCGGCCGTCCTGGAGCGGCCGTTGTCCGGCGGATTCGAAATTCGCCTATCGACATCGGCCTCTTAACAAGCCGCCGATATCGCGCGTCACGATGGCCTCCCTATTCTGCTGTATTTTTGTCCGCTCGTGGGCAGTCGTTATTGGGCATGGTCGCGTTTAGCGTCGAGCGGATTTGCCGACAGCGGGCGTGTCAATGTTTTAGGAATGAAGGCTGTGTACAGGATTAGCCCGAATTTTGGCCCATCCGGCGCGTAATGTCCTAATTCGATCGATATGAGGAGGAAATTGTGGGGAGCGAGGGTTGGCGGAGGCGAGGGGTGCGCTCGGCAAAATGTGCGGTCCGGATTTTTGTTTGCACTCGCGAACGATTACCGGATTCTGGCTCGAGCACGCTGCTGGCGTGCCACGACGAATGTTAAATATACTGTGAAAACAGTGGGATATACGGTAGGCGTACACATCATATCGTAGTCGGATCGCTAATGTCACTTGGAGTCTGATCAGCCGCCGCCACACACTACGGACATATATTTCGCGAAATATACGTGACTGACATTTGTATGAGGACGTGAGCTTTCATTTTTACCGCTCCGCGCACTGCTCTGTATTCCGTAGAATATCAGATTTCCACCTGCATTACCTAAATGAATCACGTATCATTCGTAAAAATTTTAGAAATATCGCCGACGCACGCTCGCATGTGTATTTATAATTCTGTCACATTTCTTGCGTTACTTTAATGGCCGGCGTCGCTCGGAAAAATACGAGCAGTTGGGAATTTATCGTCGAAAAACACGAGCGGCAGCGTAATCATCCGTTCCGTATAGATTTCACGTTTTTTTTTTTCCTCGCTAAACCCGGCACACGGCTGCGAGAAAAGATAACGGACGGCAGCGTTCTTAGCGATTGAACGGAAATTACAGGGAAATATCGATGAATGGCGAAATCACACGTCGAGGCTTTGTGTCGGATTGATCGGTGACATCAATGGAGCGTGGCTCGGTGGCCTGGTCGACGTGTACCGTTTATAATTATTATTACTACGCTAATTGAAATGCAAGCGCTCAGCTATTGACAATCGACTGATTAACGATTTAAGCTCATTGTTTAAGTGTGGATAAAGCCTCGGTCGCCTACAGCGGAAGCTCGTTATTCTAAGCCAACGTCGCTCCCGCGCACATTCGATTTAACAAACACGCGGGCAATTATTCGTGAACAAGTAGCAGACGTGGCGCGAGAACAATAGCCTGTCCCTGTTACAATTTCCGAAGCGAAAAAGCCCGCGGACAAGTGGCGCTCGCCGCTGCTCCGTCCGATCGCAGCTGAATAATATTTCGGGGCGTCGGGGATAAATAAAGTCGGCCACGCAGACTCGCGGATACGTTTTATGGTCATTCGAACGGGATCCGGAGAATCTTCGAGGGACGATTTATTCGGTAACCGGCATAACCGCAAAATTCATTCCATTCTTACATCGCGAAATCCGCGCTCGTCGTGCCCCGAAAATATTCAAAGAATAGAGAGTAACTCTTTCTCTCTCTCTCCGTCTCTCTCCTCCCTCTCCGACGGTTGATGGTTCAGGATTGGGTTGGGAGTCTTCGCGTCACCAGGAAATGGCGATCGTTTCCTTTCCATGGCCTCCCCGCCGTCCCTCGTCCCGCCGAGGGTTTAACTACGCAGTGTTTCTCAACCTCGCGTCGCCTGTCCTCGCGACGTGGCCGGAAATGAAGGCGAAGCAAATCGAACGTCTGCCGCGGCGGCTATCTGCCCTCCGAATGTTCTACGAATATATTATCGAGAAGAATTTGCTGCTACCTTGCCTCTGGAACGACTTACGACCGGCAACGAAATATTCCTGCCAGAAGCGGCGTCAATATTGCGCCGACATCGAAAGTGATAACACCGAGGGTGGTGCACGTAAATTCCGCGCATACATGCATGCATACGTACGTACGTACGGTACGTGCACCGGCGTGCTCGGCACTACTGGGTACTTTGCTCACCAACGAGAGACACTTGAGCCGCCGTAGACGTGGGCGGCCATGAATAAATCCAAATGCACGACACCTACAGTGGAGAAGGTGCATCCACAGAGCTAAGGTATTCGCATCTTTGCCCACGTCGATATTGCATATCGGGCCACAATTTCCCAGATCATTACACAGCGGCGAACGACGTGGAGGAAGTTGCAGGGCGAGCGGAAGAGAGAGAGAGAGAAAAACAGAACTGTAGACGGACGAAGGGATAGAGTTTCGACTTAAATCATGCAATCGCGGCCATCACCGCGACTGTCTTCCCAAGTATTCTCTGTCTCCAACAGACCGGACGTCGAGGGAAAAAGGGGGTAAAGAAGCGAAAAGTACGATCGTGGGGAGAGCAGTGAGACACGAAAGCAGGGAGCGCAGAGAAAGGGCGCATTCAGGGGACTACGTGTCGCGGAATTTAAACGTCTGCTTAGTGCGCATTGTGCATCCCGCTCTCCCAGCGGATCATCCTCATCTCCGTGTGTACGTACGGCGCGCCGATACACAATCAGCAATGTTGACGCGTTTAATGTGTACACGCTTCCACGTGGATTCGTATTATTCCCCTATTTGTATACACGACGTGCGGAAGCGCCATCAATTGAACGACGCTCGCAGCGAGCCACGAGTGTTTCGCGAGGGAGTTTGGTGGGGGAAAAATGGAAGGGCGTGACGCAAGTTCAAGGGTACGGCGATACACGGGATCTGCGATAAAAGCGCGGGTCGAGTGTCATGCGACGGTATAAAGTAGCTTCGCCAGGCCGGCTTTATCCCCGCGATCGGCGAGATGCGCCGATAGAACTCGCCTGTGCTCCTGCTTCGAGACGTTTTAGTGTAGACGTCTTTGCCTGCGCACGGCTGTTAACTCGTTTGCACGTCGTCGAGACCCTCCATCCGTCGCTTTCTGTCTCGTTCGAGGGATCGCGTCGAAGTGACGCGCGAATGCCATTTGCATCGTGGTATAATGCTTGCGTAGCGGACGCCGAAGCGCAAAAGTCAGCGTATTCATGAGCATCCGATCAGCTGATTCTCGCAATTCCTATCGGAACGTATCACCGTCCGCAGGCCATGCTCGTGATCGTTACTCGGCGGAGAAGGGTGAGTGAGAAAGAAGGATAGGAGAAGAAAACGGCGAGTGGAAAGACAGAGAGAGAGAGAGAGAGAGTAAGATTGGATCCCACGGTTGGTTCGAATTCGTACTAGTCCAGAAAAATCGTGGGCCACCGTTCCGTCTTACTCAGCAGACATCTCGAGCGCTCGCTTCGAAAGTATAAGTCGATAGAGGTACGTACCCCGATAGAGGCTACGTATTATCGAGAAGGGAATGCGATCGAACGTTCGAGTCAAAGTTTGAGGAAACGAGCGAACTGCCCCTTCAATGGGCCAAGGGTTCCGAGTCTTGACAATCTCAAAAAATCGTCGAGTACCATCGTCGGAGGAGTGGTGACGAAAAATTGAGGAACTTCAGGTCGGGCTCAATAATATTTTCTATCCCAACGGCGGCGGCCGGGTCGCTAGTGGCTAATGTTGAAAAAAGGGGACAAAGGCGATCGCGCATCGATGAGCGTAACGAACAGAGGAACTATCCGCAAGGGAGGATAATCAACTGCCAATTAGTGCTTAAAGAAACCATAAGCTATCCTCAAGACAGCACCCCGATTCCCTTGGCTAATAACGAAGAAATAGATGAGAGCACGTCAGAGGCTCTGTCAATTGAGAAGTGAGTCGGGTAGGGGGAAGATAAGAGAGAAATGTTATTCTCGAGGGTCCAATGCCGTAATTAACCATGAGCCGACGAATGCAAAGTCCTCGGCGGTCGTCTCTGCGGCATCGACTCACCGGCAAAGAGAGTAAGAAATCAGATGACGGGATGGGCTTCAATCTGTACGGATCCGTCTAATTTACCTTATTCCCGTTTTTCGGGCGTGCCTTTTCGTACACGGATACGGAACGTAACGACCGATCGAGACGCGGCGTCGACAAGGCAGGACAATCAGGCTCCAATTAACGCTTCTACAAAAGATATAACCATGGAAAGCGAGCGAGTCCTAGCTGGGCAACTGGAGAATCGTGAGACAGAACCATCGACGAAGTACGAAGCGGACCATCACTCTCAGGAGTCCAATACCGTAATTAAGCGCGAGTCGATGAATGCGGAATCCTCGTCGGTAGAGTGGAGACGGTGAGAAAAGGGCAAAGATCGAAGAGGTAAGGAAAGAGAGCGGGCCGATGGAAGGGCTTGAGTTTGCACAAATCAGACTAACTTAGCTTAGCGCCGTGTCCGGGCGAGCGCCGACTTCGAAACCCGGAACAGCCAATTCCCGACGGGTCGCCGTCTGCTGCGGGCCGTCTCCGTCAGCTCCCAATAAGCCGAAAGATGGGAGCAAATATTGGCGGGCGGGGGTGCTTCCCGGGGGTGAATGCAAAGAGCGTCGGGCGGCAAAAGGATGAGGAAGAAACGCGCCGGCCGAATCGCTTAGCTTGTATTACGAAAGACGAAGAGCCGAGCAGATCTCGGGCCAGGGGGGGGGTGAAGGTGGAAGAGATAGGACGCTGGCGACGCGAAAGAAGTTGAGGGAGCAGGAGGGAGCATGGCAGGAGGCGTCCCTCCAGGGATGAAGGGGGCTAGAAAAAGAGGAGGACACTCCCTGTGCGAGGCGAGAGAGGAGCGGACAAACGGATGTGGAGAGAGGAAGGCGTCGAGTGCGCTTATTTGTCTTGACACGAATTTATTTTCCCGTCCGAAGGAACTCGGGATGACGCGGCCGTCCCTTGCCCGCGTCCCGTGGGATACTTATCCCACTTTGTTATGTCACTGGGTCCCACGGTGACGAGGACGCGGCGCGTCATCCTGAGAGCCCGGCCCAGGAGCAATCCTCCGGACGGCTTTTCCAATCGACGATCAACGGAGCGGGAATAACGAAATCGGATCACAAAAGAAGTGTCGATGAAAGTTTTCATCGTCGCACCCGCGACGGACACGACCCCTCGGAGGCGGAGGAGGGCGGAGAGACTGTCCTCGCAAATCAAATACAGGGCCGCGGGATAAAACTAGCGGGGGTGGCTTCCTGGATAGAGCGGCGATTTTTATCGGCGCGGAAACAAAACGATGTGGGGAAGAGGAACGATAGGAATCTATATGCGGAGGCCGCGGACCGTCGGCGGATTAACGGCGGCTCTGCTACAAATTGATGGGCACCGCTGGGCGGTATTTATCGAATTACACAATAATTGAGGGAAATAATCTAGCGTGGTGCATCGACACAGAAAGTCAAAGCTTTGTGCGGCGGGGTAATAACGTTATCCATGCGAGTATCCGAGTGGAGAGGATAGCAGCGCGAGGGTAGGGGGGGGTGGGAGGAGGACAAAGAGGATCGGGAAGGGGATGAAGAGGGTGCCTGTTTAGTTGGTAGAGCGGTAGTAAACGAAAGAGGGCGATGCGGGAGGGGTGGGGGGTGGGGTGAGCGCAGGATTGCATAGGGTAGCAAGTGTGTCTCACCCCCTCGCGCGTTACCCGTATCCACGAGCGTGTAGAGATACGTGTCCAAACACGTGTGTGCACATTATTTATTGCTCGTGTGCGGTGTTTGTATCTCGCTCGGCTCTTCGGAAATCCCATGTTTATTTGCGGTCAACTACTCGCCCTCCCGCCCCCTCTCGACGTTCTCCACGCGCTTCTAGGCTCCCGGCTATTCCTAAGCCGGGGCACCTCGTGTGAAATGATCAATGAGATTCCGGCATTGTTGGAAAGAATCCGCGGAAAGAGCCGACTCTTGGTCGGCGCATTATTCCCGCCGCTAATCGCGTATAATGAGCCCGAGCCGTTCGATAATCTTCAAACATTTCGCCGATAAACGTGACTCGTATAGCCGACCAGAAATTATTCATCGATTCCCTTTGCCGGGCGGAAAGAGGTTGCGATAGTTTTGCAGCGGCTACATTTCACATTTTTACCGTAAGCGAAAATGCACTAGCTTCGGCTAAAGTAGCACAACTTCAAACGAACTGCCTAAAGATAACCTTCCTTTTGCCCGGGGGCGTCCACGTACCAGCAGTATTTTCAGAACGACGAAAAGGGCCGTATTTCAGATTTCCTGGAGCGCAAGCGAGGCGGAAAAGGCCGGCCAGTACATTTTCCGCAACTTTCGACCCGAATCTCTCAATAGACGTGGTCGGCGGTACTCGTCAGGATCGATTGGCGGATCGTGCCCGTTTTCTCAACAACTGTCAACTTTTCAACGCTCGCGCACGCCTTTCCGTCTCTTATTGCACGCCGGCGCGCGGCTAACAGAGAGGGAGAGGGAGGCTGGTCCGAAATAAGATAGGAGAATCCGGGCGACTAATTACCGCACAAACTACCCGTTATCGTTCGATCCTGCGTGAAATTTCGATCAGATAATCCGAAGTTCGTAGGCAGCGCGAGGGGTCGAAAGGCTCGCTCGAAATTCGACGTAGACGTCGTCGGGAACGGTCGTGTCGCCTTAATTAAGACTCACTCGTGCTCGATCTGGACACCTAGATTTGGGACAGCGTCGTGCGTGGTACAGCCACACGGGGATTGCGGGGGTGTGTATACGGAATGGGTGGCGGTAAGTGTGTGCGAAGGGGCCGGCAAGAGGGCGAGCTGCCGGCAGTTGTATACCTATAGAGGTGGATTGAGTCGGCCGGAAGATGGCACGAAGGCAAGTCTGTCTCGTGCACACAGACACACTCTCGCGCGGGAGGAAAATCGAGAGACGGGAATGTTGCACCAGGTTGGTCGTGTGAGATCGGAGAACAGAGGAGGGTTTCTCTCGGCTGGTTAGAATATGTGAGGCCATCGAGTATGCCGCTCACGTGCCCCTAACTGCCACGCTGTGTCTGTTCTCTAGCCCGGAGCGTAGAGCGCATTGTGAGTTATACTTTAGGCCTCCCTCGCTACCCTTCCGTCACGAGCCACCCCTTCGCCGGCCCCTGCCTCCCCGCAACGCTCGTACTTGCAACGTGTTCGTATAGTCGCAACCGCCCCTCGCGAACTGCGAGCGCGGTGTCTATCGAGTTTCCCTCCTCTCGTTCGTCGTCGCGTGCTCGGCCAACAACGGCCCGGTAAACATGCGACGAGGCGAGAATCCGAGATACGTCGCGGACGAGACGGGGATGAGGCGTGATCGCGCGCGGATAAGAGTCGTAATTCGAGCGAGATAAAGGAAGCGAGGAGAGGGTAGGGGCGGCCGAGGGTGGGGAGCAAATTATCTTCCGCGCACGTTCGGTATCGGCTTTGAAATATTCAACTTCGTTCCGGCGAGAACGAGATCCCGTGGCGCTTTGTGCCGCCTACGTGCGGCGCAGAATCATCAAGCCGTCGAGTGGGTTAAGCAAACGCGCGCGCGGCGGCGTTCGTGCCTTTGTTTTCAGTCGGCTCCTCTCTACAATAAATGCCGTTCCTGTTTTTCTTTTCCGCTGGCGCTCGCGAAATGACGAGAAGCTTGATACGCTGGCGGCGTGTAAACGTTGATTCTTCGTCCATTATTTCTGTCAGGCGCGCGCGCGCCTGTCCGTCGTGCTGGCGAGCAAAAAGGACGGCATTAGTTGGTAACGGAGCGCGGCTTCCGGCGGTGTGCAGTTATGCGTGCCAAGTAATTTAATCGTTCCGTTCGCGTAGTAGAAAAAATTCCGAACGTTTTGTAGCTCGCCGCCACGGTGCAGCTGAAAATATGTAAAACCGAGCGTGCGCGCGGCTACGGAGCGACGAGTACGGGCCACGAAACCTATTGTACGTACAATGGTGTACGTACGCTCGCCACTCTCTCCGGTACACAGCCGCCTGACCCGGCCGACATGGCTTTATTAACGCTTCTTTTACGAGGACGGGAGATAAATTCGTTTAATGGCCGGGTAAAATACTCGCCGGCGCAACTCGTTCTTTTCCTCGCGGTTTATTAACGAAATACAATTACGGCATAATGAGAGACACAGTCGTCCCCCTGGCCACGCTCACTTCCACGTTCACGCGATTCCCGACTCTTTCCCGCCCCGTCCCTCCTCTATCTCCGCCCGGCTTAACGGAGATCTAATGTACACACGCCGAAAATTATTTCTTCCTCAATTAATCCCGCCTTCCGCGCGAACGCCTCGGGCGGTTAAACAAGAAGGCGATAAGTACGGACCGATAATTCTGCGCGGTGTATCGCGAGAGGAAACACAATCCGCCCCCGACCCTTCCGAAGCCGGCGCTGCGGCCGACTTAATAATGCAACCTTGAACGCAGTCACGACTTAATGCCCGGCGAGCATGATAATCTGTACTAAGTAACGATAACAACAGAAGCATCGCGCCACATCTCTTGTCCGCGTGCCCGTTCGTTAGCCGTGGAATTATTTCTTTCTACCCTCTCCCTTTCTCTCTCTCTCTCTTCCTCCCTTACACCGAGCCGCACCGGTCACGATCGCGAAAAACTTTATTTAATGCATGACGTCACGCGACCGCGCGAGCATACGTGTGCGCACTCGCGCACAGGCATACGCACGTACCGTGCGCGTGTCAGACGCACACAAACCGGCCGGACGATAGGTGGCACTTTAATGCGCCGCACACGCGTTCTCCTTTCTTCCGTCGGCCTGTCTTTCGCTCCCGCCATTTTTCCTCGGCCGCTCCAAATATACACGAGCGACAATTAGCCGACGGCAGCTCGGCCGCGCGGAAGCCCCGCGACGTACATCCGAGTCTTCTAACCGCCGCATTGATAGGCCCCGCGGCTGACGCTTACAGCGGGCTTTACAAGAGAATCGCATTAAGTTTTAGCCGCGACGCGATTCATAATGCCATTATGAGCCCTCGCGCGAAGACGAAGGAGCCAGCGGCCGATGGGCCGCTTTGTTTGCCGGCGAGCCGAGCGATTCGCGCGTTCAGCCGGCTGCGAGAGTGCCGCACAAAAGGCACAGCGCCCTTTCTCCACGGCCTGTAAAATCCGTATCAATTTAGCCCGCGGCCGCCGAACTCGAAGCGACGCGCGAAAGTCGAGCGCGGATCGTTAAGAGCGGCCGACTTCGAGGCGATACATTCTCACGTTTCGCTCGCTCCCACAGGCGCCGAACAAAGATAAATCTGACGCGTCCTCGTGCGAACTATTTCACGTCCCACACTCGCGCGTCCGCACCTTCGGTCCCGTCCACCGGCGTCATTTATTCATCAAAACGTCTCGAAGCGGGCATCCGAATCCCATCCACGTTTCCGCTGCCGCAGAAAATTCTGGATCGAAGTGTCGGCGACCGGGCGGAGTCGGGAGACGAAGGGGGCGGACACTGGGAACGGGGTGATGGAGGTCCGAACAGGGAAGCATGTCAAAAGTTCGTTCATCGAGAACCATCCGCGCCTACGTATATACGAACGTCGCTGGTACACGCGGAGAGCACCCTCCCTCGCGCGCAGCTAGAGTATTCGGCCTCGCATTTAAATCCACCGCGGAATGGCGCGATGTTTGCCCGTGGACTGTAACCGCGGGGCAGGAAGCGGGGCGGGGTGGGGGCTCGAAAATTATACAAAACTATTTAAATAGAAGCGTATATGGATTAACGGGCGCGTACGTACGTACCGGCCGCAACAGTTCTCTCGCATTTTTTCCCTCCCCCCCTCTTCCGCTCTTCCTCTCTTCCTCTCTCGCCCCGCTAAATCCATCAATGTGAAATGCAGGCAGGAAACGCGCTTGACCGATGGAAGGACGGGGTGGAAAGGGTGAGTGGGGGAGGGCGGCGGCGAGAGGTAGGCCGAGAGAAGGGTTCGAACGGACGAGAAAGGGAGCGGGATGCCAGTGGAGGTGTACGCCTAGTGGATGCAGAAGCGAGAGGGCGAGGGGAGGGTTGACGGGCGGGGTGAGGTATGGGGTTGGTTGTTGGTTCGGCGTTTGCAGGTACGAAGGAAGGGTAGGAGGGTACGGTAGTCGGCAGAGGCAGAGGCACAGGCAGAACCGGGCAGAGCCAGGCAGGCAAGCAGAGGCCTTCACTATAGAATGCATTGAATCGCGCCGAAATAAAAACAGCCTTTTCAATGTTTTATATACAAGACTACACCATCGCCGACCGCGACCACCCCCGTTTCAGCCAGCCACCCCTTTCAGCCGCCCTCTGCCTCTCGTGTGCGAATCTCGCGCACCCTGCCTCCCACCCCCTCCACCCCCTCCTGCTCAGGCACCGTTGCCGCGTTATCAAACCGCCAACCTTATACCAACGAGGCCGACCTCCTTTTTTTCTCATCTCTCTCTCCTTTCTACCGGTGCTCATTTTTTTTTTTCTAACAGCACGGACGCGCGCACTTTGCCCGCACGCGGTACCCGCCGCGTGTTGCGCTTTAATTAATCGGACTCCAGCCGGGAGAGCTCGGAAGGGAGCGAAATCGGCCGGCGGGTTGCGGACGGAGAAAAAGAGAGGCCGGAAGAGGGAACGGCGGGATACGTCTATCGACCGTTCGCCCGTTTTTCCCGCTCAGCGGCCGACAATTCCGAGCGGATCGAGTTGATCGAGGAACAGAAGCGTAGCTGAGATAGTGCCGGGAATAAGCTGGAAATGTGAACGACTGGCCGCGGGTCTGAGTCCGGAATACGGGGGAAGTTCTAAATTTTGTCTTTTGCTCGCTGAACTCTTAATAGTTCCGAAGATATGCCGACTTTTTTCGGGGCGAGGGAGACTGCTTTTGCGTGGTTTATTGACGTTTGTCACGAATGAAGAACGTTGAAATCTTAAAAGGAAACTGATATTAACTTGTAGTCTGGCGTCGGTACTTTTGACGTGAAAGGGCCATTGCAAAATTCGGAATTTGTTGAAGGATACGCCTTGCCGTTTAGGCAGAAAAATAAATGTACGTTATGTTGCTAGCCACTTTGAAGATTCAAAGGTGGTCAGAAGAAATGTAAAAAAACCGCAGAGAGAAATCCAAAAGTCGCGTTAGTCATGGAAATACGGCTAAAAATTTGTTGCAGTCACCGATTACGATGAAAATAGGCATTTTTTTCAAGTTTTTGGGAAGGTTATTGTTAAATTTGCGCAAAAACATGTATGAGCTAAAATTTCCTTAATTAATTACTTGCAAAACTCGATTGATATTAATCCACCGGGAACTGAGTTACAGACCTTTTGACGCATGCATGCATTCGTTACACGTGCAATACACATAGTTGAATTTTTTAATAAAAGTTGTAATTCTATTTTAATGACTGAACAATTCTGTCCATTGTACATCAAAGCATGAACCCGTCGCTTTGCAGTCCAACTTTGGGTCACACCTTTTTGCCATTTTTCGTTTTCAAAATGTACGTCAATTTAAACGTTACGTACATCCAATACAGCCTACTTTACGGATACCAAGCAATGTCAGTCATTATCATAGAGAACTGAAAAATAATACACCTTTTTCATCAGACCTTTCGCAGTCTTCGGTGATAATAATAAACTGAGTAAAACATCACCGACTTTTAAGTGACACGCCTCCAACTGAAACTGTGCCTGCTAACCGTTTTTGGGTGACGTACTCTCATCTCCGAAAAGAATGTGTCACCCATTTTTGTTCAACGCGGCGTGCAATGTGTTAATGGCATAGAGACGCGAGTAGCGGCTCGACGTGAAAGCGACAGACCACTTCGAAGCTGTAAATACTCTCTTCTTCCCTCGTTCTCTCTCTGGAAATTACGGAGAACGTCCATGAAGGGAGAAAGAAAAAGGAAAACAGACAGAGAGAGAGAGAGAGAGTTCCCCGCGATAGGTTATGCTCACTGACAGAACCAATGGTGCAAGCGTTTAAACTTGCATTATTTACTTTAAATTTCATTCAACCTCGGTTCGTTTCGCCCCTTCTCTCCGCATCTCCATCTTCCTCCTCCCATTTCTCTCCGTCTCTCTTCCCATCCACCTCCCTCTCTCTTTCTCTCTCTCTCTCTCATCCCGCAAACACACAACTACCAATGCCGCCTGCTTTCATCTCACACTTCTCCATCTCCCACACCACCTGGCTCTGCGGAAAGTTCCACAGGGTACAGTTTGTCACCGACCCTCGTAGGTTAGGTTGGCAGGTGCGCCGGCGTAGGTATGGACCGCGGGCCGCGATTAATGGAAAGCGGCATAAGCTCGCCTGATTTCTCTGTCCTACCCGCTAATGACCTCGAACTCTGTCAGGGGACGACGAAAGATCTTCGTTTCACTCGTTAACACGACCGGGAGGAGATAGGGAGCTGCGAGCGGATAGAGGGACTCAGGGACTCGCGGAGGGTCGTCGCCTCGTCAAGGGGAGACTTCCTGAGGAGCCCTTCGCTCGCGGTTCCAAACAAGGTTGTTCGATTCTTCAAGAAATTGATTCTTCACAATCCGATTGTTTTTCAGAGCCCATTCTTTTACGATCAATTTTTTTTATTCCAACTTTTTACCTCCGGCCAAACTGTCAGGGTAGCTAGCGGACAGATAGAAATCTAACTAGCGTCGTTCCGCCTATGGCGATGACCGTAACTGAGAAATAAATTTTAACGATACGCGGAGCGGCGCGCTGGTTAAAATTTTATCTGCTAGCCAACCACCTGATAGTTTACCCAGAGATGGAAACAATCGTCCCCGAGAATCCGCAGCATTTATTAATCTCGAACTCGATTCTCTGCCAGAACCTCCCTAGCCCGAATCCACCATTTCCACCGTCCACCCACCGCACCCTATTCTCTCCCACGATTCCGCCGATCGGCGTAGACGCGAGGAGTCGATGTGTCAGGGACGCCGAGAAGGGAGTCGGAGCGAGCGTGGCGGCACAAAGCTCACGCGTCGACGTAAAGTATCGATCAACAACCTCGGATATTTCATCCCCACCGATAATTCACATCGCTCCGGCACATTTCGCGCGATGAATACGCCGCGGCGCGGCCGGCGTGCCGATGTAACGAGAATCCATCGGCACTCGGGGTGCATGCACAAA
The DNA here is from genome assembly GCA_963942575.1 of Priocnemis perturbator. Taxonomy (NCBI): domain Eukaryota; kingdom Metazoa; phylum Arthropoda; class Insecta; order Hymenoptera; family Pompilidae; genus Priocnemis; species Priocnemis perturbator. Next base: position 14,312,670 of record OZ012643.1, on the reverse strand, counting down.
CAGCGCGGTATTTACAAGGAAGCGGGAGCCTCTCGACAGAGCCGACGACGACGTCGGGAATATTGATATTCCTTCCGCGACGACTTTTAAATAGATCGCGAACGAATGCACTTGCCTTGGGAGGATGTTTTTCGACGACACGCCGCGTTAAGTCGCGCGGCCGCGAAGAAAAGGAGCGGACGAGAAATTGCGGGGGGTAGAGTGAGGGTGGAGGCGGGCGCAAATGCGATTCGCCGGAAAGAGCCTCGCTTTCGAAAATGGAATTCATCGAGGGCCGCGCTCGAGAGCAATCCGGCCGCGATAGGCAGGGCGCGTTGTACGGCGCACAGTGCCGATGGTGTCAGTTTTCTCCCTGGATCACCGTAGGCGGCCGTGCAATGCGTTCGGTCGTTTGATAGATTCAGATTAGCTGCGGATTAGCCGCGGATTAAATCCGACTTAGGTACATGGCTTTGGCCGGCGCCGGCCGCCTGCATATGGACATTGGGAATGGACAGACCGCGGTGGAATATGCGTCACGGGGTGGACGCGCTATAGTCTCCGCAAACATGGGAATATGGAGCGGCGTGGGTAGCTGGAAAAACGATCGGCGCTAGGCGGGCCGCGCTGAAAATTGTAGAGAATAAAGCGGCCGACGAGCCGACAGCGTCCGGAATCCGGCCTGGAATACGGCCGCCTGGCTGGCAATGGTGATTATCAGGAGAGCTGGCTACACGGCAGGGGCGTCATTCGGACGGTATACAAGATCGCGACACGGTACCCAATTATAGATATCCTCGGCAGCGAAGTTCGAGGCTCGGCCGCGAGCCTACGGCTCGTTCGCCGGTAACCCGACGCGCATACTATTAACCCGGAATTGATTAATGCTTCTCCGAAGATACGTGCGGACGATAGGGCTTCGTATATCCCCGGACGCTTTCTCGCGCGCGCGCGCGCGCTCCACCCGCCGCTAATTTATGTCCTCGATCGACGTGCACCTAATGACGATGCGATAATCAGTTACAATTGGGATTAATTTCGGACGAACCGGTCTCCGCGATAAATCGAATCTTTTCGCTGATCGCGTTCCCACGCCCGAGAGAGATCTATCGCCCACGTCCTCGATATCCGTTCTTCTCGCTTCGGAGGAACGGACGAAATTCATCGTCCGGAGTACGTTTTCTTGGGACGTACGTGGAGGCAAATTATAGGTAGTCGCAAATACACGAAACTCATCGATCAATACCTTCGGCGAGGGGGGGAGGGGGGGGGGGGGGGCGACGAGGGTGACGGCGGAGAAGGCGGGAGGTGGAACAACAATAAAAGCATTATATAGTGTGATACTGCTTGATTGCCAAACTTGAGTGCTTTACTCGAACCAAGCCAAAACTTTCCTCCCCTCGTCGTGTTCCTTCAGCATCCCTCGTCGCCGCTTTCACCCCCACGGCCCCTCGTCACCCCCTCCTTTCGTCTCCACTCGCGCCTTACTGCCGCCGGTGGTTAGTTTTCGGATATGGGTAATAGTAATTCGTTTCAGTTTCGGCGCGTGAGCACAGTGGGGTGGGTTCCTAAATCATCAGATAATTACTTTGGTAATTAATTACAACTCTGTTGGGCCGTGGACCCACCAGCCACGCCAGTAGTAGTAAAGTAAAGGGAGAGAGCGTTCTCCACTAATAAACGAGCCGTCGACGTGCCCCTCTCTCCTGCCCTCCAACCCCCTCGCGCTTACACACCCTTAGACGCGGGCATACACGCGCGCGGAGCCGAGCTCTCCGGCCAACCCACTTTCCATTATTCTTCCTATTATAAATCACTCATCAACTTTTTTTACTCCACCCCTTCCACGGCCACCCCATTCGCCACCCCGCCCAACCCCGTGCGCCCGCGCTACCCTTTTTCGTGGCAGCAATGGCGACGCCGATCTCCCTGGGGAGAAGCGAATCTTTTGAGAAGCCTCGATACGAGAATGATCCTGGTTCCACGGATAACCATTATGCTCGCGACGTTACGTCGTCGCATCGATTTAGAGTGCTCTTCCAACGTCGGCGGCGGCGGCGGCGCCTTAACGACAACGACTCCCCAGATCTTCCGTTTGAAACGAAATCGTCCCCGTGAGTGCGAGCGTCTAAACGCGATAGCGCCCAATTTGAGGGAGCGCCATTGGGAGGGGGTGGAATACGTTCGGCGAAATCGTTCGGGCGTCGGATATCGTGTCGTCGTTCTAATACGCCTGAAATATGCTATAGTAAGAAATTGAATGGCGGGGATGGGAACGAGGGTCCTTTCAGAAGTACGCGTAATGAGTATGGGATCGAATTTCGTCCGCTCGCGTACGTAGCGGCACGCGTAATCGTCGGAGGGGCTAATCGACGCCAATTTCGGCCCGATCATTAGCGACGGTGGCAAAGTGGAATTTCCGGCGTGTCTTCGCGACGGGGAGCGAAAAGTTTAAGGGCTCGAGTCAATTCGCGGAGGGTCGAGAGCGTTAGCTCGTGAGGGATGAGAGGGCACGCCGGCACCGGAGCTAAGGGTAAGTTTGACAAACCCTACATGCGCGTCGCTGATCAATGCAACCAATCAGTCTTGTCGCGAAGACCCCGACATGACAGCGCGCCCATCTCGAACCCGCGCGCATAAGGGTGACACACACACACTCTCTCTCTCTCTCTATCTATCTATCTATCTATCTATCTATCCATCTCCGAGGCTTCTCTCTCGCGCCTCTCTTCCCATCCACGCTCACTCTGTCCTCAATTTCAGCCTTCCCCTTATCGACGAGCCACCATCTCCCGTTACGCAAACTTTTCTGATCGTTCCAGTTATCGAAGCTCGCTCGAAGAAGCGTCCGTGCGGCGAAAGCCTCTATCCGTTGTTATCGCCGCGAGCGCAGACTCCCTCCACCTCAAAGAGGCGGGATAGAGAGAGAAAGAGAGAGAGAGAGAGAATAAATTGCGAGCCATGCTCGACGTACGCGCCGGTGGGAAAATAATAGCAATTTATTATGCGGAAGATTGACGTATTACACGGCCGGCAGTCTGAACGGATAAAGTCGCCGAGGCCACGCCGCAGATGTGCGGCTGTTGCGGAGACGTGAAAGGGAGCGGTGCGAATCGAGCGTTTTGTGGAACTGACGCGCGTCGCCTTTCGCCGCGACGCAAAGCAGCTGCTAAGGAGCCAACGGTGTAACGTGAATATTGAGGTGTAACGTCGTCGACGTCGCTTTTGATCCGGCTTTCGGGCGGTACCGCCACGTTAAATTCCCCGTCGAGTTTGCTGGGAAGTTCAGCGCCGCCGCGACGGAAGCCCGACGGAGGCGCTCGGAATATTCTTCGAGCAGAGTCAGATTTTCGCGAGCCACCAACGACGGGCCCGACAACGGGGATGAATGCGGCGGCCAATGACTCTCCATCGCGATGAATAAATTGGCGGTCGAGTTTATCGGAATTCGGATTCGCCGCGAGGAGGAAGAAACTCGAAATCCATTCGGTTCGAAGTGGCGGAGAGCCGGTGCTCGGCGCGTGTCAGAAAACCCATGCCAATGGGGATAACGCCCTCTCGGAGGCGATAATGTTGCAAATTTATATTCCGAAGGCGATCGAGCAAAGCTGCTGAATGTGCACTCTTGGCCGCGACTGGGATGCCCTTCCCAGGCTGTTCCATCCAGTGCGCCCCGCCGAAACCACTTCTTCCTCGTCTACCACGTTCCGCCCCGACCATCGTCCGCCTCTTACCCCTCTTCCTCTTCTTCGACCTCTTCTCGCCGCCTCTCTCGGCCTGCCTTTCTTCTCTCCTTTCCATCCGCGCGCACCTCGAACCTCGACCACGTTCAACGGCTCCGCGTCAATCAACGATTGACAGCCAATTTTTCATACGACTCACTCCGTCGCCAGAATGATCCGGGAGAGGGGTCCCGGAGGACGGTAAAATTTTTTTCGTCCGCGACTTTTCACCTCGCGAACTTGTGGAAATGTTTGAAACACGGCCCTTCCACGCGCCCCACATTCAGCCCCGCCGTAATATGGCCATTTTAAACGAGTATCGGAAAACAAGATTTTTTTGTTGCGTCGAGCGTCGGCAGAGAGGCAGATTTTTAGCGGGAAGCGCATTTAATGGAGCCACTCATCGCTTTTACCCAGAACGCTTCGCGGTGTTCGGGCTAAACCGAACTGAAATATTCAGTTTAGTTCTGGTTGCAAAATCCATATTCGCTCGCAACTCGAAAGCATAGAATTTTATGCCATGCATGGAGTACTGTTTTTACAATAACCGGAGCGCCCTCGGTCCTCTTTCAACTTTTCTGGATTATACTCGACGATGGGGGGAACTATATTGCGCGTCGATTATTATACGCCAAATTCGCGACACACGCGGGAGAGGCCACCTCCCTCGTAACAGACGTCAAACGAAATTCGTTCGCGCGATGGCAAATAAAATTCGGCCGACGTGCCTTGAACGGGTGGACGCATTTTCGAAAGTTCGTTTTATCAATGTTAACCCCCCCGCGCGGCCCTGTCACGTCGCGTTCGACGAGACAACGCGGCCAGATGAGCGGAAGCAGTCATACATTCCGTTCCAAACATTTCCGAAATGCTACAGCGCGAAGGAAGCAGCATTGGCCGCCTTCGTCTGCCGGCGACAAGTGAAAGCGTTTTTTTCACGTCGCTCGCAGGGTTCGGAAAAGAAACGCGTCGACGGGCACGAGACAGGCCGCGTTTGTCAAACAAAACGGAAAAAAAGAAAGACGGCAAACTCACTCTCGCGACACCGGCTCGGGCCCATCGCAATAACGAATTGTCGCGACGGATTAATTTCGGCCTCGTTCACAGAGAGGGCGAGAACAAAAAATCACCCCCGCGAGCTGCGGCCGGACCGGAGGGTGGAGGTGAGACGCTTTTTATCCGCGGGAGCATTAACATAATGAGCGATTAATCACGCGAGTACGCGCCGCCGCCGTTTCCTCCGGAGAACCGGCGCGGCCCCGTGGGATTTCGGACGGGAGTAACGATTTGATGAGACAGAGAGAAAGCTGTCGCCGGATCGAGTCAGTAGTCCCCGCCGTGTTGTTCCCCCGAACGACGCTTAATGTCCGCAAAAGACCCGGCGGGCAAAAAGCGCGGGCGATAGTATTAGTCCATTTATTCGCGCCGCGATCGATACTGGCCAGAGATTTTTCAGGTTAAATCGCACCTGAACGGCTGGCCGCCTAAACGCCCACAGCGTCTTCGCGCTCGCTCGCCATTAAAAACGTACGATCATTGTTCATCGTCGCGTTCCACGGACCGCCGAGCCCTCGGCAACGAACAATCGTACAATTCATTAATATCGTTGTACGAAATTACGCTCCCGATAATGAATCGCGGCCGATGATAAACGACGTCTGTCCTCCGTTAAGGAAACTCTTTCCGCGCGCTGCGGGCGGTGGACGGGAGGGGTGGGAACCAATTTCCTTGACCGAGCATAAGCGCCATTTATCTCCATGCATCAGGCATCCGATGTAACAAGGAAGGCTTTTTGGCCAATCTTCGAAAGGAAAATCGTCGGCTCGAAGGTCTTCGCCTCCGCGACCCTCCTCTCTCACCCTCTCCACCGCTCTCTCTGTGCCCAGTTTCTGCCTTCATCCTTCTTCCATTCTGTCCGCGCACTGCTTAAGGCAGACTTCAGCGTCCGTGTGCAAAAAGCCTCCCTTCCCAATGCCTCCCTTGTCCCCCGTGGCCTCTGTCCTCCTCCCACCCTCCGCCACTCACACCACCCTTCCCAGCCGACGTCGATGCATCCGCACGACATCCCGCTAAGCGTCGTCCGCAAAAGCTGCCGACGGTGGTTTCCACGAGTTTTTAGCCGGCCTAGATCGATAGGAACGCCCGAACCAGTGTCGAAGGGGCGGTCGGTGGAACCGCGAGATGTGGGCGAAGGGGATGGGAGGTGAATGGGTTGAGAAGCGGTGGACGCCACTTTGTGCTGCATCGACATGAATTTGTATCCCTCCGGAGCTGGCCGGCCAGCGTTCTCACTTTTCTCCCGTCGCTCTCCCCCGGCGCGCTCTCTTCGCACACGTACGTGCATCGCATCGCTCTCTCTTCTTCTCTCACTGCCCTGGCTGTCGTCCCTCCCGAAAATGTCCCGCTGGCCACGCGGACCGGCCGTCAAGCAAAAATACGTCACGTCCGAGCGATCGAAAGAGCGAGCCGGCAGCCGGAATATCGAGTCGGGCTCCTTTCAGATCAAAACTGCCATCGGTTTAACGATTTTCGCTTTCGTCACTCACGCCTCACGCCTCACGCCCGCCGCGCGGCCGAATTTTGAAAGAGAGACCCTCGAAAGAGGCACGCTCGCGGCACGTTTGCGGTGTACGCCCGCAACACGTTCGCGGCACATTTTCTGCCCTCACTCCGGGCGCGTCACGATCCGGGCAAGTAATGCTGACGAAAACTCTATCGGGTGTCGAGCGAACGGCGCATCGTGTGACGCCTCGTATGACGCCTCCCGTGACGCCTCGGGATGAGATAAAAGCCCTGGCCAGCTCGGACTACTACTACGTATTCGGATGACATTCCGCAAATGCACGGGTGTCGTTTCGGTCCGCGGCACGGAACGCGAGCGAACGAAGCAATTACGGCGAGGCCTTTATCGGAATTTTACGACGCTCCTATACTTTTCTGTTACGCATTGGATTTTTACGATCCGACCGACCGACCTGTAATTCGTATTTCAGCGGCTGAAAACGGCCGCGCACTCCGCACTCGTCGCTCGTTCACCCTTTTCCACCCGCAACACGCCCCGTCGCCGCTTTTCATATCGCGCACGTCGCCGACGTGACACTCGCTCAACCCTGTAATCTCGATCCTCTCCTCGATAATCGTAAAAAGAGCGTTTCCCCACGCGCTGTCCCTTTTGCCGAGCGACGGACTCTCACGCGAAAGCTGTTAGAGTCGCGCGCGGTAAGGTGGACTCGAGTCGTGGTCGATACTCGACACCGGTCCCAACCACTGGCAAACATTTGCCCTGTAATCGACGTATGATCCGAGAATCGACCGGCAGCTCAGTCGCGGTTAATTCTTCGTGACCGATTACGCGATAATTGCTGGCCAGACGCGTATAAACTGTTGGCGTAGACCGTAAGGCTGGGGCCACAGGGGCGTTCAAAAAAGTACGTGCGTTATAACGTACTTTCAACGCTGCTGTGTCCTTTTAAACTAGAGTCACACGGGCGTTAAAAAGTACGCGCGTACAATCTACGTCGTAGCTCTATAGCTTTCATTAATTTCATTATTTTAGTTTGCGTATGAACATACTTTAGTATACGGAAATCTGCGCCACATGCTTGACGTACTGCGTACAATAAATGCGTCGACAAAGAGTAGTTCACGTGCGTAGGAACGCACGTTAATATCGAGGCCCGACGTTCGTCTCTGTTTTTACACAAATGATAATACATTTCTACACAAAACGTTCCGAACTACGCACGTACTCCTAACGCTCGCGTGGTCCCAGCCTAAGGCAGCCGCGAGCACAAACGTCGCGCTCGTTTAGAAGCACGGACCTACACGGTCAAAGAAAAGTTTCGAAAGAAGAAGCCGAAGGTGCCTCACCGCGGCCACCATCAACCACCGGACGCACCGTTGAAACAAAGTTAATACCTCGTCATCCCCATTTCTCCGCCGAGAGTATAATCACGAGAATCCACCCCCGTCCGTCGCACTGCCACCCGGCACCCCAACTTTCTCTATTACATCGCGACGTAAATATGTACCGCCCTTAATCGCGTCCCGCGAAACTTCGCCCTGGAAACGACCAGTCGGATCTATCGGTTTGTCACCCGGCAAGCGTCACTATTGTGCCCGACCGTTCTCCTTCCACACGATGCTTGCTTGCATGCGCGCGCGCGCGCTCGCACGCTGCCGTCTCTCCTCTCCCATCTCCACCCTTTTCCACCCCACCGAGGTGAACCTGTACTCATAGCCAGCCACGCTGGATACGTCGTATCCATAATGCGACGAGCTTAGCGCGCCCGTGTTAGGATCGTGCCAGTACAATCGGGCAGATTGAGGCTTAGAGCGACGGCAAACAGCATCAATTTGGCATCGCGCCACCACGCACGTTGATGGATACAGGATGGGCGCGTGTGTATAGGCCGTGCGCGATATAGATGTGCGCGGGGCACACGTGCGTGCGCGCACGCAGGGACGCGCCTCCGTGCAGACCATTTAATTAAGCTGATTCAATGCACACGCGATCGTGCCCGGGGACAGACGATCGTGGGAGGACGCTCGTTAACTCCCCTCGCGCCGACTTTCGCCGACGGCTCGCTGTTTTTCCGTTCTCAGAACCGTCGCCGCTCTGGGCGCAGCGGCGATGCTTTATGCAAGATATCGGTCGAGAGCGTCCGCCGCCGAATATTACGTCCGACTCCGCACTCCGCACTCCGCCCCACCCCGTCCGCCGCCATTTAATGACCAGCTTCCATTTATTTATCAATTTTAATGAACGGAATGGTCGAATTAGCCCGTACGCCGCTGCGCGCAATAATAGCTTCGTTCCGTTCGGTTAACGATTAAAGCGTTATTGGCTCGCTGTTTATGAAGTAACACGTTCACTCGGCGAGGCGCTATTCCGATTCGGCCGATAAGTAAAAAACCGAAGCGTATTCATCGTCGGGCCACCGGAAGCGCGGCGATTCCAGGAGGGAAAACGATCGGGGTGGTTCGAGGGCTCAGAAAATCGACGGAAAACTCCGGCGCGGGTTGAATGTGGCAATTCGGCCGGTATCTACGCTCGTCTAGGGACAATGCATCATGCATCGCGCCGCTGCCGCTGTTACCGGTGCTGCTACCGCTTGTATACCGTCATACGGTCCGCACACACACACACATACATGCGCGGTCGCTCGCGCGCGCGACGTGCACACATGAGGCCCGACGGTAGCGCAGTTTGAGCCGTGCATTGGCCAATATGTCGTTCATCCCCTAAATCACGACGATTTACAGTTGAGCCCGGGCGCCGCGCTATCGATGCTCGCGAGCTGGTGTACGTAACCTACGCACTCTCGTCCGTCACGAGACTGACGAAATAAAAACTGTCCGAGTGCGGAGATGCACGAGGGGTCGGATGAAACGAAACGTTGACTGCATTCGCGCTATGACGCGTTGCGACACGCGCGGCCATCGGCATCCTTTCATTATATTTGCATACTTTCGCCGGAGGAGCCGCGGCGGTGGGGAAAAATTTGGTGGGAAAAATGGATGGTATCGCGGACGCGACGGAAGACGTGTTGCGAGCGGAAAGAAATCGCTGGCCGACGGACCGATTGCGTATCTGATCCCAGTTTAACGTGCGGCGTGTATTCTGCTGACCGAGGGAGGACAAAGAAACGTTTCTCTGACCGGGAGCCCTTGCGGGACGACACGAGGGTGGCTCAATATTCAATTTGCCGTTGATTGTAAGAAGAAGAAAGCGATCTCGCGGGCCAACCGGCCGCATTGACCCGCCATTATGTCGTCCGCTCGCTATCTCGCCGGCTCGAGAGAGAGGAACTTTATCTCCGCACGCATTGATCGCGCATGCACACGGCCGCGACGGAACGTGGCTCCATGAGGAGGAGCATTTTTCGACGTGGAACAAAGCAGCTGCCGGCGAGCAGTATAACCAATTTGTCACAAAGTGCTTCTATTATCCGTTCAACAATACACTTTCGATTCCGTAGCACCGGTTATGAATACGTCGGCACGACAGTGAGGCCGGAATAACCTAGCTAGTCGGGGCGGCATTGTTGAAGGGGCCGACGGACATGACGGACAAAGAAAATAATTACCTCGATACGATTGATCGTTAATTGATCGCGAAACGTCGTTAATTAAGGAGCTGATTACAGCGGGACGCGCGGCGTCGATCGTCGGCGTGAAATTCGCGACTCTCCCTCTCCCTCCCTTTCGTCCCTTTTTTACTCTCCCCAACCACGCCGGATAGCAATTCACTCGGAATCTCGGCGCGCCGGCCTTCGATCGCGGTTCGATTAATTTCATTCACTCCGCCATCGGGCGTTTCCGGCAAATGCATTTTTCAAAATCCGTCCCCTTTCTCGCTCGATTTCCGCGACGTGAATGGCCGCCCAACGTCCGAGACGCGTTAATGAAAAGAGCAGTTGCGCGCCGATTGCTAATGATTCGTTTTGTTTCCGCGGCCGCCCCGCTCCTCCTTCCCGAGCGCCCCGACGCCACCGACGCCAGCGAGTCGAGCGCGTCGTGTCACCCTCGTTCCGGCGGCCAGAGAATCGAGCGATTGAAAGAACCGAGTGTAACGAGTGAACGTTGCGCAACAATCCCGCGCTTGATTCTTCGCGATAACCTGCCACCGAGCGATAGATTCCCACGAGCCACGGCGATATATTCAGCGGGCGCATCGTGCGGCCAGAATGCTCGCCGATGGAAACAATCGGGCCGGAGTACCGGCGGGAGTCAATCTGGTTAAAATCCCAGTACGGAACGAGGCAACTGTTTATTACCGACCGCGAGAAATAGAAGATCGAGAAGATGCGGAAGAAGCGAGTGGAGAGTGAGAGAGAGAGAGAGAGAGAGAGAGAGGGGGGTCGGCCGAGATCACGGGTGAATACAAATGTGTGAATTAGCCGCTGATTGGCCGCAACTCGATCAACTTCGTGTGATTGGTTAGTTAGAGTTTAAATCAGCCTCGTATCGACTTGGTTCCTCGATGCCCCGTCCAAACTCGACTTCCATTCCCTTCGAGCGCCAATTCCACCACCCTTTAACTTCTTCTCTTTCTCTCCGCCTCCTTCCTTTCGGCTATTCCGACCTTTGACTACGCTTCCGCTCCGCCACCCGAGGGATGACCCTTATCAAGTCACTCTTTGAGAGTGCTTCCGCGCAGACAACTATTTTTCATGCTTCCTCGACCATTCCCAGCGTCCGCCCAGTGTCCGCCGAGCGTCCGTCGGGCGAAGAGCGCTCGCCGAAAGTACACGTAATACGCCGTCTCCGCCGATTCCCACTTGCCTCTGGCCAGCCAAAAGCTTCAACCTCCAATTTGACCGGTGTCAGTCTCGCCCCAGTCGCCTCATCCCCGGCCCTCTTTACCTTTGAATTCTCTCCGCGACTACAAGCTCGCCGCCGTTAGAATAGCTGTGTTTCATACGCGACGGCATATATACGCTTCTCAAATGAAATTTTCTTAAAATCCGTCGGAACGGCTGCTTCAATCGTTCGAGTTGCACGTTTCAGCCTGACCCTCGCGCTGGCCGCTTCAATCGGAGCCGTCAAATAAGCGACCTGCGAGGGTCGAATTTCTCGCTGGAAACATCGGCTTCGGAGGAACAGTTCGGCCTCGACAGAAAGAGAGAGAGAGCCTGGATGTGACCCATATTTCCCACCGCAAAACGTAAGCGAGTAGCCCTCGGAGTGGGTTTATGGGCACCACGTGTGCGGAGCAACCCGCGAGGTCGAACGCGCGGCCGACCGTGCCTAGATTCGATTGTGTTCGCGCCGCTAGATTTTCGCCGCGCGCAGAATTAATAGAGGTCTCTATCGGGGGCGGCTCGTTCGAGATTCGCCGACTCCCTGCCCCGACCCGACACTCGGCACCCACTTTCGTTTGCTTTTATTAATATCGAGGCGCGACCGTTACACGGGAAATATTACCTTCCCTCCTCGCCCTCGTGCCGTTTCTACACACTCATGCTTTCTTAATCTACCGATTCTATCTTATAACGCATCGAGTGCCACGGGATATACACGGTGATATAGTAACTTGCGCTTTAAGCGTCGGCTTTTATTGTTTCCGCATGTGTTGATTGTGTATTGTCTCGCTTTGACTTAAATATCCGCTGTTACGGCTTACAATTAGAAGGGTTGCAGGGCTTTCAGCGCTAGCGAACGCCGAATTGATATTGTTTGGTTTGTTGGATTGGGAGAACGATTTTGCTTAATTGTAACTTTATTGAGGCAGACGAGAACTGCAATGTGCACTGGTGGATAGTGAGTAATAGAATAAACGCTGAGAACTATGTCGAAAGTGATGCAAAAGGTGGTGGAAAAAAGTGACTGCGGGTTGCGTTTGAGAGACAGTTTATAACACAGATGTGCGATGAATATATTCGGAACTTTATCGTGAGGTGTGCGAGTCGGCTGACGATAAGTTCGGTGAAGTATTTGCAGCATCACTTTGTTCGCATATCGTGGCTTTGTCATACTTGCGACGCAAGAGAATGTTTGATTTGACATTTTTGTACCCCGAACGTAAAAGGCTGTAATCTGTCATCGATACGTGGCTGACACGACTGTCAATGTGGTAAGAGCGGTTCTCGCAGCCACCCCCTCTGGCCCACAGCTCTGTGCTTCTCCCACTCGTTGCGCTCGATGCGCGGCGTGTGTGCTCCCATTGGCTGTAAATCAACATTTCTCCCCGGTGTCCCGCGAAATTAAGGAAACCCTTGATCTACGGACCATCCACGTTCGATTTCTGATTTATGCCTGCGCCGCCGGAACTTTCGTCGGATCTGCCGGCGCTGTCCTAAAGTTCCCGTCTTCCATTCTCTCCTCTCCGTTTCCTCGGTAAATTCATCGCGGACGCACCACCGGAGTCCGCTGTCCGAAATTTCGACCGGAAGGTAACGCGACGAAATAGACCGGGGCTAATTCGCGTCGGGGTCCGAAATCTGTCCGAGTCCGAGTCTACACGCGTCCCTATTTGCGAAACGAATCTCGAACGCAACGACCGGCGCGCGAGGGCATAGGGGTCGGTGCTTTTTCGGTGTGGGGGCGCGCAAAAATCGGATCCCCCGTGTTCATTACGTAGGCGAGAGGGTGGGCCGATGCGTGAAATCAAACGAGCTGGTCGTCTCGCAATAAGGGCCCTCTTTACGCGTAAGCCACAAATACGTGCCATGCACGCGGAGATGGTATACGGGTAGGCCGTTATATAGATATAGGTAGTAGCGCGGTGCGACCGATGCAAGCGGTGCAGCGAGCGGTCGAGCAAGCGGTGCAGCGAGCGGTGCAGCAAGCGGTGCAGCGAGCGGTGCACAGCGCGCTCGTATCGCGGTTTTACTAGCCTTATTTCATGCCGCTTGCGCGCACTATCCGCAAACGACGGCGCACGATCATGACCATGACGGCGATAATAATGATGTTTATACCCGTCGACGGAACCGTGCCACCACCGTCGACGGCGGTGATGACGATAATAATACCGTGGCGCAATTCCACACTCGAGCGAAATCATCACGCTGTCGGCGGAGGGACAGGCGGTATGATAGAGACAGAAATTGAAAGCGCACCGGGGCGAGAAAGAGAGAGAGAGAGAGAGAGAGAGATGGATGGCGATTGCTGGCTATAGAGCGAAGAGAGAGAGGACGGAAGTGGAAGAGGTGGGCTGTGGCTGCAATAATAAATGACGGTCCATTACTCCCGCTTTATTGAAAACCCCGCGCTGCATTTCCAGCGGCGGTGGGAGTGATGCGCCGTGACGCGTGACGTCGTCATCGACGGTCCCCTGGCATCGGCGTCCCGCGAACCCTTCCCTCCCGTCAGCCTGCAGGATCGCCGCAGGATCGCTTTGCCGCGTCCGCGCTCGAGAGTCCTCGCCTGGCGCATAGAGCAGCAAATAACACGGAAAGCCGGTGAGAGGCCACGGTGCTTGATTTTATTTCCTCTCTCGTTCGACGCGCTCCTTCGCGCGGCCCACTGTGGCCGAGCGATCGGCGAGTAAGAAAGTGAAAAGAGGAAAGGAGGTGGAAATGGAACGATCCTTCGGCGCGAGGGCGGGTATTAAGGATTTAGCCGTCGAACCGCAGATATCCATTCGGATAATGGCGCTGCCCTGAGAGCGAAGCGGGTTGTTTGAATATTCCCGACCCGATAACGCTTTCCGCTCGGAACTCGACGTCTCAACGGCAGCGTTTTTCCGCCTCGACCGCTCGCCATTTCGAGGCGAGGAATCGAAAAGTGATAAGAGCGAGGATTAGCGCGCCGCGGCGTTCCTTATTTTCAGAGATCAAACGCACGCCGGGGAAAAGGGTCAGGGTTTCGGAACGACAACTTTCCGCCGACACGTGTTCGCGTAAACTTTTCTCATTGCTCCGAGGCGCGCGCGCGCGCGCTCGTGCCGAGCAATATTCCGAAAGTTTGGCGAAACATTTTTGACTCACCTGTATCCGTACCGTGGGCTCGGGCATCGACGTGACTATTGACAATCCGTTCCCTTGCAAATCAGCCGCACACGAAGGGACCCTCCTCACGAGCCGCTCGATGACCCTCGATCGGCCAGCGGCGGGTTCCGATTTGGCCAGGTCGTTCTGAAAATAAAGTTTTGTCAATTTCCTGCTGATTTCCTAATAGTCCGAAGAACCTGGTGCGATGGGCTCGATACGGAAGAGCGTCGGAAAGAGAGACGCAGATATAGATAGAAGGAAGGTAGCGGGGTCGGGGGAGGGGGAGGGGGAGGGCGATGAGTAGGCGGACGGAGGAAAAGGAAGATGACGAGGCTCGAACTAATTCACGAGAATGGGCCACTGTGTGTGCCCACCGGAACCTCCGACCACCGGGGATAGACCATCAAACCGATTGTAATCAGACCATCCTCCGTTTCCAACGGACCTCCCTTCGCTCACCCTTTGCCTTCCCCACACCACCCCTCTTCGCCAGTGGCATACTTCATTCGGCGTAACCGACGCTGCGCGCCTCTGCTCTTAAAAAGAGGGAGGGAAACCTTCCAGGCTCTAACTCGATTTTCAACTACTCGTCTTGGCCTCTCCGGCCACGGGCGCGCGGCAGGCAGAGTGCGACGACAGAAATGAGAGACAGAAGGACCCGGCGCGGCGAGGATAGAAAACGAAGGAAAGGAAACGTTTATTGAACCGATTCGAGGGTTATACGCCGTGAGACTCGTCGGACTCTCGGCCGAGCGACGGAGAGGCGAGGCGATAGAAAATTGTCTCATTACTTCGCGGAAGCGGCGTATATATCGATCGATACTTAATTTATCTCCAAATGGACTGCCGCTCGAATGTTGCCTGAGTCAACCGAATGCTAATGTCCGAGGGGACGTCTAGTCGTCGTCGTCGTCGTCCTTGCTGCCGTCGCTGGCGGTCGAGGGTGGATTCGAGTCGCGCTCTCGGACTCTCGACTCGGAACGAATCAACCGACAATGATCCATGGATCATTCGGAGGGCGACCGCCGACGGCGACTCGGACGCGGGCGAAAAAATGGAAATAGGGTCAACAGACTGACACGTCGATGGTAATAAATGGAGAATCCGTCTTAAACTTGGGAATAAAGTGGAGCAATTAGGGGTTGAGTAAACGAACCGGATTTCGCGAGGGGGCGGAATGCATATTCAGCGAACGTGCTGGGTACGGCCGATGCCGACCAAAGGGGTGGGACTCGTACTAAATCGACGGTTTTACTACGTCCTTTCCTGCTTGGTGGTGCAAATATTATTTATTGCCTTACAGGATTTCCATAACTCGCCTTCCGAAGCTCAAGGCTCAGCGGAATTCGAGCTCTTTAGTGCCGCCGTTACAATGGTCAATATTAAATATCCCCGTCGATCCCGACGGCCGCATTATCTTGCCGCGCACACTCGCGCGACATCTCGCCACACACCTCGGCCGAATGTCTTCGTTCGTCGCTTGGCCGGCACCATCAAGCCGCGATACCGATCGCGTATATCAGGAAAATTACACGTCGACCCGCGGCAATCGCGCACAAACGCCTTTGACTCGCGAATCCTCGCGAATTCTCCCGCGATCGCAATTACCGATTTGCCCGCGTCTCTAAATCGCTCGCTGCTTTTGACGGCCAGCGGGCCAAGCCGAATTCTGCAGCCGTTCGTTTACACTCCCGCAGGCTTTATGCCGAAGGGAAGACAAACAAAGACCCACCCACCAAATAAATACGCGGGTGCGAACGGCCGGGCGAGAAAGACAAAGATAGAGGCAGCGAAGGTTAACATTATCTAAGGTATCTGGCCGGGCCGACCGCGCTAAATTACCGGTTGCAATTTTAATAGGAACGCTGAAAGCGAGGGGTAACCCTCTGCGCCCGACGCTCGCTCCCACGATAATTGCCTCAAACGCCTAGAGGAGAGGGCTAAACAATGCGCGAGCGCGGTTATCCGTAGCTTTCGCCGAATGTGATTCCCCCGTTGCGATGCGCAATTTAAATTGGGCCGCGGCCGCGGAATTACATTTGCCCCGGCAGAGCCGGCCTCCGCGGCTCCTCTCCCGGTGTGATCGATACTTTAATTTGCGAAATTATGTACGTCGCGAGTGCTGTGCTCGCCCGGCGCAAAAAAAAGAGAGAGAAAGAGAGTGCTCTCCGGCCTGTTTTCGTTTCGCTGCTGCCGCACCGATTACGCGCTCAGGGCCTCAGAGCGAAACTTCCCTCCCGCTCGATATTCCAGTCGAACACGGCTGCTCGCGAGCTAGTTATTTCAATGAGAGCGCTATTGTAATTACGGGCAAATTTCTAATATTCACGAATCCGGTAATGCGTGTTTATTAAAGGATTAACGATTGCCCGCATACTCGTTACAACGTTTATGCGCGCGGCGAGAGCCACGGCCGCCGCCGTTTTCATTTATGGATGATTTATCGGATGTGTTCATTAACCGGACCGTCTCGTTTCTGTTTCAGAACACTACCACATATTCGTTGGAGACCTGAGCCCAGAGATCGAGACGCAGACCTTGAGGGAAGCGTTTGCTCCCTTTGGCGAGATCTCGTAAGTCCTCTTAATCTTACTCATTAAAGGCGACTTAGCGTCGTCCTCGCACTATACGAGCGATAATATAACGATATAATGTAAGTAACGATTTCCCGTCACACGGCCCCCCTTCGACAAACGTCCCGCACAGCCGCCCGGACGAGCCGCTCTCAAATTGCTCAGCAGCGACGTCGTCTTATACGTTCACTTAAATTCTTCGCCCCGGCCGGCGCGCAATGTTCGAAAGCGTTTAATCGATTCGCCGACGCGTGTCCCTCGGCGCACGCCACGATATTTACAGTGGCCAAGTGAACAGCTCGCATGCACCGGCGATATTAGCGGCCGGCGAACGACACGCCCCGGGAATCTTCGACTGTCGTGGCACAATTCCGCAGGGTCTGCCCTCGGGATCGACTCGGCCAGCGTGTCTCCTTCGTTCCTGCCACCGTCCGTCCGTTCGCTGGCAGCAGAGCGATTTGCTCTCGGTCGCGCGGAGACGACGCGGAGGCATCGTAAATCTCGAGAATTTAACGAAACTACCTCCTACCGTTCATTTCGACGGCTTCGAGTAGACGCGCTAGCCGGTTACAGCGGCCGCCGCGCCGGAGAGCTGAATATTTTGTTTTATCAAGCGGCTTCGCAGTTTATTACACTTTTAACGACCGAATCCTCTCCTCCTAACCGCGGCTCTTTTACGAGTCTCCATCATCGTACAACGTTTCACGATGCACCGAGGCGAACAATAATAACTGCGTATCACGGGGCGATCTCGCTCGCTGTCGAGCTCCGCCGCGATTTCTGCGACCTTGCGGCTCTCGCTAAGCCAACGACGCCGGTCGATAGATGCGCGACGATAATATCGCGCCCGCCGATTCCCTCCGAAGTCGCCGAGTGACTTTCAGCGCACGACGATCCCGTGCCGCTGATCGATCGTATCGGTAAGTTCGGGGATACGCGGCGAAAAATGCGGCTCCCGCCGACTCGGACGCGGCGAAATTCGCAGCCGATTGGTACGTCGGAAATCCCGACGCGAATGACGTCCGCCCCCTGGCGAAATTAAAAATGCAAACGAAATGCCCAGGCCGAAGCGTCGGTCGGACGGTTTTCCAAAAATCGAGAGAGGGTGAAAGCCGGCGCGCGGCCGGTAAGCGGATAAATATATTTTCATCGAAATTGATACGCGCATTAATTATTTAAATCATATTCGCCTGAGTGTTTCGTTACCGCAGATATCCGAAACGTAATATTTTATAGTGCCGCGGTTTAAACTGTACTCCCGTGGCGGGAATTATTAATGGCCCGGCTGTTATTTTTGACTGCGCCGTTTCGGTGAGTGCGGATTAAAGCATATATTATAGAGTTCGATGGCGGTCGACAAAAACATGAACCTTTCCGAGCGGCAAACAAAATGTCGCGGCTGCGTGACGGGCGCGACGAACAAAGGATCCTCGTGGATGATTCGCGCGGGTAGTCAGTTGTTCAGTTCTCGACGAGTCTGATCCTGGGGCGGCAGAAGGAGCCGGGAAATGTTGCGCATTTACGATGAAAGACACTGTTTTCGCCGTTGCCCGACGAATCGATACGCACTCGACTGCACATCGAGTGTCGCCATAATGAACTGGGAGGCGACTCTTCGTTAATCCAAACGACCTCGAGGCAACCAGCGAGCGCCCGTTCTCCGGGTAGATTCGGGGCTCCGATCTAATCCCGACCTAGCAGCGACATTTGAACGCGGAGCGGCGAAACAGCTGGAAGTAGGTACAGTTCGCCGCTGCTTGGCACAAGAAGGCGGCAGAAAAATGGGGCCCTCTAGGAAAATCGATTCAAACTCGCTCCACGAGTACCTAAGCCGCGCTTTAAAAAGCTAGTGAAAAATTGCCAGCGGTTTTCCTCTTTTATTTTGTTTTCCGCCTGCCCCTTCTTCATCCCCGTTCTTTACCCCCCTTTCCCGCCTTAGCCCCTCGCCCCTCGGCCTGCCCATCGTGCCTTCCACGCCCCCATCAAGCAGCCACCGGCACCCAACCCCCTTCAAGCAAGCTTTTCTATGCGCCTTCTATCCCGCGGTGGCTCTTTCTCGACTCTCTCTCTCTCTCTCTCTCCCTCCCTTTCTTTCTGTTTTTCTCATTCTCCTCTTCTGCAGGCAGCCACTCTTCCTCGCCTTAGAGTCGGCGTGCCCCGGAAACGCCTTCCTTACCTCTTTCTCCGCCGCGGTAAACACTCGAGATTAATTATATACCCTTGGTACAAGCGCTGATCCGTTCGACATTCGATTGAGAGGGATACTGGAAGACGATTTACGACCATCTACTCTCAAGCATCCCCGAGGGCTCGATGGAGGGTGGAAGGGCGAGGAGGACAGCAGAGAAATGGGGCGAGGGATGAACAAGGTGAAGAGAGAAGCGAGTCGAGGAACGACGGGGAAGATAAAGAGAGCGAGAGGGCCGTGGCCCGTGGGTGAGACGGATGGAAACAGAAAAGCATCATGAAGTTCGATAGGAAGGAATGCCGGCGGATAGCAGTCGATCGCTTATAGTTACGGCCCCGCCATCCACAATACTATTTTAGAGATGTTCGAACGTGATCCCATCACACGGCCCGTTGTGAGTGGGCGTCGATGTGTTCGATTAATATCGCCCGGCCGAGAAGTGAAGTTTTACAAATTCATCCCGCCGCCGGTATCATGGAACGATATCAACGTTTCTACGGCTCACGTGCGGGGTGTATATCAGCTCCTGATGTCGCCGTTATTTCTTCAGATAGAGAGAGGGAGAGAGTGAGAGAGCGTGACACGGCCAACATCCGACGAGGTCTTTCGTTAATAAGAGTTTACGAGCCGAACCACCGGATCATTAAAAGGCCCGCCTAACTAAATCACGTCGTCCCGCATGGCGACGGATAATAATTATTCGCGTTACAGAGGTCTAACTTGAACGTCGTGCCGCGCGCACGGTCTCGATGTGGCCGCGAGACAACGGATTTCGCGTTTAGAAATGGATAGGATGAATAAATCCCGACGTTTGCCGATTCGACCAACGCGGCCCTCGCTTGCAAAAATACTGCCGCTTATCAATAGATGCGCTCATGAATGTGCAATAGCTTCGGCGACGTATTTTAGACGCCTGCCATGCCACGTAGATCATTAAAATGTGCGGCGGAATATCTGGCGGACGTCAGTCCGAGTTTGAGATTCGTGAAATTCAAATGACTGCAAGGGATGCACATGGGAATCGGGAGGGGGGGAGTGGAAACGAACAAATTGGCACGGTCATGGCAAACCGCCCCAAACGTTTGTCGTCACCAAAGCTACCCTCACCCATGAATACCCATATACTCGTAAATGTGCAATACCGTCCGGTTGAGCCATGTATTTCGGGCACTCCGGCGCAGCGTTAGGCCGTTTATATCACAGCTTGATCTCAGCCGGAGAAGCAAAGCTCGCTTTCAGGTTTAAATGGCGGCTAAGTAAGCTCTGCCTTCGCCCCCTCTTCACCTTCGGCCATCCTTCACCGACACCGACTCGCCGAGGCGAACACATACGATCGCACACAGCCGCCAGCAGCCCGATATCCACCCACACGTACGCGCGCCGCCGTCGTCGACGCTCGCGCTACACACGGACACACTATCTCAAAGTCCAGTATGCAGACCCTGACTTATGATACACGGAGGCATCGTTACGACCAGGCTCCCTTACACTTTCGCGACCCCCCGCGCCACCTAACTGACCCCTTCGCCGTCTACTCACCCCCTCCCCACCGTCCACCCCACGATGCCGGCGAGCTTTAATCCGTGGATCCACCGCCAGGCAGAATGTGGAAGGAACGAGCTCGCCGGCTGCGTCTGCCACGGCAAAAGTGTAGTAACGAGCACCCTCTTACACCCCCCACCCTACCCCTCGACCACTCCGACCCCCAAGTCGCTGCGCTCACAGTGTCCCCCAGGGCGCGCGGGGTCGCATTACCGCATCCGAGATTCCGTTATTAATATTTAACTACGTCGGAAAGATTAAAAAGTTTCCGGAATTTTAATACGGCCACCCTTCCGCGTCGCGCTGTCACTCCCGCGGGGGTTGAAATTCGGACCGACCCCGATACCTACCCTCCTCGCCGCGACCGAGACAAAGACCGTTCGGAAAGTGGCCGATTCCGATGGCAGCCGCAAAAAGCGCAGCGGATCGCGGTCCAAAATCCAAATGCGGATAATCGCGGGGCGCGGCGCAATCAAGCGCCACCGGAAAGTCGGACGCCGATTTATGGAGAGTTTAACGTGGCAGTCTCCGGCGATCCTCGATCTCGCGCGCGATTATAAATCTCGGTGCCAGTCTCGAGTCCGAGAGACTGACCGTGCGAGCGGTCGAGTCGGCGGCTACGTCGCTCGTTGTTCGTTAACGCTCGATCGAGCGCGGCCCCGTTTTGCACAGTGCCAACTGTACTCCCGACAGTCCCAACCAACTTCTCAGACCCGGGTCGCAAGTCGCAAGGTCGGCTCTTCCTGCGGCGCTTCCCTCGAGCACTTTTTCCGCGCGTCCGGCCAAGAAGTCGGAAATCTGGCCATTGAAAAGTAGCGAGCGATCGACTGGCCGTCGAATGAAAGGCCGATTATGAGCGGGAAGGGAAATTCGCGTGGAGAAAAACGTCGCGGTTACTTGGTAACGGGGCATCAAAGACGGAGAGGGCGTCGAGTTTAGCGAGGAAAAGATAAAAAGGGCGATTGCTTTACTTCGCGGATCGTCGCCGGGGGCGGGAGGAGGGGAGAGGACGGTATACAGATAAGGAGCCGCGGAGAAAAGACAAAAGGGGTGGCCGGAGGGAGGGGTGGAGGGGGTGGCGAGCGAGAGGGGGAGTATAAAGCGGGGAGAGACGGCGGTTGGAAAAGTTGACAGCCTCCGAAAGTTTCGACACCCTGTAGAAAAGCGACGGCTCGATTAGTTTGCAAACGACCGTAACTTTTGCTCGAGATCTTTATCCGCGAAACTACGGCGAACTTTCTCATGCTATCGGCCGCTGCGGGGAGAGGTGGAAGGGCAGAGAGCGGGGTAACGGATACGACTAGTTCAATTGTAACGGCCGGACATAATAATTTAGCTCTCACTGTCTCCCGCCTGTTATTCTTTTTCCGCCGTGCTGCGTGCTCGTCCCGTTTTCCGTCCGCTCGTCGATCGGAGTTCTTTAATCTCGGCCCGCCTCGCCCCGACAAAGTCGGACTTTCTTTCCGCCGCGTTAAAAACGTTGCGCCCGCGTGCCGCGCGCGCGTAACGAGAGTGCCGCATCCTTTATATTCCAATTGCGACGCGGCATAAGCTCTTTCCGATTTCCAACTCGTCGGAATAAAAGTCAGCCGCGGTCGATACCGGCTTCAACGTCGACTCCCTGGCCTCGGCTGCTGCTTTCTCGCCGCAAACGTTAGACGGTCGCCTTGAAATTTCGGGAACTCCTACTTTCCCGCGTAGCGGAATGACTGACGTGAATGATCGAATGATCAAAGCGACAACCCGCCGAAATAGCGTGCACCGCAGCCGGATATCGAATTTCGAGGCTGGGAGAGAATTATTACTTACGAAAATTTCTCGCACAGTTACGTGCCTGCCGCGCCTCTCTTATTGGCCATCCCGATGCACCCGGGCAACTCGCGTGGCAGGCAAACCACTACTGGCTCGTCGATACATTTTATTCGATCCCGAGAGCGGCAGGCGGAGGCGAACGTCGCGGGCGTCACGTCGACCGTGGAATTCCGAGTGATCCGATTTCGAGCGAACGCCTCGCAAGGTGGATCGCGAATCCTCTTCCGACGAGTGAGGAGCTGCGGGGGTGGGAAGTGAAAGATTTTTCGCGCGCAGCGCCAAGTGAAACTCGCGGAAGCGGAAACGGACAAACGGATTAACGGGAGGGTCGGCCGCGTTCGCTGCTGGCCGGATCCGCATACGCGCGAGTGTTGCGAATGTGCGGTCAGTTGATTTATTGCCCCTCAAGATTATCACTCCTTCCCGCAGCGGGGGCGACCCCTTGCCTTCCCCTCCACCCACCCCTCGCGCAGGCTTCCAGCAACCCCCGAGCCTCCCTCTCCGTTTTCCACCCTCCTTCTACCTCTTCGGGCCAGCGCCACTTCTCCGAGTGGTTTGCGACTTCCTGCAACGGTTCACGGAGCGGATCCCGGGGTCTGGAATTCTGGGAGCGCGAGGACGAAACTCGAAGATCTCGGCCGCGCCGGGCGCAGAGAGCGTCGATGATCCGCTCGGGAGTCGCAGGAGTTTCTCCGGCTCCCCATCGCTTCTCGACATCTTGATTGCGCCTGGCAAGAAAGTTGCAGCGGGCGGACCGCGACGAAATACGTAAGAACGAAACGGGACCGAATTGGCGCGGAACGTCGTCGTCGTTCGGTACGCTCGGCGCATCGTTCGACGACGCGGCGAACACTTTCCAAAGCCCGGCCCCGGCTCAAAAGCGACCCCGGAGATTACGCCGAGCAAACAACATTGTGGATTCACTCTGTAGGATGGCGCGCGCGAAAAAAATTCCCGCCGACCGTTCCCGCAATCTTGGCCGCCGCAGAGTAAACGCAGTTGCGCCAAGAGCGAGACCTCGTCGGCGCGGATGGGTCAAGGGGGGAGGGGGAGGAAGAAGCGTCGGGACGTATCCGTCGTCGATCGAAGGCCACGAGGCATCCCCTTCAATGTCCTCGGACCACCCGCGGCGGATCCCCATTCGGGGCCATAAAAAAGCCCGCACCTTATAACCCCACCGCTAACAAGTACGCCGAACCGTCGGCGTCGACGTCGACGTCGGTCCCCTTTACATCCGCGCCGAGTCGCCCTTTTGGAGCGCGCGACAACGACCGTCCCCGTCGGCGTCGTAGCTACGTCGTAGAAACGGTCGTAGAGGGTGATATTCCGTGAAATGATTCAGGGGAAGTCCCGAATAATGCGCCTCGCTGGTTCGGCGGTAGGCACTTAAAATCCGGTGACTGGAGTCCTCCGCCTCCGGGACCTAACGTCCGTGGGATTCCACTGCGGGTGGGAGCGAGGGAGAGGGAGAGAGAGAGAGAGAGAGAGAGAGAGAGAAGGGCGAGGGCGGGGGTTGGTTATAGTAGTAATAGTGGCCCGCTCGCCAGCGCCCGAATCCACCGAACGAGCGGTGCACTCGGACTTGAGACGTTGTCAGGGTTTAAATCTTACCCTCCTCTCGAACCCCGCTACACGCCCTCGTCGCCGCTTCCGGACTCTCCTACGACCAACTGCCCCTCTCCCAACGCCCATCCCATCCCATCCACCCTCCGGCCTCTCTCTCTCTCTCTCTTCTCTTCCTACATCCACGCCGCACCGTTGCTCTCTGCCTCTGCCTCCATCCCCACGGCCGCCTCTCGACAAACTGACCCCGTAAACTTACCCTGCGCCCTCGCCCGAACGACCACCCTCCGACTACCCTCTGTCCACCCTCGCCACGTCTCCGCCTCGCTGCTCGGCAAATAGTCAAAGAGAATTCGGTCCAACGGAGCTGTGACATAGTTATGACCGTCCTTAACGTACCTACATGCCGCATTTCGAACTCGTCCCGCACGTAGATGCGCGAGCGCTTCTGTAACTGGGTATATAGGTGCAGGTGCAAGGAAGCGTTCGTTTCCTTTGGAACCCTCTTTCTCTCTCTCTCTCTATCGCGCTTTCGATTTGGTCAACCCTGATTCGAAGTATGCATTTTTGCACCTCCTTTTTTTCCCGCCTCCCACTCCGCTCGTCTCTTTGGAATTTCCGAGCCGCACTACGGTATCTGCAGAGAAGAATTATCGGGAGGACAGTCTCCCACGGACACTTCCCTCGGAGAAGTTGGCAAAGGAAGCACAAACGAAAAAGGGACTGACTGGTCGGGAGAATGGCAGGAGGACAGGGAGTGCGGAAGGTGGCTGGGTGGTAGGGGGTGGGTCGTGTAATGGCTCGGCTCTTCCGGTAGGAAGTTTTCGGGATGTCGGACGACGGGCGAACTAGCCGAGCATGTCTGAGGTAGGGTTTGGTAGGTAGGTCAACGGGTATGAAATTTCAATGAGGCTGCTACTCTCCGTCGCCACGGAAGAATCCCTCGGCGCGAGTATAGTCCACCCGGCCTGGAATTATGCTTCAAGTCTGAAATATCGAGCGGCGAAGGAGGAGCGGAGAACGTCGGGAGGAAGTGAGGAAGAGACGAGAAGACGGCGAGGGAAAGATAGAGGTGGCCGAGAGAGATCTGTAGAATGGCGGGAGGAGGGAGAAAGAGAGAGAGAGAGAGAGAGAGAGTGAGAGCTGCGGAAATGGGCAAGAAGATAGAGAAACGCGCGCGAGAGCGAGAGAGATTCAGTAGGAGGCCGCATCGTGCATTCTCTTTGTAAACCTAGCTAAGGATCTCAGACCGCCCCTTACCATCGCCCTGCGCAGATAGAGAGACGAAGATAGGGCCGGGGAACATCCAAAAACAGCCCACGTACGACTCCCGCTTTGAAGCTCAATATCTCGTTTGCCAGGAGTCGAACCCGGAGAAATCAATGTCACGCGCAAGACTTGTACCGAAGATCCACAGTTTCGTCTCTCGTTCCCTCTTTTTTCCCTCCTCCTCCTCCGCTCCCTCCCACCCTCCTTCTCGCCCGCCCTTCCTGTCTCCTCTCCCAACCCCTAATTCACTTGCTCGTCACGCGATCTCGAAGGCCGAACATGTTCATTCTTACCCTTCCCTGTGTCAGCCATTAAACACGATCGAGCAGGATAGAGAGGCAAAAACGAGGGTGAGCGCTGACGAAAGGAGAACGTTGGGCGAGACAAAGACGCAGACTACGAGGTCCGATGAAAAACAGAAAAAAAAAAAGGAAACCTGTCAAGGCTCCCTCCACCGTCGCTCTTTGATCGCTTCCAATCCGAACGAAGTAGTCGAAATTAGAAACAGCTTTCAGCCACGGTATGGGGAGTATTTTGCTCATTAGGTAATAAGAGTAAGTGCTCGTAACGCGGACTCTCCTGCGAGAGAATGCTTTTGAGTCCGCCCTAACTCTTTCTTCCTCTCCTTACGGCGCTTCTCCTCTCCCTCCCTTCTCTCATTCTCCTTCCCCCCATTACGGCCTTCTCCTTCAGACTATCGCTGCGACTTGCTCCCCACACTGCCCCTCGTCCCAATGTTTTATCTCGACTTATTCGTACGCCGGTAGATGTACGTAGATAAAGTACGGAGAAGACGGAAGGAAGGTAGGGAATAAGAAGAAAAGGGGGAGCCTGGACTTGGGAGAAGTAGAGTGCGGGGAGAGAGAGGCGGAGCGGTAGGTAGGGTCGGCAGCCCTGGTCGTCTACCACGGCAACCTACTACTCCGTGCCTCGAGAGGGCGAAGCAGGGAAAGAACTACCCCGAAGTGGAAGCTTGTCGACGCTGGGCCCGGGCTCTTGTTGTCCGACTAAAATATTCAAGGCACTCGACGGCACAATGATATGTGCCCGCCCTCCTTCCTTCCTTCCTTCCTTCCTTCCTACCTAGCTACCTACCTATCTACCTACCTACTCTGTTAACCACCTACCCTCCGCTCTTTCTCTTTCTATCCGCCCTCCGAAAGGCTCGAAAGGTCTGCCGGTGGCCCGAACCGGCGCACGATGTATTCGAAATCGGGTTCGGTCGCTCCGATCGTTCTTCTCTGGGCGACCTGTCTCTCGGATTTCGAATTATATCCAACGTTAACCGTGGACCCGTACGATGCTGGCGGCTGATGGTCGGCGGAATGGCCAGGTACAGGGGTTGGGAGGGCTGCGTGGTAGGGGCGAATCGGCGTCGGCGGTGGCTTGTGGCACCCACATTGCTGCCAAGCACAATGAGAAACAGTCCGCTAATCCTACGCGATGTATCGTGAGCGATTTACCACAGCCACGAACTTAGTAATCAGCGTCGATTCGATAAATTGCGTCCGCTCAGGTCGGCCTGATATTTCGTCCCGGTCTTTACGTTACCTCCGCCTTCCGGTCATTAAACTCTCTCTCCCTCTCTCTCTTTCTCCCCGCCAGAAACATGACAATTGTTTTCCTCGAGATACGTCAGGTTTAAGCGAGCGTCAACTAAATTCATCACGGCTGTTCGACACGGGTCGATTTTTCGCAGCGACGCGCGCCAGATACCTAATTCCTCAAACACCCAGCGTCCGCGGGCGCACGTTTCATTCATCACCAGCACGACGCGGGGGTAATAAATTTGTCTATAGGCATGCCCGTCTTCCGGTCCGGCGGAAACTTAGTCGCTCAATCATGCTCCACATTTTCCACAGCTCCGCAGGGCAGCGCTTTCAAAAGGGCTCCGCGTCCACCCTCGTTTTCTTGACCCCTCTCGTTAAGAGAATCGAGCTTGCCGGGCGGCGCGCGCGGTTGTTTCCTTTTTTTTCCCTCGCCCGCGTTGAGCGCAGAGCAACGTTATATTGACGGAGGAACGAGCTTTTGCCGATGGGCGACCCATCGGTGCTTTCGGTCGACTCGCATACGAACAAAGAGGAGCCGTCAAAGGGAGGTCCGCGGCGTAGTGCGCGAGCGGAGAAACAGATGAAGGCAGGGAGCTGCGCAGTGGCGGCCGGGGCTTCGGTATTCACGATCGGACGCAACACGTAAAACGATGCAGCCGGAGAAACGGCGATGGCCTTCCTATGAAAGTGCCTTTCCACGGCGGGCTATAACGCGCACACAATGGTTGCCAACCCCGCGGTCGTACGTACGGCAGATCGAGCGGCTAGCAAAGGCACAGAGAGAGAAGGCGGGGAAGGGGAGAGAGTGGTTGGACGCACGGAGCATGAGACGACGGACGGGAGAAATAGATAGAAAGAGTGGGCGGGCGAGGGTATGGATGAGGGACCTTTGAATACAACCGCGATTCGTGTCGGTTCGTTGGTCGAGCGAGGATGCCCCTCCGGGGGTTGGGGGCCACTGCTTTCGAGAGGGGAGCAGCACGAGCCTCGTCCGCCGTGGGGATGGGCTGATGCGAATATTTAAATGCCGAGGGATTTGAAAAGGTTCTCTCTATCGTCTTCCTCCTCATTCTCTTTCGGCCTCGTTTCGTTCGTCGTCGTCGTCGTCGGGGTCGGGAAGAGAGGAGCGACATGCCTCGGAACTCGCCGAAAAACCTGTCGGAAGAAGGAACCGGGAGGGACGCTAAGTAGCTGGCTGTTTCTGTGCCGGTCAGCTGTGACGTCGGGCGTGTAAGCGAAGTCACGGAAATCGAGGGAAAGGAACCAGGATATTAAGGACTGACCTATTCCTCCTCCCTCCGACCCTCGCCAAAATGGCGATCGCGATGTTTTCGCTTTCGTCGTTTTTTCCTCTCTCTCTCTCTCTCGTTCTCTTTTTTACGCCCCCCCACGAACTCCGCGCGACGACGCTTTTGTTGCCGGAAGATTGATAGGCCAATTCCCCAACGATTCTTCTACTTTCGACTCCGGGACGACGCACGCTCGACGAGGGACGTTAGATTTACGTAAGAGACACGCGAGTAACTTCGGCCAGTTCGGAAGCGTTGCAGAGAGCATTATAAGAATTTTCGGTAATAAAACTCTCGTTTGCCCAGGCGCACCATACCCCCCGGCCGCCTTTCGTCCTGATTCCCGAATGGATTTACTTGGCCACCGGGCGAGAACTTCGCGTCCGCCCCGAATCATTCCCCCGCCGGCCGTTTCAATCTTTCCCGTCGCCCGTTGTTTCGCGCTGCCCTCGGCGCGGCGAGAGAAATTTCGCGGAGGAACGCGCGACGCCGGCAGAATTCATATGGGCTTTCAGCGGGAACCATACGGCGACGCGACGTTATCGCGCGTCGTTATCGCGGGCCACTTGCTGCCGCAGCTTTATCGCCGCCCTTTAACGCGGCCCCGCGTTAAACCGTCCCGTTTTCGAGTGAAACGAGCGGCATTCAGATATCGGCCCGACACGGCGCCCTCGCGTTGTTTCGCGCGCGCAAAGACGGCCCTTCGACTCGGGCGGCGCTTACGAAAGGAAGAAAAAGGGTGAAGAGTAACGAGTCGGGGGTGTAAAAAAGGGAAAAAAGACGGCGGACGGAAGGATGCGACGGTATTTTTACGCCCAACTTCGAGTACGATATTCGAGAGGCGCCCGTGACGCCCGGGGTAGTCCCGGCATTGTTATTTTAATTCCCTATTGTTCTGCCTCGAAAGCTGGCGTACTTGACTCCTATACATCGCCGCGGAGATAGGCTAGCGGTGAGTCAAACTTTTTCATACGTCGCGACTGCCGCGATGGGCGAGTAGACGGTCTTTTAACACTTTTATCGTCGCGGCCCTGGTCGCTGGGAGCGCGAACACTCGACACCGCCCGGCGCAAATTCGCCGCGGCCGCGTCCTTTAATTTTAATCATCGTCAGCGCCCTTTATCCTCCGCGCCCATACAAATTTCGCGTAAATATCTCACATTTTTTCCGTATCAACGCGCGCTCCTCTAGCGACGTCTGTTCACCCCCATTCGAGGGCCTCGCGCGGGTCGAGCCACGGCTCTTTTTCTTCTTATCTGCTATTTTTTTTTCTCTCTCTCTCTCTCTCTTTTTTCTTCTATTGTAATATGACTCAGCATTGTGCTCCGCCTCATCTGCGTCTCCTTGAAAATTGCACAGCGACGAAGCACAGAGCTTCCTTTTCACCTGCGACACATACCAACGTTGCGTGAGCCGACTATTCGCCTGTCTCATTTATACATCCTCTTCCCGTATCGTCCTCCGCCGTTTGCCAAAGAATCGTGCATTCTCTCGCCGCACATTCTTACGACGACATTAATGAGTGCGCCACAATGGCCGCGCATTTAACCCTCCGACCGCGGCGGCTCTTCCTAATTATCGCGATATCAGGAATAATCAATGCGCGTCCATTAATTGTATCAGCGTCAGCGACGCGGTCGTCGAAATGTGTAACGCGATATGTTTAATCGATAAAATATTGTAGTAGATCGTGAATATGCAATTAACAGGGGGACGTGGATCTACATTGTTAACGAACACGCCGCGAAGGTAATACGATGCGACGGACAAAGTAATTCATGTAGTCCATAAAATTTAGTCCACCGTATCACGCGGCGGCCCGCCTGTCCGTTTTTGAGATATCGTGAAAGCGGATAAAAACAGATATTCTCTGGAGTAGCATTCGTTGGCTCCGCTTAACCATAGCACTTCCACAATTCCCCGGAGTTCCATAGAGGTGTGGTTTATTATCAGCAAGTGTTGCGGCCGCGCGCCGCCGATCTGCCGATAATATTGCCAAGAAGGATACTGCAATCGATGTTCAATATATCGCCACTTCGCGGCCGAGCGCCGTTTCTCGACGCGGTAGTCATGGAGACAACGGAAATCACGGGGGCAACTTTCGAGCTTGCGCACATGTACGTACACTGTACGTGCCGAGCAAAAATCTGCGAATTCGAACTTGGGACCGGGCGGCGGCGCATTAAATTACTTCAAAGAAGCCAATACTCCTGCCGCGTACTAAACGCCGCGCGCGACGCGCATTGAGCAAGCTAAATGCAGCGAGGGGTGCGGATGAAATACGGGACGCCTCACGCGCGCGCGCGCACCGACGCCGTTCTTTTTAGCGAGACACCGAGGCAGAGTGCGGTGGCCATTAAAGGGATACGGGTATGAAGGATAAGATGGGCGTAAGCTCATATTTTGGTCACTCCACGAAGCTTTAATAAAGAAAGCGCTCTTTCCACGACGCGGAGTCCCCGATGAGAGGCGGTGTACCGTGAATCGTGCCGGCTACACGAGGTGTAGAGGGCCGTTGTACGTGTACGTGCGCGTACTGCTACCCACACTCGCGAAGTGTAGCGCGTAAAAGCGCAGGTAAGAGTGAGTAGGCGGCGTGAGATGTCAGTGTGGCGCCGGATAAGGTAACGTAAAGAAAGAAGATGGGTGGGAAGGGTGATGGCGCGGAGTGACGAGGGGGTAACAGGAGGGTGGAGAGAGAGAGAGAGAGGGAGAGAGCGGATGCGGGGCGTAGAGCAAAGTCGCGGAGACGTTCACACCTCAAAGAACGGCGCAAGTCTGCGATATTAGTTTCCGCATTTTGAAAAATCTCGTCATCCTCCGTCGTCTAACTCACCCTCCGCCTACAGTGCCACCCTCCCTGCCAGCCCTTCCTGCGCTCCAACCTATATTGTTATTTGCATACCCGCCAACCGCCACGGTGGGCATGAATATGGATGTGGATGTGGATGCTCGACGTGCAGACTCGCGCAGCGAAATTTCGGCGAGGTCTTCGTCGGAATTTCAGGTCGTACGCTCGCCATATTAAATGTGGACGGGTACGTGTGCCGGATATACGCGCGTATACGTATGTGGGGTATGTGTACCGGGTTATGTACGCGGCCGCGTATATGGATGGCAGCGGTCGTATAGTAGTGACGCGGCTTCACGGTGTTTCGTCGAAGACGCAGCCTCCAGCCCCCCACCCCCACCTACTCGGAAGGATTGTCGATCGTGATCGCACGCGTCTATCTCGCGCAATCCCCGCGAGACCGCCTCCAGACGTTGCGATGAATCCGGAATGGGAGCCGCGAGAATATAGAACGCGATCGTTGAACGGAACGAAGGTCGATGTCAAAGTGCCGTCGTTGCTAAATCAGTTCACGTACGTGTCGGGCGAAAAAGTGCGACGTAAAAGAGCGGACTTAAGCGCGACGATCGTTAGAGCGGACGGCGTCGGAGATTGCTGAGAAATCGAAGGGAATCGGTGCGGCGGAATGGAAGGGCCGCGCGGACATATTTCTCCGGCGCACGGCCGCGTATGCAGATACGCGTACGTATAAATAAAGCCACGCACACGGAAGGATCCGTGCACGTATGGCCGGCCGCTCGGCGACGCCGCGTGTGTGTATGCATAATAGCCTATACCCACCCTCCCCGATGTCCTTTCGATGCCATCGTACTAGCAAAATATATGCACAGACTCCGGGCTTTCGCTCGCTCCGCTTGCGGTCGTATATTATATGGGGAAATATTGACCACATATAGCATACGTAAACCAACACAGACACGCATAATTGCGTTGCCGCATATCGGCGTCGTACGGGCGCATACACTTGTTACTCGTACCGCGGGAGGGTGGCTGGGCGGGCTCGAAGGGTGGGGGTGGCTTTGCATATGCACACGAACGAAGGAGATTGGCGTTGCGAGACCGTGGACGAAAGGGAATCTTTCGGGGACGTCGAAGAAAGGCACGCCGCGTAACGAACTGTATCACGAGGGGTAACAGGATGACGCAGGCGACGAGATAAGATGACGAATCCGTGGCTCCTGCCGGTGTAATACCGTTTACATCAACGACGTCCCATCCGCGTCTTTGTCGTGCTGAGCGAGAACGCCGTGCGCGGCGGTGAATGAAAAAGTTTCGAGAAAATGGCAGCGTCAATGTGACCCGCCTCTCTCCTACACGAGATCGAGCCATTATCTCGCGAGATTAGACCGACGTTAACCTTCGAACGAGAACGTACGGCGCCAAGTTTTACGGGTTCGATAATTTAATTTTTCCGAAAAAACCTACTCGTCTCGTATATTCTGTAAGTGCTTCCGTGCCGTCATCGAGGTAGCTTCTGGCGCGGTATACACTCTCCCATGGTAACGTCATGGGAGATACGTGTAGGTAATTAGGGCGCGCGCTGTGTCGTACGCTGAACAATGAAACGTACGCGTGAATTCTTTGCAATTTCATGGCTTCTTCTTTGGACCCTGTGCAAAACTCGTTAGGGATAAAAATAGACCCGCATCGGTGGACAGCGCCACAAAGGGGTGGGCTCAGGCGATTAGTAGAATAGTAATTAGAAGAGCAGAAAGGGTTAGGCACACGACGAGGGAACCCGGAGGGAGATGGGGGAAGAGTAGGAAAAACAGGTTTGCGCACACGTAAAGGGGGTTATTAGTAAACGAAGTCCCCTTGACGTTACAGCACACGTCAGCGGGGGGTTAATTCGACTGGCACGTGGTATAGGGTAGAGACGCCGCCAGATTATTTCCGTTAAGCCGGCAGGGAATTCTCGCGAAGAATTCATTCTCCGCACATTCTGCGGCCACGACGTTATAATGCGGAGCGACGGAGGAATATTTGCGAGTTAAACGACGATCCGCGGAATTACACGCGGGCGATAGGAAAGGAATATTCCGCGCGGAAATACGAATCTCTCATTGTCCGGGGCACGGCGAGTATCCGATTTTGCGGTATTGTTCGGTAGAAGGGGCTCAAAGCCTTTGAACGGATCAACTATTCGAGACGCGTTCAAACTATTTGACCCGGCCAAGGTACGTACATTCGCTCGTCAACGAGCGACCTACCGATGTACATATTCGTATTGCCCGATCAATTTTCGCTCCTAAGTCGCGCTGAAAGACACTGCCTCGTTGGCAGGAAACGCTGAAGAAAGAAAGCATTAAATTCCCAGCCACGCTCTCGAACCGTTCAGCGATGTACATGAACGCGGCGCATCGAAGACACGACAGCGACCGCGGGAAGAAACGGCTGACATTTCTCGGCGAATTATTGGCCCTCCCCCGCCGCCGAAACGCTGACTCGTCGATCTAATCGGCTCGTATTTATTGCTCGCCGGTGCCCTTTGCAACCCGTTCCTCCCGGCGCTCCGCATTCGGCCGCCATTCATCGATCTCCCGACACGTCTGCGCTGAAACGCACCGGGCCTTAAACAGAGTATATCATCAACTAATTTCGATCGGAGACAAAGGCCGCCGCCCGATCGGACGGAAATTATTTGCCGTGGAAGAAGGTGCGGAAACGGGAGAGTGTTCATTATCGGCGGGGCCGGTACAAAAGGTGTACCGCGCGAAACGCTTATCGATAGATAGAAGCGGGGGACGGCTGGCGGCGGCCCGGCCACCATAACAATTACGGTGAACGACAAGCCGCGGCTGCGATTGTGATCATGTAACGCGCGCCCTTTTTTCTCGCCACCGGGTATCGACATGTATTCGAGGCGTCCGATACCCCGTGTAACAATTAGAATTGCGGGTGAGTTTGGGGTTGACCGCGACAAAGCGTGGACCGGCGAAGTATTGAGCCGTGTATTTCACAGTGGCAGCGTCCCTCCTATCCGGGGATACACACTTCCGGGCGTGTGTACGAACAGGTGTGTCCGTGTGCGGAGGGGGGGCGCGTGCGCGAGCACGCACACAATCTGCCACTCCCTGGCCGGCAGCCTCGCATCCCCCGTCTGCTCTTTCCACAATAGTAGACAGTTTGCACAGAGATAGTTATATCTGTAGCGCGTCGACCGTGTGCGCCGGCCGATCTGTACCTACATACCTGGAACGAATACCCGCCGCCCTGAAACGCGAACTGAAATGTTCTTCTCTCTTCC
The DNA here is from genome assembly GCA_963942575.1 of Priocnemis perturbator. NCBI lineage: Eukaryota > Metazoa > Arthropoda > Insecta > Hymenoptera > Pompilidae > Priocnemis > Priocnemis perturbator. The sequence goes on along the minus strand of OZ012643.1, from coordinate 14,278,646 downwards.
ACCCCCATCGCCATGTCTCTCTTCCTCTCGCTCTCTCCATGCCCACGTCTCTTTCTCTGAACACATTGAACTCGATTCCGCACCGTGCGCCGTCGAACACATGAAAACCGGTTCAGAAGCGAAAGATCTATGGCCCGTTCACAGCGGTGCTCAGCGGGACCGTGAATTACAGGATTCTGGATAAAAGTGTAATGCCAGCCGTGATTAATACGATCACTCGGCCGGGCATCAGCCGCGCGGCGGCCTGAAATTTGAATAGGGGCCATCGGTGGCGAGACGTGGCGAAACGTGGCGAGACGTGGCGCAACGCAAAAAACGCTGCTCACCGCCTGCGACCTCGACCACCCCCTCCCTTTATCCATCCCCCACCCCCTGGATCGAGAACGGTCCGCCTACAACTTGGCTCGTGAAAAATTACGGCCACCTTCCAGTGCCCCCGCTCGCTTCCCACGCGCTGCAAAACCGATCGCGAATGTCATCTGACGCGCGTAAATCATTCTTAGCGAAATTCCGAGGAGGCTCGGGAGCGGCGCGTGTCAAGAGAAATCCGATTCGATTAACGTCGGGACCGCGCGCGACCCACATCGTCTAACTTATTCCTAGTTCTGGAATGCCGTGCAGCCCGCCCGACGTTCCTCGCAATCGGCATTGATTTTTGATAAGCCAATCGTCGCGCAGCATTTCTCGCCGGGGTGCATTCTTATTCCGCGTGCGGCTCGGATGGACCGGACGTCGCGGACTGTGTCGGAAGGACGAGGAAACAACGGGTAGACTTTGAAGGACGAAGTCGCGATGCTGGCGAGGCGCTATCTCGGAAGGTGCAGCAAATTTGCCACAATATTCTCTCTCTCTCTCTCTCTCTCTCTCTCGCACCTCCGACGATGCATCTTTGCCTTATGTAGGCCAACGACGTACTCGATACGAGTCCGGGCCGATGAGGGTCGAGATTCAGTGATTTAAGGACGACGTCGAATGAATGCGAATCTCCCGAGAGTAAGACCACGCTCATCCGTTCCCTTTCACGGCCCCTCGATTCTGGTTTGTTTCAATAAACCGTACCTTTTTTTCCGTTAAGAGTTACCCCCCACTCCCGCGGCCGTCAGATCCGGCCGACCAACCCCCGTGCCCCGTTTCCTTTGAGTCCCAAGGGTATACATCCGCCAGCCCCCGACCCCCGTCCCACACCACCCCCCTTGGCAACGTTTCCAATCTCCCTCGCGACATTTATGCCTTTCAAAACGTATTGCCGGGAAGCCAGGTGAACCGATACACTATACGGCTGGTTCGGGCGTATAAAAAACAAAAAGGAGGGAGGAAGAAGCCGTAAAATGGGAAAATGGCTCGGCATCGCGTCGCGTCTCTGTTCCATCCGCGGAGATTGTGAAGCGCGGCTACGCAGACGGATTCATCTTTAATCTCATCGTATCGTGCCACACCACTCCCCTGTTCCCCTGGCCGGTCCGAGTCGCGTACCTCGCGGCGTGATTAATTGTGACGCGGTCGGGCAGAGTCGATGGTCGGGAGCGTAGCAGGCGGATATTTGACAATATTCGCCGGCGGAGCCGAGACTCCGAAGACTCGCATGCCGAATTCCACCTCGCGGGCGGCAGTAGAATTCGCGGAGGACGCCTCTTCTTTTCGCGATCGTAAGAGGCGCGTAGCGGAGGAACTTCACGGAAGCTCGCCTGGAGAACAGTTGAAATCTTAATCTTTTCCCGCCCGACCCCACCGCGACTGGTAGGCAGAAAAAGGGGAGGGGGAAAAAAAATGAAAGAAGGTAAAAGGAGAAATACGTTATAGAAAGGAGGAATGAATTGGAAGTCGCTCTGCGGCCAGGCCCATTTTTCCTTGTGGACTTGGATTAAAAATCTATTATTTATGCGCGCCCTAGCACTTTGCCCAGCTCCCCCCCCCCCCCCCCCCCCCCCTCCTCGTACCGCCCCCTCGACTTTGGCCGGCTTCCTTCTCTACATTGTTCGCCAAACGAGCCGGAGCTCGTACATTCACCAAATTTCCGGGCGGCCGTTTGCGGGCTCGTTGGCGTGTCTTTTCGTGGCCGTAATAAACAAAAGCGGCCGCTGCTTAGGTCACGTCGCGCCCGGAAGTCTGGCGCTCACGCACCCCGAAACAGAGGGCGGACCGCTTCTCTCTCTTCACTGTCTTTTTTTTTTTTTCATTCTAATTATTAGCAGGACCGCGGCAAAAGCGACGAATGCTTTTGCTCGCCGAAACGCGAGCTTTTAATGAGAGAAGCCTGTCTGGAGCGTTCAAGAGTAAGTGGATGTTTCAGGGTTTTTACTTCGATAGTAAGTAAGCCAGTATCGTTCGCGGAAGGGTATTCGACTCTAAGCGTTCAAAGGATCGTGTACTTCCAGACGCGGCATTTATTCTGTAGGGAAAATGTCAAAATTGCGATGCGGCTTGATATCGTGCAAATCGTCTTATCATGCTCTCTCTCTCTCTCTCTCTCGCGCGCCTTCTCTCTCGTCTAGTCTTTGGCTCGGCGTAGAGAGGAAGACCGAGCGCACTTCTATCAGTCTTGTTAAGCGCCATGCCATGTCAAGAGCAGAGCGTTCCACTTCTCGACAAATTTATCCGGTAATTAAGGACAAGCCACTGAGAAATCGCGCATGGTATTTCCACGAGGAACGCGGTCTGACTGGCGTTCGGCAGAGGGGACTCGACCGGTGAAAGCGTAACTTCTCCCCCGTGAGTGTAACAATCGGCTCCCTTAGAGGAGTACGTTCCAAAGTGGCAGACGTGCGTCCCTGTCAAATTTCTGGTCCCCCGAGACATTTGCGGAGCCGGGGGAGTGCCGACGGAGAATATTAAACGTCGATCGGAACAGCTTTCAATAAAGTACGATGCCTGTCTGGTCTTAAGTGAGTCTGAAATAAAATAGCGAAAAGTAATACAGACGTAATGCGGATCCGAGTCAACGCGAGCGCGTCCGGCCTGGGGTCTGAGAGGATCGATTGAACGCACCTATCGATCCCTCGCGTTGCTCCGGCGAGATTGAAGAAGAGCAAAGAGGGGAGCGATTAAAATTGTCGATTCGTTGTCGATGCGTCGGCCGACGGACCGGACGGCGGCGGCGTCTTTACGTGAGTTGCCGAAGACGTATCACCGTGTGCACGAAAACGATGGTCTGGGAGACGTAACATGGGAAGCCGCTCGCTCACACCGGTCCGAGCGACAAGCTATTGTCTTCGCTGTCTGCCGTGTACCATCACGGCTAAGAGTTTAGTATCTTCGAGTTATCGACTCTGAGGAGGTAGGGAAACTTGACGAGCGCTATATATAGCCTGCCGTTGGATGTAGGTTGGAGTGTAAATCAACCCTCGGTAGCTGACGCTTGCTCTACGCCCGCTCCTTTCTGCCTCCGGTCTCTTCACTCACACTTTCCCGCTTGATCTATCTCCGTGGGCCTTTCTCCGTCTCTATTGCTCCCCGCGCAACTTCCGCCCTTTCTCTCCGTCTACACTCGCCTGTCTATCCCCGTCTCTCTCCCGCTCAGACCATCGTTTATCAGCTCGCACCTTCCTCGCTCTCCTGTCCTTACAACCTCCTTCTGCCAACTATTTCGACGATGTCGAAACAACCTGACGAAATTTCCACCCTCGACCACCCGCGCGCGCCCCTCTCCACTCACCTCTCCGTTCACTCGATGTGCTCGAGCGGTTGATCCAGGCAGCACGAACGACCGATTCTTCCTCTGGCATCGAGGAACGAGCGTGGTAGGGTAGAGAGAAAGATACGGAGGCGGGAGGGATCGAAACGACGATAGGAAAGGATAGAGAGAGAGAGAGAGAGAGAGAGAAAGAGAGAGGAAGAGTGTAGCGCGAAACGGTAGAAATGGCGCCCCACATTCCGACACCGGGCGGCAGTGGCCCTCCGCGGTTCGAATGAGTTCCGCTCTTCTTCCTTCCGGTCGACAAATTGAAATCGTCAGACCAGGAAAACTCCACCGAAATTCACGCCAGGCTGGGCGTTGCAACGTGCCGGAGAAAAGGGACGGGAAGAGTGGAAAAAGGAAGGCGAGAAGCGAGTGGAGACACGCGGCGGCGACAAAAAGCGAGGGGGTTCTTTAAGGCTGAGGGGAGGACAGGGAAGAAAAAGGAGAAGGACGAGTAGGGGGAGAGAAAGTGTTGGGGCGAGGGAGAGAACGGGGAGGCATAGAGATCGTGGGGCTAGCGCAGTCCCAGCGTGCTCGTAACTGGCGATGTTGCCTTACCGGACGATATTTCACCCCGTAATTATCTTAGCGTGCAACGCGATAGTGCGAGGCGGCCCGCTCGAGTATTAATGCCCGCTGATAATGTACCAATAGTGTCCTAATGTCCCGTAGTGCCGGGCCCCTGAGTAATAGACAAGCCGAATGCACTGTACTAAGCGTCCATCCCTAAGATATTCGACGGAGTGGATTACGGCCACCCTCTCCGCCGTTCCTGTCCAGCGAAGCTACGATACGTAAGCCGCACACACTGTACAGGACGCTTCTTACGCGACGGACAACCGAACGTGCTACTTCAAAATACCGTGAAATCGTTCGATATTACCGAAACTGGCGCAACAATCGAGAAAAGAACTTTGTACTCAACAAGAAGCGTCCATCTTTTCGCGAGAATAATTTTTCGCGACAATGACGTCGGTCTTGATGTTTGTAGGTAGGTTGTGTTAAATGTAGAAGGGAGCCCAATAGGTCGCTTTCCCTCGAACGGGCCTGTATTCATCAGGAAATGCTCTGCAGCCTTGCAGTCTGCAAGCCTGATTGTTCAGCACGCTCCGGGCACTCGAGGCGAGCTGGCGACATTTGCTTCCAACGATATCCGCATTTACATGCAGCCAGCAGCAGAGCGTCCGACGTTCGCATTCGCACACGCACGGCATCGGCGGACTTTCACTTAGTGCCGCGCTTTTTTGCGGCGCGCTCATTGTGCCGGGGAGAAACAAATAGCGCGGAGGGTGTGCGGCGTATAATAGCGTTTCGCATCGCGAAAGAGGCCGTTCGCGCGCAAATACGTTGCCCGTCATTTTTTCGCCCGAGCCACTACGTGCTCACGCGCCCCCTAATCGGATCCACGCAGAATTTCAGCCGCGGATGAAGAATTGTGACCGGCCCGGCGCACGCTCTGATGGTCGGACCGATCGCGGGCGAGCCGTCGAAATAATTAAGTACGCGCCGGCACCGGCCGATACGCCTGTTTTCGAGCTCAACAATGCGGTTATCCGAACCTCGCTTGTCAAAGCGACGCGAGAGAGACCCGCGGAATGAACAGTGCACGTGCCTGCGAGCGAAATGCCAGGAATGAAGCGTCCGGCCGGGCGAAAATACAGCCCGTCAGAAAGGAGCGGACGGAAGGTTCGATCGAGAACGGTTCGCTGAACGTTGTACGCTTCGTCGCCGAAGATGTTGTCCGGCGCCGACTGATCCCGAGGCTCACATGGAATGTGTGGGATCCTGCGTTACCGAACACGACGTACTATTAATTAACCGAAATTATAAACGCGGCCGCGCTTCGCGAAGGGGGCCGCGCAGAAAGTTTACGACCTGAGGGATTCTGAATATATATCTCTAGACGTAGATTATGCCGGCTACCCTCATCAGCCTGGCATCCTTCCGCCGCTACTCACAATTTAACGCGTAAGCAGTCGACCACCGCCGGTCCCACCAGCAGTCCCACAGTCGTTCCTAAAGCACGATTGCGACGAGTGGCGCGAGCTCGCACGTGTACGTACATTACGACCAGTACAAACGAGAGAAAGAGAGAGCGAGAGAGACGTGAATGGCGAGTGGTGGACGAGGTGAGGTTAGTCGCGGGTGAGAGCGCGAGAGGGCGGCCGGAGTGAACAACAGCACACACCGACGCGTAAATTGTGGGCGAGGGGGACTGGACGCTCGGCTGTATTCGCGTACGCGGCCTGTCCGTGGCCAAACAATGTCTGTCCGAAACAGCCGCGATTTCTCTTATCGCGCATTCAAACGCTAAATAATGGCGCAACTTCTCCTTGGTCAACACAACTCGGCCGACCAGTGACCGAGCAGCACTACTAGCAGCACACTCGCGGCCACAATTTCGCGCCTTCGTAAATAGGTACACGCGCGCGTGCACCATTCCGCCCGGCATGGGTTAGGCACGGAGAACACTTCTGTCGATTGTGTCAAGGAAATTTTTACGGCGCCGGAGCGCCTGACGAGCGGCCAGCACTCTCCCCCCACTCCCCCGCATTCGCGAAACGTGCAAATTGGTCGATTGGGCAATTTTCACGTTGATGACTCGCGCTGGCGTGATATTGCGGATCGCGATAAGACATTCGCGCCCCATATCGCGTAAGATCGTGAAACGATAGCGTGGCCGCGGCGGGGATTGAAAGGGTTGGCGGCGGTTAGCGGACGTCCGTTGAACACATATTTGGCCTGGGATCAGAGAGAATAATCCCCGGGATTACCGCTGGTTTTCACCTCCGATCGTGGCCCCATCACTGCCTACGGCCGAAGCCATCCGCTCATCCAATCGGAATATCGACCCTGGATATAAACGCCTTTCTGTCGAGCCCTCGAGTCTTCGGATTTATGCACGCTCGCTCGAATCCCACGCAGCGGCAGGTCAGCCGTAGACGTCGCCGTATCGCCCGCCATTTTCCACGCCGCGCAGCCTGTTTCATTATTCCCGAACGCTCCCTTAATTCCGCCAAGAATATCGAAGCGATGATGCCGGCGACGTGTTTTACGTACTCGCGCACGTCCACCCGTATTTCCTATTGTGCTCGCCTTTCTCTCCGCCGCCGCTACCCACAACTATCCCGCAATTTCTATCACTGCCTGACGAAAGAGAATCCCATCGAGGACGTCGGGGGAAGATCGCTCGAAAAGTCCTGCCAGCGCTCGGGCGCCAAGCCTCAGTCTCGAGAAAGCCAAGAGAGAAGGAAGGAGCGAAAAAAGAAATTACGACGACGAATACGGGTAACCAATTGCCTCTCTCCCAGGAGAGACAGAGCTAGACCGCAGCACAGAAGCAGCAGGGCAAAAGACGAACGGTGCTCGAGTTCGCCGATAAAACGAGGAGGCGGTTGAGACAGAAGTCCCCGAGCGCACAGCGCGAGTTCGAGCCAAGCGGCGGGGAACGAAGAGGGAGGTGGAAGGACAAAGATAGTATGTAACGTGTGTTCCAGCCCCTGTCGCTCGCGGAGATCACTTCGGGAGCGTGCGCCGTTAATTTCCGTCGAGTCCGAATCTAAAAGTTCGAAATCGTCCCTTGCCGCGCGCTGCCCGGAATTTCTCCGGAAGGTGCGCAAAAGGGCCGCACCGCCCTCGAAAGGTGCGGTGCGGGGCGCGGAGGGTACAAGGGTGTACAAGAGGCAGGAGAGTGGATTCGAGCCACACGATGTATAGTATAGGAGAAGAGACTCGGGTCGATACCTGTTGATACTTCGTTCAAATAAAAGTCAACTTGTACGCCGAGTGGTTTAAAAGTCGCACACACGCGCGGAGCCCGGTTACCGTGTTCCCTTCGGCGAAGGGGTGCAAGAACGGCGAGTAAGAGAGAGAGAAGGAAGAAGGGTGAAAGAAGGGAGACGACTCTTCTCGCCCGCGCCAGCCCCCTCGTGTCCTCTCCTTTCACCGAGTTTCTTCTCCGCGTCGGAGGGTGTAGCTCGAGAGAGGAGGGAAGGCTCTCAAGTACACGGAAAAGTTGCTGGAACTTTCACGGATACCGTCGGCGGGAACGTCTGTTCCTTCTGGCATTTTATTATTTTAACGCTTCTGATACGGGGGCGCCCACTTTTTTCCCCACCCCGGCGTCGAGTTGACTACGCTGGGAATCTTCTACTCTTCCTCGTCTTCCTCCTTCCCATGGCTCGTCTGCGTCGCTACAACCTCCGCTATCAGTTCCGGCTTTAAACGGACTCGTCCGACAAGTCGCGGGCGATCTCGCGTTTCATCTGCCCGCAAAATTTTCATGGCGAACAGAGTCGGCGCGTAATTAAAGTAATGGACGTGTCCAATATTCCTTTCGCGGGACAGTGTCGAGTAATTGAAGCACGGGTTTCGACAAGTCGGACGTCCGGACACTTGTTAACGCATTGAACGTTTCATATACTCGGATTGACGCGACTGACGGGCATTGATGTACATGGATGCCCGTTACTTGGAAATCAAAAACAGGCCATTAATATTCAGAATAACGTTGGAGTTCGTTGCGGTCGTACAGGAAACAACAAAAATACCGTATTCCGTAAGTCAGTACTTCGAACGTTCACTTTCTTTATAATAATGACGAAGATTAAAGTAGGCTGCAATGATTTTTAGAGACTGTGTTCATTATCGTAGTAGATAGAAGACGCAGAAAAAAATGGTCAATAAATTGCCGGCGAATCGTTTGAGTCGAAGCCGCTAACGAAATTACCGCTATCAATTTGACGAGGCGGATGAAATTTAGTCCGGACGAGTCTGCGCGATTGTCTTAATCATTTTTTGTAACAGATTTGCTGCGGTCTCAATTTGCGTGAGCCGGCTGTAGCGCTTAATCCGACTGTCAGATACCGTCTTAACCGTGAACTCTCTTTATCCTTTTCGATCCACTCGCAGAAAGAGGCGGAAGGAAGAACGAGCGGAGGGAGTAGTTGAAAGTGGGAGGAGGATAGGGCGTGAGCAGGCAAGTCAACCGAATGAAATTCATATTCAATATTCTTTGATCACTCCCCAATGGAGACCCCGGAGCTTGCCTCCGGCAGCGATAGATGTACATCTCTATAGATCGCTCTGATATAGAAAGGATTAAAATGCAACCAACCTCCGCGCCCCTTCCCGCCGCTGCTCCCACGGCATTCACCATCTTGGATATTAAAACTGCAAAACAATCGGGATGCCGAGGTGAATAGAATGCGTTCAAGCAGCAGATGTCGGATACATTGGGCGGCCGTGCGCGTATCGTCGTGCCCAAAAGCGTCGCCTACCTACCACCCACCCTCGAACCTCCTGATTTTTCTCATTCTTTCCCTCTCGTTCCGCGCGTTTCAATTTTGCGAGGCAAGATACTTCCATGATGAAAGTCCGGTGAGCGGTGCAAAGAGGACAATCGACGTAAATCGTTGCGGACTCGCACACTGCTTGTTGGCCCACATATTTCCCGATATTTCACGCGGAAGAATGTAACGTCCGAACGAATAGCGGGCGGAGGGATTGACTATTACATTATCCGGTGTACTCACGTCGCAGGCGCAAACAGAGATTCCTGCGCGACGACGGAATCGGAAGTGAAATTTGAATTTAAATGATAATCCGAAAGTAAACTACTTTTCAAAACGTGACCGCCTTCCCCCCCCCCCCCCCCCTCCGCCTCATCTTCATCGCCCCCAGTCCTCGTCGTCGTCGCATCTCGCGGCTGCCAGAAACGCGACGTCGTTGCCAGCTCGAAATTTCGTCGACTCAAAGGCGCTCTTCCATAAGTTATCCGGCGTAACGCGCGCGCGAGAGAGTTTGGAGTGGAAATTTTGATGCATAGTTTTGATGCGCAATGACGGAACTTGAAGATTTTGAGCGGCGAAGTTTCGCACGTACGACGGTGTCGGCGCGGCCCCTTTCTTTTCAACGCACGCCTTTCGACCCGCTTTCCAAACGGGGCGGGATATCAATTTTTAGCACGTGAGAAGGCGACGTAATAATGTCGTCGCGCTTGAGAATGAAATTCGAATGCACGGGCAACTGCCGAAAAAACAAGGAACAAAAGAAAAAATAGCGGACAAGCGAGTCGAGCAGAACGAGCGGAAAAGTGGCTTTGCCACAATTTACGGCGACTGTTTGTTGTGTCGGCCGGAGCCCGAGTCACGGCGAATGCCTTCGTAATTTTGACATACTTATGTATTGAATCGTATCTCGAGCGGAGCGCACGGTGAATTTCGTATTGTTCGCCGATTGCCAATTGCACGACGTTGACTAAATCCGCAGGAAGTATACTGTCGCCGACGGAGGGTCGATGTAACTTTGAAATAAGAAGAGACCTTTTTAACCACAGAAGAAACGGTGAACGAGATAGGCAGACGACGGCGTGGGAAGAGGCTTGTATTGACGATTCAATTGCTTCGGCGGCTTTCGGCGCTGAGTCCTCATTAAAAATAATCAATATCGCGATATTAACAAATGCCCTCGCACTGGGCTGTTCTCGTTTCCCACTTAAAAGTCAATGCTACCCCGGCAGACTCCCTTTCTTGTACGTGTCACTTTTGTTTCAGCTGTCCATTCTGTCGCGATCAGCGCGATATCGATAATGGAAAGCATAGGCATTATTGATAATCGAAGTGCGGATGAATGGGAAAGAAGCGATCGCGGCTCGGATCGAATGAAAATTTTGCCGCGCGCGTTCTCAATGCACGCTCAGATTAATATTCGCAATTATTTTTATTATCCCATTGAGCGGGACCGAAAAAAACGGGAAATCTCGAGAGAGCAAGAGAGGAAGAAGCGCGGCGAATCCGATTTCCCGAAGTGAGAAAACTGGCGAGCGTGGCAATATCTTCGTAAAATAAACTCCCGGTTGGCCGGGGCCAGGAGAAGCGGAAAATTTTTCTGCATTCTTCGATCTCCCGGCGCCACGTTTTCCGCCATCGATTCTCAGGCTCGTTCCAGCCGAAGCGCGAGTCTCGACGGTGTCGTGTGTACTCGAGCAAAAATTAATCGTCGATTCCTCTCATAATGCAGGGCATTAGAGCAGCTCTGGCCGGTTAGAAAATCGATACGAGACAACCGCATGAATTTTTCACGAGAACAGCGTTCGTTGGACGGAGTCCCTTGCCGCCCTCATTATCTAGCCAATTTCGTTAATTCGTCTTATCAACGGAACGTCGTCGGCGGAGTGGTTATTAACGAGTCAAGCCAATTTCGTTAATTTCTCAATCGGCGCATACATTCACTGCCATTGTTCCCGGCCGGAAAGAACTCGGCGGATTCCGTCTCCGCGGTCGACGAAACTCTTGGCGCGCGCACGTGAGAGAGAGAGAGAGAGAGAGAATACGCGCGTCGCTTATTTCGAGCCCGGAATCGTCGGTCGGCGAAAGGCGAGTAAAAAGGAATCGCGCATAAATTAATTCGCCGGGTCGAGCGGCCCGAGTCCTTTTTCTTCCGGCCATTGGGAAAGAGAAGACACGTTAACCGGGATAACCTGAAGAGAAGGGTGGCTGACGCCCAAACCGGCTAGGATTCGGTGGTTGCGGTTACGACTCCGTAATGGTGCCGTGCGAACAGACGCGGAGTCACGGTGGTGGTAGTTGGATGTCGAAAACGGTTCAGCTCGAAGTGGGAAGAGGCGATGGAGGGCGAAGCCGGTGGGTTGGCGGCAGGCCATAAACCTTTCCCCGCGTAATCTGGATAGCTTTATAGATTTCTAATAAAATAACGCATTAAATCAGGCGCGGCCCGACTGATTGGCTCACCGAACGAAATCGGGTCTACGTCCCGCGGCCGCGCAGCTATTGCAATCGAGGAGACATTTATTATCCCCGTCCGACGACCATTAAATGTCGGACGACCTTCTGCGCGAGCGGCAAGAAAGCGTGATGGGATAGATGCGAGTGCAGCCGCGCGCTCTGTTGCTGCACCCTGCCGCAGCGCCGTGGACGCCTCGAATTCGCACTTGCCGAAAATCAACAATACCGGCCCATTTGTTATTCCTCCCCGCGGAAACTGACGTCGACTGGACGTCCGTTAAAACGTCTGACAAAGAGGAGACGGCGCGAGGGTAAATAAATAGCTCGCCTTCGGCGTGAAAATAACAGGATCCTGGTGCGCGCGGCTCTCGCCGAGATAATTCCAGACGTTCGACGTTCGCGGACAGACGGCACCTTACGATCCCTGCGTCGAAGAGCTCGCAGATTCTGTTCGGAAAGAGAGAGGGAGAGAAAGCATTGTACCCTCGATAGGAAACTGTGTGGAGCGAGGGGTGGGGCGGAGCTGAGCGAGCGAGCAGAATAAATTCTTGTATCAAGATTCAAATAAATGCATTCGAAGCCGCGAGCAAAGTTGTATCCCATCGGGGATATCGCTCGCAATACCCGTGACTCCTACCATCCCCATTTTCTCCGCCGTATCTTTCTTACCCCTCTCTCGCTCTCTCTCTCTCTCTTCGAACGAGCCTGATTTTGAGTCGAAATTTGTCGGTTCTGGTATGCGACAGATTCTCGCCGACTACGAAATTCCACATTTTTCGCGCGCGGTCAAAAATAGCTCGTTCCCATGCAATGACACACGTATTTCCTTCGCATCACACGACACACCTAATCCACACCTAATCCACACCTAATCCAGACGTAGCTCAGACCGAACCCAGGATCTGAATTTGACCCAGAAAGCCCGCAGAAACGGAAACTTCGTCGCAACATTTCCCACAGCGGGCACGCTCGTAATTACATGTGGAAAAGTGCGATATCACGTAGCTGTAAGTCGAATTGAATTCCGCGTAGATCCGACGACGCCAAGGGCGAGCAGCCAATTACTCGGGCACTTATTGCCGAAGCGCATAATCACTCATTAATAATTCCCAGCGCTCGGGCCGGGGCGAAGGGGTTGGAAAAAGTGGAATAAGCGAGAACCCGGGCGGAGATTGATTAATGACCTTAACGAAATTTATCATCGGTGGGGGGTAAATAACACTCCTCGAATCATCCGGCAGGCGGGATGGAAGTGCCCTCCTTATATGTAATTTGAGCCCGACACGGGGCGCAAAGGGTGGTTGGTGCGCTTAACACGTCGTCGGACCTACGACTAAAGTAAATACGGTATCTGGAACAGCTGCCAGCCAAGATAAATAAGAAGAACGCAAAGTGGGAAAACATAAATCGCGGAGGAAGCTCGGAATACGTCGGTTTATACACTCGGCCCTGCGATACACTTAATTCATAATATTGTGTTAAATCACAGCGAGCTCGGGCTCTCTTGCTCGTCCGCTCTTGACTGCTGATATTTATAATAAATTAAAATCCCTCCGGACAGGTCGTCGATAATGTATGAAAGACAGCGCCAGACTCCTCTCCGATCTCCTTTCGACTTGTCAGTGTCGAAAAAAGCTCACAATTCGCCCGGACGCCTTCTCGCTCGATCTAGCACAATTTCAGTTGACGTAACTTCAAAGCCGCTTAATCCTCTTAACGAAGCCATATCGAGGGACGAGATATACAGTCCCACCCCCTTGTACTCGCCTCCTTAACCTTCCGTTATTTTGGCTCCCGCGAAGTTCGCCCGAAGAGGCAAAATTCCTCGGGTACTCTCGCCGGAAACGTCTGTTACGCTCGAATTGTTATCAACTTTTTCCGGCGACCATTAATGGCCGGGAACAGGCCGCAGCAGGGCTGATTAATTACGCTGCCGATGTGAGAAGGACGGGAGGGAGCAGTTTACATTTTTTGAAGCGAGAAACTTGGAGAAAGCGAGAAAGTTGGCGTAAAGGGGAACACAGATAACCACTGATGGCCGCGTTTGAGGGTCGCCTATACAGCGGAATGAAGAATATTGCGGGTACTCCTAGTGCGTATATCACCCGTTGATAGCGTTCCGTTCGTAGAACGAGGTAAAACCGATTACCGATTCCACCGCGCGTATCTATCGTTGGCCTTTTGAATTATTCCACCGCCTGCCAATGCGATACAATACGGACGAATTGAACGGGCGTACGAAAAAAAAAAAAAAAAAAAAAACGCGGGGGGTTGGTGTACGTTTCGCTCGGGCTCCAGGGTTTGTGTTTAACGCGAACGAAATCGGACGCCCTTTGTCGAATTAGTTAGGCGAATTTTTTAATTGCCCCGCTGCAATGAAATTACGGGCGAGAGAATGGGCAGCAATTTTTATCCTCATTGTGCGCGGGCCTTTGAAAAGTGGCCGGCGAGCTGCTCCCGGATTCTGGAGTTATTCGTTCGTCCCTTCTCCCTCTAAGCCCATCCACTTTTACCCGCGCGAGAACCACTTGAGCATTGTATGCGCCGCTTATCTTCTTCTCCATCCCCGTATGTCGGTCTAAGAAAGGACATTGGATCGCAAGAAGCAACGGGGTCGAAGAACATACTCAGCATTTACAATTCAGTTGGAAATTTCGCCCGTTGTGCGGAGCCGGGAAGCTGATGTCGCCATCACTCCTGCAACCCACTGCCGTGCTTTATTACCATATGTTTTTATTCGTCACATTTATCGGGAATATTCCCGTACCCTCGTTCGCGTCGACTCGATCTTTTTGTTACTTCTTACCTCATCTCTCTCTCTCTCTCTCCCTGTCTCTCTCTCCGCCTCGCTCTACATACGACTACATAACGTTTCCGCCTCAAAACACCGCCCACGTTACAGCGCTCCCGCTGATGAATTCCAACGTCACGTATGAACGTATATCATGCCAAGATTTCCACGAGAATTTTTTACACGACATTTTTCGAAACTTTTTTCCCTCCGCCGCCGACTCGCATTATCATTCATAACGACAGGAATATTGAATCGCGACACATGATTTCCCCTCGGATAATCCGGGGCGTCGTCTGTTCCTGAGACACGCTTTTCGAGAAGGTGAGCGCGAGATTAACCGGCCAGCCGGCCGAACGAATTCGAGGTGTTCTCGCTCTCACGCATCGCTCGTAATCAGCCCAGCGTTATCAGCATTCTCCTACTCACGGGTGCGCGTTGCCTTTTGTGCTCGCGCCGAGGACAGTCGGGGAGCAATAAATATGTTATTAAAATTACCATAACCCCGTTTGCCGGCGAGTAAAACGGCCCATTTTGCAGTTAATTTTCCGGTTATCTAGGTAATAATCTCGCTTACGCCGGGCCCAGTTAACCCTTTGGTTATAGGGGTGAACCGGAGCGCGGGGTTGAAGGGGGTGAGAACCGGAGAGGAGTTCGGAGGCGGAAGCTAGAGTGGGTGAAAGAGAGAGAGAGAGAGAGAGAGAGAGAGAGAGAGAGAGAGGCTCATAGATGGGTAGAACAGGGGTGAGAATGTGGGGCTAGGAAGCTGGAAAGGCAGAGGGTAGGTTGCGACGGTGATGAGAAGGGAAAGGGGATGAACGAGAGAAAGAGAGAGAGAGACGAGAGAAAGAGAGAGAGAGAGAGAGAGAGGGAGAGAGAGAGAGAGAGAGAGAGAGGGAGAGAAACCCGGCCGGCTTTTCCGCGAGGGTGGAACGAGGGTGGGACAAGGGTGGGATGAGGGTAAAAACGGCGGTCGGTGGTGGTTGGTGCTGATGCCGCGTGCTGTACCGCATCCGCGTCATACTACTGTGGCGCATTAATAAGCGGTTTACACGACGAAAATACGAATAGCCTGGCGAGGCGGGGTGGTTGCCGATGCGAGGCCGATCCCGGAGAGGCAGCAGACGACGGAGGGGGTGGAAGGTGGAGAGCATCGACAACGACGAGGACGCGGAGCGTTTCCAGGACGACCCGTTTCATTTATCGGTGCTCGATCTCGAAATCGAAGCCCACTCTAGGATCTTCGAGAGGTGCTGGGTAGCAGACGAGCACACTAGCCCCCCCCCCCCTCCTCCTACTCTCCCCCTCCTCTTTCCATCCCGTTTCCTCATCTCGCCCTTACCCCCGCCCCCGCACACCCCCTGCAACCCCACCGACAATTAGTTCGCGCGCTCGGCAGTGAGTGCACTTAGCGAAAAGTAAGCAAACTCCCTTCTACAACTCCCTCCCACGACTTCGTCACCCACCCCGCGCTCGCCCACCGTTCCGCTTTCAGCCGTTTACCGGATAGTTTCTCCGAACCTCGCGAGCTACGCGCTCGACGATTTCTTCGAACGGAACGATATTAGAACTCCGGCGAAATATTTCGAAAATCGTAGAAATCTCGCCGAGTATCAGCGACAGTTCCGGGAACGCCTTCGACACCGACTACGCCGCACGGTCTGGGCGAGGCGGTAGAGTATTAATTCGATCACGATTTCGACTATGAAGTTCGCCTCCGCGTGACGTAAGTGCAAACACATGCTTCGCGGGGGCGGAAGATTCGATAACACGGCGGGGGTGTGCAGCTAAGGCAGGAGAGAAAGGCCGGCAATAACCGAACGATCAGTACCGGCAAGGGAAGTGACACTTTGGCCAAGTTATTAGAGGGTAGATTGATGAAGCTCGCCCCGTGAACATTCATTCCACGCCCCTTTCCGCGGCCCGCCCAACCAACCCCTCGTCTCGTCACGCGTCCTTCACGACGTCGCCGGCTGCTTACCTGCGCGATAAGACGCGGGCGGAATCCTTGGCGCGCTACAAAGATTTTCACGCTGACGCGCCTTTTTTCAGCTGTAATTAACGAGCCCGCGGTTCCGGGAGGGGGTAAAAACTGTCGCAGATAGCCGGGAGATACCGATGGGTCGTGGGGGTGGGCGGATAGAAAGCCGGGGGAAAAAGGGAAACTGTGCGGGGGTGGACGGGGAGACGGGGACGGGCGTCTTTAATGCACAAAACTGTCGAGACTCGAGAGACGGGAGACTGACGAGGACATGATGACACGAGATTTTGCCAATTCCCAGACAAAGTCGGGCGGAATTAAAAATCCGCCGCGGTCGTGCGGCCCACCTAGCCGGCGGCGGCGGCCGCGTCTAGTCGCGGGCTTTGCATTAATGAACTTTCAATGGGGGGATATATCGAAAACTGTATTTAGACCCTCGATTAATTATCAATTATAAATGTAATTTGTAACCGATGTCCGTGGGAATTATTCATCCCGCCCGATGAATTATTCAACGCCGACGTGAAACTTCATTAACCGTTTCGCGATAATTAGAACTTCCAGATGATGTACATTTATTGCAGCTGAGCGGCGCCCGCCGCTGTTCGACGGCCGTTTCATCGGGCGAGAACGAATGATGCGTCGAGAGGGTATATTTTATAATTTACCTCCCCTCGCGGAGGACAATTAACGCGCCGACTGCGACGCCAAATGCAGCGGCGCTTTGTCAAAAGCCATCAAGAAGTAGCACTTATTGCTCTGCGGGCCGAATCAGCAAAATACATAATTCATTCCGTGCTGCTGCGAGCGTATGTTATGCTGTAATATCAATACTCTCAGCGTTAGAGGTGACGCACTGTGCATTACCGATATCATCAAATATTACAATGTACTCCCATTATCGCATCATGTAACAGTTCACCGCGCAAAAACGAAGGGACCTGCATTTGACTCTCGAATCAATTCGTTCCAGCGCCGTCGCACGAATCATTTTATCGAGCCACCGACGCGACGCTCGAACCGACGAGTCAAAATGGACACAATAGAAACAATAGTAACGCCACGCGGATTCGGTTACAGCGGGCCGACCTATTACCGATATCATTACATCCGTCATTGATCCGCGATTATCGACCACGCGACTCTGGCAGCGGAATGACCGGCTGAAAACGACGAATGCGTTAAAATTATATCGCACCGACTTTGTCGGCGTAAACCGGGAATCGCGGCACCGGCCAATCGATCGTTTGATCAGATTCAATCTGCAATCTGACACGAGATTTAAATCGTCCCATTGCGGCATCCGCTACTTTAGCCGGTGAACAATTAAATGGGAGACAATAGCCCAACGCTAGGATTGTGTCGAAGCGTGAAGCCACTGCAAACACTGCTACGCGATTAATCGGTGATCGTTACCAACAGGATACCGAAGGTGCATGGCAATTGTCGCGTCGTACGATCGTCTGGAACTCTGGAAGAACATATATAGTCGAAGAGCGTGAAAGAAGAAAGATAGAGAGACAGAGAAAGAGAGAGACAGAAAAGGGCAGAATAGGGAGGATGTCAAGACCCCAATCGATTGATCGCACCGATCCGATCCAATCCTTCTCTGCGACGTGGCGCGATTTGAATCATCGACTTCCATCCTCCTCACACTCCCACCGTCCATCCTGGCCCCAACCTGCAGCCGCCCGGGCAATAAATCCAGACTTACTCTTTATCCTATCTGGGCATTGTCGCGCGCTCTACGCTCCCTGGCATTGTCGCGGGCTATATCGGCACGGTTTAAAGGAGAGCAGGGGGTGCATGAGCGGAGGGTGAGAAGAGGCGTCGCGTCGCGGGACAGTGGCACACGATGGAGCCTGAATTAAATTCTGAGATTTATCGCGTCAATAACCGTGCATTAATTTACGATTTTCCGAGGCGGACAGTGTTCGCAGGGGGTAGACTGGGGGCCGTGTCTAGGTGTACGCGAGGATTGCTGCACGATACTCGAGAGCGCGTAAATTCACAGGACACCGATTCGCCTTGCGCCGGGCGGACAGAGAATGCAGGCGTGCGCGCGAGGGGGTTGGGAAAGCGAAATCGGGAGAGCGGAAGAAAAGCCGGCGACGAGTGTACAATGTCCGGCTTCGATGGCGTCCGGCTGCGGACTCACCTGCCGTTCGTATTTGTCCGGATACTTCCAGTCGAATAATCTGGCCTTGACGCGCGCGCGTTATGAGCTCTCGCGTGCGATCTGACAGACGCGCGCGAGTCGGTCGGATAAATTATATGGACAAGAGCGACAAACGACGCGCGCGGTTCCGTGCCGACGTCGGAACGAAAACGCCATCGGAAGCGGACATTGTACGTAACACGAGTGCTGTGCATCGAGGACGGAATGTACGGGAAAGGGGTGGCGCGCTCGACGGCTCGGCGTGGCTCGCTTCTACGTGCGACTCGAAGTGTGGGCAGCGACATACGCGGCTGGCGTGTTCCGCGTCTAACTTGTATTGACCATTACTCAGCATTCCGCGCTCGTAAGTTATGACACGCGTCGCCATTTACCCGCGGCCCGATCGACAACGGCCCGCGTAACCGAAAAGAGGATTTTAATGTCTCTTTCCGCACTCTACTTCCATCGCCATGAGCGACGTTGTTAAAAAGCACTTCAGCCGCGGATAGGCAAATGGCGGCGTGAGAGAGGCGAGGGTGAGCGTTTGCAGCGATCTTTCGTAATGGAGTATCGATGTTAATTGAATGTGGCGCGAAGAACACCCTATCGAGGGGCTGTTCGGAGTCCCGGCACACACCGCACAACCCGTAAACAAGAGTTAAGATTTTTCACGCTCGCCGAGCGTGGGCTCTTTTATCACGCCAGCGCGCCGCCGCTTCCCTATGAACTATTACCCTTCGAAAATAAAAGCGTGTAACGTTTCTGGGACGGCGATTTAAAAGGGAAGTGTAGCCGCTAAGTGGATAATTACATCATCGCGTCGTCTTGCCGTTGAACAACAGCCGCGCCACTTCCGGCATCGTTTCTTCGACGCCGTTCATCGATTAATTATATTAATTACTGATGAGCTGACAAGTGGGTCGCGAGAGAGTGAGAGAGAGAGAGAGAGAGAGAGAAAGAGAGAGAGAACGTACGACGTGAAGGGGACGGCCGGCGGATAAAACTTGAGCGAGAGTTACAAGCTGACGAACGACTGTCGTCTGAAGCGCGTAATCTCGCCAACCTCCACTTTTATCCCGTTTCTTCTCCTTTTTGTGGCCCTTCTTTCAGCTAGCCCCGACCCACGTCGACTCTCACACCCCCCTCGACTCCTCTCTGTTTCTTTTGCCGGCCAGCCCCTACGCCACCCCGTACATCCCATTTCTTTTTACGATTTCATTCGCCTGCGCTACGGAAAATATTATTTACCGGGCTTTTTAAGTGTAAAGCGTTAAATCGTCGCGCCGAGTACTGCGCGCCTAACGACTCCCCTTTCCGAGCCTTTTCATTTCGAGGCGAGTCGGGCGACAGCCGCGCACGGCATAAGAAAGAAGCCGCCTGTTATCGCTTTAGTTTCGCGCGCGCGATAAGCTTCCCTGACCTTCCCCGGCAAAATCCTGAATTATTTCGTCGGCAGTTTATACACCGGTTTGTCGCGCGGCACTCGGGCCGGCCGGAAAAAGTCGTTCGACGACTTCAATCGGGGAATATATTTCAATCGACGTATCGCGACCTGTAACACGTTTCGCAGCCGGCAGACTTGCATGGATGTCGATGTAACACGTGCCGGGAACTCCTAAGAATTCCCGTTCGCGGTCGCGAAAAATTTTCAACCCCCTCCGAAGAAGAGGGGTTGGGGAGGGTAAGGGAAGGCAAGGCAGACGCGTCGTGCGGAATTTTATTCGCGTCGCATGCCGAGCAGCGCCATCGGTCGAAAGAATATTTTACTTAACGGCCCTCCAAAATGACCGGCCGTCTACGAGGTATATCGCGGGGAGCGAGTATTCCTAATTTCGTCCGCCCAGACACCGCCTGGAATCTTAATTATGAGGAAGAATTCGAGGGCGTCACATTTCCGACTCGCCCGGCAATGTCGCCGGGGCACTTTTCCGACGATAATGGAGAAGGCGCTTGAAAATTCGCCGACTGAGCTCCCGGGATGTAACAAATTGTTCGGCGAGCGCAAGATGAATCGGTCAAGGACCGATGAATAATATCGACGCCGCGGCCGCCGCGACATTGTCAGCCGTTTGGTCGATTAATCGGCGTGACGAATTATCCGGGCGACCCAATAAAAATTCCCGAAACGTCGGCCGAAATTCCGTGGAAACACCCCGTCGTACCGTACTCCGGCGATCGGCCTTTCCGCTTAAAGGTAAACTTATATGTCGCGCTGGAAGGGAGCCGTCTTGTAACGTCGACGTCTCGCCGTTCGCTCGTCGATTTCTATGGAGTTGACGAAACCCTATCGCTTCCATTTGAGAGAATAAAGGAAAAAAACGGCTGTCGCGGGGTAAGGCGAGAACTGTCATCTCTCGCTCACGTTTTTATATCACTCTGCCGGTTGGCGCGCACGAAAGATATTTACGAGAAAAATTGAAACGGCTAAAAAGGCCGGCAAAGAGAGCGGAGAGACAGGCAAAAGTAAGAGATTCTTTTAACCGTATGAAGTACCTTTGTTTTGTACCTTTTTCCTCGGGACCTGCTCGCCGCCTGCGCGACCGAACGTTCAATATCACGCGGCAAAGCTCTGTAAAGCTGAAACCCCCACGTTCTCACTCCGATACTTTTATTTTTATTTCATTCCACAGCCACCGGAGTACCTTTCCCACCGTATTTTCTGATTTAATAATATCCAACTGCGCTTCGGATAATATCATGCAATTGTCGCTTAAACGCCGTAACAGCTTCTCGGTCAATGAATTGCGCTGAGACGATCGCCTTGAAATTTAAACCACGCCATCTCACCGATTCTTCCTACTTCTGTTGCAGGGATTGCAGAGTCGTAAGAGACCCACAGACCCTTAAGTCCAAAGGATATGGATTCGTCTCCTTTGTCAAAAAAGCGGTAAGCGAAACCATCTGTTCTCATGACTCTTCATTCATATATTATGTTTGCCCATTGTCAGAGCTTTAATGTGCCTAGCTAACATGTCGTAGCTGAGATAGTAAGTAGGATTAGCAGAATGAGCCTTGGCTACGACAATGAACACCATTAGTTTCGCCCGGCCGTTCATTTACTTTTCATCTACTCCCGTCGAGGCTTCTCAAACTCGCTCAACATTTTGCACCGCGACTCGGGATAAAAGTCCGACCCTCGACGAAATGAATCACGGCCTCGCTCGGCGCATTTGCCAGAAGATCCGTACGCATCGGCATGAATAAGAACCGGCGCGGCGGCCCGCTACGATTCGCGCAACAAAATACATTCATCACCCTGTATAATTCACATCAACGAGTCAACGAGTCGAGCTCACTCCGGCGCATAACTACGAACGAAACGGCTGTCCTTATGACACAATGGACCGTAAATCACGGCGGATTTATAGACGCGGAACAAGCGAATTACTCAATAATACATGAATTGGCGGGCATAAACAGTTAGGCGGCATGTATAATGTGAATAGAATAATTTATACTTACACGCGATATTCGAGCAGGACGCATCGAGCATCGAGATCGCGATCAAAAATCTCGGAGGGCCAGAGACAGTAGACGCGATTAAGGAAGGATTTTCATTGGGCCCGATTGCAGGGAAAATAACGACCCGCCCATCCAAACTGTATCGCCCTGCGGAAGTGGAGAGTGCCGATCGTATTATCGCGAACAATTCCGAAGTTCCGTGCTAATTCCTTCGACTCTCCGGAGCGGGATCGTATAAGGAAAGGACCCCGGGATCCGGTTTACAACGTCATTTTTCGACGCTAGATGGCGAGTAACCCGAGTTTTACTGTACCCCCGCCAAAATCCACGACGTAAATCACGGTGAAGTTAGATGTACGGCTGAGTAAAAGAAGGCTTTCCCCCCGTTTATAGCGGGGTTATTCGTCGGGGCGCCTGCCCCGAAGGTAGACCAACCCGTTTCCCCTCTGTTTTAATGTCCTATCGATCTGGACCACCACCGGCACCTGCCTCACACCCGCGGTATTACTATTGCCGAAGTATAAATTTTCCCGGTGTCTCCGTTAACCTCGAGGAACACGCGAAAATTTCGCTCAGCCTTCCTCTCCCCCAAAGCAACCTTCTCTCTCTCTCTCTCTCTCTCTCTCTATCCCTCTTTCTATCTTCGTCGTTCCATCCTTCTCCCAAGTCGCATCTATCTCTCCCGCTCATCCTTTCCTCGTTTCTCCCTCTTCACACTCCGGCCAAACGCTCAGCCTCACCCTCGATCTCTCTTTCTCTCGCCAGTATATCCTTCGACCGCCGGATACACTATACGTCGTTCCTAAATCGCAGGCTCTGAACGCACGGCGGACTCGTGGTCTTTCGAGATGTACGAGGAAACACGAATTCCCTGGATCCCAGTTTCGCCGTACGGAACGGACTGAAGCCTCGAACGGCGCATGTAATGAATATTGAGCCGGGAAATGCGGGTCCGTCTTCGAGGGCCGATGACGAGTCATAGGGCGGCACGAAAGTGCTACGTGGTTATTGCTAAAGTTATTCCCCGATAATTCTCGTCGCCCGCTGACGATCGCTGACCAGACGGGCTGTTACGAGCGGCCGGAGGTGCAAGAATGCATATTAACGAGTGTAAAGGCACACCGGCGGCCGACGGGAACGTCGAACGAGCCGACCCGAAGGTGCGATCGTCGTTACATCGATATTCACGATGCGGTATCGTTTCCCACTAAGCGACCTGACGCGCAATACCCGGTCACTTAACGACGATCATTCGTCCGAAATCACTTTGCACCCCGATTCGACGGAGTCCACCATCCCTATCGCCGCGGCCAGCCATTGTAGCGCATTGCCACCAGCGGGCAATACGATCTTTGCCGACAATTTCTACGTATTCAAATCACGTTGCTCCACTTGTTACGAACTTTCTCCCCACTTTGCCGGCGGCCGGGTCGATATTGAGCGCCGTTGGGACTGACGTGCTCATTGCGTTTCGTTGCGTATGCGAAAGAAAGCGAACCGACCGACTTTGGTCGCCAGTCGCCGATACCCAATGAAACGTTGATACCGGCGGATATGTACAAGCATCCTCCGTTGGTCTACTTATATTCACCGATTTCCCGCCGCAAACAAGTCGATACGTCGATCTCAACTTGTGTTAAAACAAACGATCCCCGTATATGTCATTACGAATTACCGAACCTATGGCTTCGTCCACTGGCAACATCGATGCCCAACAGAATTCCCACCTGTGACACTTAAACACGGTCTTTAATACCGCTCTACTTACACTCAACTTTATACCACATAACCCGCTAATCGATAAGCCGGCTAAAAGACCATAATCAAGACTGACGTCCGTCTACTCCGTTATCCCATCCCCCCGCGTACGCCTTTTATTACCTGCCATCAAACAAAACAAACTATCAGCCGCGCGTCAGAACAAACAACAAAAGCACATGCGAATGCCGCGCTCTCCCCAGCAGCCAGTCTCACCCCGCGCGAAAATTCGCGCGAGAATCCAAGATAGAAGAAAAGGAACAGCGGATGGAAAAATCTACTTCGAATCGTGGGAACCGGCGGAAAGAAGTTGCGGGTGAGGCCACGTAATCCTTCGGCGCGCGCCGCCTCGGCGGACCATGACTTAGTAATGCGTGCAGTTCAGGCCGAGCTGTCGGTCTTATGGTCGCAAGAGCGGCTCGGCAGTCGGCACGTCTATAGTTGGGCCCGGCTCGAATTGACCAGCGCCGACCGGTCGGACGGGTCGTCGGGACACGACGTATAATCCGCACCACCGCCGCTCGGCCGGGGGTGGAAGAAGGCTTCGGCGACGGCAGAGGCGGAGAGCGCGATGGGGGTGGGAACGATGGGCGGCCGGGTTAGGGGGCGAGATATCGACCGAAGTTTAGAATCGGCTTAGAGCGGAGCATTCGGTCGCCCGGTCTATCTAGGCTAACCGCGCGAATGTGCGGCATCATATCGGGGAATGGAAATTCGAATCGGAAATACTTTATCCCGCGGGAGCACGGATGTCGTGGGATAAGGAGAGAGCGGCGGGAGGAGAAGGGGGAGGGGGAGGGGGGGTGGGAAGTGGTTGAATCGGAGGGAGCGGCGCGCGAGGGGAACGAGGAGGAAGAAGAGTTCCAGATCGAGCCGAAGAAGTAGGTGTTCCTGTTCTGACACGAGGGTGGAGAAGGTAACGGCGCTGGAGCCCGTGAGTCCCCCAAATGGCGCAAATGGCGCGCGGGCGCTGCGGATGTGGGGGTGGAGAGATTGGAAGAGAAAGAGGGGCCTCAGCCTTCGCCACGTACTGCCGGAGAGCTTTTCGAACAGTCAACCTTTTCGGCTTGCCACTCCTCACGGCCGGAATATTCCTCGGCTCGCCTCTATCCTTACAGATCCGCGAGTGTACCCTGCCTTCTTGCACCGTCCGAATGCCTTCGCCACGCTGTCACAAATGCGAGCGTACGTGTGCGAGCGTGTGTCTCGGGTCTGTGTTTATGTAAGCCCATCGGTGAGCCCCTACCCCTACCCCCCGGCAAGTGTACACGGGCACATCGACCAAGACGACGACGACGACGCTACGATGCAGCCGATGTCGTCCTATGGCATTCCACATCCATTTCTGCTCCCCGACTCTACCCACGCCGCGATATCGTCCCTCGACTCTTTCACCACCCACCCCCGCCCGTCGTTTCGCCGTTTTCCACCCCCTCCCCCTCCTCCAAGGACTTTCCCCTTATTTTTCATACGACTCGCATAATGGACGCGCGGATAGACGAATACGTAGGCAGACGGCACTGTTTTGTTAGAGTCGGAAAAGTAGTTCGCAGCCACGTGGATTCACGTTGCCGAAGAGAGGGGTAGGAGGAGGGGAACGGGGGGGGGGGGGGGGGCTGATTCTTACGTCACAGAGTGCAGCCAGTAAATCCCGTCGAATATGTCGTTCGCCGAGGGCAGTTCGCGAAATCCGCGCTGCACTCGAGTCACATTTCCGAGCGTATATTAACTTGACCCCGATCGAAGATTGTTCCGTGGCGGAGCGGGGGAGAAGGGTGTGTCGTGAATTAACCATAAGTAAGCGCTTCGTTTCGGCGGTCGAACGCTCACGATTGTTCCCTCCTCGCTAAACAGACTGTTGCTTCGAACGATCGAAGCCTTTTTCTCTGATCGAAACGACCTGTACGCGACGTGGGTCTTTAGAACGGACGCATACCGCGAAATGTGCCGTTTGACGGGCTCAGTGGAGCGTATAACGCGAATCCGCATTTCGTGCCTCCCCTTGCCTCCTCCCCGACGTGACAATTTTGCCGAGTGAATTTTCCGAAGATACGACGCAAAGACCGCGAGACGTCTTCGTTATTTCCCCTTCGTTACGGCTCCGCGTTATATCCGTCGTGTAAATAAGTATACCCTCGTAAGTACCGTCGAGTTTACTTTTTTACTGGGACACGCGGTTTTCTAAACGGGAGCGGCGATAAATAAAAGTTACGACCATTACCCCCACTAAACGTCGTGAGCTAGTATCGTGAGGCGGCGCAGGTAGCGACACCCTGTCGTGCTTAGTTTCATTCAGTCCGCTCGACTCACCCCCTTAACGTGCGCCGAAAATAATTCCGCGCGTAAAACCGCGCCCCGTAAATCTGCGTAATTTGTCGCCGATGTCAGATGTCTCGCCCGATATGTACGCAGCCCTGTGCTCTCTGCGAGTAAGTGGGAACTTTTTCCGAGCCGCGAACCTTCTGCCGGCCGCGCGTAATTAATCCCTATCTTCCGTGCGGCTTGACAATGTCCAGAAGTGACTCGAGCCCGTGCACATTACCGATCGCTTCCGAGCGACTGACTGGAGCTAAATAAATTTGCGATTATCAACGTTCGTTTGTTAATACGCCGATCCGCGGGTGCGCGGTCGCGTATTTGCGTAGAACGCACGGTCGCATAGGTGAAATGAGACGTGCCGGCGGCGAATTGCCGCGGAACTAGTCCAGTGCACACAAAACAACGCGCGGCGCACGGCAAACGGGTAATTTCGCGCAAACGCGTCCGCGCCGCCACGTTTCCGCTTTTTTTCCGTGCGAACGCGTCGCTCGAAATCGAAAGCGCTTTGCTCACGTCCGACGAATTAATCAAACGATCGTGGTCTCCCGTTGGGCGTGAGTCATTCGCTCTCAAGACAGACAGCCTCTTACGCATTGTGCCCGCGAGTTTCTACTCGAAGAGTGCTGCACATCATGGTGCAAGCCTTGGACTCGTCTACATAAGTTCAACTACTGTTTCAGGAAGCGGAGAGTGCCATCGGTGCCATGAACGGCCAGTGGCTGGGTAGCAGAAGTATTCGAACGAACTGGGCGACTCGCAAACCACCGGCGCCGAAATCCGAAGGTGAGTCCTTTAGTCTTAATCATTGTCTCCTTATTCTCTCTCTCTCTCTCTATCGTGTCTCGTCTCTCAGTATTTCTCCACTCCCACTATCGACAACGGACACCTTACGACGGTCTTCGGAAAGCGTACCACTAAAATAGACTCCCTGAACCAGTGTAGAGCCGCCGCCGTAGTCACATTCGCGGTATTGAAGATGCAGCCGTAATGAGTTAGACAAACATCGCGGTAATTGCAATCGGCAAAAAGCCGGACCGCGGCAGCAAATAAACTTGAATTCGGGACGGGCTTGGACAAACCCATACATCGTGAGCCATCAAACGTACGTCATATTTACGTCGGCCGGATCGGCCTGATGTGAATACGAAACCGTGGCTAAATTAAATACCGCGCTCGTCGTGCGCGACCGCGGAAATTTGCCGACGCAAAGCGGAATTCGATTAGGTCGACGAATTTCTGCGCGGGTTTGGACACAGGGGATGGGTACGGGGGGAGAGGGGGAGGGGAGGGGAGGGGGGGCTGTGCACGGGGGATGGGCGTACAAATGGATGCGCACGATCGCGTTACCCCGTGGAGTTCGAAAGGTCCGCTTCCTCTTGTGCGTCCCGTATAGAAAAGCTTTCACTGCGCCATTCAGAAAAGCTTCGAGCGGCTTTACCACGAACGGTTACTCCGCAAAGCGGAGGTCTGCAAAGGCAGCACTCGCTGTTCGAGTGTTTGTTAATCGATACCTCGAGATGGACTCGAGAGCCTTTTTTCGATGAACGGGGAGAGAGAAGAATTTAGAGTACAAGTATGTCTCACGTCTCTCTCTCTCTCTCTCTCATTTATTTTATTTAGTCTACACCGACACACGCAAACACTTCGCAGCTTCTTCCTTCAAGGATCGAATGTATCGAATTATACCGTTACCCTAGAACCATAATCGATCGCGAAGCGTCGGAGTCTCTGTTTTTGGAGGAAATAGAGCGAGAGTAGAACGAGTAAACGGTTTTGGAAAATCGCGTTAAAGGCAGCGCGCCATCGATCGGGCAGACTCTTAAGCGCGACTCTTCTATTAATTAATGTCCGTCTAATGTGTGGACGTTGCCGATTCACGCACTAGTTGGTGCGACCGCCATTAGCTTTAAAATTAGCATGGTCACAGAGAATGATTGGATGGAAAGTACAAAGACTCTCGGTGAGGCAGGGGCGGTAAGAATCCAATTGAAGTTATGAACTAAACGCATAATGAGCTTGGAGGTAGCACTCGGAGACCCAAGTAAGTATTATTATATTATCATAAGCGGCTCTCCGTCGTCGACCCGCGGACCCAACGGCAGACTCTCCCCCCACCCCTTCCGACTAACTAATTTCATTCCGCAAGTCTTTAATTAGTATTCGTCGCGGAGCGTCCGAACTTTTTCACTAGACGAGGGCTTGCGAGCCCGAGCTACCCGGACCGTTCACCCGTATTTGCATAGGCCAGATTTGCAGCCAGTACTTTCTTGCCGACCGGAGCTCCGTAACTATTAATAGTCCGCCGTAAACGCTTTCTAAATCCCGACTTCTAATAACGATTAATGTCCATAAGATACGATTCAGTAGGGTAGGACGTATAGTGATGTTTCACTCACGTTCAGTGGACCTTTTTGCTAGGGACGCGAGCTTTTCGCGAATATCGGTCATGGTCAGCTGACGCTTGAGTGTGCCACTCAAGTGGAAGCATTCGAATTTTTCGCGAGAAATCTCGCTGGCGATCTTTCGAACTTTGCTACCGAAACCGCAGCCTCCTGGGACGAGGGTCTTGGCACGGGTCAACCGCTTGCATAATATCAATAGTCAATAATTTTGGCATTATTTTAAGGGTTCCGTACACTCTGCCGACTCTGAATATCGGGTTGATCAAATATCGACGAATAATCGATGCCATATTCTTAACCGTATCCCCTAGAATCTTGACCACGATCTCCAACGAACCACTACTAAACACTGCGCGACAATAAACGTGTCAGACGCGGTTACGATGTCCTGCCAATATACAATATCATCGAAAACGGTCGAGTCGATGGGTAAGAGCTCCTATTAAAATTCGGAATTCCTCATGAAACGTGGAAAGTCGTGCCAATAACGCGGCGCGCCCCCGAAATGAATAACGTCCCCAACAAGACTTCCGATTTCAGTAGACAATGCGGAAACGCTCCGTGCGTCCCGCACAATAGGAATTTCACATTTTCCACGATCACAGCGGCGCTCGCGGAAAGGAGGACGCGTGCGCGGAGAACCGTAACATTCCGTCACGAAGAACACCCGACACTCCACGGATTACGGTCGACCGTCTTCCGTGCGTGCAAAAAGAAATCGCGAAGGCCAGTCTGTAGTGCAAGTCAGATTTTCGCCGGCGAATTCTCGAGACTCCAACCACCGCCGAACAGTCCAACGTCATCCTGCCTGCCAAGGTCCAGCGTGTTCCAACGAACGTCCACCGTCTCATCTCGCGCTAATGCGTACGATAACAAATCGCTGGCAGACACAAAGTTAATCGAGCGACGCGACGGGCCAGCGCGAATAAATAGCGTGTGATCATTCGCGCATAAAATAAAAAACACCGGGAGGGCTCGGAAGAAGAGGTGCCCACCCCCCGGTGGGAGGGTGGTGGGAGAGGGGGAGGGGGAGGAGGAGGCGACGGAGGACGGCATGAAGTTCAAACTTTAAGGCTGGCTCGCCCACAGTGAACGCATTCACGGAAGACGGGAGAAGTTCCGAGTGCAAGTTTATCGACTATCGTTTTACCCGCTTGAATTACACGCCGGAGTTTATACGACCCCCGGACTTTTCTGCTTCTTACTACGGTATCTTTCCAAGAACATCCTGGCGATTGCGCCAAACCCTCATCTACAAATTCAAAACGCGGCGCAACCACACCCGCGCCAAGTCTCATATGCATACCTACGGACGTAATGGAAGGGTGGGGGTGGGGGAGTGGGGAGGAAGGGGTGCGACTGCGGCGCGACTGCATCAAAGCGGACAGTACATGTATGTTACACCGTGCACGTGAATTTGAGTCAAGAGAGGAACGGCGGACTGAATTACGCCTTGGCGGCGGAAAAATGACGAGCAGGGAGCAGTTCCGAATTGTTCCGGTCGCGCTAACTGTCGTGTCGCGCAAACGATGTCTGTATTGTAGGTGGACGAGAGAGAGAGAGAGAGAGAGAGAGAAAGAGAGAGACGGGCAAGTTGAACGGGGGAAGTCTGAAAGGTCGAGGAGGGCCGACGTTTAATTTGACTGCCGAAGTTGGCCGGGCAACTGGGTCAATATTTTGTTGCCCCGGCAATTAAGTAATTTTGCGGCGGGTGAATATATCATTAGGGTGTTAGCGACGGGGTCAGAAATCGAGGCCAGTCAGGCCGCTGGATACTCTTCGGGATCACGTCGATCGGACTGCGCGAGAGGCATCGCCCTTTCTCGGCGCCATTAATTAATTTCACTTGGGACGAGAAAACAAACGGAAATCCAATTCCGGCCACCGCGGCGGCATGCTTTTTCACCGGCGGACAAGTAAACCGATCGTAAAGCGCGGAATTTACTTTATGTTTTCGGCCATTCCGCATGATTACCGCGCCCCATCGTTATTAAGTAACGCGAGTGCGCCCGCGTAAAATAAACTGTCTATGAACTGAAAAAGTTGCCCATAAATTCTTATAATGCAATCCTCAATCAAGCCCGGCGAGCGGCGACGAGCGGCCGTAACAGCTGTTATACGCATAACAGAACAAAATTTAATTAAACAACCGTCCCCGACACTGTGCCGTGCAATAAATTAATTGAACATCGCGCGTTGAAACAAAGTTCCGCGGCACACGTTATAGCCCGCGCGTCATTCGTCGGGCGAAGAAAATTATTCGATTGTCTGAAAAATCGTAGCCGAGCGTCGAAACGGGCGTGCTTAAATCACATTTAGTCGCTCGAATAAAAAGTAAGGGAGCAAAATTCGTGCGCACGACCGGTACGTGACATATATTGTTACTTATCGCCACAGAACGCGAAATAACATAAACCATCCCGAACTGAACATTGCCGACCTTCCGCGCGGTGACGTGCTGACGGAATTACACGCAACATTAGCTATGCCAGAGAAATGTTAATTTTTGAAGGTAACTAAGCTATCGTTACACCGTCAACCCCATTCGCATTCAGAAATAACCCACGAAGAGGGGCGACAGAACGCAGCCTTAACGCAACGTTAACGCGGCGGAAGGTCGGTCTATAACGCGTGACGTGATAGAGTCGACGTGTAGGCATTGAATTAGCTAGTCGGCAGAGTCCGTTTGCCGGGGGTTAAGTGTCGAGCCGTGTTGGGAACGGCGCGGCGCACTCTGCACGGCACTAAAGTGTGCAAGAGGCACGCGGGGTTGAGAGGTGAGGGCAGGATGTGGGCGAGTAACGGAGTCGTAGCAGACTGGCCTGAGTACACGTAGCATGCGTGTTCTAGTCGATGGCGATTGTCTACTTCCAGTCTACCCTGCCCACGGTCACCTGAAGTATGCAGGCCGCAGGCCATGCGTGATCCTAGATCCGAACTGTCTATTTCCAGTCCGACCGCCCCCGCAGCGCGGTCCTTACAGTCTGTTCCGTTACGTATCGTGCTATCGTGTAGGCAGGACGACGGGGTTGAAGTGAACTTAATGATATGTGCCACTGTATGAGCAGGTCTCGTGCGCAAATCGTCTGCGTCTCAAGGAACTTGATCGTTTATCAATGTTATCTCGTTTAATTTTACCGGAATTCCGGGAGGATACTGGTAATGTGACTGAAGGCTTGAGGACGCTTTCTGTTCTTTCTCTTTCTCTCTCTCTTTCTCTTATCGGCTCGCCGACGTCTTCTTAACACGTTGTCCTGCAGCGAGCTTCCATTACGTTCCGTCGCCGCTCGCCGGGAGTTTAATCGTCGTAGAAAGAGTCTCAGTGAAAACTTCGGCTCTGTCTCTCTGTTTGACAGCGCTCCTCATCTTTCGCAGCGCGTTTAACGTTCCTGAACAGTCGGATCGCTTAAGATTTCGTTAGTTAGATCGCTGTGACTCGAAGCTGCTCGTCTCTCCGTTTTCTTGCCGCACGAGAGAAACACAGAAACCCGAGGTGTTCTCCGAGTCTCTCTTGGATCGTCGTTTCTCTCGAAATGCACGGTACATATGTACGCTCGCGTACCTATTTACCCGGCAGAGTAGATACGCAAAATCGAGCGTTGTCTATATACAAAGGGAGAGAGAGACAGAGAAAGAGAGAGAGAGAACTAAGGTTCTACCGCTAACAAACACTCCAGAGATACGCGAAGAGAATTGCCGAGTACATCTTAAAGGAATCCATTAAGAGCGTTTCGGTATCAAAGAGAGTTTTCTTTAGATACCGTCGAAGGTAATCCGCCCCGCGGCCGACACGCCTCCGACCGCCGAGCGAATCCTCCCGCGGTTCTTGTCAGCCCCGTCGCGAGCGGGGCGCACGCAAAATCGTTAACAAGCGGCGATAATTACTTTTATAGCCGAAGGGGGCGGGCGACGTACGATTTTGCCGCAACGTCGGGCGCCCCGGTGTGCGTGGCACGTAGAAAGGGGCGGTCACACGAGTGCACTAATTGTAAGTGCACGTCACCGCGTACGTGGAACGGGTATATAGAGCGCAACGGTGGTCGGATGAAACGTCAACAGACGGAACTGCTAACCAACAACCGTCGATCCATCCTCGCTGCAGGGGGTGAGCCGGGGTTCTGCTTGTTGCATCGACGGCCCGGCCGGTTCGGTCGGTTGTTCGACGAGAGTTTTTGATTGGCTGCCCGTATCACAACAGCCCCCGGCTAGGCGCACGTCGGGGGCAGCATGAATAGTAAATTGGCCGGAATTGCCGCGGAACGGATGGAAGTTCATATTCCCCGTAGGAAACGAGCCGCGGGGATACATCGTTCAAAGCATTATCGTACTCTTTGTGACCCGTGACGAGCCGCGAGCGAGTGGACCCGCGTATCTGCTACCCGAGGCGTCCGCCTTGCCAGGCAAATGGCCGGAGAGCCAAGGCTTGATGGCCCGAAACGATGCGCCGTCCGGCAACGACTGCGCCCGGGATCCATCGGCGCCCTTTGCCGCCGAACGCTCGCTTTTTTTTTTTGTCCCCAGCCTCCCACCTCTCTCGCCTCATCGGCTTCCCGCGCGGCGAACGGTTATAATGCAAAACACTCCCACGGCGCTCGACGCCGCTGTCCTTTTTCGCCCGCGAGAAACAGCCGAGTGGGCGACTGTTTTTTCAAGCCCGCGAAAAAACATTACTTTCTTTCCGAGCTAATGCAGCCGTGTGTGCGCGCGCGCTCGCTCGCTGGATTTGCCTCGAAATTGGTATTGGGCCGCGGCAATTTGGGTCGCGAGATAGTTCTACGATTATTTCGACGGTATCCTTTTTTTTTTCCGCGTCGGCCCGCGTAAAAGTGTCGCGTTATTTATGTATCAGCCGCGACGGGCGTGTGCGTATGAAATGGATATGAATCGAGGCATCGGGACTCGTTATCGGTTAATCACCGGCGGCACAAAGCAACGCTGCCAGAAATCGTTTATAAGCCTCCGCGCGGCCGATTGATACAATCAGGCTGGATAATTAACTAGCGTTTATACTTTCGCGCGCTGTTCGTGTGTTGCTTCGCGCGAACGGTGCGGTTCAATATATACGTATATATGCTCGACAAATTACAGGCTTCTCCATGTGTCACCGCTCCTGCGGAAGTCAGGCTGATAACGAAAGACACGTACCTCCTGCTGGAATAAAACTGAACCCGAGTTTTATTGAGATCGAGCCAATGAAAGCCGCGTCGGGCCATAACGCCGGGCGGCGGACATTAAGAATGACGATAGCAAATTTGTTTCACGGGCAAATAATGGATCTCGGCCGACCGGGAGTCGACACTTCGATCTCCGATACCCGCAATTTAAGCGGCAGAAGGAACAGAGACAAACGGCCGCGGTGCGAGCTCTTTAAGCTCTTCCAACGGAGAACTTGCCATTCCTTCTGCTCCAGTATCTCCGGGTCAACTTGACTTTCCGACTCGGTAATGCAGCGAAATGTAAAACTTTCGGACAGAATACGAAATCCGCGCGTGATTCGAATTAAGGGACTGGCTCGTTGTGAGTTCGACGTAAAGCCGCGCCGGAGTTGGAGGAGGAGTAAAATGCGACATACCTTGGAAAAGTTAGTCGGCGGGGAAGAGAAGGCGCAAACACTCGCTGCCTCGTATTTCGCGGTGTAAATTGAAGAAAATTGGAGGCTTCGTTATTTACAATTGATCCGAGGCGAACGTCGGGACCCTTAGCGTAGGTTTAAACCCTCGACCTTCTTTTCCGCCCCCCGCGCCCGCCACACCCCTCTGTTTATTTTCACTCTAGCGCTCGTCGGACCGTGAAATCCGAGAGGAAAAGACACTGGGAAAAATGGTAGGAGACACGTGGGCGCCAGGTGTGGGAATCGATAAGATCTCCGGGAGATTAGACGGGGTAGGCTTCGTGGTGAATATTAATGCGGACGCGCGCGCGCGCGCGCTCGTTCGTAATGATTTTCATAAATGTATCGAGGCGTACGCGCTCTCGGAATCACGCGGTCGTTTAATTGCAAGCGAATTTAGTGCCTCGACGAAATCGACACTGACGCGTCGCCGACGAGTCATTCGGACCCGTAAAATATGTTTTCCATCGAGCTGGCGTGGGGCAGGGACGAAAATTGTGCGCCAACGGTCTTACGGTCCTCGTTCGCTGAGAACGGAATAATCTGCGTCACGAAGGATTAATTTTCTTTTAAGTCAACAAAAGTTATGGCGTTCCTCGCGGCCCGACCAAGCACGAGTAACGACTGCCAGCAGTCGGCCAAAAGTCGGCTACATGAGAAATAACCGCGGGCGGGGGAATATAGAAGACGTTACGATTGCCGTAATTACGGTAACTTTCGTAACTTTTAATAGAGCGAATATGATTAGTGACAGAAGATTGCGACGTTGAGCAGGCCATTGTACAGGGAAGAAACAAGAGCTTCCCGGCCGTGCTCGGTCCGCGCGGACGTTCCCGTGATCATTCATTGCCGTTCATCGATCGGCATTAACGTCGCAGAGGCCGCCCCCGAGTTAAAATTCCCCGGGCAAACTTCTTGGCCGAAAGTTACGCGGTCCGTTACGACGTTATAGTCACAGTTACGGTTACAATCACAGAACGAGAGTTTAATTGCGAACGTGTTCTCCGGGCGGAGCGCGGGCGGCGCAGCCTTCCTCCAGGCGGTCCCTTCTAATTTTCGCGCAGATTCCGCATTACGCGGACTCGAAAGGAGAGGAGCGAAAATGTTGGCGGGTTACAAAAATAGACGGGACTCGTTAAAACCACGAAACGCTCGTTCCAATATCGTACACGACCTACATCGCGCCCGGTTAGATTCACAAATAAACGGCTTCTCCGCGATTCTATCTTTTGCGCAAGCATTTAACCCCGGTCTTACGAGACGGCGAGGGCCCGGACAGAGCGATTAATGGCCACGAAGTCTGAGTCTTCCAAAAATCGATCGCTCCCGCCGCCGCGGGGGGGCCGACGGCGGCGGCGGCGGGGGCCGAGTCCTTTTCGTCGGCGTGCAATAAAATTCAGCGAGGCGTTAAAAATTTCCCTCGGCCAAAACGCAGCTGCCAGCGCTCGCCCCGACTTCCCTCGACTTCCCCCGAGTTCTCCAGACTTTTGCCAAGCGCCCGGGTGTTCGTAAATTTCCTAAAACGGCCCGGCTTTGATTCGACTTTCCGTGGCCGGCGGAGGAGAGTGTCGAGGCGAACATCCGCCGACCTCTTTCGAAGGTGGCGAAGCCGTCGAGGCCCCCGACTACCGCCCAGGTAGAACACGTACTCCCGTAGGTATTGTTCCGAGAAGTGCCTCGCCGCTCGGGCTGTATTTCGCACCAGAGACTACGCTTCCCACCGGCAGCCGTGTATCTCCTCCGGCAAAACAATACCTCGTTGCCGCGTCCGTCCGCAGCAGCCCAGGAGAGAGCTCCTGTTTTTCTCGCGAAATTAGAATCGAAAGTAGATACCGCTAGTAAAAGCGCTCGTAAACGCCTCGTCTCAGACGCGATCCTATCGCCGGCTTAATCGCCGGCCAAAATTAATAGCCGCCCGCTGAACCGCTCTTCCAGCTTTGCGCCACTAAATTCCGAATCCGAATCGCGTACGGTGCGCGCGAACGAGTGAGGGCCGGCGCGATACTTGTTACGATGCGATATTATAGATCTCCATTACTCCGAGCCAATTTGGGTTAGCGGACATAATAAACCGGAATGCATAGCAAAATCAATATGGTGGCCAATAATTGTCTGGGGGATAATCACGGGGGGTGCATATATGCTCACATCTAGCCGACCTAGCTTGCCCTCTGCAAGTGTCGCATTTGGCTAATTAAATGGAATATTTTGCCGATACCGTAGGGCCAGCGAGGCTGGCCGACAAAGCTCGCCGAATAATCGTTTTTCCATGAGAAACGTCGCGGATTATTCAGCGTAACGCCGGACAATTCAGCACCCAAATTATCCCACCCTCCCACCCCTGATTCGAAATCCAAATTGACAATGAGACCAGGGTGCGCTGAAATATTTTGCCGCGCGTCGATATAATCGTTGTAGGTACTACCGGCTGCACGCGCTCACCTTGAAAGTCTATCGCGCGACGAACTGTAAGGACGAATGCTTCGGCACGCGAAATTATAGATTGAGCCGCATGCAAGGCGCGCTAAGGGGGTGGCAGTTGTCGCGGATTCTACGAGGGCGGCCGCCGCCGGAGGATCGTTCGCCGCAATAATCGGGAAGCGAAAATCGCGCGGCGCGCTAAAATTAGATTTCCGTCGGCGCTCAGATCGATCGGGTTCGCTCGGGAGAGTAACGCGCGTGTACCCTCTCTCGCCCGCCTACGATCCCCCCAAAAACTTTGATGATTATACAAATCGCCCCGATAAACCCACTTCGTCCCCGCGCAATTTCGCCCTCGGATTTCCGATGTAAATCGACCCTCGTTTGTCCCCGCGACGGCGTCTACCTCAGAACGATTCGACCGATGAAGACCATACGTCACTCTCGAAAGTGCGCCGACCGTATGGACCGAGTGCGCGCTTTTTCTCCCCCCGAGTCGAAAATTATCGCCACACTTATGCCTGGCCCGTGACGTCACGCCAAACTGCAGAGCCGAATCCGCACGCCTTGCCTCCTCTCGCCGGAAATTTGTTTGACGCATATCAGCGCCCTCGAAAATTCGACTCTCATTCCCTTCTTTGCGTGAGCGGATTAAAAACGTACAGAGATCTATCCATCCCCGCCACTTCGTAACTCGCGATTGTCACAGCGGCGAGGATGGCCTGACAGGTAAGAGGTCGAGGAATTTTTAAGATAAATAGTGATTACTCACGAGATGTAATTTAGCGCCGGCGGGCGGACGAGGGAGAAAAAGGCGAGGAGATATTCGTGGCATCCACGCGAGCAGAAAGCAATACAGAATCGCGCCCTCGCTATAGAAATAGTGGGATTTCCGTAGTGGCGTGACGTATTCCTTCAACACGGTTCACCGTCCGCGGACTGCCAGAATGAATGAACTGCCTCCCTTTTCTTGAGGCGCCGACGCTCGCTTCTTTTCCATTATCCCACACACACACACACACACATACACACACTCGACGATCCTAGACGTTTCGGACGGCTGCTCTGCATAAAATTGTTGCAATTTCGCGGTCATTTAGTCCGGAGAACGGCGGCCGGTAAATGACAGCAGGCAAACGGGCGAGATAGGGAACGGTTTGCGAGTGTTGATGATGAAGTTGCGATTGCAGAAAGGAACGGACTTTCCGACGCGAACCGGCGCAGTCGTGGGCGCGGGGCGGGTAATCGAATTTGCAAAGGGTGCCGAACGGAAATTTCCGCAGCTCGCCGAAATCCAACAAACGCCCGACGATGATGTATGAATCAGAGCGGTCTCGAATATTCTACGCTCCCTCTATTATGACGCCCCCGGAAAGTTCGCCCGCAAAGATTCTACCTCCTTACGACCGCGTTAGGACGTCGATTTGGCTAACGTCCACGCTCCCATTTTAATACGTCGCAGGATCGATCCGAAAAAAGGTTCTACGTTTGCCATTAAAATCAGGCGGAAGACGTGATTGAGGAACGAGGGTGGGACTGCGAGAAATAAGTAATCTCGAACGAGGGTAATTCGGCGCTCGTTAACGAAACTGCCGTGACGAGCCAATCATCTCATCCGCTGGAACTTAACGTCAGCCGAGGGAGCAATTGGACCGTTCCGCGTTCTTTACTCTTCTCTCTCTCTCTCTCTCTCTCTTTGTACACGTCGGTGTGAACACTCGATCGTTCGCGATGCACACGCCAATTGCACAAAGCAGCAGCGAGCCCACACAGCCTTCGTACTGCAAAGTAAACACGGAAGACAATGCGCAGGGGTGCATATACGTACACAGTCACACACACGCGCATACCTGAACATAACTGCACGTACGCGGCACAAAGCACGCGAGAGCATACGCCTTTTACAAGCAAACAGACCAGACAATGTGTCGAAATACGCTCGAGCGCAGGTGCCAGGGGGTGCGCACACATGCCGCCGTTTTCACATTGCACACAGAAGTGGAAACGTACGAAGTATGCTCGGTCGGAGCGGATGGATCGTCGAGTCACTAGGCGGTTGTAAATGTGTAAGAGCTGACCGTGCCGCTGAAACCGAGAGAGAGAGAGAGGAACACGCGTGTAAAACTCCGGCGTATAATTAGCCCGGCACACGAAATGAAATTCCTGAGGGTTGCGGTAGCAAGGGTGTGCGGACGGACGCTCGTCTTGGTTGGGGGGCGGTAAGGGTGGCTGGTAAGGGAGGAAGCCGAACGTAGGATCGAGGACGTGGCGATGAAGGTGGCGGTGGTTGTCCTGGTGGTGGTGGTGGTGGCGGCGGTGGTGGTGGTGGTGGCGGTGGCAGTTGCGGCGGTGGAGGGCGGCCAGGGTTTGCAGAAACGCGGATCGAAGGTAATATAGGCATATACGCGGAAGCCGAACGAAGGTGCGGAGAGAGGATTGGTTTTCCCGTTTCGCCAAAGCGGGAGACCATTTCGTCGTCGAGTGCGGAACGCTGTTGAACACCCCCGTGGCTCTTTAAACGTTCGACTCATTCACCCTCCCCCTCTTCCTCGCCACCCTCACGCTCGCCATTCTCTCGTTCTCTACAACCTACACCGACGTATACTTTCTATTTTTCTTCGCCTCTCTCTTTCTCTCCTTCCTCAATCGCACCTTGCCCCCTCCCACGTCGCCCCTCTCCCTGGGCTATCTTTGATCGAGTTCTCTATGACGCGAGCGTATTTCTTCCCGGCTCGTTCTCCGCTGAAAAACTTGCCCGCGCCACGTCGATAAAGCGATCTCCCGAGACGATTTCGTTTTTCTGGCCCGCCGGAAGTCTGCGTCCGATAATAACCGCGGCGCCGCGCTCGCGTGCGCGGGAGCGCGCGAAAAAGTGTTTCTAATTGGACGAATTGATTCGAATCAGCCGCCCTTAACCGCGACGTGCGAGAAGGTGCCTAAGTACACACGGGCGCGCGTATTGGACGCCTTTATCGGGGCCACCGATCTATTAGGGCGAGCCCGGAGAAGGGCGAAAGCTCGAATTTATGCCGCGACTACAAATCTTGGCTTGGCTCGGAGCTCAAGGGAGGGGGAGTTGAAAACCAAGTAGAGCGGAGTGGAGCACGAAGCAGCAGGCTAGACTCGATTCTAGAGACTTCTCGAGCTCCAGATTCTACGGTAATCGATTGCCGGACGAAAACACCTCTATTAGATATCCACGGCTGTCTGGTACAGCCCTACCTATAAACGGCGGCGCTAATTGATATCTCGCGTCTCACGTCTGCTCCGTCGATCGCTCTGCCGACGTCGTCTGGGTAAATATCTCCGAACGACTAGAACGTGGCAGGAACGAAGGAGAGACCTCCATCTTTCGTGGCTTACATCCGCTTCGATAACGAATCAGGCGGGACCGAAGGCAATAGGTACGAACTCTCGGAAGAACGGCATTTATGAGGAGCATAATTGTAAGCACGGCAGAAAAGTCAGGTGCACATAGGGCGGTACGCAACGCACACGCGAAGGTGCCGCGCGCATAAACACGTAGCGGATACATGGGCGTGTATATGAGCGAATACATGGGGAGAGCATATAGACGAGAGTACACAGGCGTTTATGTACTGTGGAAGAGAGACGGTCGCCGCTCGTCGTCGTCGACGGCGCTGCGTAGTGGCTGCAAGTAAGGAACAACAGCCATAAATAATAGCCGAGTAACCCTTTCGCGCGCGGCTTCGGATGTGGCTCGGAGTTTGGTGTGGGTTCGAGGCTCGTCGGCTCTTCCTCGACGAGAACGAAACCGCCTATCCCAAGATTACACGGAAACTTTAACGGCCCCCACGGTTGCTCGGCCTTCTTGGCGAAGTGTGGCAGGCCTGGGTTTAACACGCAGGTTTATTAGTCCTGATAATGTCCCTGCGGAAGACGTGCGGCCGTGTTTGCCGTTAGAGGCCACTCGAATTCGCCCGGCCCTCCGCACTCTGAAACGTATCCGCGAATTTGCGCAATTCTATCTGCCCCCGCGTGACTGTTAAAGTTTCCCGTCGGAGGCGCAGGACTTATTTAGCCCATCTTATTTCTCGACCCAAACTCCAATTCCTTCACGCGTTAACAGTCCGAGGGCTCCTATAAAATATCCGCAGACGCGAATCCCAGCCGCCGATATCGGCGCGAGCTTGACGGGAATCCCATTTTATGACTGATACTTTCCGCGGATAACAAATAGGCGGTCGCCTTGAAGCTGCGCCCCGCCTGCCACGTCTTCTCGCGGTCATTTTGCCCGCGAAGAAACGTATCGTACAATTTATAATGCAATCTTAAGAGACGGGGGAAGAGATGTTCGGCAAATACTCGGCCCGGCGTCATTATGAGAGGATCCATTAAAGTGTCGTTAGTGCCTCGCCGGTGTAAGATGTGTACAGGCCGGCTGTAGTCGCGCGATTGTAAGTGGGACGAGTAAAAAGAAATGCGGGAGATCCGCTGAAGCCCGGACTTCGTTTAATGCCGTACATTTGTACGGCGCGCTCGCGATCAAACGCATTTACTCGTCTCCATTGACTGTCGTTGGCTAGGTTGGAACGAGTGTATCGCGATTCACGGGAGCTTACACCCCGGGAGAGTGCGTTTAAGACTGGCGAGGGATAATGAAAACAGTGACACTGCTCGACGCTTATTAGCGAGCGAGCGATCTCCGTTCTTCCAAGCACTCTCCGCGAGTGTACGTCGCGCATAAAAACGGCGGCATCAGTGCGGCCACGCTACATTAAACTACGAGAGGCCGTCGGTAGATCGGACGGAATGATCCTCGTCGTTACCCGCGTCGCCGTTTTACGGCGCCGATTGACGAAGGAATCGTCGTAATTGTAGAGAATAGAGTAATTCGAGGCGTTCGAGGCGTTCGAAGCAACGTCGCGTCGCACTTGCCAATTTCATAACCACGCTCGTATTTTCTGTAGGAACCGTCGCTGTGCTTCCTTCATTCCGTACGTCTCGCTTTAACACGGATATTTTGCAGGAGGGTGATACGACAGGAGTTAAAGGCCAGTAGCAAAGAAAAGTGATGATGAGAAAAAGTGAGAGGGGGTGAGAGGGCTTAGACGAGTGTGTAAGTGTACCTAAATCAAAGCAAGCTAGCTAAAAAGCGTTATCTAATTTATCCTTTTTTTATTAAAAATACGTTTTGTATCTTTTTTCTTACTTCTTACATTTTTTCTTAATATTTACTTAATACCTCTTAACTCTTGGAATACCTTTAACGTTTACATTATATTACTTATCCTCGTTGTACTTCTTATTATTACCGTGATTATTATCCATTCTAATACTTCTCCATTTTCACTACTTCATACTTGTATACATTTTATTACTGCGTGGAGAAAAATATCAGCACTGTCAGTTCGTCTCTCGACACATGCAGAACGCGTGGCGACACGCGCTATTATTTTATTGCTCCTATTTTTCTCCCTGTACATACAGCTGTTCTCTCTTTCGTCCATACCGTCTGTCGCGCGTTTTACCTCTGCAAAGAGAACCCAAAATGCGCGAGTGGAGAGTTCTCGTTAGCGTAACGTTTAATATCGCCTCTCGACCTGTCGTTACACTGTTCTCTCAAAAATGCTCTCTTCCGATGCCCTGTGTACGTAATTTATCGAATATTCTCCACGTACACCCTCGCGTTGCCTCGGACTAGCGGATAAAATTTCACGGAACTTCGAAACTCGAAGTGCTGCCCTGTACGTCTTGAGTTTACGAGCGAGCGAACTGCTGTTT
Organism: Priocnemis perturbator; assembly: GCA_963942575.1. Classification (NCBI taxonomy): domain Eukaryota; kingdom Metazoa; phylum Arthropoda; class Insecta; order Hymenoptera; family Pompilidae; genus Priocnemis; species Priocnemis perturbator. The sequence continues at coordinate 14,236,577 of OZ012643.1, read as the reverse complement.
ATTACTTAATTAGAGGTATTATATCGGATTGGTAGTTTTGTTTGGTCGTTCACTATGTACGCGAATACATGAACTGTTTACGCATAAAACGGTAAACTGTACATGTATGGCCGTATGTAGCGTGACGTCGTACGAGTCTCGTTGAAAGTAATTTTCTATGTCGTAACTTTTTTACAATACAACATGTACACATTGGCTTTAATATGCATGCCCGTATACTTTTCCTTGTTTGAAACATTTAATGGCAGGAGTCGTTTCGGATTAAACCATGTGATAAAGCGATCAAAGACGTGCGGTATAGAAGTGTGGGAAGAAGAGAGAGAAGTTGTATAACGATCAAGGTAAAGGGAATCAAATGTCTTTTCATTTTCTTCCTCCGCTCTTCTCGCTCAAACTTTCGATACTTTTCATTATCCTTATTTTCACACTTATTTCGACTTACTCTATCGACTTGCGATTAGAGACGGAAAGTGGGTTAAACAGTATGTCTTTGAAGGCGTACCGAACGAGTATGCGCACTGCCTCTTTTACACCGTACTTCCAATCCAATCGGAGTGGCGTTCTCGCACATTTCATTCTACCAATTGTATCAAATCTTACTCGCCACGTACTGCGTATGGTCTCACGTTACCTCGTGCACACCTTTCGATACGTGCACCGGCGCTACACCGAAACTTTTTCCACCTCCTTAGAATTAGGTAAGAGCGCACGAGCCCCGTTCCTAACGGCCGCCTCGGAAGTTTCGCTGGCCGAAGCGAGGCTCGATCCGACAATAAATTCCTCTTACGAAATCAATAGCTCAGGCCGCGGCGGGTGTGCGCGCATTAAGTATTTCGGAATCGCGGCAAATTTATGGACTCAGGGTGCCGCGCGGGTTCGTCTTTAATCTCATCGTCATAGACGGCTATCGAGCGAGGACGTCGCTTCCACGCTGCGATCCGATTCGTCATGCATCGAGCGAGCACGAGGGGCCGATACTCGTTGCACAATGAGACTAAGCAGTTACGCAATCTCGCGGCAAAACGGATGATAATTATCGTGGCGGATCCGATCCCCGAGTGGCCAGTAAAATACCCCGGGGACGAAAAATGGAAAGAAAAAAGGAGAGAAAGAAAGAAAACGGAGCGGGACGCTCTCTTCTCCTCTTCTTCTCGTTCCCCCGACGACTTCGATTTACCACTTTAACGGACTGCCAGCAGGAAGTTATAAATACAACGGCGCTTCTGAGCTCTGATTATTCGAACGGCGGTAGACGCTCGGGAACAAGAAGAAGGAGGAGGGTAGGTACAGGGACAGCCACTGTCCACTTAGAGCCTGCTAGCATGAATTTAGTCGGAACGAATATTGGCGCGCTGCGGGGCTGCTCGGTGCCAACGAAACTTCAAGCATCCCCCGTTATTTAAGGGGATACGAGATACGTACATTCGAGTTCCATCGTCGACCACTGGAGATTCCATCCGCCATAAAATGGAGAAAAGTGGAAACTTCCTTCCCGAGAGAAAGAGAGAGTGAGGGGATATTGCGAAAGTCTAATATCATCCCTCCTTCTCCGGCTCTATCTCTCTTTCTCCGCTCCCCATGTACACGCTCCTGGACACACCTACACAGGCATGCATACTCCCTTCATGGCACTCTTCCTCCCTACGTTTTTTTCCCTTTTTCTCACCGTCCGTTCCGTTACCCTCTTCCTCTGTCCCTTCCCACCCCTCTCTTATCCCTATCCAGCGCCTCTCCAGCACGGCTCCTCCTTCTTTGCCTTTCTCACTTCGGTCCTCCACTTGTCCTTTCCGTTTCCTTCTTTTTATTTAAGCACGAAACTACACGTTCCGTTCGGTGGCCGCGCGGTCGAGAGAAAATTTCGAGTTTACCTCTCCGAATTTCTTGTTGATCTTTCATCTCCGGGGTCTCGAAGGCGGCGAGTTATCGGAAATTCGGGGGAGTAAAAAGTTACTAGATCCCGCGCGATAAATCTAGTTACTCGATCGGCAAGTGGTTCGAAAGCAGGTACGAATAAAGTTCGGGCAAGCGCGCAATGAGGCCGCCATTGACTGGGGGTAGAAGTTCGATTTAGGCACGTTCGCGTAATCATCTACCTAATGAGCCGACAGGCTGCTGGCTTCTGTAACGGCGGGCTCCACATCTTGGAACGTCTATAACACTTGCCGCATGTCAAAGGATCCCTACAGCACGACAAGTCGATTCCAAAGGCCTGGCCGTATACGTATGCGCGGGCACACGCTTGTGCACGTCAAACTATTTCCTTGTACCCGGCGCACACAGCGAGCATACCCAATATCGAAGTAACGTGTCAAAAGTCATACGTAACAATTCAGCGATCGGCGCCACCGTTTATGCGTCACTCCCCACCGCGCTGTCTAGCTACGAATACCAATCGCCTAGGCACTGCTAATTTCAAGTGGATATTCACGAGGTTTCATTAAACACCGTAAATAGCACGTCCTGTGCGTGATCGATGAACCATGGCCTTCTGCACGGAAGCACAGCTACCGATTACGAATCACTCGAAAGTCAATCAGCCCGCTGAGGAGATAAGGCTCGATAAAAATTTTGATCGTCAGCCCCCGTTTCCTTTCGACCCGTATCATCGCCCGTGCCACTCGATCTCATCTTCGCGACCTTCTCTTTTAAAGCCGATTTTCATTCGCGGAGCGTTGCTTGTACGAAGGCTTCCTCAATATCCTCAGCGGTCCTCTCAATTTTTCTAGGGAACCTACTCCGACCGACGCGATCCGCCGAACGTTCCCTCGCATCTGCATTCGTCGCGTCAGCAGGAAACTAACGAGGCAGTGTCACGAGCGAGACGCTATTATTTCGTTTAACGCGCTCCCCCGCTTTTCCTTCCATCGACGCGCGAGTGCCGCTGAATTCGATGAAACGTATGAGCAAACACCACATTGCCGACGCTCTTTATATCGCGGCCATTCTCGTTACGGCTTTCTTCGGGCTTTGAAGAACCGTCCGGTCATTACGGACCTTTACTACTTCGCCGCGCAAATGCTCCGAGGATTCCTTAACAAGATGTACTTTCGAGGCGAATTGCGAAGCAGCGATATCCTCGGCTCATTCCGGATCTGTGTAAATAGACGTGTAAATATATTTTATCGCACGAGTACGTGTGCCGGTTACGACTACTTTCGTCTTCCGCCACACTCGAACTTTTTGCTGAAGGCCTCCCTGTCGCACATTTACTTCAAGTGCTTCGTCCGACATTCTTACGTATACTTCTAGCTTCAATAGGCATTCGTACTTCAAGGAATCTGTATACCGTCGAGTATACTGTACATATATATCGCCTGCAAGCAACGTGTCGTGCAATTACATCGACACTTTGACTAGCCAGTTCTTCGTACGATTCAACGCTGTAACATACAACGCAGAATTTTGCATGTTCCGTGTAGGAGAGTGAAAACTGCCATAGGTAGTCGTTTCTGTATTGTGATAGAATTATTTTTGCATCTTGTCACGAAATGCTTGTTAATAGAACAGTTATCAGAGATCGTACATTTGTATTGCTGATCGAAGCGCGCCGGGAAGCTACGAAAATTTGGCTCGATTAAAAAAAAGGAAAGCACTGGTACGACGCGCTTGACAGTCGTATACTTGGAAACGGTCGACGGAAGGGACAGAAAAGGGGACGTGGGAAAAAATATTTTTAAAACGAGCCATGACGCAGGATTCCTCGTTCGAAAAACTACGAGAACGGGCGTTCGTCCGGCAATAAAGAGATAATGCCGAGCTTTGAGAAAAGAAGGGGGACGTCCCTTCGTGGTAAGTTCTTAACGGGACGTCTCGGCATTCTGAGAACCTTCCATCCCCGAACGAGGCAATTACAGGCCGTGGTTTACCGGTCGCGTTTACACCCGTAGCTCGCCTTCTTCGTACAGGGTAAGCCCCTGTGCGATCGTAAACTTAGCTGACGGGGTCCAGCCTCTTTGGCATTGGCGTTCGATATCTCCAGCTCGCGTCCAGCTTCGAGCAGCTCGTGAAACCCGGCTGACTCCCTTTCGCACTAGTATCCGTAAAACTGAGAAAGCGAGCGCCAGGATAGAACGTGGAAGGAAAATCGTCGAGGAACAATTTTAGCCTGGAGGCACTTATTCGTCCAGCTTGTACATGATTAAGACGTCGCCAGTACGGCGCGACGATTTTACGATCCGTAGACTTAACGTTCGCTACTGTGTGTAGATAACAAACTATAGTAGGCGAGATAACGGAGGCAGGTGGAATCAGCTTAACTCTTTCGCTTCTGAATTATTCCCTACTCGAGGCCCGCTGCCCGCGGACCACGCCGCCGCCCTGAGCGGAGAGTACTAAAATGGTCTCCTTTGTTGGTTCGCAGCAAACGCTAAGCCGCTGACCTTCGACGAAGTTTATAATCAGAGTAGTCCGACCAACTGCACAGTCTACTGCGGCGGGCTGACCAACGGTCTGACGGAAGAACTGATGCAGAAGACCTTCTCGCCCTTCGGATCCATCCAGGAGATCCGCGTATTCAAGGACAAGGGATATGCCTTCATTAGGTAAGAAAGACATTCCCTTCGACATTCCCTCCAGACCCCCTATCTCTCCACGTCTATCGCGCCATTTTCCGAACGGATCGCACGGCCGGCGACCGTTAACATTTTCGAGCTGGCGTGTCGGGCGGAGTACGTACAAGCCCGGAAAATCGAAGGAGCATTCGTATCTCCTTAAGGCGTATCTATTGCCGCCCCTTAAAGGCGCCTAGGTAGCCGTGACCTACCTCAAAGCACACTGGCTCGAGCGTGGGCTTTAGGGAGGGTTCCTGCGAGAAGGAGGATTGCACGGGGGTTGCGAGCGGCGAGCGAAGAATGTGTGCTCAATAGAGACAGGGATACGGGAGGAAAAAGACCTGCCCACCCTCTCCGCCGCTCATCGCTTCTCGCCCACGTTTCTACCCCCGTATTCGACGTTCTTCGTCCTACTCTTCTTCTTCTTCTTCCTTCTTCCCCCGTGTCCCGCGTGTCTGCCACAGTTCCGCCACCCGCGGACAATGTCCGTCGTTCGGATATCTTCCGTCTAATTGCTCTTCCTCCTTCCATTCTACCGTGGCGGGGCACCCCGGAAACGAATATCTCGGGATGACGTATGGACTTACTCGTGGATACAGTGTAGGTGCAGTGCGGGGTTAGGAGAGGGTGGGCGGGGGTCGCGGAAGGGAGGAGAGATCCTTTTCTTCTCGAACGAGAAGAAAGAATCTTATCTACCGCTGGTTATCGGTCCAGCTCGAGTCTTAGGCGCTCGCGGACGAGGGGGTTGGGGGCTGCTGACGATGACCATCCTTCGTTCTACTTGACGATCGGCGAATGGGACTTCTCCGCGGAACTTCCATTGTGTTGTCTCGGACGCGAACGTTAAAAGTGACCTAATCTACGATAAATTCAATAATTCTTCGTCGTCGTGGAGGGTGAGGTCCCAAGGTAGCGTGCGGGTTTTTATCGTGCCGCGGATAAAAAGTCAGCGCAAGGTCGGCAGCGGGATGGACATTTCGAAAAACCGGGGCTGATTCCCTTCTCTCGCGCTCTCTCTCTCTCTCTCTCTCTTTCTCTCTGTTCTTTTTTTCGACGCCACCGATCGATGAACGGACATCGCGTATATCGAGGCACTCGTTAAATAAGGCACTGAGGTTTGTGTACCTTTTCAAGCCACCGTCCGTTGTTGACTCGCGCCGTGCTACATCGCCGCTTTAATTAAAACGGTTTTAAAACGAAACGCTAAACCTGTAGTAATATTTATTCGTTACTTCCATCACCGGCGGAAGGACCTGCCCTCGCGCTACTTCCTGCTCCGATAGCCTGCACGTTAGCGGAGCAGTGATTGGTAATGGGCAGCAGCAGCAGCAGCACAAATCTGATACGACAAATTCATTAGGCAGAAACGATCGCGGGACATCCTGCCGAGAAAGCGCACGCCCCGGCACGAAGGCGACGGGCGTCGGATCGGTAAAGAGCGAAAATTTGATCAACTTTCAGCCCTGCGGCGGGCGCGAGATTATCTTTATAACGCCTCTAAAAACGACGTGTTTATGTCCGGCCGCGTGACGTAACCTACCACCACCCCCGTTGCCCGGACGACCGGGCATTCGCTCTGCTCGGATCTTGGGCACCGGCCAAATGGGGAACTTTAGCTTCCCCATAATTGAAGGGCAGCGATAAATAAGGCCCGCCGCGCGCTCCGTTAAATATAATACCGTTCGCGCGAAAGCCCTTCGGGCCGAAACGCGCCACGGCCCCCGGATTTATCCCCGGCCGAAGAATCGATCACACGCCCTGTCGCCGGCTAAGCGCGACGGAATAATTCCGCGCGACGCCCGATATGACAAACTGGCAAAGTGAAAATGGCACGCGACGCGCGCGGATCCGGCGCGCAATAACCTACGGCGGACTAATCCGAAAGTGGGTGGGATTCACAATTATCGCGGCCATTGGTGCGCGCGGTGAGTTCGCATAAATTAAATTCTACGACCGGCTTACGGAGGCCGCGCGGACGCACGAGTGTTTCCTAAAGCTACGATAATAAGGTACAGAGTAACTGGCGGAAGAAGTGCCGAACTGCTCCGTTCCAGCCTTTTCACGTGCGCACGAGTATATGACCGTTGACGGAGAAACGGCGGAGAGCAGGACACTTAAGTACGCTTCGTTTGCCTCCAGGTTTTCAACCAAGGAATCGGCCACACATGCCATTGTGGCGGTCCACAACACGGATATTAATGGGCAGACAGTAAAATGCAGCTGGGGCAAGGAGAGCGGAGATCCAAACAATGCCCAACAAACTGGACAGGTAAACATTTTTCCTTCTCGACTACTTAGCTTACTCCCGCCGGTAGAAGAATACGAGACACGAGAAAGCTCGTGAGCGTGTACCGATTTTCCGCGCTTCGCGGACATCTCGAAGAGTCCACTGGCGACGAGAAGCTGGCGGCTCGATTCCCCGCGCTCCTCATTGGATTCCGTCGAAGGAGATAGGCACGGCACTCGTCGGGGCTGGGACGCGAAAACTTGAGACCCAAAGTCCGGAGCCACTCGATGGCGGAAGTAGTTACTGGGTTCAATTCCGCTCCGGCTTCCATCCGGTCCCGGCTGTCTGTAGCTTCGCATTATACCGCTGGCCGGGCTCACAGTCGAAAGAGTGAAAACGGAACCGAGGTGGGAGGACAGGGAATCGGGCAAGATTCCGGTCTATTCACGGCACTCTCTCTCTCTCTCTCTCTCTTCCTCTCTCTCGCTCTCTTCGGGGTGTGTTCGCCGGGTCTCTTAGCAATTAGCGCCGTTAGTACGAGTACGTACGTCCGATCTGGGAATGGTACCCGGAGCATGCCCCGTTCCCCGCCAGGCCGCGGAGGTACTTCCGGCCATCCATCCACTGTTACTCGGCCCGTGACATCGCTCTAATTGATCCCTATTCCCATAACGCGCTGCTCCCACGGGCAGCCGGGATATCGCGTTACCCACGTCGTCATACATCGAGCCACCTAACTCGCCCTCAAGTCGAACAGCTTCAAACTTTGCTTACATCAGAATCCAAGCGTTCCGTGGTATCTAGAAAGAGAGAGAGAGAGAGAGAGAAAGGACCAGTTTAGAATCGGCGAATTTCCATTCATTCTCGTATCGCAAGACGCGGGCCGTTAGCAGTCTCCTGCCGAACTAACCAATATCAGCTAGTCGGCGATAGTCGTCGGAAATAAAATGGGAGAAATGTTCCTTTCTGTTTCATTGATCCCCCCGTGCTCCCTCAGGCGTTATCCTCGGCGACGTACCCATACTATGCGGCGGCAGCAGCTGCCGCCGCGGCGGCGGCGGGCGTCGCGGGCGTAGGAGGCGTCGGCGGCGTCGGCGGAGCCGGACAGCTCGGCTACTGGTACCCGCCCCAGTCTTATCCCACGACGGCCACGCAGATGCAAGCCGGCGGATTCCTGCAGGGCATGCAGGGCTACACCTACGGTCAATTTGCTGGCTATCAGCAGGCGCAGTACATGGGGTGAGTGGTTGATAATTGATCGATCCGGTTGGATGAGTGGGCGGTGTCGTTGGGAAAAAGTGAGGGCCTATTGACCGACGAGCGCGTCTTTGGATGAGCAGAATGGGAATGGGTGTCCACGCGGCTGGCACGGCAGCGGGATGGGGCCAGGGATTACCTGGGGGACCACAGTTACCTCCTCACCACGCCACGACGGTCACGGCACCCCCAGGGGTGCAGGCCGCACCCCCACCCCCACCGCCGCCCGCACAAATGATGGCCTATCCGATGCAGCAGTTCCAGGTAACCATCACTTTCCTCCCGTACCTATTTTGTATGCGTACGCGTGCGTGCCGTATCGTCTTTCTTTCCTGTGTTATATTACTAGCTGGCGTAGGTGTGCCCCGCTTTATACATTTTTGCATCTTGTCCTTCTTTGACCAGCCCGAAGACGATCTCAGCAATTCCAGTCTTGGCTTGTACATACCGCCCGAGGAATTTATATTCGAGGCGACTAAGCGACGCTGAACACACGCGTTAGCGCTTTAAGAGGCTTCTGTATACGTATACGTCTAGGCGTTTAGCGATGTAACTGTAACGATGTGTATGTACGTACGTGTGTCCCCTGGTAAACCTCGAGGTATGCTTTCGCCGGGATACGACCGACGGCCCATATATCGATATGTATATCGGCCGTTACTATCGGGTGATCGGCGCGATTGCTTCGACGCGATTGTCGCGGCGCGACGGTTACGAAGCACACATGTAAAGATTTACCTATCCGATTCACGTAGTGTGTATACCTAGTACTTAGCGTGGATGGTCTGAGAGGGATTCGAATTGGATAACAAAAAAAGAAAAAAAAAAAAAAATGTCTCTCTGTACGTTCTCTGTCGATGTCGTTGAAGCTCGGTAACGTTAAAGTGCGGATGGCAAAAGTGCGGTGAGGTATTATTAATTGATCGTGCATGATCGTTCATCTTGTGCCGGGCGCAGACAGTGCAAGGTCATACGCTTTTTCATCATTATCCTACTTTCAACGAGTATCTCACTGGAGCGCGATCCGATCCCATCGCGGGCAAACTTCCGAAGTAGTTCTTTGTAGAATTGTTTATTGTTGCACGGCAAGGTAAATATTTTCCGATGCTTTAAGGCATCGCATGAAGCAGTAGCTCGATACCATCGGGAGATACGCGAGTCTCCCTCTTGCGCTATGTGTACCCATTTACGTGCCATCCAGAAGAGATACTCGCGTTCATTCGAGAGACTATCTTTCTTTACATGTTTCGGTTCGCAGGCACAGTGATTGCTACCATTATCATCGCACGGCCTGGCTTATCGTTTCTTTCGAATGTCAGTTAGCATCAAGACAACTCTGCGTCTACGACCTGGCTCAACCTCAACCTCCCCCCTGCTAGGACAGCACGTCCCGAAGTACTCTGACGCGATTATTATGTCCATTGGCGTGATGGTATATTGACGAGCCGAACGTAATTCGCACGAGGTCGGGCCAGGTATCGCTAGATACAGATCGATTAGTGTCCGTGTATTAGATTGAGAGTGCGAATGGGAGAGACTGATGTTGAAAATGAGAGTGAGAGTGCGGTAGACCGATCGTACGAAAGAGGGTGTGAGCGTGCGAGAATGAGAGGATCAGTGCAATATCGAGAATATTTCTATTTCTTTCTTGAAATTCGGACCAAAAGACTTAACCAGCGTTTGTGTGTTCAAATGGTAAAGTGTGTTCTTGGTTGCGGTCCAGCTAGCGGATGAGGACTGGCTGACACCTAGCCTTCTAGTGTGATGGTAAGCAAGTACACCCAACCGACAGGAACAAGTTCTACAGCAACAACAGTTACCACCACCACTACCACCAATAACAACTACTACTACTACTATAACAACAACAACATTTCCGTCATCGTCGACGCCACCGCGACAGCAAAAGCAGAAAATATCGTGCCACTTCCGGCCTGACGGTTCGCGACACAAAGAACGGCCACGGCCGAAAACGAGATAACGCTCGCTTAACGCTAAAAGAGATATGCAAAGTTAACAAAATAATAGGGGGCTACGATCGATCAACGGCACGCAACAAGATCCCACCCAATCGTCCGCCACCCCCGCAATATTTCCAACCCCCTGCCACATGCCTCCCCCACTCCCGACCCCCTGCAACTCCTCGCAACCCCTCGCATCCCACGCCCACAACGCGTCAACCGACGAAAACGAACATCTGCAGGACCGTGAACAGAACCGCTAATTGTCGACCCCGTCGAAAATCCATCCCCCGAAACACGCTCGCGCAAAAACGTTAAAAGACATCAAATAGCGTCCTTCGATGTAGATGCGGCGAGGCACGCCGTTTACGGTAGTAACAGACGAACAAAAAATAGCAAAAAACAGAAGGGAAGGCTTCGATACGAAACACGAGTTCCGGGATACGCGGATCACAGCGATCGCTTAACAGTGCTTTCAGTAAGCGGAAAGACGGTCGATAAAATGCTGCACACTGTTGTCCAGAGCTACGGGCTAAACACACACACACTCACACACTCTCTCTCACACACGCACACAGTGACACACACACACGAAATCGTATATATATATATATATATATATAAATATAAATATATATACACACCCGCATGCAAGCGTGAGTCGTGCGCCGCGAGAGACAGTACCGGAAATTTGTAGCGAGTAAACGACTCAGGATCGCCGGATACCGAGACCCGTAACCCGGATGCATTATTTTTGTAGTTTGGGCTTAAACCGCGAGGAAAAAAAAAAGTAATAAAATTTCAAAGGGCGCAATGTCGACAGGTTACTCTCGGCCTCTCGAGCGATGACCGGCGAGTAGCAATTCGAATCGCGAATGTATAAAAGATAAATAGGCGAGTCGATGAATCGCGAGCACCCTCGAGAGAAGGGATGAAAGGGAATGAGAGTGAAAGAGAGGGAGAGAGAGAGCGAGACAGGGAGAGAGAGAAAGGGAGAGAGCGAAAGAGAGAGAGAGAGCGCGAGAGAGAGAGTGAGAGGCATAGAGAACGCACGCGCGCGCGCAAGGCAGAAAAGGGAAAAGGAAAAAAGATATATAAATATAGAAGAAGCTATTATGAACGAAATCCAACAATTAGCTAGTTAGGTAGGTATATTATATTAAAAAGTTACTCGAGGACGATTCGAAATTCGGCGGCAGAGCGGAGGCACAGACCTTGCACAATGTATATTCGGTAACTTTTTAACGAACCGTAATCACTCGCCCTCCTCCCCTTTGTACAACCACTCGACTCGAGAGCCACGACGCTACAAAATAGAGAGAGAGAGAGAGAGAGAGAAAGAGAGAGAGCGGATCCACGTGAACCGACAAACTCGTGTCTTAAAAGAAAAACCAATTGCGAGGACTTCGTCATTTAGGTGTTATCTATTTAGTGGACTCGAGGCCAAAAAGACAAATCACGCGAGAAGTCTTCGCAGGCAGTCGAAGCACCGTTTTTTTAATCATACGGGATTACGTCTCCGATGCGACACATTTAGGCAGTTGGAATATTTTTATAAAAGAGATCAGCCGCGTGCGTCGAGGGGTTCCGACGTATCGCTAAAAGCATCGCGGTCTCGCGATATATCACAAAACGGGCGCGCACAACCAGGCAATTTGCAACCAGCTCGAGTCACCAGGTGGTTTTTAACTAAACGTTAGATTTTTATATAAGAGAATTACATAGAACCAAAAGGGAAATCGAGACTATAAGACGCTTAAGCAATAAATCATTAAGCTTAGGAAAGAAGTACGGCTTTCGATCCCTCCGTCTCTCTGACAAATCGCTCTCAACCGGATGAGAGCGGGAACCACGAATTCTCAACAACGAACGGAACAAAGTAAGGAACAAGGGACAAGTCGCGACGAACCGTATATTTTAATTCTTTCAAGAGTAAATAATGGGAAAAAAAAAAAGAAAGAGAAATGACGAATTAATCATGCGAGAGTGAAAAAGGGTGACCACGGTCTCTTCGATGTCCCGAATTTCGATTTGGCCAATCTACACGGATTAAAAAACAAAAACGACAAAACGAAAGCGAATATCGAGACAGTCGGTAATTGTAGACAAAAAACAAAAAAAAACCACAGCAGCGATCGTGTGAGTAACGTGGTAGGCTGTGTGAATGTACCCGCGCGTACGAGGGATAACCACAAAGAGTTTCACGGTTATGTGTATGTATAAGTATATATACAGCGACGCGTACTATATAAATATATATACACACACGCGACACAACTGCACAGATAAGCTAGCGAGGGATGTGAGAGCGCGCGATCGAGCGAACGAGAGAGCGAGAGAGAGAGAGAGAGAGAAAGAGCGAGAGGTAATACAATTCGTAGATAGACACATTGCACAAAACAGCACGAAAGTTAGATTAGAGGCGTTATAATTTTTCTTGCGAACGCGTGTCCTGTCCGAGTTCCGAGGAAAAGAATAGATTTTCATGCGGTTAATCATATCCGGGGTCCGAAGAGGCATCGCACAGTGGCGCGACGGGAATAAAGACACGATGGACGTGGAAGTGGACGATGGGTCAAGGCTTAGAGCGGAACGCGAAGGGATGAAGAGTGAGAAAGAAGAAGAAAGGGTGCGGTGAAGGGAGGCAAAGATTTTCAATAGTTGAAACGGTAGAACGAGGGTGAACTTATTCGCGACCGGCACGTACCACCTATCTCCATGACTCATCTTTTATCTTCCGCCCCACCGTCGTGCCGTCTCTTTTCTTGTGCTTTTGTCTCTTCGGTTTTAAACACTGCGGCTCACACCCGGTGTGCGGCAGCGCGCTTATCCTACCCGTTCCTCGCCGTTCGAGCATCGCGAGCCTCCCTTTGTGCGAGGGAGCGATGATGGGATCCGTGTTTGTGTATCTCTCAAGAATGAAACTGTCTCATCACGCCGAAGCGCATCGACGGATGGGAAATCCATGAATTTCCTCCGCGAAACGATGAATCAAAAAGAAGACTGAGACGGTGAGTCGGCGGACGGTCTGTGTTGGGGTTGGGGCCGGAGAACGGACGCGCGGGAGGCCGAGCGATGGGCGACTTCGTTGTTAATCAAAAGGATGCGCGGCCGTCTGCTTTAAGCGAATCAAAAGCATTCGACGTTCTTTCAAATCAAAAGCACGATGATCAAAGTACGGTTACATTGTAGATGTTTGCTGGCGCGCGCGCGATGGATGAAAAGGGCGCGCGGGAAGGCGAAAAAGTATCGGGAGCATGTCTGTCGAAAGTGATGCTTCGCCGAATTACTGCCTCTGAACGCTCGAACACGAGGAAGCCCCGGATAGTATCGAAATTGATCCGAAACTTCGCACGTACGTTTGTACCCACCGATCGGCACAGTCATATTACGGCCACGAACAATTGGCAATCGAACGGCCAACATTTTGCAATCGAATCACCGGCGCGACGATACCCAAGCTCGCGCAGCAACACGAGGCCAGTCGACGTAGGTCTCATCCTTAGCCCAATTCGAATTCCGAAACTTACCACACATCCGGACATGGCACGCGTGCACAACGAAGAAAAAAGAACAAAAATTATAAATATATACATATATAAATATATATATGTATACATATACATACAAAAAAAAACAAATATATATATATATATATACTTACGCACAGCGGCGACGAAAGCTGTTATTTTGAATCGTCGTGCGTAAAAGGAAGCGCTGTGCGTGGAAATAGATATTTCTTAAGGAAACGACATGAGAACATAAGCGAAACAAAAGAAATCGTGTACATTATTAGTTAGGCGAAAAAAAGAAATAAAAGTATAGGTTATTTTTGTGAAAGGTGGGGCGGGCGAGAGGTGGAGGGGGGAGCGGGCAGGTACAAAGAAAAAAGGGATCTCGATGGCAGAGGGTGCGAGCCGACGCAGCGAGTATCGACGGCGACTCATTTAATCGTAGAACGATCGAGACGGCGGCGTCGTCGTCGCTGGATTCCCGATCGACTAGCGACCACACCTCGAGTCGCATTCCCAGCTGCAGGACGCGTCGCGCGCGGGTGCGAAAGGAAAAATGACGAGGATTAACCGTGAATCGGCTCGAACGCTCTACTTTCACCTTCCTTGCCCAAGTAATCACTCCCCTCTCGTCGACAGCGTCGCGACATCTCTCGACTCGGCTCCGCTTTCTAGAAAGACGAGCGAGGGCGAAGCTTAGCCTGGGAGAAGGAGAGAGCGAAAGAGAGGTTCCCCTGCTCTTGCAAAGATTCAGCGGGGACCCTCATCCTGTAAAAAGTATTTGATGAAAGAAAAGAAAAAAAAATACGAAAGGCGTCTTAAGCGTTTTAAGGCGCGTATATGTAGCCTCGTACTGTTACTTAGGGAGGTACGTTGAGAGTGTGGAGCTAGCCAAGTGAGATTGGGCGCTGCATCAAAGGGGAAACCAAAATGTAGTATATAAAGTGATAAGTAGACAATTAATGTAATCTTAATTAGTAGCGAACGAAATCCGAGCGGGGTTCTAGAAGCGAACGCCGAACGACGGGAAGCAGGAGCGAATCGTATGGGAAACGAATTGCGCGACAGCTTACACGAGAGAGATAGACGTCTAAGAAGAATAAACAAAATTGTCAAGCCATTATGTGGTACCTAAGTTATAGGCGCGAGTACGCCCTGACACACCCGAACACGCAACTTTGAACACTCCCACACGAAATGTATTGTAAATACACACGTATACACCCCCCCCCCCCCCTGCCCACCAACACGGAGGAGAGGAGAAAGAGAGACGCATGGACACAGACACACAGGACGCAAACAGAGACGTACACGCATCGTACGTGTAGAGTCGTAGAGAAGAGAAACTTAACAAAAAAAAAAAGCTCTAGACGTAGTCTAGTCTAGTCTAGCTTGTCGGTCACTAGATTAACGAGTAAGAATGAAGAAAACGTTCACGAGAAATAGTGCAGTAATTAATATCTGCAGATCGCATTCAGCACCATTACACACCGAACACATACCTACAACCGCGCCAGTATATGTACACGTATACCATCACGCACACGTACACACATGAAAACAGACACACACACACACACATGTAACACACGTGCTGTGGCTGCTGCCTCCATCCTTCGTTCGCGCCCTCAAGACGCGATTCTGAGATTCTACAGCCCTATAACGTGTCCGATAGCGTGATTCTCGCCGTTTCGAGGATTTTTACCGTCGCGTCGTTTAAGCTTCAGCAAGCTGGCACTCCACTCCCCCTTTCCACCCCGGCCACCACCCCCCGCCGCCCCGTTCCTTCTGGCCTTTATCGAATCACGACATTCGCGAGTTACGGTAAAATCCAATTCCTTCTTTTTTCGTTCGTTCTCCCCCACACACCCACCTAACCCAGTACCGTCTTCTTACTTTCTTCTCCTCGCCCCTTTTCATTCCTCTCTTTGTATCTCGCCGCGTTCACGCCGAAGTTGTTTCCTACGCCTTCTCTTTCTCTTTCCCTTCCCTATTCCCTTTCATGGCGAACTTCCGAATGCCTCGACACACGTGATCCCCCAACCCCTTTAATGGTCTTTCTTTTTCTCTTGCGGAGCCTAGCCAGATAATAGCCGACAATCATTGAAGAAACATACCTTTAGAAACTTGTACGTGTTCTTTCCACCGAGGGCTAAGTGATAACGAATACAAGATGTTCTTTACGCGTTTGTACAGCATCGTGCAATGGAATGATCGTGGACACGGTGTTAGATGTGAGGGTAATAGGGAATCGTATGGAATTCGTTGTTCTCAGATACTCGACTAGTTGTATTGATGTATTTTCATTTAATGTGATTGCGCAACGAAACATATCATCATGCAGATTAGAGAACTCCCTGTAACTCATAGTTAGTGACAGCAGAGAAAATGGCAAAAGTTAGGTAAAACGTTATTGTCCGTAGCGTATCTGTTATTTCGTAATGCGAATCAAACATTAGTGACACTTTACCGAGGTTTATACGTTCGTTTGGAAAATGATTGTTTATCGTGTTACTATACGAAAGTTTGTCGTTCTACAAAATAATATGTTAATGTTATTGTATCGATGTACAATAAACTTATTTGAAAATAATGTTCTTGCGTGAAGCATGATATGGAGACATGAGTCGAATAACACGCCGTATGAATAAAACGTATTCGGCTTCGGTTGATAAACTTACTGTTGATTTTGATATAAATCTGTGAAAATCATTTTATCGTGGACGTAGCGGAATACACGACTGATCGTTTGAACTCGAGATGCGAAGAGTCTTTGCTGCGTTAACAGAGAAACAAATTTGCCGGTAGAATAAAGCACAATGTTTCCTAAGATAATTTCAACGTTTCCTACGTGAACGTCGTCTTGGATTTTCGCTTTGCCAGATACGTCTCATTGTTCTAAAGCGATTCGCTCGAGGAAATAGCGCTTTCTTTGAAGGTGGGAGGCAGCAAACCGGCCAGTTGGAAAAATACCTTACGACGAAGAGCACCCGCGAAGAAAGCTTAGAGTTAGCGCAAGGAAATTTAAATGAAAAAAAAAAAATTGCACACAGTGAAAGCAAACAAAACGTAGGAGCCGTAAGCGTAGGTACCGTGCATAACATAAAGTAATATATGATAATATATATTACAAAAAAGACTACAAAACAAGAAACGCGCATATAAATATATAATACAAAATATGTATATTATATATACATACATGCATATATGTGTAAGAAGGTAATATTAGACGACAACTAGAGAATATATCGAAGTATATTATGCTTAATGAAGGATGAAAGGGACGGGCGGAATGCGGAGACGCGACGTGTGTAACTGCGTCGACCGCGATACACTGTGTTAAATACATTTAGCCCTTAAGAGACATTTAAGAAGCAAAAAAAAACCATTGAACCGTGTAACTCGTAAGACGTGAAGTTAACATAATAAAAAAGATACATTGTGGCTAGCCTGCCGGACCCCCTGAGCCTCCAAATATAAATAATACGTGTAATGTACGGAGTGAGAGAGAGGGAGAGCGAGAGAAAGAGCGAACGATGTGAGAGTACGAGAGAGAGAGAGAGAGCGAGAGAAAGAGAGAGAGAGCGAGAGAGAGAGAGAGAGAGTTAAAGAAAACATAGTGCGCCTCGATAAACGAACGGAGTTATTTAAAGAAACTAAATGGGAGAATAAATTAACGGTAATTATTACGATCGCGTCCGATTCATACAGAGAGAACACCTACGACGTTCCTTAATTTTTCGTAGTTTTTCGTACGACTCGACGTGCGCGCTATGGGGCCCGATACCGTTGGCCCTCCACCACCGAGAAAAACCACCCTCCTCCCACCCCCCCGGCGCTGCATGCGGCATATCACTTACGACCCGTACGCTATAAGGAGTTAGGTGCCTTTTTCCACTTCATTATGTGTGTGTATTTAGGGGAAAAAGTGAACAAAAACGGGCAAATCCACCGTGTATGAGAGAGCGAGCGAGAGAAAGAGTAGAGAACAAACGAACAAAAAAAAAAAACAAACAAACATAAAGAGAATAAAACAAAATATCGCATCACGGTAATTACGGCACACGACGGAGCTCGAGGGAAAGGGCCGGTTATATAGACATCCATCCATCGTGCATCGTCCGAACTTTTTTCACGTTGCGGAGATACTACCGTCGAAATATATTAACAGAAAAAACAAAAACGAAAAAAAAAAAGAAAGAAATCGGTGACAATGAGGGAGGCAAGAAAGCGATCGAAAGCGCTTTAACGCGAAACTTATAAAGTACACTTCCGCGATTTAACGAACGGCCCGCGGGGTCCCATGGCAGCCTCGTTGCATATTTAAGCTAAGGAGGTGTGCAGACACCGAGAGACAGGTCGAGGAACAACGCCGAGGGAAGCCTGTATAATGTACATGTAATTTGCAACGACGGGACGGAGGTGACACACAAACGGGAATACGCGAGCGTGAGCACATGTGAGCACACGTGGGCACACGCATTCATGTACACGCGCGGTCGCGCGCGGAACACCCACACGACGCCACCCGGCACCGTGCATATGCACGCATTACAGCAGGTACACATATTCACGCACACGTTGACACACACCGACACGCAGGCACACACACATACACACACACGCGTACACACAGGAGTACAGTGGGAAAAAGGAAAAATCGAGAGAAAGAAAGAGAGTCAGAGATACCTCCAGAGATAACTCTCACACGTACAATAGAATCCGCGAGACGCCCTGGGACGTGCGTAAAAAACGTGTATGATATTATATATATACATAACATAGCATATAAAGTATATTATAAATACTGATGAATATAAATAAAAAAAATATATATATATAAATACTATGAAAGAAGTAAACAAAGTATAAATATGAAGGAAGTATATAAACGAGAATATAGGATAAAACACGCTTAGGCTTAAGGATATAAGATATTATTATGATGATGTATGGTTGGTTTATAATGTAAAATATATTATAGAAAATGTACACTGTCGTTTCAATCGTCGTCTCAATTCCGTACCGACACCTAACGTCGCGCGAAGAGGAAATTGCTGGAGAGAAGGCGCCGAAACGTCGCGTAAGTATTCGTCATATTTTTCCACCCCCGCGTGTCCCTGTTAAACGACCGCTAATTGCCTGCCCGATAATGTATCGCAAACTGATACGGACTCGAAATTAAGATCGAAGACGTGTTTCAAAACTAAGGACATTGCAGATTAGTAGATTACATTTACAACGCGAGCGGTCCCGTGACTCGAAGATTAACGACACAAACCTGCGCATAAGTTCTGTCTGACATTATCAAGCCCATCGTCCCAGAGGACGGTAGACATGCTTTAAGCTCTTCTCCTTGCGCTTCATAGCTGCGTACTCGGCTTTAGAACGAATGATTTACGATAAACGAAATTGCACCGGGGCGAAAAGTAACGAAAGTGTTGCGCAGCTAATGCGGAACGCTCTTACGTGTGCATCGATCTGTTGCCGAGCTCGCATCAATGGACCCCTGCGCACGTTCGGGTTTGATAAGTACGGTGTAACAGCATAATTACGTATGTACTGGCCACTCGGGTCCCCTATGTCACCATTAAGCACATCATTCAAATACACGGAATCCTAACTATGTTTGCGAAATTAACACACCGCCCGTAATGTACATTCACGATTCCGGCGTTATAAATACCGCGTGAAACATTGTCGCGTCACCGTTAATGGGAATTCTGTATACGAAGCAAGGACTCCCGGCGCCTATTGAAACGAAAGCCGCCGTAAGCGTCGGCTGTCATAATTCCGGAGTTAGGCGATACGAATACTCCGCGTTTGGCCGTCCGGTTCCGGCTATAAAAATACGGGCATCAGAAGTAGTAATAGCTTTTCATCTATTTTTGAACGGTTCCAAGTAAAGCAGCGAGCGGCACGCGATTGGAATAACGTAAGCGGGCAGGAGTTCGCGGGGGGCGGGCGGTATTCGAGATTCAAGAACAAGGACGCGAGCCTCGTACATCATGTTAATCGAAACGCCGGCAACGGGCTTTCACTTTTTTTTTCTTACATTTTTTTTTTTTTTTTTTATTTTAAATTTATCGCGTATTTAGCCTCGATAAGGAACGGCCTCGCCGCGGTACGCGCAAATTGATCGCCGGAGATGTAAACGAGCCCGACCGGGTACACGGGCTGCAGCCCGTGGACGATGTACAGAAATGTTTATCGATAATTAATGAGTTACGTCCGGCCGGTATTGAGCGGCCCGACACGACATGCCTCCCCCTGCTGGGAAAAGTGAAAAAGCTTAAAAAGTGCAGGCGCTCGTCGAGCAATCTGCAGAGACCGTTTGGCGCGTGGACTAATGCCGCGCACTTGGAGCACGTCGGCGTCCGGCGCAGGTAAGGCGTCGTTGAGTTTTCGGCGGACGGAACGTCGGCGTATTTAACGCGCAAACAACGCCCGCTGCAGCGCGTAGCCTGCGGAATTGAAAACGGACAAATAGACTGACGGCCTCCAGCGGCGCTGGAACGGGGACGCAGGAGGAAACGGGCGAGACGGTGTCGGAGGCAGAGGACTGTGGCAGAGTATTGTGAATGCGTGTCTCTGCGAATAAGTGAGAGAACGAGGGGGTGGCGTCCGGGGGTCGGAGAGTATTGAAGAGGATTGGGGCGAGTCGGAGAACGACACGTAGGGCGAGAGAGTGCGTCCGCACCCCCGCTCACGTTTTTGCCCGTGCGTGTGAACGATCGCGCGCTTCGGTATGGGAGGATATAGGCGCGCGTAATTGCGAGGTAGGGGTGCGGTGCCCGGTTATTTTAGCGAGACTGACGGACGCGCGGACATGACAGCCTAGGAAGTCCGAGCTCCCTGTCCTCGCGTGTGCCCCGTCACACTGGCACCCCGGTAGATGTGTGCGCACACGCACACGGCGTACGCAGGCGGCTACACGATTCCGTTCGCGGCGAGTGTGCGCACCAACGTGGCCCAGGCCGCGTGTGTGCGAGCGTACGTATACCTCGCTGTATATATCGGACACCCACCGGGCGGCGCGGCGTACAAGAGAATAGCGTAGTATAAAGCATAAACTACAATTAGCGGTAATCCGCGTGACACGGGCATGGCACCCTTTGCGCATATTAGAGCATTAGCTGCCGAGTCATACGAGCGAGCCGTACATCATTTCGGGACGTGCCCCCGTCTGCCGGTAAAATCGTTAAATTTACGAAGAAACACGAGCATTCCGATACGATGTGACTGAATATTACGGGCTGACGTCAGCGTACTCTGATACTCTCACTTTCTCGCGTGACGTAAGGAGCACGACTCGTACGCGACGGCTAGATGAGATTAACGGAGCGCGCAAGCACATGTCCGCTCACCGGTCGCTGGTCCCAATAGGCCTTAATGATAAATTTATCATCCGGCTACGATAGTTGCCACTGCGAACGCGCGGTTAATCCCACGACCCAGAACACCTGACCTCCTTGGCCTTTGACTGCTCAAAAGACTACGCTCCCCGCAGCCGGCGGAATTATGCATTTGCCGCGCGCGCGCGTTGATAGGTTGTCGTAAATAAACGGGCAGGTAGGAATAACGCTGATTAAACGCATTAAACGTAACGTCGCCGAGTAACCCGGCGACTGATCACTGCATCGGCTGCCTTTACTGGCCAAGTTTCGCATTTGAGAGACTGAGGAGAACCGTGCTATCGTTTCAATGGTCCACGCATAAAAGGAGCGCGCGAATTCCGGGAAGCGGAGCTCCGAAATTTGATGCTTCCGCGGGAATAGATCTGGACGACGGCCGAGAGCCAAAGGACCCGGGGAGCGCTCGTAAAAGAAAAGGTTATTGGCTACTTTCGAAAGATGCATCATCCGCAGAACTTTTGCGTCATTTATGGCGCGGCGCGCGGGAGTTTGGGAATGCAAAGATTCGCGGGGGGATATCGCGGATATTATGCCGGTGCGGGCGCCGGATATCAGGAGGACTTTGCCGGAAACTTTAATTCCTGTATTGCACCTGCAAGTTCGCGCGATAATCGTAAAAGTTCGCTCGCTGAAAATTCGGACGCGGCCGCGGGGCAACTTTGGCTGGTCCGGCACACACACACGATCGAATTCCGTCCGGCTTTCCGATGACGTGAATAATCGACGGGCTGCGCGAATTTAATTGGCGTTAGCATAAACGCGGCGAAACAACCAGCAGAATTTCGATTCCTTCATTTCAATTAACAGAAAAGTTTCGAGTAACAGCCTCGGAATGAAGCAAATGCGGTTCGCGGAATTGGCCTCATCGGTCACCGGGGAAGCGTGGAACAGTGTAGTTCCCTGTGCCATTCTCATTTGCGGTTGTCGGTCCACTGCTATTCCGCCATCCTTGCAACCACTTTCGTCCTTTACACCTACGTATATTTCGTTCCAACAACTTCGCGAGCCACGGTAAGCCTCACTGAGCGCTCCTAAGATGCATTGCGATTGATTGCATAAACCTAGTTGAGTAATGAAGACCTTCAGCAAAGGATCACAACAGATTATTTAACACATTCGCGTTATCCTCCGCCTTTGATGTATATTTTACGACCGCATACGGT
Source organism: Priocnemis perturbator (assembly GCA_963942575.1). Lineage (NCBI taxonomy): Eukaryota > Metazoa > Arthropoda > Insecta > Hymenoptera > Pompilidae > Priocnemis > Priocnemis perturbator. Next base: position 14,214,489 of record OZ012643.1, on the reverse strand, counting down.
AAAATTGGATGAGGGATACAGTTTTATCTTAGGACCTCCTTGCCGGAAAATCCGCGAGCGTCTACTGAATTATTCATTACAACTCTATCTATATTTGACCATATTTCCGAAACTATTGCGAATTTTGAAGTTCTCTTTGCGATTTTTCTAACTTCCTTTGAACCTCCTTTGAATCCTCAAAAAGGCAAGCGAATCTCAGGACCTTCGTTTCTTGACAAAAATAGGTCGGAATTGTGAAAATTCAACGGGCTTATGATTTAATTTTACTGCAATATAGCCCCTATCAAATGGTATAAATTCAGAGCTAACCAAAATTTGAAGTATTTTGTCTATTTTTGGTCATAGGGCGATAATTGTATGTTTTTTCAACGTTTTTGATTCTATCTGGGGGTGTTATTTTCAGACCTGTATCCCTCATACCATTGTTTTTCAAGAACATAAGATTCAAAATATTCTTTTGACGGTCAGTAACTATCGATGGTTTTGTACAAGTAGTGGCAGCAGCTTGCAGAACTTATAACATCATATTTTACAATTACATTCGATAGTCATCGGCGAATAGACAATAGACATGTTGTTCCAAGCCGAAAAGTGAAAAAGAATTATCAAACCAGCTTCCATCTACAGTACGGAATTACACCCCTAAATCACACGTGGTCACAATAACGTGGCTCCCTCTTTAGAGTACTACGATCACCTCAATGAAGACCTAAAAATGTGGCATGAATGAGTTCGGTCTGACCATCGATCGGTCAGACAAGATGAGATGTCGTAGGACGCTACTATGATCCCTAAAATTTGTCAAACAATGCATTTTTTAAGAATAGAACTCTCTGAAACTAATCAAACTCTGTTAAATACAAAAATGATGTTGTATAAATGGTTGTGAATTGATACAAAAAATCGTCATATTTTGTATGTTTTCAGCACAGACGAGGTATACTACAGACCGATCATCTTATGGGACTTTGTGTCTCACGTAAAAAATTACCGTCTGTGCCCAGAACTAGGCAGGTTCGAGCGCACTCTGTGTCTGACAATGATGAAAATCTATACTATGACGTGCTGCATTATGTATACGAAAAATGCATGGTTGCCATGATAAAAATTTAAAAATGCAAAAGCCTCAAAGTTTCATTCAATTCTGATGACCGGACTATGTCATTTTTTTTAACTGCGAGCCTGACAATTTTTTCACCTAATCGTCCAAGCCGCATTTAATTAGTCGCGTTATGCAGCAATCGTTATCCTTAGGCAAATCTATGTACAGAAAAACTCCATATAAGCAAATTATGTTTATTGCTGTCCAATCAAGTCTCATCTGGACAGTTGTCGTTCCACACCCAACCGGTAACGTTGAATGAACGGTCTGTGCCATTCCTCGCCGATATCTACCGTCCAAAAAAATTACATTAACATTCAATAATCAAACAACACTGATTGTACTTTGCGAGATGAGACAAAACAGAAGTCATGCACTGTAAATGCTAATTCAATAACAGAGTTCTGAAAATTGAATTGTTTCAATATGTGAATGATTTAGAAATGAATGAACAACTAAACTCTTGCGGAGAGCAGAACACGCGATTTACAGCCTTTAGCTCGATATATCTTCGATTCGGATTTGAAGACCGATTCGTGGATAATATCGATTTCCCAGGTCACACCATCGGGGAGGTTGCTGCAAGTGGTGACCCACCCGCGTTGCAAAACGGGCCCAACCTCCAGCCATTAAACAAATGATTCCACATTGGCATTTCCCGGATAAATGTTCTATCGAGAAAATCGATCTGAGAAGCAATGCAAATCGGAACCGAAATTTACCTGCCGCGAAGAATGACAGACAAGAGAAGCCTGTCGACCATTCTTTTACAAAACTAAAAATTTGATTGACCATCAACACACATCACATTCATAATCGCAAGATTACAAAGAACTTTACTGTTCACTTTCACACAACGTTTACATTCTTACAAAACTTATATTAATTTCTAGGATTGCGAATCTATTGCTTATATTTTAAGGTTTACATTCTATTTTAACTAAAAGAATTTATTGCCAAGCGGATATTTCAAGATATCAGTTGATGGTTCCGATGATTGAGAAGAAACCTAGCTGCAAGGGAAAAAAAACACAAAGAGAAGAGGAAATGTATTGCATATGGAATATAGAAATCAAATATGAGTGCACTCATGACAGAAACCAATTAATAGGCACATATAAGATACATTGATTACATGCTGAAAGAACAAATTTCGTGATGAATTAAGCTGAAAATAATAGTCCTGGGACGAAACAATTCTAGACATCAAATTAAACGAAATAGAAATATACAAAATAATATCCTCTGCTATGAAAAATATGCTGTATGAAATAAATTGAATTCAATTCCATGGAAGACTTGATTGTATGATGAAAATATGGTGCTCCTGAAACAGAAAGCAAACATTAATTACCACGAATAGAAGCAGATCAAATTAAATAATTAAAACCACAACTGTTCTAGAATAGAATGAAAATGTTATTACATAAAATGTAGGGTTAGTTTTCAGTGATGGAGACTCTGGAACAAAAAGCAGACATAAATTAAACTTATATTCAAATATTTCCACAATGTATGATGACAAGATAAGGTTATTTAAAAAAAATTGATCAGTTTCTAGATGATGGCATGCCTAGAACAGAAAGCAGAATAAAATTAAAGTGTTTGAAGAAAACAAACCAAATTAATTTCTCTACCACAGGAAGCCTAAAACAGAAAGCAGAACAAAATTAAAACGTTCCGAAAAACCAGTGAAATTATCCACAATTTGAATAAAGCTCAACAGAAACAGTTATTCTTCAAGTAAGCAAACAGTAAAAATAAATACATTTCAATAATAATTCCTTGCAATAAAAAAAAGCAACCAGAAAGACTGGTTCTTTTAATAAAGAAAATATTGTCAATTTTCATATCCCACCCAAATAAATCCCCCCGATTTTCATATCCCCCCGTAAATTTTCAAACACCGGATGCCAGTCATAATAATTCGTCAATAATCAGTTCATTATTCCATATTTCATGCAGATGAATATACGAAACAATGTAACAAATAACGATTTATCAAGGCGGCCCAATGCCATATCTCAAATTTTCAGCAACTCCTGAAAATACATAAGTAAATTGCCCACGATTAACTCTTCATTACACAAGATAGATATATATTATAACTCATAGCAAATTAAACTTTTAATGAAGAGGTTCAGTCGTATAAAAAAAATGGCAAATGTGTTATTTACGATCTGTAAATCCTTAAACAAATTCAAGAATAAACATTTTTTCTGCACTAATTATTATCTCCATACTTTTATATAACTTGCATTTGATAACTCTGACAAAAAGAGAAGAGTTAATCGTTGCAGTATTTTTATACTTTTCAGTTACATATGTAACTACTATAAGTTACATGTGCAACACCTAATAATGATCGAGCACAGTGACAAAGTGGTATACTAATCCAACGACGAAGGCCCTCTTCTCCGGGCCGCTTCGACTATGTCAAAATAGTCTCTTCATTTTTCGGACATGCGTAGGCAAGCCCTCACTGATTGGGATTCAATAAACAAATATAAGAAACTTTCGAAAACTATACCGATATCTCAATGTATGAATATGAATGAGAAATGTGCGAACAATAGCTAGCACGCAGGCATTTTTAATACAGAAACTTGAATGTACAAAGTGGTAATATAACATTTGACGTAAAAAGGAATACATATAAATATATTACTTTTTGTGCGTATGAATATAAAGATAAAGTTATAAACTGCTCATAAACGTGCACATTTAACCGAAAATCCCAATCAGTTCGAAATACGTTATTCGTATGTGTAATGAAGTGACCCTCAGTCGTACTATGAGAAGTATTGTTTAGACGCATAGCATGATACCAAATACTTTCGTACGAAACTCAACAGACTCAACTGTACGATGAGGAATCACTTCGTTTGTGCAATGATTATGTATTTCTGCTTAAAACTATATAATAACATTAAGTATAGCAAATGACAGTTGCAACCGAACTCTACTGCGGGTATTCATAACACGACTTTTATAAAAATGATTGATATTATAAATGAGAATGTTGCTATATGAGGTATCATTGATAAGTTATAATTAATGATTATTAATATAAGGAGAAATAGATCACACCAACGTGATGCAAGTTAATGGATAGAGCATTTTTGATAAGTAATCAAAATAGATAATATAATTGTAAAATTATAGTTATTAAGACAAGTGAGATCGCGATCAAAATATTGTGGTTGCAATAGTCAAATGAATCCCAGGTAAAGACATATCACTTGAACGCCTAACCAGTATTCGCGAGAGAAAAGTGATAGCTTCCGCTGGCCCTTCCTACTTAAAAATTACCATTCACACAAAAGTATGCTACCTGCCTTCCTAATTCCTATAATTAAAAATGCAAAGCAATCACACCAACACACTCACTCCCGGATTCTCACACATTCCGCCCGGGTGCAAAGGCCTATTTCTAGAGAGTACGTCCCGGGACGTCTCCGACACCCGAACTCAGCGCACATCATCATTCATTTCACTACTTTACGTACCATTTCCTGAAATCGACTGCCAAAGGCTAGTGACCATGCAAGTTAAACGCGATCGCGAATTTTACTACTTCATTTTACTATACAACTAAATGCTGTACAGTTCATAAAACGTATTGCGTGGTATTTAAATTAAACGTGATCATCTGCTACTTAAAATATTAAGTAGCAAGCACGGTGATTTCGTATGAAATCAGTTATTAAAAGAATTACTTGAATCTAATGAGAAAGCAATATATATGTTTGCTTACCCAACATGCAATCCCTAACACTACCATTCATACAACACACAATGGATTGCATGTTGGTGGCCACTAAACACATCAACAGTCGCTAGTACAAATTAGTAAATATCAATAACTATATCCGTGCTCACCAGTCTGATCCATCCATGCAACACCTGGGTGCATGAATGGGTTCACACTTAAAATAATGAGCACAGCCAAGAAAGTGTGTACCAACCGTTTTGCTGAAAACATCCTGATCTAAGATTAGAAAACATATTGTATACACTACATGTATGCGGGCTAATGATTCATTTTCATGTTATATGCAATTCAATTTGATTAAAAAAATGTTCTTAAAAAATAGATAAATGTACAAACTTCAAATATGGAAACATATTAATATTTATCATTTCAAAAGCAAAGACTGGGCATGCATGAAACTCTACTTTACGTAATCTTTGAAATATTATTACATACTTTCCTAATTTGAACATTAAAATATTTGAATAATTTCTCAATAAAATTAACCTGAAAGAAAGGTATGATTAACCTCGAGCGACCAGTTTTCGGAGAGACTTTTATAAAGAAACTAGTATGTAGTGCATTATTAGTGTATCTCTCTGAAAGCAGGTACTACCCGTCGCGAAGCGCCTTCTTGCTCTTTCAAACAAATTCGGAATGCGAGAACGAGAATGTTTCTGATTATAGAGAAACTATGACCAGAAACTGTTGAGTTGAGAAAATCAAAGTTAGACCTTTAACTACTATTCATGTATATATGATAAGATTTTTGCAATATATGAAAGTACAATCATGAATTTGGAATTAAACATGGACTTATTTGCTTGCAATTTTTACATTTTAGTGCCCCGAACGCGAATCGCGATGTGAAAATAAAACATACTATGAGCAAGGGAGACCTATCCTACTCTGATTAAACATGACAATAATGATAGGCCTGACAAAATACCACTCATAGATCAACTCCTCGGAGTTTATCTATGGTCACTGTGCTCTTCATTCAAATTTCTAAGGAGTAATTACAACCAATCACCCGTGTCGATTCGGACCATTCGCCCTACGACATGATTGAATGACTGGAGGGACATTAAAATTTCACTCACCGGTGATGTCTTGTCTGCATACCACAGGAACACGCTGCAATAGTTTGCTGTTGGCCCTCAGATCGTGGATTTGGCTGCTGGACTAAGGCGTCGTTGTCATCTTCTTCTTTATCGACCCAGCATGATACCTTACATAAAATCGTGCTCTGTAAAGTAATAAAATTTGATTAAGTCCAATGTGAACATGTATAATATTAATTCAGGATGAACACCAAACAAAAATATTGAAATTAATTAATCAATTTTAAACGTACCTTGCAAACGTAGCAGCATTGCACGTAATTGTGAATCAACTGTTGTGACTCAGTAACTTCTTCTGGGATGACTGACTCTAATACCGATGAATAATTTACAATATACTAATAATACAATATGCCAAAAATATAATAATCGAACAACACTGACTCGAATTCGCGACTAAAAAATGTGGAAAACTACTGCCCTATAATAATGGCTCTAATTCGCGTGGCTCTACATTACTTTGCAAAGGAATCAAGTTACAACAAAGAGCTCATACAGCTTCTATAGGGAATAAACGTTTCGTAATCAATGAGTGACTCTAAACCGCATTGCACGCGGTCACTAAGCCCTGCAATCACTGACTCTAGATTTGATAAATTATGTACAATATGCTAAAAATACCCTAAGCCAATAATATAATAATCGAACAACACTGACTCTATTTCGCGACTAGAAAATGTGGGATATTACTGTCGAACAATATAGACTCTACTTCGCGTGATTCTACATTATTCTGCAAAGGAATGAAGTTAGACCAAATAGCCCATTCGGCTAGAAAGGGAATAGACATTTCGTAATCAAGCACTGACTCTAAACCGCATTGCACGCGGTCATCAATCCTGTAAGATAAGTCGAGGAATACCCTCTTATTAATTACAAGTTATTATGTCAGAAGAAAATATGAATTATTCTCCAACAAGATCCAACATTCCATAGTTCCTGTAACAGAAAACAGACGCCGATTAGCAAAGTGAATAACTGAGGTGCTGCAAGTGTTGATCGAACGATTGAGTTCTTAAAATTGAATTGTTTCAATATCCGAATATTGTAAAAATGAAGGAACAAATGAATTCTTGAAATTGAATTCTTTCAACATCTGAAGGATTGAAAAATGAAAGAACAACTGAGCCCTTACGGAGAGCAAAATACGCGGTTTGCAGCCTTTAGCCCGGTATGATCCCCGATTCAGATATGAAATCCGATTCGTGGATAACACCGGTTTCCAGGTCACACCCTCATGGAGGTCGCTGCAAGTGGTGACCCATGAGAAATAAAATTATCTAATTATGTTTAGAATAATAATTTAGTCGTCTACGACATATACAATTTTACAATGCTCAATTGTATAATATGTTGAAATATTTATTTGATTGAATGTGCAATTTGAAATTTTCGCACTAAATTTATATTTTAAACATCCTATATCATGTATATGTATAAGAAATAAGACTGACAAAAAATCGTATTACTAACGTTACTCAGTCGTCTCCTCTACGAATGACGTCTCGCCATTTTCGAACGGTTGCGTTTGCGCACTTGTGCTTTCCAACCAATTCCTACCCTCGATATTGGCAAACTCAATAATTGCTTTTCATGCACAAAATATGTTGAACAGACCCGATGTTTGTGTCGAATTAGTTGCTACTACCGCCCTAGCACGTAAATCAAGTACTGAATGATGTCAAACTCACCGAAAAACTTGTGAAAACTGCGAAAAACTGGGGCTGAAATACGCGGCGTTCCTCGATTTCCCACGCCGCGAAGAGTGCCTGGAATAAGAGTCAGATATTTCGATTAATTCGCAATATCAGGTGAAAATATATGCACCTCCACATTACCCGCTAGTTAATATTCAAGGTTGTCATAAATTTAAGAATGAAACAACAAATATTTATAAATTAACTGTGTTAAAAGTGGGAGCACACCTTTTCCGACGTCACTTTTGCCACTGCCTGAACAAACTACCGAAGTGAATGCAGCAACTTTACAGGGGCGAATCAAGACGAACTGCGCATCCGCCATTTTGAAACTGTTCAAATTAGGAGATTGCTTTCCGACCCATTCTTTCCCGCGATATCAAAAAACGCAATAATTGCTTTTCTAGTACGAAACATGTTAAGTAGACCCGAAATTTATGTCGAATTAGTTGCTATTGCGGTCCTAGCACCTAAATCAAGTACTGAATAACGTCAAGCTCACCAGTAATGCTGCGAAAACTGCCAAAAACGATGATTCAGCCCGACGGCGTCCCTTGACTTTCCAACCTGTCAAGACATGTCTGGAATCAGAATCAAATATTTCGATTAATTCACAATATCAAGATAAACCCTGTGCAGAATTACGTTGCCCGCTACTCAATTTACAAGATCGCGTCAAATTCGGGAATGAAATATCCAATTTTTATCAAATAATTGTCTGAAATGTAGGAGCTTACGTTTGCTAACGTTGCGTCACTTGTGGTCACTTGCCCACTGCCTCGGCCAAACTACTGAACCGCCACCGCGGCGAAATCCCACACGAAAATTCAAATGGTCTGTGTTTACAAGTCACAACATGTCTGTATCGAGGTTAGGGAACAGAATACATATGTCAATATTTCCACTTGTAGCACGGCATACATCGAATAAACCCGATATTCGTAATAAATCATTTGCCCACGCAGTCCGACCAACTAATTAGAATGTCAAATACTGCCTGACTCACCAAAATTAACGACAAAACTGCGAAAATTGAGATTCCATGTCACGGCGTTATTCTTATGTGCTACTGCTCACTGCTCAAGTGTCAAGATCGAGTGTCTGGAATCAAAGTCGAAAATTTCGATTACTATACATCATTCAGCAGAAACATTTAGATGAACGTATTGCACTCTGTTCAAATCGCGTGTCGGTAATAAATTTGGGAATGAAAGAGCTAATAATTATTAATACAATATGACAAGTACAAGAACTCACCTGTTACGATGCACATGGCCAATGCACGTTGACACTATGCATATACATATTTATTTGTACAGGATAGTTTAACATGGCTCTCTTTCAACCTAGTTCCCCCGCTTATGAATTATGGCGAAATAAATGATATAAGGCTTGCGCATTAATTTACATATAGATACATGACACTTCGTTGAATTTAGTATCAATTCTCAGCAGAAGCAGCGTAGTGATCCGATGCTGCAACCGGCTGGTAAAGTTGAATGTGATGCCAAATGGTAAATGGAAAAATGTGCGCGGGATGAACGTTCTATGCTATACCTCGTCGTCGGTGTTTTCAGTGACGATCATATAACTAGAGAATAGTTCCCTAGCATGTCAGCCAGCTCATTGGTGTAAAGCAGAGAAAGTGCACACCAAACACGATTGTTATGAATGATTGCGTACAGCTTACAATCATTTCAACTAAAATCGTGCAATGTAGTGTCATGATACACTTGGTGACTCCGGTTTAAATGTGTACACGATGTAATGAGGAATGATATGTTGCTAGACTAAAATTAGGACTTTAATGTTTGAAGATCCAGAAGTCAGTTGACCTTGGGTGTAATATATGTTGGGGTGCTGCACATAACCTATAAATTCTTAGAGGCTATGTTGTGAAAAAAGACGAATTTTAACATAAGAAACGTATTTGTGAGTTCGGTACACGTCAAAAGAGCCGTAGCGAAAATGTCGTATTTAACGAGAAAGGAGATAGACGAGATGAAGCCGCAGATCGAAAAAGCGGTTCATAAATTCCTTGGCTTTGGGGAACCAGCTATTGTTACCACCGCTGTCAATTGCATTACATCCGGATATGACAAACGTAAAACGGCAGGTCAGTAACAACGTGGAGTTTATACTTTATAGCTTTATATGGGGCATTTATTTGTTACCTGTATTTGTACACTGAAAACATGTCAACCTCAGACATGCCTTTCTAGTACCCTATACCTTGTATCCGAGTATCACATGTACCTCATGCAATTGATGCTACTTTACAGATAAATTGTCTGCGCTATTGGAGGATAAGAAAGCAACCAAGTTGACTGAGAAAATATTTGCAATATACGATGATGCTAAAGCAGCTCAGAAAAGTAAAAAGAGGAATCATACCGATGATAAAGAAAAGGATAAAGATGCAAAGAAGCCAAGGTTTAAGGACGATGAGATTAAAAATGAAAAGACTACGGAAGCTCAGTTATCAGCGGACAAGGTATTGTATCTGAATGCATCTATTACATTAGATGAACTATCATTAAATTGTTGTATTTGCTTGCATGTATTCTAGAATGATTTGTATGTTACAGATCAGACAGATGATGGCTAATGCTCAGAGGGAAATTGAGGAGAGAAAAAGGGCACTAAAAGCTATAAAACAGGAAGATGTGCCACCTGTGAGACCACTGTTCAAAGCAAGGGACTCTCTACCAACAATAGGGAGCATGTATAATCAAGGCCTTCTCAGTAAAACAGACTCAGATAAAGCACGCAAAATTGCAGCGTTACAAGCTCAAATCAGGAATAAATTAAGTTCAGGATTGCTCAGCAATGTCAGTGTACCAGACAAACCCACTCCTTTAATTTTGGATGAATCTGGCAGAACAGTGGACATCACAGGAAAAGAGGTCCAACTTACTCAGGTAGTTCCTACACTTAAGGCTAATATCCGCGCAAAGAAGAGGGAAGAATTTAAGGCCCAACTCCAAGAATCCAAAGGTCCCGAGGAAATTCAGGACACTCACTTTTTTGACACACGTATCGGCGTAAAACCGGCAATTCGCGGTAAACGATCACTAAAATTCCACGAACCCGGAAAATTCCAACAACTCGCCGAACGAATTCGCATGAAGGCTCAATTGGAGAAGCTACAGAATGAGATCAGTCAAATTGCCCGAAAGACTGGAATAAGTTCGGCTACGAAATTAGCTTTGATTGCTCCGAAAACGGAAGCGCTCAGCGAGGATGTTCCGAATGTGGAATGGTGGGATTCTGTTATATTCACCGGAGGATATCCCGAGGATAATGAACCGTCGACAATTAAAAACTCGACCATCACGAATCTTGTAGAGCATCCGACGCAAATGAGACCACCGAGTATGTGTATTAGTATCTGTCGTATTACTAAATCACCCTTTCTGCCCAAAGTCTGACCACCCTTTATCAATTTCGTTGTTACATCATTTCAGCGGATCCATTAAAGCCAATCTACATGCCTGTATTCTTGACGAAAAAGGAGAGGAAAAAATTGCGAAGACAAAACAGGAGGGAAGCATGGAAAGAGGAGCAAGAGAAAATTCGGTTAGGTCTGGAACCGCCGCCTGAACCGAAATTGCGAATTTCGAATCTTATGCGAGTGTTAGGCACGGAGGCTGTACAGGATCCAACTAAGATCGAAGCTCACGTTCGCCAGCAAATGGCCAAAAGGCTAAAAGCTCATGAGGATGCAAATGCTGCGAGAAGATTAACGGCCGATCAACGTAGGGAGAAGAAAGCTCGAAAGCTGAAAGAGGACACTACGCTCGGAGTGCACGTAGCAGTCTACAGGTATGTAGATTTAAAACCACGCGCAAATGGTCGAAAGAAAATTTAGTTACTTTGGTTTCTCATTTACAGAATACGAGATTTAATAAACAATGCCTCGAAAAAGTTCAAAGTGGAGACAAACGCAAAGCAGTTGTATCTCACGGGCTGCGTAATGTTGTTTCGAGACTGCAACGTTGTCGTCGTGGAAGGTGGGGCTAAGCAACTAAGCAAATACAAAAGAGTCATGCTGCATCGCGTAAAATGGGAGGAGGATACTGTCAAAGACAATGATGGAAATGACGTACCGAACAAGTGCGTACTTGTTTGGGAAGGCACAAGCAAACAGCGGCATTTTGGCGAAATTAAGTTTAAAGTTTGTCCGATTGAGAAAATGGCAAGGGAACATTTCAAAAAGCACCAAGTTGAGCATTATTGGGATTTGGCTTACAGCGGAGCCGTTCTTGATAATACAGACGACGTTCATACGTAGAATTGGCATTGTAATTTAAGCAATACATGTAACTACAGCGATGCTTTGAATGATAGGCCGTTTCGATACAATCTAATAAATTTCAAACTAACAAGGAAGAAAAGAGATGTAAACAGCGGCAGATAAGGGGGAGAATAAAAATTGACAACTGTCTCTGAACACGCAATTGTTCCCCATAATCCTAAAATTGAGCGTGCCAATTGAAATGAACGGCAAACAGCGGAAAAAATGTCGAATACGGTCAGATTAGAACGATGATCGCAGGCCGATGGAATCTGTAGAACCGCGTGCTCCTTTGTTTACCCGCAATAGAGAACGTGCATCGTGGAACGTAGATGTTACGCGTCTTATGGAATTCTCACGGACTACAAGTGGAAAATGTCATCTTTTAAATTATCTTTCGCGCGTGATATGTCGTGATGAGTGCGGCACATTGTCGAAAAGCGAAAGGAAGGGCGATATTATGAAAGAACGATCTTCCTACACGCGACACACATTCTAGCGCGCGCGACTTAAGCCGGGAGCCTATCATCCTTCGGCTGCAAAGGTACACAACAAAGGTTTTCTTCTCGCGTGAACTGTAGGCGTGCGCGAGCGTGCGTGCTACCACAGTCATTAATCACTCGTCCGTGTCATCCTAAAGAATTTTAATCCACGGTCGACATTACGATCGAAAGCTCAGCGCGCGTCAATTAGCATAGCGCGGTACGGCGCTTGCCTACCATAAAGGCATTATGCAAAACTACACGCATGACCTATGCACACCGTGTCGCGGAATACAACTGCCACGAATGTACTTTCGGGCCTTGAAACACCTCGTTCGTCGGCCACTTCGACCCGCACGGGCTAGGAAAGGCGGACCTTGGTCCCATTCATAATACCAATCCGACCCGTTGGTAGAGCCTATGCACTTTTACCGCGAACGTCGTGCCGTTATACTTCCATGCGCCGAATGTTATTGACACCCTGTATTACAGCGAACGATCCTGGCTGGATCCCACTCCCGGACCGACCGGACGGACTCGAGTTTTACTTTCGTTCGAGCATCGGTCTCAGTTCAGGTTTACCGCTTCGCGTCCTCGCGTACACCCGGTGCAGCTCTTGCGAAATTATTCACGGCAGATGAATGCCACCGTGTGTTAAACACAGGGCCGATCTCTACCTTGCGTGGATACATCCTCGGAAAAATGTCGATGCCCGCTCGGACAACGGCAATCGGCGGGGGCGTGTTTACCTTCGCATCGCGGTGAGTGTGTTTTCGATATCAATTCGCGTTCCTGCATACCTACTTTATTTGCTGGAAATGTATTACAACCGCCTATTATCAGTGTCCCTAGGTATCAAAACAACTTTGATATGGGTGTGAGTGAACACTTGATTTTTTACAGTGTGCGAGTACGAGTCAATTTGTTAAAGGTTTGAATTTCTGCGCAATCGTTCGTTTGAGTGTAACTTGCACGTGCACATATATAGACAATCCCGACGATTCGATGCTATAAAGCATGCTATGTTTGATAAGCGTTAACTAACTTCTTTCCCGTTTCAGTTGTTACGAAATGCATCTAACATATATTGTACAATATTTGTAATGCATTCTACGTTAATATTAAACGTTTTTGCATTCTGCATTTGTTCCGATTCCAAAGCAGTAAGTTACGCGGGCAGCGGGGCGAACACGGATTTTGCATTAATGCGGCGATATCGGGAAAAGGCAATGTTACGAAATTACCCTCTTACGAGTGTGGGAAACTTATGGTAACAATTTGTAGTTCTAATCAGAAACGTCTCTCGGCTTCGATCCCTTTACACGGGTAAAGGTTACGTGCGGTTACACCTTGTTATATCAGGCTTTGTGCGAAGGTTAATCGGAAACGAAACAAGGCATTCCTGTCAATGTGTCGTGTCTGCATATTAAACCAGCGTGCGAATTAATCTAACAAGACAGTTGCGATATCGGTAAAAGAACTGCTCCAATTACCGATGATTTATTTGAAATCGCGAAAGTTTGCCTCAGAGTAATTTACCGTGAGCGGGAGTGCGGCTAGCGAAACACCTTCGTATACTGGCTCACACCACTTTTGAATGTTCACACCGTATACCCTTGCAAACACCGTGAATGCTATCGCGATATTCCCAGAAACATGCGATGTCGCAATGGTACTTTATTACATACCATTGAATTCGCAATGAGGTTTTCCGCACTATGCCATGTCACCGGCTATCATAACGTTGACAACAAGGTGTCGTCGAGGCATTCATTATACAAGTCCCGTGAGACAGCCACGCACGCCTTCGCGTAACAATCCTTTTTTCCACCTCGCCGATGCCTCTTCCGGGTTACGAGGAAGATTAGCGATTTAATTAACGCGAATCGTTTGATACGCATGCCTAGTAGATTGCGCCTGCCGATAGACGTGAACGGTAACCATGGGAGTGCGAGCGATTACGTAAGGAAAACGCAAAAGTACCACCAGGAAGAATCCTAAATGTCAGTCACGAGACTCCCCCGACGCGTCCCGGTGAGGCCAGGCATCTTTCTCAACGGTCCGGTGTGTCAGCGATATCGGGGCAAAGAAAGAAAAAGAAAATGTCCCCTGACCTCTCCCCCGTGAGATCGACCTCGTGAGAGTTGATGAATGGAATTGTTGCGGTTAAACGTAACCGCGAACAATGGTCCCGAATGGAACCGAGGCAAAATGCCATCGCCCAGACAAGGTCCTCGGAGTTCATTGCGTCCCGTGATAAATGATGAAACGATCGACTCGGAGCGCGCAGGCCGCGCGAGATCTTTGCCCAAACAAAGGGAACGCGACTTATCAGCCGACGCGGGGCATTGTCTCTCGACTCCGCGGTCCCGAAAAAACGTCCTCCTTTTTATCGCCCATCTCTCGTTCGCCCGCAATGCGGATGCAAGAGGTGCACGCGCAGCTTACATTCTTATTACACCCAACCCCTCAATTGTGTTTCCAATCATCGATTATACAGCATCATCGGCGGCTTGCACAATGAGGCAGCCGTTGAATTTGCAAGACAATTACGTGTTACGTAACGCACTCGAGGCGCACTCGGGAGGCGGAGTGGCGCATAAGTGAATTTTCCCAAGATCGCGAGGACGAGCGGGGGGGTTGGCTCCTGTGTCGGAGAACAAACGCCGTCGCGAATGCAAAGTACAGTCATTATGAGGGGTCTGATATTAGCCGAGGTCGGACACTGTAGTTTCAATCGAGAGGCCGCCACCCCCGCAAGCCACCCTTTAACGTTTCCTTGAAAGCTTTCAATCTGCAGACTCCTCGTGATGCTGGTCATCGCCGGAGGCACGACCTTGCCGCCGAGAATGCTGCTGGATCTCGGGAGACGGACGAACGCCTCTATGGAGAGGTATCATCAAGCAGAACGTACGATCCTAAACTCGAGGACTCATCTCAGTCGAGGCTCTCCTTCATGGTACCTCGGCGCGTCTCATGAGATGACGGAGGGTGCTCAGAACCTCTCCAGGAGGGCTCTTCGCATCGAGACGATGGCCGTGATGCTTGTCGAGGCTCTGAACATGTCCTCCAAGGAGGCTACGTCGGTTTTGCCATCGGTCGCCGCGATACTCTGCCCCGACTCACCGAACGTCTTACGAATAACGGCCGACTGCAAGAAATTCGACCAGCGCTACAGAACGCACACAGGAAAGTGCAACAACGCCTTGCATCCGACGTGGGGAGCAGCTTTGGAGGCCTACGTCAGACTTTTACCGCCGGAATACGAAGACGGGGTGTCTCTGCCACGAACAGATTTGCCCAGCGCGAGGGAAGTATCGTCGAAAGTTCATGCGGGGGGGTTGGATCTTAAACATCCCTACCTAATGGCTCTCACAGCGCTATTTGGGCAATTTCTAGCTCACGATCTAGCGCACACGCCTAGAATGGAGCTACCGGACGGAGCTAGGCTGAAGTGCTGCGACGTGGACTATGAGAATTTTCACCCAGAATGCTTTCCCATTCGCGCGGATAATCCTATCGGTTGTATGGAGTACTCTAGATCGGCTCCGCACCCGGGGAATACGCTGCAAGTAAGATGGTTTAGCAATTGAGCGTGCATTGTCCATATTTGAGTCGTGAGACTATACGTTATTCGG
This sequence comes from Priocnemis perturbator, assembly GCA_963942575.1. NCBI lineage: Eukaryota > Metazoa > Arthropoda > Insecta > Hymenoptera > Pompilidae > Priocnemis > Priocnemis perturbator. The sequence goes on along the minus strand of OZ012643.1, from coordinate 14,198,395 downwards.
ACGGATCGACTTTCTCTTTTAATCCTGCCTACGGGTCTCGTCTTCTCTATGATGTAATCGCCATTCGCGTCCTGTGTTCAACTTAGGGGTGTAAATTGGGACCGCGGCAGCAGATCAATCAAGCTTCCTCGTACATAGATCTCTCCCCGCTGTACGGTAGCGCCGAAGGCATTGCGAGTGCACTGAGAGCCGGCAAGGGCGGCTTGCTTAGTACGCAAAGAAAGAACTTACCGATGCCGTCGCCGAAAGCTGACAACTGCAGGAGCGCCAACAAAGCCTTCCCCTGCTTCCTCAGCGGAGACTCCCGGGTGAATGAACATCCCGGCCTCACTCTCATGCACGTTCTGTTCCTGCGTGAGCACAATCGCGTCGCCGAGCAGCTCGAGCGCTTCAATCCCCATTGGAACGACGAAAGGCTGTATCAAGAAACAAGGAAGATCGTTATTGCCGAGATGCAACACATAACTTACAACGAGTTTTTGCCAATCATTTTGGGGGAAAGCACTCTCGACAAGTAGGTATACTCTAGCCACGGAAAAGTTACTCAGTTTGTGCCATTCGTAGTCTATGCTCTTGCTTTTTTTTTTCTTTCATGGCACAAGGTACGACCTTCGTCTCGCGCAGCATGGGTACTTCCGAGGCTATGATTCTCGCACCGAAGCAACACTGTCGAATTCCGCAGCATCCGCCGGTCTCTTCTTTGTCGCCGCACTGACCCCGAAAACTCTGGACCTGGTGGATTCGCGGTCTGCCGCGAAATCCGGCGAGCGGTCGCTACTTTCAGCTTTCTACGCTCCTCAAGAATTCTACGAAGCCGGCGCCGTTGACAGGCTAATTGTCGGGGCGACAGGTCAGTTCATCCTTTACGTCTCCTGCGACGAGCATATGACGAATTGATAGAAAGTGTCTGTGAACTCTAATTTTCGTGTTTCGTGCGAGTTCACACACTTTCACCCACGAATAAGGTATCCTATGACGTAACGAAGACATGCGCTTCGACTGAGCCACGGTTGGCAATGCGTGCATTGAACTCAAAAAACAGTTACGATCTATTGACACGCTGCCCCATGAGAATTTCGTTTTAATGACGATCTAGGATGCAAGGTCTAATTTCCGCAAACAGCGGGACATTCTAGGAAGCCTCTCCCTCCCGGTCTGAACGAAATCCTCCTAGAGCGATACTTCCACGACGGTAAGAGTAACGATATCCCGCTGGACTACGCAGCCCAGACCATTCAACAGGGCAGAGACCACGGCTTGGCACCGTACATACGATGGAGAACCTTCTGCGGGTTGCCGGAAGTTGAAGATTTTCCTGACCTCAAGAGCACGGTCGCAAAAGAAACTATTGAGAGACTTCGCCTCATCTACAAGTATCTATCTTATCTGGTTGACTGATCGACTGATGTTCTAATTATCTAATTCTCTCATTCGATTCTCAATCGAACGCTTTTGTTTTACAGAAAAGTTGAGGATATCGATTTGGTGACTGGAGTGCTTTCAGAAGCTCCGACATTCGACTCTGTTCTCGGCCCGACGTTCCTCTGTCTGCTCGGTCGTACTTTTCGAAATGCTCGCGCAGGAGATAGATACTGGTACGAAAATGGAAATAGTCCCGGCTCTTTCTCCCCGTACCAATTAGATCAAATACGAAGAAGCACGATGGCACAAATTTTGTGTAATAACGGGGATAGACTAAAATGGATGCAGCATAGAGCATTTATCTTAAAGGATCCGTTTCTGTAAGTTACCTATTTCATAATTGCGACATGGCATTACCGGTATAACAACGATTGATCGCGATACATACCATGTTTTAGAAATGAAATGGCGAACTGCACTGACCACGTAAATAGCGGTATAAACTTGTTGCATTGGAAGGAAAAGAACACGACGACGTTCTGATCCACCCGATCGTTTTGGGAAAAATATTGTTATCATCCATGGTGAATAATCGAGATGCAAGGGGCTCACTGTTGACTAATTCTGTTCCTAACTAATTGAGATCTTGGGATCGATTGTCTCTTGCGGCGTTGCGGTAACATATCTGAAATTATAATAAAGCTATCCTAATTGATAGTTCCAGTACCTCACACTACGGACAAGAATAGAACTGTTTCACTTTCCATAATCTCCGTTCTGATCTTACGATTAGAGCGAAGACGGGAATGTAGACTTCACTACGGCGTTGTTATTTGTTTTAATTTAACATTAACTCTAAGTTATTGTAACTAATTAAAATGTTCCACATTCCAAATACTTTGCATAATCAATGGATATAAAAAGTGTGCCAAATATAGTAATTTATGGAGTCAACAATGTAGCCTAACAATTTAGTGGTTATAATTATAATATGTAAATAACTTGTGTTTATTCAAGTTCCACATTTTTCCTCGAGCGGCGAAAGTAGGCAGTCAGTAAGATTCATGTCAGTCGAATAAATCATACTGTTAATAACCGTGACTACTCATCCCTAACGGCAACTAGCAACGTGCCGCCGTTACGAAATTACAAAACTGCATTCTATGTCTCCCAATCAAGTTGCAATCGAACGAATGAACATCATCATTTATAATTAGCCTTCTGACTGACGAAATCGACATGCGTCTTTGAATTTTCTAACCATCATTTCGTGATCAGTCGTTACAAAAATGGCGATTTGAACGTTGCAAAAGTGACAACGAGCGAACAATAATAAGTACGCCATTTTGTTGTTGTAATTTCACTAAATGAGACACCAAGGGAGCGTTCCGTTTTTCGCATAAAACGCATGAAACAGAGCGGTTGCATGCGCGCATTAAAGTCGTTCCCTTTTTCCCATCAGTGTTACTACGAAATGAGAAATGGACCAGTCTCATGTGAAACAATATAGTTGTAACTAACACTTCGTAATTTCCTACCAAATTTCTTCTGTATCGAGTCGTAATAGCTCTACCCGGTCAATTAATAAACAGACACGTAGGCTGAGATTTCGGCTAACGTGGGCTCTGTGCTACCTGCAAATTATTTGTTTAAGGGGGCAACCCTACTAATCGGATGAAGACGGGGTCATTTTTCGAATTTTTTTTTTTAAGAAAGTTGCCCCACCATCTTTGTCAACGTTTGAGCAACGATTTTCATGAAGAAAGAAAACGGATTATCTAGACTTACATTTAGTCTGCGAATCCACCTGAAGTACTTGTAAAAGCTGTTCTCTGTTCACTATTGAATTGATTGATTGAAAGCTTCCTTTCTTTAGATCGTCCAGGACGCATGTTAGAATTTCTTCCAGATTTCTTACCGCAGCAACACACACGAATGTTGAACAATGAACCGAACACCCGAAACTTCTTCGTTTCCGGTACATAACTGGTAAACTTCAAATCTTATTTCGCGGTGCAGTGACAACTTCCGGTTAACAGTTATTTAAAAAATTGAACAATCAAATAATCGTCCACGCGGTAACGTGCCGACATAAGCCGATCCTAATATTCAACAGATACGATTTCCATAGGAAAATGTCTGGAAAATGTACGTTTTCGCTAGATTTTCGGCAACGCAGTTGAGCAATAGCTATAGAACATTCCGGATTACTCGCGAGTCATGTGGTAACCGAAGACAGTGCTGCATTTTCATTGGTCGCTTCGGTTGAAGCAAGATGCTGATTGGATGCTTGGTTTCTAAATTCAGTGATTTGTTGAATAAAAAGGCTTTAACTGCGCGCGTGCTGTGCGCACTACAAGTCCCTCCGAGAGGTTGCATCATTACACGTGAAGTTGGGATCTCCGCGTTCGCTGCTTTTTTGCTGAAAATCCAGGACTATCCAAGAAGAAAGTGATCATGTTGGCCGCCGCGAGATTATTGAGCCGCAGTTGCAGCGGCGTTGGCTGCGACATCGCGAGGAGGCAGCAATTCAGCACTATTATTAAAAATGTAAGTTTTTCACGGTGAGTCTTTGCCGCATGAGCCGAACCTTAGCATATTAAATGTTTCCTCTACCGCGTGCCATTTACGTCATTTATTTCGTACCAAACGCGACGACGTAATTGCTCTAACGATTTTATCCCCGAATCAACATCGAACAAAAGCTGTTTATCGTCCCTGTTCTTAATAATTGCGGTGCAAAATTCATATTCTAACCGGCACGTGAGTTCATCATGCTTCCGTAATTATTTGTTCGGAGGAACCTCTTCTTCATTTGGATATCTTAAAGATAACTTGTTTGTCATTTTTGTATTCATATTACAGGCCGCTGCTCCTACACTTGCTACACATCAACGTTATGCTGACTTGCAGCAGTATCGTTACAAGTAAGTCAGAATTTTTCTGTGATTTTCATAAATTCTACTTTAGGTTTCGAGGGTTTAGGATGTATTCCCTTATATACATTGTAGATCTGAGGGTGTGAAGGGTGCAGTTATTGGTATTGATCTTGGAACTACATTTTCTTGTGTGGCTGTGATGGAGGGCAAACAGGCTAAGGTCATTGAGAACGCGGAGGGGTCAAGAACTACTCCATCATATGTGGCATTTACCAAAGGTTGCTAGTCTTGTACTTGGGATTACCTAATCATGTTATAAGGCAAACTACATACTTATCTTAATTTTTTAGATGGGGAACGTTTGGTTGGAATGCCAGCAAAGCGGCAGGCAGTTACCAATTCCTCAAACACCTTTTATGCCACTAAAAGGTTGATTGGACGCAAGTTTGACGACCCAGAAGTGAAAAAGGACATGCAGACTTTGTCATACAAGATTGTACGTGCTTCCAACGGCGATGCATGGGTACAGGGTGGTGATGGTAAAATGTACTCTCCCAGTCAAATTGGAGCATTTGTCCTCATGAAAATGAAGGAAACGGCTGAGGGCTATATGAGTACATCTGTGAAAAATGCTGTTATTACCGTGCCAGCCTACTTTAACGACTCCCAAAGACAGGCAACCAAGGATGCTGGGCAAATTTCTGGTCTCAATGTGCTCAGGGTAATCAATGAACCCACTGCAGCTGCCTTGGCCTATGGCATGGACAAGACAGAAGACAAAATGTAAGACATCTATAGGAAATATGCTAGATGATGCAATTAATCAATCCCACTTTCTAGTATTGCTGTGTATGACTTGGGTGGTGGTACTTTTGATATCTCAATTCTGGAGATTCAAAAGGGAGTGTTTGAAGTAAAATCTACTAATGGCGACACATTCTTGGGTGGAGAGGACTTTGATAATGCTTTAGTTAACTATCTGGCGAAAGAATTCAAAAAGGACGTACGTATCTAGATACAATAGAATATATCCGTTACATAATCACAAAATAATTCGATTTTCGTGTTACTTACGATTTATTCAATCTTTACAGCAAGGCATTGATGTCACAAAGGACGCCATGGCCATGCAGAGATTAAAGGAAGCAGCCGAGAAAGCAAAGATCGAACTGTCCAGTTCGTTACAAACCGACATCAATCTACCATATCTCACGATGGACGCGGGTGGACCAAAACATCTAAATCTTAAACTTACGAGAAGTGCTTTCGAGAATCTCGTTGGCGATCTTATCAAACGCACTATTCAGCCTTGTCAGAAAGCTCTGTCTGACGCTGAAGTCGCAAAGTCCGACATTGGCGAAGTTTTGTTGGTCGGTGGAATGACCAGAGTGCCGAAAGTACAACAAACCGTGCAAGACATTTTCGGCCGACAACCTTCGAAAGCCGTCAATCCCGACGAAGCTGTTGCAGTAGGTGCAGCTGTTCAGGGAGGTGTACTTGCTGGGGATGTAACAGATGTCTTGCTTCTCGACGTCACACCTCTTTCTCTAGGTAATTAATCGATCTCTTAGTTTGAATCCACAGGGTATGCGATAATGATGTAAATTGTCTAATCTTCTCTCTGACGTAAATGACGACATATATCCGCTGAATTCTGCTTAACCCCAAAAGCAATCTCTGCGGGAAGCATTTCCGAGCATTCGTATCACCAATGTTCTGATTCACAGGTATCGAAACACTTGGTGGTGTGTTCACGAGGTTGATCTCTCGTAATACGACCATTCCCACGAAGAAGAGTCAAGTGTTCTCCACCGCGGCTGACGGTCAAACTCAAGTCGAAATCAAAGTTCACCAGGGTGAGCGTGAAATGGCTAACGACAACAAACTTCTTGGACAATTCACCCTTGTCGGAATCCCACCCGCACCCAGAGGTGTACCACAAATTGAAGTCACGTTCGATATCGACGCTAACGGCATTGTTCACGTGTCTGCTAGGGATAAGGGAACTGGCAAGGAACAACAGAGTAAGTGGGATTTCTTTTAGATCATCTTATTTCTGTGATAATGCATCGAACTGCATCGTAAACGAACTCTTTCTTTATAGTTGTCATCCAATCGAGCGGTGGTCTCAGCAAAGATGAAATCGAGAACATGGTGAAGAACGCCGAACAATACGCAAAGGCGGATAAGGTGAAGAAAGAACGAGTGGAGGCTGTAAACCAAGCGGAAGGAATAATTCATGACACAGAGTCGAAATTGGAGGAATTCAAGGCACAGCTCCCACAAGATGAGGTAACATTTTTCGAAAATAGACAACATACTGAACCGATAACTTATAGTTTAATAAAACGTACAATATCATTGTTTTACAGTGCGACAAGATCAGACAACTTGTTAACAATTTAAAAGAAACACTGGTCAAGAAGGACGATACCGATCCCGAAGAAATCAAGAAACACACGAACGAACTTCAGCAAGCAAGTCTAAAACTTTTCGAAATGGCGTACAAGAAGATGGCAGCAGAGCGTGAGAGCAGCAACCAAAGCCAACAGCAAGATCAACAGCAACAACAGGAACCTCAAAACGAAAAGAAGGAGGAGAAGAACTAAAAATTATGCAATTCACATTCACTAAGTGTTACAAATTTGTTGCACACAGCTGCATAAGAATTGGTTGCCATCTATGTTTACAGAAAAAGTTCGTAATTTAAATGTAAAAAGAAAGCAGCCCTACAAATTCGGTAGATTTAACATCATCACCCTCACTTTGAGTTCTTGAGCATGTTATATAAAAAAAAAATAGTACGACAAATTGAAGGACACGGCATTCTATCTGCAGAGGGGTCTTTCAGTAGGTGTATTTATACTTGGAATGTTAAATTCAGCCTTTAACGGACATTCGTTATTACGTGCCCTGAACTAGTTGACTCTCTGTGGTGTACAATCCTATAAAATCATTTATTTATATATACTTTCTTCTTAACCAGCTATTTCTGGTTAATAGTATTTTAACAGAAAGTTCATGTAAATTCTGTACATAATTTTCTTTGCGTGCTTGGGCAATTAATACCAGTGGGTTGTTTATGCAGCAAAACTGTTCGTGCAAAGTGTTGTGATGACGGTATGTGGTACTCGTCCATTGTGTCTCCGGTTCACAACGCCTTATCCCGCAACAACTACAGAAATTGTTAGTTTTACAATCGTTTTTCAATATTTTTTTTCTACTATGAAAACCCGTAGTACAACATCCAGTGTGAATGAAAGATGAAATGAATGTCTGTTGATGAGTACTTGATGTAGAACATGAGTTTATAGTATAAGCAAAATACAATATATAAACTATTATATAGAAAAATGTATTATGGTATAACCATGTAATCTATCAAATTTTTTATTTCCACTCCGTGTTACATCCCAGCTCTTTCCCCGTTTTAGTTGTGTTACCCAATAAAACTTTAAAGTTTGACGATTCTATATTTTCCGTAGCAAAATACCGTAATATTTTTAGGAGACAAAATAATTCACTTAATGTTAAATTACCAATATTTAACATTACTTTCATACATAACTTCCTTCCGTATCTTTCACACCAGATCGAGTTATGTTCTGCGCGGGCATGTACAAAACATAACTCGATCCGCTGTGAAGGAAAGACACGTCTTCTGTTTTTCAATGTCAGTTTACTTGTCGCGCATTGCCCGGATAGGAAATGTAGTGACTTATTACCTTTGTTTGCTTTGACAGAATACTTACGCGCGGCTGTGAAATTGAACGACACAGTACTTATACCCTAAATGGTAGCATATGGTGCATTTATTTAGAAGTCGAAACAGTCAATTAGAAATTAGATCTGGCTGTTGACATGTGCTATGTTGATTTCACCGTATTTAAATTTCTTTCATCTAAAAATCTTTGGTACGGTGGCTCCACGCATAACGGAGAAACGCTCAAACTGTTCCATGTACAGCAGTCGTTATTATGAATAACTGCAATTTTCTATACAGATAGGTGCCGATCGTGAGACCGCCGTATAGTTAGCAGCAAGTATCGAATTTTTCTCTTATTTTGGTCTCAATCGTTTACAAATAGTTTACGCAAGCTACTATAACGATTTCGGAGTTTACGAAATCGTCGTTTGCTCGTAATTAACAATTTCAGAATCGGCTAACGTCTTAAGTTACAACTTTTGTTCGAATTTCGTGCTGTGATATACTGAGTATATACTGAGTATCATCTAATATCCGACTATTGTAGTTCGTAGTATACTCTGATTTACTTACCATTTCGTAATAAACTCTGAAATCGATACAGTGGCTTGCGTAAACTATTCGTAAACGATTGAGACCAAAATAAGCGAAAAATACGATAGTTGTCTGCTAACTATACGGCGGTGATCGTGAGACAAAAATTTGCACTGGATGACCGGTCTATGCTATACTTCGTCGCGTCGGAGGTTCAGCCAAGCACAGATGACTACAGTTGAACGCTGGTAAAGTAGGTCCAAGTAGGTCCTGGTAGGACCGCATCGCGGGACGAGGTGATTGTGATTGTAACGAGTGACTCCTATTACGCCGAATCCGTAGTGAAGTTCTAACGTTAAAAATTTCCAATATTTTGTAAAAGTAAAAATTAACTTAATAATCTGTCGCACAGCGTTCTGAGTTTGTCTCAGAGCGCGAGTAATTAAGTCAACGTAATTTCCATCTTATTCTTCACGAATACGTACCGTACAAATTGTAGCGGTTTAGAAAATGAACGTCGTGCCAGGAACAGCTTCTTTGCTAGAAGAGCTTGACAGTACGTGTTTACAAACTGCACTTGATGTTTTCTCAATGGAATTTGTCATCTACAGACAAAACTTTATCGGAGATTTTTTCCTCAAATTTTCCTCTGTATATCATATACTTAACATATTAATACTTTTGCAGGCCATTTTGCAAAACTTTCATTTTATACCTTTAAGGTTACCCGAAGCCGGAGAAAATAAAAATAATTATAGGGAATTTAAAGTAGAATGTAAGTTAAGGCGTAGGCAGGGAATATGTAATTTCTAACAAATACAATATATTTCGAAGAAGTATGCTAAAATAATGTAATCTTAGAAATTGACAACAACAAATGTTTTATGTATATTTTTGTTTGCTTTTGCCAAGTATAACATGTGTTGCTGCTGTTTTAGAGAAGCTTATGGTTTTGCTGAGAGATGGAAGAACGTTAATTGGATACCTGAGAAGTGTTGACCAATTTGCGAATATAGTATTGCACCGCACAATCGAGAGGATTCACGTTGGCAAAGAATATGGAGACATTCCCAGAGGAATATTCATTGTAAGAGGAGAGAATGTAGTCCTTTTAGGAGAAATAGTAAGCTTTAACTCAGATCCATTTAAACTAGTGCTTGAAAGTGTGTATATGCATAGAAAGTTATGAAGAAATAGTTTGTCACTCTTTCAGGACAGAGAAAAAGAAAAAGACTTACCCCTAATGGAAGTATCTGTAGATGATATACTTGACGCACAACGAAGAGAACAAGAATCAAAGCAAGATCAAAAACGTTTAATGAACAAGGCATTGAAAGAGAGAGGCCTTTCTTACATTCCAGACTTAGGGCACGATGACATGTTCTGACCCATGTCTGGATAACCTGCAACTGTTTTTTCTACCTCACCATCTTCGCAAAGTTCACATGGGTATGAGACCAAAAGAAATCTAACTTAATAATTACAATAAGATTATATGAAAGACATTAAAGGCAGGAAGAATATTGAATTGAATGAAATTTGTTAACTTTCAGATAATGACTGAGATGGTATACTCATGCAAGATGAAAAAACAGAGCCTAGTTTTTACAAGAATATAAAAGACAGGATAGTACTTGATTGTGTCCAATGTAAATGAAGTATATTCTACGCGTGATGTCACGTATGTGCATTGAAGAGCATGAGTGCTAAATTTAATCTGCATTTATAGGGTAAAAATATATTACTTGGAAGACCCAGTATATATGAGATTTCAAAACCAAACCTTTTCTTTTTCTAACTATCAAAAATTCGATATACTAATCATCATGTTACGACGTACATATATTGTCCATAGCTGCACATCAATGTACAAGTCATTTTTATTTCTAAACCTTACGCACTTTAACATTATCGCATACATTTTTGTGCATAAAACGGCCAAGCACAAAAACGCACGAAATGGTAACGATTTCGTCAACGCATTGATAATTAAAAGAATTACAACGCGTGTAACAATTTGAATGATTCAACGTTGTACATGTATAACGTTTTCGTTCAAATATGGGATCACGGAGAATACAAAAGGGCATTGTGTCCGTAAAATAACTTAAGATTTAATATACAACGATCGATATAAAATATGACCAAGCTTTACATGCACGGGAGAGAAAAAAAAGATTCAAACCTAAGTAAGTTCATACTTATTACATTAAGTACACTTGTCGCGCCTGTTAGAACGAGGTCTCTTGAAACGCGTCTCTCACTTTCACGGAGTTCAACGTCGATTCACTCAACTGTTTGTACTTAAAGGCGTTATTACTCCTCGGCGTCTTAACCACCGCAACATCCTTTATCGATTTCTTCGAGTCGCGTCGCTGTAAACTCGCGCCGCGTTTCCTCGGCGAGATCGACTCGTTCTTTTGCATCGAACTATTCACGCTGTTCGTGCTAGCTGATCCGATGCCGGATGTGTCGGACTCAGGATTGTTTCCATCTAAACAGCAGAGCAAACTATTAGATAGGCCGTCTTGATTCAGTATGTTTAAGTCAGACTCTGACTGTTCGAAGTCACCGGTCCTTGAAGTAAAGCTCAGGTCAACGGGGCTTGCTGTTAGGACACTCCTTGATAAGAGATATTCCCTGAACGTGCTCGTTATGGAGGTGGAATCCTGTTGCTGCGCCACCGTACAATAATCGTCCGCGATTGACCTGACGAAACTTCGTTTCTGACGCTTCTCACTCTTTACATTCTCCTTGTCCTCGATGTTACCGCGATCTGCGATGATAAATTCGTTGTTCGTACTATCAGGTCGCTGAGATTCCTCGAGGATCGAGCTGCAGTTCATCTGACTAAGCATGTCGACGTTCGAGTTACGTAAATTACTCGACACGCTGTATTGAGACCAACTACCGTTGACCGCGGCTAAGTTGCAGATATTCGAACCTGATATCATCATGACCGGTTTACGAGAACGTGGTGTCATCATAGTTTCCTGTTACAAATTCAGAATTACATTCAATCAATATATACATCTACGAGCCTCTCAAAACTGATCAACACCACGTTTTTAATTTTCGGAAAGATCGTAGTTTCTAGTTTGTATTTTGTGGGGTTGGTAAGTTTGACTTCGTGTGAAGATCATGTATTGTGACCAAACAATTGTACGTGCAGCAACATTAAACGAGGCCAGAAACGTAGAATTACACTACATTCACAGAAAGGCACACACACACACACACTACATGTATATATGAGACGTTCATAAAGAGATTGTAAGCATACCTGCATAGCTTTCGTCATTTTGGTTGCGCTTTGCGTAATAGGACTCATGCTTTTGTCGTTGTTAGTAATAGGGGTGAGCATGTAGTCGTTAGCAACGAAGCTGCGTCGTAACAAATTTGATGGCGTAGACGTATGTGCGGCATACATATTTCGAAATCTACTTTTTACCACCGGAGACATTTGTCCGCATGCATTCTCATTGAACGGCTCTAGCTTAAGCGTGAATTCGGACGCTTTGATATTAGTCAGACACGCTTTTGGAGTGTTACTACTCCCTCTAGGTATAGGAAAGACAGGTTCTGAATTTTGCCTGGTTAATTCGACGGCGTGACTTTCAGAGAGAATTGTCTGAGATGAATACATATCAGGAGGCTCACTCGATTGTCGACACACTCTAACGGTATCGGACATCGTAACACTTTTTATTACATTCTCATTGTTGAGATTTTCTTCCTCGACAGGTACACAGGCGCCCGTCGCGTTTATAAAGTCAATGGAATCTGTAGGACTCGTCGCACACGATTCCTCGCATTCTCTTATCAAGGAATTCCTTTCCTCGCACAGCTCGTACTCCTCTTCCTCCCCCCCTTCCGCCTCCTCCTCCGGCGTAATATTTACAAAGTTCAACAACATAGCCTTCCTTCTTCCTTTAAAATTCATCGGCGTAGGCGTATTGAGGCTTCCGGTACTGTTACTGATATGTTTCGTATGAACGAGATTGTCATTCTTTACATCACAATTCTCCATGCTGAGCTCATCATCCGATTTGCTAAAACGTGCTTTCCCCGGAAGAAATGATTTTTCAAGAGTCTGGACATGCAAAGAAATGTAATTAGTTTAAGAGTTACATGCTTTGATTAATAACCGTTGTAATCATTCGTACGCGCGGAAGAAACATGTCCAAGTAATGAACAAGCCGTTTGTACTTGGTTAGTGCTCTTACCATGGATAGCACATTTTCTTCACTGCTCGATCTAGTGATGTTACATCCGATGTTAATATCAACGAGTTTCTTATTTCCCAATATCTTCTTCTGAAATATGTGCTTTTTTATCGAATCACCCAGACTCTTAGTTCGACAATGTTTGACCTGTCTTGGCGTTCCCTGACCATTCTCTTTATTAAACTGTTTAACCAGTCTACGCTTTTTAGCAGACTCCGGCATCGCCTGTATGTGCGCGTAAAGCTGTGCCAATGCTGCCTGTGTATCTTGCGTAGAATTTGCCTTTGCTGTTAACTTATGATCCACAAAACTGAATACCGTGCGTGCGGTACCTGTCGTGTCTTGTACTGATTCGTTCAACTGTAAAAACAACACGTCACAGATTTGTGGATGATGTCAGGAATAGGTCACAGCTATAGGCATGACCTACGACTGTAGACACAAGTTAGCTCTTCGTACGAAAAGATGTAACAGAGTGTGTCATTGAATGCACAGATTGACTTACGTCGGAGCTCTTAGGACTTAAAAGCTTTCTTTCCTGCTCTACCCAATACGCTCTTATGTCCGTCGCCAACTTTGGTGGGATCTCAAAGAGATCCACACCTTTTCTAATCATGAACGCCACTAGGCATGACAGGGTCTGAGAATTGATGTGCAAAGCCTCAGGTGACAATTTCCGCGGACACATTAAATGCGGAGTGAATAGCGTAGCGAGCGTGTCACAGTTCATTTTGTTCTTGTGTTCAAATGTCGCTGTCTTGTTAAGAAGGTTCAACACGTATTTTAGCAGGATTCTGTTAGGCGATGGGAGGAGCAACAGAAGCAATTGAAGGGATCTTAGTAATCTGGCGTCGTTTGCGCTAACGTCCACGCTGCATAATTCTGCGTGTTTAAACATATATTAATACATCTATCAGGCAAATTATTAATTGCCATTAAGTTAGAAAAGTCAAGTTTAAATTACTGTACCAGCAATTTGACAGTGAGCAGGATAGTGTAAGTCTGTCAATAGTGGTTCGGGTAATTCTGCTAGGAAGCCTTTTAAAACAGATGCACAATCATGCACACTAAATTTGCCCTCGTCAAGATGCAACGGAAGACCTTGATATAAAGCAGTTTTTAGATCCTGCTGCCTCGTTAGCTTGCCTGTGCGTCGGAATATTCCCTCCTGTTCGATGCCTTTGGAATTTTAAGAAAGTTTAATGAAAAGTTCAACCATTGTCAGTTGAATGCAGTCAATGAACGTTAAGACATACTCTGTTCGGTGGATAAGTATTCTATCAATAGTTTGACTTGGTTGATTCCATCTTCAGACAGATTAGCACATTCAGTTCCTTTATGCAAGTTAATTGCAGATTTAGGTCTCTTTGTAAAGTTTAGAAGGCTCCACTTTTTTAATTTTGCCTTTTCAGTAATGCAGTCACTGCTGAAATAAAACATTTCATAGAACTATTACTTAACAATGAATCTTTAATCATCGTACTGTATTGTGTGCAGTCACATTTAGTTGAATAATATTTTCAAACATTTCTTCAAATATTCTTCTCTGAGAGAAACGAATCAGGACATGTTGACTTGCAAGTATTGAGCCTGTCACTTAATCTTTGAAAGTTCTAGGATATCCACATAGCTTTATACATATATACAAAGATGAATAAATAATTTGACAAAAGTTGTTCCACCGCATCAGCATTAAAAACACCTTGAATTACTTAAACATTCGATTAAATTGAAATGAAATATTTTGTTGCTTTCTCCGCTAAATATGAATAAACAATACTTACTCATCCGCATTGAGGTCCAACTCAAAGGACAAGTGCATTTTCACGAGTGTGTGGAATTGCTCCGGATTGACTTTCCTCATCCTCGCCGCCAATTTCCCGTCCACTCCCTCATTGAAATCCTCCATATTCACTGGTTATCGGGCCCCACCGTCCTAAAAGAGTCTCGACGTCGACATCTCGAATTGGCAGATGCGGCCCGTAACTTCGCTGGCCCGTTTCAGTCAACGGCGGTTACGCTCCCACCGTTCTGACATCCTCCCTTTGATCGAACTCACGACACTCGTACACTCCTGTCCATAGCTCATGCTGCCGGGAACGCGTGATGGCGAGACTGCTTGCTGCGAAAACCGTAACTCATCGCTAACGTTTTTCTCAAGAGACAACTGTTAAGTTCGGAAATTTATACGCAGGAACGAGGCAAGGAAGGACGATGATTTTGATTGCGATACAAACAGGAGAACGATCGTCACGTGACTTCGTTCGGAGCGCGAGAGTGAAACGGTCACGTGACGCCGAGGGCGCAGTTTTCATTCACCTGTTCCGCGACTCAATCAATTTTCTAATCTGTACAATGACAAGGGGATGGCGGATGGGATATGCGATTCGACAGGGCTCGCTTGTTAAAAGATAAGTAAAAGTTTGCAGAGTAAAATCTTTTTCTACCAAAGCAACTTCAAACTCTCTTCATTCGTGTATATTATACTAGATATTAACGAGAAATGCTGTTCTTTATCTACTGTAACGGCAATATAACAGTCGAAGTCGAAGGATCTGCAACATCATTGCCTCTCGTTAAATTCAAATTGAACTCTAGCCTTAAGATGTCTATGTAAATATGTATAATTACGACATAGAAACCGTCAAATGACAGACGATTTTACAAGATTGGACGATGCAAGGAAGACTATAATAAGAGAGGAGAGAAAATTTTTTTAAATCTTCGACAACTTAGACCAGTCTCATAATGACCGGCACGATTGAGAGCGATGCCGCCCGAAGATGGATAGTGTCATCAATCGGAGAGTTAACGGCGCACATCGGCGTACGCATCCGTATCCGGTGGGTCTCCGTACCTTATGGAGGTCGTATTATCCACCTCGATATTTTCGTACTTTCCGTTTGTCGCACGTTCTATGTTGATTTACCGACGCAGCCCGTTGGGCGGCAAATGACACTTTTCCATTGACTATTTGCTGTCGTCGAGCGTTGTCGCGCGGTGCGTATCGGAGGGACAGACACGGGACAAGCTGGTGCTGGTGACGTTTTGTAAGCCCACGGGCCACGAGCCACAGGGACGGGAGGAGCGTGTGGAAGGGAGAATATGGCCACCGCCTGGTGACGTTCGTTTTCCCCAGTCGCGGTATCAAATGCTCCCAAAAACATCTGGCGACCGTTTGCCCGTCGTGCTATCAGCAACTTTTGCCGTGAAAAAGGCGCGCCGTTGTCCTGCGTTACGTTGCGAGAGGCGATGATGAACATGTGGAAAGTACGAGAGCTGATGGATAAGGCGTGAGTATCGAAAAACGTCGCGAGCCAGCACGCTTTATAACCTTGCTTTTATCTTCATTCCGCCCGATCCGCGATTTTCCTTCGCCTCTCTGCGTGCATCCAGCTTTTTGGGACCTCGAATGAATCACGGTGTGGATGTTCTGTTGTAGAAGATTCAACATTTCAGATCGCTTCGAAAGAATTTTCTCTCCGATGCATGTATCGCTATGTGCGCTTCTTTTGTGTGTGTATGTGCGACTATGCTGTGTGCGCGGCTATGCTGGGTATGCATGTATGTGCGCGTGTTATGCACCTGTCGCCGCCCGCCGCAAGTAGACGAAATACGTTCGAAGCGTTTGCGACATTAAGGTCTTGCCTTCTGTATAACCTTGTCAGCAAGACATTTTTCTTTAACCATTCCCTACGATCTCTATTATATTCGTAACTTCGTTCTTTATTCTGGAGTGCGCATACCCAACTATTAATCGTGCACGAAAATTGAATCTTTGCTCTCTCGAGCGAATCGGAATGTGAGAAGTGTCATGAAACGTGTAACATCATGCATGTAATTCTGTTAACAGGTACGAATTAAATTAAAATCATACCTTGTCGCAATTTTATAATCAATAACGTATTGTAACAACGTCATGAGAAACGTGTTACTAATTTAAAGTATCGGTTATGATTATAATAGCAAGCATTTATTCTAACAATCACATACTTTATCGCTCGCACTTTATGCTTGCATGTGTAGTTGCAGATATCAAAATATGACAATATCGAGCTAAGCGAATACCCGTGCATATCTGCTTACGTCTGAAAAACATTCTACTCCCCCACTATGTTGTCTTAACCGACACTTTATCTGAACGTTTACCTATAACTGCTGTGTACATATACAGTACATCCTAATAGTCCTAACATTGAAAAATTCGCACTCGCAAACATATCGACAGAAGCTCACCCACATACGAATCATAAATTAATTTTCATTGTAAAATGGTTCGAACCAAACGCCATTTCATATTTGTTTTCGTCATTTGATTCTTTTTGCAACTTGGTATACGGCAGCAACGACGATCCTTTTTCCGTAGTTTAAGCCAAAATTTTCTTTGAAATATTAATTATATACTGTTCCTGTGGATGTAATTGCGTGTCAAATTTGTAATTTGTGTATGATCATGTTTATTTAATTCCGTCATAAGATGGCCCACTAGATCTGTTATATCATAAAATATAACAATGAATCAGTTTAATTGGAAACTTTTCACTGGGCATGTCAAATACGCGCCGAAAAAGAAGTCAATGGCGTCGCTCGCCATTAAAACCGCACTCATTTTGTTTGTTTACGAATTGATTAAAGACTTTCTCTCTTTACGTCCCACTCTCCACCTCCCACCTCCCTCAATTTTTTTTCACGCATGTCGCTCAGGTGCACCGATTCCTTCATATTCGTAACACTCGGATTACGTGCCGGTTTTTTTATTTTTTATTAACACTTGCGATACCATCTCTCATCGTGCAGTACGTTCATTCGGCTTTTCTTCATTCATAGCTGCACCCGCTTTTTTTCTCAAGCCGATAAAAATCCCAAGAAATCAGAAAGCTTAATTGCTTAATTGAAATTACGATGGGGATGTTATAGTAAGCAATTGTGAAAGCTAGACTCACGAAATCACACGATGCCGGGATAGTCCTAGTGATCAGATACATTACCTCGAAGGTGTGCAGAGATACGACTTCCATCGTAAGAGTCCCGTGTTTGCTATGGAAAGATCGTCTTCGAAAAGATCCTAATCTGGCGTTGTATACAAGCATGTTCTCTAGGGAATTTACGATTCCGTTCCAACATTGTCCCTTGGTACTCGAAAGAGGGAACGTGATCGTTTGGCATTTCTTTATGTAACTACGGGGTGTGTTCGTTTGCTGCCGCGGCAGTCACTCAACATTCACAGATCGTGCACTCATATTAGTATACATACTGATTAGGTAGCAGCTTTTGAACCGAACGGGTTGCGTGCATTTCCTGTTTACGTATACTCGTTAACGCCCGGCCAAGCCGCGGGGAAATTTGTACAGTCTTGAGATTAGATTTAATTTAACACTTACCACGAGTTTGCGTTGTACTTTTGTTCATGTTGACGATGTTACGGCGGTAGTCAAACGGACGTTTAATGTACCTCGCTGATTGACGTAATGTTTGACCGGAAGGATTTGGATTACGCGGAGTGCAAAAAAGCGCGCGCTTATATTTAAATATAGAAGAATGAAGGCGTTGTTGGAAGTTATCGCGAAAATTGTCAATGATGAAATGAAATACTGAGAATTGTATGGTGATTCTAATCTGAATTGTTAGAAAGAAATGTTACATACTTCAAGCAACCCCTTTACAATCACATTTAACTTTTATCATAAGCGTAGACACTATCGTTAAGCGACTTATCGCTGCGCAAAACAATTTATCATGCCATAAATTACTTTGTGCTTAGGACCAATGTAGTAATGAACTACACGGAAACCGAGGCCAAAGTTCGAGAAGCAACAAATGACGACGCGTGGGGCCCAACTGGTACGCACAGTTACAATATTCTTGCACATTTTATAATAATGTAGTAATGATACAAATATTTTAACAAATCATAAGATTAAGATATTGTACTTTTAACCGCAGTTATTCGCTTTAGATACGATTTAGTCACTTTGTATGTTGGAATCGAATACAGATCGTTACTCTTAAGATAATAATAATTGGTACTGACAACAGATTCCTGAGACAGGATAGCATTGAACTTAATGAGTATGTTACTTTAGGACCAATGATGCAAGAACTGGCTCAAGCTACCTTCACATATGAACAGTTTCCCGAGGCAATGTCCATGTTGTGGAAGAGGATGTTGCAAGAGAATAAAAGAAACTGGCGTCGGACGTATAAGGTATTTATCAAAAGTGCTCGTCTTCGTCTTATAAGGCATGTATCAAAAGAGGTCTTTCACACATTCGAACAATTATAGATTGTAGAAAAAGTAAAAGATATTATAGAAACTAATAAACGTACAGGTTTTATTATCTACAGTCTTTGCATAAATTTTGTAAATGATTCGCACATAAAGACTGAAGAATGTTGCTTCGAATTTATCAACATATTACATATACGTTTTTAATGTATAAACTATTATTTCCTTACAGTCGTTGCTGCTTCTCAATTATTTAATTCGTAACGGTTCCGAACGCGTTGTAACATCGTCGAGAGAGCATATCTACGATTTACGTTCCCTAGAAAATTACACTTGCATCGACGAATTCGGCAAGGACCAAGGCATAAATATCAGGCACAAAGTTAGAGAATTAATTGATTTTATACAAGATGACGATAAGCTTAGGGAAGAGAGGAAGAAGGCGAAAAAAAATAAAGACAAATACGTTGGTCTGTCAAGTGAAGCAATGGGAATGAGATTTGGAGGTGGAGATAGATGGACAGATAGTCCTAAATTGAATAAACCTAGTATAGATACGTATAACGATTGGGATAGAGACACGAGAGGAAAAACTTTCGAAGATGCTAACAACAGGTACTTTAATTGTGCTTTATATGATGTATGCCTTTATATGTGCGATTAATATTCATTGATTACCAGCGATGACGGAGAAAGAGAAGATTCCGATAATGATACGCATCCGAGTCCGAAAAGAGGCGGTAGGGAGTACAGGGATACAATGGAAAATGTAGATAGAGTTAACAAAAGCGCTCAAGTATCTTCGCCTTCCGTATTTTTATCGCCTGCAAGAATGCCGAGAACCATTAAGAAGGTAGACCTAGGAGCGGCTGCAAATTATGGAAAAGAACAAACCAATGTAAGTTTAACCAATTTCGTTGATTCCCCTGCCTCAACGGTCGATGGTGTCAATTTAAATTTTCAGAATAACATGCCATCGCCACAAATCAACACTATGACGTCACCGACCAAACAGCAGAGAAGCAAAGCTGACATATTAAATGACATTTTTGACTCTCAGAACGACAACAATGTGAAAAATATTGTAGATAACGACGACGACGACTTCAATCCAAGAGCGAATACTCAGCCTGCCGCACAAGTACCGAACGCAAACATGGACTTCGGAGATTTCACTAGCGCTTTCGGTAACGCTGCGAAGACAAAAGAAGCGAGTGACGAGTTTGCCGACTTCACGTCAGCGTTTAACACGTCCGTCACCGTTTCCAATCCACCAGCTCCGTCGCAAATGCCGCAAGCACAGATATCTCTGATGGGGACGACCTTGTCGAATATTACGAATCCAATGTTAGACAATACAAATAATTCAATGCTCATTCAGCCTCAACCAGGAGGCGCTTCGTTGACAAATATGACAGGAAGTGCCCTTACAGCGAACCCAAAAATCAGTAGCAATTTATTTGAAACATTTCAACCACAAGTGCTCGGTAGTCAGCAGCCGTTAAATAATAATAACACAGGTACGTCGACATTCTCATATTAATACTTGCCGCACGGCGAAAAAACTTTGTATTTTTATATATCTATGTCATAGTATCATCTTCAAATACGGATCTGTTATCTGACTTATCCGGATTTAATGCATTGTCCACGGGACCTGTGGACAGACAAACAACAACTTCCAATAGTTCTAATCACTTTATCGGAATGAATACAAACTCTCCTCTGGGTGGCACGGATTTTACTGGTAAGTATTCGTTTTTATTGGTGTAAACTACTTCAGCGCATTTACTTGACGCTTCTCGTACAGATATTCATTACGGGCGTGTTATCTAACCTATATATGAACATTCATGATTCTTTTTGTCGTATATTCTATACGTCGATAGATCGTTAGAATGTTATAAAAAAAGTTCACATAGTTTTTACATTGTTAGTGCACTGTTACTTCACACTTCAATACATATAGGCATTTTAGTGTAAAATGACAAGCGTACAGATACAGACACATCATTCGTAATAATGCGTTTAAAGACAATGTAATATGTCCCCAAGACAGACTTTCCTTACAGCTTCTGAAAAGGAACAGAACGTGATGTTACAAGAAAATTCGTCAACGCTCTCTGCTAATCGGCTTTTGGAAACGTTATGTTTCACGAGCAGTATTAAGAGTCGCAATAACTTGGAGTCGCTGAAGTTACGGATTTCAGACTATGTCAAATTCCTACCCGGACAACTTACTCCACAAAAGTATCTCGGCTTAGATAGTGATTCGGAAATTAATTCCTTGTTGTATGGAAGAATCCTGGAAGCCGTTCTCGATAAATTTGATTGTAATTGGCCACTGGAGGGACGTACCATAGACCCCTTGATCGAACGGTTGACGATCATTGACGGAGCATCACTGGAACTTTTGTCAGAATCGTTGTTAACTTTAATTACTGCTTTAAAGGAAACAAACGACGAAAGAAAGATACTTGCTATATCCTTGCTTTTAGAGCGGCTTGTTAAGAGTGATTGTCTGTTTTCTGGCATCATTGATACCTGCAGACCTAAAGAACGACGTTTAATCGAGGAAGAAGAATTAGAACAAACATGGCGGAACACCGTGCAGGTCTTAATTTCATTGCCCAATCGTATTGCGAACAAATTAAAGGACAAAACGTTTGATACATTCTTGCCACACGTGTATTCAAACATAATTACTTACCATTTAACCCGTGCCATATCTTTTGTTAATACTGGACGCCATGCATATTCTATTATACCCAAAGCAAAAATATTTTCAAATTTCATAAGCAAACTTACACTTGTATCGGGTCAGACGTATTTGAAAGAATTGATCTGCATTTTATTAGACTGGTGCGTTGAGAACAAGAACGGTGAACGATGTTTTATTCAGGGCATATTAAAAGGGCTAGATATTTCGAGTATTGAGCCTATTGCAATATTGTCCCTAAAACAATGTAATTCAAACGCCGAAATGCAGTTCTTCTTCGAAAACTTAATCGCTGACGCAAATTGGAAATACGTACTAACTACGAAAATTCCTTTAATGTCTTATTACGAGGATGAGAAATTAAGCATAAATTTGATTTCGTATTTATCCTCAATTTTAAGTAATAATCGTGTTTTGGTGGAACTGTTCCAAAACCTTTTAGATGTCTGGGGTAATAAGAGTGCGTTAAACCACACTTGTCTTGAACAGCACAAATACATTACAAAATTGATTGTTTTATCTGCATCTATGTCGAAAAATGTTCTACAACCAGATGAAAGAGACACGTGTCAAAAATTATTATTTTACGGTGTGTCAACGCACCTTGAGTCAACCGACATTACGATAAGGGCAATAGGCATGGTTACAGGTGAAGTTCTCACCGAAGCACTATCTAAGTCACAAGAAGCCCCAAAACTGAAATTTGAATATTCTAGTATGCCAGCAGACACTATGAAGCTGGTACATGATTTGAGGAAATTAACAAACGTCCAAAATAATGATTGCGCAGCAACGAAAGAGTGTACTGAAAGCAATTTGAATATTGAAGATATAATATTCAATTCAAAAGGCGATAAAAGAATCTATGAGCTCGGCGTCACATGTAATATGTTACCTTCCATATCTTCCAAACAAACTGATGAAGTTGAAAGTAATCCGCCAGGAACAGCAAACTCAGCAAAGATGCCAAATCAATCTGATGGAATGATAGAGGGATACGATATAAACAAAACATCTTCACAAAATGATAGTGACTTGGATAGTGATGATGATTTAGTTGCGTATGACGTATCTAAAGACAGCGATGTCCCAGATAAGTCTCGACCATTCTACTTACGTGATCTGCGCGATAATTTAGTGAACGAGAAAACTGTGACGAATCCAGACATTTTCTCGGCGACGTTAGAGAGTTGCGAGGAACTTATATTACAACAGTTACCGAACGACGATGCGTCCCTCGGTTTGGAACTGTTGGACATTTTAGCCACGCTGAAGGATTCTTGTTTCGTTGAAAATTTCGAGTTGATAATCTTTAATTCTTGCGTAGCAATTCTAACTGTGTACCCCAAAGAAAGCGCCGAATATCTGTGCCGCGAGTTTTACGCTGATATGGGAAAGTATTCGACCAGCCAACGGTTATTCTTCCTCGAGATACTCGCAGAATCTGCCAGACGATTGTCGAGAGTCCTTACGGAAGAGGCTACTGATCCCAAAAATGTGAAAGCATCATTTTCGCAAAAACCATCTACGACCAAAGTATCGCTTTTCGTTGATACGAAAGAGACAAAAATATATGAGACTATATATACCAATGATTTCGAGGAAGTGCAAGAACCCAATGCGCCAGTTCTCGACTGGCGTGAAATCGTTGATAAACGGATTCAGTCGAAGACGAAACGTTTTGCGCACAATGCGAGGAAGCCGAAAATGATGGCAAACAAATTTGGAAACGTTGCTTCCTCATTCTTCTATCCCCTTCTATACGGCTTTGGCCGTAAAGGTAGCCACGGTTTCCACACATTCGCTGATCAACAGGACATCCTGTTAATCAGATTCCTTAAGACATTGTCTACGATAATGGTAGCTGCGCAAAACAGTTTGCTGGCGGCAAAAATGGGCAGAGAGATTTTGGAATTGCTATGGACGCTGAGATACCACGATGAAGCAAAAGTTAGATTAGCTGTAATAGAAAATATCGCGGCCGTACTCGTTGCAGTGCCAAAGGATAGTATAACGAATGAATTACTGAAGTCGTTTTTAGAAGTAAGATTGTGGCTGTTAGACTTATCGGAGTACGTAGTGGGCGGAGATTATGATGCCGAATGCAGAACTTTGGGGAAGAAAGTACTATTGCTAATCGACAGCGTTATCGGTTCAGCCACTTTCGGTGATATGTGAAATCTCTCTCTTGAACACCTAGATTGACCTTGCGCTGTCATTACAGATACTGTGTTTGTTAACTATAATGCTAATTATATGTAGTGAATCATCTTTTTAAAATATACTCGCTATTATACATGACCAGTGTTTATATGTATTATGCAACAGTACTAGCAATGTAACGAAGTGAACGAGTACTTACAGAGTCGATTGTTGGAACAGTTTGAACTTTACGTAAATTTGCAGAAAATATAAACTCGACTTAGCTTTTCTTTTCGACACAACTTCTTTGTAAGTACAATATTATAATCCGTCATTTCTTACTTTCAATGTATATTCACAACAGTAGAGAAGATCCTATTTATATGCTGACAAAAGTGGATTATATTATGTATACTAACAGAACCATCCTATTTAGGGACAATAGGTCTGTCACCCGTTACAAATCTTCTGACACCCATATCCAGTGCGTCTAAGCATCAAATGCAGATGGCGTCTGCCGCATCTGTTGGCTCAACATGGGCAGGATCGGGGCTGAATATAGACCTTGACAATATAATGGGTAATAAGGTGAAACCATCTGGCCCAGCGCCTACCATGAATCAATTGGCTAGTAATAGTCCGCAGCATCAAGCTAAACCTATGGGTATGTATTCTAAACTCTATTCTACAATGTGCCTTGTTCTTTTCATAATACTTTAGGAAAATCTTTCACCTTAATGTTAGTAACACTCAAATAACTGTATAATCAAATGCTTTGATCAACAAAATCCCATAGTGCCAACAATGGGTTATGTGTCACCACCCATTGTTCAAACTCAACAACCTATACAACAGCAAGCGAATCCAGCATTTTTTCCTGCATTTCAATGAGGTTTGTGCCGCGAGCAAGCATAGAGGACAACAAAAATTCGAACGCATACCTGTAACGATTCGCGGATAGAAGTAACCAGGACTCTTCTGCAGATGAGTTATTTATTTAACTAGATTCAGAATAAACTTCCTATTTTTTTTTGGCAGAGTACAGTCTCTATCTGCACAGGGTTTGTTCGCGGATAATTGCCTGCTATCTCGCGTCAATACTGCCTTTGAGAAGAGATCATCGCGGAAACATATGTCAATCGGAATTTTATTCTGAACGAGCAAAATCAAATTGGACGTGCTCCGTTCGAGAAACAAGACGTGACAACAGTGACATCACTAGAAAGAGACAAATCTGCACATTAAAGGATACTTCTATTCAAATACTCTGAGGCAGCTATACGAGTTAGAGTAAGTCCGAGAATACTTGCAAATGTATTTCTTGGAACATTAAAAGCAATCGACATGTGTTTCCAGTGACATTCCGCATCGAAGATGCCACAATTTCATGTAATATACGACACGCTAACATACCGATTGTATGAAAACAAGGGAAAAAAACTGAAGTAGAGAGAGTTGGAATTTTCATTGAACGTTTTATACATAATGTAAATTGAAATTCACGGCAAATTAAGATTCTGCCTTATATGTACAATGTATCATATGAGTGAGTGTGTGTGTGTGTGTATGGGCGTGTGTATGTGTGTGTACACATACATTCGATTTCTGAAGATTTTCGTGAAAGTCGAGTAACAGGTTGCGTGGTATGATTGATGCTTCGCAGAAAGGTCTGATCGCGGAGGGCGAAAGTTTGCCAAATACTTAAACGGCTGTTTGGCGCAGTGGCATTGTAATATAACAAGACTTACAAATTTTTTATTCACACGTTGTTGATGAAATTTGTTTACGCAACGACAAAACGGAATAGGAGAGAAAATGGATATTGAGATATTGAAATACTG
This sequence comes from Priocnemis perturbator, assembly GCA_963942575.1. Taxonomy (NCBI): domain Eukaryota; kingdom Metazoa; phylum Arthropoda; class Insecta; order Hymenoptera; family Pompilidae; genus Priocnemis; species Priocnemis perturbator. Next base: position 14,172,760 of record OZ012643.1, on the reverse strand, counting down.
ACAATATGTGCTTCCGTAATAATTAATTTTTCGCGCGAGAGGAAATCCGTTAGGCGGGTGACTGTACGAACGATGTCGTGTATGCGAAATTTTTAATAGTTTCCTATTAGAATCGACGAAAAGGCACATTAGCACAAATACGTCACTCTTACAAACTTTTCAACCGCTTAAAAGGGCGTCTGACACGAGGGGAGAGGGTGTGAAGCGATGAGATCGTAAATTTACGGGAGACTGTAAATTATTTGAGAAACCGTTAACGGCATGCAAATATGAAAATTGAATAACTCTAACTGTTCTTGTGATCGGGTAGTGAATTAGTGTCTGTAAGATAGATATGACGAGGAAGAATTATTCAATAGGGTTTCCTTACTTATCTGTTGCTATACGGTGAAAAATGCATATCTTTCCCCAATAAGCGTTTATGCAATTACAAGGATATCAAGATAATTATTAGTAGGTAAGCATTAATCGTTAAGTTGAAATGTCGGTTACGCTAAGTTCTAAGTAGACAAGATTCGGTATCAGTTACATTGCGTACCATTTTTACTATTCTATTCTTGAAACTTCTCGCCACGTGACATTGGGTGAGATCAGTTAATCCATTCAAAACAAATCAAATCAAATTTGGGTCTGGTATTGACGCCAGTACTTTGCTTCTACGGATTGAATTATCGGGAAACAAAATGCTATGGCTATTATGGAATGATCTCTTCTTGACGATCTAGAAATATAGTTATGCATCAATTTCGAGTTATCATTCCATACTTTATGAAAAGTAAATATGTCGCTGTTAGTATCGGTTCGACCAATCCAAATTCGTAAATATTTTGTCGCAGACCTTAATTGGAAGTTTGGATTTAAGATACATCACAGAATTATCATCAACGTTACGATATTGGCTAGAATCCTTCCTACTGTTTCCCGCCAGCTTTTATACCTTCATCACAAGCTGAATCTTGTAAAGACAAAAGTTGCTAGCGAGAGCACTGTGTTACTTCAGCATCTTTCTTTTGTACGAACTCTAAGCGTTCAACATAGATTGGGATCTATTTTTAAACTGTTAAGATGTATAATTATTGTACAAATGTAAACGATTATAGTCAATATAAATTTTCCCGGCGTACCCACGACTGTGTATCCACCGGAAAGAGAAGGAACAGTTACGAGAGTCGTTGCAATTTAGATTAAACGAAAGCTCTTTATAGCTTTAAGAAAAAAAACCCAACGCTGGTATATATATGACTTTGTAACCGTTTGCATTAACAAAGCGTATATTTTTCTTTTTTCCTACCCCTCTTGATCAATAGGGTCGATTGTACAATAATTGAGTATTTGCATGAATAATAGATTCAGGAGCATAATCGTCGGAAATACTACTTGAACGAAATTACCTGTATTACGATTTAGCCTAATGCTGTACGACTATTTTTCCCCACTTGTTGGCCGGCATATTGTACTTTCATTCGCAAACAGTGTATAGTATCTCTCGTTATATACTTTAACTATGTACTTAATATGGCAAGATAAATTTATACCCGATTTAACGAACATTTACTAAATGTGTAACGGAGGACGATCTCGCTAGTTAGACTCAATTAAATTTTGATGCAAATATCTATCGTTCGTATGTCATGGATTCGTTTCTTCGCCATCTTTCAAGTATTAGGAACGATTTACGTTAACGAGGCATCTGGTTAGATAGATCTTAAAATTACTTTGCTACATTTACAATGGGTGAGTCAGTGAAAAAGAGAAAGTTTAAATATTTTCTAGTCCAAGAGATATTTTGTTGCATTTTTCTGTCGATATATCGACAGGATAGATCCTGTATATGATAAATTTTACGGTCATTAGTATCCTTTACGTTTATCGTCATGTAATAAGGTCTAATATATAAAAATCAAACATGAACAGCAATACATGTAAAAAGGTACATATCAACATTAACCGTACGTTACAAAATTTTATAGCATTCACGGTATCGAGAGATTATATTAAAAAAGAAAAAGAAAGGACTTGACGTTCAGTATTTCGTTTCTGCGATTAAAGGCACTACTCTGTTATTTATGACGAAAATACGTGCGAAATAATTCAGTTGTTTCAATAAGAAATTTTAGAAATAGTCTCATTAACTGTAGTTATCCAATTGAGTTATTTATATTTACGGTCTTATTGTTATTAAATGGTCATTGGTGCTGGTACTAATAATGAACTAGTAACTATTCTTATTTCTTTTGCCACACGTTTCTCCTTATCTCTCCTCTTTTTCTGGATACAGATACGTCAACCATCGTTGTTATTACCTTCTTAACTGTGTGTTTCACTTCCTTTTCATACATTCACCCCCAAGGACGCAAACGAAACATTCGTACAGTGTTCTTTTTCTGGCGATATATATTCTATGGAATATTGTTAAACCTTATATAAGTTACGTGTACTTAGGCGGATCAGATGTAATAAATAAATAAATGATTCTTTTTCAAATTTACCTTAAATAATGAATGAAAGGTATTATTATCGGCATTGTCAAGTTACTGTGCAAATGAAGAATAGGGAAAGAATTTAGGCATCAATAAATATAGTGTGTAGGTAAGTATATATACATGCAATTTATACAATATACCGGTACAAGTTGAATCAGGAAGTATATGTGAAAAGTAGGAAGGCATATTCTTAAGTAACGTCTGTACAAAAGTCGTTAAATTAGAAAAAAGAATGATATATTACATGTCTCTTCGTGTAAACAGTTGTGTACAGCATTCTGTCTGGTCGCATAATACGAACGCATAACCGTTCTCGTTACATTAAACTATTTCTAGGTCAGTTGAATAAAGTTTTCCGAAACATACAAATATGCAAAACAGTTTGGATGTGTAGCTTAATGTCTTTATACTGGAACTTATTTCAAGCTGATATCACTTACTTCATTCAAATAAGATACATGTCCAATATAGTGTTTTCTCAACAGATCTTCGAAAATAAGATCCACTCGAATTCACATATAGATATAAACTTTCGAAAATATTTGCTTATACGAGTCCAACGAAGGGAAGAAAAATGAAGCGTTATTTATTCGTCCCCACCCATACTCTTAGATTTCTTCTTCTTCTTCTTCTTCCTAGCAGGATCAGCCTCCTCCTCCTCCTCCACGTGCGCTTTGTCTCCGTTCTCAGTCACTCCGTTTGTCTGACCATTCTCAACAGAATCACTCTTTCGTTTCTTATCTTTCTTCTTCTTCTTCTTCGGCGACTCCTCCTCTGCAGGAACCGAAACGGCTGCAGCTTCTTCTAGAGCCTCCTTCATCACGTCTATGTTTTTCTTAGGCACCTCACCTGTTTCGTAGAATTTCAATCTGTCCTCTACCTGCTGTTTTAGCTTCTCCCCGTATATGTTAGTCTGTGTGTCGGCGAAACAGTCGATCCTCGAAGCGATGGAGCACTTATTTGCCAAATATCTTGATATTCTTCCTTTGTTCTTTATACCCGCACGGCCGATAAACGTAGAATGGAATAACAAGCCGTATTTCGGTGTGTTGCCCCGTGTCTTCAGTGCCCTGAATAAGGCCTTTTCTGCTCCCAAGATTTGAACAGTCGATGCAGGGTACTTAGCTAAGTTTGTAAGAGATCCGGCGTGTGCTATTAGTCTCGCACCAACTTGATCCCCTATCAAGGTGGCAAGATTCGGTGCCACTCCGGCCATTTTCGACTTCAAATACTCAGCCAATTGTTTCCTGTAGTCGGCGAGAGCAATGACTCGTCCTGCGAACATCTCGATGTTCAGTAAGTCGACGGGACTGATATCCATTCCCATGGATGACTTCGAGGCGTCGATAATTGCCTGAGCTTTGCCACTGTCCATAATAATTTCTTCCAGCGCTTCTCGCTTCTCGTCAGAAAGTTCCTTACGATTCTTAATCAATTGAGCCACCTTTGCATACAGGTAGTTCTCGGGGACTATTTTTACAAGCTCTGGGAAATGATAACTGTACCATTCTCTGAAACAAATAATAAATATGTCACCATCTTCCTTTTTAGTATTTCCATTTTGCAGATCTGCATCTAAGGAAAATTAGTTTGTGGTTATAGCTTATTCACTTACCTTATACGCATACTGAATGTGTTTACATCTTTATCCAACTGATCTAGCAATGCAATGCTCTGTATAATCATATTGTCAACTCGATTTACATTGAATTTAACTTTTGCCCTTGAATAGCTGTGTCCAAGTCCAAGCTGTGCGATACCTGAACTTTTAAGGGTAAACCCTTTTACCAAATGATGGAAATGAAATCTAATGCCCCTAATGATTTCCGGAACAACGCCCGTATGGTCACATTTTATGCCTAGTGCCTCTGTAATGCTAGCACCTAGTTTAGGATCCGATACACCCAACACAGATTTGTCCTTTTTCTTTTCCCTAGGTATGCAGGAATCTAGAAACAGTTGGAGGTCTTCGGGTACAATCCCTTCAGAGATACTGTTTATATTTTCCAATGCTGAGAGGGCAGTTTTGAATGGTGAGAAACTGAGGAGCCGCACAACACTGTTGAATCTGGCAAAGTCCATAACAGAGTCTTCGACTTGTGGCAATAGCATTCCGACTTCCTCAAACTCCTTAACTGTGAAGACTCCATATCCAGCTGCGTGTTCGTACAGAACGTAGAGCTTCGACTGAAAAGTTGTACCAACAAAAGAGTAAGCTTATTTCCTTAATTTTTAATAATATTTGAAAAGTTAATTTTATCAACCAATGTATATCATCGCAATATTTTGTTTATTCTTATCAATGTAAAATTTCAGGCGTTGATATGGAGTAGTTGTGTGTATATAACAAATTTGCTAAAATACATTTATAGTCTAGTATTTAAATATTTTCGAAAAATACGGAAATAGTGTAACAAATAATGTGTAAATATAATGGTAAGAGTTAACACACAGTTTGAAAAATTCAACGCCAACTTTGTTCGTGTTCGACAATACGTTTTCTCGGTTCCCAGGTGATATGTTTGTTACGCCAACGAAATAAAAACATTCGCACTGTAACACCTTACCATTTTTCTTGCTTTTCTTCTTCCATTCACTGTATCACTACAATGCCACACAATTTTAACAATGTATCACTGCCGTTAGATCGCTGCCATGTGTTCCGGACAGAGTGGGCCATAAGGAAAATGGCGGCTACAACTCTTCCGGTGATGGTCCTTGGCGTGTATGTGTGTGTGCACTCCGCACGCGACTATAGTGAAACTGCGTGATACATTTTAATTCAATAATGCTATTTCCTCGCTCATTCAGTGTATACAAGTTTTTCGTTGCTCCATATTCGACCTTTTTATGAAGCGGGATAACAGTGTGAATAACGCCCAGCGTCCACTGATATGTAATTTTTATACACCTACAGCGGACCACTTCCACACCACATTCATATTTTAAGCGGCGCGGCGTGTGTCACTGTATATATATCGTGTTTACTTCTGCGATTAATAAATTCTACCCAAACAATCACTGTTGTCTAACGCAATTGGTACTAAGAGACGTGTTTAATCATTTTACGCACTTCAAAACCTGTATCCACCTTGATTTTTCTTAAGTTTCACAATTAACCTATTTAAATACATATCAATTTCTTTTTTGTATTTTTAGGTTATACCGTGTTTACGAAGCGAAAGCAGTGCATGTGTGAAACTGAATCATTAATTTCGCTAAAATGGAATCGAGAACGGAATTCAAAATAAAGTCTCCGCCGACCGATGCAATTTCTGCTGTCGAATTCGGTCCAAACTCGACGCAGTTTCTTTTGGTCTCGTCGTGGGATAGTACAGTGCGATTGTATGACATTCATGCAAACACGATGAGATTGAAGTACAATCATGATTTGCCGGTGTTGGACGTTGCGTTTCAGGTAACATTAACGACGTTTTTTAATAATAATACTTGTACTCATCGTAATTGTATCATTTTGCAGGATGCAGTACATGCTTACAGCGGTGGTCTTGGAAACACTTTGAAGATGTATGATATTAATAGTAACACTGGTATTAATATTTTTTCATCCTTTATGATTTTTACATACATGCGTTTAGCGTATCACTTGAAATGCTTATCCACAATTCAAAAATTACAATCGCATTGTACAGATAAATTGTATATTACATATGTTTTAAATTATAAAATGGTTCTTTCAAATTGCTATTGCATACATTCGTAGAGGTTGAAAGTGATTCACGCAAAATGGTATTTTCTATTTATAATATGTTGCAAGTAAAGTATTGAAATGTTCAACAGAGTCAGTGATGGGTACTCATGATAAGCCGATTAGAAAAATCGAGTACTGCGGAGCTGTAAATGCAATATTAACCGGTGGGTGGGACGCAGCTGTAAAGCTCTGGGATCCCAGGACACCCACGTGTGTGGGTAGTTACCTACAGCCAGATGTAGTTTTAGCTCTCTCTGTATGTGGAGATAAATTTGTAGTAGGTACAGCAAAACGAAAAGTATGCATTTGGGACTTGAGGAATATGGCTGGAATGTTTCAACGCAGAGAAAGCAGCTTGAAATATCAAACCAGATGCATCAAAGGATTTCCTAATGAACAAGTATGGCTAATTTGAAGTACTTTACAAGATCATTATTCAGAAATTTTCTTCATACTAGAGTGTATTAAGCAAATCGTCTGTGTTCACAGGGCTATGTGCTTAGCAGCATAGAGGGTCGTGTCGCTGTTGAATATCTTGACACTACACCAGAAGCACAAAAGAAAAAATACGCTTTCAAGTGTCATAGGATAAAGGAGAACAACGTCGAACATATATACCCCGTAAACGCTATTACCTTTCATTCGACGTACAACACGTTCGCAACAGGTGGTTCGGACGGTTACGTTAACATTTGGGATGGTTTCAACAAGAAACGATTGTGTCAATTTCATCGGTACAATGCTGGCGTTGCGGCTCTTAGCTTCAGTCACGACGGTTCTGTACTTGCGATCGGAGTGTCATACTTGAACGAGGCCGAAATTCCGCCAGGCGGCAATGATGAAAGAGAAATTTACGTGAGATACGTGAACGATCAAGAAACGAAACCGAAGTAACGTTGACATCGCTCTAGGTAGAACGGGTACGGATTGTGACGCAAAGTTTATATTGTAAAATTCGTTATGCATACGCAGAACAAGAGAAAAAGGAACAAACAGACTTGTCATCATTAAATCGAAGCATCGTGCGTATTCTCATTGTGTAAATATATATGATTATATTTTACATTTTTATATTTTGGAAAGCATTCTTGGTGCGGTATGTTGCTGAGTTCCGTACGTGAACGTAGCACTGACGTATACGAGAATCCGAACAATCAGGTTGAATTTAGAGCTTGACGTATACAGACCATTCATTGTCAATAAATCATTTTTTTCTAAGTGATAATGGTTTCTATTCAACAGCGATTACAGTCTAATCGAGAATGGTTGGAAAGGATGCTTTACGAAGGTGATGTAGCTCTAAATGCATTTTTCTATAATTCATTTAATAATCTCAGCATGTTGCTCACAGAATACCAGTTTTCATGGGTACGAACATAAAAAAAAACAATGGCACGTTTCCTTTTCCTGCAAATTTAATTGATCTCAATATTTATATTTGCCAATAAAGTTTATCGGTCACGCGGTACAGTTCGGAGAATTAACATTCAACATTATTTACAAGTGTACACCACAGACGCGTGCAAAGTGTTGAAAGAATTTTTACATCAAACCCTAATTTCTATGTTAACCTCTTCCCCAACGTGATGCGATAAATAAATTTTAATTGTCACTCATAACGGTTAGTCTTAATAACAATCGTTATTTGAATATAAATATTCATAATATCTCTAACGTTATCGTGCACATTTACAAACTTAAGATTAAAGAGAAACAAAAAAGTTTTCAAAAAGTATACGTTTAATAAACATTCTTTGCCATAAAAAACTACGCGTGAACAGTTCACGACAATTAAAAACTGTCAAAGAAGAAACATGGCAATTTAGTTTCATAATATATATCATACAGTTGGTGTTCCTCGGTAGTATTAATGTGCTTTATCATTGATATTCTGCGGTTTGAAAAAATATTCGTGATTATGTCAATAAAATAGGCACCAATCGCCACATATAACATGCTCAATAATTTACAATACAGGAAAATCTTTCCTACGATAAGTCTGGCATAGGTTGGAATTTATGCAACATACAATCTTAACTCTTTGTGTAACAGTCTCTGTAGTGTTATTTATCCCTGCAATAGTATTCATAAACAATTGTGCTTTATTTGTTTATTACTCATACTATGTTAATGTTTATTGTCGTAATTCATTAAAATTGTTTATTAAAAAAAAAAAACGGTAACATCGCATACAAAAATCGATACCAGTTAGTCAACTGTGCGGTTGGCGACTTAAAATGCCAAAAGATCTTAGTTTTTCTATCAAAAAGCAACGAAGTAAAAGTATATAGCAAAACATATATATGATCCTATAAACGGAATTCCCGTTAATACGCATTTCCTCGCCATTATTTTTCGTTACATTGTATACCGTACAATTTTGCATGCACCTCGATTGTGGTATCCTATCCAAGTAATTGTTGAGTATCGTTTGTCTTTTAAGTACAAACGATAATATACATATTTCGATTTAGGGCTCACAGTTCCCTTCTCTTTCCTGTGCAAGCCAAAATGCAAGGAGCAGAGAATTTCAAACTAAGAATTTAGACGCAACTGTATAATATGCATTATTAGCATTTCAACAACTCATATATCATCTTGGACGTTAATATGTACATATTTAACAATTTCACTATCACCGTGGCTTAAAAATTGATCTTTGAAAATTGCGTCATTTCATCTAGACTTCATTCATAACACCGACTTCGCGAAAAGCCCAAACCCCCGTAATGTGTCTCTTTTGTGAATACTAGTGGTAATAGTCGCACTTTTCAAAGCAACCTTTTCTAAATCTTGTTTGCCAGTAGCGCGTTTATATACAAGAGACCTCTATTCGCATAGCACAATAACTATTTGCACACCGACACAGTGTCGCTTAATTCGTTCCACGAATACCGTTTCAACACATAATTTTCCTCAACGTGTCGGATATTAGGTCGTATGTCGCGAAGCTAATCCCTGCGGCCAGTGGACCCTTCACCCAGTTCATGCTCAACCCTTTGAAGAAGGCCATCACACCTTCCTCCCTGAAAAAAGATGTAGGTAGGGTTCAGTACAGGTCGCGGGATAAAATAAAAATTCCTCCATTAAGACCAGAAATTATTAGACTTTTACGTTTGCGTGTCGTGTATACATTGTAAAATTGTTAGATGAGTATGTCAGATCACCTTACCTGTAGACGTTTACAATAGTAGATAACACTGTGTCATAATATTGCCCTTTCACACCAGACGTCTGCATTCTCCTCCGAACAATATCTAGTGGGTAACTGCTCGTCTGACCAATGACACCAGCACAGGCCCCACAAATCAGAGATGAGATTGCTAAGATTCCAGGACTATTCGCTGTGTACACTATTCACAGACATGCAGCTATCATCAATAAACATAAACAAGATACTTGATAAAAGCTGCGCCATTGGGCCAATTTCAATTAAAATTCCATTATCATAGCAAATGTCGAGAGAAAGATACAATAGCGAGAAATATCTTGTATATACAATAAGTACGATGGGTGGCATAAAGTGCTGAAAGGGGAAATATCTCGACTAATAAGTAGCAGCGATAAGAGGAGAGTGCTTCAAATAAATCTTGTTTAGTTCCAAAGTGGAAATTACACGGGGCGATATGCATTTTATTGCCGATGAGTATGCTGAGATGAGGCCCAGAACACTACAATTTCTTTAAATGGTACCGTATTACCCGTCTTTCGTAGTGACTGACGTAAGACAAATCCTATAATGCCTGACATAAGTCCGTTCAAGGTAGCGAATATAATTAAGCGCAGTTGTGTTTATAAGAAGGAAACAACAGTCCTGAACCATTTCGTTCGATATTAATTACGTAAATATTCGGTTGTAACAGCTTATGTGTGGGCCATCTTGTGTTCAGTCTTTAACAATATTTTGTCCGACAAGAATATGGATATACATGTATATATATATACACGTATGATCAAATCAGCTAAGCGAATTTGTGAATATTCGAACTCACCGGTCAATAAATTCATCAAGGTGCCATATGTATAGAAACTACAGCCCGCATACGGAATCACGCCAAGAATCGTCGCAGTGAAACCACGGTAATATGCCAAAATCCCTTCCTCCCTGTAGATCCGTACGAAAATCTGTCTAAGAGTTTTGTACTCTGTTTTCTGTGTCACAGCCATTCTCGCCCTCATCAGATCTAGGGGATAGGTCAAACTCTGCGATGTCACTCCAGCCAATGAGCCAGCCAAGAATCGCAAACCGGAACTAGCTCTGCAAAACAGTGGGACGAACGACAGCCGTCAGTGATGACAATAGCAAGTAATGCTGTGAAAGCGGAGTGCAACGAGATCGGATGGAACCAGACATCGACTCGTGCGAGTCAGTATGAGAAGCCTTTCAAAATCTCATTGCACCCGATATTCACCGTAACAGCTCACGATTATTTATATCGTATCCAACAAACATACTTCTCTGTACCGTTCACTCTCAGGGTCCTTTTCCATTGTTCATGTGCCGTGAATTGTATCGCCGCATAGGGCACGATCCTGACCATCGTCGCGCTGTTCCCTCGCCATAAGCTGAGCAAACCTTCGGTTCTGAACGAGTTTCGAAGGAAGTCGACTGCCGCCCTCGCAGAGTAAGGTTTCTTGGAAATTTGAAAGTTGATCTTTGTACGGTCTAAAGGTGCTATCGTTGTCTTTGCGAGTGCCCCAGCCGCTGCACCGGCAAAAAGGCTCGTCCAGACCCTCTGAGTGTTCGAGATCTCCTCGTTCCCCGTGCAGCCGTCCTGTTTTTTCTGGGTTGCATAACCGTACGCGGCCAGTTAAAATGTATGCCTTGGAAAAAGGCGCAAGAAATCGGTAATGTCAATGATCCCCGAACATGTTCACTTCGGTCGCTATTGATTTATTTTGTTCGTCAGACGTATCGAGTGCTTCCGAGCGCAAACAAAACAGTCCAGCGTGATAGTAATGATGATTCAATTTTACAGAACAAAAGTTACAGAACAAACGATGTTATCTGTGTTTAGACTCATAAGCACGTCAACATGTTTCATCCAGTATCATTGGGTTAAGCCAGCAAATGTTTTGAAAAAAAGAGACAAGATAACACTTGCAGACCTTTTATCATAACACAAAAGATTCAAGCAGCGTACGTCCCTTGGGCAAGTAACGATGCTAAGATCGATACGTTTTCACGTCGAATCGATCATGTCGATTGAGCCGTTTTGTCAAATTGCCCGGCGATAACTCACCGTGTGATCCACATTCCCCGTAAGTGTGGAATTTGTCATGGGTACGTGTTTATTGGTTGCGATACCCGGTAGAACGGATACTTGAATTCTCTCGAGAACAGCTGGACCATCTTCGACCGTACCAGAAGCGACGTGACCGCTCATCTCCTTCGAGAGTCGACCTCCTTCCGATCGAATCGGTACGATCCAGTAAACGTTGGAGGGCCAGGCCTGGCGCCTCTTCCAGCGCGAAGGTACCTCCGCGGTGTCTTCTGCAGGCAAACATTCTCATATCATCTTCTTCTTACATTAGTCCGTCAGACTCAACATGTGCAGGGCTGCAGTTGAGCGTTGTTCGAATTCTTTCTAATATATATATTTATCTAAAAATCTGAAATAATTTCTTTTGAATCGAATATTTTTCGAATTTATTTGGATCAGTATCATTCGTTTCTTCTTTATCACCAATTGTTTGATCTATTCCTTGAAACAACAGATAATTCTCGTTTTCACATAGACCTTCATTTTTGGCTCATTGCCCCTTTCATTCAATTAGGAGTACAAGTTGCGATATGCATTTGTCGCTGCTTAGAATTGTCAATTAGACGATAGTATATGCAATAGACTTCCAACGATTACTTCGGACATGACTGGACGATTTCCGTATTAGTTCCAATTAAAACCGGTAAAATTGAAGTCATTCGTTCATTACGCACAAAAGTCCATTCCACCGTCCAAGGTCTCGAAAGTCCACGATCTACGCATTCAGCATTGCGATTGCAACGAACAAAACTCACGTTACAATGTGTAACGCCTACAGCAAACAATTCTTCGGTAAGCATATAAATTAACGTTCAACCGAACAAACACACATCCCCGGTTAAACGTTTTGAGCACCACCGAACTTTCCTGTTGTTCCAAATATCAGTATATATGACGTCAAACCAAAAAGGGAAATACAAGTACGTTAAACATGTAATGTTAAAAACGTTTCATTATTTTGAGTGGCCACATTTCCAAAAAGTACTCATGCAAATAAAATTGTCACCAATCTATAGGTGACCGACTCCTGCAGAAATTTGTTCACCACACATATCTGAATGACGTGACGTTCAAAACGGGATACAAAAACTACTAGATCCTCCAATCTTATGAAGGCTGCCAGTGGAGGTATGTATTCCAAAGCCGAAAAAGCACAAACAACGTCATTAGCTAAAAATAAAGACGTTTGAGGAAGATTCTTTGCAAAGAGCACTCTATGTTATCGATGAAAAGTGCGATCTGCTTCCGATAGGCGGAAAACAACAAAATAGATAGAAATGCGAGCCGCTCGATAGGTACAATCTTGAACACATAGTTTTTTCGCAATTAGATGTAATCTTTCGAACTCATCAGCAGCTATCTTATCGTACTATCATCCAGCTGTATGTACAGCAGATAGTGTCAACGGTTGATGATGATACCTTCGAGGACCGTGATAACAGCTCGAAATGGTCGAGAATAACTAATAAACTCTTTGTACAGTTTCATTTTTGCGAGGGTGTAACTCGCGTAATTTTTGAATAACACAATTGCTTTTAGATCGTTTACTTAAGTATAATGTCGCAACAAGCCGACTGTACGAAGAATGTTCGCACAGCATATCTTCGATGAAGTATTTAGTCAATTTGGAGCAGAGTGATTCGATTTCAAATATCTGTTGAAAATTCCTTATCGAATAAAACGATTGTGTTCCGAAACTTTTGTAAACAGTGACTTTAGAAGAAGATAATCGTATATAGCATTTCTTATAACTGAAGTAAAACGATCATGCAAACAAATTCTCGTAAAGCGTAACTGTAGAGCAACATGATTGTTGTTTGAAGTTCTTGGATACTGAACTAATAGTAACAGACACGTGATACGTTACATTGATATTTGATCTTAATCGTGGCTTGTGCGGCGAGCGTGTTGTTTTGCCATTCTTAACAACCTGTTTGTATAAGTTGGTATCCGTGCACACCTAAAGCAATTCTACAATATGTATTCTTCTTGTCATACGTCGTTCAAATAACTGGCAACAATGATGTCAAGACAACGCCTCGTTATGCCGGAAATTATTCTTATTATCTCATACTTACAGGTACAAAGTTCAGATGCCGATGGATCAATTAGACGGAAATAAGTGCTTCGAACGCTAATTCGATGGAAATTCTTACGCACGCGTCATTATGCGATAATGCAAACGATGATGCAATAATATAAACAAATTCGAGGCGTTATCAAGCACTGTTAGCGGAAAGTTGATTGTAAAAGAATAACTTTTAATTGTATGTATGTGGATAGTCATGATCTTCTCGCATAGTAACAACAATGTTCCTATTCAAGAACATTTTTACATTCTAAAAATGTATCGTGTAAACTAGTTTGAACACGTTGATACCACAAAACTGAATATGTATATGCGCCAACATTTTATGTGATTTGTATTTATCTTTGCTTATCGTTGAAAACATACTACTTTGCATAAATTATCAGAGTTACCTACTTTACACAGAAGTGAAACACAGTAAACAGTTATAATTTGTAATAACTTGCGAGTAAAGCCTGCGATTATATCGAGCGATTTATCTCTAGAAGCGTGTAATCACATTCATCTTATGTTAAATTCATAATTTGGCACATCAAGGTCAAGGTCACAACATGAAGATTACAACAAAAATCTTGCGCTCCGCAAAACGCCCTTAATGTCGGGTCCACACTGACCATGTGTCGATGACAGTTGGTCATTTCTAAGTTTCTAAATTTCATTCTAGGAGTGATACTTTTAACCCTTATGATGTGTTACTTCAAATTACAGTAAAGTCATTCAGTGTTTATTTAATCGTAACACATCGTCTTAACTGAATGCGGACTCGGCGAATATTAAAAATCTTGCATTTATCTCTATTTTGCATTTTTTATTTATTGTTTCTTCATGCACAAGTCCTACTTCTTCGATTGTACCACCTGTTGCGGAATACCCTGTATATTTACTATCGATATAATTGAGCAGAAATAATTTATAACGAAGGTGGCATAATTCCATTGGTTCTTCAGTTTTTAACGGTTTACACGTGAAAATTCCAGTTACATTGTAAAAAAATATAAAAGTTGGGTAAAATTTCAAAGAAAATATGATGATTTAGAAACTATTATCAATCATAATAACGAAGAATGTTAAACGTGTAATTTCGAACCTCGTGATAGATTTCCTATTAACGAACGTCCCAACAGTTCCGAACGTCGAAGACTATCTCAACGAGAAAAGGAAAACAGCTTAGTAGTACACGAGCGACGTTAATCTGAAGATTAGCATTCCTTTTACAGAGTCAACCACTATCACACTGACTCAGCAATTTTTGTGAGTATTAAAATTGATGCATAAAAAGCTCATTACCAGGAGACGATATACAAAGGACAGAGACGAAAAGCGGACGCTATATTACAGTCAAAAGTCAAACGATATTGCACGCACGTTCGGATTATTGGACATCTTTTTGTCAGGCGCCACGTAGACGATCAGTCGTTTACAATATTATACATAATGCCAATATCAAGCCCCGCTCATCCCGATATTCTATATAAAATATTACATAATATGCGTGTAACCGAATATATACAAATAATAGGCTTTGATAAAAAGCGATCGCAACTGAAGCCAACCGCTTTATTATCCTATAGATAGCATTATTCTCTGAAACATCCGTTTCCCCTATTATCGAGCACACACGAGCGAAATGCTAGCCCAATGAATTGGTTTGTGAGTATTCCAGTACACGTACACGCACGTTACGCAGTAGAACACGGCCCAACTACGATGCGGACTATGAAGACGATTAATTATTCGCTCAACGCGTCAGGCACGGGCGTAAGACTGTTACAATAATAAAACGACGAGTATCGATAAGCGAATAACGCTTAACTATAACTTTGCAATCAAACTTATCGGTAAATACATGCACTTGGTGCGCCACCCACATTTGTGCACTATTTTTTGTAGGTTGCACACCGATATCACCTAAGGCCTGAGGATTTTCTCTGGCCCGCTGACGTTGGGGTGGTGGGCGGTGGGCGGTGGGCGGTGGACGGCAGTAGCAGCAGCAGCATAAATAGTGACAGTTTCCTAATCGTACCTTCGTCAATCGTGCGTGAATCTTGCGTATCGGCCTGACACGAAGAACTTCCCTTTCGGACGGCGAGCAAACTCGAGACGCAGCATTCGGCACTGCGATTACAACACTACATTATCTATCGTACGACACACCAAACACCGTGCGTTGCGCCCGAGGCAAGTCAAGCCTCACTAAGAAGTTCACGTTACGTTGCTGCTGTCGAACTGGGCGCGCACACTACATCACAATTGTTTTCTCCACCGTTCGCGCGGCCGTGCGTGCGCGCGTGTTTATGTATGCTACGTGTGTATGCAAATCCTGCATGGGTCATCGGTTTCGTGCCGTCGAGAATCTCTGCGCGCGTGACCTTCAGTCGTATTTTTAGTTATGCGTCCGCCCGAGATGGCGCCATCTCCGTGTGTTTTCGCGAGGCAACGACTTGCGCGCGTCATCGAGTCGCCCGTCGCTTCACCGTCGGCCATGCTGCGGCTGGATATTTCGTTCACGGGAAACAAGGGTATTGCGATAATTTAGGTGCCACACTTCTTGTGTTCCAGATGCAGCTTGGCTAGGATCCATCGTGCGGCAGACGAGAAGTATTTCATTAAGGCCTTACGACTACGAGCCCTGTGACACTGCACTGGGTTGATGGCGAGGAAAAGAAATGGTGTATTGTGCGACATGCACGCTCCGAACGACCACATTGTTTATTAATTTAGATGTTTCGAATCCTTACCAACTTGCGATAGAGCGAGTTGCAGGTAAAAAATATAGATCATAAAGTAGACGTTGCACAGGGATAGATAAGGGGAATAGGAATGGTAGATCGATCATGCAATGCCTATTTTGGTCTCATCTTCGTGTCATTTTGGTGTGCTACAGTCCCGTTACCATTTTCGTGTAACATCCAGCGTTACCGACCGAACGCGGTATAAGACGACAATGCTCTTGACGGTGGGAACTGGTACTAAACGAATTTTCAGTAAGTCATTTCTTTACAATACTCGATAATAATGTGAACGTGTTAATTTTCTTTCAAATATTATTTGCCAATCCTCGTAAAACTTCTAATTATGCAACTGTTATTAAATTACACGGTTACCGTGCTCTATGGTTAACGAGCAAAAGTGTTACCCCGAGAGTGGTTTAGAACTGTCGAAAATGACACGCTGTGTCCGAGATATAACCAACAAATTGTGAAAAAGTTCGCAAGTTTGTTTTGCTCCGAACTTATACCATTCGATGGACGATACAAATTGTTGACGTCGATATTTTGCCGTCCTGTGAGTCCATCAATCTATTGGTTTCTTTTAAAATTACCTGTCACACTGGAATTATGAAATTCGGTAGTTGAAAACGCTTATTAGTAAATGTATACACATAGCGAAAGATTTTGGTAAAGTCTGAAGTATGGCCTGCATTTTCGATTGGGTCAAGATTTGGCCGATGTTGTCTTCATGTAGGTAGAATACTGACAATGAGTGCATTTACATTTCCTAATAAATGTATAATATCGCTAAGTTTCATGCATTCACTGTGACATTTACACAATTAGTATATCATGTTGCACGACAACCAATACCATTCTTTTGACATATTTCACGTTGTATCAACTGCAAAACTGTTGTTGCCCACAAAAATGCGCTAGTAACAATATGGGCGTATAATAGACAAATACGTATACACCGACATTCGGTGTGTAGTCAACGCGACGTAAAACAGTATTGAAAATCGTATAATCGTTTGTCGAGCGATAATGAAGGATCATGTAACGATTGAATTCGTATCAAAGCGACGACATAGAAAATGAGAAGAGGAGCAGCGGCAACCGTCGCATCGTTGACGATCGTTGTGGATCCGGTCCGTATCGGCGGAATGTTAAAAGGCCGTTCCCTCGTCAACTTGGATTTATTCGAATTAAAACCTCTCAGGGCCGTGCACTCGCAGTCTGTCTGCTCGATAAACCCTTGCGATTACGAATAAGAATTACCTTTGGGTGAATATTATACTTGCCTTGACGTCGAACTTGATAACAACATAGAAGTTCATGTTATTGTTAGCGAGTTCGTCGCACTCAAATGAAACTTTTATTAAATAGGTAGTATAAAGAAAATTAGAAACTAATTGTAAGTCGACTTAGGTAAGTGGTATGAGGAGCGGTCAAGATTTACTGAAAAGAAATTTTGAGTGAACGGAAGATCTACTGAAATTTCACAACTTTTAGTTGTGTCTATGTTGAAATTGGGAATGTAACAGTTTATCCTTATAGCTACATGGAACTGTAGGAATGCAGAACCTTTCTTTCTCGACTGCAATGTATTCTCAAATATAAAACATATCCTTAGTGTACCGATCAGTAGACCTTATGCCAACTTCGTAAAGGGGTAAAGTGGTAGCGCTCTTTTTTGTTCAGCTTCATCGATAGGCTTGCATTGTCCCCGATCTGTTTTCTTTGCAAGGATTCGGATCAGGGTGCCGCTCACTTTGTGGCCGTTCCTGCAGCTTCGCATTCTACGTTGGACTTTGCTTTATGTGAACACTTTATGCCCTCGATTGCAAGCGACACCGGAACGCTCTCAGGTCCCTGGCGTTGATCAGAATCCTTTCCCAATCGCAAAACAACAAGAGTGGTTTAATTTAAGGTTCCAAGAAGCTTTGACTGTGTTTTCTTTCCTTCGGGCATATAGATAGACGATACGCGATACGTTTTAATAATCGTGTTCCTAACGACGAACGCTCTTGTAATGTTATTATGCATGAATCGTATTAACGCGCTCACTCGTTTTCAACGGTTCCGAGATAAATGTATAGTAGCAACATTTTGCCAATTCTGAAAGCTGCGGATTCAAGGTAGAAAATTTTAAGATTTGTAGAGGCCTAGGTCTAAGAAGAATAGGTATTTCAGATAGTAAATTAAAAAGTTATTTTCTTTTTAAGTTCGAATCATTACAGTATCGAAATAATGTAGAATTCGAATGAAATTCTGCAAGAGTATTCACACTTTGTTCACTGCTTCTTTGCATTTCAACGATGTCAAGTCAAAAATGACATTCCTTTCATTAATTTCACTTACCATTACACCACTTTCATAATCGCCGGCACAATTCGAAGCCGCATTTAAAATATTCCTCTTTCAAATCTTATTCAGTTCTCAGTATTGCTTCTGAGTTCTCATAATCTGATAACTAATAATTTGCCCCCTTCAACAAGCCAATCCGTTTTCAATCAATGAAATGTTCCCATCAGTCCGATCATTAACGTGCAATGCCTACACGTTAACTGTCTGACGTTCGATTTATCACGGAAGTACCGTGCAACGAATGCATTTGAGGAGAAATTAGGGAAGGTTATAGCTCGTCACTAACAGGTTGCCTGAAATATTTCTATTTGTATCTATACGTCCCCAGAAGTGTGTGTGTGTGCACGCGCTGACGGGCGCGCATAGTGGTGGTTATACGCTTATAGATGCATATCGTGGAGGTCACGAGTCACGACATTAAGTGAGATGGGGGTCGAAAACAATTTAATGGCTGCAAATGGCAGTCTTGGGAAATTGGTGCTGCACAGACAGCGAAACGATGCGGAGAGACAAATACAATGCGGAGAAGTCTCGACAGTCGCTGCGGTCGCGCTCGGTCTTTAAATGTTCCGTAAAAAGGGCTGGACACGATTTACGTTTGATTATAGGCCCGCCGACAGGTCAAAAGTCGGCGCAGAATGACTATTGATATCGATGGGAGCGACCAAGTGGAGATTATAGGTAATGACTAATAATGCGTACCTTAATCTCTGTACGAATGGCGCACGCTAAGGGCTGTCCCGGGGTTTCATCATTCTTTCATCCACCCTTCCTACTCTGTACCCATTCGTTCGCGCAGTCTTGCAATTTTGCTTTTGGCTAACTTCTTTGTTGTTCAGTTATTAGCAATCAGGCAATTCTTTTAAAAATCTATGTGTGCGTACAAAATTTCTTGTGTAAATTTCATACATGTTTCACTTGCCCAACACTCTGATATCAATATATTAATACGTTGTATTTGGTAAAAAGAATGCATGTATTTCCATCGCGTGGACCGTAACTCAGAAGCGTTGGCATGCCTCACAAAGAACGCTTAATTGTCTAGTGTTAACGATAATTCAAACATTTTAAGTACATAAACGATCCTCGTGTAAATTTCAAATGAACGGAAACCCATTTTTAACGTAAAAATTGCCTCCTCAACAGTCGCCGACATTACTCTTTACCCCGTTAACGGCTGCAGTTACGCCGTCGGAAATGACAATTTTGTATAATTAAGAGCTGACAACAAGGCAGGCAACTTTTCTATGAGACAGACGACTTCTCATGGCATCGAATCGATTAGGCCCGTTGAAACGAGCAAGGCAGGAACAATGGAACATTGCCGTTCTCGTCTATTGAGTGTCTTTCCTTTCTCAATCGCATATTTCAAAATGGCCGCCCGGTTGCGCGCGCGCGCGCGCGCCAGTGGAGGCTGCGGTGCAAAAAAGGACGAGCGTAATAACGTAGTATCGCTAATGGCCGGGCAATTTCTGCGTGCACGAGTGTTCTCTCTTTCTCTCGTTCCTTCTCCCTTCTATTTTCTTCTCTCGGGCCTTCTTCCTTCTTATTCTTTGTCCCTCCAATATTTTGCCCGCACTCCTTTATGCATATTTCACTCCATTCGTGTCGCCCTTCTGCGTTTTTGACCACTTTCTTTAAGCATATTCGTAAAACTAACAGTAATAGATTCCTTTGAACAGCAGAAAGGAAGGAAAAAGGTAATCATATCTGTAATTATATAAGTATCGAGCCGCTAAAAAAGGTGAGAGATCATTCATTTATATTATAATGTATACAGAACAACTTAAAATTGTTATTTTTTTTTCATTTTTGACGAGCGAAGGCAGAGAAGAATTCGGAACCGATTTGATTCTTTTTGCATATGCTTTTAAGCACAAACACGTAAGCGAATTTTCATTCTTCCACTAGAGCTGGCTATTTAAAAAACATAACAGTCTCTAACCGGTGGTTCACTGGTCGTTCTTGGCACGTATTCCCTGAAACTTTTAATTTCTTCTCTAGTACACTAAAATAACGCCATTTCCCCGCTTCCACATTGCTTGTTTTTGACATAAATACGTGAGATAGTGGAAGAAGCCAGTGTCCATTGGGGTCATAAAAAGAACTTAAGAAAAATTATACTTTTTACAGCTTACAACGACATGTTCGGATTTATTATTAACAGCAATTAAGCGTGCGCGTTCTTCTTAAAACGTGTTACATGAAAATTGACTAGGTACACGGGCTAGACTTTAACAAATCAATTATATACGTTTTGATAAAACGGTCAAAGTTAGATTTTTTTTTAAAGAGACTTGCGGTCACTTATTCTACCATGTAATTTGATTAATAATCATTCGAAATTCTGCTACTATGCTGCGGTAACCGTACGACAGAAGGGTCGTCTAATGGTTCATTATGTTTTATCAGCATTACAGTTCGCTCATAAGATTCAAGCTCGCGAACCCTTCATCGCCTCGTCAAATTTGGAGGGACAGCTTTTATCACATGTACGCGGGGAAATAATCGGGACCGTATCCGCTCATTGCACGTTTCTTTCGATTATTGTCTTTTCGCAAACATTTAATCTAATTTCAAGAACTCAAATTTAATCAAATATTTTGCATCCATGACATCATGATACATATCACTCTATAATGTCGATTTGAAGATTTTAAGAAATACTGAACGATTGTACCTAGGTACTTGTTTCCTGAAGTGTCATAAGCAAGTATCTACCTGCATTCCTATGACGCGGCGCGGCGGTCAAATTAATTCACGAACATAAAACGGCAACTGGTGGCTGCCACTAGTGGCGTGACGCGAAATCGTCCATAATGTCGCCTTCTGATGATTCGTCTCCCTCTACATCACTTACTCCTAGGCAGAAAACTGAAATGCCGGTATAGCAATTCCGTAACCATCTCGGTAAACCGCCCCCCGCGCTTGTCCGCGCTCCATTTCGTTTACTTAACTTTGCCCGGCCAGTAACAAAATCACTCGCTACTCGAGTCCAGCCATCGCTGAAAATAACGCAGTGCAATCGCCACTGCGGCTACTTACTTACACCAGGGCCGTACGGCAATGAGTATTCTAGGTTGTTGGCCAAATGGACGAGCTTATTTCTGACATTAAACTACACGGTTTCAACACTCAACTTTGCACTATTCATCTTTTCTTTATATTTTTCAACTAATCTTTAGTTGATTTGCGTCATTTTTGGTGTATTATTTCGGTCTTTCCCTAATCGGGACCTCAAAATTTTAGGTTGTTGGCCAAATGGACGAGCTTATTTCTGACATTAAACTATACGGTTTCAACACTCAACTTTGCACTATTCATCTTTTCTTTATATTTTCAACTAATCTTTCGTTGAAACCGCGTCATTTTTGGTGTATTATTTCGGTCTTTCCCTAATCGCGACCTCAAAATAACCAGAGTTATCTATATCTATATGATCCGACGCGTTTGATCAGTGATCGTTTGCATCACTGAAATCGGCGCGATATTGAATGGATCTTAAAAGAGCTGAAGTCAACGATCATAATAACTTTTAAAAATCTCATAGTACAGAAACTTCGATACATCATACGTCTCCTTCACCCACAAAATCGTCCTAATTCATGTAATATCCCCAACCCCAGGAGCAGAGGCAGAGGCTAAATAGCTTCGACCTTAGATTTTGCGAATTGACAGAAGAGCGTTGATTGGCTTTAAGGCGACGCGACGGGCATAAGTCAGTAGGTATGATCGGTACATAGCTACGTTCCTGCGCGTAGTTGCGCGTTTCAACGACTAAAATACATATGCATACAGACGCGTGCAGACACGGGCGCGCGTACTTACAAGCGTTGGCTGCCACGGCGAACTGACTATTTTATACTCGGACGCGATGCCGAGATTAAACCGTGCAGGCGCGATTACGATCCGGCAGTATCCGATTGGTTGCCGCTTCGTCGAACGGCCGGGGCGGAGCAACCGTAATGAGTTTCTAGCTTAGTACTCTCTTGCTCTCCGTTTGTTCTACTTCCTCTCTCTCTTCTTCTTTGCCCGAGACTTTCGTCCGCCGATACGCGTGTGTGTGCGCTCGCGCGCGCGCGTGTCTGTATGAGGGTATCTGAGCGAACCATCGCGCGTGCGAACTTATACATGAGTGTATATGGAAGAGTGTTTGAGTACACGTGTACGTGCACTTTTCTTTCCCTTTTCGCACAACCATCGCTTTGTACTCCCTTCGTCTCCGCCCTCTGCATACAGCGAAACGACATTGCGCCGTGTCTCATTCTGTTCTGTATACGCGCTAGACGAGAAGAATGGCGTAGGTTACTGTATGCATAATTCGTGGAATTGGTTAATAATGGCTAAATGGCTAGGTATTGTGTGCTCGAGATTCTGGTTCTTCTCGTCCGTATGATTTGAAGAACATCAGCGGCGTATTCCACTATATTGTGCTTACCTATTGGTTTTGCATTTCGGTAACATTCCATTTTTTTCATTACTTATGTCTAGAGTCGCATAAATCTAAAAAGAACTCATTGCATGTCAATATACGGACGTCAAAATAGAAAGTAAGCAGTGATTAAGGTTTTTACATAAATGAAATTCGTTTCAAATTCTGTACGAGATACGAGACTGATTGTAAGAAAGTGTGAATAAGTATAGATGTAACCAGTTGTCGAAAACAATGCATGAACACAACCACTTAGTCAATGTCCACTAAATATGCCTACCTCTCAGTAGGTACTTACTTTCATTACAATATGTATGTCAAGTCTGTGACGACGTCGGATTATGGATGGAAAATGATGCGGTACGGCGATCAAGCAATCATTTTTATACCGCGTTCACTGTCATCGCAGCGATCATTTTCATAATGCCGCCATCATTCCGGATTATTCGTGGATGTTTCGCACGGTTAACGATTCGCGCTAAATTCGATGTTGCGGCATGTTCACCCTTGACTATTTTAAGTAGCGCAGCCTATTATGTTGCAAGAAGGTAATGGGCAGAAGATTGGTACACTTTTCTCTTTCTGACTTTCGCATGACGGATAAGAGACGCTGCGCTGGGGCGAAGCATTATTATTATCGTTAGAGTTAGATAATACGTAGGTACTGGGATTCATGCTTTTTATGGTTCAGCAGTTATTCTCGCTATTAGAGCTGTTGCTGGATATGGCAAAATATTACACGTATCAAATTCTTTCACGTGTCTCGTATTACCTATTCTGGCGCTTAAAGAATGAAAGATTTGGATGTACCTATGCTTATTACCCTGGCAAGCATTACGTACCTATGTGTGATAGGTACTGAGCTTGACAAAACACGGCGTTTCTCGATTGCCAAGTCGGAGAAGAGCATAAATTCGGTCGTTTCGAATCGGACCCGTGCACGTCGACGCGTTCGACCTGCCGAACCTCGCTTTTAATCAAATTTCCCTTTTTTAAACGAACACCATGTCGAGCGACGCAAAAACGTGCAGCAAGCTGCCGGAGCACCACCGCGGCGGGCTGCGAATATTTCATTGCCGGTGTGTCAATTATCATTTGCGAGCCCATTCCCCCGACCGCCCTTACAATTTATTCGGAATAGCCGCGCGGGTTAATTATTCGAGGTTATGATCAGACGGAATCACTTGGCGGGGAGCTTTCGAGCGACTGGATATATCCGCTGGCATCTGCGGCCAATTTGTAACTCGACACAATCATGCGGACGTTAGGCATAACCCATTAAGCTTCTTGATACGTAGGCGCGCGCGGTAATCGGATATAACTAGTTGCGTGTAGCCGCCATTAAATCTCATTCGTTTCTTCGCTTTTCGATCCCCGCGCGCCTATTTTAGAGGAGAACCGGCTTCGAGTTCTGGACGGGCGCTGGGCAATGGCCACTTCCTTTCTGACCTCTCCCTTTTTTCATCCCCTTCCATCCCTCTCGTTCCATCCTTCTTCCAGCGAAGAAGGGATGCTTCTCTTTTTCCTAGTGGCAGAAGCGTTTCGCAACCAACGACGTCGCTCGTTGTATCCTCCTCGTCGTTCTCCTCTCTACGACTTCTTCTGAAAATCGATGTCGACACGAAGAATGCGTGAAATATTCAGGCCTTCTCGTTGGCGCGGCTGCCGTTGTTTGGCTTAATACGAATGAGTTGGTATCCTTGTCGACTCTGCATTCTTCATGAGAATCGCACTGCGCTCTCCGCCTAAAACCGACGTGAGAAACACTCGACGTGTTTCTTATTCCTTCTTTTCTCCGCCACGACCTCTCACGGTATTCATGGCGTGGCTTTTGTGGCTGTCGAGTAAACGAGATGAATGTTCGTCGATGTTTCCTGCGGTAGAGACACGCTTGCAGTGTACGCACACTTCGCTGCTAGTTACAGGTAAGACGGGGAAAATGCCAGATGTCAAATTGGAAGCGAACGGGATTTCGGACTTTCGACGACGCCGACGTCGCGCGCGACGTTCTGCTGCAAGACATTCGCTAGCGTCCATAGATACGCGTGCGGTCCCATATAGTCGACGACGTTCTTCCATTTCTTCGCTACTCACCGTTCGCAGCCATGTAACATGCCAGCAATGGTAGAATAGTTTTAAACGCTTGCATCGAAGTAATATATTGAGTACCCGACGACCATCTCATGTTTTTACTCCTAATTTTCCAACCTATCGCAACTTAGAGTCCTCTTCAGTCTAGTAAATGTGCTCTTTTTTATGATAGACAACGCAAATCATAAAACGGACGTTGCATTAAGCGATAATTAATATGCGACTGCAAAAGACGTGATATTATTGAGTAGTGTGTGCTGGTCTTTGGCTTATAGCATTAGCAAATAAAATTAAGAAGTACAAAGTTGCTAGATACGGAGCATATAAAAGACCAAACATGTACACGTTATACACACTATTTGACATAGTACCAAAAGCAGCAATGAGTAGAAGGCTATTCGCAAAAGATATTATTAAACGATGCCGAAAGACAGCAGGTTAGAGTTACATCGGCGTGTACGTATATTTGGGAAGATTGTCCGGAATGCGAATTCTACTCTTAAAACAGATCCAACGTACCGGTTATATCGCATCCAATCTTGGATGGCTCAGAGATCCTGAGGTTTCGCCCGCTGGAGAAAAGAAACGTTAGGGGCCTAATCGCGTTAGGTGGTTGGCTTCACCATCTTGCTTTCTGGTCACGTACCGTCGTAAAACAAAGGAACATTGAGCGAGCGAGCGCGGAGAATACGCGTCTTAATATTTAATCCCTCATTATCGGGGCGAAGGCTGAGCTTTTGAGACAATTGGCAGTTTTACTGCCCAATAAGATCTCCCGGATGCCGATGCCTGCGCCTGCGGTGGAGGCCATGCAATAGGATAGTCTATGCATGTGTGTTATTGGAGTGGGTAATGGACATTCTGTTTCATTGTCGCGCGAGACATCGTTCGACTCAACCCCTTATAAACACTTAGGTATCTATGTATTAGTTTTTGAAATATTTCTAGTGTTCATAAACGTCATTCGCCATTGTAGACCAGTTGCAAGAAACTTTGTGCAGATAAATAGTACCTGCTCACAGCAGAATCATATGATAACATAGTAATGCACATAGTTTCGTAAGATTTTGCTGCCTCAGTATCACGAAATCTGCCGAGTGTTCTCTTCTATTCCGAGTAATCGGCGACCGCTAATGGGTACCTTGGAGACGTTCAAAACGTCCGATAGAATGTAGTATGCTACCCCGAAAATGGTCACAGTTAAACTTGACTCTCTCATCGTCAGTGTCTCTTCTTTTCTCCCTCGAAACGTTCTGACTTTGACTAACACTCTGACTCTACCCAACTCTCTCTCATACAAGCCACTATATACGCCCATGCCTACCGACATTTACAATACACCCCCCCGAATAAGGGTGCGTCTAAAGCGTTCGACACCTGATCCTTACGCACTTAAGAAGCACCGTTGCGATTGCAAAACAAATGTTGCAATTCAAAATATGCCCCCGTTCATTACATCGTATGCCATGTCATCTTTAGGCTCCCATTTGTCTTATCCAAATATCTGTAAGTGTGACACAAATCATGGATTGATCGAGTCAGCTAGTAATACAATACCTGAGTATCGGTGGAAAAAATGTCTGAAGATTAAAAGGCATATGCAGCGCGTACGTGGGAACGATATTGTATTATAGTACGCGCAACCACGTTCGTACGGCACTGTCCCTGACCCGAGAGACCCCGCGCCGTAATGAAATTAGAGTTCTTGCCGTGTGGGGCGAGGTTCAACTTGGAGCGCACAGCTGTTGAAATATCACTGCTTTTGCAAAAGGCGGAACAACCGCTCGCTTGCTCGCCAGGAAGGGGAAGAGAAGCAGGTAGAGGAGAGAGAAACGGAAGACACTATGATCGAGTACCGGACATTGTGCGGTATAATGAAAACATGGCCGCCATCTGGAAATCCGCGATGGCACTGCTTTTAAGAACGTTTCGAGTGAACTCTCGTTGTATCCGGGAGCGTGCGTCAATAGGGAATTTCCGAAAAACACGCGGCCGATGTTTTAATCATTCGTAAAGGTGCGCATTGCTTTCATTGCGCTCATTTGCTTTCAGTTGAGATTGAAAATGCTTTTCGAATCATAGGGGTCTTCTACTTGTATCGTTCCCGATTTTTGTAATAATGTTTCTCCGTTAATAACAGCGCCGGATGTAAGGATACAATTTCGAATAAACGACAACAGTAGGTACGGTAGAGTATTAGTCGGCCTCGGTATCTTCCATTTTGACAGCGTTGAGGGCGCGTTCTTTTCGAAATAAAATCACGCCAGCCGCACGTCTCTTCATCGATTATTTAATCGGCCGTAGCCATTTTTACGTCCGCTGGAAAGTAGTCGCCCCTCTTGGATTGCGAATCCCTGGACGATTGGCATCCAACCGGCCTAGATCGAAATAAGAAGGCAATAACTTTAGTTTACAATTTTCACGCAATATAGGGTGGCTATGTGTTACCGTATCGACCATTACAATGTATGAAGGAAGTCTATCACTTCTCAAGAAAACACAGCAATTACATATCAATTAGGTATGCGGCTAAATTAACATTACTTTCCATATCATGAAATGAGAACATCAGTTTTCGTTTAGACGTCAAATTGTTTTTCAATTTCTATGATAGAATATTTGCTGACGATTATAAAACTTTTCGAATGTGTTTTCTAGTTACAATTTTTTCATTATATAACGAGAATTTAACGGACAATTGTTTTAATCGATCAAGTTCACTAATTAATCATGCCTCATATCAGAAAGAATCTTACACGTTATCTACTTGTACATTCGTCGCGGAAAGGAGACTGTACTTGACTACCGTATCAAATTGATACCTTGTAGGTAAAAGAGTGCACAGTGGGCTGGTCGCGGGCGGAATTTCATGGAGCTCGAAATTAAATAGAATTTAATCTCGGGACACGACGGTATTCGAGTCTCCTCGCCCGAAGTCTGCTTTACGTCACACGTAACCACTTAGCGTATTGGAGTTTGATTTATTTTCCGTGCCAAACTGCCGCCTGGGGAGGATGGCTACCCTCTGAATCCGGTCTATTGTATTTCTATTAAGTCTCGTGCTCTCACCCCAGGAGTTTTCGACCTCCGCCATATTTCGCCATACCGTATGACTCCCTCTTACGGGGTCTGTACGATGCCATCGGCACGTGCTTTTTAATTGCGCCTACTTTTCCCGTGCCCACTTCTACAGCCTCTCGAATCAATAGGACGTCTCTTAATCGATTAAGTATCGTAAAGTTTCAGACCGCATACAGCAAAAGTGAGCGGTGTGGTGGAATTTGGATTTACATTTATATCATTATTTATTCGGATCGTTGTTTTCATAGATGCCTGTTGTGCAATGTAATTGTAGAGGCTAGCCGATTGAGTCTGGTAGTTACTTACCTAAGTTTCTTTATGATACGTTAGATCAGAAATACAATTTCATAAGGCTTGTTAAGATAAATTGCGAGTTCTTCGGTGCGACGTGATTGTGTTTATTCTTCTTATTTCGTACGGGACGTGAGGCGGAACTATTAGGAATAATTAAGGGTTTAATTAATCACCGCGTAGTTTGAAATATGATTGAGTCAGTGGGACATCTTGTGGGTGATTTAGGAGTACAAATTGCCAGGCAAGAAGGGGTGCCGTGTCGTAAATCCGCTATAGCGGATTAATTTCACTGTATCTTGGCAGAAGCGGATATTTATACGGACAGCCACATAATGCTGCGTGTATCACCAAATTACATACTTACAAATGATCGTACTTACCTTCTTATCATATTAAGATAATATGTCCTTTCCTGTTAAAAAAGAACGTTTAAAAATCTCATCCAGTTTATTTACAGGTCGAACATGGGACCCGGGTCCGCGTTGCTCTTTTTTCCAAAACGTTTTGCAGTTGTTTCAATAACCATTCATCCGATTGAAACGCGAAAATCTAAGCGAAGGCATTATTAATGAGACACCGATAATGCGGGAGAAGCGGGGAGTTAGGCGGGGAGGTGGTGGCATAATAGGAGGGTTGATGAGAAATTTCAATTAAAAATGGTCGTCCGGGAAAATTAAATTTGATCGCAAGGTAGCGCAATTATCTGGCTCAGATAAACGAGCATCGTGTAATGGTTTAAGAAGAAGCGAAATAACATCTCCTTAGGCCGGACGTCTTGCCGGCAGGAATTAACCATTCTTTTATCTTCCCACTGCGTTTTACGCGTCTCAGCTTGGGCTCTCTCTTAATCAATCAAAAAATCATGAGGGAATGAATTAGCCGGAATCGCGCGAAGGGAAATTTTGCCCGCCGGCCTCTGAGCTACGAAAATTGTAATCGCGTTAGTCCGCACGGTCTTCCCTTCCTGTTTGTCGGAAAAGCTCGGCCGGGTCTTATTTTTACGCTCACCTCGATCTGCGGAATTAATCTTGAACGGTCAAATTGCGTGTTGCTTTAGCTAAATCTCGTTTAGCCACGTATCGCGATCACTGTGCTACCTTTCGAATTAATGAATAAATAAATTCGAATATTTTCTTGCTACACGAATAAAAGCTTCTAAACAGTAGAAATTATATTTGTCGATTACATTTGTATACGTTCAAATAACGCATTTGTCTTGCACATATCCTTTCTACGTTCTGTGCGAACACAGAAAATGGCGAATGAGGTAGAAATGACTATAAGAATGAGTGGATGTAAGTAGGTAAAGTTTTGCGAATAGAGGAAAAAGAAACAAAGGTGTAGAAGCGAGAGCGGGGGGTAAAGCGGTTAAGGCAGTGAGTGTGGTCGGTGATAAACTCCTCAGTAGACAGAATACAGATCGAAAGTCTGCCGGCTAACCAAGTTATCGCAACCCCCGCCGAGTTACTGCCCCCGCGCATTCCCTCCATTTGGAAAATCCCTTGGCACTAAATAAATGTTTCACCCCGGCCGACTCTCCCGGTACATTTGTATGCGGTGTTGCGGCAATATTGGTCCGGCTGTATACTACCTACACTTGGAATCAGGAACATTCGGGGTCCGACTGTTTCCCGTATATGTAGTTCTAATTCTATGTATGCGTCGTAGGTAATAGGACGAATCAATTGGTACGGTTACGGATCGAGATTAGAAGAGAAATCAAAGATTAAATGCAACATTTATGATTGTATCAGTTCAATGCTCTAACGCTTATATTTGCATAGTTACCTACAGCGTAATATTACATTAAACGTATTAAATCGGAATTTATATTGCATCGTTGAATTATTCACTGACGTTCTGTCGGTTAAGACGTTTAAAAAATCTGATGTCCAACAGTTTTGGCGAAGGAAACTTTTGATCGCTGCATGTTACCGTATCTACCTTGGCATTGGAAGTTATCTTACTGCAGTGCGATCTTGTCCGATGTAAGCGCGTACACTGCATCGTCCCCTCTTCTTTCTCATTCTTTACCACGCTCGACGGAAGAACGATCCCAGGTACAAGATGCGAAACTTTTTTCCCTCTTGAATGTTTCAAGAAAATTCGCCGAGCGCGAGCGTCGCAAACTTGTAGAACCTTATAGGAGGCCCCTTCATGGCGATTCTCAATCGCATACGAAGTTTAAGGTTTCGCTGGGCAGGACGGAAATCGGAATCAGAGGCCCACGGGGAACCGGAAAGTTTCATCCATTTGCCGAATAGTCCACACCAAGTAATTCAGAGACACGTCAACTTTCCATTCCTCCTCGATATCCGCGTCCATGCCACGCATGAATATTTCAGGATCCGTGTAAAGCCAAAAACATATTCTTCGAAAGTTTGACGTCTTCGACCGTTCATTTTCATCCGCGTTCACCCTATCATTGCTTTTTATTTGGGTTAACGGGAATTCGGGATAACAAAGGTAACTGATATATCCCGAACTCTCTGTTTCGTCAATGTCATAACAATCTTGCTGAAACGACATGGCAATTGCCGTTATTGTCGCGATAAATCGTACGTTAGCCAATCGCGAGGAAATTGGCGCCGACCGTCCGCAAGACGCGCTTATCGCCGATTATTATCGCAATTTGCTCAATAACGTTCGGACTCCGTCGAATAGGCGCTGAGGTAACAGAAGTATATCTTCGTTGACGCACTCGCGCCAAGTCGACGACGAAAACGAACTTCCGGGTACATTAAGCTGCGTCGAGGAGCGTTTGCGCGTTGGAATTACTTCGCGCTACGAGAAATTATGTATTACCTAAGAAAACGATTTCCCGTTCGGACCGAGGGTCTATTTCACTATGCACGCCCGGTCGCAAATAGTGCCCGCCCGATGACGTCGGCGAGGTAAAATTCGAAAATAAATTAGCCATAAAACGGAAGCATTCGAGAAAGCGGGCGTTTCGCGGTTGTAACCCGTGCGCTTGCTCACACGCGTCGGTATATACGCGAGCGGATCGCATGACTCCGGATAATGATTGACTTTCTGCAACTGACATGCGCGCAAACTGTTCGGCGGAAAGAAAATCGACGCCGCGCCGCTGTTCGCATCGGTCGCCGGCTAAATTGGCGCCTGGCAATTTCACCTCGATCTCCTTCGCTCCAACTTTTTAGTGCGCCGCGCGCCGCCTTTCTGCGCCTTACCGTTTCGTTTTTGCGCCGCTCGATCGGACAGTTATGATCAGTAATAGACGTTGGCATCCGATCAAACGTCTGTCGGCGGGGTACGCGTATGAATACCATGATCGTATGTGAAATCTATCATGAGGTACCTACAGATATATAATACAATATACATAGAAAAAACACACAAGCACCGAAGACACCAGCACCGTCCCACGTGCTCCGGAACAGTAGCACTTGTAATTGAGATCCGTGGCAACGATGGATTTACATGAACGCGTTTCAATAACAGCCCCGTTCTGACACTCGGTCCCCTTCCGTCGGCTCTTGCCCTACGACCCCAAGCCCTGAGTCCTACACAATTTCGCAACAAGCCAATCGGCAGATGAATCCGCATCATAGGTCCCTCGACAAGTCGTTGCACGCTCGCTGACCCTTACCATGTGCACTGTGCACGCTTATAGAAAATATAGACTAGGTAGATGGTGGGCTGGGGCGTCCGAGGGGTGCTTTTCCCTGGCCCTTCTTTCTTCATCCTTCTGCATAGTCGCACGCCCCGAGATTCCCCGGGGACAGGCACCACAGAGAATCATAACACTCTCTCGTGTGTACCGGCCGCGTAGGTTGTAGGATGTAGGTGTCGTACAGTCACCAGTTCTCACATGCTCGGGCCCCTAACGAGATTGATGTCTCTGTTTCGTATCACGTTCCACTTGTGCGCCCAATTGCCAGCCCTCCCCCCCGGAAAAGGGGGATGACGCTCGTTCGTCCCATGAACGCTGATTACTCCCTGATGATCGCTTGAGAAACTTTCCGCTGCTGCGCATTACGTAGATCGTATTTGGCGATGGTGACGGGCCGGCTGGAGCCGATTATCGTCAAATTGGCCTTCTTCGCGTACACAATTATTTACATTCGTGGAAACCGGGAGAGCGCCTGTTTAATGCCGATTCTGTGGTCGTTGAAGGAATACGGTTGCTGCGTTCGATGTGTCGCAATGCGAGCAAGGCTTGACGGGTGGAAAAAGTTTTCCATTCTTGCCCGAACGTTAGAGTTTTCAGGATTTCACTCGATTGCATAATTGGAAGAACGGTATTAAGTATATCTCTGCCTTGTATCGATGCAACATTGTCGCTCCGCATTCAGCCGTTTCGCAGACGCACTCGCGCGCCGATATAATAATGGGGCCATGCTGCGGTGTACCCTCGTTCTAATCAATTATTTAGCATCACCTGCGTTATGTTAAGAGATAAATATTCTCTCTGCGTAATGCGAGACTACATCAACCGTTGAGCCCTACCAAATACAGACTATAGCCAACGACCCTATATAGTTGTGCTTTTCTGTTAATACTACACATCGGGGAACGAGTGCAGAAAAACCATTCTGATGTCGTTTACGCAAAACTTGGATTCATTCGATTGTTACGATCGTTAGAATGAATTTATTTCCTTGCCAAAAGCAACTCTCCTAAGAATATCACAGTTTCAAACGGCGCGGCTGTCGAAAAATGGATTTTCCTTCGTCGTACCTCAGCCGGAATCGGCCCATTTCACGCTATCCCGATAAAAGTCAGAGAGTTTTGAATAAACAATGTCCCCCTTTTCGAGGGTACGTACACACTTGGTTTACCGCGTCACCACGTCTCCTATCCCTTTTTTCCCATTCGTTTGTCGCCGTTCGCCGTGATCCTGCCACGCGGTCAACCTGCTCCTTGCTCCTCGTTTTCTTTCGTCTGCGGAGCACCCTCCCTCTCTTCTCTCTCTCTCTCTCTCTCTCTCTGTCTCTCTGTCTCTCTCTGTCTCTCCTCCCTTCCCCCGTGCAGGTCGTGAAAAGCCAGACATATATATACGCTCCGCACCCTCTTTCTCTCCGCCAACGTTTGATACGCTCTCCAAAGGGTAGCATGAATTATTAGAACGTCGGTGAAAACGTCTAAGTGACACGTGGACGCCTGACACCCAAATTGATCCTCGATCGGGACACACCGCATCGAACGAGTCGGTACCGCCTCGTGAAAGGGATCGTGGCTGAGAGAGTTGGATTGCGTGGATGTGTGCGCGGGGGCGGTAAAGGGTGCCACTCTAACGGTACCCACCGACCGACAGAGAGAGGGCTACGTACTTCGAAGGAGGATCTCTGAATAATTTGCCCAAACCTCATCTGAAAGTCGCGTTTTAATCTTTCCCCGCCGAGTGCTGCACAAGTAATTCGGATTGAAGCGACGATGCACTTTTCATTTGCGCACGCGTTTCCGTCGAGCCACGCTGACATTTAGGTAGTGTGCGATTGACAAGATGAAACTGCTATGTCGGGTCCACATTGGCCAGAACTGTTCGCGAACAATTTGCGCGCTGCTCGCCATTGTTCGCCAACTGAAGCAGCTTTGCATTCACATTGGATGTCGCAAAGAACCTGGCGAAAAGAAAGCAAACAGTTGCAGAGCTATTCACTCCACGATTTTATTCACTTGGAGATATGTTCTTAAGCACTAAAATTGCACACCCTGGACTCCTTGATTTATATTAATATATCAATTATAAAAAATACCTAGCGCATGAACAATACTGAAGTATGAGAATTGTTAATAATGAACGGAATCTCTTTTACGAATTTTTGTACGTCTTCCTTGAAAATCGTACAGCAAAGTAGATTGATTAATACTTCGCGAGTCGGGAGTCACAAGCCGCGAGCATTTTCCGCATCGATTGAGAGTGAAAAAACGGTGCATTCGAGGAGCTCGTGGGTATTCGACGAAAGGACGCGTATTGATCAAAGGCGCCATAAGCACGTCTCCTTTTTCCACGAAGGTATTACTTGGAGGCATTACCGGCGCTGGCCGACATTCAAGGGGTCGTACCATGTGACGACATTTTTAACGTTTACGCTGCAATATCCATTTCCCAGGTGTAACGGCCGTCGTCGGTTCCAAGTATAGGTGTTGGAAGGTGTTTATTCTTTTTTTCCTCCCCGTCCGCCTCTCCACCTTCTCTCGGCCTTCTCTCGGCCTTCTCACTCGATCCTATGCCTCTGCCTTCTTCTGCCCCTCTTCCTTCGCCGACTCTCGCCAAATCGACGTGTTCGCGGCAGCGTACACTTTGCCGCTTAGATCACGCGTACACGGTGGAACTGCGTAATAATACGTGCCCGGGCCATTAGAAAAGTGTTCGCCGGGAGAGGCAAGCGTAATGTAAAAGGCTAGTGCAAAGCAGAAATGTTACGGCTACGTGTGCGGCAAATCATTTTGTTGCCATTACCGCGGGCACCGCAATGTTTATTGCGCAAATGCGCATGAAGAACTGTGGATTACTCATAAATGAATTGACGATCGAAATGCGCTTTTGCGCAACGGCATACTTTTGCGTTTCGCACGGCTCGCCAATTCCTCGACTTCGCGTCTCGTCGAGTCGATTCACGTCGATATATCGCGGTCATCATTAATGCTTACGGTCCTTTCCATTTGTTTAGAGAACTCTGACATTTTCTACGCCTTCGGTGTTGCAGTAAAGCTGGTAATTTAATTCAGTCGATTGTATGCGAGACGATACAACAAAGTCCATCTTGACAAATTAATCGTCTCGCGCACTTTCAATGTACGTAAGACCTACATCGATTAAGAAAATTGATAAGCGCTCATTTCACCGACCCGTATGACCGCACTGCGGAATGAATAAGATGGCGGGTGAGATTGGCCAGGCGTAACGCATTAATGTGACCAGCCGTTGTAAGTATCTCTCCACGCTTTCGTCCCTGAACATAGCCTCCGAGTGTCTTTGAATTCGTCAGGTGGCGCGATATTATCGATCGGCGACGAGCAAATTCGAAATAACCGATATTCACTGCCTCCCGTAGCGATACCGTTCATGAACACATAAATAGAAGACCGCTTTAGGGATGTTTACGAGATTCGATGTAGAATAAACGGCAACCTTTTAGGTACGTCACGTATAGGGCTTCTTCAAATTATCTTAGAACGGAGTTTTGGTTATAAGGAATTTTATGATGGAACAGTAGTTGGCAACAGTGTTGCTGTAGGTAATAACAGAGACAAATGCTCTTTCGAATTGGGTAAATTAACTGAGAGCATGACAAGAGAACACGCTTTGTACATCATCGAACCGCCAAAGTACATAAAGATTCAAATCAACATCCAAATCTACACAGCTTTATAATGCCGTGTAAAATCTTGTAACGGGATCCCATTAATGGCATTTGCTGCAAAGTCAGCCATAACTTCCTTGTTAGCAACGGTCCCGATAAGTAGGTACCTCAACAATCACATTCTCTTGAAACTACTCACGTACCTATATCGGTACCTCCACCAGAGTGAGAAGTCGCATGAGAATTTGCGAAGAAAGGACACCCACCGAGACACGCACGCCGAAGCACGCACGCAAAGATGAGTTTTACAGTTGGATTCTCCGTATTTACAGACGTTGCCGCGATGCAGGGTTAAAAACGGAAGAAAAGAGACGAGTACCTATTCTATGTCTGCAGATATAATAGAACGGCACTACTTACGTAGATCTTCCCCACTTTTTATCCGCGACTTTCGATTATCCGCGAGCACGGATAGCGCGTACTTGAGTAAGTAGGTACATAAAGGGGTCGCTGTTGAAGTCGGAGGAGCAACGGCACCGCAACAGTGTGATAAAAACGGCATGAAGGCGGTAGGAGGGCACCACGAATGGCAAATGCGCGCTGATAGTACGAGAAAGTAGGTATATAGTCGGGAGTTGCCAGTGCACTGTGGCTGGGTATGCAGAAGTGAGAACCCAGACCAGCGTCGAGATGGAGACAGAGATATCCGTGGATAGTGGCAAAGGGAGGACAAGGATTGAGGGTACGAAGAGCGAGGAAGGAGGAAGAAAGGGAGCAACAACGAGCAAAGTGTATTTCCCGTAATTAAGTCTCTCCGCTTCTTCAAATGGATACGGTGCCTCCATGCGCGCGAGCTGAAAGATGGGCAAGACGGAAAGGGCGGCGGCGCGACGTGAGAGGCAGAAGAAGGGATGCGCGAGAGGCGAATGGAACTAGGGGATAGAAGAAAAAGGATCCTCGCGAGGAGGATGCGGAGGAAAAGGAAGAGAGGCAGAGAAGGCATGCAGGTTGCGGCGCATGATGCAGTGGCAGCGGAGAGAAGAGGAGAGGAGAGAAGAGAAGGACAGAGAGAAAGCAGAAGTGGCAGAGGAGGAGAGACGTCGACTAAGAGGTGGGGGCTGAAGAAGAGGAAAAAAAAGAGCGGCACGACGATCGGGCAATAAATAATACAGAAGAAAAAGCGATCGCCTGCAACATTCTGCTCAAATGTTAAATAGGTATCAATTTAGAGGGGACCAATGGGAGAGGATCGAGGCGGAGACTCGCTCGAAGGGATTGGTTAGGGGCTGAGTGGTAGGCGATGCCAGTGAGTGAGGACGCCGGCGTACTGCCGACTTCGACTGTCCCTCGTCGACGCCGATGGTGGGGACGAAACCACCTGGTCTCTCGCCTTCACGTCCTCACACCGTCTCGCCTCTCTCTCTCGAGCGGCGTTCGACCCGGATTCACATACGCCGGCTGGGTGTAGCAGGGAGGAAGTTGAGATTCGTGCGTCGCACACACCGGGGAAAAACGGCCTTTCGTCGAGGAAAACGGGGAGGAACGAGGATATCCGCGATTTTGCCCAAAAACCTGTGTCGTTGTCGTTTTCGCTTTCATCCGATCCCCGAGACCCGGTCCACGAGTCATCGGCAAAGTGCAATCGAGTATCTTGTGCAGTTCTTCATGACAGCGCCAGTGGACCAGTGGACTGATCTTACGCTCTGACACTGTGTTCGTTTCAGTCTGTACGTAGTCGGTAGAAAAGTTTACGATAAGGATTTTCGAAGGAGGTTGTGGTCGGATCTTCATGGACGTCGATGCTCGAGGTGTCGACAAAGTTCTATGCGAGATTTAGTGACGGATCGCGCGTGTTCATCAAGAGGGACGATGAGAAGTATTTCTTTGGACGCTGAATCGAAATGTAACACGAGGTACTTGCCAGAAGTTGGAGTGCAGGAAAAAAGGGAATAATGGAAGCAGGACAGAGTAATTTGATAATTTCTTACTCTTGAGTGTAATTCGTTCCTGCAAGTAAGTATTCTGCGGAGAAGAACGGTATCTACGAAGAAGAGGGTTGGAAGGAATTTTGTGCGAAGCTACGCGAGTGCGTGTGACCGGTGCTGCATCATACCTGAATGATGCCAATTTAAACGGCACTTCGTACCAAATACGCTTTTTACAGGCAAAATGGCTGCCGCGCTAAGGCGAAAAGTACACAGAATGCATATTCGCGCGAATATCTTCAATATCGGATGAGGACCTCGTATAGCGACGGCACGCCGAACGCGCTGAATCTCGTTGGAGGACCAAGAAAAGCTGCGGTGCACTGTTCGCGCAGAGTGTGGAGCAAGTGCAGGTCAAGAATCATCCCGAATATTATCCTCCTAATGTACACGCACGTAGATGACGTGAAGCGCACGGACGATGCTATCCTCGGACGCACATTTCTAACGATGACCGATCTGAACAGAAAACTTTTGCGGTCACCTGCTGCGATCGGTTCTCTCGACTAATCAACCACACACCCCAGCCCCGCTGTCCGTCTCATCTCTTCCCGTCGCCGGAAGAAGCTGCAGACCCACGCACGATGTCCTCTCACATCGACAGCGACGTCGACGTCGACGTCGACGTCGACGCGACGGAGGAGATAAACGTCGACGACTCGGACTCGCGCGGCAGCTGCACCCCGCAGAACCTGATGAGTCACGAAAATCGTCAGCTCTCTCTCGTCGACCGCGACGCCGTCGCATCGGAGTGCTCCAACTCCCCGCCGCCGAGTCAGACAAGTTCTCGAGCGCTGCAGAACGAGTCGCCGAGGAGTCATCCGTTCAGTATAAGCCGCCTGTTGGGCGAGAGTCGAGCACAGAGCACGAAGAGTCCGTCCTCGGAGGACCTGGACAGCGACAAGGAGCGCAAGTGGTCCTGGGAGGAGGGTAACAATAATAACAACCACCACAACAACAAGAACCGGCATCATCGCGGCTCGTCGGCGACGCTCGACGACGGCAGAAGATCTTGGGGTCACGAGGCGGAGGAGAAGCTGTCGGAGAAGGACGACGACGACACCGGCAGCACGCCGGAGACGCAGACGAGTGTGGGATCGGTGCACTGTACCAGCGCCGCTGATCTCCTGGCTCCGTTCCGACTCTTCCCGGCCGGCTCCGGCCTCATCTACACTGGCGGCGGAGTCATAAGGGTGCCTGCACACAGGCCGCCGGGCGCGAACGGCACCGCGCCGACCGGGGGCATCCCAGCGCAAGCCCTCATTCCGCCCTGGAGCTTGCAGGCTCTTCAGCATAGCCAGCAGCAGGCAGCGGCGGCCGGTCTACATCGCGCTAGCCTATTGGCCAACCTCGCCGCGCATCCGCTTCAGGCGCATCCGCATCTCAAGGACAGACTCGCAGGTAGGCGCGTACTCACTAACGATGTGACTCGGAACAAACGTTTCTCTGACTTTGCTACCGATTTCTGCTATACTCTTTCGATGCGGATCCTGACATTGGCCTCAGGGCCTTGCTTCTTCGGTCAGCCGCTCACAGGCAGTGTTTAGCGCGAACGTACGCGCTGCGTCGTCGCTTCGTGCACAAAATGTCATTTCTCCCCTCGCACCTTGATTGTTTTTCATGTCACAGCGCGTAGTATATTTCGTGATTCATGTAATCGCGTTATTAGCGTCTGGTTAGGTGATTCATGCTTTGATGTTGCGGAGAAATGATTTTGTCTAGGATAAAGTGCGGTTTGTCCATGGTGCCCGTCGTGATTGCAGCAGAGAGGAAGTAGAGAGGAGGGGGAGAGGAACACAGGGTGAAAGGAACAGAAGGAGAAAGAGGAAGAGGAGGGCCGGGAGAGGGACAGAGAGGCATGATAAGGAAAATGGGAAGAAGAATAATGGAATTCTTAATGGCCGTAATGGCAACCTTCGCACCTAGAGAAAGAAATGTTTTATTTAAATGCACAACCGTCGCCTTCGTACATTGCTCTCGTATCGCCGCGAAATACGAAGCTGCATTAACGCTGACAAAACCGGCTCACGGAATTTCCAGAAATCCACTATCACGGGCCATTAGTAAAAGCGTCATTGCTTTACTTTCACCAAGTGTCACGCATGTTTCATTTCGCCGACGGTCTTACTTCGATCATTTAACGTTCTGCATGTAAGATACTCAAGCCGCATCAAAATATTACCAAATATTTTTCGCTCATTTATATGCAATTATTCCTTCACTATTTACATGTGTATTCTTACGGCTTACGCAATAATAATTTTCTCATTAATACTGAACCTGCTCGTGTAAAGAGAGAATTATCTGTCATTCATAGTAGGTAATCTTTCCACATCTTCGCTGTTGCGAGAATTCATTTTCAAAGGATAATTACAAACTATCGCATTTCTTACCCCATGCTTCTATGTCGTCGCCGTAACAGAAACGTGCGTTCCGTATTTAGAATATAGCGCATTACCGTAATTATTCTCGATCGGTAGATAACGCTATCACGTACGAATCAGTTTGTCGGCATTTTGTCGATCCGCGCACTCATCGTCGGCTATCTCCCTCATAATTGACGCAATTATGGCGCTGGCAAAAGAGTGATGCCATTATTCATCGTGCAGTGTCCTTTTGAAATTTCAATTCGACAGAATCGAGTGACGAAAATAAGTGGAGCGCACACATGCGCGTGTACGTCCTTACATAGATAGGTGGCGCGAGAAGGATGGAAAGGGAAGTGAGTTCGCCCGGGCGATCGCTCATATCAATCTCTCTAATTGAGATCGTGTATATTTAGACGGTTGTGCCTAGTTGAGCGTAGGTGTCGTGGATGTCATTGCGACGACGGTGGCGCGGCGAGGCTAATCGTATATTGGCGATATTAATTATGAATCGTCCGCGAATTATTCACATGCGCCGTCGTCACGATCGTCCTCCGCGAACGAATTCCGTCCGAAGATCTATGCGCCGCCGCTATCAACGGCACTTTTAACGGTTCTTCAGTATTTCACGGAACTTCAATTTCCGCGATCTCCTCCATCATCTAACGCTTCTTTCCTCATTCTCGCCTTTTTGACGAAATTTCGGACCACTCCATGTAGCCTCTCAGGTTCATTTATAGAAAATATTTTCCTTCAATCATCTTCTTCCCGTGAATTCGGTGACGACATAAATTCTTGAAGAAAAAGAGGCTTAGTATGTTTGACTTTTTAATTGGAGTACTGAATAGTGGTAGGTCTTGTTCTGGTATAGGTTAGTATGAGAGTACGTAACAAAGTAATCACCGGAGATTGTTATAACGGGTACGCGGGTACACTCAAGACAATTTGTAGAAACCAACGTGGGCTTAGGTGAGGAGGCAAATAAACTAGATAACGCCAATTTTCACGATCGCAAAAAGGAGTCGAACGAAAACACAGCCATGGGAGGGATTATTACTCGTGACTGAGTCTATGCAAAAAAGGACGAAATAAAGCTGAAATACGGGTACGTGCAAAATACATAATTAGCGTCTGCTCGAGCGAATTCTCAATGCTGACTTTTTCGTGCAGGTAATGAAACCTGCTATTACTCGCGTGGCGTGTTTAAAATGTGTCTGTGCGTACGGAACGGTGTTACTCTTCTCCGATTACCTGGCTTCGGCGTATGCTTATTGCCACAAGAAGAGTGAGTGAGAGGGGGGAGGGGGAGAAAGAGAGCAAGAGAGAAAGAGAGAGAGAGAGAGAGAGAGAGAGACCGGCAGTGTTGGAGGCAAGCAAAGGGAAGCGGCCGTTCGAACGACCACCGTCCTAACGTAGAATGTGACTGTACTTTGATACACATTCGACTTCGGATCTTAGGGAGGCCGTTTGTTCTACTTTATAAGTGTGGAAAAAGGATTCTGATTCACATCAGTCATCAAATCTCAGAATGATAGCGTCTTTCTGCTTATAAGTGTAGAAAAACGATTCTGATTCACATCGGCGGTCTTCCAATCTCAGGACAATGATTTGTTCCAGTTTGCGAGAGCAGAAGAAAGATTCCGATTCGCATCTAGGTTTTCCTCGAAAAACCAGAAATTCGGTGAACTTTCAGGATACGACAGGAAAGGATGACCATCCGAATGATCGACAGTGTACGCGACCACCTCTTTCGAACGCTGCGAACTTATCGGATCCGGCGCGAAGTCTCCCGTTCGCGGCCATTTAAGACCTTTAATTTGGCATTAGGTTCGCAGTTAAGAGAAATCGCGACGCAGATAATTGCCGTAAAACTTGTTCTATAAAATTTCGCAAAGGCAATTCGAAGCGCGGCAAACTACCGGTTAGTCGGTGTTCTCGCACGTGGCAATTTACGTTCAGAAAAACACTCTAGCCTATTTGACATGACTGTTTCTCTAATTGTAACTCAGAAACGCTTCGACCTCGAGCCAGTAGCGTAATGCGAGGCGCGCAATTGTTAGAAGTTGGCCGCGAGTTAGGTATAGGGCGTTTTACGAAAATCGACGTCATTCCTGTATTCGCACTGTTCAAGTTCATCTCAGCTTGGGTCGCCGTCGACCCGTCTTATCGTTTCAGAAAATACTGCTACACATAGGTATCGCACGTTCCCGTCCTTGGGAAGGTATGAATTAAAAAAAATACGGTGGTCGAAAAGTTTAGAGAGAGAATTATCGCTTTGTTCTGCACACTTATAAGGTTTCGCAATGACCCAAGGCGAAACGCTGTGGACCATCAGAGTGTGCCGTGCGGAAAGTTAAAACGTGAAGTTACGCCACTGAAATGCCGACAAAATGCTTCGTCGTTAAACAGGCCATGTTCGATTCTACGAATATTTATTCATTTTACGCGAGAACAATTCAGAACGAAACATAGGAGTATCCGTTATTAGTATATTGGACCGGCCAACTAACTGCACGTAAAGACACGTAAAAAAGCCAAAGTCGATCATCTCAGAAACAAAGCGTCATATAAACAAATTTTATTTTCCAGCTTTGACTTATTATTTCATGTAGAATTCTCACCTTCCCGGTTCTAAGTATGAATTAACAGTCAATCCTGTACGGCACACGAGATATGGAAATAACATGCAACCTTATTGATGCCCTC
The DNA here is from genome assembly GCA_963942575.1 of Priocnemis perturbator. Classification (NCBI taxonomy): domain Eukaryota; kingdom Metazoa; phylum Arthropoda; class Insecta; order Hymenoptera; family Pompilidae; genus Priocnemis; species Priocnemis perturbator. The sequence goes on along the minus strand of OZ012643.1, from coordinate 14,129,905 downwards.
CAAATTATTTCCCTTGAATGAGGAAATGACATATATTGTGCAAAGTTAAGGGGATGTCCCATCGCAATCTCATTATGTATGTACCTACCTACATAGTCCACGTCCGATCGAGGGAAGCGGTTTTAAGGTTGGGTGGGCAGCGTGTTTCGTCGCTCGTTCAAATCTTAAAAGACCGTGTTTTTGAGCGTGTTAGATGTGACTACTCCCTCGGGTCGGCCGGTTCGCAGTCATAAAACGTGCAACTCGCTCCTCGCCAGCGAAGAAAGAGTTGCTTACAAGCCTTCAAGCGTATAACGTTTACAAGCACCCGTCGTTACAACAAACGAGCAAATCGAAAGTATTCACTCTCAAAAGGTCCGTAGAACTTTGCATCCTTACTGGTACGTCGATAGATTTAGTTGCGTTTGAAGTTATTACAGGGAAAGCATGCATTGATTAGTGCAGGAAATGAATTAGTCTGCAGACAGGTTAAGAATGTAGATGAAAATCTGATTCGTTATCGTGTAATGTTTCCTTGCTCTACAATGGCGTAACTTAATTACGGTTTCTGCTCTAACTGCGATTATATATGGCCCCGAGTATATAGTTTTATGCGTTAGAAATGATTGGCAAATTCCCTCTCAGCGTCATGTTATCAGAATTCTTAATTAATTGAACTAAACTGCGAGAACAGAAGAACTGATCAGGCTTAATGACGCGTGTAGTGTTTCACTATGTAGTTACATGACACATTGCTGATACAAATTTATGCAAAGAGCTAGTCTAATTAACTCCATTACTCAAGCTACACACACACACACACTGCACTTATTCAGTTTATACAAACACTTTGACAATAATTCTGCTTTCCGATGTGAAACGCCTCTAAAAAATGTAGGTACAGATACTTAAGTAGTAATTTAAAATTCTTGCTTTCTCAGAGCATTGATTATACATAAAATCCGATATATTGATGTAGCGATAATGCAACCCTAACCACCAGGTGCGTTATTATGTGTAGTTGCTCTTCTGCCGCGGTTATTTCTACGTTTGATTGTTCACTTGCTCTCACTCTGCATCGTTCCGTCGCGTCGTAGACATAAATGTCCGTAGTTTCTACCAACAGAGTCGCAACTCGTAAGCACGTTTTCACGATTACCTATTATACACATTGTTTATCGGGCACATGAGTGATCCGCGTGAATCCATGCAACTGCTCGCGCAAAATATCGTCAACAGCGGAGCGTGGTAAACGCGAACGAACGAAATCGAATGGCAGAAGAGGTAGAAACGTCACTGCGGCGCGCGAGGGACAGGAAAGGTAAGGTAAAAGAGTAAAACCGAACGGTGTGGTTTGAGATGAGCGCCGCGGGCCAAAGATAACCGGGTACCGGGAACAGAGAAAAAAGGCATCGCGTGACCGAAACCTGAAAACCAGAATCCGCTGCCGCTGCTGTTGCCGCTGCCGCTGCCGTTGCGACGGCTTCGGACCCCATACCTTCGATCATATTCTTCAACTGCACGTGTACAGGGCGTATTTGCGCGATTCGGACTCGTGTTGACTCGCGTGTGAGCACGTCACTCCTGTATCGGGTCTTTATACGCTTGTGTATCGATACCTGTGTGCGCAAGTGCCGACCCCGTGGCTGCTATACTAGTTTTCCTCCGAGTCCGATAGCTGTGGGCTGTAGGCTACAATACGATTGCCGCTCTTTTTACGCCTGAATCGCTTGTTTGGACAGTAAAGTTTGGGAATAGCGAAGGGATAGCGACGCGAGAGGAAGCACAGCATTATTGACGGTCCTCGAATGTCTTGCTGGTCCTAATTTGTAGTCGGCACCGGGGACCGCAGCATTTTTGACGCGCAAGAACGTTTATTGGGGAAACGCTGGTGTGCGGCGAAAGATTCAGTTCTTCTCACTTCAATGGGATGGATTAAGCTTTTGCTTCAAGTCTTGTGTGCGGTGCAGGAGTTTAGGGAATTATGTTTAGAAATTGATAAGAATGCCATGTAAACAGACGTGTGATTCATGGAACTGATCAAGTTGCAGCATTGTTACAGATCTGTTTCTGAATACCTTCGTAATATCGCATCGAACCAGTTGCATAATGAAGAATTTTTCGTGTCGACGAATGATAATTAGTCTTCTCCGACTGGTACCACAAGATTCTTCTTTATGACAAGTTGTAAATTCTAGCCCATTCGGTGAGCAAAAAAAAATACTATTATAGCTACCGAATCTGTGAGACGGACTTTGTTGCATGTTAAGCCTTTAGCATAGCGCCGCTTTAAGGGTACCGTTCGGATAGAAGCCTTATAATTTTCGTGCAATTAAATCGTCTAGCCTAAAGGCCGGGATTTGCTCCCGTTATAGCTACCGGTTTGAATACGATTCTTTCGGGACGGGCAATCGCTTCGCTTGTAATTGACGACTTATATTCCGAATGTTACGATAATTGTGACAGTCTGATTATACGTGGAACTCGTAAATATTTACAATGAAACCTTAATGAGTGAAACGAATTTCAATGTAAGTGGTATGATACAACGAGTGAGTCACACGAATGTAAACTGTAAATTTGTTTCTTGACATGTTCTGCTGTAATCAAAGGCGCGCCATTGCAATTGAAAGTTAGGTAGTATGGTGTTATAGTGTTCAATGTAATTGTGTTGGGACAGTATAACTTTATAGTTACAAAGCTATATTAAAATTGATGCCTCGTAGACTTACCGATAAATTCATCGTTTACAGTTCTAATCACATACATATAAACGATTTGTACTGCTAACTGTATACCTTGCAAATTTATTTAGACTTTTCTTCCCGGTACACGTATTGATGATAGACAGCCTGCGTTTATATCGGCGGATGGCTCTGCGTACACGAACGGCTCGAATTGTCACGTCTAGTCTGAATACACTCGCAAGAGCGGATTGAAAGAAATTCCGTTAGAGCTGGCGAGATAAAAGACGACAGAAGCAGCGCGACAGGCAGGACTTGAATACGCAGGATTAAGTTTCTTGCATCCGCACACCGCGAACGGCCTCGGGTCTGCAAGAGCGCACTGGCATTGACTCTGTCAGTTGAGAAAACAGTTCTCGGTATTTGCGTAATTTGTACTCGTTGCTGTTCCTCCGACTGTATCATTAGACGTTAGACACGCATTTCATTTTTTGAATTGTACTTAGCGGTAAGTGCGAGGAACCGCTTCACTTGTTTCAGCGCTTCGACTTATCGCTCTCGTCAGGAGTTCAGGGGAAAGAAGTGCGGGAGTTGAGAAATGGGAGGAATCGACGGCTGTGACGTTTACAGCGACACAGGCGACTGAACTAATATTTTCTTTATTCTCTTCGCGCAATTCCGATGTAATGAATAGCGGGAGATATTTTGTACGGTCTCGCCGGAGCGTATTACTTTCTCAGCTCCTCTTCCGCTAGAAAACTGGAGGTTTGCCATATTAATCGAGTGCACTGTGCAATTTCTTCTTGACCTCACATCAGACGTTCAATTTCCATTAAGAGCTGTTCAAACGAAATCTCTAAGAGTATTCCGAGTTGATTAACGAGAAAGGTACTTCAATTACAGCAAAACATCCAAAGAAATGACCCTGCACGATCTCACTTGGGTAATTCCTCTTCCGTTAAGACCCGGTTCAGAAGAAATCTCTAACAGCGTTCGAACTTGATTAATTTCGCGAGTCGGGGTGGTACGTGTACAGGTGCGGTCGATGTGCTCTAGAAACAATAATTATTCAAACCGGTGTTACATAGTAATTAATCCGAACGCAGATTAGTGCCGGGCAACGGCACGGGTGGGCGTTGACTGATCGAGTTAGCACTGAGTTAGGGATTTCGTTGCTCGAGGTTGGCAGCCCCAGTAAGGTCGGGTGCGCTCGTCCATCATCACCCCGCTTGGCTGTGGAATGAGCCATATACCGGTGAGCCGAGAGAGCAGAGAATTACATAATTAACGTGACTTCAGTTTAATTTTGCTGCAGACAATTAGCATGGCGAGCCATTCACCTTGGCTCAAGTCTCGGGACAATTTAGGTCGGAACAGCGATCCTCTGTACACATATGCACATTTACTCCCCTACAACGTGTAGTAGCCAGGCAGAACTACCAAGTACAGTCTTCACTTAGCGGGACTCCGAGTTGATAGATTTTGCGTCAATTCGACCGGATGATTCGTAAAGTAGCTTGAGAAATCATCAGTTCGTTCGGATGATGTAGAGGGCTATTTCTGATGGCGGCCGAAACGGACGCATTATTATTAATCGAAATGATTCGCATGGAAGCAGGGAGTGTAATATAAAAATGCGCCAGCCAGAGCAGACGGCTGCGTATTCCTGTGATAGTTATGGCCGCGTGACGAGTCAGACGATATTTCATCGTCGCCGTGTTATTCGCCGAGCGCGCCAGTATCAGTAGCCGTAGCGCGCGGTGATAGCAGTAATGGCAGTAGTAGTGGGACAGTTGTAGTGGTGGTGCGTTCGGCTGTCGCCTCGATTTATCGCTTAGCATCGCCCGATATATCTCGATACCATCGATAACTGTGAATAGACTAGCGCGCGACGGGACTGAGACGAATGAGAGGTTGGGCGAGCGGAGGATCGAGGAACGGGGGAGGGTAAACGATGGGGTGAAATGGTTGAAAAAAAAAAGGAATGTGCACGTCGCGCGTCGCGCGTCGGAGAGCAAACATCGACGGCCAATTGATCGTCCGAATACTGTACCAGCGTACAAACCTACACGTACCCGCGCGCTCACTGCCACTCTCGCCTCTCCCGTCACTGCAGGCTAAAAAAAAAAACAACAGAGCAACAAACGGTGCAAATATAGTAAAACATGCGAGAAATCGCGGCCGGACTCGCGCATTTTTGCAGAACGACAAGCGTATCCGTATCCACCGCACCCCCGCAGGGAATGGCAACGAAAATGCGTCGAGCCCGGCGAAACTTTTGGCCGGCGCGCGTAGGCGTGCTCGCAAAAATACGAGCCGCCCTCGCACGACGATACTTTAGCGACGAACGAGCGCCCGATGCCCTCCCCCCTACGCCTCGTTTCCGGCATATCATTCGCGATTTTTTGAACGTCCCCAGAGAAATCGCGGGATTTGCTGCCCGAGTCTTCACCGGTGTCAGGCCGAATTTCGCTAGACCCTGATCACGCGCCTACCCCCGCGCCAATCCCGCCGTCACCTATAGATAATCTCAAGTCGCGCATCATACCGTACCGATCGTACGCTCCGCCCGCGCCAATTCGATATCGCGGAACGATAGGCGGCTATCGGCGATGCGCTTTTATTTCTTCATACTTTCTCGCCGCTCATGTTCGCGTGAGAGTCATTTAAGGAGGAATTGGACACACATAAGAAAATCGCAGAATTTCTTGCAATTTTGAGGGATTATGTATTTTAACGTAATAAAGGAGCATACCAAATTTCAGAATTCCCTACTATATTGTTCAGAAGAAAATAATTTATTAATTTAACACGGTCTCTTATGGAGAAATCGCAATTGAAGCTCTTTTGTCATCGGATGCACCAGTTGTACAGTCAATATAAAAAATTCTGCGCTGTGTTACCGAATAATGGTAATTTTTACCGTAAAAATGATTTTAAACGGGAAGTCAATCTTTCGTAGCACCAACTACATATTAATCATCCATTTGTCCATGTTAAACATGCACTACATTATCCACATTTGTTAATATGTATGCATTTTCGCCATGTGTCATTAACTTTTGACCAGATTGTCTGTCCTATTCCTCCTTAACGAATTCTGTAATCATTCTTGCATTCGCAACCTATCATCCGACGCAAGCTCATCGGTCATCTGTTTCATATCTTACATAAGTGTTCGAAGAAAAGATACTCGGACAAAGCGTGAACTATATGTGTCGAGTATGTATGTCTTCGAAGATACGTCTGATGTATGAGAGAGTACGCATTCTTGGGCATAAAATTTGTAGTTAAGTGATGAGTAAATACGAAATGTGAAAGCGTAGGAAGGAGCTATTCGCGCATGTGAATAAAGGTGAAGTTACATACAAGCGTTGTGGTTACGATACATTCAGAATATATATGACGGCGCGCCTTGGGGTAACTTTGAATAATACAACAGATTCAGTCATATTTAAAGTGGGATGGGAACGAGTTGGGCACCGAGCGGAGCAGCATCCTTGTGATAAAATCCACTTTAGCGGCGAGCGGTTACCTTCCATGTCGTACGGGAACTTTTAATTACGAGGTAAATGTAATCCCGTTGAAAATCATCTGACGTGTGCCGAGTTCGGCTCAAAAAGACAAAGCAAGTCTTAATGTTCTCACCGCTTCTCGTGTAGGACGCGATGAAGAAATCACATCGTGGACATTATCTGACATGTGCTGTATTCGACTCAGCACCATAAAGCAACCCTGAATGCGTTGAGTCTTTTGGTGTGCATATATTACATGGTCCCATGACATTCCCTTTTATACGAACTAATAAGGATCATTAAGATTTGTTGAAATAGGTTGAAAATCATTTACTGTTTTATTGAGCTTGGTTGAAAAAGAAACAGAGCTTGTTTTAACGTTTTCATTCTTCTGTTATGTGAAATTATAACGAATACTAATAACACGTATGAAGCTTCGCGAAAAAGTGGAAATAAAGAGACGCGGCAGCTTCTGAGAACCGCTGTTGAACAGCATTCGAGAAGGATAATAGTATTGAATTTTATCGTAGGCACATGGGGGTTTGCTTAATTTTATGCGATTTTTTATCGACGCCTCGTAATCTCGATAATGTAAGCCGTTGCTGCTTCACCTCTTGACTCATCCTACTCTGAGCCGGCAGGTCGGAGGGGTGGCTTATATCAAGTTATAGAGTTTGAAAAATGATCGGTGCTCACGAGTCTTACGTCTTTTCTACGATCGAACATGTAATGTCGGGTCCACACTAGCCAGAACTGTTCACGGGCAGAACAGAATACAAACTGTTGCAGAACTGTTCGCTCGACAAAGCGACACAATTGTATAATACATAACGTAAGTACGTATTCTTTATGATTAAATTCTTCACTGCTTGCGCACCCATACGTTTCACTACGCAAGCTTATAATTACACCCTAACTTTACGCAAATATTTGGATCTCTATTTTGTCAATTGGATCGGGATCGGGTTTCTATTCACGGGAACGTTTAGATTTCATTTTCTCGGTTAAGTACTAACAAAGTAGCAGCGTTCCCATTACTGTAACAGCAGCGCAATAATCCCTGTGCTTTGCAGGCCCGTATCCGGGGCCGGGGAGACGTACGTACCTACTGCCGGTGTTCAACCACAATTCCTTGAAAGACTTTAATTATAGAAACACTATCCAATTCTATTCCGAACAAGGAGCGAAACTGTGTAATTTGGATTATTTCGCTTCGGCGTTCGACACGGGGAATGTACTCTCTGTTCTTTCCTGAGGGCACTCCGTACATCACTTCTTAACGATACGAAGTTACACGAAGTCACCTCATCAATGTGTCCCGTTACCATTGGAATTGAATCTTAAGATACATGTTTACGATATGAAACGAACGTGGGGGGAAAATTATATCAGCAGAACATATACCTATCAACATTTCTTCACATATCTGTAGAAGCTATCAGAGAGAATAGCAAACGGAAAAGAGACGAAAATGTAAGAAACATGTTTATAGGATCATTCGTTACATGATAAAAACCCATTAGACATGCGAATCCTTCTTATCTAATATAATGTAAGTACCACGTGACAACGAAGAGCGAATTGGAATTTACACGTTAACATGAACCGGTGTCATGTATTTAGACCGTAATGGGCCGCGCAACAGCGGGCACACGCAATTCTAGCAGAGCAGTAATTGACAGAATGAGAGCCGTTTTTCTATGAGCATGCGCGCGGGCGCTCGGAAATGGAAGTGCTCCTTTCACACCGCGCGCGCCAGCGCTGCATCATTATTTTCTGCAACAAATATTTCACAGCAAAGCCGGAATTGGGAGCTATGAGTAACTCCGAGTTCTATAGTAATTACGTTTATTGGCCGGGTGTAGTCGGCGGCAGGGGAGGTGCGTTGTTGAAAGGTGGAGGGAAAAAATGCAACCTGCTTGTCGAGAAAACGAACGAGGGAAGGAAGAAAAGTTTATGGCAAACGAGGAGCGACTGTGAGAAAGTACGGGAGAGGAGAGAAACGGAAGGGAAGGTAGGAGGTAAAAACGTGAAGACAGAAATACAAAGATTGGTAGAGATAGTACGAAGTAAAGAGAAAGAGAGAGCAGGGTGCGCGGAGAATGTGGCAGATATGCGCAGCGGTAAGGCGGGTAAAGGGTTGATTAGAGGGTAATTTTATAGAGCGGAATACGTTTTCCGCGAATCGGTTTAAAGCTATTCGGTTGTCTGCTATGTCGGTTCAATTATGCGGTTAGTTGCATACGTAAGTACGTACGTTGTTGCGTGTGTGCCTTTGCTTACGAGTATGTGTCGTTTTGCTACACCTAATTACTCCCCACACTCGATATAGGCATGTATGAACATAAATATTTTCCCATAGATTACAATAATATTATGCATTACTTACGCATGTTACGTATATTATGTTATCGTGGACGATGAAAGTGTATGTTAATTACTTATTCATACGAGAACTAAGTACACCGGATGATGGATCGGCAGTGTGCAGCGAACTCATCGTTTCTGCATCCGAATGATGTTTTTCATATTTTTACTCTATCGTATATAACATATGCGGATGCTCAATTAATGTTCACAAAATGTATGACATTGAATTGGCAATAATGTCGGGGAAATGGTCATGTGGAAAGATCCTTCGTCGCGGAACAAGTTTTCGAATTGTAAAGACTCGAGGAAGCAGTCTTCCTTTTCAGTGGCAAAAGACGCAAAGTTCGCTATCGTGGCCAAGGAATTTGTGCTCTGCAGAAAACAATTTACTTTGAAGGCCACAAACTCCATTACCGAGCAAAACGTGCTCGGCAAAATAATGACTTTCTCTAGCCTGCTGTCACAGCTTGGTTTACGATTGCATCACCAGATGATTCTAACCTGACTCATTCTCAGTTGCGGAGGAGGGAGGCGAGGGTACCAGCAAAGGTTATGTCTCAAGCTCAGTAGGTCACCAAAGACGAAACTACGATATCATAGAGTCCTTTTACAGTAGCGAGTTGCAAAACGGTGCAGCATCTTTCCTCCAAGGATACGATGTCGACCAACATGTTTTAATCTGTTTCTAAGATTGTCCAACGCTTACAATTGGAACAATCAGAAATGTACTCAAGTATTGATTCGGCAATGATAAGTTATACGGATTGTTAGATTCAAAGAATGAAGTAAGAATTACATAAAAAATTCTTAATATTTATTTCGAATGATTGTTACCTTATCCATTCGTCTAACAATAAGAGATTATCTACAAAAGCTGTCACAACGGCAACAGTTTTGATTCTTCCCCTCTCGCGTGAATCGACGATATTCGCTCGTCGTTATTTATGTCCTTTGTAATATCTTCTGTGGTAGACCAAAGCCTGTTGTAGCGTGTCTAACGACGGTCTAGCTGGTCTCCCCTTTCCGCACTTCATCCCCAACCAGCGTTCTTCACCGAAATTTCTTCGATGGCTAAAGTGAGCTCGGAAAAGGTCGTTATCGTACGGTTTTGCTTAAAATGCCTCGGCGACGAGTCCTTGCGGTCAAAGTCTTTACCTCACAAAATAAAACCGAAACGAAAGACCTCCCAATAGGAAATATCTACAATACAATTCTTGTTGCTGCTTGCTATTTTTCTCTTGCCCGTGGTATTATAAATTTAAAAAATAAGAATTTTTCCACATTATCGTTTGCAATCTGTAATGTTTCGAAGGTAATGTGAACGTATTATGACAGATGGGTTATTAGTTATATAATACGGAAGAGATATTACAAAAAGTACTCCGTTAATGACTAATTCATTAAATATATAACATACAGATAATGTCTTCGTTGCAAATATTCACTAGAAATATCATTACAGTCATGAGAATTATTTACTGGATTATAATTTGAACTCGAAGATATATGACCAAGTAGGTAGCAGCGCGACGTTAATAGCTTCGCCTGTAAGTCGAGTTGCTAATTTTGTCACCCTTCCGTGCATTTGTGATACACTAACCATTCCGATCCCATTAAAGTTTAAAATCCTTAAACAACGTACTAAATTGCTTCAAGAGCCTTGGTCGCAATAGAAACGACGTGAAACTTCGTCCCGACGATAAACAGTTAAAGGATACGTTCCTAGATGTCCATGAAATGTGAGACGCAGTCGAATGGGAGACGATGAAGGAAGAAGAGGCCACGTAGCAAAGCGGAAGGGGGGTGAGGTTATCGAGTAAGTGGATGGTACCTTCTCGAGATCGGAGGCTGCTTTAAAGTATAATCAGGACAGATCAACGGATCGGTCTTGAATAAAAGAGGAGTCGCAACTTGTCCCCGAGTTCGTCACTCTCACGTTACGCTCTAGGAACAAATTTCTGAGTCAAAGAAGTCAGAGACGAAGGATGGGAGGTAGAGAGAGAGAGAGAGAGTACTAACAAAGTAAGAAGAAACCGGAGCTTTATATTGAACATTTTGTAAGTGACGCAGATGTCATTGAGATAGCCGACAAAAAAATGAAGAAATAGTTGGAAGAATCTGCATGTGGTGAGGAATATTTTCAATTGTTACAGTGAATGGGAATTAGCAGAATTCGGAAAAATCGCAAAGTATCATTCGATGCATTCGATAAATAAAAGGATTTTGATGGATTTGAAGGAAAAGAAACAAAGCAGCAGACTCAATCTGCATGCCGCGAGGAATTTTCTCAACTGGCAGAACGGTAGAAAGATGGAAGAAAGGAAGGAAGGAAGGAAGGAAGCAAGGAAAGAAGCGGACGCGTAAGGGCTCGCCGCGGGGGTGGTCGTAAAAACAAGATGGCGAGCCGTCTCCGCAAAATGGCCGACATAAATAAAGCAGCGAGAAAAGAACGAGTGAGAGGGAATAAGTGCGCACGCGCGCACTCACCTGCCTCGCGGGGGCAACCGGCGAACGGGCTTTCACTGCCAAAGTTTTGTCCCTTCTGTCTGCTGGCCGTGTTCGCCTCTTGTGCCAGTCTATCGTACGGATTGCCGACGTATATTAGAAGCGGCAACGTTCTACCATGCTCAGATGATGGTCTGCGAATATGAAAGATTCAAGAGCTCCTCCCGAGAAGTGTAAAATACAAAAAATTGAGAAAGATGACATTTTCCTGCTAGCCGTTACATATGTCAAATATATCTTTATAGATAGACGTAATAAGTGGCTATAAAGATAATATGAAGAAACTGTTGGCTGGCCACCCTGTATGAAGAAAGCGTCTATGCCTACCTTGTCTGTGGTTACATCAATTAAATGAAGACCACGTTAAAGTCCATTCGAGCCATTTGGCAGCGCCGTTAATCGTGCCGATTTGTTTCGGCACCATATAGATAGCCCGAGACTTTCCTAATTCGGGGGACCCGAAATCACGACCGACTCCCGACTCCCGACAGCTTTTCGAGCTCTCCGCTTGTTCACTGCTGCGCTCGTCCGCCCATTCCGCGAAAGTAATTACCGAATGAATTATACAAGAGAAACGGCAAACGGTTGCTGCCCTGAGTATGGCACGATAATGTAACAGTGTATAACGGCCGGTACACGATTATCGTCCTAATAAGCAAGAGTGATGCAAGCGCTTCTCATAGAATAAGAATGCGAAAGAAGCTAATGGCAATTTGAAATCCGACTATGAGAGTACGGGAGAAGGTATCAGCGGACGCATATTTTCGCCGTTCATCGTTTCGAATAAAATCGTTCCACGAGAGTGCACTTGTACTTGAATTTACGTCAAATGACAGTCTAACATGAAACGAAGAAGCAAGCAGCACGAGTCACGCCTGATGCGCAAAACCATCGAGCCCTTAAAGTTGAATGAGTGCGAAGGCAGATAATGATTTGCTTGATTACGGATGGGTGGGAAAGTGTCGGGACACGGAAAATTTGAGGAGAAATTAAATTTGACGCGTAACGGCTCATTCTCTCTTAATCCCCACGCCGTTCTAGGGCGCAGTTCGCCTGAAACCGAGGTATCATCGTTAAAGGGTAAACGGCCATCAGGCGAATATTGCACCATTAAACATCCATCTTCCTAGCGATCGTGTGTCTGTTCTTTTCGATTAACTTTGCCACTATCGAACGACGTGTATGAGATCGTTCACTTCTCTTGCACGATATTCTCATTACCTACTATCGTTCAACAAACTTACCTGAAACGAAAATATGTCTGAATTAATATAAATCGGAAAATATAATTATGATTAAATGTTCAAAATCAGCGATCCTATTATTCGTCACAATCATGCTTATATTTAATACTGAGAAATATTTCTACGAAGCTAGACCATGAGATTGTCTGTCTAGCGGAATTTTTCAACAGGGTGTGGTTCGCCGGGCTTCTATGGCATTAATGGTAATTATATAATGCTACCACATAAATGGCAATAAGGGCAGTATCACGCTAAGTACGCCAGCTTGGGGTGAAGTAATTTACAGTTTACTTACGCGATATCGCCTACATTATTCAGTTACATTAATTCTCCCGCTGGCTAGAATGCTGGAAACAGCTTCTAGAAATAAGTAACGGAGCATAGAGATGAAAGTGAACAAAAAGACGAAATAATAGAAACAACATACATCGAACTGCCTTCCCCAACGGTATTATTCATCACAAAAAAAGTGAAAACTGATTATGCAGAAACAGAAAGTGGGTTTTGTATATCCGTACTTCCATGTTCTTAACTGTTCCTTCTCGACGCAAGATATGTGGGTAGTTATTAAATCAAAGCAGTATTTACTTCGCAAGCATTCTGCTATCAATGTTAATTTTGGACACGTTAATTTTGGATACTTAAAAAATACGCGAAGCCGGCATTTCGTACTATTTCAATCGAAATAAGAGAAACGACGATATTCAGATAAGTATCTACCTCATAGCGGGTATCCAGCCAATTTCACTGCATTTTTCACGCGTTCACGGCTGACTAGTCGTTGCATTTTAGTAGAAAACGCAATAAGATGGGAGGGGGAAGGGAAAATAAGGAAAGGATACCGCAATGTTACCGTACCGGTACATTTTTGTCCCCGTAATACGTGACTATAAACATTACAACCATCGGCCACTCGAATGATCGTGAGGCTTAACTATTGCGGTTTCGTGGGTTCGCGGAATTTTCTTCGCCGAAGCCATCACAGTGGATATACTTCATTCACGCTGAGGCTGAAACTGCACGCGGCCCATTTCTAAAGTAAAAACATTACGTCAATGGCTTGCCATTCTTCGCAACAATTTTGAGTTACAACAGAGTCGCGGAGAGTTTAATATTAAAAATGAGTTGTGCGAAACAAGAGGTGCCGTAGTTGATCGATCGATACGTGAATCACCGAATTGTCGATGATCGAAGGTCATAGTTCTTGTCCAGAACGTAGTAGGACGAGACATTTAATTGGTCCACATAAACGAATGCACCGATAAGGATACCGTAATGACATCTTAAACCAGTTCTCATGAAAATTTACATGTCCGGTTTCGTATGAATATCGAAGAGGCAACTTATTTTAACAATCCCGTTCGTAAGTAATAGATCGGCCACTCAACGCTATCGAGCTATTCGTCGTTTTATTAATATCCTCGATCGAAAATGTAGATGCACCTGCGGCGAAACGTCAGGATGAGAAATCATTCGACATGCGCCATTAAAAAAGCATGCGTCCTGATCACACCAGCGATCCGCACGAAAGTTTGAATTAACGATTCATCGGCGAGAAAAATAACACTCGCTCCATCGATGTAAATTGCTTTTTTCACTTCCGTTGTTCCGCTAAATTTCTCCATACTTATTTACTTATATACTTATAAGGAAGAAAGTCGATGATATTTCTCATTGTCAGATATAATAGAAAAGATTAGATTTTCATGAAAACGTACATCACAATTAGGTGTAGCCAGAAAATAATTGAGACGAAATTCGCAATACATCTTCACCGTGTCTCAATATTTGTTTTAAGAATCGCTTTAAGGGCAGAGGGTCGGTGATAATTGAAATAAATCGGGATTCGAATGAGGTCATCCTGTATACCTCACTGGTATTCCTTCTTTCTGACACAGTAGCGGGAGCGTTTCCGAGGCGGATCGGGCATCCGTACCAGAATCGAACGCCGCCGAAAAGGAAGAAGCCGAGGACGAGCTTTACAAGGCTACAAATTGCCGAGCTCGAGAAACGCTTTCACAAACAGAAGTATCTGGCGTCGGCGGAAAGGGCGGCACTTGCCAAGTCGCTTAAAATGACGGATGCGCAGGTGAAGACATGGTTTCAAAACAGACGGACAAAGTGGAGGTGAGTACACAATGTGTTTATAGTGTATTCCTTAAGTGAAACGGAGCGTTCGCGTGACAGCCATTTCATATGCATCACTGCCTACGAGTATGTACGTCGAATAGGTAGGTGCTGAGCTCATCTCATGGGAAGATGTTTGAAGACGAAAATTATTCTAAAATTTGAGTCAAACACCAAAACTACAACTACTCATAGCTACTTGCGCAAGCATTTCATACACGGCAGGTCATTTCTTCGAGCACTCTTTTCCTCACGTTCACGCACCAAACTTTTCATTGCCACCCAAAAGAGAGGTAGGTAAGAGGAATGGAAAAAACGCAAAAGGAAAAGGACGTTCGAGGAATGTTAATAGCGCGTTAGTCATATCTCGACTTTGTATATCCTCTGTGCGTCGACGCAATGGGAGTCGAATGCATGGAGTCTCTTCAAGATAAGGGAGGACGAAAACACGTCATTTAGATAAAAGGGGATCCGTTGGCAGCGCGGTTCCTCCGTATCAGGGGCGTCTTGGCGTCGCGACGAGCCCGGCGACATTTTTCGACAGTAGAATTTACCCTCTCTACTGTGCTCTTCCTCCCAGTCTCCGTCTGAGTCTCAGTCTCCGTCCCGCCTGACTCGGTCCCTCAACAACCCTGTCATCCTTCTTCTCACATCACACTCCTTTGCCTTCTAACGCTGATAGAAACGTTGAGAGAATTTCGGAAGGATCCGTCGTGCTGTGAATCTTTGACTCGACCGACTCGAACTTCTTGTTCGATGAAGCAGGAGGTGTTGGGGACTCGATCGACTTTCTTCATGTGTATTTATATAATCGTTTCTCATCTACTTCGAAGAATAGAGAAAGATATCATGATAGCGAAAGAAGCTCTTCGCTCACTAGAATATAGTCCTGTTCATTATTTTCAGTTGAACAATGTGTCAGAAGAAGAATATAGTATAATATGTAAAAGTCGGCAAAAAGTTTAAGCAAGCGTGTGATATACGTAGCACGGCGCTATAGGTACCATCAGCCTAAAACTGTCTCAAGCTTAAAACAGAACCTCTTCAAACGACAATTAAAATTCGTTCTTAAATATCCCTTGACAACAAGTACAACGTCACATTAAGGCGAGTGGATGCAATTTCGGGAAACATCATTGACGGGGACGGAAATAGCCGAACAAACGAGATCGATAAGGATAAACGATTCGCTATGGGTCAATGATCGTTGTAACGGATTGCGAGGGTTGGCTGGAGGGGAAGGCGAAGTGCCGTTGCATCGGGATCCTGTTTTCTTCTCGCCACGTCGAGAAAAACATTTATGCGACTTCTATGAACTGTTCCCAGGCCATTCCCGTTCCCATACTTACGCGGTATTGGCAAAGAGAAGCTGTACACTATTATGTGAAATGGATGTTCCAGGATTAATCAAATTATTACTAGGATGGGCTAGTTGTATATTCATTATTCTAGTTAATGTACAACTAATCGTTGTTATTATGATTCGCATAGAAGTATAGAACGTCTCAGAAAGGATATTAAAATGATGATAATAATAATAATAAAACATTATTATTACACAATATTTGTTGGATCTAGATTAAACGAAAAGAGGATAGATGTACTAAAATTAATGTTTCTCTTAAAAAAATGTTTGAAACGTTTCGAGCTTTTGCCCTTGCAATTGTATGTTCCAATTGTCATCAGTCACTAAAGATTTCAATGCTGCCGTGTCATTCGTGTTACCCATGTTCCATAAACCATATGTAGGTATTCGACGGAATGAAATGCCGTAACATGAAAGTCTTTTATTACGTAGCTATATGAAAAGCCGCCGGTTGATGGTTGATGTTGAGTTTTGAATCGACGACAGGTGACATTCGCTTCAATATACTCAGTAATGTTAGCGTCATGAGAGATACATTCATCCAGATGTTCCCATGAATTAACATTACCTTAATTTGACGTGTACATTATGCTTAATTAAGTTCCCGCATCGCATATTTGCGCTGATATTCATTATGATTTTATCGGATTATGCTTAATGGCCGTGACGTGTCGACATAGAGATTCTGTTAGGTAAACTTTGTTTTTACATCAATATTGATGAATAATTTCAGTTTCACCTTGCTTTTGTATGATCTGTTTGAATGAAAAGTCATTATTAAGAAAAGGTACGACATTTTAAAAAATGAATCGATAATAATAGAGGGTTGGGAAACAGAACGAATTTTAACTGAGAACAATGTTTCGTTGTTTCATATTATTTTCCGCAATATCCGGCTGTTACTAAACTTCTCTTTCGCTCACAAGAAAACACCGCGTTCACAACGATGAGGCGAGTTTCACTAAAATTTCCCGAGTCCATCGACATTAACGAACACTCTGAAAATCCGCGCTTATCAATTGAGAGCGTCCTTGCCGACTAGCAGCTGCGTTTAAAATAACGAAATGACTATATCCGAAGATGAGATAACGGAGGCGTCAATAATTCAGGCACCTAACAGCTTAGCGCTGTCCCGTACATAATGTAGTTTCTACCCCAGCATTGCACTCACTCACTCACTCACTCATTCGCCCCTGCTTTGACTCCAGCAGAGCAGACCCCACCCGTCATCCCTACCTCCTGTGCATTCAAAGCGTCCCCTGGTCTCCTTCGTGCGACGCTGCACCCTCACGCAGGCCATTTCCAAAGAGGATCTCCTCGCCGAATCGGTGAGCTTCTTGGCTTTTAAACTGTCAAACATTCCGATCCGCCGTTTGAGAGTCTACGTTCTACGTTCTATCTGCTCTTTTCCTATGCCCCACGCCCCACTCCTTCCTCTCCTCTCCTCTCCTCTCACACACACAGTCAGTAACGCACACGTACGCCTACATCAGCCAGCGATTCCCCTCGTTAAACATTCATCGTCTCCTGTGTAGGACCATGCCGGTAACTGGTCGAACACGATCCGCGCTGGAGAAGGATCTATATCGGGTATATCGCCGTGGCGTGTTTACCACTTTATGACTACCGACGAGAGTCCTGATGAATACGGCAGGGGGTGGAGGATTAACCCCGCATTATAGTCTACTCTCATTTATTTCGTTCTCACAGACGTAACACTCAAAATCACCCCTCCCTCTTTCTCTCCAATACAATGCCGCGCGCGATGCCAGCAATTACAAAAGCGAACAATCGCCATTTTACCAGCCGCCATTCGAGATACTTACCTGAAAAATAGTCGAACCGCCGACCTAACATTTATTGGCCACTTTAGACTTCGTTGTTATGTCGAGCGTGAGTGTCCGCCGCGCGCCGGTCGTCTGGCCTATCGCTCCGGGTCCGACTTGATTGTTTTTCCGCGAAAAATGATTCCGCGGAACGGCCAACGGCAGGAACCTAATTTCGCGCGTTTAGCCGGGCTCATTTCGTCCGGCCGGTTTTCGTTATTGCATACGGCCAGGAAATCATACGTACACGTATAACGATAAAAGTAATGTATCCCCATCCCTGGGTCTGCGGGAGAGAATATGGTTATGTCGGGACGTGGGGGCATAGAATGGGGGCGAGTGGAGGTGAGAGCGACGGTACGTGGCGAGCGAGGCGAGGCCGCTAGGCCGCCGCATCGGGGGCTGCAAAATGTAATCGGCACGGCGCCCTCAATTATTAATTGCTAACCGCGTTAATTACTTGCATGGGCGTAGGCGCACCTGTCACTGCTACAACAGCGTAGCCGCAATAGATGTACGCGCGCGATGGCCGGAGAGACCGGTCCACTAGCGGCGCCAGCGACTTTGCCCAAACTCAATTGCCCTCCGGACCAACCCCCCGGATAGATGAACTCGCGGTGTAAATCTTCTGGATCATTCATTGAAAACTTTTTCGCGCTTCATCATGCGGGTGATCATAATTCTGTGTTGACTATTGATGTAAGTAAATACGTTCGCCGACGGGATTTCGTCATGAGCATTTGTTTATTGAAGTATTCGTTTCTTCAACAAAGTCGGCTTGACGTGTCAAAACCTGTATTTAGTTGACGGATGACGTTTTGATGAAACACACGATCGCTTTCTCTGAAGACGTAGGTAAAAGGTAGTCGCTGTCGAAACGAACGGTCGATTCGCTTATATTGGTGGATGAAAATTACAGGATAAAATCTTCTGGGGCTCGGCAGTGTCTAAACAGAAGCGGTGAAAAAGGAGGACGAAGGCGATGGCCTTTGAATTGTGGGTAGATCGGGTTCGCTATATAATTCAAGAAAAGACACATCCAAACGAGCGCCACCGGTCTTTAGGAATACGCACGCAGCTCGTGGAGAAACCAGTTTTTTTTTCTTCCTCGAAGGATTATAACGATCAACGTCGGGAAACATTGAGATTGGCTCGAAAAATGATCCCCCTCCATTGCCCATATTTGTCTCGTCTCTGGTCGTAGCTCGAACGAGCAGGACCGGCTTGGTACAAAGAAAGTGATGTCATACGAATGTGAACTGATTCTTACCTGAAATTAATATCCACTGAAATCGGATCATATAATTGACATTCCATTATAGAACTCGTAAACACTTGCGGTCCTTCGAAAACCTTTAACTGCTGATTGTGAGAGTCATCTTGATTAAAAAGCTTCGTTACACTATTAATCGGAGACATATATCTGTTTTACTTCGATACAAGAGGAATAGAGTGCTCGAGAGATAGCCAAGAACTCTCATGTGGCGACCTATCGAGATGCTATCGAACCGTTTGAGAAAGGCTGATCAAAGATGGGAGCACGGTCTCACAGAGATAAACAAAGGTACAACGAAATCGTTTAATTACCGAGGTCCGGAGATTAACTCTAATGGAACGGCGATGTTCCGTGATCCGTATAGAGAAACCGCTCCCTGATTGGCCGCGTTATCCAGCCTGGCGCCTACCAGACCGAATAAGTTTTTAGTCTAATTGTTTGGCAAATGTTATCGACCCTTATTGAGGGCCACGTGACAAGCGGCTTTTTCGAGCGCAAACGACGATAAAAAGATGAGAAATACAGTTCTTTGAACGAAGCCAGCCTTAGAGAGACCTATACAAATAACGAACTGATAGTACTAGATTGAGTGTAAATTGATTGGAATTAGATTTATTCGCTACTCCGAGCACCGAAAACAGAAGGTATCAAATCTTGGTAAGAAATGTAAAAAAATTGTAGAAAAAGTGTGGATAAAAACGATGCGAGAACTGATACATAACGTAACATCTAGTTAATCGTTTTATCCGCGACCAGAAGACAAACTTGCTTCGCGCCAGTCGAGAACCGTAGGATTGACGAGTAAAAGGTGGGGAGTGCTAGAAAATGCTTTTTACAGCGTTTTCTCGGCAGCAAACCGATCGACGTTGCCAAGCCGGCCATTTTGTGGTTCCGTAATAGACTTAACGCTAGAAAACAGACACCCTCGTCCCACCCCTTATTCGAGGCAGCTCTGCGGCAACAGACGAATCGAATTAACTTTATTACGTTTGTCTTCTGTTTTCCGCCCCAACAACCACCAGTCCCTATTCAACCCCCCTTCCTAAACCCAGCCTTTCCTTCCCCCCATCTCTCGCTCCCTCTCCTTTCGTTGCCTTCCATTTCCTCCTACCTTCTGTCTCAGACCCTCCCTCTCCAACCACCTTTGGCGATGGGCCAAAATGATCTTACGCCGCGGGTATAGTTAAGAGCCACGGTTAATTTCACCTGCCATCATAGACACTCCTCTTGGATCATTTTCGCCACAAGAATTTCGATCTGGAGATCGTATAACGCAGAGACGGCGGACGATGCGTAGGTAGCTACATATATTCTTACCACGAGGCTTACATAATTGTCGCTAATAACTCCCCTATATCGACCTGGCGCTTCACATTAAATCATACATGAGAGAGATATTCTTTTTCACACTTTCTCGTTAGCCTCGTCCGGTATAATTTATTTATTCAAATTCACGGGTTGATCCCATTTTCATAATACAAAAATTGTCATGGATGTGAATGATTACAATGATTTCTATGCAAGATGAATGTGGCGTGAGATAAGAAGTAATTAAATTATAAGTGACAGTAAATATAGAGTGGCTTATTCTATTAGGACGTTGATCGAATCGAATTACGGTCATGAAGAAGAGTACTATATGAATGCAATTCAATACTCAGTTGATAATTCGCTGCAATAAGCGACGAAATCCATCGAGTTTAAGGAAATAGAAGCAAATATCATTGGTGGCGGAAATGTTATTTGCAATATCTGTAATTCTATTGATAGGATTAGAGTAAAACAGCGATAATCTGCACACTGATATCTGAAAGTTGAGGGTAGATCTAAGAGAGGGATGATCTACATCTACCCAGGCTAACTTTATCGTTCCAGGAGACAAACGGCCGAGGAGCGGGAAGCCGAGAGACAAGCCGCGAATCGACTAATGTTGAGCCTACAAGCGGAAGCTCTTGGAAAAGTGGCGTATCCCGCGACGGTTTCGAGTCATCCAGGAAGTGCGACGGTGCCGACTTTGGACAGGCAGCAGGCGCAAACGACCCTCACACATCCCGTGGGTCAGTGGGCCTCGCCTTACGGCCCGCCGCAACCTCTGACAGAGCCGATTTGCTAAACTCCACTTATAGATTCCAAGTGTTCGCATTAGCCGAGAGACACTCTTCGTGCTTGACAAGCAACTTTCCGTGACGTAAGCATCCCTTATTCCTCAACAGTATCTCGACTCGGCCGCGCCGATGCGAAATGGACCGTGCTCGTCAGAGCGGAGTATCTAATCTTTCCAAATGCGCTACTTACGTGCGAATTGTTTTCATGGATGCGAGATATTTTTATAGCGTTGGAGTCTGTTGTGCCGCAGTGTTCCTTTTTCTCTACTTTCTCGTTCAATTCAGTTGACACTGCACGATGAAAAGCGCCATCGGACGGAGTATTTCAAAGTTTAAGCCGATCTCATTCCGTATTTAGGAGGAACCATCAACAATACGTTTCATTAAATTAAGGGAATTCGCATTGTTAACGTTACCACGTCGGTAACATTCGCGCCATTTATCTGCAGTAATTGAGTGAAAGAGACACACGATTCTTACTGCCGGATAATCATGTACAGAAACGTTGTCGAATCCTTTCAAAACTTTTTCTGATATTGTTAAAGTGTGAATAATAGCAGAATAATATTTGAAGATCGTGAATAGTGCAGGACAATGCAAAGCATTGTAGTATTAACGTATGCAATGTCGAATCATTGTGTCTGCAGATGTACTGGGTGGAAAATTCCATGGAATGTTGTCTGTCGTTGGGGAAATTGCTTGTTTTCTACTTTATCACGATTTCTAACGAAGGGATGGAAAAACACGAGTACCGAATACGTGTTTGTATAAACAGTAGAAGTAATCGTGAGTACGTACTGCTGGGCTAAACGTTAAACAGGTTTTATAATATGGCACAGAACACTTAGCAACATCACTTATTTGAAATATCATATAATTTCAGTCTAATTTGTGTGAATATGAAATTTATTCATACGATCATTACAACAAACGCGTTTTAAGTATTTTTATTTTTTTTATCTTTACTTAATCGCCTGTCGCTGAGAAATAAGATTCAGGTTATTTGAAAAACAGGTTTTATTGCAATTTTATGACATAATTTGGCTTTATTGACGGATTACAGAAAAATGATGCGAGATATTGTTAAGATAAACACATATACGCTTTCAATGTTTCGAGCACGGCTCACCAGTCGTCACGCGACCCAACGCTTAAACTTTTCCGATCATTCGTTGCTAAATAATTCCCCGATTCGACAAACTATCATATTTTCCCGCAGAAGAACGAACGAGCGTCGCTAGCTGAAGGGTGACGAAAACAAAGTTGACGTGACATATCCATGTATATATTAGGTCCTCTCGTAGCTTGTAATAACGAATTCTCCTTGTAAAATACGAAGAATATTTAAGTTTCGTTTTTAGACGTCGAATCGTCTGCAATGAAATATTTTGCACGTTTTGTAAATAACGAATCCTTAACGTTCGGTCGACATTCTGTAGGATGGAATCAATAATACAATCATGAAACTTACTCCCTATGCATAAATCGCTGCTAAGGTAACTATCGCGATAGTCGCATCGAGATAAGAAAAAAAAACAGTCGACGCGTCAGCGTCATAATAGACATAGGCTTAAGCATTAAACTAAGACATTATCGTAATTTTATTAATTATATTGGACAGATGTGATGTTATGTACCTACGTGTATTGTTGTATATACAGAAATAATTGAAATGCATACGAAAGTGATTTAACCAGCGTACCACTGGCTCATTACAAACAGGGACGTATATCGAGAGAGGAAATATCTGGTATTGTACCGATATTTTTCGACTGTACCTTGGTAATCCTTACAGAAATGGAAATACAGAAATATCGGTATGTCGCTATACCGTTGCATCAGTATGTATTTACAGGCCATTTTTTTGATCTTCATCTGCGCCATAAGCATGGATTGGATCGAGCGATGCTTACTGGGGTAAGAGGACTGAGAAAGAAAAATGAATGGGAAAAATGCCGGTAATTACCCCGGTTTCGATATGGTTCAAATCGACAAAATAGCAGTATCAAAATAATAATGGCTCTATATAAACTGTCCACTTGGGATCGAGAAAAGGTTAGCAAACTTCGTTATTGTGCGTCGCCGACCAAGTTTCCGTCTATTTCTTCACCTTTTCAATTGATCGCGATCGTATCGAAGAAAATCGAGGAAGGATTGTTCTTACAGGTGGCACAGGACAATGTGCTCGTGGATATGGGGAGAAAGAAGAAGGACGTGTAGCGGATCGAAGGGAAATCGGAGAGAAAGAAAGTTTTTTGCAGTGTTCGTAATAGTCGTTATTATATAGATAACATTCCGGCGACGGCTATAATCTCTTCACTAGAAAGAAAAACCACCGCAGCCTACAGGAGAGTGTTTTTTATCCTTATGTAACGGTAGATTGCGAATCGACCATTTCAATTCAGCCGAATAGCGAATATTGGCTCAGAAAAGGCACGAAAGAAGGTTTAACGGAGTCGTGGTGCATAACTGGGAGATCGATTTTTAGGTCGCTTAAAATGATTACCAACTAATTGAGATATTTGTGACCCGGTCGGTACTCAACGGGTTTGAATTAATGTCTTCGACCTCTCACAATAGCATTTGGTCGACTATTTACACATTTCGAATTTTTAATTCGACAAGGACAGACGATAACAATTTGTTATAATCTATCTTCTAGTGTTTACAACATTATTTATTTTAATCAACTAGTCGACCCTAAATTTTCTTCTCTTTGCTAGATCCAAAAGGAAGTAATAATTTCAATAATTCAATTTTTACCCTAAATATAGTTTTAATTAGAATTTCTAAAGATATCCGAATCGTATTACGATCCTGTTTGATTGCAGAGTATATCTTCTGAACAGAATTAACTTTTCGAAGGAATGCTGGGGTTAATTAGATGAGACCTAACCGAATCCGCCTTATCTGTAAACATTTATTGTGCAGTTTAAAAAGGCAGAAAGGAAATAAATATTCATCACAGGTGCCTTATTAATACACCGACTCTTGACACTTTATCCGATCGCTATATTTTACAAGCCGATCATGATCATCAGTGACCATCGTATTAACAAAAATTACACTTCCTCGTGACTCTACATTACATCGTTACATGTTACTAGTCGGTCATGATCGACGTTTGCGGAGCATCGTTTGAAGCCGCTCTATAAGAACGTCGAACGAAAGTCACGGGACCTTTTTTCCCAATCATCCTAATCGTTCCTCTCCTCCGGAGAACGAACGATCAGCGTTTCACCTAGGAGAGCTCCCTTATACCGGATGTGGTTGCGTTTACTGTCTATAATTGTAGAGAAGACGCCACGGCGGCGGCCGTGGGTCCCCGCCCAATTATTTGGAGACAAATTTACTCGCCGAGAACGGGAACACCAACGTGCTGTTACCCAGGACACGAAAACGCATCCGTTGCGTTAGGTCCCAGAAAACGATCCTTCCAGTTCTCCGATACGGAGCATCAATCGGCATCACTTCTTCTTCTTCTTCCTCATCATGCTTTGTCCATAACTGCCTGCAGTTGCGATGGCTTTGTGTGTCGTCGAACGCTCAACGAGGTCACTATAATCATTCATACTTTTTTACTCGGTACGACTTTCTTGACATTCCATGTTCCAATTTTTCGCGCTTCATATTCGCGATTTCTTAGAAGAAAATTGAAACTCGTACTTTGTCTGGCGACGGCGGCGACCTCGTGAGAACGGTATAATTCGTCGATACATTGGTACGTAATATGATAACATGTCCTTAAGGTGTCGGTTTATATAAAGGCGAAAGAAGAGAGAATTGTCCCTGAAGTGATTACCGCCGTAAACACAGAGCCTAAAAGCCTTTTTTCGGTTTGGACACGATTGAGCCGGAGGCCCGGGTGAGCCATTTCCGGTCTCCTGTCGGCTCTTATGCTCTACCACCCGAAACTGTCTGGTGCATCGGCGCCCTGTAATCTTGTAAGACGTTAGACCTTCCTGCGGTTTTTCTAGTTTCCAACATAGACGTCGGCGACCAATTATGCGGGGAGTCCAGTGTATCGGCTGACTGTCTCGGCGCAATGGCTGCTGAGAACTTCCCTTCCATGCTGCTATCGAAAGGGAGTGACAACCGTGGAGGGCGAGTAACAATAAGAGGCGAGGAGGGCGTCTAAAAGCTGTAAATTATAAGTTATAACGTCGACTGCAAGGATTTCTCCTACGACACATACTTCTTTCCTCTTTTCTGTTGCGGCGAGACCGTTGTTTCAGGATTTAAGAAGTTTCTCATTATTCTCAAGGACCCTCAGTTCTCAGATTTTACCTGTATGCTATATGTTGTTCATGATTTCTAAACCTGCAATCGTAACGATTATTCGGGCGATATGCATTAGTTTTAGAAACACTTTTTTGCAATAATTTTCTTTTCTGCCATCTCAAGTTTCTTTTTAACTACGAAGAATTAGTAGGCGCTGGTGAAGGACATATTTGAAAGGGGAGTGGATGTTCTGCGTTAAATCATGTTACCGTCGACGTCTGTCTGAATATTCATTACTAGCATTGTACGCATATATACCCATCATATCGTACAACGTATATCGTTGCCGTACCTGTAGCAATGACATGCTTGACTAACTGCACGCAACACATATCTTACAAGCTGCTATATGCACATCTCTGCTTTTATATCGCAGCACACACGCGCCATTAAAGTAGGTACACAAATCAGTCTGCAGCGACGCGAAATTATGGAAATGATCATACGCCTATACCGTTCATGCTAGTCTTTCTCCACGCACGCATGTACAACTACAGTATACACTGATCACCGAGCTATAATACTCTCGAAATTAATCTGCCATCATGCTCAATTGACATGCGAGCCAATCTTTTGTCTCAGCGCACACGTACGCGAATACCTAAATGGGCAATTTCTATTCACGAAACTCGCAAACGCACGTAAGTATGTACATGCGTACGTGCACGTTCGCATACATAAGTGAGAGAACACGTACACGTTCTCTCCTCCGTCTCTCTTTCGTCATGTCACGCAACACGCTTTCCACACATATATCCGGCACATCGAGACACGGCGCGGGGAGGGGATCGGTCGAATTAAAAACTAATTCAATATTAGCCCCGGTTTTGCCGAGCAATACGATGTCCAACAATTATTTCCCACTGCGGTCGCACCCCCGTCAGAAGGCCACCCTTGAGCATGTGGAACGGCGAGGGAGATAACGTACATGATGCGCGAGAGGAAATGAGAAAGTGAAGGAATGAATGTAGTTCGGGAGAGCGGGATAGACGAAGCACCAAGCGCATGTCTATATACTTACGTACACAGACACACTTCCGCATTCGCACGCTTAGCGTAGTACAGTGTAGGCGTCCTTTACGCGCTGGTTTTGTATGCTCGCGTGTGCGAGCGACGTGCACATACGCAGAACGCACGCATGTTGCGCGAAACACGTTTATAAAATCATGAGCGCGCACGGTGCTGGATATTTACACGACCGACGTATAAATTTATTGTGATTGCGCTTTACGCGAACGGCGAAACCCATCTGCCGATGCTATGCGCGAGCGTGCGTTCTCTCTCTCTCTCTCTCTCTCTCTCTCTCTCTTTCTCTCTGTGACGAGGGGGGTGGAGAGACGGATAGAGAGTAGGACAGTGACAGAGCGAAAAGGGTGAGAGATTCAATTTCAGTTAAAAACAGCGGCGCACGCTTATGGAAATTGATAGTTTCGATAAAAAATAAATCCCCGCACCGCCCGCTTCTCTTCCGCTTTTCGTATTTCTTTCCTTTTGCCAGAAAACGTAATGCGTGAAATGTTTGAATTAAAACAAAAGCAATTCTTTGTTGACTGACTATGCGAGAGTCGTTTCGGCGGATTATAACTTCAGCATGCTTTCTAAAGCGTATCCTCTACTTAAACGATATTTCTTTCTTCTTCCGAAATCGGACCACTATTTATACCTATTTCGTCAGAAAGTTGCCCATTTCCGATCGTTTGCGGTTTTTAATTGACTAGGAGGGATCAACGGACCGACGGATCGTCGAATCGTACTAAAAACTTACTTTAAAAAACTTTTCTTCGGTTCAATCGAGAGAGGTCGTTTCGAACGTTGGGTAAGGTTGCTATGATTAGACCATTTAACTTTGTCGCAATCTTATTAATAAAATATTATTCATAATAATGTGAAAAATAGTGAAAACTTCAACATTTATTGTTGCCCTGGACCTATACCATTCGGTAGAAGGTAATTTGAGCTGAAAGTAGGCCACCGACTGCACGCTTAACTCACAATAGTTTTGAAGAAATGACGATTTCTTGGAGGCAAAGCAAATGTTTTTTTTTAGATATCTTATCGCTCTTGGTCTCATTTGAAAGAGCGATAGAAAAACTTCAAAAAAATCTTGTATTGTAAATAAGATTTGCACTCTAAAGTTTGTAATATTTACTCCGTGACCTGATAAATGGTTTCTAACGGTTTCTAACACAGGTTGGTACACGATTTCGGTCCAATTATAGGCGCTGGTCCAATGATCGCAACCTTACCCCACCTATAGACTGTATATTTCTTCATTTCCGGCTTACGATGAGGCTCATTACAAAACGTCTCAATTTCGCTTTACTCCAACGTTAGCGCACATTCAGTAACTTATCCTTATCCATACTTTTGGTTAATCATGCGCAGACACGCAACTATGGAACAATTTGAACAATTTTTCCACAAGATACGTAATTGCTTTCAAAAGTTCGAAGAACAAGTCTGCACTTGACATTATCATCATACAGCCCTAGTTTCCGAATCTCACAGAATACTACCAGAAAATGGTTACGCATTAAATGTACTTTTTCTAAATCCTTACCATAAAACTGATCATGTCAACACTTCTCGTATGAAATACGTATGCGCAGATAAAAGATGTACGTTCGGGTAACTTTGCCATTGCATAATGCATAGGGTGAGCTAATTAACTCTTTATTCGCGACACAACGTACACTTTTCTGGCTCGCGAAACGGCATTAAATAACGACGCGTCTCATTCACGAAATAGAAATACTCGATTCGTAAATAATAAAAACGGCAGGCAGCTGGGACGCGTCGCATTGCCGCGCCGTTCGCCGTTCGCCGGGGCGGGGCTTTGAAAATTGTATTCGTCAAACGTTTTCTCCCGCTGTTTCTCTACTTCTTTTGTCATCATGAAGCTTTGCGCTCCCTTGTCGCTGCGACAAACGACAGCCGACAGACAACACGTCGAAAAAGGCGCCTGGTGTTCTTGATGCGCGAGGCAGAACTCCATTTAGGATGATTGCTTGATTTTATGTATTTATACGGAAATGTTGTGCGCTACCCCTCCCCATTTTTCCCGCATTCATATTCTCCTCGTGTCTCTCGAATGGCTCTCAGTTTTAATCTTTCTTATTCTTGAAAGAAGATGTCGTGAGAAAGCTTTCCTAATCGTCGGGATGTTTTCGATCAAATCAAGATTTTCTTCAATGCTCCTATGATCTCTACGTGTCAGGCAACATTGTCAGTGATAACGTCAGTAATTCCCGATGGTATTAGGAAGGAAAAACAATTGGCGAGGGGCCACGTGCCGTCCACGTGCATGTGTGCGTGGCCAATGACGAAATTAGTCGGGAGGAAGTAATGCTTTATAGGAGCTCGTAGATGTTATCCTATGGTACAGTGACGACCTTTTAATATTTAATCCAACTAAACTCATCCCGCTCCGCCTGCCCTAACTGACTCGTCATTAACTGCGAAATTTTAAGTGCATTGGACATGCACAAACGTTCTGTGTGCCCTGGTGATTGCTTTACGACTCGGACGATTGTTTACAATGGCTTTAAAATCATTTGTATAATAGTGATGCTCCGTGGGGGGTGGGGTGCTATTAATTGTACGTGGATACAATTTCATGTTGCATTGCAATTCCTATTAATTTCGTCGATCGTCGATCGACAACATATCCACGGTCGAGTTATAAGAATTAATTCCTATACGGTTGAAAAAAGAATTGATAAGAAAGTGAAGAAACATTAGTCCATCGTTTGTCTCGTTCGATTAAACGCTTTGTTCTATTTCGATAGTCCTCATTTCTGATGGTCGATGTCATTAGAAAATCGAGGCATGCCCAGTTGCAATTCGAGATAAGTTCCTCGAGTACGAGGTACGGGTAATCCACGGACTCAGCGGGTGTCTCTATTCGCCAGGGTTTCACTCCATCTTCCGTTGACAGACAAAATCCCTTGCGTCAGGCATCTCGAACACGACTACGTCGATCTACCCTATCGTCCGTCTGTCCAATTAGAACAACGGAAACTTAATTAAGCATGGCTGATAGAACCGATGAAAACTGGCCGCCACGGAAAGTCCGTCGAAATGCTCGATAATTAATACGGTTTCTGACAGAAATTTCGCCATACCGATTTATTGATCTTATCGAATGAAAATTTATTTCCTCTCTTACGGTTTCTCTTCGTGTGAGTGTCGGGAGATGACAACCGACGATGAAATCCTTTTTTACTTTAGGTACTTAGGTATTGTTAGAATGGGATGAGTTATTTCAGAAAGAATTATGTAATATCAACGTATTTTATCTTACCGGATTTTTATTTTGATGCATATGTCAAAAGTACTTAACGGTCTATACAACCGTATGTCCGTTAACAAATATTCTGACACTAATCGTAATCATGTCCTAACTTACATGTTGAGAAATGAGTAGAGGGAATGGCGTACATACGACATAATATCGATAAGTAATTCAAAACCAGTAAATCAAAGCAAGCATTCATGTTCTTTCGTTCTTACGGTTAATACGATTAGAACGGTGTAATATTAGATATAATGATGGTTAGTAGTTGCCGTTAATGTCTAATGTCGCTGGTGGATGTTGAAATTGACTGGCCGCCATGTTCTTCAAGATATTTCGCCTCGGAGAATTGAACAACTCGCAGGGCAGAAGGTAGGCCTGAGAATGAAACATGAAAACATGTTGATTTTCATGTGAACATTGAGTTAAATCGTATTATAAATGATGTAAGTATGACATTGGTATTTTAATTTATATACCCTACATGCCATTGGAAGTGTTCATACAGGCGTCACCCATGTATTATGCCCTTTATAATTATAACTTCTTCTTATGTACTACGTCATATAAGCAATATGTCCTTTATTTAAATTTACCTGATCAAAGTGACTTCCCTGCAGGAGCAATTTCAGCTTCTGTAATTCGCAGTTAGTCACAATATTGTCAAATTGACCGCCCGAAGGCTTGACCGCTGAACTTATAAACTTGAATTCTGGTGACATTTCCTCGGGCACGGATGCTTCGGACCGTTTCCCATTTGTCCACCCTCGGCTGTATTGAAAAGTTTGACAAACTACCGTCGTTATTACCAGTGACAGAAGAAAGAAGATCGATACGCGGTTGTTAGCCATCTGTGAATACAAAGTGTCACGTTATGAGAATGGTCATTGAGTCGTCGATTATTATTTTTCCGTGATCGTATTACCTTTTCAGGGAAAATTCTTTACTATGTAGTTGTATGGAAATCTCAAAAACATTGCACCAAAAACATGCATTAAATAAATTGAATGCATGCGCTTGTCCATGAATGTTTGTACGTATTCACCTTATACATGTACGTACGTTCGATCACTGTCTACTCGATCGTAAATAGTGGCAATTATTCTATCGATCAATATTCACCAAGACGCTGCCTTGTCAATAACGCAAACGCTGTTAATGACGCGTGAGTAGAGCGAATATTCGGAAGAGCGCCTTTTCCCGTATCCCCGCGTGCTAATTTTAAAAGAACCCATTAACGCTACGTGCGTCCCTGGTCATTAAGATAAGAGTAAGTGCTACTAAGTGTCCCACGGATAACGGACGTGACCAGCATCTCTGTTATATAGAAGGCAATGCGAGGCAGCGATGTGTCCGTTTGAGAGCCGTTGGCGAAAGGACGAAAAGGAAGCCCACGCTCCACGCTTGCATGCGTCTATAGTATACTTACTCAAGTATTTCACCGCTTATAATCGCGACCCGAGTTCTATCGATACGTCGCCAGAATGGTTCAGTCAAATCTACGATATCGTCAAAGTCGGTCAAAGATGACAAGTAAGTGGGTAGATACTGTCGGCCATATTGAAAGACGTGCAACGAAATTTCGTGTCACGTGCTTCTTGACACTGCTTTAACGTACCGTTATTTAGCGAGAACGAGACAAGCGATTCTTGGTAGTGATTCGCTCGATTTTCTGCTTGGGTGATCCTCATCGGAGGAAGATTGCGCGCCGCACCGTGCGATCAGATTTAAATGTTCACGCTAACAGGAATCTTTCATGCACTGGCGCAATGCTTAAGACATCGCTGACGGTACTTTCATGGTAAATTATATTTATCACCTCATCTATGTTTCGCGCTCTGTTTTTCTCTGGATTTGTGTTCATTTTGCACCCACTGCATATGGGAGATGCAGTTGTCAAGAAATCAGAAATCGGTTATGACGATATTTCACGACTCATGTATTTTATAAGGCAACTATTCTTCACACCCTACGACTTTTCAGTAAGCTGCGTGCCAATTGCTGCTCATTTCAACTTCATTGATTAACGTGTCAAGAGGCACGTTTGTTTAATTTGCCGGTATAGAATAGATTTGATTAGAAAAGGAATAAGCATATATACAGAAGGTACTTGGCTGTAATTGCATAATTTAGCGCAGCTGCTTTGTTATAAACTGCATAGAACATAACACAATCTATATAATGCGAATGAAAATGTTTTCAATAAAATAAGTCTATCACTAATAAATCAGATGTCAACAAATCGATATAGAACCCACATATAAACCTAGAAATGTGAATTTAATTAAAGGCTTTAATTAAATCTCATTAATAAGATTAACTGGTATTAAATAGTATGTATAATTAAGAGTTTCCGTACTATCTTGTTTGTGTGTACGAATCAATTAAATAACCGGAAATGTTTAGCACTTATCGAACGAGGACTTTATCCTCGCAACTAATACGACACCCCTTCCTTTTCAAATATCAGCATAGCGCCATCTTTAGTATAAATTCCGCACGAAGCAATAAGCGAAATATTTCTTTCGCCGGATAATTCTTTGCACGCGCTTTGGACAATGTCAATGGCAGATTAGTACATGTCGTCTCGACGCAGTTTATTATAAAACATATTAAACAAAATCACAGTTTTCCAGTCCCAGCAAATCGTCACTTTTCTTTGACTGCTGTGCCTTTTTTGTAAGTTGAATTGTATAATATTCTATTCAGATTTGTTTGTAGTTAATATAAACAAAAGACGAAACAATTAAACCGAGAAACAAGTAATAAAATGATGCTTCTATGCGTTCCAGAGAATAAACAAGTCGTAATGATTTATCCGAAAAGTGAAGATGTCAATTCCCACCGTACACAGCAATGGGGCTCTAGCAGTCTATGACGGTAGGACAAAAATATGCAATGCATGACGGGGTCTAGGTTATACGTTGTCCATGGTCGAGAAGAAATTCGACAGTCGACAAAGTAAACAGTGATCCCGCAATTTCCGTTTACAGATGCAAGCACAGTTAGAGAGTTCCGTTCCTTCATTATCAGTGCAAACTCAATTTTGAGTGGATTAACAAGGAAATTGTATAATGCAATGAGGAAAATTCGTTTGTACCTTAAATGCTGGTAGGGTTCTGCGGCTCTCGATCAATCTGTGGTCCAAGAAGATTGAAATTCAGACGAGGACTGATACTGGTTGCCTCTCAAAACAGTCTTTATATACACCGACCGCCCCGCATTTGCTCGTAGAAAACAATGATGTTCATTTTGAAATATATGACTACGCGTAAATAGTCCACCAAGTGTGTGAAGTTGGGTAGCACAACCCGTGATTAGGATCCAATTAATATTAGACCCTATTGTAGAGAGTCTATGGAATCGGTGGTGAATTATTTTGGGGGTGTACACAACGGTATAATGAATTTCCGCTGTGAATATAGGGAAATTTGTGGGGGTTAATTGAATTTGCTAGATCAAGTATTAGTTATGCTCACGTCTTTTCTCTTTGAGTCGTGCATCTTGAATTATGGATCGGTTTTTACGCTGATATTTCCATCGACACAATTTTGTTATGTATATTCTGTATTAATACCTCGTCAGCACCTTGTAATTTTTGTTAAAAAAACAAACATGTCAAATTTTCTTACCCTTTATATGTATGAAACGGGTAAAAAAAAATGGGAGAAACGTCAAGAGAAGTGCAAAATTTGCAATGATTTAGGGGATATAGTGAAAAACAGGCGGAAAGGAATGAGAAATAGCCCGAAACTGTGGCCAAACAATGAAAGTTTTCTAATTAACTAACCCCTTTGAAGCATCAAATAAGGAACAAATTAGAACGTAAGGAGCATGTAAATTACTCAATATTTCACAGACATTTGTAGACCGAAATAGTAGGTTCAGCAAAGGTTTCCTCATTTTCTTTGCTAATATTTGTAGTTTTCTATTCATTTGTGCCCACCAACAATTACGGAATACTCCGTATTTGTAGGTTACCAGTTAATCCCTCTTCTCTATAGAGATTAACTGGAAGTAAACTACCGCGAGATATCATATACCCATCGCGAAACATTGCCACCAGTTGGTCCACTAATGATTCTACGAATTGCAGGTATGCACTGTACCATCGAAGTTTCATCATCTTCTTTTATCTTACGCTACGCATGCAGGTCCTAATTGTAAAGTTCAATACGTTTAATGGGATAAGTCGTATCATGTTGGGAATATCTTGTTGGGCTCAATACGTTTAATGGGATAAGTCGTATCATGTTGGGCTCAAAGCGTAAAGAGCATACATATGTCTCGATTTACTTGACGATTTACTTGGCGCTTCGCTATTCGAACAGACAACAGATGGCGCCGGCTGTCTAGAAAAGCGAATACGTCGCAGCGGCGGCCATTGCTGAGCGTGCGCATTGCAAGGCTACTCCGTTGCGGGCCGTGCTCGTCAGTTAGTCTCTCACGGATGCGCGATTACGGTCTTACGGCATATTTTGGCGTCATGCGAGCGCAGTGAGAATCGTCGATGATACCCCGTTCCGAGCGTTTCCGATCGTGGCGTCGACTTAACGGCGTCGACTCAACGGCGGCGGGTCGCTTCCAAACCTTCCGACTCGCACGACCTAGAGCCTCCGCGTAAGGTCGCGCTGCTGACACGTTCGGTATGTCGCAAGTGTTTTAACCGCGTGAGGAGCAGTGACGATTCGCCAGCGAGCTCCGCGATATCGTCTGCCTCCGCGTGCGATGGAGTCCATTAGAAAATGGTTCTACAGGCCTAAAGTAAGTGACCGTCCGTTTCTCTCCTCTGTCCTGTTCCTCTCTTTCACTTTGTGTCTGTCTCTCTCTCTCTCTCTCACTCTCTCATGCTCCGTTCCTTCGACTTCGTCATATGTGCACGTCGCACGAATATGTATTTACAGGTACGCGTTCGCTGGTATATGTGTGACGTTGGGCTGTGTTATGTACCACTGCGTGCATCCTATGTGCAGCCTATATATAATATATGGCGCGTGTGTGTGAGTGTGTGTATGTGTGTGTGTACGCATAATGTCTGGATGCACGTATGGACGTATCCACATTTCCGTCCTTTTCCGACTCTATCTTTCTGTCTCTTTTCATTGGCACGGTGATCGAACGCGTGCGCTTGGCTTTTTCCTCGTCCCTCTCTCGACGTACGGCCCCCTTACTACGGGCCTGCGCGCTGTTGCCACCTGTTTAGTGAAAATTTGCACATTCGAGAGTTGTGCGCCGCGGTCTTCTTTCACCCACCGTCCACAGTGAGTTCACCTGCATCCTGCGTGTCTTCTTCCTCTCTACCGCACCTACCCAGAACTCACATATGTATTCGCCTTGGCAAATGGCTGGTGGGTCCCTTCGGTCTCTTGGTGTTTACGATTGCATCTTCAATGTTGCCTTGTCACTCTTTCACAATCGCCTGGAGAACGTGCCTGTGTGTGGTATGTGCTGGACAACAGCAGGCAGGTGGAGAGATTACACACATATTCACGTATATTACGTGAAAAAGAAAGAAACGTAACTCGAATGCTTCATCAACAAAATTCGACTGGATACCTCAGCGTTTCTCTCAGTCTAATCTAATTACATGGGTGGTACTCACTTTCCATTTGGCCTACCCTGATTTCCTATCTATTTCCGTAATATTTTCATTGTCCCCGATGTTTTGTAGGTGAGCGAAAAATTATGAGTCTGGGAACAGGATGGGTTACGGCGTATGCGCGATGTGTTTTTCATATTGCATATTCGATTATCACCGATCGCTTCGGATTATAAACTGCCTTGTCACTGATTAACGCAATTATACTGTCAATGTGAAAGAAATAATTTGCAATCCTAACCTGTGGGAGTGTTCGCTAGACGCACGGTCAGTATTAGTGGAATTATTGAATTACGCGTTTTCTACTTTACAGGGTCAAGTAAGTAATACAAATATTCGTATCTGTATCTGTAACATTAAAATAAAGAGTTTTAAAAAATGTACGAAATATTTAGTTACGTATAAGGGAAACATATCTTTCGTTTCATGTTTAAATAATCGTCTCGATTTACATGACACTTTTGCAGAATCGTTGCACCGTATAAATGTAGGGTTAGTATAACATTACAAAAATAAGAATTCCATCACGCATTTTGATTATGCCAAAATGCACGTATCACACATACGCACACTGTAATCAGCAAAGTTAAGTCCGTTAAGACACTTCAACAATCTCAGCGTTTCGTGACAGAAGTACACTTGGCCGCAGTATATTCCATACTACCGAGTAAAGCTATTTAGGATACATGCTGTGATTAATTATACTTACACATCTAGCACTATTAATCATCACCGACCTCCAACAACATCATTACCATTTCGTGACAAAGTTACAATGGCTATTGTACAAGAAGACTATTCCGTTTTCAATCAACTGGACTATCTATGATCCACCATGTGTACTATGCATATTTGTACGTCACTCGAAAACTCGTTGGTGTGGCATTGTAATCACAATAACGTTAGATATTCCAGAAAGACAGACACAGAGGGAGAGAGAAAACAATTGTTTGGTATAGATGTCTTTATGGCATATAAGTGTAAATAGTCTTTGTCTTACAATAAGTATCATTCTAATCCAGCTTTAGTGCATACCAAATTTATCATTAAATTTTTAAATGACTTCTATATACATGTACAGAAGGGAATTAGAGAATCTATGATGTCAATAAGTTTGAAATAGCAAGCGTATAAAGTGTAATTGAACGGGACTCAGCAATGCTAGGATGAATCATTCTGTGAAAGGCACGATTTGCGGTGACATTACTCATTCCAAGACATTCCGTTGCCGATAGATTTGACAGCAATGTAACTATGAGGGGGGAATCATTTATGTCGCGCTGAAGAAGATGAACGTTTGGTCCCTTCGAGAGCGGACACAGGGACGAATCATTGTATTTGACGGTACAAAACACTTCCCCCGTGACATTCACGGTATTATGTCCCTGCGATCGCCTTCTCGAGGCTCGATTGTCCAGGCAAAAACAAATATGAAAGTCTGCGAATGCGTTATCTTCGCGCGCGGTTGGAACAGCGACAAATAAAAGTTCTTTATGCATGTCACACCTGACGAACACGGTGTTTCGAGCAACACACTTGGAATTTGCGACATCATCAAACAGGGCTGATTTTACATGTAAAAATAAATCAAAAGTACAAGAAAAACATGGATTATACGTTTTTCTTATCTATGCGTTCCCGCATAGTTCTTGTGTCAAAATAATAAGACGAACTTTTCTCGTACGCGAGAATTTTTTGTTCGAACGATGCCGCATCCTTAATTGATCCATCGTTGACGTTACATTTTTTCTGCGTGTCATACTTCACAAACATTGCGTCTCAAAATACATATTTGTGGTATGTGATAGGATCAAAACGAGTATGCCTTAGCTTTAGCATACGAAGTCAGGCGAAAGTGTGAAATAAACGGGTTTCACACTGAGTTTCAGGGGCAGGAGTTTTGTTTTTGATAGAAAGCAGCATGTGAGACGTGTCAATACTTGTTACGGGCAAAGAAGTTTGAGCATCGCAGAGTAAATAGAGATTCTAAATGACCATTGTTATTGTTGCACAAAAGTCTAGCACTATTAACCGTCGATTGTACTGGACGCGTGAGTTTCAGCGTACACTTGACGTCTGTCGGCTATACTCAAGACGGCAGCTTCAGTGGCTACTTGACGAGTTATCGACTATAGTCGACAGCGCCGTGTCGAAAGGCAATCAAAGCCAGTGTTCTGGAACATGTTTCCTCTCGCTCCTGTAACTAAATCCCCGTAGAGTTCTTCTGAGTCTCAAGGCAATGGAAAAGTAAACGCTGGCTCGGATTTCTGTATAAGTGAGATTTGTAACCAAATCCCAAATAAATTCTTTACGAGTATTCATTGTCTTCTCACAA
Source organism: Priocnemis perturbator (assembly GCA_963942575.1). NCBI lineage: Eukaryota > Metazoa > Arthropoda > Insecta > Hymenoptera > Pompilidae > Priocnemis > Priocnemis perturbator. Next base: position 14,092,399 of record OZ012643.1, on the reverse strand, counting down.
AAACGATCACTGTCGTCATTATCGAAAACTTTACGTTATTTTGTTGTGCCACACTTGGAGAAAACAAGTCTGTTAGACGTGTTAGCATCTCTTCTGTCACTGTTGTAACCAAATCCTCCTAGAGTTCTTTCAAGCTCGAAGGCGATGGAATACTAATCGCTGGCCTTCATTTCTATAGGAATGATACGTGTAACAGAATCCGGAATGAATTTTTTACCAGTTTTCTCATGTGGCTATCGTAGTCGATCTGGTTATTGCAGAAATAGCGTAAACTTCCAGCTACGTATTCTGATGCGTCATCGATCTACGGTAAAAGTGTTCTTCCAGTTTTTCTGTGGAAAAAAAAAACTAAATCGCAATAAACTGTTTACGAGTTTTCCTTGGAGCATTACCATAGAGCCAATTACTCCTGTCATTCCTGAAGCAATAACTTATGTTGGTAATTTTGTTTTTACATCACAGTGATACGACCAAGTTTATTATCCAAATTTGCCTTACGGCACAGGACGAATTCGCAGAGAAACCCTTCGTGAAGTTACCACTGCCAAGCAAATATATAAGTTTCTTATTTTATTGTTGCACAGAGAGACGACACAAGTCTGTTAGCCCAGTTTTTCTACGCGGACGAATCTCTGAACGCCGTCGCCTGCGAATTGGACTCCTTCGATGGTCGGCAAGAGCCGGAGAGATGTACGACGCTAGTGAATCAGTTGCGGCATTGCCAGGACAAAGTATTGACGATATGCAATCAAATCATGGACGATCTGATCCCGGAGAGCAGAGCGAATCGGGACTTCAGGGTGAAGTTTCCGGACGACGTTATGCAAGAGAACCTCGCTGGCCAACTTTGGTTTGGTGCCGAGTGCCTTGCCGCTGGCTCCTCTATTATGAACAGGGAGGCCGAAAGTTCGGCCATGAGGCCCCTCGCTAAGGCCCTCACCAAGTCACTTGAGATCGTGAGGAATCTGTTGAGAGAACACGCGTTAAAGGGTCACATGAATTTGAAGGTACGCGCACTTGTAACTTCTCACTTGTATCGCTCAGTGTGTGCGCAATCTTTCGGAGTCGTGAGAGTTTGCACGCTAGCGTGCAATTACGTCCCAGTTGGTTACTTGTTCTGTTCATTTCTTCAACTCCGTGTAACTACTCGTTTTACAAAGATATCGCTCTAAATGCAAACTTTCGTTTATCTTAGTTTGCCCCGATGATGCGTAATCGCACATGCGCGTGCATTGTTTGCTCTGTACTATAGGAGAGACTGCTGTATACGTAATTGAAGACAAATTTCGATAGTATATTTCGCAGACGCAGAATCCTTTGGAGCCGTCATTGGAGAAGCTGATCGAGTCGTTGAAGATCTTCGATCGCCTGTTTGCCGACTTCGAGCTATGCTATGTTGGCGCAATGGTGCCTGTCAAATCGACGAAGGAGTATGAACAACAGGAGCTCGTGTGCGTTTTATTCTCGGAGACGTTACAACGAGCGCTTGAGCGCGGTTTACTCAGCCAGGCAGATGTGGATAATTATGAACCGGCTCTAATGTTTACTATTCCACGGCTGGCTATTGTTTCCGGCCTCTTAGCGCCACCCGGAGGCCCCCTGTGCCTAAATTCTCCTGATACCATAAGCGAGATGTTTAGACCGTTTCGGGTGAGTCAATAAGCTCGTTTATTTGATTAGTGATTCGTCATTGATCACTTCATTTGATAATTCCATCACTATCACTGATCGTAACGTTGGCTTCAATCTAAATATAGATCATAATCCATTATCCGTCGTCAACGTTTATCTGGCTTGTAATTAAAAATTCAATAGATCTACAGTTGTCGAAATGTCTGCTGATATGTCTCACTAAAAACAAGGAATATATTAATGTACTATATTATTAAAGACTGTTTCTGCGACGATAATATTGATGAAGAAAATGACATGTTTGCCACTACTACGGCTTTCCGCATACAAGCGCATATGAGACTCACTCGTTACAGTGGCTTCTTACATAAGTCCTTGTTATCGCGTTGAAAATACATTGTTGCCAGTCCTTATTAAGAGCTTTCGTACAAGACAAATTAATCGAAAATACGCTTAGCAAGAGTAAAGCAGTTTTACATATGAACCTTTAACATTCAATCCTAATTGATATAATCGTTAATCGTTTCAGACTCTTCTTTTAAAAATAAGAGAACTCCTTTGGACACTAAACAATCGTGAGCTCTACATGCTAGAGAAGCTACTGTGTTCAAACGAGGAACCTTCTGGTCCCATTTCGCAATCGGCAAAGTCGGCGTGCCAGGACATACCTGATCTAGAAGAATTTGTCCATAATTTTTATACCGGTTATCCGAATTGTAAAGATTTTATCGTAGATTTCTATACTGTAACTAAGAACACGGGAAGCAATATGGACGAGGTTGCGAACGACGTCGTTCAGATTTTGGAGGAGGAGAACAGGAATGTTGTTGACGGTTCGATGGACAGCAGGAAGCTCGACAGAGAACGAGAGCGACATAGAAAGGAAAGAGAAAGGATGAGAGAAACGGAAGCAAACGGATGTGACAGTAATGCCGTTTGCCCCGACAGCGCGAGGTTGCGAAGAGAAAAAGACGAGAATGCGTGCGATCAGGCACAACCGTGCAGAATCGCAGAGTGCAATACGTTCCAGAGGTGCGAGGAGTTTCCATACGAGCAGGCACTTCGTTCTAGAGAGAATATGCCGTCAGGCAGTGATAGTTGTAGCAGTAGCGCGAGTTCGAATTCTCTCGAGGTCCAAAGTACCGCGAGGGCAAACTGTACCACTGAGAACAGTATTTCCAATAATATAGAGAGTATGAACGATAACACTCAGAACGAAGACGAATATATGACTTCCGATATCTCGCAGATACTTGGAAATTCTGAGAACATCGATATACCGCAAACGCAATACCTGCTCAATCAGGTGTCGCATGAAAATAATGTCACGGGCGAGACTGTACACATTCAGAACTCTCTGCCAGATTTAGACTCGAAGAAGCTCATTTCGGAGGCGAATAAGACCTTGTCGAATCTGCTGTTGGAAAGCGAGTGCACGAACGAAGTGTCGGAGCAAACGGATTCTGGAATATGCACAGTGATATCGTCCGAGAACACGAGCCTTTACGATAAGAGTCCGGAGGAGAAGAAAACGTTCGCTAACGAGATGCCAACGGACGAACAACAATTATTGGATGAGGAGGACATGCAAGAGAACACGAGTTACTCTTGTTCAAATCTCAATTCACCTAAGAGAAAAAACTCCACCATCTCCGAGAACTCGTGCGTGTGTAGTATGAAAAACGTAAAGACGATCACATCTTTGGAGCATACCGTCGATGCGTCGGATTTACATTCTGCCAGTGTGGAGGCGGGAAAAAACATTCCAAGGATAACATCAAACTTTGACGGTACCAATGAGGAGTTCGTAGGGGTCGCTTATGGTAACGGAAATGTTTCGGTATGCGATTCGAATCAGTCGGGTTTCCAAATCAATTATTCCGAGAATTGGGAGAATCTCAATCTGAACATCGACGCGTCGACGTCGGGCAAGGAATTCTGGAACGACTTAAAATGCGAAAACTGTCCCTCGACGTCTCAGAACATAGACAAGATTTGCAATAAAATAGAGAAGTACACGATGGACAAGATAGCGGTTAAGGAGACGAGAGAGGAGAAACAGAGACGGCGGCATCAACGTAAACATGACAGAAACGGTTGGCAGATGAACCACGCCAGGGACGATGCTGTTTCATTGAGCATTTCCGGCGTCCTCTCGGCCACCAGCACGGAAAGCTCGAGATCGAACTCGATCGATCGTTTGAATCCGATGTTATCCAATTTCAGCGTCAGTTTGCATTTGAATCAGAACACGAGGCAAATGCCAAACTTCGGGAGTCATAGTCCTCATGCTAGTCCGAGACTTCATCATTTTGAATCTCGCGGCACTCCGACTCAGAGAAATACCACCTGGACGGCGAGATGGAACAGTAATCTGTCTCCGCAGAATAGAAAGTTGCTGGATCATAGGCGATCTAGATCGGAACTAATTGCGAGAATGACGAAGAGGGAGGTTGAGTTGAGAGAGAAGTACGACCGAATTAAGAGCCGATTAAAGCAGACAAAGAGGAAGTTAGGTAATAGGAGTCCGAGTGACCTGTTGAACGATGGATTGGGACCTAGAACGGATAAGAGTGGTCTGGTGACTGACATGGTTTCACCGGTTTCGGAAGCAGAGGGTTGTTGCGGACCTCAGCAGCAGTTCCGGGATGATCCACTGCTCCAGAGACACCAGGTTCGGGCGGTGCGATTGATCAATGCATCTGCTGTTTCTGGCGCACAATCTTTTACACCGGACCACGCCTTGACGCATAAGTCTGAATTAGGCTCCAGCTCCAGCTGTTCGAGCTGTTGCGACTCTAGTTCAGATACCAGTGAGTTTCAGAGTGACTGTCAGGATGACGAAGAGATAGCGTTGGCGATGCAGGCTGCGGAAATTGCAAATAGGAATCAAATTCGTGCGAAATTTCGGTAAGACTTATGTAATGTATACAAGTTACGTTATGGAAAAGAAGCGTGCGATATTATCGGTGAAACGGTGCAGCAGGCAACAAAAAGCGTCGCATAATGATGTTAATCGTAAGAAATTCGTAAAAAATAGATATGAAATTAGGAAAGGTTCTCGCTGAAGATAATCAGTTTAATGAATGCATATATTCTGTTGATTTTTCAGATCATCGGAAGACCTTGTTCATCGACTATTTGTATGTATAGCCGGCGTCGCTGACCAGTTGCAAACGAACTTTGCTTCCGACCTGAGGAATATTTTAAAGTGTGTGTTTCTTATGAACAGTAGTCAGACTGTTGAGGATTCAAGCGCCAAAGATGAAAATTTGATATCGACGGCGACTCAGTCACCGAATGTGTTAAGCGATACAATAGGCACAACTAGCAATCACGATCGGCAAGATTCGTTACAGGAGTACGAAGATGACTCGGAAGAGATCATACCAACGAACGAACGAAGTAAGTGACAACGAACCTGACACAAATATTTTACTAAAATAATTACTCTTGAAACCATTAACTGCGTATTTTCCGGCAGAACGTATAATCGAATCTGTCTAAAATTTTCTTTTCGTATAAGAGTTGATCAGGGAAAATTGTTACGTCTTTACATTAACAATAGAAAATATTCAGTTTATGATTGTTGTTCTTCACACAACTATATCACGCGCGATGATTTCTTATTGTTAGATCTTTTCTAAGCTGTAATCTTCGTTTTTTCCACAGCTTCGCCAGTAACGGAACGCGGTGAGGAATGCGTTGAGCGTGCGCCCGCATGGGTGCCTGACAACGACGCGCCAAGGTGTATGGCCTGCCAGGCAGGATTCACCGTAGTGCGTCGTAGACATCACTGTAGAAACTGTGGTAAGGTTTTTTGTGGTCGTTGTAGCAGCAACAACGTTCCCTTGCCGCGTTACGGTCACACGAAGCCCGTGAGGGTGTGCAATAGGTGTTTCCTATATCAAGTGACACCGTTCACTGTTTCACAAGTCACTTCCACAAGCTGAATATTTTCACGATCAGCTTGGAATTGATTTCTTTTAATCTTCATTCGCTTGTCCTGGTCCTGCCCGATCTACAGAATAAAACGGAAGCGTCGCGTGATTAAAATCGTTCATTTCTATCGGAACGATGATAACGTATAATGTTTCTTCTGTACGGAATTATGTAAAAGGATAACGCGTACGTATATCTTGAGTATGCTGGGTGGTTGAGCGACGTTATGCCGTATCCTGATTTCGATAATGGCACAACGATCGAGAGCACACTTCTCTTTGCGGCACGTAAGTCGCGTTTGAGAGTAAAATGAGAAAGTAGCTTAATCATGTCAGACTGTTCTTCGTGCTGTTTGTATACTTACACGCTCTTAAAATTGTGATTAGATTATATCTGCGCCGGTCGGTCATATTTTTACATATTGTAATTAGGTGTTTTTTAAATATGCGTAATTTCTAGTTTCCAGAGAGCTGCGAGGTAACATTATTTCTCTATACTCTTTACCTCTCTAACTGATGATCGAGCAATTTTGTTGAATTTTATTATGTTTTACTTATTTTCTTGTTCCTTTTGACTCATTCGAAGCGACACACTGTTCGAGCGAAACAGTTAATCAGGACGTCATTTGTACTTGTAGGGATTCTTTTGTTCGCGGTGATCGTTCGGATCGATTATTTACAAATTATTTTGTAGCGATTACAATATATATGATAAACTGATCAAAGTGCAAACATGTAAATAAAGGAATCTAGACGTAAACCTACGCATACAGTAATTGGAAAAATTGATTATAGTCGGAACTGTGTGTCAGGAGAACGGAATTATTCAATAAAGAAAATACAAAACGGTTTTTTTTAAATATGTTTTCTCTTAAAAATATCATCAGCTTTTTGTTTCTTCAAACGTCTATCGTTTTACACCGTCGTTGCCTGTGTTTATTTGATATTGTTCACGTTATATGTTATACTGTCCTCTGGCACAAGAATAAAAACGAGAAAAAAGTAGGTTGCGTACTACTTACTATTTCATTTTGTTATCTATCGCATCATACCGATTGTTCTTACGATTTAATTACCATTTACGCGTATTTTATCGTTATCAGATTAAGCGATAAGTGTACATAGTGCAAAGTGCTAGACCGATATTGTAACGTTATTGGAGATAGAGTGAACAAACAAAAAAAGGAAATAAATTCTGGACTTTATTCTCTAGCACACATTAGACCGACGGTATTATTAAACGTTGATATACTAACTGCCTGCTCCGGTTATCCCGTAATCCGAAGAAAATCATTGAATCGAGAATGCGTACGCGCCGACAAACCAGTCGCTGAGTTTTTGTGCCAAACTTACGTGACAATAAGTTTCACCTAATTCCTTTGCTTTCTCACGGCAACGCTTACAAATTCGGTTTCATGGCGAAAATCATACAGACGCGTTCGGTAAATATGCCTCCCAGTGTTTGAGACGATTTTTTAACTGGACGAGTTAACTGTATAGTTTCGGAGTACTATTTTTTTGTTTCATGGAAACCTATAGAAAGTCGAATTTTTGTAGAGACAGCATACACAGTACGTGTGCATTCCAATTTAAAAGACTGCTCGAATTGACAACAACTTATATACTGACGAATAAATTGAATTAGCAACTTAAACTTCGTTCAATGACGAGAACAAAATGACATAACTAGAAAATTGGCTACTATTCGTGCTTTTTGTTAGAAGAATTTGAAAAGTGATGTCTTCTCAGCTGTAAGTTATTTTCATTATTCTCTTAGTGTAAACTGAACTTGATTCTGAACATAAAAATGTTACAGATGTTACAAGTCATAAAATAATATTGATTTAATTGTGCAATTAACAATGTATAGAAAAAGTGTATAAGATGTAAAAGCTGTGTCCTATGAATGATAAGAGGTGTGACACATTCATATTCTCCGTTCGACGCATGCTTCTTTCCACTGAAGAAAGGAATATTCCTCTCCTATACGACAATATACACTATCCACTACGAGCCTTCATTTATCTGTTCCAGTTTGATTAGAAAAATAATCTTGGATGGTGTTTTGAAACGTCAGACGGGGGTCACGGGAACCGATCAGTGTCGATATTAATGCACGCGTACTATGATGAACGGTGGTCAATTCGAATTATTCTTCACCTACCTACTTTATGCTAGAACTCAGTTCTTTGTGTAACTTATGCCCCAGTATCTTTCAAACGCTTCAAGTTCAGCGATACATTGTTCTTCATTGTCAATGAATGACGATAGCATCGCGTTGGTGGTACATATGAATATACTTATTCCAGCGGTGATGGGCAACGCATTTGCCGATTATGGGTATCTTATTTTCAACTTTACTGACTAGCCAGGGCAAAGCGTTAAACATTGTTAAGCCAACCAGGATCGATCAGTGATATGATTTTTTGTCACGTCACTAATACTTTGCACTTCCATGTCCACGATCACAACGTCAGTCGTCGTTTTTAACGATACATGACTTTCTGCAAAATTCTGCAACCTTCGTATCCTGATGCCATTTTATCTTCTCGTACCTCTAACTCGGGCCACTGAGAGGGGACGCAGAGGAGCAAATAGTTATTAAAAGTTGCCAATCACCGCTCGTACGTGTGTCTTCTCGGCGAAAATGCGCCAATAGCATTGTATGCCTCATGCAACAAAAACATAATGTCCAACCACAAAACCCACAATTCCGCCGGGGTGTATTTTTCGGGTATGACATTAGCGGCTCGAACGATCATTAAAAAGAGTTTATTACTAATTCTAACTGATAAACGTAGCGTATTATGTCAAGACGTACATCGATAAAGACTTGTAATCCTTCGCCAGCGTTCGGACGTTGCGTTGAAGTGCGTTTTGCTCACTTCATGTATTTTAAAAGTTACACGTTTGCATGCACGCGAATAACGGAATGTATCCAATGCGTGTAGAATGATAAAGATTCGGAGGGAAGGAACCACTAGACAGAATGGGCAATAGAGAGCAAAGTATCGAATGAGTGTGTGAGTACGTGGGCGGTGTATGTGTATGAGCGTGCGAGAAAACGGTAATCGAGCGATAGGAAGAGTTGCGAGAAAGAAGGGAAAGGAGAGGGACGAGAGTAAGTAATAGAAGTTTGTTTAAATCAAGAGATATACATCGATTATAGGCGTGTATATTTAAGAAGAGAAGGCTTAGAAGAAGAGTATTTTTTACATATAATCGATGCCTTGCTAGCATATCGTGCTTTCGAAAAAAAAAAACACTCTCATGTGAAATACAATTGGAAACCACGTTATAAATGCCGCTGACGTATAGCATTTGTGGTTAGTATATGTACTGGAGGGAAAAGACGCATACGTGTCTCTATGTGGTAATTGGGAAAAATGCGCTGTGCCTAATGTCTGTGCAGCTTACCCTTTGAATTATATTGCGATACGAAAGGAAAATGCAGACACTGCACACAGAACAAACGCACGCACACGCTAGAAACGTGAGAATGTGCTGCGATGAAGGAGAATTGGACATGACGAACGTGATCTGCCAATTAGTTAAGAAAAACTTCGATTAGACGGAGAGCGAAGAGTACCTCAGAATTATTTTTATATTATTTGCCCAAGTGTATATGTATACGTATGTTCGATGATGTCTCGTACCTGCATCGCCCCCCTTTCTTCATCAAACTTTTCCGTAGAGTATCACACGCAATGTCGTTAAACCTGTCCGAGACCGATGACTCGCCATAGGCATTAGGGCGTCAGGTCATGAAATGGATAAAATCATTGCCGATCTCGAGACAAGGTCGCGGTTTCAAACGGTTCGATAATCGCCGAATTCGAAGTTCATGTACTGCCGGCAAATGTGTTGCTTCAAACACATTTGCCGTCTTTTCCCCTTGCTTTCGAAACTGTACAAGATCTTAAGGGAAAGGGTCGCGATGTAAACGCGATTACTCCAGACAGATTGCAGGTAACGAATATTGTGTATGTTATAAAAAACAAAAGATGAATATTCGTACAATTGGAATGTGAATAAGGTATTGCCGATTATTGGAATATGCTCTGGTTTCGGTTATGAACACATAAAGACATTGTAAATAAAGTTTGTTATTCAAGGTGTTTAAGATGAGTTGTTAATCAATTTCGATGACCCTTACCGATATATCTGTATGTTCGGATTAATGTTAGAATGGTGTATAATTATGAGTTTCACCTGTAGTTCCTACTACTTGACCTGATTTTATCAGTTCATCCTTAATGACTTTGCATTTTCGGAACAATGCTCCGGAGAAGCATTAATCTTAATGTGAACAGGAATTCGACGTTTCCAGCGTTGTCATGGGAACTAGTCAAGGGGAGAAATCAACATTTCCTCACTGAAGGAACGTTTTCTTTCTGCATAGCTTTCCAGTACTGCGTACTATTCACTTCCATTCCATAACACCCGTGTGTTACTCGATTTTACAGTAGTAAAAAATAGTTATTGTAACGCCGAATTGCAAATGAACCATATCATTTGTCTGCTCCTACGGAAAAGGCGTAATTAGAAGCTTTACTAAACTAGAATATGCAATATTAAGTAAATATAAGTTTATACGTAAATCGATACATATCAGTATCTAATAATAATAGTAATTTCGGAATTAGAGCAATATTTAAAAACAGAATTTAGAATTCGGTGACACAGGAGTTCCCTTGGACTCATTGTTAGTTCGAAAGTTTTGAATTTTCTCACGGTTTTGGGTTCCTAAAATCAAACTTCAACAATGATGGAAATGGAGATGAACGTCGATCTGGGCGAGGTAAGTGAATTCTAAATTATATAGCTATACGTTTGATGTATATTAGTGTAAAATTATTATCTTCTCGAAAGGCTAGTACAATCACAATCGAAAATTACATTGAAAATGTTATGAGCTGTTTTGATTGCACAGTTTAAAAGATTCCAAATGAAGCACACAAATATTAAAGTTTTGTTTCTTTTAATATTCACACAGTTTTTTAACTCATATATTCTAACGATAAGTCTTAATATCTTACAATTTACGTATTTCCCGGGTTTTTTATGTATATGCTTAATGAATGTGGTTCATAGAAAAGTACAAATTCTATTTCAGTGATATAGAGTATTACATGTCCTACTTTACATTTATACGTCATTAATCTTTCAAAAAGTGTATTGTCAATAGTAGGAAACCTTAGACACATTGTTATAAACACATTTAATAAAACTAACTTAGTATTTCAGTTGTACATCACACCTTCAAATTCACGATGACACTTGAAGTCTGACGATATATCTCCGTCAAAGTTTCTTTTTCCAACCTGTCAAAGTACAAAACACAAATAACATTTTTTGGTGCATTTTGTATGTCTCATAACTTTTTTCAACGTACGTGGTCGTAAAAATGGAAGAGGAGGAAGCGAAGAAGGAGTCGAGCCGGAAGACTTTAACCATCAATACTAATGTTATTACAATTCCGTTATCTTACTCACTTTAACCTAATCGTTCAATCATCAATTATCAGTTGACAATGGCATTTAACGTTAAGTCTAGCTCTCTATTCGTGATTCCATGAATACTTTACATTTTTTACGACTACATTTACTGATAGCAGCGTTCTTAAATATTGCCTTTAAATCTCAATTCGTAAGGATGCAGACATAGGCAGATGCGTATAGGCATTATTACAGATTGTTAACAAATATTATGTTGAAGCCTCGTAAGCATTATATTGGGTGAGTGAAACTAACTTTCTAGAATGGGAGTGACAGCAGCCAAGAGTCTTCGGCGAGAAGCTCGGCAAGCAGTACTTTCTGCAATTTAGAAACGGATTACGCGAAAGTAAGTACACGGAGTGAAAAGTTCGTATAATATTCTCCCCAAATGTAAACAGACGTATTCGGAATTATTGTACACGTAGCGACGTAAAACGACCATAACTTCCTGCTATACGATATTTTTCATACGTATCATGATTCAATCTACTTTATAAAGGACGCTATTAACGATGATTAAAGTTATTTTTGCAATCGGTTTAATTGCAGGCGAATCTCGCTGAAAGAGAGTAAAATAACGTAGTTCGTGTTAATATCGTAATGGAAATATTTAAAATTCTAATTGTTTCGATTATGCCGTATTGAGTTGAGTGATGCCGTTTGCAGATGATCGAGGAAATGAAAAGCAACGAAGCGTTGGCACACTTTCAGGATGAGTATAAAAGACTTTACGAATGTTTATATAAAACGCATGCGTTAGAGAAAGCAACGTCCGAGAAATGTACTCTGTTGAAGGTACACACGTCTTTATATACCAGAACATATCATTCTGCGTACATGCTTATATGTATTAATAGAATTGGCTACAAAGAAATTTACGAGTTGTAGGAAGAAATTGTGAACAGTGCGCAAAAGATTCATAGCTTGACGAATACAGTGGAAGAAGATGCCGACGAGATCGCGAAATTAAAACAAGAAGTCGACAATGCAATGAAACTGGCAGACGCTGCTCATACGAGAGAACAAAAAGCACAGGAAGTTATTGAGAATCTGAGAGTGAACCTGGGAAAGCTTAATCAAGAAATCATATACAAGAACAAGCAATTGGCTGCTCAGGAAGAGTAAGTTCATCTGTCGAGTCCTCAAAAGACGCGACATGAAATTGGTGCGGAAAGTGCGGTTCGCCGTGGCTGAAAGTGTATCCGTGCACGATACGAAATTCCTTTCAATTCTCTGCAATCAGATCGGCCATGTCGAAGCAGCAGGAGGGTTTATTGCGGGAAAAGGAGAAACTCTTGAGCGAAATGGATACTATAAAGCAGCGACTGAAAAATATGTCGACGTATACCGAGGAGCTGGAGAAAAAGAACAACACGGTTGAGCGTAAAATAACCGAGATGCAGGAAACTCTCGACATGCAGCTGAACGAGATTTCAAAGGAGAAGAGAGCGCGTGACAGGGCCGAAGCCGATGTACAACAACTGCAAGAGGAGCTCGCTACAAAGGGAAACGATCTGCAGGTAAAGCGTGCGCGCGCGGCAGGATCTTCTGTGCCGCAAATACAGTCTATTTTCATCGTTTCATATACCACCCTTCGCGCGCATTGCACTCTTTTCTTTCACGGACTCCTCTTCATCCCTTATTTTATACACATCCTGCGCTATCCGAAAGAGATTTAATTAAACTTCTTCTTCATCCTCTTTTCTCATTTTCTTACATGGATCAAACTTTTATGCAACTTACGTTACGTGCGCTTTTTTTCATATCAGAGAATAAGCTTTCTTAATGTACCAAAGTGTACGGTTGATTTAGGTAAAGAGAAATTGTGAGTAAAGGGTTCTTCTTCTCACCATAATCATCACCTTCCTGGCAGAGTTTTTCCTTCGTAGACATAATTCGTCGGACGATTAAAAGAGATGAAAATCGTGGTGTGACGATGAAACGGCTACTGCGTTACCTCGCGCACACCTAAAAATTTTCATTGCAACGACGTGTAACGAGCAATATTCTTCAACTTTGTAACTTCTTTGCAGGCGGCGAATGCCTCCATCAAAGCAGCTACGACCAACGCTGCGAAACTTCAGGCCGCCTTGAAAGAAGAGAAGAATGCTTCGGAGAGAATGCAGAAAGAGATAAATAAGCTGATGATAAAGAGAATGAATCTCCAGACAGACCTGGATACCGCCAATGGACAGATAGAGGGCTTCGAAAAGGAAATGACGGAAAAGGATAAGATGTTGAAGGTGGTTAAAGACGAACTTCTTAGGTAACGCCTGGAAGAAATGAAGTACTGGAAAGAATGGGAAAGAGGAGCTCCTCAGTTCTAGATCAAGCCAGTATTTCAAGGAATTGATTTAGTTTCGCCAATAAAAAACGTTTTTAACTTCCCCGCTTCCTTTTATTTAAGGCTATTTATGTCGTTCACTCGTTCGGGCGTCGAGAAGTTTAAATCGCAAATTGAGAGTTGTCTCTCAATTTTGGGACTACTAAATGCTCTTCAATTCCATTCTCCTTTTTATATTCATTTAATTACTGTGCAGTGTACGCTAATGATCATATTTTATAAATTTGCCCGACATTACTCATTGTCGGATCATTACTAAAATCGTCATTCTTCTACAGAGGCAAAGATGATTATGGAAAACTAAAAATCGAGAAGGAATCCGTTGAGAAGAGACTTCTAAAAGTGGAGATCGAGCGAACGCGACTCGATTTCGAGTTACACCAAGCCCTGCTTAACTTGAAGAATTCCGAGTCTGAGGTTATGTCCCTCCGTAAAGAACAATTCGATGAGAAACAGCATGCGGATGGGTTGAGGCGTGAGATAAATATACTGGCTCGCAACAAAGCAACGTTGAAAGACACTGTGAAAAGAATCAGTCACGAGAACACGGTGCTAACTCAAGCCAAAAAGAAGTTGGAGTACGAAGTTGACAATTCGCTTCAAATTAGCATCGACTTCAAGAAACAGCTGGAAACCGTCGAGAAGGAGAGGGACAAGTACAACTCGGAAGCTCAGCAATTGTTGCAGCAGGTAACTTTGAAGTACTGCACACTCACTCTCCATTTTTGACGGACACCTTTACCGTTTGTGCTGAACGCGCTTCCCAGACAATTTATTTCTTTTTATAATATTTATGTTGTAGATAGCATATGTATTATGTAACGAAAATTTCGACCGGTACATTACGCCATAATCTCTAACCTTTGCTTCCACGGCCACCCCTAAACGATCTAGAACGTGAAAAAAACTATCGCTTAATGTCACTAGCAATTTGAAATTTTGCAAAACGTAAGTGAATTCCACTGTAACAAGACTTTACGGCGTCAATTTGCTTGAAAGCGGAGGCCTCGGCCTTTACTCAGCGTATCGTCGGCATCGATCAAAAGATCCCACGCGATTACGGTCCTCTGGAAAAATCACGTCAATTTTCAAACCTCGCCAGTAGCGCGCGGCTCGTAGTACGGCGGACGAAGAGAAATGTTTGAAAACTGATTCTTGTTAACGCGATATTCATCCCAAGACCGGATAACGCCGTCATTGGCCGGACGTTGAAAATGTATGGCATCGCGGGCGGCGGGCGGAGCAAGAAAAGGCAAACGAGCGTAAAAATCGTCGAGATTTATGTGCCATACGCCCGCATAATTCGCTCAGGCATTTTCGCGAACTGCTGCAGCACGAAAAACTGGGAACCTGATCGTCTGGGCAAGCGGATAATTCGAACGTTTTCAAGGGATAGTAATAAAGCGTACGGTTAACAATGTCTCTATCTATTGATCCTAACGTATCAATATCAATACTTTCTCTTGGTCTGCTACCTTACGTGTGTACTTACAGTTAAAGAGTTATATTTTACTGACCTATTTTAATGCCTTCAAACCGGGCTGAAACGACAACGAACGGTGCACATGAATAAAATGATGGATTTATAGGAAAGATATGCGGCGTGTTCGAAAGGAACGAACGAGGAGGAATCTTTCGTAAAAAGCGATCAATAAAGAGTCTAACGCGAATGGGCAAAGTGCAACACGTGGAGAGAGGGCGTGTGGGGGAGGGGGGATTGGAGTGGTAACGAGGCAGGGCTGTGCGTTCTAACATTCAGCTTCTATGAATCGTTTAACAATAAAGAACAAGCTGCCATTTACAGTATTTCTATAATTTATATAGTTCCTTGAGATTTGGCACATGGACAGTAGGACGTAAGGATCTAAGAACACGAGAATTCTTACGTTTTTACTGACATGGTATTGATGATGTCGACAGGTGGAGGATTACATAAGCAACATGAAACTGAAACAAGCCGAAATCTTCGATTACAAAAAACGTGTCGCCGAGTGCGAGACCAAACATCGCCAACAACAGAATTTATTCGAAGCCATACGAGCGGAGCGCAATTCTTGTAGCAAGAGTCTGACGGAGGCTCACGAAAATATTCAAGACCTGAGGAGCAAGCTGAAAGTCATGAACCAACAGATTGAACAGCTCAAGGAGGATGTGGCGACGAAGGATGCGAGTTTGGTGAAAGAAGAGTTCCGTAAGTGGAGACGGTTGGTCATTCTTGCGCATTCCGATTAACCTTCTAAATCGCATGTGCGACTATTATAATCTATCCCGAGGATTCAACAACAGATAAACCCCTATTTCATTTAACGGATAGTTATATGTTTAACATCTACCGTCCAAACATCAGTTACGTTTATACATATCCAATGATATCAATGATAATATTCAATGTGTTATTATAACACAATCCAATCATGTACTGCTTTTTGTGTCACATATTAATTAGTAGAAAAAAATCATACATAAAACGTACTTCGAGAAGAGAGTCAGTTACCGGTCTTTATATCGCGTTTTAATTAGCAGCAGTCAGTGAAAACTTTCGAAAGTTGAAAGATAGCAATTTATCAGGAGCATGGAAAAGTTGAAGGTACTAACGACCTACATCGAGATGCTAATATAACCTCCCGTAGTGCTCGGACGGCTGGAGAAGGAAAAAGAAGCCGTGAAAGCCGAGTTACAATGCGCGCACACGGCGAACCACGATCTGCGTCGCGAGATCGAGGAGATGAAGGAGAAGGAGAGGCAGTTCCGGCAAGCTATCCTCGATTCGGATAAGACTATTCGGCGTCAGAAGAAGGACCTCGAGAATATTATGAACGAGCGCGATATTCTTGGCACGCAATTAGTGAGACGCAATGACGAGCTTGCCCTTCAGTACAGCCGAATCAATGTTCTCAATAGTACGCTTCAACATGACGAAGTACGGTACAATCAAAGACTGGAGGATGTCAGGTTGCTGAAACTCGAGATAGGGAAGATCACTACTGAAAAAACGCTCCTCGCCAAGAGCATCAGTAATACCTGCGATCTACGTCACGAGATCCTCCATCTTGATAGGGACCTTACTAGAGAACGGCTGAAAGTTATGGCTCTTGAAGAAGAAGTACAGACGCCACTTAACATTCACAGATGGAGAAAGCTCGAGGTATTATCTCCTTTGACTGTTTTTTTTTTTATCTTCTTAACAGTTTGCAGGCTCGAGGGTCGTCGTGTGCTACAGAATTTGTACGATACTCATCGTGACTCGTATGTATATTCCGCGAAAGTTCTATCATTTTAGTGGTGCAAGTAGTGATTGTGATAGTGTTGTCTTTTAACAGAATTACACCGTCAAACATTGACCGCAACGTGCCATTCTCTATAGGTTCTTTTATGTCTTTGTAGGGCTCCGATCCTACTACCTTCGAGTTATTGAAGAAAATTCAGATTTTGCAGAAACGCATCATCAGAATGGGCACCGAGATGCTGAATAAAGAAAAGAAGGTAAAAGATGTTGAAAAATTATACATGAACCTGCGCGAAATCTTGTCGAAACAGCCGGGACCCCAGATTACTGCATGTCTGAACAAAACGCAAAAGGCTTTGCGCGAAAGAGGGCAGAAAATGAAGGTAAAGTATTTTCCACTAGTAACGGCATTTTACATTACCACTAAAACTGTCTCTCAACAAAATGAGTTTCACATTCCAAAATGTGTCAAATGAGTCAATGAGTCAAAATAAACCATATTTAGAGTCTGCGGAAAATAACCCTGCAAAATATAATAAATTTAACAGTATTCTAACGTTCATCAATGACAAGTGTCATAACTCTGGAATTATTACAATTCGTAAATCGTGATATAAAACGATAAATAGACATATGGAAATTAATAAAAAGAACGAAATTTTCTTCACTATTCGCAGTGTCTGATGTCCGAGCTGAACACGTACGAAGTCCAAGTAAACGAGTACAAGTTCGATATGGAGAAAATTAATAATGAAATGACCGCGCTGAAGACCAGCTACTACGTGCAGAAGAGAAGACTGCAGAAGGTGAAGGAGTCCGAACCGAAATCCATGAGCGACTCGATTTTGCCGCCAGTTCTATCGCATCGTAAAAAGTTTTGCGGCGGTGGTTTTAACATGACCATGCCAACGCCGACGACCGGCTGCATCGTAGAACCGGCAAGCAGATGAGTCTGAGTAAAAACCGCTCAACTGTAAGCATTTTTTTACCAATCCACGCGATGCATCTACCGTAACGAGAACGAAACTCGACGGAACTATAATAAACACGAAAGTCTACAAAAAAGCGTTAGACCGAATGACCAACTTCAATTATGAGAGACAAGAACGTTTCATTTTCGCGGCGCATAACCTGATAAGACGGATAAGACTCTTTCCATTTCATGGTGTGCTCGAAATAATGAATATTCAACGGAAGAAATAACGAAGCTTAGTGCGAAAACGAGTGAGCACTTTGTCGGACGGAGATTTACGCGACTCTTGTGGCCATGTCTGTGTACGAGTACGTACATGCGTATTTCGTATGTTGTACGCCACAATTCTTTAACTCGATAAAGACTAAGTCTAGTTGTGCGCGCCCGACAAACTTCTTAATTGCTAATCTAAAATTATCGTTCTGACTATTAACAAGCCTGTCCTTAATTATTCTGAGTGCTCCTAGCGCGACAGTTACGAAGACGTTGTAACTGCAATTGATGCTCCATTTTCGTAGGCTGACAAGTCGGGCGTTTGTGTGGTAGTTCGCTTTTATCGTTCAAGATTTCTCCTATTTTCCGTTTTTTTCATTAGATCTTTTTGAAGATTTTTCGATGCTCTTTCACATGAGACTGCTAGTTTAAACGTGAATGGCTCCCTCAAAAATCGAGTAAATCAACATCCCTTAAGAAATCGAGAGATTTTGAGATCGGCGTTACCTTTTTTTGACAGTTTTGTATTGTTTAATTTTTAGTTACGTTTGTATAAGTCAACATGGGAGCACCGCACGAGTGTCCTCTCTTTCCAACGGACAAAGAATCATCAAATTCGGCTACCTCGGTGTAATTATGCTGTATGTTTATAGAGGACAAAGAGTGTCATTCAACGACCAATAACAATACTCCGTTCCTGGACGCCCTATCTCAAGAGCCGTTCGAAACGATGACCCATAGTAGTGCACGGCATTCAGCGGAGAATGTGTCGAATAACTGAGAATATTGAATAACAGGGGCCGACCTCGGATATCCTGTGCAGTACGTAGGACTTCCGTGCCACCAGGGCAGAATGGCGTTTCGCAAACCAGATATCTGCCGCCGCAAATTCAATACATACACACTTACGATCCGCTTCACGCAGCGCTAAATTTTCGAGGTAATTCCTTTGAGACTGCCGCAAATACTTAATATCAGACCGCGAGGGCGGTAAATAATAATAATTAGACCCGTTCGACTATGCGTTGCCGAGCGCTCTTAATCTCCCCGTTACGCCCGAACGAAACTCTTTTGATCGCAGATGATTAAATTCGCTGGCGGCATCAAATTCTCAAGTTAACTTCCTAACAGTAAGTAAGTACGTCGTTATTACTTTGCTTCGTTACCGTGAACGGCCGGCGCGGCAGGTGCCCGGGTCTTGGTAAAATTCGCGTTTCATTTGCTTCGCGGCCAGCGTCCCGTAGAAAATTCAGCGTGCACGCGCAAGCCATTTTCTAATTGCGACGCCGACAGAATCATTTTTCGTTCATATTTTTCCCTTGCGACTACATCACCCGTTTTTCCTGGCCCGATTTTCAATTCTATGGTCTTATACTAAATACACACGACCGCGCCGAGAAATTTACAACATTTTATGATCTAAGAGATATGGATAGAGTCATTAAATATGACAATGAGCATTGATGATTCTATTGGTCGGTTCGTTCGCACTTTCATTAGAACGTAATCGTACAATCGTAATAAATGCGCTCGTGCCTATTCAATTCCATTCGTTTTTCCAGGGACAAATTAGTTTTTATCTTCGGATAAAATCGTGAAAGTGCCTGTTTGATTAAACATTCCTCGCTTCTAATTATCTACGCTGACCGAAGTGTATAACAGAGTACGCTGGTATAAAGTAATAATTTTCTTGACTCGAACATGTTTCAGATTTCCTTCACGTAAAACCGTACAACCTTGTGGAATGAATTAACACTCTTCGCATCTTGATTTGCTGTTAATTAGATCTCTCCTTTCATAAGACTACATAAAGTGGCGCTAAAAAATTCTGCCGGACCTCCACGATAAACTTCAACTGCATTTTATACCTTGTTGAAAAGTTTCAGAAGCACTCTTGTACCATTTTCATTCTACATCCCCCCCTATACTCGCCGTTAGTTTGCATATTCTCAAAAACTCTTACAATTATAGCCGGCTGGAGAGCGAACAACACGACGCTCGCAGCGTTTATCGATTTTATACATTCTCACGGAAGAGCCGCGCGAGCAAAGAGAGGGGCAAATCGCGTAATTCCACAGTTAAATCTGGGGAAATTGCAGGACACCTTTCTTATTCCTCTCCCCGCACCCTCCCACACTTTCGCCGTCCTGCCTCTCCTCCCCAATCTCCGGGAAACGTTTACCCGCGACCCGACGCCGCTAATTATGGCCACAAAATTCGATTGTCTCGGGGCGGCAAATAAATTGGAATAAATTGAGAGAACACAAACGTCGGACGGTGACGCCGCGCGGCGTCGCGCCTTGACGCCTAACGAGTGTGATGTAGGACCGAATAAACCAGTGCAAAACTAGATCCCCTGAAAAAATTGCTTCCAGTCTTCTAGCGCTCTTGGAGTACTCGTACATAACGAGTCGATCGAAGCTCGACTCGATTAGTTCAACCCCGAGCCTGCCCCGGTCATTGAATACTTCGAGCGCATTCGTTTGTTTCTCTTTCAAACAATCGACTTCTCTCTTCGCTTGTGTCAATCCACAGTCTTTTCAATTTTCAATTTTGCACATCTGTTGAACGACGCTCGGTCGCGCTACTGTGTACTGTTGAGTAGAGACACTATAATAAGAGACTGGACACAAGCCAATGTCTGCCATGTATTGGCTTAATTCTATGAGAGAGAAAGATATATCTACTTTCTACTATTTCACTCTATCTCACTCTTACCCATGTTTACATAGATTTTTCACGTTCATATGTGTATGTATTGAGTTATTGCGTTTTTTGTTTATGTATGTCATTATTTAAATTTGTGACGTTCGTATGTGTAAAATTAGCGGGAAAAGCCAATAAATGGCGGACCAATCAAAAGTGGCTGTCCCGTGTCCAGTCTCTTATTATAGTGTCTCTACTGTTGAGCGGTCAAGAAAATATGGGATTCGTAAGTGTTGAAGCAAACCGTCAATTGTCTTCATCTCCATCTAAACAAGCGAAGTTTAGTATCGGAAAAGTGATTGCTCTATTAGCCGAAAATTCGATTAACCGAACAGCGATGTATGTGTGCCTATTAGTTCGGATACGGGAGCCTCTGCTGTATCAACTCTCGGTCGCAACAGGCTGGTCCGACAAATATAATAAGCCAATAGATATGAGCGCACAGAGGACGATGGGGTACGCGCGTTTGAGTTCGTCCCCGAGCCGGCCCCGAGGTAAGGGTAAGGCACAATTTGCGATTAATTCTATTTACAACGGCTCGCCGTCGAACTCAAAATCGAATCACGTCAAAGTTCTCCAAGTGCGGGAAGCGTGTCTTAGCAGCACGTTCATGTAGCCAACTTTCGCAAGCGCAGAGACCGAGGAGTACACGCGCGCGCACTTGAGCATGCAATGTGTGGATTTGTGGATGTGTGAGGCGAACTGTCAAACCAATTTCGCACTGCGGGAGCCCGCTCAATATGTCGAATACGAGTTTCCCTCTGTTCTCCGCTAAGCGTATAACGCGACGACTGTCCGGCACATAATGTCATTGTTATATTCGATGTATTTAATCCATCTGCACAGTCGTGCCACTTTCCTCGATGCCGGACTTCGATTTAATATTTATAAATGGCACTTACACGGAGTAGAGAGATTCGCGTCTGTGTTTGTATTTGATAAATAGATATCTGATACGCAGCGAGGTTTTCGCAATAATCTGCCTGTCAACGTGAACATATGGTCGGCGGGTGTATGTCGTTTTCTAAAGCTATTCAGAGTACTGTTTCAACTTTACAATCGGTCTGGCTGACCTATGAAAGGATCCGACAGTGTCTACTGTCTATCGTTAACATGTTCAACGGTTGCGCCGATTCAAGCGACACCCATCGAACAGATCAATTTGCGCGTTCCCTATGGCAGCGATTTGACATGTTTCCCCGAATTACGCTTTATTCCGGCGGATCGCGGCATATCTCAATAGCGTTTAACCTGCGGCGGCGCCAGCGGTGGCAACATTTTGCCAATAAATTTTCCAATGGAACAGGACCGATTGAAGTGCAGACGTCAGCGGTAATTAAATCGAGCCGATCGCGGCCAAGGTACAAATTCAGTCGGAACTTTTCAAACATCTTCATGCTGTTCGATAAAGTACAGACAAAGTGTCGTGCACATTATCGTATTAGGATAAGATTGTGATCATGACACTGAAATCGTGTACGTTTTTTAGAAACTTCTGACTTCTAAGCTAGCAGTTCTAGCATATAAGTTGTGAATTTCAGACGAGACCAAGAGCGACAAGCTATTTCATTTACTGCTTCTTAATTACCAAATTAATGTTGACCAAATTTTAGTATTTTTTTATAGCTCTTCGTTGTGCCTTTACGTGTTAAGCTCACGTGTGAGAACGCGTTAAATTCAAGATTTTAGCTAACCATTATTTCATTACTTCGTTAGCGTATAGCTCCGTTATTTCTATTTAATTCGTTAATAAATAGACGTTTGCCGTCGCAACAGGTAGGTTGAGTTACGACAGTTATTACGAATACTCGTATTACGTATATAAGTTCGTGTGTGCGTTCCGCTTTAACCTACCTCGTGAAGCACCTTCATGCATATGACATTTTTATATTCACACGCGGCAATACCTATAAATCGAACATTTTTAAAGGTTTACCTATTATACGGTATATTGTGTGTTTTACGGGTAAAGTGCTGATAAAAATTCGATAAAAAAAGGGCGTTGCGAGTAACCATTTCATTTACAGAGTCACGTAAACCCATAAATCATGGAAATCTGACGCGTCTTATGGCATGAAATATGCAGTTCTTTTTTCGATGCGACTTAATACATTCTAAAATATCAGAACTGGGTTTTCATGCAACATTTCTTGATTTGGCAACGTTCTTGATGACAAAATAACTGTTAATTGTGCCGAAAATTAAAAAAATACATTTTTATAGACATTTGCACGAATGATTTCGTGTATACGATTGTGGGTTTGTTACAAAGGATACGTAATTTTCTTTCCTTTATTCCCTGTACTACATACCTGTGTGTATTATGTGGCATATAGTACAAAATGAATATCAAGTGTAGTTTATATTGATCGCATATTATACCAGTCGATCGCTATCGACAGTCTGTCGAACGCTGACCCAAACGTACGTCGTTAATTTCTCACAAAGCATCCTCGCGCCTTCACACGGTTCCTGAATTTCCAGATAATCTTGATGGACGCTTGCGGATGCATTGCGGTCCTGATATTGACTCCCGAATTCGCGCTGCGATTTAATCCGAAATAGCCAAATGCTAAAGCGTGTCTGACAGAAACGTTGCGCGGAACGTGTCAACTACTCGAGCGGTTCCAAGGCTTGAAAGTAATGGGAAAACTGTTCAAGCGCACCCTTCATATGCATTGGGTGAGCTCTGCACTCCTGACAACGGGAGTGCGACTGTCGCTGTCTTTTGAACTCGACGGCAGGCGGCGTTGTGATCGGTGTCTGCCGATACGTAGACTCGACCACTGTCGAATTGAAACATCAGCCGTGCGAAACAACAACTATTCGTTATATATCAGGGAAAAAATGTTTTTTCGATGTGATTAGATTCAGAATACAGTGCGTATAACTATTTATCATTCTTAAATGTTCTGCAAGAAACAGTGTTTCACGTGATATTAAGTCACTTCCAGGATCGACATGAAATAATACCTTGACATCATAAGATTGTAAAGGTAAAGAGAACTTGCTGAATGCAATAAATTATCCGTATCATTGTGAAATTCCATATGATATTGATCAGAATTCTAGAATCGAAATGACATAATATTCTAGCATTACGGTATTATGATGCTGCGAACATGTAGACACAACGACCCTCGCCTGTCCTTTCTTAGGGGAGTTCGATCTCGCAGAGATTCGTGATAGGCAGATATCACATGACAACAAATAAGTCCATTGTTCCGCGTAATACCTTTCTTTCTCAGGTTTCCTTTTGTGCCGCCGTCATGCATTTCACCATCAACGGATGACAGCAGTCAAGTATGCACAATAAAAATGGAGTTGAGCATTGCCTCGACTGCGGTTAAAGTGGAGCATTGCGTTCATCAACTTGAAATAATAATGACAGTCCGTTCAATGTAGGTTGAGAATAACAACAGCGCAGCTTTAGAAAGAGAATTCCAAATATTGATCGTGGTAAGCGACCATCGAATGTATCTTCTATTAATGTAACACACACGGTACGAAAACAGGCGTGATCCAGGTACGTTATTAATTATCATTAATTGTGTGAAAGTGCATTGGTATATGCTATGCGTATATTGCTAGACTCCTGCTGACAAAACCACTGAAGTTTCCAACATGTGAACGAGTTTTCTTTCAATAATCAACACTAGAACTGCCAAGCTTGATTTCACATATACGAATATATTAATATCCGTTGGATAATTTTGAACGTTAATAGAGTTTGCAGTTTCACTTAACGATAAGACGACGAAAGAATCGGTGAAATATAATCTCTCACCCAGGGATGATTCCGCTTGAGATAGTCCACGGGAAAGAAGAAAGTTCGCGTAAAATGAGAAGAAGAGTGACGGATCGAACTCTCGAGACTTGCTCGCTCCGGTTGAGATTTTAGAAGACTCGGGAACCACTTTCAAAACCAGCAGCTGTTAAAATGGTTTCTGAGACGCGACGCTGTCTAGTCCTCTCAAATTACTTTCGCATATCGCTCCCTTGTAAACGTATGCAAGTCCAGAAAGTTAACCTACCGACAGCGACAGACTTGAAGGGAAAGAACTGTTCGACAAACTCGACATATGAGCTAAAGGAAAGAAAACGTGAAGTGATCGGTACACATTGGCATACGTAGAATAAGAAGCATGAATATACGAGGTTCGAAGGAAGTGCCTCGCGAACTGGCAAACATCACGTCCGCTGCAGAAAATCTTCTTCCCACAGCAGTTGTTGAGCGTAAAGTGGCCGACGAGAAGACAAATGCGCGACAGCAATTTTCCCCGTATAATTTGGCCACACGACACGTTACGTAAAGCAAGTTTAATTCCTCGATCGACACCCGAATTATTCATAGGAAGCGACGTGGGGTCTAGCGGGCGGGAACACTGGCCGAATTCTAAGTGGAGACGTCAGAGATTAAAAAGTGCCCCACAAGGAAATCCTTGTCACTGTCCACTTTGTTCGCGCACGGTTTTGCGGGTGAAATGACGTGTGTATGCATTCTGAACCCAGAAATAAAATCAAATCGATATTCCGCCCAGCGTCGACAAAAAGCATTAGCTAGCCGTGGGATGTCGACGTAAAGGACTGTGATGTATGCGAGTACGTGTATATTCCGTTCAGCGGTAAAAAGGATTCGTTGGTTAGGATCATGTGTGTGCGCGCGCTAACGTATTCACACATATAGCGTATGATCTTACAAGGAGATTGGTGATTTCATTCGACGCGTATATACGAGTATGTATGCATATACTTGTGTATGTACGTCTACGACTACCTATCCACGGCCCAAAATTCGCCGATCGAACGTTACGTGACTCCGATTCATCGGATGTGTGAAAGTTGAACCGTTAAGTCAATTAGATGGAACCGAACTTCTGGCTGAAAAGTTTTATGCCCCTCCTCGTTTTGTCGGTGAGCGTTGCAGTTACAGATGGAGCTTTTTCGCTTAACGATAATCACGACTCAACCCCTTTCACGCGATAAAATCATTCCGCCCGAGTGGAAATTTTGCTAATGGCTTCGCGAACGGTGTTCGATACGCTTCATGTAACGTATGATGACGGTTGATCATTTTTGGCTTGTTACGTGGAGGCAGCGCTTACATATAATGGAGTTATTGCTTTTGACAGTATTTCAGTTGCTGGTTTAGCATTCTTCAGAAAGGTTTCGTACGTCAAGGCAAGTCTCTCTCTCTCTCTCTCTCTGTATCGCAGGCAATATTGTGCTTACCAATAAGTTGTTGAACAAACTACTTTTGAGTCGAGGCACTCTTCTTTCTCCGAGAATACTCGATTAGTTTCTCGCTTACTTCGAAAACGGGAATTGTTCTAGACCGGAGTTTCTATTATCATCGTGTACCTTCGACGGCGTGGCATATTGCATAAAGGAAGCATCTTTCTGAAGTATTACAGAAGTGTATCTCTTAGCCCGCGATCGTATCTTGGGAATGAAGATTCAAATAGAATCACAAGGTGACGTAAAGCTGGTGACAACATTTGCAACGTTCCATTTATAGGATTTAAGCGAGAAACGATACTTGCTTGCACTTGTCGCGTATAAATCCTGTGACAGCAAATATTCGAGTTGAGAAAATTCAATGTGACTTTAGAACTATTTTCGGCATGCACGCTATAGTGCGTTAAACGTGACGCGTAAGTCATGTAATATCATCAGATTCCGTACAACCTGAATGAGTACTTGTTTGGGAGACATAGGTTTGCTGTTTCGAGCAACCCAATGCTACGCAATCCGTAATTCGTTGACACTAAATATGTGTACGTACATCCACCCCGTGGTTAATGTGCTATTTTGAAAGTTCACCTAACATTTTCGTTCGGGGAATATCGCTGCAGAGCATGGTCACTTCAGATTGTAACAGAATGTGCATCCCGTAAGAGGAGATACAGGTATACCGTTAAAATGCATGCATGGAATAACGAAATACAGGAAACGCATGATATTACCGGTCGAAAACCAATAGCGCGTATTATATCAACACTGTCATACAATATTGATATCCAACATTTTTTCCCGTGCACCAAATTTGAACGTATCCACTCGTAATACTCGTGTTTGCCCAACCAACTCACCGCTTCATGCCGAATTAGCGACAATTTTTTGCGCCAATACCCAGCCGAATATCCCGTCATTGCTACTTCCGCGTCTTGCTTCTGTAACGAAATAACGGACCTGCTGTGTAAAGAGCGTTAAACATGATGTCAGAATACGCCAGTAGGTACTTCGGCGAAACGGAAGGCAACTATGAGATAATCATGAAGATGAACCGGGGAGAGTGAGTGAGCGAGTGGAAAGAAATTAGAGAAGAGAGAAAGAGGTCGAAGGCTGTCAGAGTGTGTAGAGGGTGGTGTGGAGAGTTCACACCCCCACTCACACATTAGTTCACCGACGCGCACGCCAACGTATACAAGTACCCCGTGAGTGGAGACGTAGGGAGAGGAAGTGATGGAAAGAGAGAAGGGGAGAGAGAGAGAGAGAGGGAGAGAGACAGAGAGATGTAGGAAGGGCAAAGCAGGAGAGAGAAAAATAGTACTCGTAAGGGGTGGAAGAGAACATAGAGAGGGAGAGAGATAGGCATATGCAGAAAGGGCGAAATAGAAGAGAGAAAAGTAGCTAGTGGAAGGGGTGAGAGAGAATATGGAGAGGGAGTGATCGGAAGGGTGAGAGACAGAGAGCTAGAGAAGGAGCAGGTGAGAAGAGAGAAAACTAGTAAAGACGAGGGGTGGGAGAGAACGCAGAATGGAAGGGAGAATAAGGGGGAGAGACAGAAAGATAGAGAGAGAGACATAAGGGAGGGGGGGGGATAAAGAGAAGCAATGGAGAGGGGGAGAAGAAATCAAAGAGAGAGAGGGGGGGGGGGGGTTGAGTGGGAGAACAGAAGGCGGGGGAGAGAGCGCGAAAATGATCGAGAGAGGACTAAAGGGGGAGAGTGAGAGAGAGAGGAGGGGGAGAAATACCAACGTAGGGCGTTACGATGCGTTGCGTCATATGTCGGCTGGTTTTCCGGATAGGGCAGTAATTTGGCGGTGCGGCGCAAGCGCCGCGAGGCGGGTCCAGGTCAACGACAAGAACCCAGTCTAGTTGTACGACGGTCGCTCAGCCGTTCCGTTTGCGTCGCGACGTTCTGCGAATTTGCGAGTGTCTTCGCCACCCTTCCGACGAGACCGCCGCAAGTTCCACCACTACCAGCAGCTCCGGCGGCAGCAGCAGCAGCAGCAGCAGCACTACCACCACCACCATCAACACCGCCACCAATAGCACAAGCACTGACACCGGCACCGGCACCGGCATCGGCACCGCCGTCGTCACCGCTTCCGCTACCCTGATTGCTCCACGAGCAAAGACTTCGGAAGCAACAGGACGACGAGGCAAAGTGGCGCACCGACGGTAGCGCGAAAAGAGACAGAGGCATGATAGATAGAGTGTGAAAGAAGAGACGGCTTGGCGAAGGGTAGGGAAGGGCGGGAAAGGGAGGGAGGCAAGAAGGCGGAGGAGTGGAAAGACTCGAGAAAAAGTTTGCCTGACTTTTGTCCCGCGGAGCGCGAGTAATAAGGGGTGACGGACGGAAGAGCTGTGCGCGTGAAGGGAAAAGACGAACTGGCGAGCGGATGTGTTCGGTACACCGTCGCGCGCTGTTTCACTTTCTTCGTTGCATCGATTCCCACGACGTGAGAAGAAAAGTGTTGATAGGAAAAGAGAGCGTGTGACGATACGGAACGTCGTCGTGGAGACGGCGAAGCTTCAATTCTCGTCGATTGCGGCTGGGAAGCTTTGAAAGGCACAGTTCGTCCGAAGTCCAACGTGCGTTAGGGTAGGCGGGTGAAATTGGCGGATCGGGGGTCCGAGAAGGCTGTCGAAGCCGGAGACACGCGCGCGAGGTATTCCGTGGGAATTGTTTGCTTTTATCAGCGCGACGCGGCGCGCGTGCCAAGAGGAAGGAAAGATGAGTAGACGAAGAAGAGGAGAATGCGTGGATGAGAAGGAGCGTTGACGGACGCGGTCTGGGGTTGAGCAGAATTCGTTGGAAGGCGAAAGCGTACGTTTGTTTACGCGTCATTAACCGATGCTGTGCGGTCCTGTCGCACGGTGCGACGCACTTCAGAAGTTGCCGCTGACAATGAGATGCCTTCTGACACCTATCTACTTACTTACTTCGAAAGGAACGCGAACGTTTCGATAGAGAAGGAAGGCGGATCATCGATCGATGCGAATCGGACGGCGAAGCGGCGCAGCGAGGAAAATATTCTTCTCCTTAGACTCCCAGACGACGATCACGAGTGATGATGACTTAGGGCTGCGCTAAAGGTGAGTTCCGGCACTTTTAACCGCCTAATTGGAATCTCTGGTATTGGACGTAGACGAGGAAATGCTTTCGAGGGGGAGGCAGAAGAAAATGAAAGAAAAAGAGGAAGTAGCGGGTGGAGGGTAGAGTAAAAGTGTACCGGTGAAAAGGAAATTGGTTCGTATCGACTTTTCGCTCTCTTGCTCCTTTTCCGCTCCCTTCTTCGCTCTACCTTTTCTCTTTCTACTTCGTTCCGTTCGTTTGCAAGATTCGCCAATCAAAGTAATCGCGTCAGTTGGCGCAAACGTTTATAGCGCAGTTCCTATTGAGAAGCCATGATATTGTGTACGATCTCTGGCTGTGTCGACGTGAGGCATTCATCGTAAACGACTTGGTGGGAAAGTAACTTGAAACTTCTCCGAGAACCGGCCCATTTTCGATAAACCGTACGCGTATGCACACGTTGCCTTGCGCCAACTATCAACTGTCACAAAGCCTTTTATAGGCACGTTTTCACGGTGAGTCCGCGATTAAAGCTATCACTGTAACTGTTCGTCGGAACAATAACCCTTCTGCATGTATAGCGATTGCTGGTCGAGGTCAAAAGCTCGTTGTACGCCGTTGAGTGGCTGTATTAGCGTGTAGGTTTCGCGTACGAGATGGAAGACTGGACGGAAAGAAATCGTGGAAGCATTTGCCGGTAACATTGTATCTGATTCACCAGCACTTCGCATTACAGCCTTTCGTCGATCTTACTCTTCGTTCCAACTTCTCTTACGCATATCAATTCATCGATTCGAACTTGGAAAACACTCTAATGCACCTCCATACAACCATTTCAAGTCATAAATATTCCTTCTTTTTACATATGAATAATAATCCGCTTACCATTTCCCATAACAACGCCAGAATCACGATAATTGGCAGTTAGCTGCTACATTAATCTCATAATCCTCATGTATTATATAATACATCATATTATATCCGTGTCGATCGATGCGCACAATTGAAGCCTCGTTCTCTTCGATCATACGTTATTCGTCAGCAGGTACTCCTATTTCCACCGGACCGATATAGCCGCTTTAATGTACGAATTATAGAAATGCAGGATTTATAATGATACTCTGCTGTCCGCACGCTGAGCGCCGCACCGTGAACAAATGTTTAACGGCGGAAAATTCTTGACGCGGCCGTTCCCGTCGCCCCTGCCGCCGCGTCATTATCAAGTATAATTGCCATTTGCATGTTAAAGCGTTTATCGAACGACGAAATAGCTCTTCCTTAAGAGGCGAAACACCAAGTGCTGCACGGTAGATGCACTGCACATTCGTTAAATAAATACCCTCTCTCCACTCGGCCGGCTTTTCTCCGCACAACTGATGTTTCGGCACAATATAAACGGGCCTGAGGCTATGATAATTTAAATAAACACCTCTCACGCTACTCTCCATCCCTCTATCTATCTGCCTCTCCGTTTTGAGGATTTTCACGCGGACGAGATGCATGTTTCCGTCTAGCGTTCCATAAGCACGGGGTATAATTGAATAATAACACCAAAGCGAGAAGGAGGATGAGCATCTGTTTCACTTACACGAGGCTCCCACGTAACGTAGGAGTAGGGAGTAGTGCCGCGCGACAGTGTGATCGAAGAGGAAACAGAAATATACAGGGTGTTTCTTCTAAGGCGACCGCGTTTCGCTTCTCTATTGAACCGAAAAGATATAATAGAAGATTCCAGATAGGATGGATGTTCTATTTTCACGGGACGGGTCGGGTGATGCGGGAAATAAACTTTTTCTGCTCTTCATTTTTCTAGAAATGATAAAGGTCACTGTTACATTCTTAAATCGCATCCCATCTCTTTTTGCCGATGCCAACGGAAAACGGAAATGCCTTTTCTCAGGAGAATTCATTTATTTCACCACAATTCACTATCCCCTTAGCTTTCTACCAATTTACCAAACTTGTACGTTTGTATTTCTAGTTCAATATATAGGGAGTTAACGAGGAAGTTTTGTTTGCCGTCAAAATGAATTCCGATTATCCCCCTCTCTCTCTCTCTCTCTCTCTCTCTCTCTCTCTCTCTCTCTCTCTCTCTCTCTCTCTCTCTCTCTCTCTCTCTCTCTCTCTCTCTCCTTCTCATCTAATCGGCCATACATTTTCATTTATTCCATTTCGACCGAACTACAAGTGGAATGCCTCAATGTCGTCACTTTCTGTGTAACTTGGCATGTCGGTTCAGCAAAATTGCTTTGCCTGAAAGTCCAGAAATTTATTGAGTGAAGCTCTGGCATCGTTAGTGGCAGCTATCAGCACCTCGCTCAACTGACTCTGTATGCCCCGGAATAGATGGTAATCCGAGGGTGCGATATCTGATGAATACGGTGAATGACTCATTATTTTCCAATCAAACACTTACGCTTTCCATAATACATTCTTTGTCACACGCTGCCCTCGCGTTGTCTCGACGATGAAGCACTTTGTGCCGCTTAAGCGAACTTGCTCATCTTTCCTGCAACCACTAACTTTAAAGACACCCGTTTCCTCCCATTACCTACACTTCCCTGCCAACTCTCGTCACGCGAGAACAGAACATTCATCAACATCGCCTTTCAACTAGAGTTTCTGCCATTTTTTTCTTCACTACCACATTTCTATTATCAATCCTTTTCTTGCTATCTCGACAGTCGCTCTCGCCCAAATTCCGTCATTTACACATCCTTTCCATTATGTGTAACGTGTTTGCAAAGGGCAGTATCGATCTGCCAAAGCACACAGATTTCACTACATACATGGATTGAGGAATGCGAGGAAATATGTCGTAAAGTGTATTGACGGATCATTTAATTCAACTCGTGCGTCGGCGGACGGCGGATATATTGAATGACAGTATTGCGGAATAGTTTACCTTAGGGCCAATACATTAATTACTGGCCGCGTCGGAGCCTTAATCCAGGCTAGAGTAATCCATGGATTATGCGATACCCTCGTATCTCGACGGCCCAAACTGTCTTTAGGGTTGAGACGCGGAAAGGCCACATAATCTTAGCAACGCTTCCACTATGAAAGTAAAATTGGATTGCACGTAACTAAAGATATTGAAAAATAGCGTTCCATTGCGAAGGTAAGATGGGCCCGCAAATCAACCCTGTCAGCCTGTGTCAATTTTCGTAGGTCTGTACAATTTATCAGTAAATATTCCGACGTATATTGTTGTCACATATTTTGACATTATCGTGTAAAATAGCAGGTTTCGGTATAATTCGGTCGAATAACGTCATCTCGTACTACTATTACGTGGTCTAAATGTAGACACACGTTTACATTTATAAGCGACAGCGGCGTGCCGATTCTTGTAAGAAATAGAAAGGGCGAGGGGTGAGAAATAGTGTAGATATTTCTGAAGGGTTCGGCAGTTCGATGTATTGGGGCTTTCTAAGTAGAACTTATCGACGAGCAACTTGACAAGACAAACACTAGACGTTTGCTGTGCGGCAAAGTCTGAAGAAGAACACCACATTTTTCTAGACTCTTCACAGAGCACGATAGATATGTTGCGTTCGAACGTAACTACATGAAATAATATACATACTTCTCTCACGATATGTGTAATTAAGAAAGAACAACGTAAAACGAGCTCGTTTATGCTCGTAATTTTGATTAAAAACTGCGATTTCAATCTACGTAGACACTATTTCGTGCGAAGCGATGATTGGTTGCTTGGGTCCGTGCGAGTGGTAATCAAAACGAAATGGAAAGGTCAGTTTAGCATAAAGTTAGTACGTAGGGCAGGCGAGCGCGATAATGCGCAAGCGCATGCGTGGGCGTATTTCAACGTGTCGTATACGGCTGCTAAGCACAGAATTAAAGAAGAATAGGGCTACCTCTTTCCCCTCAGTCGGCATTGTTGGAATAACCAATGTCCCTCCGTGGAATGACCGTTTGACGGGTCGAAATGAATGTTTCATCGCATTGGAACGTTCTCACCTGAATGGCTTCATTTCCAGAATATATTTTTCTAAATCTATTTGAGCTTGAGTGACATTTCGTGCCGAGTGCGGTTGTCGTATTGCATTATACATCACTCTGGCTATAGCTAGAGGGCTATTTCGCGTGTTACAACGGGACAAACATAATGAAACGTCCCTCGTACGACAGCGCATAGATACGCAAAATATTGGAGTGTGCAGAGAAAAATGAAGTATGCTCAATCGAACGATAGACAAAATACATTGAACGCGCGACGGTAGGGAAGCAGAGTTCGCATAGGTTACTTTTTCCTTCAAACAGTCGAGTGAATTCTGATTCACGGGGAAACCGTTAACATAATGAACCGTGAAATCGGGTTTTCTCACTTTGTCCGTCCTCTTTCTCTCTCGGTCGTCCATCGACAACATTTCCCAGGCTATATCGGCCGGCAATTTAGCGGGGCAAAAATAAGTATTTCTCCGGGCCGCTTAATACCCCCGAAGCCTCGGCGAGTTTAGCGTTATTAAATCGGAAGCTAGGAGTATCCAGAAGTGCTTAAGGTTCATCGCAGAAAATTCCATTATCGATCGCGGTCGTAGAAGGAGGGATTCTGCGGTACAGTATACGTGCCGCGTTTCCATCGACACCGTTCAGACTTGGAGGCCGAGCCGAAGCCGAAGGGCTGCTGACGAGAACGAGGGAATCGAGATGAAAAACGAAGGCGATGAGCGAAGGTGTGGACAAGCTTTGTGAAAGCCATCGGGCTAGGTATCGCGTTTACTCTCTATCTGCACCGTTTAACTGCTTTCACCGAGCGAGGCGTCTGACCGACTTTGTTCCATTATTAGGATCGATACTGCATTAGGAGGGTTTGGTAGAATTTCATCGACCGACCCTCGCGTCTGTGAGTGACCGACCGGCCCGAACGACGGACATTAATGTGACTAAGGTCAGAGGACACAGTCGAATGGCTGGGGAAAAGTCAAATATCGGAGTTCGAAGTTCGGAGGCAAGTTCGAATATTACAATAACCTTACTACGTCGACTCGCACGCTGAACGTACGTCTTAGACAATCAATCCGATGTTGGACTCTTGAAAGACGTTGCATGTGCTGCGCCACGTTTTAGGCGGATAGATAGACGTTTTCTTAAGAAGCAATCGCGGAACAAATAGTATATGACATTTTCTTCATCGCTTTTGTGTAGTCTGTTTGTCGCTGAAGTAGGGCCCACGTCAGATTAAGAAGCATCCTGTTTATGAAAACGGGTAACCACTCGAAAACTTAATTCTCGGTAACGTGAAAGTACTGCTTAATAATTCCGTATGGCACGTAGCACGCGGTTTAGGTCATATACCATTCGTAAGGCCCAATTCTGCGTTGCACCTGCGAATGCACGTTCGCTACATCGTTCAGAACCTAGCGTGCTGCATGAACATTCGACAACGATACAAAAATACTCGCACATGCGATGTATAGATTATAATATCGATCAGCGTTTGAACGATAAAATGACGGCTGAGAATATGTGAGCATGTAACGGACGAGTAACGAATGACTGTAAATAGGAGTCGGTTCTCATACGATCGCGTCTATTATCGATCGCTTCACAAAACAACACGCAATTTCATACCTATAAAACAGATGGATGCCGATTGGTTGGTTAAATTATAAAGGAGATGTTTGGAAAAAGACTATGCAACAAGTTCATTTGTTCATCGCTCGTTTTAGTGTTACGGGAATGCAGAGGAAAATGTATTTTTAGAAGTTTTACAGTAGAAAAGCCCTATAAAAACAGGTAACGTGCTGCGTGGTGAGAGAAGGGAAATAGGATTTTCCAGCCGCGCGCAAGCACGCGAGGTAAACGCAATAAAGTAATTGCGTCGTCGGCATCGGTTATTGTTAACAGATGATACCAGCTCGACTGTCAAATTATCGTCGGCATTCATTATTCAACGTTGCCTGGAAAGCAAGGTTACAATGACAGCGAAACACGCTCAGCGCGTACGGCGAACCATGCATTCGCCATTACCGAATATTAATTGATTGTGCAATTATTGATTTAGCTTCAATTATTCCCACTTGCGAACCGCATCGCTGTTTTCCCGTGAAAATTGGCGCCGTGTTTCGTAGCGATACGCCGCGCCGAGCCGGTTCTATCCAATCTTGCGGTCCCACTCGTCTGTATTCCCTTGGAAACGATGTGATTATAACAGCAGAGGCGTTATAAGTGCAAGTTTCAGCGACTGTAATTATGGATAGCCAACTACCGAAGAGGAACACACCGTTGCTGTCAGGGAATCGATTAATCACACTTCCGATTCATTACACTGTGCATAGCGTAGCATTCATCAGTAACTTAAATTAAACGAAGAATGCCCCCCCCCCCCCCCCATTGCTTGACATTAGGACTCTGCTAATAATTAGTCATTTATTATTAACACTATAGGAGTCTTTGACATAAACCTAGTAATATTGGCACGTGCAGTATGAAAGTCCAACGCGTGCGTGATTGCGAAGTTACTTGCTTAAAAAAGTAAATATTTGATGAAAAATATTGATTCAACTTGCGTCTCTGTAGAGTGAGAAATAAATCGCGCGACCAGTTTCCAACGAAATTTGAGCATATAACGAATGAATGAACGGATAAACTTGGACAAGCGGAGTAAAAAAACCAATCAACATCCTCCTTGAAACGGGAAACGCAATTACTAAGTGATATCCGAGGGTATGTACTCCCCTCGTGTCAAATATTGGTAGAGTGTTTTCAAACGAAAAGTCAATAATCAATATTGAGTGTATACGAATGTTAAGAAAACACGATAAGGCACGAACTACGAACGGTCGTTGTTGCTCAGTCGGAGTCCGATTTTTTCGCACTTTGCTTAACACGCTCAATAGAATCAGTAACAACAATTTAACATTGATTGCCTCAGTTGCCCGAAGGGAATTCATCCATTGAAATATGTATATTCTTCACTTGAAAACACCATTCAACAAATCGGATGTTTTTCTTTATCGAAGAGAAGCGACAATTTACTATATGTACATATATGTCCGCATATTATCGTCAACGAAATAAAGTGAATGCCGTATTTTCGAAAAAGAGAACACATTTTCAATAATTTAAGCTCTGCTCAACATTAAAGTACCTCCCAGCGATCCCTGATTGATTAAATTCTTCATATTATTAAATTTTCGACGTTATTTTCGTATGTTTCCACTTCTATGAAATCGAATTAGACTCTTTCGCTGGCAAATCAATTTATTAAAATCTTTTCATCACTTGAGTTGTTTTTCTCTTCCAGCGTACAGTGACCATCGATTTGGCTGGTCGTTAGACTGTCGCGTGACCTTTACTATCACAAGTTCCGACGGCAACGACATTAACGAGTTTGTCTTTAAGCTTTATTACTCCAATGAGCCTCATACGAGCCAGTACATATAGGCAGCTATTACGAAGAATGGACGGGTCAATTATTGATTTATAACGAGACTAACTGCCGGCTTTTGTCTCTACGTGTGATTTGCCCGCAACCCCTTGCCTCTCTAATTCCTACCCAACCGCGCGCTGCGTAATAAATTCTCTCACTTTTTATTATAGCTATCGGAGTGACAGCACAAAATTCAGTTATTACACACACGTACCAGTGAACGTACACGTATAACGAAAAATGTAGTGTCCAATATTTAAAAAAATCTGTAAATCCATGTCTCTTACGGCTGTGACTGGTGAAGTATATGCATAGGTTCACTAGTGAGCGTATATAGAGACTGGTTAATGCTCTCACCGTAAGATATCCATCAAACGAATAATTCATCACTGCACCATTTCAATTTCCACCGCCGTCCATCGTACGTATCCGCACATAACTTTAGTAAGCTTCCAACTCAGACGGGAAGCAACCCCAAGGATTGCGGACCACGCCCTGAAAATAAACAACTGAGAAAATCCGATAGATCATTCCCCGGCCGCGACTAGTTATTCACATGATACGCCCGAAGTTGGTTGAGGGTAAACAAAAGCTCTGCCGAACAATGGTAAATTGGAGAGTACTTATGATGAAGTTCATAATGAACTGACAGTATGCACGAGCCAATTGTGCTAGGTGCGATAATAATTCAGAGAGCGGAGGACCTTTGCATCGCGTGCAAGCCGAAATCGAAAGGAAGAGAGAGCAGGTTGAGCATTTTCGTCGCTTTCCTATTTTATCAACAGTTGGCGCGAATCCCTTCCATTCTCGTCGCATTCTTCCAATCTTTGCCTAAGCCGCCTAATTCCGTTTAATTGCGCCCCTTGTAATACTCGCTCACCCGCTAAACCACACACAATGTTGACAATGCAAAACTGTTGCAATCGTTTGTGGAGAGCAAGCAAATTTGGCACGGGCAAAGGAGGCACCTGTTAGCATGGCTAATTGGTACGCAAAACTAATTACGTGCCACAGGCCTGTGATCCGCCTGACAAGAAGTACCATCGTAAACTGCGAACATGTAACGAATCGGAATAATCTGCGCAAGCAAATTTGCGATAATGCGATTACGTTGCAAACGTAAATGGATTCGTCAGATATTTTTCCTTCTTTTTCATCACCTTCCTGTTTACCATGGTATCCCAGATTTCAGGGTGCAACCGAGAAGAGGCTGATTTCTTTTGAGAAAATGGCAAGGGAAAGCAATTGAAAGCCATGCTTGTTCCGGCCTGTTAAGCATTAAAAACATTACGATATGTTGGAAAGAGTGCGTAAGGATTTTGTTATAGACTTGTATTTTTATACTAATAATACGCCAGCACAATGGTCGGAATGTTATACAGGGTATCCAGACTTTACGTACACCCGGCACAACTTTCCTAATCGTAACAATAATTAAAACTTAACGGTAAAGTTTCGGAGCGAGCGGGTAATAGTACGGTAAGTCTAACAATTGAGTTCCTCCACGCGCTGGAACTAGTTAGCCAACGTGCGCACGTCTGACTTTCCGATTGGCACTTTCTACGTGTGGACACTTTCCTGAAAGCGTATAAATACTTGGGACAATTTTTCTGGAAGAGACGCTCATCGAGCTTTCAGGAAAGAAGAAATTACCGATCAATTTTCTGAAAAGTATAAAAGGCACGCCTACGCCTAGGCAGTAGCTTTTCTCCAACCATCATCAGATCAGAGAACTATGTGAACGCTCAGAAATATATTCTGTCAAGAGAAAATTATACCTGTCAAAATAATCTTTCCACAGATGCTGCCCGTGAAAGGCTTAAATCATCAATATATTACTAGAATATATACGCCTGTCAGAAGGCACCCCCAATCAACCCCACCTGAACATTCGTCAATTTTAGTACCCGAACAGATGACTGACGCTAAATTTTTAGCACGTCATAAATTCCGCCCACGCTTCATTTCATCGA
The DNA here is from genome assembly GCA_963942575.1 of Priocnemis perturbator. Lineage (NCBI taxonomy): Eukaryota > Metazoa > Arthropoda > Insecta > Hymenoptera > Pompilidae > Priocnemis > Priocnemis perturbator. The sequence goes on along the minus strand of OZ012643.1, from coordinate 14,054,189 downwards.
TTTCCTCAATTGATTTCCGAAAACCTCTCGCATCTACGACAAGCAAGAGATTCTCGAAAGGGCATATCTGCTTTCGTACTGCACATACAATGTGCATGACGATGAAATACGTATAATGAGCACATGAGTAACGATCCGCAGTAAGTTAGCGAACGACCCGGCGCGCCGGCGGCCTCGAACAGCGCCATGAAACATCAGTAGCCGCTGGGTAGGTAGGGACCGTGTGGCCAACTCGGCGCCTGATTATCACCGGTAGCCGCTAGGAAGATGGAGAAATGGCGAACGACCCTGTCGGCCTAGCTATCACCGCTAGCTTCCGGGCAGGAAAGCAGGAAGGCAGGCAGGCAGGCAGGAAGGGTGCAGACGACCCAGTCCAGTGTCTGCCCGCCTGCCTCATAATGACCCAACGCAGGGCTTCGGCCTAGTCACTAGGTCAACCCCGAGCTTCTTATCTGACAAACCAAAGCGTGCCGATGCTAACTCCAACGGAGGGTTGCGAAAATTAGGGGAGCGTTTGAGTGAATGTCCGAACATCGCCGTAATGGCGTCGATTACCACGCTCGTTTCTCTCATTGCCCGTTGTCAGCGATTTACGTTATCGAGACTCGTGTTACTTTAGCCAGATCCTCACGGTATTCAGTCATCACCGCTAGATATTGCGTTGTTAAGAAAGTTTATAGGGGTGCTAGTCTGCTAGATAACATTTTTCATAGCATCGGAATTCATTTCATTTTTATCGGTTGAAAACGTTCATCTTTCACAGACTGAAATGGAGTTTGATCGACAAACGGGCCACGACGGGGAATCCGTAAGGATTGCTGAGTCGAGATGCGGAATCGGGCAAGGATTCCCATGTGCTCTCTGAACTGCCGAAGAATCCCATGGTCGAGAGGACGGAAGGAGCATGACATAGTCGCAGTCGGTAGCGAGGGGGGCGCTTGGGATGCTCCGGACTTCCGGCTAGAGTCGTATGGAGGGGAAGGACGTAACCACCACGGAAAGCATCTTGCTTCGAAATCTGACGACTACTGCCTCTCAGGACGCCGACGACTTCCTTCACGGGTTCCCCGGCAAGAACTCGCCCTACACTGCTCTTCAGGTAACCTCATCATCAAACAAACTACCCGTCCAAATGCGGAGTGGAAACTATTGGCATAGCTATACCTACTACCTCGCGCCATAGACCGCGCGCGCGCGCGCTCTTGCTGTTAATGCGCCCCCATAGGCCATAGGTACAGGGTACAGGCGGCCGCCGCACCGTAATCTAATGTGTCAAGTGCAACTACTAGCACCCTCCGAAGAGTGTATGCGACGTGTCGCCATTGTGCGCACACGAAATCGCCTCGATTCTGTTATGCCGGCTCCACATAGACCGGAAGTCCGGAGCTGTTCACGAACGGTTTGCGTGCCGCTCGTAAACTGCTTGCAAACTGAAATCTAAGAGGCCCGTACACTTTTATGCGGCCTGTTGTGCCCATTTCTTCCACTTATTTTTACCTACGTCTCCGAAGCCATTGCAAATTTTTCACGGCTCTTTGCCTTATTCTCAGTCATGCTGGAAATCTTTGAGGCCCCTTTTCACATAACTGCTCGCGACTCTCTCATCGCTCTAGTATATCGACTCCGACATCGAACTGGCCGTTTCCTTCTATACCCTCTCACCGTACACAGATTTGCGAGAAACAGAAGACAGTAGAGACTTGTGCTTTAATCCAAACGTGCTGACACGTCGACCGTATTACGCTAACTCTGTACGAGCATATGCTTTGGCAGGCAATATTAATCGCTCTGGTACTGGGCAGCATCATCGTCGGCACAGTAATTGGAAACATTTTGGTCTGCGTTGCGGTGTTCCTTGTTAGGAAACTGCGAAGGCCCTGCAACTACTTATTGGTCAGTCTAGCAGTCAGTGACCTCTGTGTGGCTCTTCTAGTAATGCCGATGGCATTACTGTACGAGATATCAGGGAATTGGTCCTTCGGCGCAATTATGTGCGACCTCTGGGTCAGCTTCGACGTGCTAAGCTGCACTGCCAGCATCCTCAATCTCTGCATGATCTCCGTTGATCGGTGAGTTGAGCAATTTTTCCCCCTTTCACACTTTTCTCATGCAGAACACTCGATAGGTGCACGTCGATTCACAGATAAATTGCTGCGACATTTATATTGTTTGGACAATTCAATCAGGTGATTCATTACACAGCGTTTACTACCCGTTGCTTATCTTATTTGCTTCTTTAGCATAATTTTGTAGATTACTGATTTACGGGTGGGATAATACACCTGTCTTCTGAAGACAAACTTTGTACTGCAAACTAATTGAAAGGACCTTTACTATTCGCTGCAATAATATATTATTACATTCGTGAAAAGGATTAAAGCGTGCAGTCAGAAAAAAAACACATTCTACGAACGCGGTCTATATAGACCCACTGTTTTGAAACATACTTTCTGTTTTATCTTGTAAAAGGTTCTGTGCCATCACAAAACCGCTGAAATACGGAGTAAAGAGAACGCCGCGTCGGATGATCATCTACGTCAGTCTTGTTTGGTTAGGGGCAGCCTGTATCAGTCTGCCGCCCCTGTTAATAATGGGAAATGAGCATACCTATTCGGAAACAGGACCATCACATTGTGTCGTTTGTCAGAACTTCTTTTACCAGATTTATGCGACCCTCGGCAGCTTTTACATACCGCTCCTGGTGATGATTCAGGTGAGCATTATATGATTCTTCATCCAATTCACCATGCATCTTTCGATACGCTCATACTGAAACATACTTTTATTACAAGCATTTTGCGTAGGGTGATATAAAGTCATGCTGAAAACTCGCGAAATTTTGGTATTTACCTGTATCGTAAGAAGTTCTGCAAATGGAAAAAAGTCGTAGTCGCAGCCATTTTACTGGATTTCTTTGCACGTTCGCTGGGCGGCAATATTACACTTGCAAACTATTTCGACCGAAACGTCCGTCGCGCACTCTCGATGCTCATAAAGCGCGCTAGATCGAAATGCGGAGCCGCAGCCGAAAAGGGTTAATACGCGGCGTTTTTGCCCACTTTCAATTGCATTGCTTCTCCAGGTGTACTATAAAATATTTTGCGCTGCGCGCAAAATAGTACTGGAGGAGAGGAGGGCACAGAGTCACTTAGAAGCTCATTGCTACCTCGACATCGAACCGCCGACGCAGCACCCGACGCCACTTGCCAGTCGTCAGTCAAATTTCGATGCACAGGCCAGACAAAATAGTCCGCCAACTAAACAGCACAGAAGTTCGAGCGCCTCTACTACGGTGAGTAAACGGTTCTATAATAAAGTGTGAAGCGAGACGAGTACACCTGTGCTTTGCGCTGCCAATAATGATTGTGGAGTACATGCCCATCCCAGACGTATGTTTCCCTAGGGTGTTGGGGGGCGGGACATGACACACATTCCTAATAATTAATGTTGGCTTAGTATTAGGAAGAACGAACGGTCGAACGCAAATATGGGATTTTTTTAACTATGCGCAATCGATGCTGGTGCTACTTGTAAAATGTACAAACATGTACAAACACTTTCAATCAAGTTTCTGTTTTCAATCTTTTTTCTAACAAAAGGGTCTGTATATGTGAATTAAGGCACCCCTGGGGAAAAGTAGTATAAGTTAGAGGGATTTTAGAATGATCGTATTATCTCGATCAATCTTCAATAATACGTGTACGCTATGTGTTGATTGTAATGTAAGAGTGTAAACGGAAAATATGATAATACGTAGAGCGTGACTTTTGCATGCGTTTCTACAGAAATATCTGTCTGTATCTATGTATAAATGTATGTATACGCACGCAATATGTAGGTGTAATAGGAAATACCTAATTATACATCGTGTATCGTTTCGACTACAAGCGAACGATGCGTGTATTGTGATCTCTTAGAGCCTAACAAATTTACTGGCTCATCGAACAATGCACTCGATTGAGTCATTGGGCAGAAAAGCTTTATATAACCCGCGTGTGCAGGATCGTGTGTTATCTCGCGTAATGGCTTAAACTAATAGTCGACGAGGTGTCCCTGAAATATATCACGAACACAGAAGGAAACAGGGGTGAGAACGATGTGAAGAAGATACATTCGAGGAAGAAGCATCAAGATTACCTCCTAATAATCGCATCTTATAAAAGTTTGCCAAGTAAAGCCGTTAAATAAGTAATAACTTTCGGTCGAATGATAGCGCTGGTTCAATGATCGCAATCTTACTCCACGTACGTTCACAATATTACTGAAAATCAGTAAAGACAAAATAAGAAAAAATGGAATACACTATAAAGTTAGCAGCCGAAAAATCTGTACCATGTAACATCCCCCTTTAAAAGAATAAAAGCCACCGACAATCGCTGGGAATGTTCTCCGCGAATAAGTCGCTTCTAAGCTGTTCCGTAAGCAGAAATAAAGTAACTTTCCTGCAAAGATGCCCCATGCTTCAACTCTTCTCGGAGCAAAGATAGCGCAAGCTGCACGACGGATATGGCGCAGGCCAATACGTTCGGCGTGCGGCGCGTTCCGCTATCTTAATAGATAAGAGAGTATTGTAGCGGTACGATGCATACGTGATAGATTAAACAAAGGACCCTCCTGAGCGTGCCAATAGAGCGACGCTGAGGGTTTCGGACCTCCCACCCCCACGTCTAGATTCAAAACGTAATGGACGCGGAGATTCTCCTACGAGCCACAGTCACGAGTCGAGAACTCTGTGATATCGGATGAAAGCACATACACGTACGTGCATAGAGGATATTTCTAGGCTTTGCCACGCCGCCGTGGCGTGCCTGAGAGCCGTGGGTTTTACGCAAATTGCTTCATAAATGATCATTTATTCCTCTCAATGGAACAGTGCTTAAGTTGAGTCGAAAGAATAATGGCGGTGACCTAATAAATGATACTTTTGCTTTTGGCAGAAGGTGTATTAGGCATGGCCATGTGAGGGTTTTACCCTCGGATAATTTATCATTCGCTACGATCATTTATTTCGACTCTTCTCCCAATCTTTCTGTATCCTTCAATTTTTTCGTTAATATTTCTAGTTCTCTTTACAAATCATACGCTATTTTGGTTATTGAAAGGATATTATATCGTATCCTTATTTCTCTCATAATGATAATCAGCTTTCACAACTTTCATGTGTCTATCCAATGTTAACGGATAATAATGTTCAGGGTGTTCATTGCGTCGTCGGTCGGCACAATTTTTCAATTACTCGCACAGATCATACGAGACAGAGTGTCTCAACTAAAGCCTTCCGAAATTCTAACACCTAACCAATTTGGCCAATACAAAATTTGCAAATTGCTAGCTTATTCTTTAATTAAAAAAGTAAGGTCACCTTTTCCTCTCTCAACGGAAACACTATCTTTTTTCTTACTATTGCAGGGTGGCCTCAAAACAGAAGAACCGGAGCAATGAAACAATTTAGTAGCTTGGCTTTCAGTGCCGACCAATCAAAAGAACTTTAAGTTTTTCTTTCCATAACATGCGCTTTAAGCGCCTAGCAACAGCTAAATTATAGTCATTTGAACTGGTAAGTAGTGACTACATACAATTTTACTATTAAAATTCAAGATTAAGCTTAAACATTTTATCTACTGTACGATTCTATCAATTATATTCATTCTTGAGAAGGAAAAATGTGTGTCCAGTAGATTGTTGCGAAATTCAAACTGCTATGTTAGCATAGCATATTTATTCAAATTAAGTAACGATAAGAATTGCTGGAAAGTTTATTAATACATTGGAAGAAACATAGCATAACGATCGTCACAATGAATACTCTGTACATTACTCAGTCCTGTATAAGATTGAAAGAATGAAATAATGAACACTATCCTCATTCGGTCTGTATAGGCAATTCATTTATCATTGCTCCACTCAAATATTAATTTAATCCTTCAATCTGTCGTCTTTCTATCCTACAAATGTGCCAGTTAATACTCTTAAACTCATTTTAACTCTTCCTCTACGCCTCTCTTTTCTCGCTAGACACTGCCTCAATTTTTGATTTGAATGTTTCATTGAATGAACCTCGATTAACGGGAACGTCATTGAAGATGTTGTAACGTCATTCTACAGAGTACAATACGAGTACTTCTGTCCACGAACGACGAGAGGTATGCCGTATTACGCCTACTCATTAATTGTCCGAACTGTAGCCATTAAAGTTACGAGGCAGATAAGAAAAAATGCGGGAATTCGAATGTGAGTATTTCGGGGAGTCGTAACGCTTGAGAATCGCTCGAACCATCCGGGTCCACTACACTCGATAGCCAGGTAAACGGAATGAGAGAGTGTCGTTTGTTCTGTTACAGTGCAGCGGACACGCGATGAGATGTTTCGCGAGCGGTCCGCGAAAAAGTAACGAGTCCCAGTGTCCGATGCTGCAAAAGATTGAGAAAGCGACAATGACGGCGACGACGTCGACCACGACGCCGCTCATGACGAAGCCTACGATCGTGCGGAATCACCTGAGCAGTACGTGCAGCATGGCGAACTCGCCGCACCAGAAGAAGCTGAGATTTCATCTGGCGAAGGAGCGAAAAGCCAGCACGACGCTGGGCATCATAATGAGCGCGTTCATCGTCTGCTGGCTGCCGTTCTTCGTCCTCGCCTTGGTCAGACCGTTCCTCAAGGACCCCAACGCAATACCGGCTTTCCTCTCGAGCTTGTTCCTCTGGCTGGGCTATTGCAACAGCCTCCTCAACCCGATCATATACGCGACCCTCAACAGAGACTTTCGTAAGCCCTTCCGCGAGATCCTCTACTTCCGATGCGGCAATCTCAATCACATGATGCGCGAGGAGTTCTATCAGAGCCAATATGGCGACCCGGCGAACAATTACGAGATCAAGGCTGAAGAGATCGAAAGCGCCGAGCGTCTCGACAACCAAGGCGTCGAGTCGATCGACATCGCCCCGAACACGCCCGACGAGAGTTTTCTATGATCCATACTCTAATTTGCTTTTGTCTTTTCGTTTTCTCATCGGCCGCTGTTGCGATATCGCGGCAGGCTGGTTCACCATTTGTTGTAGGTCTGCAGACGGTCACGAGAGGTGCAAAGCCCGGCGTTGTCCTCGTCCTCGTCTGCGAACCATTGTGGACACTGATTTTCTACGAACACTGTTTAACGCCGACTGTCCTCGCGTTCAGAGGGATCACTCTATCCTGGCTTATTATTGCCTATTCAAGACTACGTTCGGGACATTTAGCATGTGAGCGAGCGAGTCCACGGCAAAAAGTCTGTGGCGCTTCCATGTGCTCAGCGAGGAATAATAATAGTAATAATACGTAGTACACATGCAAATGCTCGTGCCAAATGTTTAGTAAGTACGGTATTTGGAAGATACATTTCATGGGACAGATCGAGGACTCTTCGCGAGTGACGTACCACAAAACCGTCGTACGGTTCAAACTAAGTAAGATAATCAGTGTATAGTAAATACGGGAAATTCCGAAAGAGTCTATCTTCTGCCTTACTCCTACCTAGTCGTAAAGTGGTTCCAACTTCAGTTGTTTTAAATTACGATATTAGACCGCCACCTTGAACGAAACCGTTAACATTTAGTTTTAGATAATTTCATGTTACAGCATCGCGAAAGATGAAATTGTCACTCTATCATATTTCATCTACAAACGATAGTGAAACGCGCCATTTGTCAGGTGGACACGATATCTTTATGTAACGTTCGACAAAAGCAATGTAAAAAAAAAAAAAAATACACAACAGAAAATATGAAGCAATAACGCATGCTATATGCGTCAAAATTAAAAATGAATATTACGAAATGTTGCGTACACAGTGCAGGACTTTCATTTTTGATGAATCGCAAAACATTCTATTACGGATCACACGTTTCACGGTAATTATTGATTGCATCACATACATGTATGTTTTGTCTGACGTGTACTGAACATTGCGTCAAACTAATATATAATTTGCATATTAGTTAAATACATTATTATGTTTACGAAAGTAGAAGAAATTCGAACATCTTCATTAACCCATAATTTTCTAATACTTCAATGAAAAAAGTTACAACTGGATTCATTACAAATGAAAGTTACGAAAGCGTGTACGACACGTGGTTATACGTGAAGACTCATGTCTGGTACTCAAGCGTACGATAACATGCACTATAATAAACGAGATGAAGTGTCCGCATAAATAGACACTGACTATACACGGTGTGTATTGCAGAACGGCCATATCCAAGGGATAGAAGTAAACGCACAAGTTATTGTCCCCATAATCGGGAGTACTCGACGTATTACAACCTATGTAAGCACGTGTGCATGTTAGAAACAAAATATGCAAAGCCTTACGACGGCTAGTAAACATAACCGTCGACGAGCCCTGGAATCCAATTAAAACACTCAGAACGAATCTGTGTATTGTATCGCAATGTGCTCTGGAGTTACAATCACAAAGGAATGCATGTGTGTAAGAAACATTTCTGATAATTGTACCTAGATCATTATACAGTAGTGCCGGTGAAAGTGCTCCCAAGCGTAACGTTATATGGACTAGGAAGGTGTATGACTAAGCAAATACAACACTTTTAATTAAAATTAAGTAGCGAAACAGGTATCAGATTGTAAAACAAACTGAATGAGATTCATTGAAAGATATAATCGTATGCATGATTACTTTGCTCACGGTAATATTATGTAAACATCCGTACAGTTCGAAGGAATCAATGACAATGATGGATTAACTTGAATTCATCTGGGGAGTGAAGATCGAAGAAATGTTACGATAGCCTAAGTTTCTAGTGAAAAATGAGAAATGCTGAGGTATACACTTATCTCTTCCGAGTTAGAACTCGATATCAAGGTTTCAAAAGAAGATCTGTCTTTCTAGTTTGATACACGAAAAATACATTCGTTTTTACTGTGAAGAAATGAAGAAACATAATGTGCAAACATAAAAACTGTCAAGCAATTACGGAGCTTTAGTGCAAGATCGGCAGGGTATTTGCCAGGTAAAGTGTCAACATACCACGTACCTGCATTTAAAAGACGTAGAGAAATTGCGCGAAGCGTTACGTAAATGTAGTAACGTGCACTACCGTATCCACGAGCTGCGTTCTTACAAAGAGAAAGAAAGCATGCGATTTTTCTACCACTACCACTCTAAAAGTAATTTCTTCATGAGTGCACAAGTCCCAAAAACATATGAAATTGACGCTATGTACCCTCAGGGTAAAGAAAAATATTTTCGAGCGTAGGGAAGCGACAAAACATTATCAAGATGATTATAATTAGTGCAAATGGTAATGCGTACTGCACAGTGTTGTGTTTGCTTGAAAATTTGCTAATAGAAGTAAAATCTTCGTCTCCGACTAAGAATAAGCAGTACTAAACATATTTACGCTGTGAATCTGGGAAGCATCTATTATTTAAGTCTGTCCGTATTATCCATACTTACACATCAAGTGAACACGTGTATTATATGGTTTAAATATAAGTGCCACTGTCTATTTACTAAATGAAATCCTCCTTCAAGGCAAACGACCGAATAACGTTCTTCTCATTTCAGTGACGGACACAAATGATACTATGCATCATAAGCTGGTTAGAGCGACGCATAATTTATATTTTACACACACGCATTGCATAATACGTACTGTCGTTTACTTTGCATTTATTCATGATAAAAACGTTCTAACGTCGCTCATGAAAATAATACAACAGCGTAAGTACTGTCTCCGGTGCTATATAGTTGTTCTCAAGGATAGTGAGGTTATATGGAAGATAAACTTATTAGTTATCGTGTTACTGTAAAACATTGTAAACGGAATCTTGTTAAAAATGTCCGACGCCTATTATAAGATGCCGCCAATAAAATTTAACAACTGTCCTTTTTTTATATAGGCTGTATTCGATCGCTATCACAGAATTTGGTTTGATCGGACATTTTTAATAAATAATTCGCGTACAGTGCTGACGTGCTGTAATCTAAAGGATACAATTATCGAATTGACGTATCATGCGTAAAGACGTATCACTCAAAGCTGGTGGCTAGACAATCGTAAATGTTTCTTAAGCGACCTATTTATATTTAATGTAAATCAAAAATATATTAGAGCCTATATTAATGCGGTCTCATGATCAGTCACGATCGTGCGGGGGAGGTAATACAAAATATAAAGGTTCACAGGTTAGGCTTAGGGGGTGGAAACATGCAGTTGGGACTTGTCTAACGGAATGCACGCCTACACCTGTATACAGAAGCAATTTCATTAAGCACATGGAAGAGTACGCATACAGATGAGGAAATATTGTGTCGTATTGTTTGTATACGTACACACAATTCGTCGGGACTGTCACGAACTTGGATTGGGGCTTCTCGTCGAAATATCGACTATCCGAATAGTCCCAGTCCTCGTAGCAACGTATGCGACAGCAAATGCTAAATGTCCCGCAACTATTTCTTTATTCAGAACCTTGCTCCTCATTATGCACGACACAGGTCGTCGAAGTCATTCATTATCGCGCGATGATTGACTTTGACTTGATAATTAAACCCACTTTTCCGATACTTCAAAACTCGGTGCTATTGTTAGGCGTTTACTTAATGAATTATTACGTGATTGGATTCTGTGACATTACAATTTCTTATTTGCACACTTTTGTTTTATAACGTCACGCAGTGTCTCTTTCCTTCATTTCGTTATAGAGCTCCTTATATTTACGCTCCTAAGAATATTCCTCCGATTCACAACTGACTTCCGTAACTGCATAACTGGCGCACTACGCATTATTTTTTTATTTCATACAAACGTTTCGGCCTTTCCATCGGAATTATATGTAACTGGGCTGGCGCTAGGATGATAAGCTTCCGTTGCCAGCTCAATTCTAGTCAATGATGTTAAATACATATTAATAATGTGGATAAAAGGTGGCATTGCAATATAATCGATATCGAATAGATCATTCGGCTATGATGAATCGATTTATGTTTGTTTGCTGTACATATGAGCAAGCGTTCAATTGGATATTAGCGTCATTATAGATTAAAGCATATACGATCATCATTTGCTGCTCAGGAACATTAATTGATCATATTATGTTTCGCACTGTACCGAAGAAGAACAATCAGACTTCTAATATTCCGTATACATGCATACATACATGATCGTTACGCTTCATATATATCATCAAGTGATGATCTACAGCGTGTCCTAAGATAATTATACCGGCCATTAGCAGATCAAACATGAAAATCGACTAAAAGATCTAAACGCTAAAAATTTGCGTAATGTCTTAAATCGTACAATCGAGAACCATATTACCACTGACATATCAAAGTTGATTTCAAGATAATCTTAAAAATTACATAAAAATAAAATTTAATATCCATAAAGCGCTGCGCCGAAAAATAATGAAATGAAAGTATGTTTATCCGTTAATGGGAGGTATAAGCATAGTAGGACATCCTGTACATTTACTTGTAATAGCACATAGAACGATCGGCGTCAATGAGTATCAGCATGTTACGTATGAGAATGATCAGAATCATTAGGATGATCAGAATGATTAGGATGATCAGCGAGTGCAAGGGGAGCGCAATCAGTGTACACAAAGAAATTCTTTGCCGCGTAATTGAACGAGGTTCAAAGATAAACGATGTTCCGCATACGCGCCGCACTATTTACGCGCACTATAATAATAATAATAATAATGGGTACATTATCGATGTTACATACGCACATGTAATGTTTAAATGTACAATGTAATTTTACTAGAAAAGATGTTTATGACATATCTGGAAATCCGTCTCTCACGACTGTGAAATTTTCACGCCCAAACTTCCATTGCGCGAGAGGTTTTGTTAATAGGAAGACAAATCGTTCGACATAGTCCGATGTTAGAGCATGGAATCGTTTCGCGTGAATTTTAATGTGTAAACGGAAATTCTCTCGAATGGGATAACATTTCGCCTGGTGAGGGAAGGCAACGTACGTGGACGAGAATAAACTCGAATCCGGACACTCCTTCGCCTTCCCTTGAAAAAGTCCCTTACTCGGCTGTACATGTTAAGTAGGCGGCTTTTCTTTTACGACAGACATGAGTTTGTAAATGAATTGACATATCTTCAATGGTGCGCAACTCGATAATGTCTAACAATAAGAGTGAAGTGAATAATAAAAATAATTGTACCAGTTTCGTATAACCGTTTGTAAGCGAGAGGAGAGAATTATTTTTCTTTGCAATTATACGTTTGCTGCCGAAATATAAGCCTTGCAACAACAGTTACTCACAAGTCTAATTTCTTGTCAGAGTTGCATGGTAAAATTGTTGGGACTGTTGTATAGTCTGAGACGATTCATCTCCCAAATCAACTATTTTCAACGAGGTCTGTAATTTTTTGCAAAGCCGTTTTAGAAACTTTCTCACCCAACCTAGTATCTCGTTATTTGAACAACCTGTATTTTAACTTCCAATTTTTTCAGAACTTTCTTTTTCTCTCAGTTTTTACATCCTACCAACCCGCGAGCTGATTTGTGTCTTTTAAGGATTTCAAACTATTTCTTAAATGGTCGTCCGACGTGTGACATAATTCATTGTTATTTCATTCGGGCAACAGTTACAGTGGGGTGCTTCTGGTTTCTTAATTAGACATTAATGTGTAACTTTACAGTTGCCACTTAAACGAGTCGTTCTATGTACTTTCTTCTCTATACGTATTGTACTGTGGTATCATTTGATAGAAATTTCGTATGTATTATTTCGAAGTAGGAAAGCAGCGGTGAGCATGCGGTGCAATAATGTCAAGCAAGGTAAATTATAGTCTTCAATTACGGTTTGCTCCACTTGTCGCACCAATGACTTACGTTCCTCACTTACTAGATGCTGTAACCCATTTCTAAAATTGGCCTAATCATAAGTACCATACTCTCGTTTATTCAGCATAGCAATGATCGGATTTTTCATGGTTATGCGATGCCTCGCGTAGTTTCTACAGATATTATATATATATTTATCACAGACGAAAATTAGTATTATTGTGACGAATTATAGCGCACTATTGACCAGTGCAGACTATCTCTCCCGTTTAGCAAGTTGGAATCTGTCTACATATATATACGTTGGAATCAATATTTTCCTCATTTCTTATTTCACCCACTTACCAAGAAGTTTCTGTGATATATTACTGTTCTATTATTGCAAGCGTTCGAAACTGGAGTATTCTCTGTTTGGTAAACGGTGTGTTCTACACATTTGCTCTTCCCGTTTCGTTTTAACTAATAGAGTGTACTAAAAATGGCGCAAACAAAAATTAATATGTAGCAGCGAATAAACTCTTTATTCACGTGATATGTTTCACCCCCGACGTCCCTTTTAATAGGCACAACTACTTTGCGTCAGTAAAAGATCGAAGTTTTATTACGGTTCTCGTATACTAAATATGTTCCTAGATAAATATAGATTTTCTATATTTTCTACGACTGAGTAGCGAAGGGTTCTCCAAATAAGTTCCTTTTAGTCCCCGAATCATAAATAGAAACGGTTCGCAACGATGATTCATCGGAATTTAATCTGTTCTCTGTTCATGGCCTAAAACTTTCCTTCCGCAAAATTCTAGAATATTAATCGTCTAAGAAATCCAATATTAACTTGCGTTTAAATAACAATTTCAACAGAATCTACATATATGTAAAACATTGCAGATAATAAGGTCACTCCTTTTACGTTTCAATTTTCATTGTATCTATGCAGTGCTTATGCTAATTTATAATTGGCCGGAATTATAATCTTCGAGTATACTCAAACATATTTTATACAATAACAGTGAGTCATATTTCCTCATTAAGTTAAATACCGTACAGTTACCTACAAAAATGTAAGACCATTTCTCCAAATCCCTAACATTCACACATTCTGTAAAAAGGATAATAAAGAATGCTAATTTTCTCCAACCGCTTGTAATGCTGATTAGGTGAAAAATTATATTATTATTCAGGTATCTCTTGTGGATCATTTCCGTCACTAATAACAATCACTCGCAAATTTTGCTGTGATCCATAAGCGTAATACCTGTGACTTCGAGGAATTAATGTCAGCCAGTGTTGATGCCCACGGTTACGCACACATTGTCCCACATTGTCGTCTTCTATGAGGTAATTTTTATGTTCATTTTTATGCACAATTTTTCAATGTAGTCATTACTTTATTTACATAGAATCTACTTATAGCCGAATTTAGAAGAAAATAAATTATATAGCTATACGACAAGAACAGGACGTCACATAGGTAAAAAAGTAATAAGAAACATTGAATCGTTAAGCACATTCACCGTATATGTCCCAGAATCAGTTGCGTGATCGAATTATTGTTGAGGTCCTTGTAACACTTTTTAATGGTTAAACATTCATAAGATACGATGTGGTCATAGGACAAATGGTTCAATATGGCAGAACAAAACGTTTATGTAGTGTGCATCAAATATAACTGGTGATAAAATTGTGTCAATGATGAAAATAAAAGTAAATATATTTGATAGTTAACAAAGTTCCCATGCCACAATTATCAGTATGTATAAATCGGTGTTGCCTTGATATCGCTGTTTTCCATTGTTTCTTTTATTGGTTCAATAACACAATACATCATGCCATACAAAAATGCCTTTAACTTTAAGCTTTGCTAAAGATTGCGTAATCTCTAATTACCTTATCCTTTGTTATAGACAGTTTCTTATTACACGAATTTCATGACTTTATATGAATCGAATGGAAACATTAATATTAGCAAATTATGATCCTATTTCATTGCTACCACTCTTTTTCTGGTCGTGGACAATTCATTCATTCCGTACCGACCCGTTACAAAATTTTACATTACGTTCTGTACACTGGATGACTATAGCCAAGTGTTAAATTTAAATTCACTGCTGCGACTCATGCGAATCTTACGAATTGAAATAAAAAGCTTCGAATATTTGGTCTAATTTTATTTCTCCGCTTTTTCTATGCACTATTACATAATCTTTATGCTTTTATAACATTGCGATAAACAATTATGCGACTTTTGTTTTTCTCATCGAAATTTTACCTTACTTGACTATTCGAAACAACATACTTATCAGACATCATTAAAATAGTATTTTAAACAAGTGGCTGGCACAGAAATTACTGTAGGTGGTTTCGAGATACTGATAAAATAATAATTGCATTGATTACCCAGTATTAAGTATTACATATTTAAATAACCGAACGAAAGCAATGAAGCCAGTTTAATATTCACACAGATCGGAGTGAGAGAGAGAGAGAGAGAAATTGTGTCGGTGTCGAAAAGGAGCAAGATTCGTTTAAACTAATTCTCACATGGAACTAGCTTCAAATAAACTGTAATAAAGTAAAAAAAATTTGTTCTGAGAAATCTTCGATTTCCATAACAGCTCACTTATTCCTTGATAACTGTTACTTACACAGTAATATTATAGGGTACGTCAAGTATTTATAACATATGTATAGTTATACTTCACTTATATGTTGCATTTGCAACTGATGCATTTCGACTTGTCAATTACAACTGTTTGTCGGGAAAAAGTGTCTAAAAATGTAAGCAACTTATTTTATTGACATTTTCATTTAAGCAGATATATCTTCATGTTAAGGGAAAGTTAATTATTAAATTACCTTTTTAATAAATTTTTAAGCTTCTGGCTGGCAGTACACTACTGCTGGAGTTTCTTTTTTGACGTCGACTTCGACAACAACAGGGTCTTTGAGGAGTTCAGCTGTTTTTTCGTTCTCCTCCACTTCCTTTTTCGTTGCAACCTAAGGAGTACCATACAGTTACATAAATTTGGTTAATGTAACATGCATATAAAAAAATATGTATATGATCTGATGTTTGGATATAATGGTGGATGTATGAATCTGTATCTTCATTGTTCAAATTTAATTAACTTAGTAGAATTGTAAAAGCACAATTCTATTTCTTCCTAGATTTAGACAAGGAATGCAGTAACACTCATGAGAATTTAATGTAAATATTGATTATATAAAGTATATACCAATGACAATATTAAAGATTTGACAGTGTGGCATACATTAATTCATAATAGCTTCATAATGTGTGTTGTATTTTATAGGATATAATGAATATTAGTTTGCTGACATTTATATCAATCTTATAATTATTCAGTGATTAATATTACCTCCTCTTTGCTGGCTTCATCAAAGTTCTCAACTAAGTCAGGCACCTCATCGTCCTCTTCCAATGTGGCTTTGCCAACAGCACTGCCCGCAACTGTGCTGGCTAACCGTTTCAACTGCGTTAAGCCTTCCGGACCTAATTGACTTAATATTCCAGGTAACATTTCGGTTATCTGTTTATTTTCCCCATGACCGGTGATAGCAAATGTGTTAGCAGAGAGACTGGCCTGGGCTTTTGGATTATTGAAATGAATGACAGTACCATCATCCTTAATCATATTAACCTCCTCAATACCAGGGATTGTATTGACAGACAACTTTTTCAAAGAACTTTGTAACTTTTTGTCGTCTGTTGCGGCAGTTGCATGAACAACCTACAAATATAATAAACATAGTTATTTGGAACAGCACAATGATGTAATCTGTACGCATTGTCAGTCCTGCGATTTCCACAGGACGTAACAGAATAGTATACAATTATATATATGTTTACTGTAGTCTATTAATGGAATAACATAACTTACACTGCTTGGGAAAAACGTAAAACGTAAAAATCGTTATTGTACATTTCTAACATGTAATTGACTTGACCAGAAATGTTTTATATATAAATGCTGAAAGCGATGTGCAAGATTCAGTATACACAATAATTCGCAACGCGCTCCAATTGTGAATTCATTAAAAGAATTGCGGATAAGTTCCGACAAAAAGAGTAATACGCGAATCGACCAATAACAATGTTAGTTCTTTGTACAAAATTAACTCACCTTCTTCTTGCGTCGGGGTGTTCCCTTACCACCGATACGGACTTGAGCCTGAAGCTTCTTCAACTTTTCGGGATTCATGCTGACTGGTTTCTGCGATAACTGTAAAGGATCGTCGAAGAGGGACGCACTGTGTAGTGGCGAGCGTGACGCCAAGTTTGAGCCCGCAAAATGAACTTAACACGGCCGGCGACCAGACACGTGCTCTATGCTCGGCCAGCGAATCGAGAAAATGGAAGTATATGCTTCTGGAGCTATCTACGTCACAGACAGTTTCCTGTGCAGGGAGCCACTTCCGCTCGAAACTTGGCTCAAAACACGATGACTATTAAATCAAACTCGCATCCTCACTGAATGCATAGAAATCTTTCCCCTCCCAATAATCGGACGTTCTTTGCGGAAGTTTACGTTTTCGCCAAATTTCTAGGATTTCCTTCTGTTAAGATTATGTACAGCACTTAGACTGAACATGCAGGTTATGAAAGGCAGCACGCGACTACATTCGGACATTATGGTAGGGCAGAAAGCGCAATAGATATTTCTTTGAAGTTACGAAATTTGTGCGACATTGAGAAGGTCTGCGCATTCATTTAACTTCATACAAATGATACGATGTTTGAATCGGCGTGTGGGATAACATGTTAGCTGTGCTGATTAATTTAGAAATTTTTAAATTTGGCGCTACAACTTATGGGTTTGATACGGCGTCAGCCTTGGACACAATGATGGCAGACGGTGCTCTCCGAACACCATTGGTGTCGGCAGGGTGGGGGAAATAGTTCTTAGTGTGCGTGGGCGTCTGTGTGGGATGCGTGCCCATCTTGGCCGTACCTCGTGGCGAAAAGGACGGAGCTTTCTACTTTTCATGAGTCTACTTTTAATTGGATTGTTAAGGATTGTTGTAAAAAAGTAAAAATGTTCTGATGTAATGAAACGTAAACACTGCGAGGTTATAAATTTAATAATTTTTTGCTAATGCTATTTTCCTCCATCTATGCGTCGCCTCGTTTTTTACATGTCCAAATTCGAATCTTATTCTAAGTTCGCCGATCTTCGATATCGGCAAGATATCCGGGATCCATTCTATTAAAAACGGAGTTGGCTCTATCTGATTTGGGGAAGTGTTCCCTAAAAGATGAAGAACGTATGAACACATTGAATATTTGCATGTATCGACATCACTCATTGCCGAGAAACCTTCGATATTTAAAGTGTATGTACATTGAAACGTATATGTGAAGCTTACAACTTACCCACTTTTAAATAAGTTTTTAATTCTAACGGTTTGATGAGTGCATTATTATTAGTTTTCTTATAACGATCTATATCTGTCTCTTCACGTTTATACAATTCGTATGTACCGTCGGCATTCTGTACAAAACTTCTGGTAATCTCCAATGGTATTAGTGGCGTTTCAAATATAGTCTTTACGTGCAGTATATTGGTAATTTGCCAGGTGTACTTGGTAAACGTACCCAACGGTACGCCGTCTTTTCTCACGAATGCCGTTGTAGAATTCGGTAAGCGCTTCTTTTTCCCGCCACAAGAGATCCTCTCTCTTAAACAGTCGAAAAAGACTTGCGGAACATGAAAGACCAACGGGTCCGGCTTACCGTCAAACTGGAAATGCATTGTCTGATTTATCCGCTCGGTTATCGATGCCAACCACTTTACAAAAGGTAAATTGGTATTCACTTCATCCAAGTCGTCATAAGAGTTCTGATACTTCTTTATCACTGCCGACTTCATTTTACCCTTCTTCGGCTCAATAGAATTCAAGTTATTCAAGCTGGTCACGTTCGATATATGTATAAACTTCTCATCCCGTTTGCGTTTCGTCGAAATCGTATGTTGTACATTGATATTTTTTATATTCGACATGCTGCCAGTATCATTTTCGATCAACGCATTTCTCTCGATCGTTTTCACATCGTCATGGCTCAATATCGTATTAATGTTAGGTTCAATTAATTTTACATTATTCATGCCCAGAAGGGCGTTTGTGTCGAGAACTTTTAACGTGCCGGCGTTTAATATTCTTATGTTGTTATCGTTTAAAATGTACTGACTGTTATTGAGCATATTACATTTCGTATCTATAACGGTTTGATCGTCAACTAGTCTCGCTGTATTACTATTAAGTTGCATGTTATTCTGATCAATTGCTTCCAAGTTGTGCACCTACGCAAAGACACAATCATGTAAAAGCGTGCATCGAATCGATTAGGGCAAGGACAGTTCTGTTATTAACATTCAAAGTACATTAATCAGAACTTCTACGATAATAATCAGTTCACCATCGTGCATAACAAAGTGATGTATACCTGTGAAATAATATTGTTATCTTCTAACAAAGCACGATTGCAGTCAACTTCAATATTTCCAATACTGTGAGGTAAAATTGTAGAGTCCAAATTGACCGTATCTAAATCCAATCTGTTCCCGTCCAAACTCTGAACGGTTAAGGTATCGTCGCGGAAAATCAAAAGATGCGTGTCCGTATCATCAGCGGTCAAACTGTCTAAATCTGAATGATTAACAATGAATTAATTAGCTGTTTGTAAGGTAATGTCATCGAACGGGGCTTGATAATTCTGAAATACAGAAAGACGTGTAAGAGGCGAAAAAAAGAGGAAATTCGTACCTATGCCAACGATTTTGTCATGTTCATTGCTTTGAAACATTGTTGTCGGCATTTGGGGTATATTTAAATCTATTTGATCCATGTTGACATAGTAACTGAATTCTTCTGACAATTTAGGGTCGCTGGCGAATGCGCAAATGCATGCATAAAAGTGTACACATCGCTTTGTGTGCAACGAAGAAGTCATGTCAACTTTATCCTCCGTGACTTTTGTTGTTATCTGTAAACGATAGAATCCATTGTCAGACCTAGTCAAACCTCTTTGTACAAAGATATATTAATTGTTTATAAACAAACTGGAAGATGTAACTATTCTACTTGCCTTAAAAACTGTACAACTACAAAAATACCGATGCTCTATCTTATCTTTCAATTTGGTTGCAAAGAATGAAAAGTGTAAATATCCTAATGGATGCTTTGGAGATGCTTTACATTTAACTGCCATTATATGCTTCGATACTCTTTGTACTAAGGGCCCAGATGTCTCTGTCGCTAGTAACCATATCTCTCTCTTTATTTCATTATTGACATTTAAGGATGATAAAATAGAATTTCTTAAGGTCAATGGCTGTGCCTCTGCATAACATCTTAGAGCTGCCTGTATATGTTGACAAGTTGATATGGAAATGTCTGATGAATTTTTCTCCTACAGACAAAACCAAATTGATCAAATACCACTATTTAAATTTAAACATATCATCTTGTGTGCACGACTTCTATAATATCGCTAGAAATACCTACATGACATTTAAGAACACTGGCATTAAAACTTCTCTCACAACCATCTACAAAGCAGAGTGCTGTACTCTGCGATATAAGTGTTGTTATTTCATTGCAAATTGTTGTGTTTATCAAAGGCAGCTGGACAAAACCACGGTAATCTGGACCTTTGTCGCGAACTCTTACGGAAAACACTTGAGCAGATGAACCTGTAATGAGCTTGCATGCTTCTGTGGACAGTTTACGTCTTTCACCAGGTTCTTTGAATACAGCGTCACAGTACTTATTCTTGCAACATAAACCACGCGACCCATTGTATGTGCCACACTTTGGACACTTTCGTACTCCACGCAATGTTGCTTTACCTAAATCTGATAAGAGCTTCCGCAGGCGCTCCTCATTGGACATAGCTACTGGTAAAGTATTCAGACATGTTATGATTGTAGGATACAGCATGTGCATGAAACAGGTATAGCATAAAAATAAAAAAATAACCTTGATAGACTACAATGCATTCCGTTTAAAAAATACTGCAAATTCAAATGGTTGGTGCTTCATAGTGCTCGTCGACATTTGGTAATAAAAACATAACTTCGTATCACTGACACTTGATCGAATCCCGATTCGTAATGGACAAGATTCTTGACGCTATAATTAGCAACAAAAGCTATAAGTAAGAGGTTATAATAAGAACTTAACAGATCCGTTTACTTCATAATTCATTTAATATGAAGTACAATGAACGGCCGTGTTTTTTCCCATTATCATCGAAGCATGCGTTCATCGCTTATGAAAGAATTATTTTTTTAATTATACAATGACAATAAACAAACACGGGTATAACAACAATTTGAAAGAGTATTACCTTTTAATATATTAATGACGAATGATACGGTAACAATAGTACCGATAAGCTGGTAGATCTGTCCGTATTACGGCAAGCGTATCTCACAAACGATTCCGTTGTTACTGGTAAATAAATAAAACTGATTTCGATATTTCAAGCGGATATTAAAGTAGATGGCGTCCGGCGTTTTGCGTTTGATGTTTAGAGTTTGGCGTTCGGCGTCCGCGCTGGTCCGCGCGTCCTGTACATAACTTATTTGTAAGCACTGATATGAGATCAGGGCCTAGGGAATGACACCCAAATGAACGGTAGAGTCACGAACGGTCAGTACATGTACTAAGTATAGTGCCGGGCGTATTATTCGGCAAACTGGGTACTTCGTGGGGCGCCGCACTCTTAAAATTGTTCTGCACCATTTTTTTTTCTTTAGCGCCCCCCGTTTCCGTAAGAAAAATTGCTGACTGTGTGTGAGCGAGAGCATTACTCGCCTGCATGTAGTCAACAAAAAGAAGGACGTAACCATGTTCCGTCTAATTTCCTTCAAGATCGCGCGCCGCGTGCTGCGTTGCACGTGCGAAAGTGATTCTGAATTGCTCTTTTGCATTACTTACAATATTTTGAGAAATCATATGAAGATTGTCTACTACACGCGTCGAGCAGCTAACAAATTTCACTGATCGAGTCAAAATTTGTAGGTACATTCAGGGTTGAAAATGAAAGGATTATTATTACTTTACAAGGCAACATTGTTTAATAAAGTACGTAGTATATCCTTAAGCACCCTCCAGTATCCAGGGAGCTAGGTGTATTGCCAATGCTCCGAAGTACCTGTGGAATCAGATATGTTGCTTGAGACAAAGGGGAAAATATTTGTATGGCACTAACATAATATATGAAGGTTATGGTTTAAGGTTATTTTCAAGGTAAAGCGTGGTAAAAATTGTTATGTGTTGGAAGAGTTTTTATAAAATACCAACACATTCATTTAAAATGTTTTATCTTATTACCCATCCTTCATGAACACTCTCTGTCTTGTAAATCACCCTGAACACACTGTAACAAACATACAACACCATTACACTTTCACACACGGTGGTCCGTAAACTGTAATATAACCAAAATGAGGG
Organism: Priocnemis perturbator; assembly: GCA_963942575.1. Taxonomy (NCBI): domain Eukaryota; kingdom Metazoa; phylum Arthropoda; class Insecta; order Hymenoptera; family Pompilidae; genus Priocnemis; species Priocnemis perturbator. The sequence continues at coordinate 14,031,894 of OZ012643.1, read as the reverse complement.
TTATTCTACATGAAAAATTACGAAAAAAATCGCAGAATAAAATATGTCCGAACGAGGCTTCCTTCGTTGTCGGAAAAATCGGAGATATATGCAGGCAATCAAACGTTTGTTCCTTTGGACTTCTCGCTGTGAAGCAAGTCATGGAAGAACCGTCCATATCGCGAACTTTACCGCAATGAAAGCAAGAAAATTAATATCGTAATTTGTGTGTACATGATGACGAAAAGAATACAATAACAATACAACATAACAAATACAAAGGACTAGAAAAGACAAGGTTGAATTGGAATGACATGCATATGTGAGGTATTCCGCACTTGCTCGAGACCGACGTTGTTTACGTTAAACAGATACGCCTCTGCAAGCATCCCCCGACAATTCTTACAAACTATACACAAAATCTGAAGGCCACCACTTACCCCATCGCCTGAAACAGGATCCCGCCCGAAATTCTCACCTTTTCCACTCACTTTCACCGAACATTGACAACCACAAGCACAACAGCATTTTGCAACAATTGTGTCCCACGCGGGACGCCACGCCACACTAACTTTTCAAATGACAATCGTTAGGGGGCTGGTTTGGAAATCGGATCGATTCGATTAATCGATTCGCGCCGGCATCCCCCCGGTAGTAAAGATGGCCACCGGTCTGCACGCGTGTCAGGTACTCTTTGGCTGTTGATAAACAACTGGGTTTCGTCGGCGTGTTAAAAACGGCAGGTAGCGCGGGACTCGAGAATCGTCGGCAGAGTGTGTCGGCGACCCTCAGACGGGACATAATTAACGATAGAGGGGCGAGAAAACGGCCGCAACGACGACGGAGTGTCAGCAGGATAGCAGCAACGTCGAGCGTGGCGTTGAGGTTATGGACAACTTCGTCAAGATCGAAAAGATAGGGGAAGGGACCTATGGGGTGGTTTATAAAGCGAAGGACAAGCTAACTGGGAAGCTGGTGGCACTTAAGAAAATTCGTCTCGAGACGTACGTCGCATTCCTATCATTTGTATTTCTCCGTTTTAGTCATGATATTTTACGTGCGCGCAAGGTGGTGGGCGATATACGGTTCTAATCGTTTATGGTCGGTGATTATCGCGGAAATCGTACGATAGTATACTTAGATTGATCAGAGCTTTTTTACTCAATGCTGAATGGATCTGTTTGCAATGAGAAGATTGATGCACATATGTATTATAAGTAGAGAATTTTTTGGAGCAGCAAACAAACTTTAATATGTACTGTTATTGGAGAGCATTGGAAAATGATTTTTGGTGGACAACGGATCTAGACACAGTTCAATGACTGACAGGCTAGCACAATGTTGGATACCTGGTCATCCCAAGTATACTTGGCTATTTTTTGGAGTATGTGTTTGTTGCAAAATTTTTGCCACTGTAATATACGTATTTAAGAACATGTGGGACTGTTATGTGAAGAGTGGCTGTACATAATTGTTTACTCCTAAAACACTCCAACTTTATACCTTAACATAGAATGAAACGTTCTTGTGCTTTGATGTTTGATTTTAAATGTTTTCTTTTTTTTTTTTGGGGGGAAGAAGACCTCAGGTTTTGTTTTCATTTTTATATTAGCTGTATGTTACTCTGACACTGAAGGTATTTCATTAACCCCGTCATACCTTAATATCCGCTTGATTAATCATAGAGTATGACAGCAGATATCTATATTGTTAACAAATTATCAATATAAATGCCATCGTCAAGTATTTACCATAAACAGTATGGCTTTTTTCCAAAATCACAATTTAAGATAAAAGTGTGGGTATAACTGTGTGCTTCATATTGCATTTAATGCCACTAAAGTGACATTTGACGTCATCAGATGTATAAAGATCTCTTATCCTTACATTTAGTAAAGCCATACAACTGGTACTCTCAAAGACTTGCGTATAGTACTTTTATGGTTTCATAAGCAGTTTGTCATGCACAGGTCTGAGCAAGCTGCACATCTGTATGTGTGTCTGATTAATTTGATCAAATTACTGTCCTATCACCGTATAAACATTCCTCAGAGAACTACCCACACCCAATTGGCAGAACTTCTCGTATCAGCTGGGCTTTTGCTTAAATGCATTTCTAACACACCCGCTATCATGCACAGTGGGGTCAGCTGAATCTGCAGGGGCCACGTTAAACAAATATTGTCGTAGCACCACATTATTCAGCTTGTCCCATTGTGCCACGCTCGCCTGGTTTTTAATTTCGATGTACTTTAATTAAATTCGATTATAGCGACATTGACTGTACACAGGATTGAATGAGTGTAAGTCCAACCACCTCCCCCGACATAATTGGCATTACATCTCACATTCTATCGGGCACGATCCGACGACGCTTGAACTAAAAGATCATTCGAAATTTCAATGGGGGCACCTTCAGAAATTGGCACTAATCACCCCCCGGTCTCAGCTCATAGAATCTTGGGAACCCGAAAAAATCGTGCGATCGCTCGCCTTCGTAAGAGTTATCTTTATTCTTTAGATGTACGACAATTATACCCGACGAAGGAGAAAAAGGGGTTGCCTTGTGCCGATTACGGTAGAGACCTATTATAAGATGACCAAAAAAAATCTTTGTTTTGGCATTGCTGGCCTGGCATTCTCATTCTCGGGCATTCTCGTTTAACCGGGTAATGTCGATTTCAATCAGGGAGAGCGAGGGTGTACCATCCACCGCCATTCGGGAGATATCGTTATTGAGGGAACTCGCCCATCCGAACATCGTTCAACTGTTCGATGTTGTAGACGGCGACAAACACCTCTATCTTGTCTTCGAATTCCTCCAGCAAGATCTGAAAAAGCTCCTAGACTCCGTTAAGGGAGGTCTCGAGCCGCCCCTCGTCAAGGTAATGAACATCAGACAGAAATATCGACGCTTGACCACGCGCCATTTTGTTTATGCCGAGACGGACGTTCAAGGGTGGAAATATTGTTTCAGAGTTACCTGTGCCAATTGTTAAAGGCAATTTCTTTTTGCCATCTAAATCTTATTTTACACAGAGATCTAAAGCCACAGAATCTATTAATTGATCGGGAGGGTTATATAAAATTGGCAGATTTCGGGCTAGCGAGAACGTTCGGGGTGCCCGTGCGGACGTATACTCACGAAGTGATCACGCTGTGGTATCGCGCTCCGGAAATTCTTTTAGGGACAAAACTATACTCGCATGCCGTCGACATATGGAGCCTCGGATGCATCTTCGCTGAAATGGTGCGTTCGCAGTTGATGAGCATAGGGGGTGGCCCGTATTTCGTGGCACTTTTGACTAGGGGTGGAAGGATCAGTTGAAGAATATATACATTGTACAACAGAATAAACCGAGCATTACGGGCCACCTCGCATAACCCTGTACAAGACCTTTCGTCGACGTGTCAATGTCATTTTCTAGGCGACGAGAAGAGCTCTGTTCCCGGGCGATTCGGAGATAGATCAACTGTTCAGGATATTTCGTACGTTGGGAACGCCTGATGAGACGATCTGGCCAGGAGTGTCGCAGCTCCCCGATTACACGTCCATGTTCCCGAGATGGGACGCTCATAGTATAGAAGATGCCGTGCCTTCCTTCGACTCCGACGCCAAAGACTTGCTTGCGGTAAACTGCTGCTACTCATTTCGAACACACATTTTCGGTGCAGACTTGAACTATCTTTTACGATGACTGTTCTCCGTTTCGCAGAAACTATTGACTTACGATCCCAATCAGAGGATAACTGCCAAGAAGGGACTGAATCACGTTTACTTCAAGGGTGTCAAGCTGGTTCCGCCGCCACTGCCAAAGAAAAATTGACATAGTTTTACAGGGTTCGACCACTTACCTTATTCCCTAGCTCCCTTTATACTGTATTAATTATGGTTCAAAGTAATGTTTAAGGTACAGCGGCATCCGGGATTAACGTGCGGAGGAAGTGTGCTAGTCCGGGTGTACTGAAAAGTGTTCATTTAATTGTATGTTGCTACACAAATTAAATAAACCATATATGTCTTCTACAACATCGATGTCGTCACCTTATGTTACCTTAACTTCCTACGCAAATCTAGTATTGGGACATAAATAAGTTTTATTTTTGTATAGATAAGATTTGGTTTAACAGAATCGTAGCAACATGGAGATTAAGCCGGACAAAAAGGACGAAACTTTATATAAAGAGGCTTCACCGTTCATCATCTTATTTTACTCCGTAAAAAATAAAAAATTTGATGTATTTTGTATTTCATGTCTTTAAAATCCTTTCTCTCCTTAAGAATCTCTTTTCTAGGTCTACCACTATGTTTTTGTTATTATATCTCTCTATATATATACGTATATATGTTTCTCTGTTCACAGCTTTTTTAATAATAACATCCAGCGGTTGCCTTTAACAAAAATTGAGACTATTACAACCTAACATCTCGTCAAGTCGGTAATACGGCTCAGTTTTTCCTGTTTGTTATAATATGTTTAGATACAGTATTGTAAAAGGAAACGGCAATAAGCAGGCCTAAGAAAACAATTGATATCATCTGCAGGGTAACGTGCCGCTTCGTGTAATCATTCGATAAATAACAATAACTCTGAACATTCTACATCCACGGCATCTTTGTTTTACAGAAAGATGTGGGATTGAAATGCATTTGCCACGTGCAGAAGAAAGAAAGTGGATTGTCACGTTTCAAGCCACCTCTTCCTTTCTATCGCAGTCCCTGTTTCTACTACAGCGTGCTCATAGTTCCTCAATAATATTTGCATTATAATAGCGCAGCTGCTTACTTAGCGTAAACGTGATAACATAGCCATTGTGCATTGTACCTACTGACGAACGCGCACTATACCACGTTCGTACAGGTATGTCTACTTAGGGTTGGAAGAAAATTAGCTCATCCCTCGTACTCTGAGGACCATTCAACAGTAACGCGACTTTTGCCCGTGCAAATCTGGTCTCGGACGGAAACGGGAGGACAGGAACCGCAATGCAGGATCTCATCGAAGCACCATACGAAGATACGCAAACGTACGTCGTGGGAGAAAAATCAGTGGGCCACGCGGGTCGACTGACTGGCCGGCTCGATCAGTTTCGGAAGTGTGATCTTCGGACTCGTCGTGATCGGATTGCTGTTCTCATGAGCAACCGGCGAAGACGCGAGCTTCGGAAGACGCAACTGCTTCGGAGATGCTTTCCTGACGGCGTCCGATGATTTGTCAGGCGTTTTTAATCTGAGACTGCTCGGGGGACGTGGTGAGTTTGGCGATCGCGTCGGTTTCACACGTCTGTCCGCGTTTTCCGAAGCAGGAGACTTAGGCGATTTCGGGGACTTCGGAGGATTTTTACTTTCGCCGTTTTCGGAAATCGGCGACTTTAATGATTTCGCCGGAATTTTCTCTTCTATGTCTTCCGGGGTTAGATTCTGTTTCTTAGATTCCTCGGGGGAGTTGACGGAGTTGTCTGACTTGGGCGAGAACCCTCGCTTGGGAGTTGTGGCGTCTGGAGTCTTGGCCAAACTGTTTCTCACTGCTCGAGGCGTAACTGCGGACGAAGAGCCTGATCTTGCGCGAGTTTTAGTTGGAGTCGACGGGGGTGGTTGGGGTAAGTCCACGTCCTTCGTATTTTCCTCGGGACGGACTTCCTCGTTAGGACTCTGGATCTGATAATGATTTATTAAAGCCAGGAGAACTTGACATACGTTACATGTATGTTACCGGTAATGTGTACAATCATATAGATTGCGTAAAAAATGATGCAGAATCCATGAAATCGCTATAGCATCTAGATCTCATTGCCGGTAGCATGCATGCCAGTATAACAATATGATACTTCACACTACAGCAAAAAATATAAAAATTCTTTAGCAACATGTCGATCCTGTGGATCTTACTTTGCTCGCATGGATTTACTTTTGTTATATTGAAGGGTAAAAATGTGCAGCCGTTAACGGTCGGTTTCGTTAGCGCCGCCGAGGGTCGTAATAAATGATCGATCTGCTCTTCAGCTGACCGCGATAAATGATCTATTAATAATGAGATATTATATAGCGTGTGCAAAACTGACCTTGACTGATTGGCGGTGATTCGTGGCGATGCTTCAGAGCCCGACGTGTATTATACGTGAGGGGTGAGAATACACGCTGTGTGCATTATTATCCTTGCAATCGAGGTAAAACTCACTACGTGTGTCTAGAACGCATTAGGCTTAAGGATGGATCGAAGGATCTCGTGTCTACTGTAGTTCTGGATTGATTGGTTTCGCGGTTTTGTTTGATTTTCACACCATCCGTTTCAAGGATACGCGTCGGGGGGTGGTGGAACAGGGGTGCAATGACAAATGACGTATGTAAATTTAAAAACAAAAATATTATTATACTGGCTAACCAGTACACCCTCCGGATATATACTGGATCGCCATTACACAATATTGTATTCGTACGAAGTGGTAACTTGTGACAATTACGAGAATCTATTAATATTATTAGTTATTTTTTCGTTTTTTCCTTCGTCAAATATATCGCAATGTTAATCGAACCGAAGTACATTTTTTTTTATAATCAATGTGGAAGCAATACGGTGTGAGTAAAGTGTGTTATCGTGTATGTATCGTGTTGAATATTCCTCTAGCGACATGTAAATTGCAATGAAGTACCTAAAAATGGCATAAGTGAGAGATTTCATCGTATGGCTGCACGATCAGTATTTCCCATTCTGCGTTGACGCTGTCTCCTTTTTTAATGATTTCATTTTTATACCCATCTCACTACCGATTCTTTAGTATACTCGAGCGATACAATCATTATTATCATCATCATCATCATCATCATCATCATCGTCGTCATTAATATTATTAATAATATTATTATTATTATTATATACTCGTGGGTGCAACGAATAGTTTACGTATCTACAATAACGATTACGAATGCCTCGATCTGTCACTTAAATACAATCTGATACGGGTTCTATGCGCTAAACGGACTCTCTCAATCCTGCTGCTTAGTGCATCGAACATATTATACCCTCACATTGCTCTACTGGCACTTTTGTTTCGCTCCAGCCGTTCCCTCATAAATCGCTCTTCTATCTATACTCCGAGGAAAGTGATCTGTCTATTATGAATAGTCTTGTTTCTCGATAATCAAACGTTTCGGAATAGTTTTCGACGCTCGACGTCGAAGACGAAGACTCTACTGTTTCTATATCAGGTGAAACACAGTCTGAATCTTTCCTTAAGCTCGTTCTCGACAGCGACACTCGTGCGTTGCCCAAAAAAGGAAAAAAATGAATCGGTCGCTCGGAAAGAAATTATAGAAACAAAATTCGGGCTATTTCGTTGACGTAATTTCTTTCGCGGCGCGTCAGCCTCGCTTCCCGCTGTTTGTCTCGTCGAAAGGCATACATCGTGCTTGAGTCAGGAGAGAAAGATGGAGGTTGGGGGATGATGGGCAACGATGGACGACGAATACGATGGATAACATCTACTCAAGCACGTTACGTTTAATGCAGAAGACGCACTGTACGCCGTAACAACGCAATTATTCGCGCCTATCGCAAGGTGTAGACCGATTCTCTTGCGAGCGGACGCAGTAATCGCAAGGTATTCTCGTCAGCGGCGCGAACACGCGCGGATCTACATATAAAACGACTAAACTTATTTTGATTATGACCGGCTACTGCGCGTTAATGTGTCTTACGAGTCTCGCGCGGCTGATAAAGCGTGGGTGGGGCCTGTTTTCGTGTCTACACCGTGATTACGCGTGTGCCGTGAATTCCGACGTCGGTGATGCACGTCAACGTTCCTGCGCTGCCGACCCTTTAATTAATTAAATGCTTGCGCAACGAATCACAGCGTCTCTCCGTTCGAGATACCCGCATATCCTTCTTATATCACATTTCAAGAATAGTGCATCACCGTCCTATACGATCTACGTGCTACGCGGACTGTGCTAAACATAGACATGTGTTTGTTTCTTTTTTTTTTACCGACGTTCCTCTACTCGCATGTTATCCAAATTGTCCACAAAAATGCTCTCCTCTCATTATCTCACTTCTTGATCCCTCTCTCTTCCTATCTGCCGATCCTATTCCCGATTACAAATAATCTGCCGCACGCGCTATCCAAAATGTGTGACTCGTTTTCGCAACCGAACTCGCAGTTTGTTCCTCGCACGCGCTGTTCCAAGAGTGCCGTGGGTGAGGTTTCGATTCGTGAGTGCCTTGCGAATAAATGCGTTAGTGGGGCGGAAAGAATCGTCTGCGACTGGCCGGACTCGCGAAAGTCGTCCTTTCGTCCGGGTACATTTCACGGACTCCCGAGCATGTTCGCGCACGGGGAAGAGTGCAGTCTGCCCGCGGCTGCCCAACGAAATTTCCAGCCAAGGCGTCCGTCGGTAGCGACTATCACAAGAACCGAAAGTCCGTACCGTGCGTTATACGGACACGGTACGTCGAAACGAAGATATTCGCGAGCATCCTGGAACTTGCCAATGAGCGTAAAAATGTATAATTTTTCCCTCTTCCTCCCCGTGCGCTCTTCTCGAACTCACTCTGGTCCGGGGCGAGGGGGAAGGTAGACGTGATTATTGGTTAATGCGCAAAACGACCAAACGAAAGCGTGTCTCTACCGGGCGACAATTTCGTGACCTAGTATTCCTGGTTGAGGTTCTCGTCCGAGGTGGGCAGGCCGTTCTTGCCGTCGGTGATCGCGCCGGGAGGCACGGGGCTCTGCGGGCACAAGACACGTTATAGCTGGATTAGAACTGGACAGTTCTGTCGTTGTCGCGCGTAGAGACACCGAAAGCGTGAATCGCGATCAAATGATCATCGCCACGCGTCACGCTCGTCGACGACCTTCACTTTTGACAGCTCAATCTGCCGTCGATTTATCGGTAATCATTAGCGGGGCTGTATGTAGTAGTCCATTGCTGTAGACTTAACTGGGAGCTTTTAGCTTGCGGGTCGTTTACCGCAAACGACGCGCTCTAGGAACGGATAGTTTCCTGGTGATAGGAAGATGGGATAGTCTTGGCGATTGATTGTCGGTAATACGCGCGGATCTTTTACATTTTCGACCCTCTGCTACGGGGAAAGGATGAACTTTCATTGTGCTGTAAGAAACTGCAAATAGACATGCAACGCGTGGGTAAAAGCAGTTTAGGTGTGCAGGTGAATGGGTGCGAGTTTAAAGGAGATTCGTTAGACGGTGCGGCTTGTCCGATATTACGAGTCAGCGTATTATGATTATACTGGCAAATAGCGAGATCGAATGCGCATTAATTTAACCCTCTATTATCCAAGCTACTTTCAATTCGGCGAGTGTAAGTCGGGCGTTAACACGTCGGAGAGTGTCGTTAAGGAACGTACGAATTATCCGCGGCACGGTATTCAATTTGTCGATTGACTCACGTAAAAGAAAGGTTTTCGGAATTTTTAGAAGAGTTGTTGGAAAATTTGCTGTGAGAAGAATCGTAGAGGGTTAATAATTGGTGGTGCCTGGCGATGAATGTTCGTTAGCTTTGGAGAGCGTACCTGTGAACCGCTACCACTGAGACTTTCCACGTTCGAACCGGCTTGTCGAAGGTAATCTCTGTCGTTGAAGATCTTCTTGTCGCCGCCGCCCGGCTTGTGTTTCACGTTGTTCAACGATCCAATTTTGCTTTCCGCCTTAATGTCGACCTTCTGCGTCTGAATCTGTAAATTGACAAGAGAGTCCTCTTTGAAACCAATCAAAGCCGCTATTGACCCATTCAATAATAACTGTCCATCATTGTCAATTACTTCATCAACATTACGAACTCGCATCTATTTAACTGAAAAGTTGGATCGGAGGTCTCACACTTACGCAATGCCAAAAAAATAATTTAGAAGTGGTACATACTGTTTACACGGAATGTCGAGCTTCTACGTATAGTCGGAGGCATGCGAAGTCATGCTCTGTATCGCCAATATCTTACTTACTCAGCTGGTACCTACATTATTTTTTGGCTAGGAAGCGGTGACGGGCGAACATTGGAATTTTTAGAAACTGCGAAGGCGGACGGACAGATTGAAATTGACGCGAGTGAACATCGCTCATATCGTCAATGGCCGTACTCGTACGATAGCGTTAATTTCTAACTTAGGTCGCACGTGGGTTCACATGTGTGGTGTTAGGAACGTTAGTATTCAACGTGAAGCACTACCTCCGCAATTTTGTGCGAATTTATGACGAACAATTTTGACATCCCGTGATTCTTCCACCAGGCGACGGAAATCCAAATAGAGACAGGCACTAACGTGAACGTGGTTTTATTAACTAAATGATGTACTTACGTCGTTGTTCGTATCCTGCGGTGTCTTAGGGGGTGACGTCGATGACTGAACACCAAGAAATAACAATGACTTGTTAATAATGACAAATGGACAATACATGCGGTACAAAGGACATTTTTGCTTTAGACTTCTCCGTGCGTCGTTTCTGTTCGACGATTGAAAGAGTTTCGATTACCGGTTAGTGATGGGACATGGACTCTTGTAAGCGTTCGAAAAAGTGTTCATTTGTATTCAAACATTCAAATATTTGCAAATGGGCATTCAAGTGTTCGCCATTGACGACTGCTTGACTGTACCGTGGCAATCGTGGACGTATAAGATCATTTTAGTCTGATATCCGTGAGCATACTTGAGAGGCCGCAGATTTATCGTTCCATCACTATGATCGATCGGTCCGTTATTCGAACGGCACCTTCTCTTACTTTACATTTGTTCTATTATACGTTTCGAATGACGCTAATTCACGGACTAAAGAGACCCTCGACTATGTTGCTGACCCATACCGACATTCTGCATGCAATTGTTCCATTCAACGTCGAAGTGGCACGCCACTTTGATACCCTCGAAGTCTTATGGCACTATGAACGAAGCGAGCACTGCATTGATTATGCTTCCACTATGTATTCACTACGTATTGACTGTGTATTGGAGTATGCGTTGCCTATGAAGAGCGCTTCAGCAGCGTAATCGACGTTTTAGTAACGAACACGGAAAGCGATGGCAAACTATCACGCAGCAGAAACTGTTATTTCTCCTTAGAACAACATAAAAAAAGTGTGGCACACACTACGATGGATTGTTAACAAATAAAAATGAGTACAAGGTACGTGACGATAATTCTTGCATCGCTTGCGGCACATCGGAGAGTTACTGGTTCCAATATATTCGTCACACATTAAAGAGCGTGTACCCAGATCATATCGAATTGACCTCTTACTCGCTCGTTATGCAGAGGCGATTGGACAAACTATGGAACGCTAGCGACGGGATTATCGAGTAGACTTATCAAAAGACGATGCACGAAAAGAGACATAGGCATGCCGAAAGATCTAACGGGGAGCGTAGGGGTTAATGAACTGAGAAGATCGATGTGTCTCGGAATAAAATAATTCTTTGGGGGTAGCTAGGAGAGACTTGCATCGCGATCGGTCTCGGCATTCAATTACCTTGACGCCGCCGCCGCCGGGCATGTGCTTGGCGTTGTCCTTCGAGCCGACTTTCGGCTTCGCCTTGTCTTTGAAGTCCAGCTTCACCGTCTCGATCTTCTTGTCGCCGCCGCCCGGCTTGTAGGTCGCGTTGTCCAGCGAGCCCACCTTCGGCTTCGCGTTCCACTGAAGCTTCACCTGCGCGATCTGTGTGCATCGAATAAGTACAATGTCGAGGATGCAGGTTTACGCGGGGTTTGGAATGTTTGGATGTCGGATGAAATGTTTGTCGCGACAAACCTTCTTGTCGCCACCGCTGGGCGTGTACTTTTCATTCTTCGCTGCGATCTTCGGCTGCGCCTTGCTGAAGTCCAGCTTTCTGTTCTCGATCTTCACCTTCCCGCCGCCCGGCTTGTAGCTCGCGTTGTCCAGCGAGCCGATCTTCGAGCGAATGGTCTTCAGATTCGGCGACGGCGCGGCACCAACTTGAACTTTGTTCATCGGTACTTCTTGAGCAAGCGCAAAAATTGTTCGCATATCAGGGTCTAGGAGAATTTTCGCCGAACGACGCGGCGATTTCTGTTAAGATTTTTCTATCCTCGCGCTATTGTACTATTGAACCGTTTTTGTCAAGATAAATGCTGCGACCAATTCGGCAACTCTCAATTTTTGTCCGTAAACTTCTGATCTAATCTTAAGCCCTCGAGTTTCTTGTTTCTTACTTCAGCATTTCTCTCTTTTATCTACATACTATCTCGCTTTATATTTCGTCGTTTTTTTTTGTAGCTTACAAAGTTGGTTGTCTGTCTTATTGCGTGTATTATATGAATGTGTCGTAACCTACTCTTCTTCTCTCCGCCCGTCGACGACGGAGTCTCCGGAGTTCTTGGCACAGACTTCGACGATTTGCTGGGCGACTTCGTCGGCGAGCCAGCCGTAGATCTCTTATCACTGTCTTTCGATTTCGAGGGTGACTTCTTGAGCGCCTCACCGACCCCGTTCGTAGTCGGCATCTGCGTACAACGTTCGAATTCAACATGGCCACGCAACAACCAACGCGAACAATCGTCTCAACGGTGCGCATAGATGACAAAATGTGTTACCATTGCAATCGTCGTGGTCGCGTCGACGATAAAGGATACCGAATACTTACAGCGCTGTCTTGAGAAGACTCATTCGCCCCGGTGCCATTTTCGACCTCTGCAAATACAGAAACACTTCGTTATAACAGTGCCCGCAATACTCAGACCTACGAACCGGTGCGAAGCAGAATCTCACGAGACTCGACGAGTTTCATACGATACGATCGGTTACGGTTAGGGTGCAAACTGCAAAGTAATCGCGCCGTTTCGTGGAATTGCGCAACAGTGCAGGAAGCGGCTGCGTCGTTCGTCTGACAACGCATCCAGCCGCTGCGTATAAACAGGAGGACCTGCGTTCGTGGGCGCGTTCTCCTTATCCATCCTGCCAGGCGTCTGAGGACGTCGTGCCCTTCCAGTAGGAGTGGTCGGTTTCGATGCACTTCTCGATCTTGCCTCAGGTGTCTGCGGAGACTTAGCCTCTTCGTTCTCCTCCTCCATAACAATGGCGTCGTCCGCGAACGTCGTCTTTTTCTTCTCTTCCAGAGGTCTGCTCTCGACTGTTGGCGATTTGGGTGACTTCGGTGACTTCGGTGACTTCGGTGACTTCGGAGATTTTGGCGACTTCGGACTGTAGCAGGGCGATGATCGGGAGGACAGAGATCTTCGTTGTCCATTATCAAAGCCTTTCACGCTGCTCTCCGGCGACTTCGGAGGATCCGCGGCACCAGGAACCCTTAGCTTCTCGCTTCTGTCAGGCGTGGTCGGACTTCGGGACGATTTCGATTTATCGATCGTCGAAGAGGTCAATTCTAACGAGGAGATCGGAGGCTTCGGTTCGGTGGCTTGAGTCGTTTTCTTTTCAGGTAGCGGAGACTTGCTTTCGGGTAACGGTGATTTGGTTGGTGTTTGCGGGGGTTCTTTCTCTTTCGAAGACTCGTCGATTTTATCGCGATGCGGATTCTCCGCTGGCTTGTCCGGCTCCGAGCTGTCGATAAGTGGAGGCTCGGCGGCTCTGGATTTTTCAGGCGTTTTGTCAGGCGTTTTGTCAGGCGTTTTGTCAGGCGTTTTGTCAGGTGTTTTGTCAGGTGTCTTCGGCGGATTCTTGGCGCTCTGCGCTTTCGAAGCCGCGGACTCAGCTTTCTCCGCTGTGTTCTCGATGACAGAACTCTCAGACATGGTTTTCTCGGTCTCGTCGTGCACGGTTGAATGCGTGGATAAGGCTGGACTGGCGGGACTGACAGGGCTCTTTGAATCGTCCTTCCCTTTCTCGACGTTCAACAACGACGAATCGATGTCATCCTTTGACAATGTGTCATCGGCAGAATTTTGAAGCGCCGCTGACACTTGCTGAGCAGCCTCTTCGACTTTCGTGTCAATCGTGGCGGTTGCCGGTCTGCTGGGACTCTCTGTTTTCAATCCTTCCTCGCCTTTGTCTACCTTTGCTTGTTCAGCGCCGGAGTGCTCGATCTTTCCATCTTCACTCTTCGCAGACACCGGTCTGCTGCTCGAAACAGCCTCTTCCCCTTGCTTCTCGTCACTCTTCACTTTACTGAACTCTTCCTTCGCACCTTTAATTTCTTTCGACTCAATCGTCTGCAGGACATCAGCTATCTTGACGTCCGACTTCTCGATCGTCGCCGTTCCGGGCCTGCTGGCAACTTTGACAGGCTCCTCCATTTTCTTCAACATCTGTGGTGACTTGGAAGCGTCCGACACACTAACATTATCCGCGCTCCCATTAGTCCGCGCCGACTTCTCCGAGTCCATCACCACATCGTCGTCATCGTCATTCTCCCCGTTCTCACGAAGCTCCTGCTTCCTCTGCGCACTGTCGGCCCGTTGATTCTCTTCGATGTCCGCCATTTTCCCGATCACGATACGCGGCCGCGCTGATTGCTTGCTGTCTTCGACCGGCGACGAGGAGTTCTGCCGATGCAGACTCAGAGAGGACTCATTTCTCTGCAGAATCGGCCTCTGAGCGTGTGACTGGTCCTGAGCGGGACGAGGCGAGGGCAAGCCTTCGGGTCTTCGCGCGAACGGCTGGCCGTTTTGAGGAATGGACGGATCGAACGTCACTCTTTGCACGCGTTGCTCGTCGCGCTGAAATTGTTGTCCTTGATAAAACGGCCTCGGGCCTTGCGGGCCGGGTCCTCTTAAGCCCTGCGGTTGCGCGAAGCGGAAGTTTGGTGGATTCTGCGGATTCTGAGGATTCTGAGGGTTTGGTCCGGGTCCGCGGGGTGGGAAGGAACTTCCAGGCGGACGTGGCGGTCCGTATGGACGGAGTTGAACGTTCTGCCCTGGGCCAGGCGGTCCCAGTGAGGAGCGACTGTCCAAACGACGAAGAAGCTGCGGCGGTGCTCCAGGCCGAGGTCCTCCTATCGGACCATTACTTATCGGCCTCGGCGAGCCTGGCGGCGGACCCTGCGGACGAGCTTGAAAGCCCGTGGGTAAGGGCGCACTTGCTTTTACCTGTGAAAGAATTTCTACGATGTATACCGGCCGCCAAATTCGTCGGGCCGTGCTTTTTCCTGCGAAACGTATGCTGTTTCAAAGTGCGCCGCATATGGGTTTCGGGGCTTTAATGTTTGGACTGAGTCTTCTTGCAAATGTCATGTTGTTTTGTGATGTATGTTTTTGCGCGCTTCACACGGAGTCGAATTCGTAGGGTAAGTTTGCGATCATTGTACCGAAATCGTGTACGTATGTTAGAAGCGTATATGTTTTTCGTATGTGTACATTTGTATGTAACGTTTTTCTGTTATTTTTCGAAAATTGTTAATTTCATTGGACTTTTACTTAGAATATAAAAGATATCTTACTCGTTTATTTAAATGAAAAACTATTGATTTCAATATATGAATAAGATTTTATTAACAACACTGCAACAGAGTCATGTGGTGCAATCGTAGCAATCTTACCCTACTGACAACGACCGGCAGGGTTCATTCAGATTTCGACATATTTCAAGGAGAACCACATCGGTTCCAGAGCCTACCTTCCCTCGCAAGTAACGTCTTTAAGCGGATCAAACTTTGTAATCATAACGTTGCTTATTGAACTCATAAGGAGACTCGACATTATTCAGTCCGCAATCAGTGTTCACCGCACGCTCATAATGCCCGCAATCCCTGCAACCTGCCATTCGTCTCTGCGCCGAGCAGATCACGAATCAAGAACTGCGGTCTCATTAACGACACCCCGAGCGTTTCTCTAATCTCCACGCATGTTCTCGTCCTTCCGAATTTCCCGTTACACGCTACGACACGCACTACGCGAGAAGTGACAGTGACAAAGAGGGCGCGTGCCTGGGGTCGCAGCGACAGTTTCGAAAATCGCCCGAAACGAATGTCGCGTCACGTTCTATGCTTTCAAGGATGAGGGGACGAACTTACCCCACACAACTCTTTCGCCCTTCTCTCTCTCTTTCTCCAAAGAAAAGCCTCACCCTATTCCTTAAGCTCAACATTCGCCGGATCTCTCTTGTCGACATGTCCCGCGTATTTTTAACAACCTCCCACCCCCCCCCCCCCCCTTCCTCATCGATTTTCGACCCACGGGTCATTCTGCAGACCGTTCTTACTACTTCGTCGCTCGGATCAAGCGTCGTCGAGACCGCGCAATTTATGTTTCCGACAAACACCTAAATAGATGGAGCTCTCCGTCGTCGGGCAAATCCCGTCGCGCATCCGTTCCCGAGACTTACGAGCTCGCAGTGGCCGTGCGATTCCGGAATTTCGGTAATATCCCCTCGCCCGGTCGTTTCGCCGATTCATGCAGGCCGGCACGCTTCGATAACGAGCCGAACGTTGTCTCCGGCCGTCTGCGTAACAATAATGTCGGCACTCGGGAAAGCATGAAGCGGCCTCGGGGACATTTTTCTCTCCGTCCCGAGCGCCGAGAAGAGTTGTTCCGTCGCCAACGTTTCGTCAATTCAATCGACCCCCCCCCCCCCTCCTTCCCCTCCCCGATCTACCAACCCCCGCGCGCACGTAATTGTCTCGCCGGAATCGCCGGCGGCATAAAAATTCCAGGCGAAAGGGGCCGCGACTCTGCGAATTGGGATGCGATATTGGCCCTGAGCCCATCGATCTCTCGATAATGCGAGACGGTGACGTCTCGGACGAGCATTTCCACCGTGCCTGCCACCGTTCAACTTTGCGCTCCCGTTATGGGATCGAACCACGAATGACTGTGGCTCGCGCTATCGACGGCCGGCCCGCGATACGCGAAACGTTTCAGGCTGGCGTGACCTCGAAACTGTGCCTTCTTCGGGGTAGGATTGTCTTATGTGTGCATGTCGTTTTATCTCGCTGCGAAGTTTGTCAACGAACCCCGGCGGATGATGGTCGTTTCAGCATCGGCTGGTGACAGTCGCTGATGGGCTGTGCTTTATTATATAGTTCTGATTGCGATATCGGAGTCGAGTAGGTAGCGTGGGGTTAATGCCGTGGTGCAATCGATACGCCCGTGCCATCTCGCCGAGTTATATATTTTGCTTACCATATTCGCCGCGCGCCCGGAAATGGGATCGGCCGCATTGTTTGTGGCTTCTTGCGAATCCATTCGAGGCGCTCTTTCTCTCGCCCAGAGCGTACACTTGGTTGCGCGCTAAACGCAGTCGACTCTTGGGGATCCTCTCTTTCTTGTTCTCTTTCTTTCTCTCCCTCTTTCTCTTTCTCTTTCTCTCTCTCACTTTCTCGTTCTGATAAAACGTTTCCCCGATAACCTGTTGCGCATCAATGACAGTCACTGAATCAAGGACCGGCATCCTGTGCAATGCCAAATGTGCTCTCCAACGTGGACTAACGTCGTGACGACAGTGCTGCGTTGCGTTTACGTGAAGTATTCGTTCTGGCGAACGAGATATTCCTAATCGTTCTGTGACTGAGCGACTCGAGAAATCCGTTGCAATGATTCTGTGCGTTGACAGTGCTCCGAAAGCTCTAAATGATCGAATTTTACGGATACATGTACATATAACGTTGTATGATTCATCGCGTCTCAACAACAAGATATATACTCGTCGGTGATGGATATATGCCTATTCCGACACGTACTTATGCTGCGTGCAACGGCGGCAACCATCAATTATGAATTAGCACGCGCACTACGTGTCTACGGATATCATGTGCTCGTAGAGATTGCAGCAACGGCATCGGGCAATAATAATCATCTAGTTACGATATATTCTGCGGACTGTGCGTCAACCGAACTACTGCACTACATAAGTGGAGAAAGCGTCTACGACTTTTACTTAACGTCGAACTTTACTTACTACGTGCTTCTCGATTCATAGCTTACGTGGTGCATTACGAACTGATGACAAGTCTCATTTCGTAAAATTAGGGTACTTTGCCTCATAAACGCTCATCATAAATACGGAACATCTTCCTGCATTCTAAACATCCTAGTTATTTCATTGATGCTTATCCAGTTTCATAGAAATCGATATACCTATCCCCAAGCCAGATCCACGCAAACGAACGAGTCCAATTCTCATTTCTCACGCAGACTCACGACTCGCGGGCTAAATCCGTTGTCACAGCAAATCGCGCGTCTTGTTCTTGTCACCGGCAATAAAGAGAACGAACAAACGAAACCGTACGATTTCCGTGCATCCGCCGAATACCCTGCTTATTACCGCCTCGTAAAACGTCGTCGAGCAGTCACGTCAAATCTCTCTCGCTCACGATTTCTCGAAAATACGTTTTTAAACGGGCGCCAGCCGCGAAACTGCACGTTAGCCTGCTGCGAACATCCGCTTAGCATCGCCTCGCTCGCAACGAGCCGGAGGAAGTACACATGCCAAACGGGAGAGAGAACGGGGGCGGCGGAATGCAAACGGAGGAAGACACGCAAACATCATAACTGGCAATGTACAGTGAGAAATCGCGCCGTACTACCGGCGATTAACCTTGGCAAATACCGTCATCTAGATATCCGCAAGAGTAACACCGGTTCGTGCTTGGAACTAATAACCGGGCAACGCTTCTTCAAGACCCCGACCTGCGAATCATCATCGGGACGCAAGGAGAGGAATCGTTGAGAGCCACGACTCCGAGCGCGTCCAAGAAGAAGGCTCGACCTAACGTCGCGACTCAGAATGCACTGATGCCTATCGCGAGCCGTATATCGTGCTCAATTAATCCACGAACGAGGCCCGGGCACATTTCGTATGACCACGTCCAGAGAGAGAAAGTAATTGACTACCTTAGACACGAAGTGGCACTAAAAATACTTTAAACGCCGCGGACGTGGGCCCGTTTAATGGTCACGCTCTTATGCAAAACCAGGCGGGGTTAACGGAACGCGGTTAATAACATTGTCCCTTAACCTTCAGTCAACCTCCAGACACATTCCTGTACTGGTATCGATCGGAATTAAACGCGTGCCCCGCCGTTTCTTTGCCCGTCCATTTTCGTTCGGCGCGAATGGACTTAGGAAACAGGACCCACCCCTGGCATACCTCACTCCCGGTCCGAGAGATTCTCCTGGGATACGTATCTACGCGGTGTGAATTTCGCACGGATATCGTGCCGGCGGCAGGTGGGTTTGGCTGAGTCACCCTGTTGATTATTAGACGATAACGCGCCCGCTGGGAAATCGGCGTGCAGCGTTCGGACGAGAACGAAAGTCAAATCGCGTCCTGGGACGCGAACTTTGAACTAGACTGTCCTGTATTTGTCCGGGACGTTGGAATTTACTTCAATTATGCCGCGCGTCGACGGCCCGATTGATAAGGCGGGAAACGGCAAACGAGATGGTAAACAAGAAATAGGGGCGAGAGAATGTAACGTTTATCGATCCGGCGCGAAAAAGATCGCGTCAAAGCGAAACGGTCTAAATTACTCGAATCTATATTCATCATTTACCTGTGGAACCTAGTCGTCCAGTTACGTGCCGATGTTCTGACGGGAAAACTGTGAGAAACGCAAAATGTCACCGTAAACAAATGTGACGTGCACCGAAGCACGATATCGATCCCTCCGACGCGGATGGATCTCGCCAAAATATTGAAACGATCGAAAAATCCGTCGATGTACACCCAATTATTTACCTATTTTCGTTTGGCTAATTTCCTACGCCCGAAACACGGGCCTAATCGGCTCGCGTTAATTGTACACGAAACTTTTCTTAATTGCCTACGCCAACTCGTTAAGGTGCGCCTCCTGTCCGACCAGCGGCGGGCGGTCCTTCGTAAGTTGATCCTAGCCCCCCCTGGCCACCCCAATTCCCGGCCGATCGGACTGTTTGTCCTGAGGAATGCCTGTGCGGGAAGGTGATCGAGGGTTCGCGTAACCGTAGGCACGTCAGAGACTTCCGTTCTCATTTCCGTCGGAAAAGCAGAAACAGGCCGTGCACATCGCTCTATCTTCGTTCTCCTCTCTCTCTCTCTCTCTCTCTCTCTCTCTCTCTCTCTCTCTCTCTCTCTGTCTGTCTCTGTCTCTTACTCTTTCAGGCTGTGCGAGTGAGGCAAGTACCCATTCCTCGAGTTATTGATCCGACCCGGTGAGCGTGTTCGACTTCGCCGTTTACATGCACACGGATGCACACGCCGATCTGTCCGGGCTGTAATACGGTTACATTAGCACGCTAATGCTCGCACGCGCCGGGGCAAAAATCGTGCGACACCCCCGCGGCTTAATCGGCCTCATTTAGGCCGCCAGTCGCAGCCTGCATTAATCGGGGTGTTTGTACGTCTCACACGATAAGACTGTATATATAGGTACGCTCCGTACAGGGTGTCCCATAAAGCGTGTTCAAAGCGGCAGATGATAGTTGTTTATGAAAAAAAAAAATATGGGCAAATACTCGATTTTATGTTTTTCGTGTTTAGGAAAATGTCAATTACTTTCTGGGAATTGTACTAAGGTAGACAGATGGATCGAGATAAATGATTAGGAATTGTGCAAATATTCCCAGTTATGTTAATGACTTGTGCGGAAGTTACTATTGACACACCCTGTACACGCAACGGTAACATAGAGTATTTTCATGTACCGTGAATGCAATTATGCTGGCACGTTTGATATAACCCCGATCTGATAATGTCCATCGAACGGTACTCGTCACGTTGACAGTGATATGCCTTATTAAGGAATTATGATAATTCCTCGCTCCTATTATATTCCTCGGCCGCATTTCGCCCGGAGTCAATGACGCGTGACTAGATAATAACAAGGTGCACGTTGACGGGGCATTTTTATCGAATGTGCACAGGAACGTCGCACGGCACACATGACAGGTGCACGCAGTTTTCTGATTTATTCCAATCGGACAGCGATCGATATTGACGAACACGCCATGCGAGCAATCGTAATGAGCCGGCATTTATGTTGAGGAAGCGAAAACGGAGCACAGGAATTCTCTCGCACTCCTCCTCCTCCTCTCACGTCCGATCCAGTTGTAGCTCTCGCGTCGTGGGAGGTTTCCCTACTTCGGCCATTATTGTTTGTTATCTGGGCCACGTCTGAGGGAATCCGCCGGCGGAATTTATCGTCCTTGCCGTCGACATAATGCGAAGGACGATTCGGTGCGTGGCTCCTCCGTCGTTTCACGCGAACGCGCGATTCACAAATTGCCCCCGTCATCGTTCGAGCGAACTACATAGATTGGGCCGCGTCGCGGGGTCGTACGAAATTCCGGCACTGTCAAACTCGAACGAGCTTCCAATTAGGCGTATAGAGCAGGAGCCGGCATAATGAATACGTAACGGAATCCATTCAGACCAATCTCTCAGGCTCAGAGTCTCGTCCCTCGCATAGCTTTCCTTACGAAACTGAATCTATTTCAAGGGACCATTGATTATTACTTCGCTGCCACATCGCTGACCGGCGTTCACGTTGACTATTTTAGGTTCGATTTATTAAAAGAGATAAGCGGGTAGAAATGTCTTAGCCAGTGACATTGAACGAGTCGTACAGGGAACGTCTTTGACAATAAACGAGCGGAATGAAGAGCGTGACGAAAAGCGTGGGAACGATACCACCGCCCTTAGCCATTCTCAAAATGGAGTCGCAGCGAGCATTGCGCAGCAACAAGTAATCCCAGAGCGAGAGCTTTGGACCGTACGCGCGGCCGAGGTACCGGAACACCAAGAGCCGGTTCGCGTACACAGCTTGCCATTTGGCAGGGAATATCGACCGGGCTCTTCAGAATTTATCATCGCGACGGCCGGCTCGGGACAAAAATGACGAATCGAGGGTAACGACAGATAACGAAGTCCGCGGCTGCCGTTCGCCGGTAGGCGGCGTCCGCTTTTGTTATCGGCCAGCAACATCATCGAATCACCTGCAGCGGCGATGTGCAAACTGTCACGTGGGCTTGTTTTATTGTCGATGCGATCAACGCTTCCTGGATGTTAACCCATTTTTCGCCGGCGCATTACGAATTACGACTCGCTCGATCCGCCTTCGAATCGTCCGATGCGAACGGCTGTCGAGTTGGATCGACGTCGTCGAGGCAAGGTTGAAACTCGAAGGAGAGAGACCTTAAGATTTAACGATCCCCGAAACGCGAGAATCCGCGATGATACGCGATGATACGCGTCTACGTCGTTGGAAAAGTCACGGAACGAGTCCTGTGAACGAGATTGAAAGAGTTTCGAGTGCCAACGGCGAGGGTGGCACAACTCGATAATCGATGCACGATCGAGTTTCGAAATCCAGCACAGAAACGTAAAGCTCTTTCTAATGGTCTTGCCCTTTGTAATGGAATACGAGGAGGGGCTTATCGAGGCGCCGTTTAATCAAGCTCGCGAACACTTCGATTCAGTCCGCAACAATAGAGGATCTTCGACACGTTAGTTTTGTCGCTTTCATGTCAAAACACGCTGTCACTTAGGCAACGTGTCGCGATTGATAATATGCATTCCAGGGAAGCGTCACGTTGATACAAGATAGCGGTCGCGAAATTGATGGCACTCGTGCTACTTGTGGTCACGGGAGTCATTTGATCCGAATCGCGAACAAAGAGCGTTCCCGTGGTGTATCGGGTCGAGATACTTGCTTAAGGTACGTGTGTGCGTGTGGAAGAAGACTACGACGTATGCTGTCAACCTAGATACTGCTACGTGCGCATATATTCGGTGATCTATGTTTCCACGTTGCAGCGAGGGTGATCGAACTACTATTGTCACTGTTTATTGGTCAGGCAGAATGAAAGTTGTCGGTGGCGATGTTCTGCGCAGCAGGTACTATGAATTGCGTAAGCGGTGGGCACAGTTCTTATTCGGCAATGGCAAGATACTCGACGATGACATGCTGCGTTGACTGATACGAAAATGCGATGCGCTACATTATTTTAATAGCAGTCCGTTTTTCGACGTGTCAGCGCCGTAAATCCGCGGCACGAAAAACGAGGGCAAGCGGTCAGCCGAAATCTCTCGATCAGTAATACTTTCCGACTGCAGCCCGAGCAAAACTTATTCCCGAACGTTCGTTCGAAACCGATAATTACGTCACAGCGACGAAGCCATTATCAAAGTCAAGAGACACGACTGCGTCAGAAAATGTCACGTACGTAGACTCTTGTCCGAAATTGTCAGTATCCCGAAAACTACCCCCGACGAAAAAATCAGCGTTCACAGTGACCACCTCGTCGTCATCGTCAGTCCATGTAGTCATCAACTGCGCGTCAGTACGTCAAAGTATACGCGAGTGCAGCCTCCCGCGGCATCGGCACTCCTGGAATCGACGAGCCCAAAGCCGTCAGGAGCAGTGCGTCCTGACGGAATTCCGCGGAGTCGAGAAAATTCGAAGCTTACCTAGTTTCGGACGGTCGGGCGAATTCTCGGAACGTCGTGCGCGACGTGCGTCGTTCACTGGCTCGCGAGTTATACTACTTGGGCCGGTGTGAGGTCTTCGAGTCCTTCCTCGACGAAGGCACGTCCGTCTGTCCGTCTACACGCCTGTGTGCCCGTCCGTTTGTCCTGCCGTGTTCTGCTCCTGCGCCCCAACGCCCATCCAGACTCAACCTAACCCCGCTCACTCGATAACCACCCATACACGCCGCGGCACGAGGCTTCTCGCGAGACTGTCTATCGATAAATTATGTATGTCGTGTGAGGATCCTCCCTTCTCGTTCGCTTCATTTTTCGCACGCGATTCCACCGACGGCGAGCGCCTACGGTCCACGTCGAGTGGACGAAGCAAATTGCGAATCGCGACGACTGAGGACGTGAGAGAGTGTGTCCTTCCGTCGAAGGGAAATCGATAGGAAGTTTCGACGGGATCGTCTCACTACTCACACGCTTCCAGGATCCGTAGCCTCTCCCCTGCTTTCGTCCTCTCCGTCGTCTCGCGGAACATCGCGCGCAGTGCAGCCCGCTAGAACTCGCTGCGATCTATACTAGTCGTGGTGGTCGCGGCGCGAGGAAAGTGGAAATGCAAGGGGCACTGCGCGAGCGTGTCAGACCGAACGGAGGACCTGCATTTTCCTTCGGACTTCCCGTCGCGCCTGCCATTCGAACGCACCTGTCGCCCTCATTTCAATTACCGCGAGCTTTTCGCGTGCGAACGTGCCGCGGGCTTGCGCGAGTGTGCGTGCGTGTGCCGCCCACGCGAGCGTTGTCACGATGAAGAGATAATGGGCGTCGCTGGATCGAAATAAAGTGCCGGGACGCGCCCTTTCGCAGCCCCGTCACTTCTTTTCCCCACTTTAATTTTGTCGCTTATTACGATAATGCGTGGAGGGCATGGCCGGACCTGTGGTGGCGGTGGGCAGAGTTGGTGGACAGTGGAACGACGAATGCGAATCGGATGCCGTGTGGACGTACGGGTTCACGCGATCGGAAGCTGTAAGGCCGATACTTTCGTGCCCGCGAGACCCTTCGTGAAGGAATGTGCCCGGCCTGAGTTATCGTCGCCCACTGACACGGCATCGTTTACTTTACGGTAATCGCGGCGATCCGCGATTTTACTTACCCACCGGTCACGTTTTACTAATAGAGAATAGAAAGTCGCTGCTAGGAAAGTGATTAATGAGACCGCCAGTCCGTTTGTCGAAACGCGCCGTGGCCGGCAGTTCTGTATGAAGTCTGTAGGCTCGTCGACTGGGATATTATCAAATAGATTTTTGGAATAGGAAGCGCCTCTTACGTCATCGACGAACGATCAGAGACGTTATCTGTCGGAGCGCGTAACTTGGAAGTCCGTCCGCTTCATCGCGCTTAAAATCTTAATTATATCAATAGCCTCCATTGATCAGAACGACACGGCCGCTTGACGTCCGACAGCAGAGTGTGGTGGTCAGGAATGTCCCGGCGTAGCTCTTCGGGTCTATCGTTCATCGTGCTAATTTGCTTCGCGCCTCATTATCGGGCAATATGCCGGCGCTCGCTCATAGACGCTGGAGTTTTCCTCGGCACACAGTCTGCCCATTCATCGAGGCTGCACCCTCGCAGATGATATCGGCGGAGAGACTTGCGAGTGCAGTCGCGTCCCGAAGTCGCCGCGGCCTCGGGACGAAGTAAATCTTCAGGCTAATGTCTCTGTTTACTTACGAGGGTGCTGGAAAAATAGCCGGCGGACAACCGCGACGTCGAGCTCTCAGGAAAGATTCTGCTTCGTTCGCTCGGAAGATGTAAAGACTGGCCTTACCTGGAAGAGAGAAAAATTATTCATTAAGACTTCGATGTTTCGCTGATTTCTGTTAGGTTGTTTGGAAACGGTCGTTTTCGCGGAATTCTGAGGATTTGCGCCTCTTCATTTAGGTGTGGAGAGATTAATGATAGAAGGATTAACAGGATTGACAGAAAAATGGAATTCTTTAGGCGTTGGTTGTAGGTAATTTTTCAATATTAAAGGAATTCGCAATAGTTTCAGAGACATGGCCCGATGTATTTGAATATTATTAACGTCTTTGAACTCGACATGTATCTCGGAAGACGTGATTGTGTCCTGCGGAAAATAGACGTCGCTCACATTTGTGTCACGCGACAGTCAACGTGCTGGTGGATAGCTTTGCTTAATCTCATGTGTTTCCCGTTTCTTTGCCCCAATTATTTCTGAAGACGTTGTTCACCGCGCGCGTTAACTTCGTATCGCACGATCGAAAATAAACGTCATGGCGATTCTTCCGGTGCAAGGACCGGCACGAAATTGAAATTGCCGTGGCGCTGGTGGTTGGTTCGACGACAGATCGATGCCGAGTGCATGGCAGAAAACGTGACGTGCGCGAAAAGCACGTGGCGAGCTTACCCTTCGCGGTATACCAGAGTAGTACGAAGAAAACGGCTTACTCACCCAATTACGAGAATATTTCTTTACTGACCCAGTGACACATCAAAAACTCCCCGAACGAAATTTCTTCTACGCGTCCATGTCAAACGACTTTTTCAATCACCATTCAGCGCCACTCTTGCATAAACTTTAATTACGCTTCGGCAACTTGATTACATCTTACGAGGATAATTCGGTCGTTATGCTAGGAATAAAGGGACATTATGCGTAACGATTATTCGAGCCAACCTTTCATAAAAATGTCTAACGACCATAAAGCCCTGCCCCGCCCGTGATGTGTTGCGATAGAACTTTTAACGTTGCGGAACGCATTCACAACTGGCTTTTTCACAATCGATCGCGCTGGAAGCTTTCCGAGGGCTTACCTTTTGCCGTGTAACTTCCGCATTTAAGTGCGACAGTGTGCAACGTGGTCTCCGGTGGCTATCGTGAACAACATGAACATAATTTATGCCCAACGTGTGCGTGCGCGTGTGTGAAAGATTACTTTTGCTGCGCGCGTTCCACATCGTGCAGTTTGTTGAGTCGCCTAGGGGTGGCTGTACTGTCTGTTGTACGACGAGGGAAATCAATAAGGAACTCTGTGGCTATCCTCACTGCCTCGTGTCGTGGTTTTGCCTGCGTTTTCGCGTTGTGGCCCTCGACAAAGTACCGGCCGTTGGTGGCGAGTGGTTCACTATCGACAGAGTGTACGGTTGCCTTTAACGTTCGCTTTCCAACGGAAACACATCACGCTGCTTCCTCGAACTTCCGGCAAAGAGAGCATACCGCCACCTAAATACGATGAAACGCGCATTGTCGACAATTTTTCATAAACGCGCCAAACATCTCAATCCCTGTAATCCTCGGACGTTTACTGTACCATCTCTAAAAAGATTCCCGGCCAATCTGCTTATAAAACATTTTCCCCGTTGTCGGGCGAAAAACTGGAACTAGCCGAAAACCAGCCGAAATCACAATACATTTTCCATTTAAGCAAAGAACCCCGACTCACATCTGCATTTCCACGTCGACTATTCTTCCAGCATAATTTACAAGCACTTCGACCCGTCATCGCACACGTTCTCCCAATTATTATCGTCCCGTGTTTCCCAGTGTACTTCTAGATCGCCGCAAGACCCTCTCGGCACACATCGATTACCCGAAGATCGCGATTTACCGTAACAAGATCAGAAGACCGCCGTCGAGAAGGAGCGTGATCGAAACTGACTCAGGATGCGCCGGATAAGCGAGGAGAAGTCATTTTCTTCTCGCGGTAGAGCGAGGGCTCGCTTGCGGCAGCCTAGACGAAGACTGCTAATCCACGCTGATGGAAGCCTCGCAAGTGCCCCTACGGAATCGAACCGCAGCGAGGGAAAGAGATGGGCTCCTCTAGTCGCTCTGTCGATGAGGATCGATAGCCACTGCCCGGCCTTTTACCCCTGCGGGTAAAACGTCCGCCGCGCAAGACGCACTACCCCTCTCGATATTCATTACGCGGTAAGCCAAGACAGCGCTGCAAAATTGATA
Organism: Priocnemis perturbator; assembly: GCA_963942575.1. Taxonomy (NCBI): domain Eukaryota; kingdom Metazoa; phylum Arthropoda; class Insecta; order Hymenoptera; family Pompilidae; genus Priocnemis; species Priocnemis perturbator. The sequence goes on along the minus strand of OZ012643.1, from coordinate 14,004,625 downwards.
TCCGCGCTTGGGCTTCCGAGCTCCTTCACGCCGAACTACGCGACTCTTGCCCAAGTTTTGCGCACTCTGCGACGACTGAGCCGACGTACGAAGTTCAAGGTGGTCGTGTGTATGCTCAACGGCGCGGTTAAATACTGGGCACGACGGTCGCGGTTGAATAATTTCGTGGCGCGTGGTTGTTCTGCGATCTTGGGTAGAAATGGTCCGTCGGGTTTTAATGATTATGTGTGGTAATGGAGTGGAGGGCGAAATGGGTTAAAGTGCGATCGCTGAAAATTTGTTATTTGACAATTTTTGCTGTATAAAACACTTGTGTTATAATAAAACTTGCAGCATCGGGATCTTAAGATTGACACCGGGCTTGCATAGATGTCTTACAATTTTCTGGGACATTACAGGATTTTCTTAACGTTCGTCGTGGATTTCGTTAACGTGCACGTTCTTGGACGAGCACAGACAACATGTCGGGGACTTTATGTAATGAGTCTGTGGTAATGGGGTGGAGACCGACATGGGTTAGAGTGCGATCGCTGAAAATTTGTTATTTCCCAATTTTCGCTATATAAAACACTTGTGTTATAATAAAACTTGCAGCATCGGGGACATTACAGGATAATTTTCTGGGACATTACAGGATTTTCTTAACGTTCGTTGTGGATTTCGTTAACGTGCACGTTCTTGGACGAGCGCAGACAACATGTCGGGGACATTATGTAACGAGTCTGAGCTTGCGATTCGTCCCGCATGAACGCCTTCCCGAAACATAGCCGATTGGTTCATCGGCAGGGAGACAATGTGTCGTTAAGTCGTTTCGTGCTCCGGGACGGTGCTGCGCCTCGAACGGAAGTCCTCGTTTGTAAAAGTTAATTAGACGCGCGTACGAGAGCAATGGGTCGTACCAGACGAGATCGATCAGGAAGTAATATACGAGAGAAAAACTCAATTGATGGGTCTAAAAGTAGGAGACGCAGTTCGTTCAATGGGATAAACAATGCCACGTGGTACAAGGAACACAATATTTTTTATCTGTCGTATGACTAATAGAAGGGCACGACATAGACTGCGCCAGACTACAAAGCATGCAAAGTACAAATAAAATGAAATAAAGTTGAGTTGAGACATGTCATATGAATAGCGAGACGATAAAAAAAAGAGCACGAGAAACTAGTCCGGCGCAGCGCGTGTTATCAGAGGTGAAAGCCTCGAGTGCTAATCCAGTTGTCGTTAATTGCAGCCAGCGTTAACTTCGTTCCTTGACCTCGTCAACGTCGCGAGAAATGTCTGGCAGAACGTTATTCCATGAATCGCGCGTCAGGCTCTCGTCCCCGTTCACGATTCGCCGCGATAATTAATATTGGCGGCACACGAGAAACTATATTTATAATGGACCACAGAGAAGCCGCCCAGAGAGGACGAGAAAAAGGTGACACGTCGCTATTCTTGGCAGGTGGAGTAGCAGAACCGATACCTGTTTCAAAGTGGTTGGATTTGACGGTCCTACGTGCGAGCCTACCAACGCACGAGCGCACGCACACGCAGACTTTGCTCCCTTTCCTTTATCTCTACATTTAGATTCTTCGCACGAGCTGAATCTGCGATACGTAAAAGTTGTGCAACCCCTACCCAAGGTGTCGCGGAATCGAGGTTACGCGATCAAACGCACTACCATTTTCGCTAGCCAATGCGGCATCTTATTTGGCGAAAAATTCATCTTCCCTTCGGACTCACGACTGTCGTGTGACTTGTTTTTTTTTCTGATCCGCGGACCGGTTTTGCGGAGGACGCGACGCGCAGTTCTCGCTTCCTGATGTCGGACGTAAGAAATGCGCGTTATCAACTGCTGACATCATCCGGCTGTTTCGGCGGCGAATCTTGCGACGGGATCGTCTCGCGCTCGTTTTGTCAGTAAAGCGTTTAAGATCGGACAGCCGAGACAACGATCTGGTCCATTAGCTGTGCGTAGAATTATCGGTAAGGCGATATCGCGCACTAACCATCCTGTCTGACAATCAGTTACGCCTGGACATCGAGACGCATAATGATTGACAGAGGTGTGTCCGACGATGGTAAGGAAAGGGACGGCGATTCAGTTCTTCGACTCACGCGAGCCTTCGAATCGTTCCATTTCTTTTATTTATTCAGGCAGTCGGAATATCGGTACCAAATTATTGTTCGTATCAATTGAAATTGGGTTCGTACAAAATTCAGATTGGTACAGGACAAATTGTATTTCAGTTTCGTCGAATTGCGCCGTCCAATGTACCACTGCCTTCGAATCGTTCCGATTTATTCCGTCCTCATATTCAGCGAGTCGAGGTAAATTATTGTTTACAGCATTCGTGTTAGTTCATGATGTGTTGTACAGAATTCAAATTGCCGCTCGACAACGTTCGCTTTACACGTAATCGTTAATTGTTCCCCGTTTTTGCACCGTCTAATTTTCATAACCTTTGAACCCCGAACGTTCGGCAAGCATGCAGTCGTCAAGCCGCGGCTAAAATTATAAACGTACACCCCCTCCTTCTTATGTGTACACCCGCGCGGTTCATGCCGATGCGAGCAATTTCTTGCACGACATTTCCACCGGGTTCCACACCGGCTGTTTCGTACGTACGCCTTTGTGTCCTCCATTTTCAACCCCTTTGCCATACGCCGCGCGTGAATTTTTATTTTCCCTCCACTTGCGCCCGAACCCGTGCCTCTATACAGCCACCCACCACTTCTTCCCCAGGTATCCGAAGCAACCTTTAACCTTTCACCTAATTCTCATTAGATATTAAATCGCGCAACCAGTCTCGCCCGAAACAAACACTCACCTCAACTACGAAACCGTTTAAAAGATCTAAATTGTCTTATCAACCCCATTCCAGCGTGCGTTTCCGCAATGAAGAAAGAATACTAAAACTCTGCCCGCCATGTGTAGCACGTACTTCCAGAGGCGACAAAGGAAAGTTCTGCCCGACGAGTACGCGACTGGCATGAACGCGCTTGCCCGTATTGTACTGTCATCTGAGCAGATCTGCGAGCGTGTGTATGCTTGTGCAATATGCAATGTCTATATTGTGCCGCGCATATACACGACGTTGAATGCAACGTGCTCCGGTCTGGCGAAACTCTAAATGCCGAGGTAAAGCGTCTCCATCTAGGCAGGGATGCTGCGCGCCCGCCGTTTTATTATCGATTCCCGTGTCTGGCAGTTCCCGCAAGCGTCCCCCCCTCTCTTCTTCCCGCTCCCCTTCGCATCGCGACCCCTCGCGCCCTTTACTCAGCCTTTGTGCGAGGACACGCACCCTTACTTCGCACGCGTGCACCGCGACACACGCACGCCGAGTGCGTGTTCATCTATATCTATATCTATAGCGGAGCCGACGAGCGTGGGGTCCGTCGGCGCAAGGTTGCTTGCGTAACCAACGGCTTCCTGCTTTCCTTGTAGTGCTGTTTTTTTTTCTTTCTCTCCTTTTTTTTTAATGGGGCTGTTTGGCATTCTGTTTTCACGGCCGGTGACGTCTATTTATGGAGCGTGCGTTTCGGGTTAGCTTGCCGGGCGAATTATTTCGTTTCTGGCAGCTGGAATTGAAATTTGAGAGAGGCGGAGTGTGTCAGATTGTGATGAGACTGTTTGAGAAGTAGAGGGAAAGTTGATTGTTTGAGTTGTATGTTTTATAATTATAAACACATGAACGAAAATGTATGATTTTTAATAGCCGTTACGATGTTGCATCGATTCAATTATTTTAGCGCTGGTCCGATGATTGCAACCTTGTCCTGGCTAGCGTTAATGAATGCAGAATGACTAATCGGTGAAGTAGTCGTGGTAATAAATGTGTTACTGTGGTTGACATTCAGAGCCAGACTTACGTGAACCCCGAAACTGCTGTTACATAAACGATTAACATATGGCACGTTGTAACGATCGTGGTCAATTGCAGTAATTCTCGAGGTGTGACATCACCGATTAACATGACCGAAGTTAGACCGGGCGACGTTATGTCAACGGCCTCGATACGCAGGACACGGCTAATAGGTTCGTAAAACGTGTAAGATAAACGAGTGAGGTCGGGACTGGTTTTCTCGAGCGCTGCAATTGATAAATAAGGTGACCGACAATAATGACTTCATGCACGCTCACGCTATCTCTCGCCCATTCGAAAACGCACTTACACTCCAGCAACAACAATTTCGTCGCGCAAAATTGCGCTGGTCAGTATTCTTCAGGCATCGCTCCACATTGACTGCTATCGAGTCGTCGTTCGAAAATAGTTTGCGTCGCATTCGTTTCATAGAACTTCCCATTATGCACCGTGCATTAAGGTATTACTAGCGCTGAATCACTTTACTTAAACTTTTTTTAAACCAGACTTAAATTGAAGATTTTTAAAAAATAACAATTTTTTCTTATAAATGAACTTGATCCATCGTCTAGAACTGGAGTTATTAACAATTAAAGTTTAGCGTTTTCTCCATCTAAAGCAATGGTAATGATCACACTAAACGGTTTTTTTTTATAATAACTCGAAAACGGCACTAAACCTTTTTTGAAAAAATTTCAGGTTGTAGATTAACATTCGAGAAACATTTTAAAAGAAAAAAAAAAGACTTTCTACCGTCTAGTTCAGGAGAAAAAAAATTGTGAATATAAAATTGTAAATTCAGTGCTTGTATTCAGCCTGAACTGTGGTACAAACGCTAGTATGCATCATTGCCAAGTATACTAGTGTGCACATATGTATACGGAATGTGTGCATGGATTGAATCAGGGCCGTGAGAAATTTCTGACGCAATTGAAAACAAATAATAAGCCCATTTTTGATACGGCACCCAGCACTAGTAATACCTTAACATGACGTCGCGCGAAATGCCGATCGAATCGCTGGCGAAGCCGATTTTACGACTCAGCCATTCAGTTTTGCCTGGGACATTTTCCTGCAACATTCCGGTTTCAGCGTTCAGTTTATAAATAGCGCTGGCATATTGTACGTAAATGTCGCCGTTTACCGGATGCCTCCGTGCGTAATTGCCATTACGCACTCTCAACCGTTACCATTCTTCTTCGTGCCTCGTTCGCGTTCCTCCTTCGTTCCCGATGAGATAATTACAACGTCCGCGGCGCGTATACCCCCCCGACGAGAATCTGCAACGGGTGAATTAATGAAATAACCGGAAGACGCGAAGGCAAGACAACAGTTCGTCGCGGAGAAAAACGACGGGCCCGATAACTGTAAAAGTCGTGTGGACAATGTCGCGGAACTCGCGAGATCTATCACCGGCGGACGGACAAAATATTAGTCTTTCGATAGATACGAGGTGCGTTGTTGTTCCAGCAAGCTGCTCGCTTTCTGAGTATATCACAGCGTCGCGAATCCTTCTGAGAACAAGCGGACGCTTCGTAATCTTCGACGTTCATCGATGCGAAATAAAATGTTATTATGTGACTATGATGCAGTGAAGATGTAAAATGCACGCTGCGTGAGCTATGAATAGTATTGAAATGTCTGTCGAACGTGTCCGTTTGACGTTAAACGTCAATTCAATATTGCGATGGGTTATGATAGGGAATATATATGTATCATATGTTCCTTCCTCGTGAAATAGATCTTTGTTTATTCCCTGCTCTCGTTATCTGCGAGAGCATCGTCGCGATGCTTCGCGAGATACGGTTTTAACGCTGACGTAATCAGAGATACGTCATGCTCGCGACGCGTTATCGGTGTGTATTTCTGTTCTACAGGTGAGCATGAGAAGAGGAGAGAGCGGGAAAAGGATGGAGGCTAGAGAATGCGACGGGTTTGTGTATCTGTTACCTGCAGTCCCGAGACGTTTTCTGCTGACAGTTAGCGCTGTGCGAAACACTCGAATCGCACGTATGATTTTAGACTCGCAACGACGTTTACTGTTTCAACTTGCAAGGCGTCGCGAGATGCGGTGATCGATCCTTAACGATAAGGCGGATGCACTTAATGCGAACCTTTACGTTTGGAGCGTGGATTATATGCGAGGTGAAAAAACTTGCTACTTTTTTCGAGTATTATCTGCTCGCCGATAAAGGGACTAATTCTTGAGTGTTTCTGTTTATCGAATTGAAGATCTTACTGCAACCATGGACAAAGACCAATTTAATGCTGAGAATGTCTTCTGATGATATTCCTTACTCATGATCTGCAGCAAGATAATTTTCTCCGATTGTGCACATCAATATTTTCCCCCATCATTTATCTTCAACGTTCATGTTTTCCATTTTCACAAAATATCCGGGCTAGCTGACGGTTGCCGTAAGCGTAAGGCTTTCAATTAAAACAAATGTAGCGTTAAAAAAAAAAAAAAATTGATAGAAAAGTACAACGCAATTTCATGTGTGCACATATCCAATAAGTTCATGATAGAACGGAAGCCGATACGGGTCGTATCATACTACCTTCAAGGCCGCGTTTTTCGACTAGCGATCCGCCGCGCGGCTTATTCATCGTTACACAATCGCAAACTCGCATTGGCGCGCATAGCCGGGACTGGAAACGGGCGCCGAAATTTTGCAGTCCACGAGCAGTCAGTCCGCGACAGCGCGATACGTTATCTGATACCGCGCAGAAGCCGTAATCCAATCAACCATCGAGCTGCATGCATTACTCCCTATTACCAGGACGAGCCGCTTTTCACTCCCCGGATAATATTAGACCTGCCGGAAAGTTCTCTTATACGCCACCGACCCGACAATATGCAAAATCGATGCCTTTCATTGAACGCTAAAAGCATCCAGCCTGTAAATAGGCCGCGCAGCTTTTTTCCCGGAAAGGACTGGACCAGTAAAAAAGCATGCAGCGTCCATGAATCTGCGCGCAAATCCTCGCGCAGCATCCGTCCGAACTCTAATTCCGAATCGTCCAAACTCTAATTCAATAAAATCAACCATACCACATTACTTCTGCCTTCACAGTATATAATATCCTCCATAAAAGCGGCAACAAAAATAACAATAATCCGTTCCCCGATCCCTGTCCCTCAATATTCACATCCTGAATACGTACCTAACAACTCGATCACGGTCTTCCGCGCTGGCGTGCGTAAACGCTCGCAAGATTGCCTACTTAGTTCCAAAAGGAAGTTCCGCGGCTCCCCACGGTCGGCTACACGACAAATGGTAACCAGCTGCGAACGTTCGCGCAGGAAAAAGTTCACGCACCGTGCGCGGCGCCTGCATACCCACGTTCCTCTCAAACTCAAACGAGTCTTGTCTGTCGCCGCGCAGCCTTCTCTCCTGCACACCTCGCCAGTTAAAATGGCTCATTCGCACGTCGATGTGCTCCACTAGCCGGCCACCTATCGTTACATGAATGCTTATCGTTACACGAGTACGGGGCCAAGGTTCTCCTCGTTACCCACGTCCCGCTTCGAGCCCTCGATGCATCGTGATTATTAGAACGTTGTGCGCCATGCCGCTTCTCGGTCTTCGAGCAGGCTCGGCGCACTGGCGAATAATAATCGCACGCGTGACATTCGACGTGCGGATAATTAACCCCGACTTTCGGCTCGCGGTGTATGCGATAGGAGCGCGTCGTTTTAATTGTAATTAAGCCGATGGATGCCGAGCGAGAGCCGTTATTTGCTGGATGTCGCGCGTAATGAGGACTATGAATAAATCATGCCGAGTGTCTTTCCGAAGAATGCGTAATGGGAGACTTGGGTCGAAATGCGATCGTGAGGTGGGATAAAGGAAATCATGGAATCGCGTGTGAAATCGAAGGAAATCGACTGAAACGGTGTGTACATTGAAATTGAGTCGAATGAAATGATGTTAAACACGTGCTGTCCGTGACGAGTAGGAGCTTCGATTTCATAACTTTAACATAGTTTAATTCAAAAGCCTCCGTGTTCCCCCTTTCTCGATTCCCAACGCTGCTAAAACAATCGAGACTAATTGTAAGTTGGTCGATGGAGTGAGGTGCTGACGAAAAAGTTGGCCGTACCTCGCGAGCATGTATTGCGCTGCTCACAGCGGCATGGAGTATTGACCAAACTCGCCGAGAAACGTAACGACCGCTGCAACTTGGCGAAATTCCGACGTATACCGGCGCGTGATCAATCGCGTTCGGCGTATTAAAGAGTCGAGTCTCGTCAGCGGGTCGTCAGGGTTCATCGGGAGACGTTGAACGTTAGCACGGCGAAGAGTTCAGCGACCGGGAAAGCTTCCGGATCGCGCGGACGCGAGAGAAAGAGGAGCCCTTGAGAAAGTCTCTGGGAAAACGCACCTACAGCATCCCTGATTAGCCGACGTGGGGTCCGCTCAAGATCATTGTGCCGGCTCGAGATCTTTCCAGTCGCTGAACGTCTTTACTACACCCGTGCAGTGTCTTAAGCATCGGGAAGGGTGCGCAGGTAAGCTCGAAATAAACAATGTAACGTTATTCATGTCTGAGGTTCAATTCATGGGACAGCCCTTCCTTTGCAGACACACTGTCATAAAGTCCGCGTGAGTAGAAATGTCGGATGTGGTAAAGTCAAATAAGTAATCCGATGCTTCTTGTGTAAAGGTCTCATTCGTGACGAAAGTTTGTTATGCTTAATGATAATGAAAATGTTAGCCTAGAAATTTGTTACAGGAGCACCAGTGGTTCGAATAGAATTTCGAAGCAGAAGCTGGTTGACGACGGATCGTAACAAAACTGTTCCAGGATTCCTGCAGGACGTCAGCTGTCTAGGATTACTCGAATGAATCAGCCTCATCTGACCTTGATACCTTTCCGCGACAGCGTCTAATAATTGCGGTAATTAGAGGACCCTAGCCGGATTTGGTCTTGCCCGGAAGCGACGGGACAAATTGCGGATGTCGGTTTATCGAGAGCATCGTTGCCATTCGGTCGACCGCAGGAGGATCTGCCGATTAAGGTCTTGGGACCATCGTCATCGGCGGCGAGTCACGGCGACAATGCGCGCAATTACACGCCCACAAAACATTGTTAACTCATTGACGCTCGTCAATCTCCTAATTGCCCGCCGCGCTCGCGACTTCTTTCGCATTCCTCCTTTTTCTTCCCCGTCCTCGAACGGTGCGACGCCATTTGCGGGGACGATGATTCCGGCAATTCCGACGAATCATCGATTATTACGGCGTCCCACCGAACTCCGGACGATGCTCGTCAACAAGCGCACGCCCACGCTGCGAAAGAAGCGGCATCGAAAGTGCATGATAATATGTATATGATAGAAATCCATCTAACAGCGACCTTGGCTGCCTGTTCGAGGGACGACGGCACTCCGATTTAGTTTAAACCGCACGGCCGACGTCACGAAATCTGATAATAAGGCGGCACAAATTCGCTGCCCCGGTTCGCCGATGATCTAACCCCCGTCCAGGATCACAAGCGAGTTGCAGTTATAGTCGAGCATTTTTCGTTTTATGTTTCTCGCCGAGGTCTAGGACGTTCTGCGATGTCTCGGGCTCGGTTCGAAGGAAGCGCGAGGATAGTTTCCGGATTTTCGTTGTACATACCGGTTATTCGTGCCAGGCACGACAGCGGTTACGGACGCGCACCGCGTCCGTTCCGCTTACACGTTTGACGTGTCGACGAAGCACGCTGTAACGGTTAGATCCGATCAACTTGGCCAATTTCCGTAAGCTCGATTAATTGCTCGCTGACGGTGAATTTTCGTCGCTTCGCTATTCAATCGTGTCGGGGGTAGGATTTTCTCATCGTCCCGAGTCTAATGCCCCCGGAGACCGAGGCCGACGTACAGTCTCTGGCAGAAAGGCTCGCGAGCGTCGCGGTTTTTCTCGTTTTTCCCGCTGTTCTCGGTACTTCTTTAACTCTGTTCCAGTGGGTGGCTACGCGGCTCGTTTTCCACTAAAGATCATGAGTAACGAGATATTACGGGTTAAATGCAGTTATCACGCAACCCTTAAGCCCGTTGCAAGAACGCTCTTGCCGCGTCGGTGGCCTTATCGAAATATCAGACACGTTTCGTCGAGTGTATTCGGAGATCGAGGAAACTTCAAATAAGACGCGCTTTCTGTAATAAGCGACATATTCTGCAAAGGTGAAATTTCGCATGTACCTATGACATTTTGAGACGACACCCAGAAATCTGCAATTCTTTTTTATAATTTATTATAAGATAACGTCTTAAAAGCCGTCTCTCAATAATCGCAACTGGTGACGCGTGTATGACTATTGTTTCGCTTCTCAGTGTATCAGCCTGCATCAGGAAAATCGAAGATGTTCCATCATCCCCAATCGAGTCACCTGCTCCCACAGCTCTTCCTCCCCATCATCCTGCCCCACACGACACACATCGTGTCCCATGACATAAAATCCTCGCGGTCACTGGCCCCTTTCCAGCAAAGAATCCCAAGCCGCCCTCCCGAAACGTAAACAACGTCTGCGTCCGCATCCATGACGACACTCGCCAAAACGCAACGATCCGTCCGCAAAAGTCTCGCACGCGGAACGTCTACACCGCATCTCATTTCCCTTCTCTCCCAGCCGCATCCCGACACAAATCTATCGCGTGAGAAGATCGTCGACGCCGAGCGGAAAGTCCTGCTTTTCCGCGACGTCTAAACGGCGCAAGATGGCGGAAGCGCGCGCGGTGCGTTTCATCGTCTCATTCTCATCCGACTCGGACCTCGTCGACCACGGCGAAACGTCGCGGGGAATAAAACGAAAACGCCCGCACCAACCTGTTCGCAGCGTCACGTCGAGATTCTGTGGAAGTCTACACCCGACGACGTCCTTGCCCATCGTCGCCGCGTTCGCCTGCACGTCCGTCATTATCTCCGGCAGCGGTTTCCTCTTTGCTTACAATTAACTCCGCTCGAACTCACGGAACTCGCTCGCGCGCGCGCTAGCGTGAAAGCGCGTTGAAGGCGTGCGACGATGACACGGTGAGCGGATGGTGCACACTCGGGATGATCGCGAATCTTTTCGTACGAGGCGCGTCTGGTTCGCTGGCGACGAGACGCGCGACACTTGCGACGCGTTTGAACTGACTGGCTCGAACGCCGGCTTGCCGGGCTTAGGCTGAGGTAAGAGCGTTGAGCGCGAAAACGCCCGAGCGCGCACGACGTCCGGAGCTCGACACCCGCGCACGCAGAATCGAGCCAGGTAGTGATGGGACTGATCCAATTGCAGTTGAGACGTTTTTTGAGCGGTGCATAGTGTAATGAGGGTATTGGCGACGTGGAGATGGGAATTGAATGCGAATGCGAGCATATTGTTGCGATGACTTTGTTGGTGCTGCGCTTTTGGAACGTTAATCGCGTGGTTTCTTCAATTAGCGATGAAAAATCAAATTTGATCTTTGAGCGGTGCATAGTGCAATGAGGCTATTGGCGAGGTCGAGATGGGAATTGAATGCGAATGCGAGCATATTGTTGCGATGACTTTGTTGGAGCTGCGGTTTTGGAACGTTAATCACGTGGTTTCTTCAATTAGCGATGAAAAATCAAATTTGATCTTTGAGCGGTGCATAGTGCAATGAGGCTATTGGCGACGTCCAGATGGGAATTAAATGCAAATGCGAGCATATTGTTGCGATGACTTTGTTGGTGCTGCACTTTGGAACGTTAATCGCGTGGTTTCTTCAATTAGTGATGAAAAATCAAATTTGATCTTTGAGCGGTGCATAGTGCAATGAGGCTATTGGCGACGTCGAGATGGGAATTGAATGCGAATGCGAGCATATTGTTGCGATGACTTTGTTGGTGCTGCGCTTTTGGAACGTTAATCGCGTGGTTTCTTCAATTAGCGATGAAAAATCAAATTTGATGTTTGAGCGGTGCATAGTGTAATGAGGGTATTGGCGACGTCGAGATGGGAATTGAATGCAAATGCGAGCATATTGTTGCGATGACTTTGTTGGTGCTGCGGTTTTGGAACTTTAATCGCGTGGTGTCTTCAATTAGCGATGCAAAATCAAATTTGATCTATTTAGTTGTGATGAATTGATAGTTTTGGAAATAGGATTTCTATCGGTTGGGATCGCGCAAGTGTCATCGCTGGCGCCAGGTACGGACAGTGTGCAATTTAAACATTCATGGATTCACGCGTGCGATGTCATCTGCGACGCATTCGCATGAGGAAGAAAAGTTTGACCCTGTCGTTCTGCCCGCGACGTACGCGCGGCTAGTACGGTGACTCAGGCTTGCGTCATTGAGATCGAGACTGGGACGTCTGATGGAAAATGCTGCACTTTCGTTTTTTTACCCCATCAACGCGCCATTGGCGTCAATTAGTGTTCGTCGTTATGGCGAATTTCATTACGTATGTGTCACATGTTTACTTTAGGAGCCTTCGACGCGATCCTGGTCAATTGGCATTGAGATCTGATAAACGATGAGCAATTAATTTTCATTTAAACGTTCAACTTAGCATCATTTTAATTTCTTTTTCATATTAATTGTCATACAGTGTCACCTAAATCAACGCTTCATAAAATAGTTTTATACCATAACTTAATAACTTAAAAGAGCCTTTTCTTTTTCTTCGATCCTGACATCTTGATATGCAATATAGTTTCTTGTCAACTGGCAGAATGACTTATGTCTGCCGACAAGTGTGGCGAGATGTTACGTCAGTACTAGCACGACGATGGTTTTTTAAAGAAACCCAACAAGTCGCTACTTTCTATTGACTGATGCCCACCGCTAATAATACGTTATTGCATTCTACAGCCTGCCCTCAGCAATTGATGTATACGTCTAATGCAAATTGCGCCGGACGTGGGTCGCATGTCCGATGTCTTTAGAAAGTTTAACATTGTTTCCTATTGCCTGAATGGACCACTTACTTATGTCCATCTGCGGCAGGATAAAGTCACGTTACCGCAATTTTATGAATCTTTCAAAAAATCCCACCATGCACTCTTCCTTAACTCTCTTCCAATTGATCGCAAAATTTGAAATAACGTTGTAATCAATACCTATTATTACAGACTCATTCGACCAGGAAATTGCATCACGTAACGATGCGATGTCTTTGGAAAGTTCATTATAACTTCTCGCCGTCAACGTTTCACGATGCCTCGTCGGAAAAATGATACATTCGCGAAACCGACGATATACCTCGACGTTCAAGTTTCGCGAAACATGCGATACTCGCACTCGCGAGTGCCGCCGAGTGTACGATGCTATCGCACTGGGGTCCGCCACCAATTTGAATACTGCACGTATTCGCAAGGGTCGATCCCTTCGTCACGATAATCATCCAACGATAGTTTTACGCGACGCAGACTCGACCCTCGAGGCACAGAATTAGTCAGCGTCAGCCATGTCGGTTCTACAACGGCGATAATCAATTCTCTTGTTACCAGAAAAGCTCGTTTCGCGCTTATACCGACCGCGAAATGTGGAGCGACGAAATGTCAGTGGGTCCGAGAATAGTCCGACTCGTCCTGTACAAAGTGTCACGATGCATTCCGCATAACCACGATGGCTATACTTGTACAGACTTCATATCGAGGACGGTTATTGAAACGGTCCCACCAACCACGCTCATTATCGACTGCGGCAAGTTCTGCGAAGGGGGAGCATGAAAATGGCGGGATAACTTTTGGCAGTCCTCGACAAGCCGAGGGTTGCAGTTTATTAAATTAACAGTAAGAAGTAAATTAACACCGCCCGTTTTACTCGGCTTGGTACAGCGCTGCCGGAATCGGGACAGATGTTCGTCGAGCGAACCACAACTGTCCGCGGTGCGTTGACGGGCAACGGTGTGCTAAACCGAATCAAATGACGTTGCCTGTGTGCGTGCGAATAACTCGTTATTTGTCGTCTTTCTTGACATTAATTTTAACGGGGGGTTTTCAATTGCAACTTATAATCGCCCCTGCCGTCGGCCGAGGCGAGTCTCCAAGTCCAATGACGATCGCGGAATTTTACGCTTGAGTCGTGAAGAATACGCCTATGTGACTGCTTCCATGATAGAGCAGGGGGATGAAAGATATGATGAATGTGACGAACGTTTCCTTCGTTGACGCGGAGTTTACCGGATGGATTGGTTGACAATACGACGATACTCTAGGTTCGCTGGTTCATTCGTCGTCGTCACCTCCTGCCGCTCTGTCGCACAGTTTACGAAGGAACGCTGCAAGGGAAACGGTCGATTAATTTCTCTCCGACAATGGGTCGGGTAAAATGACAAGACCGAAGAATTCGCTTTTACGAGGGAATCCATCGAGGATTCCCTTCATACGACTCTGCTACACATATTACACCGCTCGCTCCTGTCATTCGATCGTGGTCTTGTCATTTCGTATTACCAAGCCACAGAATAGCCAAGCGACGTATATTCGTTAAAGCGTTAACTACATCGTAATGCGAAAATACGAAACGATAGAATAGAGTCTCGAACTTTAACGTCAGTACACTCGAAGTTCCTCGGCAACGGCCGAAGTTTCTTCTTTGAAACAGCAAGCTCGTAATTACAGCTTAATCGTAAGCGTCGCGAGGCAGATTTCACGCCGAGCACGCCGACATCGCGTGCGTGACGAGAAGTGGGCGATTTTCGTGAAGGTGAAACTTCATCGTGTAACGGAAAAGGTTAATGTAGAAACAAATGTAGAAGAGGCCTACACTAGGTCTAATTCACGGTCGGCCGGGCGGCCACGATCGTCGAGATCCGTGATCCCAGAAGAGTCGAATCCGATTCCGCGCGGATCCGGCGGTTCAGTAGAAGAAGAAGCCAGTCGAATAAACTCTCGGGACTCTTTCGAATCTCGGATCTCGCGCGTGAACGCGCCCTAAGCCGCCGTACGTGTTTCTGTGCGGGAAGCGGGTTATCGATTTCAGCATCCCTGCGCGGCTGCAACGTTGCGTCCTGCAAATCGTGGAATGTCCGCGGCGAGAGAGTAAGCGTGATGTAAAGCTGAGAGAACGAGAGTCAGTTTTCGTTGACGCGCGAACGATGAAGGAGAAGACAGACGACAAGATAGACACAGAGAGACATAGACAACAGAGATAGACATAGAAGGAAAGCGCTGAGGACTCGTCTACTGTAGGATGTACTCACGATCGGTGACCTCTGTGTGTCGGTGACATCCGGTCAGCTTACAACGGCACCATCATCTTCTTTAAGAACGCTGCGGAAAACACAAAGTGGGAGCGTAAAACGATTAAGGGGAGGCTTGGCAATTAGATGGTCCGATTATCGTGACTCCCATTATCGCCGGAACTTCTCGACGTCGGTTACTGCTGGGTAGGGGGTTGTCTAAAGGACTACGTTTACATACTCTCTATTTTTTACGTGAACTGGGTTGGTACGGGGAACAGGGGGTGGGGGGGGGGGGTGGAAAGGGGTTACTTCTTTAACAACGTGCGATTCTTCGCGTGCAGAGACAGAACATCTAGGGTGCGAACGAACGTGTGAATGAGAAACGGGTTCAACGACGTGTCTTTCAATACTACTACTTTACTCTCATCTCGTCTACGTGCGTCACACTAAAAAAACTCGCGGCTCACTGGTGCAGGTCATCTAACACTCTCGCTCACTTTACTTCGACTAATTGTAAGTTCGTCTGGTGCGTTCACGTTCTTTGTTTGTTTGTTCTTTTCGGACGACGCTCGATCGATACTTACGTGCGTAGGGGATGAAGCCATCTTCGTCTTCTGGGTCCATGCAGTCTTTCAGCACTTGATCGACTTCTGAGTCGCCGAGCTTTTCGCCTGCAGCGGGACACGAGATTTTATTAGCATTTTCGTAATATTCGGGTCGATGCGTTGGAAAATAATTGTGCACGAGGGGGCATCAAGTCAATGGTAAAGGATAATGTTTTTCACTATGGCAATTCGAAATTGACTTTACGTACTGCATTCGACTGCTTCGTAATTGTTATCGACGATTATCGTCGTTTGACATATGATTTGACGATTGAAAATATTTGCCGCAGCAGCACAGTGCCAGCAAGCGTCGCGAGTATGTTTCGGAAGAAAATTACCGAGTGACAGCAGCGTGTGAGCCAATTCTGCACTGAGCATGGTTCCATTCTCTTGCTTGTCGTAGAGTTTCAAACACTCGAGGAAGTCCTCGTAGCATCCCTGCTCCTTGTCCTTTTTGCACTGGCTGAAGATTGGCAGGAATTCATCGAGCTTCATCAGCTTCTCGCCCCTCTTCTTTGTGCCGCCCAATTTCTCGATGGTCGCGTTCGTCGGGTTCATGTTCAGGGCACGAAGTATGTTACCAAGGTCAAAGGCATCGATGTTGTTGCTGCCGTCGGCATCGAAAATGGAGAAGGCGAATTCGGCCTCTGCCGAAAGATTCACCGAAACTCGTTAGACAAGCCTCCGCGCGCCCTTTTTCCGTGCCGAAATATCGGCCAGCCAATTCTTTCATTCTTTCCACGCGAAAGCGCAAATAATTGCACGCGAGAAGGCATAAATATGAGATCTAGGTTAATACCAGCCGGAACGATGCGTGCGTTCCTGATTCAAAAATATTAGTCTATTTTAAGATGCAGCGACCCCCCCACCCCGTCCCTGATTCAAGAACTTGCCGGCAGAGAAGTAGTGGGTCAGATTACCCCGACGAGCCATATAAGAACAGCGCACTGACTATTTTTGACATCGTGTTCCCCATTCGTGGCAGTCGCCGCGGTCTGCTTTTGCCGCGACGCGATACTTACGTAATCGCGTAATTGTGACGCGAGCCGCGGTTGGACCAACGTTTTGCGAAGCAAGACAATGCAATTTGCGGTCGTTCGCAAGGAACAGCGATGCGAGACAAAAATGGGCTGTACAGTAACTTCTGGCGACGCGTACGTACGACTCGCGTGCAATGATTTAGGTCTGACGACATTCTCAAATAGTTTGACGTTTGAAATACAGGAATTTGCGTAGCTAGAATGACGCCGTACGGTACGTTAATATATCCTTGCCACGTGCCGAAACAGGTAATTAGGCATGTGCAATAAAAGCTCGAACGTCGTCGGAATAGTTGGCAACGGTAATGCGTCATTCCCGTTGTTATAATTGCACATTTCTATTTACGTTCCTGCACGTGTCTATATATGTCGCCTTTAATTTCACTCTCCGCCCCCCCCCCCCCCCCCAACCCCCAATTGCGACGCACTTTTATTCCCCCGAGGTGTCTGAAAGCGTTCTTTAAGATCCACTTTCCCGTTCACTAATTGCGATTTTAAACGATGTTATCTGTCCAACTTGTCAATCGTCCTGTTTCTCACGTTAATACACGCACAACGAATGTTTCATATTCTTTTACTCACTTTCGACATCCTTGCCGCTGAGATCTGCCTGAAAGATAAAAAGAGAATCTGTTTAGCTGCCAGCATAAATGATCTCGCGAGAAGAAATGATTTCAATGTACATCGAAAACGGACGTGCAGGCCGAACAAATCGATCGCTATTGATCAGACTGACGTACACGTGGATTCTTACGTAAAGAAAACGATGAATGAAAGCAACAAAAAATAAAAAAATATGTAGATGGAAAAAAAATGGAGACAAAACGGATTTGGCGAGTAGAGCGTATCGGTGACGAGGTGGAACGAGGAAGACGACTTACCATTTTGATGTGATCTGGTGCTAGTGGATGTTCACCGAACGGAGTTTGAACCAGAAGTGGCACCGTGTGTTACCAAATTTATTCATTTTATTTCAGCAGATGGCGCTGCGACCAGGATACACGAGAATCACGAGGAGGAACAGGGCGAAAATCTCATCCGGACGAAGAGAGGAGAGGGTATCGGCAACGCCGCGATCCAAAAACAGTTCGAGACGTAAAGCTGCGCTTAGCTTTGCTTCCTGCTACGATAAATGGTTTTCAGTCGGGGCATTCTTGTGTCAGGGTTGCCAGATCTCTCCACCGGCGTGTTACATTAAAACGAGAATACACGGTCCCGACGGCCTTCGTCGGCCGAGCACGTGACACTCCGATCATTTCCTCGAGCCCTCCTCCTCCAGGGCGCCGCGACGTCGCCATATGGCCATCAGAGAGTCGCATCGAGCTCCAGCCGAACGACGTTCGCCGTCAAACATACATAGAGAGGCGCGCATACCTCGGGCGGCGATACTTCAAAGGGGGGTCGAAAGAATTCGCAGGATTCGCTTTTCGAAAGTGAACAGGGGAGTGGGGCTTGGCCGGCAGCATTGTCTTCACGCGGGACCAGGCCGCGCTCTCGAGTCTCAGCCGGGGAGTTATTTTTACCTGCTCGACGCGAGAGCGCGCAACATAACGTAACCGCCGTTGCGCGGGTGTGTCTGTCTTTCCTCGTTCGAGGGTACACGGGAAGCGGGGTGAGGAATTTGCTTGCGAGGATCGGCCGATCGGCCCGCGAGCCGAGCGAAATCGGCTGGCAACGGGCGCCGTCGGGATTAATGATGCTTTCGGCGTCTAAATGCGGCGGCGAAGAGCTTCTTCACTCTCGCGGCGAGATCCCGCCTCTTGCTCTTGCGCTTCGCGCCGCCGGAGTCTCTTTGCGGCTCGTCGGCCCGCAAGATGTCTGACTCAGCTGGCACGGATCGCGGCTGGCGCGTGGGCGGGGGTGGGGGTGAGTTTGAGGACGCGGGCCGCGCGGCCGGCGAGCCCGGCGGCGTCGCCTCGCCGATCGCGACCTCCTCGAAACAGTTGTCCCTCAGTTGGCGCATCAGCGCGCACCTCGTCTCGTCCTCCTCCAGCAGAAAGCAGAGCGGCTCCTCGTCCTCGCGGCCAGCTTCCTGCGACTCGCTCCTCACGCACTCTATTACTCGCACCAGCCTCTCCTCCCGCTCCTCCCAGTCGCCGATCCTCTCCTTCACCGCGTCCGGCACGTCGGTGGTGTTGTTCTGCGAGCTCACCGACTCGCTCTCCAGCTCCTCGATCATCCGGTGCAAGAGGCCGAGGGAGACCTTCGTCGCCTCGCCGCCCGACGCCTCTTTCTCTTTCCGCTGGGTCGTCGAACTCGACTCTAATTCAATCGGTGCGTCGAACGCGGCATTCTGCATCGCTTGATCCACGTCGCCTTGACCTTGAGTCACGCGCACTTCCGACGGGTCCGACGAGCGACCGAGGGCCGAGTGCAGTCCGATCGCCCCGGCCGCACGTTTCACCTGCTTAATAGAGACGGAATTCGTCGAAAGATTATCTGACGCCGCTCCGCTCTCGTTGCCAAGTTCGTCGACGGTACTCGTCATGCATGTCAGTTTTTCTTTAAATCAAAGTCTGGTACCGGCAGAAGGCGCTCGGAATGTTTCGTTCGGTTTCTGTCGCTTCGATCGGGAATTAATGAGCTGGAGGGTAGCTAGTTATCGCCTGACGCATACCTGCCGCTCCAAGTTCGAGAGTACAGGTGGCAGGACGTAAAATGAGTCGCCGATGTGCACGTTGCGCAGACCGCAGACCATCTTCGCGATCGCCGCGGCCGCTTCCTGTTGGCTATAGTCCGCGCGACTCTCGTCGTGTATCTGCGCCTGTATGGCGATCTGGGTTGCCTCCGCGTCGGACATACGCTCCGCGTCGTCCTCCTGGGAGATGCAGTACTTTCCTGGCGAAAGTTCATCACGCTCGTAACTCACGGCTCACGACTTTTTAACAAGACTCCCTCTCCGACCTCGGTTTTCGCATCAAAACTTCTCGTCGCGGAGTTTTAATCGGTAAACTTTTTGTGAACCCTTTTGCCGCGGCCGCGATAACATATTCGTCAGTTCACCCATTTCCGCGATAGCAGAAATACTTTACGTCGTTAGGCTTAATTGGCGATTCTCTTTTTCGTTCGTGCACATGTATCAAGAGGGTTAAGCGAGTACGTGCACGTTGACGTTAAATTTAATGTTACGAGTGCGAGTTAATGCCTGCGGTGCGCCGTGAATTTTTACCGTTCTCTGCATTAGTGTCGAGAAGGCCGAGAGCTTCCAGCATTATCTTGTCCACGAGGCCTCGCGCAAATGCCTCGACCATCGTTTGAGGCATTCTTGCTGTAAGAAGGAACTCGAGTGCCAGACCTATACTGTCGCTGTGCATGACAGATGATCGTCGCTTTTTTCACACTCACGCCGCTACGTTCAGTTGACTCTCGTACATTCACTGTGTTTACGCCAGGGTATTGTTTCAAACGTTTATACGGTATTTGAAAATAGTTCATTTTATTCTTGGTAATAAAATTATACTGCGAGGCGCGACTGTGATTTATTTGTTTTATTGTTACACTTAGGCTGTTTATTGTAAAATAAGTAAGACATGTGCTGACTTGAGATGTAAAAGAAATTTTTGGCTGTGTAAATGCATGTATATCGATATGAATTTGAAGTGGGGCTTGAATCGATTTAACCTCTTTGGATAAAATTACACATTCTATTCAAATTGCGTATTATTTCACTGTTTCTATTAAAATCCGCGATACAATTGTGACCTGTTCATACGGATATTTTTCAAATAAATCTCAACCTTGGAAGATATCACGGTCATCTATGAAGCAACAAACATTTCGAAGATAATCAGCATCTGATGGATCGCGAGCCTATCGATTTCGGATTTGTGTTAAACGAAGAAAAACCAGAATTTCTCTACCCTAACGAGCCTGTCGTATATCACGCCTGCAGAGACATCAAGAAACAAATTCCTTCGATTGAATTAGCCGTTGTGAAGAAATTGATAGATCTTATAACGGCGTCCAATAGGGAATCGTCGGTGCTGGAATCTCATTGCCGAGAAATTGCAGATACCTTGCAATGCTTGTTGGAAGCTTGTGGTGAGAGGAAGTTGGACGAGCTTCTCTGTAGTGACTCAACGCTAATAAAATGCGAATGTTGCGGAGTGATTAGCCAGAGGAAACGAACGTATTGTTCTGCGAAGCCTGCGAACCTTCAGTCTCAAAATGTCACCGTCGCTGACGTGCCAAAGTTTGCCAAAACTAACGGGGGGAATTTTCTTAGAATGTATCAAGAACGAAAGAAGTATAAGCTCGACGCCAGATGTAACGAGGAGGCGAAGAATAAGGTGCGAAAATCGGTAATCGATCCTTACGATACGAAAAATAATCCCGTAACCAATGAAAACTGTCCGGATTACCACGACAAATGTTTAGATCCTGAGAACGTAGATCGGAAGAATGAAGTGCGTCGAAATGAGAATATGGAAGCGGAACGTGATGAAGTACTTAAAGAACCGATGAATTATGAATCGAGAATTTTTGTGAATTTATCGATTGACAAGCATGATTATGGCGTGCAATCGCACTCTAACGGCGACGCGAAAGTCCTTGGTTTATCTATTGACAAGCGACCATTTTCAGCGAAGCAAGTCAGCGATCACGTTAGTAATATCTCTGAGAGTAAAAATAAGAGCAGGGACACCGTTGAGAGTCCCGTTAATGACAAGCAACGTGCCAAAATCCAAGGGCAACAACACTCGAACGTCGAGCACTCGAGCGCAGCGCAAAAAGATCATCAAAATCACTTCGTTTCCAAAATCACAGACACCGTCGATGCAAAAAAACAAACCTCGAAACGCACGCAATGCTTAGAACCAAATACTCCTTTCCACATTGTCACAGGCATAACAGGGCACCGAGACAAAAAGAAACAGCCTTCTTTCCCCTACGAACACGCGTCTATCGTCGACACCATGAAATACTTGGCTCGCGGTCATTCGTGGGACACCAAGAAAGAGAACATCCCACAATTAGACCAACTTACGTACATAAAACCCAGGTACAACGGTAAGAAGGAGAGCTTCGTTCTTCACGGCAGTCGTGACGAACATCCGCAATTGGACGGAGGATTTTGGCTGTGCAACAAACCGAAGCAATCGTCGCAAGCTCTCAGGCAGACGAACGATTCCACGGGCTCGGAGAAGCTCGTGGGAGACTTGGACTTGGAACCGAAACGGGAAGCATCTCTCTCAACGCAATCGGCCGAGAACGACTCCCTCGAGGACTGTTCCCTGAACCCTCTTCCAATGCGTCCTGGCGAAAGCGAGACGACAACGGCCTTCAGTTCGTCTTCCGCAGAGAATATGATACGCGAGTGGGTGAAGCCGGTACGGGACGAAATGGGCAGAATCAGTAGAATGGACGGAAACAATGGTACGGGTAGAATCGGTAGGATCGATGAAGGCGATGGAGTGGGCCGAATCGATGGAGTAAACGAAGGCAATGGAATTAATGGGAGCAATAATCTGGGCGAGACTAAAGGAGTGTGTGCGAGCGATAAAATAGACAAAATCGATGGGATCGATGGAATTGAGCAACGTCGGGGCGAGACGACGTCAGAGGCTCGTGATCGAGGGAAATGGAAACCTGACGCGATGTTCGTTCGACGGATCAGGGATCAGATCGCGGAAGCCATCGACAGATACGTCAATTATTCGGAGCCGTCCAGTAACAAGGTGGGCGAGCCGAAGGATGGTTACATTGATCCTCGTGAAACGACGCCGTTCACGGAAGAGAAAAAGGCACTGGCCGGACAAATTGAATTATCGAAGTCGCGTGCTAACGAATTCACCGGTTGCGAAAGGCTGACCGATGGGACGAGACACTTGAGGAGTCGGATTGATAGTTCAGATATCAAACAGAGCGCAGAATTGAACACGGCGAAGCAGCTGATCGATTCGATACAAAGGAACAAATCAGTGACACGGATCTCGTCGATCGACATTAACGAACCCCTAGCCCTTTTTCTCCCGAAACAAAAATATACGATCGTAAGCGTGCCTGTTGCGAATACGGACGCGGTACGTGTAAGAGACGAAAAGGTGTCCGCTCAAAACGTGATGTCGCAGAAGTGTGATTTTCGACGCTCGTCGAGCGATGACAATTCGGAGCATTTCGAGCGGCAAATTATTTACGACTCGTCCTCGCTGAAAGATGTGGCGAACGAGAGCGAGTGCAGCGCGAGCGAAGTTCTGCCGTTATACCAGAAGATCCTGGAGAGCAGCGAGCAGATGGACTGGGAGAGCTTTCAGCAGCTCGTGGAAACGTTGCATCCCGGGCAGAAGGAACTGTGGTCGGATATTTGCAGGGCGATCAGCAACGAGGCGAAGAGGGTGGCCGGAGAAAGTGGATGCACCACGGAAGTTTGCATCGAGATCAATCCGATCTCGCCGGCAGAGAGGGAGGGAAAGGTGAAGGCGCGGGACGGGGAGATAACCTTCGAGATGGACATGACGCTCAAGGACGTTCGGAATTTCTTGAACGAGAAGTTCGGCAAGCTGGAGAAAACGAAGCGGCCTGGATCGGTGCGAAATCAAGGCAGATGATTCTTACTGCTTGAATATCTCGCGTTTATTGCGTGTCACGTCTGACACGCGGCGTGTCGTGTCTTAAACAGTCCGCACCTATGTTGAAATTGATGGTCTCATAAAGGTAGTACCCTATTAATACAACGGAACTACTTCACGAACGGAATCGGAAAATATAACTCCATATCATTCGTTCAGCTCTGCACGCGATCGCAATTACTTGCCCCGATCTCTCTGCTTTAAAATCAATTCCTCCAAAATCCATGGCAACGTCATAATAGACATTATCAGACTCATTCAATTAGACAGATCCGATCTCGACAAATGGACTCGGAGAAGGTCGACACATGCTGCGGCGCAACAAGCTCACTTAAATAATGCCCAAAGCCCGGATAAACATCAGTGAACATCACACTCGACTCTCACAGACTCTCGAACCGCCTGAGAAAAGGTGAAAACAGCGCACCGAGGTGACGTCCTCGCGTACATTAAATTATCAGCAGCACCTGAAAAAAAGTCTGCAGAAGACATTAAGCACGAGCCTCTCAAACCTGCAAAATGGACTCGCAAAAGGTTACCAGTCACATCGTCAGCGTGAAACGGTTATTGCGAGGGAAAGAAAAGCGTGACGAGGAGGCGACAAGACACGTTCCTGAACGTTCTGACAAAAGGGCCGTGCACTCACACTCACCCCATCCCATCCTCCCTTCTCTCCCAGCCGTCAGTCTGTATCGCCGCGTCAGGCGGCGCTCATCGACGTGCTCTAGGTGGGTAAATGGGTTGGTAGGGACGGGAGGCTCCGAAGGGTGGGTCCCTCCTCGCGCAGGGGTGGTCCAGCAGAGAAGAGAGAGCAGATTCCTGGGGCTGATCGATGGAACGACCGGCGCATTGGATTTTCCGAGAGTCGCGCGCGCATTCCCATCCTCCCTCACCCGCTGGAGACGACGTGAGACCTACCTCCCGTTCTCTCAGTCACTCACGATCCTACCGTCGGGCTGCATCACCCTCTCCCCTGTGCTCCGTTCCGAACCCCGCACCCCGAATCACGCAAGTGTGTCACTAGGCCGAGAGTGCCACGTGATCGTCATCTCCGTCTTTCTCGCGCCGATACCCTCGTCACCTGCCCCCTCGTCCTTCTGTGATCTCGGGCCACCTCGAGTCGACCCGCCTCACGCCGACGACCGCAAAGAGGTGTGCCGGAGATGCGAGGATTTTGAAGATTCGTCGGGAACGTCGGGAGCGAGAATCGAGCTGTGCGTTTCTGCGTGATTATTCGAGTGCTTGTGTAGGTGGGGAAGTTTTTTACTCGATTCTCCGCTCTTATGTCTTGCGAGGCCGGATTGATCGATTTTATTCTCTGGCGATAGGGGTGGGTCCTTGTTTTTTTTCTACCCATGGCGTGGCTCCAGGCGGGGAAGTCGAAGGAAGTGGCCGAAGCCGTGGACAAATAGGCGAGGGGAAGATACGTATTGCGCGTAAGGTACGGCACGTGGCGATAATAAATGGCGGTCCCACCTATCGCGGCTACCGTCGACTCGTCTGCTCATCGATTTCCTATCGAACACGCGGCTGGGTTAATCTGGTAATACGTTGCGCGATCGTTTCAGTCGACCTCGGGAGAGGCAGCATGGACAAGCGGAGGTCGCTGGACGGCGGCCTGCAGGAGCAGGCGCTGCCGATTCCTGTGCAGATGTTCCTGTGGCGGCAGCTCAGGTAAAGATTTGTGGATTTTTCGAGTCGAAAATTCCGACGGCAACGACGTATACTCGGACGCCTGTGGTGTCTGTTCTTGTATCGACGCGTATCGATGTACGAGTTCATGAGATGCGTGTATACGTTGTGCTGCGGTACTCGCGAGCGAGTGCATATGGATGTGTGGGCTTGATGAAAATTGCAAACCATTACTTTTCCGTGCTTACAGGCCATTCATTCGAGCGAAACTCGGCAAGCTCCACGAGGCATCGTGCATGGTGAGAATTGATAGTTACGTTAATCATTCGAAATCCCACGAGTCCAGGAATGCACGAACAAAGGTGTACATATTCGAGACAAACGATTTGTTCAGTTTTCCGCGTGCCCTCGGAGAGTCGTGCGCGTGTCTTATAAGGTGAAGTATCGTTCGGGGCCGGATACTTTGACGGATATTGGACGTTTACAAACGTCGAAGCACCGGGCCAAGAGGACAATTTGATACATGTTTCTAAGTCCCCATAACGAAACAGGACGACCCGGACCCCTGATCTGTTCGACATCAACCGCTTTCGTAATCGTCCCTGTTGACGTGTGTGCTTTCTGTCAAACGCCTGTCGCCTCACGTGTACCCACCAATATGTGCTTCTCGCAGACCTAAGATGTGCGACCCGCAGAAAGAAAAAAAAAAGAAAAAAAAACATAAACACTCATTTCCTCCCGCAAGAATAAAGAAAGAAAGTCTCCCGAAAACGTCGGCGCGCCGTTCTGCATATCAGACCGATGATTTCCGCATACAATTAGATCACAGCGAGTGTCGGCCAGTTTTCTGCCGAGCCTACCGAAGCGGGAAATTCCTCGGTTATTTATAATTTAACGCACACTCCGCGCACAAGAATCCGGCATAAACTTCGGGTAAGAAATTCCGTAGACGTTCGGACGCCTCGCCAGCGGATCGCTGGGTGGTTTGCGCAAATTCCCGATCGAATCTCGTCCTCGTCGTCCTTTTCGCGACATCCAATGCCTGCCTGACCTGCACTAACGATATAACCTCCTCCTCCACGCGGCCGCCTCCACGTGCCACCTGCAGTTCTGTCAACACGCGCCAGGCCATCATGTAAGTTGGCTAGCCTGCCTGCGAGAACCTGCCATTGCCTGTTTACGTATTCGCCTACCCTCGCTCTTATTATAATTGCCATGCCGCTGCTGCCGCACCTTTGCATGACAACCGATTGCACCTTTCCGATGTTGAAATATAGCCTTCAGTCAGCTGTACCGTTAATTCGCGGTAGTCCGATAAATTGAACGCCACTATTGACGGCTTGATCTCGATAGATGAGTGAGCGAAGATGCGAGGAGTTTGAACGATGAGGGTTTCACTGTATTTGTTCGCCTACGTACGGTCATAGTGAATGCTCGCACAAACGTAGTTCGTATAGGCGCAGATTGACAAATGATTTTAGTTTCTGCTGGGTAGCTTAACGCAAACTTTTGCCTCTCTCTCTCTCTCTCTTTCGTTACTTTTTCACATCCTTTTTGCATCAACCGACCGCGCGGCAACGTTTGTTAATACTGATTTATCTGTCGGCATGCTTACGTAGGAAATGAAGGAGGCCTGCACAGTGAGTATTACGTCGATAAAGCGACAGAAACGCGAGTCAGGCACTCTTATCACCGCGTCCGACGTTTCGCTTTCAGTCCCTTGAAAAGGTGTTGGTCCAGAATCTTCACAATGACCTAACGCCGTCTTTGAGCGTGATATTGGGCAGCGTGCCACGTTGGAGACTTGTGCAGGCGGCACTTCCCTATGTTCTTCACGCCGCGGCCAATCTTCTTCACAATAGGTGAGCTTTTCCTTTCACTCGGCGAGTGTTCTCAGACTGTCGATCCTGATCGCGCGGCGTTGTGTCGTGCTTTAAGAAAGGACCTTCAGACACTGGGCGCCATGGAAACGACGCTTCTGTATATTCTGCACTGGATCATTCTCGATGCGGCCGAGGAATGTTCCGAAACGGAAACCGACGCCGGAAATCCGTTTCATTATCTCTTCTCGATACCCACGATGACAGTAAATAATATACCTGCTCCTGCATAAGATGCCGGTCTTCGAACATATCGGTGAACAACACGTTTTTATTCTAGCTGTTCGTTTATCTTTTTGCGCCACTTTCCAATCATCTGAAAGACATCGATTTCAAGACGAATTTGAGATTGGAAAATGGTTTGAAGATATGGTCAGCGATGTGTGATTGTCGACATCCAGATACGCCTTGTTTTGTGGCTCATTGTCGTGCAAAACCGCGTGTTATCTGGAACCGGGCGTTTAAATCTGTTAAGATCAATCAGTTGCAGGACGATGTCTTCGTTGGGGGAAGTGAGTTGATTTAAATAGTCCGTAAATTCGATTAAAATATTTAAGTAAGAGAATATTCTGACGTAAAATGATATACGTATTGCAGACGTCGAGAGTCCTCCAAGTCAGTCCATCAGCTTTTCGGATCAAAGTGCACCGCCATCGGTAAAGCAACCAGATGAAGAAGTGAGTAGATTTTTTGTCCGCCAAGATTGTCTATATAATTTTGCTATGTGATTATTGTCCACAGAGTACTTGGGTGTCATCGCCCAAAGACACGGTATTTCCGGAAACGATACCAGAAGAGGGTTCGGGAGCTGAGGATGAGCATGTTGTAAGTGAAGGAGCAGAAGCTTTTCTTCGTTTCATCATATTATATTTAACTATATTTAATTAAAATTCTTATTTATATGAAATATCTTATTATCTTTTCATCAGGTTATATTTAGATTGCCATCACTCAGTGAATCGGAGAGGGCTCTGGATGGAGTGAAAGAAGTATCAACAATATATGCGGTAAGTCTGTCGAGTTCAATCTGTAGCGTCGACATAATATAAAAACGAAAATGTCGAAATTCGTTTTAGGGGGAAGCGAGCATTTTTCACGTCGCTATGGGTAGAACGAATAGTTCAAAATCGACGTTGACCATAGAACAAGTGACGGCCATTTCCGGTCTGGACACTTGCAGACAGTATCATGGAAAACCTCAAAAACCTGGGTTGGTCTTTAATGAAGTACACGCGATGCATCGAAAATTCGAGTTGCCACATAATCTGAATCTCATTCACCAGGACTATAGAAAAAGAGAAGGAAGATAAGGGTTACAAAACGGAAAAGGACGTGCAGGATGCCAAAATACGTCCCGCTCAACGACAAGCTATATCCAGCGACACTTCGGGCCAAACCGGATTTCAAGTTCCTGCAATTGAAATGGATGTTCGAGCCGCGACTTTCTTAGACGTGGCTGTTTTACGATGTCTATTTGCTCCGCAATGGCAAGAGGAAGGCGTTCATTGGGCTCTTCAATTCTTGTATCATCGGTACATATCGCTATGACTACATTAAATTCGAAATTACAAAATACATGAAATTGGCATTTTTTTTCAATCTGACACTAATCGAACCGATTTCTGTTTTCCAGGCTGCGTAGGATAAACGAAGAAAGTTCCGTGCAGCAAATGCCGCGACGTCGCAGCAATTCCTTGCCAATCCCGAAGATCGAGGTCTCCATCTATCAGAGCCCGGAAAGCAAGAAGAAAGACGTTTCAAAGGACTTCATAGAGGTACCAGAAGTCCGCGATGTTTCTCTGTTAGCGGGTATGTGACGATGTCGAGCGAAGTTTCACCAAGAATTATTCTCTGTTTTCCGCCGTACAGACCTGGGCACAGTTTTCAGAATCACCGTTTCCGAAACGGAAAGGTCACGACGGCGAGTCCGGGCACGCGAGACGCGCGAGTGAGAAGACAAAGAAACGAATGAAGATGGCAGATTTGAAAGCGTTCGTCGAAACGAAGCTGCTCTCGAAGTCGGAAAAGGCGCTCGAGAAAATCGGCCAGGACGAGCCGAAAATGTTGTTCGATCAGGTGATCATGTCAGAACGAATTTGTCGAGCTCGTAACTGGTGCAGCGTACTGTACGAGAAACGTTCTTCTTTGCTCGCAGGAATGCCATCGAAGCTTAGACACAGGAGACGATCATCTGACGCGACCGACGTCCATCTGCTCAAAGATCTTCGAGGCCAAAGACGTGGATCACATGAAGCATCCCACCAACCTGATCAAAGGAAAGAGCATGCCCAGTCTAAGGTGCGAACCGCCCACTCGCGGACTATATTCTCAACAGTAGCCGATCTTCATTCTACTTCATAGAATTTTCCTCCTTTTAACTTTTTTCCGTTCGTTCGCATCTACGCGCTTCTCTCATCTCACAACGGAACTGTCCGCTTCTGTCCTCGATCGGTCGCCTCGACCGTGAACGATCGCGCGTACATACGAACGCACGTCATTTACGTAGACTAGTGGTAAAGAATTCAAGTCTTCGAGTTTCTCGAATCGTGTCCCACTGACGGGGACGTAGTTGTGCTTAGGCTGTACGCAAATTAAGAAACAAGCGTTTCCTTAGAGCGACCGACATATCCGAACTGGACGCGACGAACGACGTCACTGAGTACTGACTCTCGCGAAAACGATTCCAACACTGAACGGACAGCTTACGACGGACGATAGTGACGTCTAGCCCGGCGCTTACTATTGATAAGCCTCACGTAAAAACTTGTGCGTAATGTCTTTCTCTGTATGTGTCTCTTTTCTCTCTCTCGTTCGACCTTTCACCTCCGCAAACTCGTGCTCAGCTGCTTGATTAACGAGCTGACCGCGGGAGGGTAAGTCATCAATGTCACTCGGAGGATTATTCCGTAATGCAGCTCGGTTCACACGCTTCTTTTTACGAGCTTTCCTGCTTCCGGTAGGGCGCACAGTTTATCCCCCAGTTAAACCCTTCCAATGTCCACACACACACACACGTTCATGTGTTTACTCACGTTGACATGTCCAGTCACAGTATCGACACCCTCGGCAATGAAATCCTGGAAAGCGTAAAAGTAGCGTAATGTGCCTCTTCACATATGATCCACAGCTTCCGACATAATACACTCAAGGCGTTAGAATTTTCCTAAAAGCATTGCCTCCACGATGTCCCAATCGTGACTTTCATAATGTGTTCTCTGACGAATAATCCCGTGTATAAGCAGTTTTGAAAAGACCCGTTAATGCGATTTCGATCACAGTTGTGACATCTTTGTTTAGATGATGAAGAGTAGGCGTTAATGAGGGCTAGAATTTATGAAGCGCGAGCGCGAGTTTATGTTGTGATTTGATGCAGAGATAATTGAATGTTCGATTATGCGTTGCATTGAGGTGTGTGTAATGATGAAGGAGACGATGATAGTCGCGTGTGTCTTGTGATAGCAATGTGTGGTAGATGATTCTGCTTTTAACCGATTCAACGCTTTGTCTACAACCTATCGTCCTAGCTATGCAGTTCTTTATTGTACCATAGAGGAAGAGCAGTGACAATGGTAGACGTAGCCGTTGGCATATGATGTGATGTGCATGGTTTTCTTATAACTAACCTTGCCTCCAACTCACCACTTTTCGAGTACCTACAAACCATTCCATTAAACCGACCGCAAATCATACAACCGAAGCAAGCCGAAATCCGGTCAAACTTGATAATGACTACGATAATTCATTATTTGTTCCTGACGTACTTAAATGTGCAACATTCAAATCGCTATCTAAATTCCGAAATTGAGAGGCTGCTTATCTCACACGTTCGAGGCAACGTTAGCGCACAGATACCCAAACCGAGAATCCGGAGCATGCCATAGCGCGGAATGACAGGCACACGATCGTAGTAGATGAGGACTCAGTAGAGACTAGTGCTTGCCTAGGGCTCAATTTGGCGAGTTCGCATGGGGAAACTTGGGACGGCTCTATCGAGTCGGGCTTCTGATCAATCGTAACTCGTAGGTACGTCGGCGATACTCGTATCGAGAGGAAACAAAGTCGGTTTTATAGTCAATCCTACACCGCCCCGAACCCTATCATCACCGTCACGGAACACACGCCTACTCCGTCGCCCGATTACATGAAACGGCAGGTAAGATGCATGTCGATCGTCTAAATGCGGGTTGCTTAATAGTGCACCTTAGCATAGTCAGATTTCTTCCTTTCTTTTTTCGCGATAACTCAAGCTAGTTTAGTGTAGAGCTCGGATCTATCTAAGGTCCTCCGTTTGTGCGGAATTAATGGTGCTTGGAATGTCATAGGGGTCGATAGACAGTCAGCTGGATGCCATCAGTGTTCACGGGAGTCGGTTGGATTCCGATAGGAAGCCGAGTTTGACGCGATCGCAGACGGATTCGAATATAACTTATACGGGCGACGAAATTCCTGAGGCGCCGGGATCGGCTTGTTATATTACGAAGGAAGGAGACGTGGATTATCAAGTGGTCCTGAAGGTGTGTCCTTGCGACGATTGGTTGGCGTTTCAAAGTTTCGCGTTACCAACTCTAATACTGTGTATCGATTTAGGGTGTGCATTCGGTCGCCTTGCGGGACACGCAGATCTGTACACCGCGTGTTTGCGAGATTATTCTCAACTTAGTAGAACTCTTAATGGACATGGGGGTGATGAAACAATGTCTGCGAGAGGAAACGATGGACAGTAACGCAGGTACTTCATTGCACGAGTGTCTAACGAGTACGATCAAAATTGTTCTACTCGTTATCTCGTTAGAATTGCTGTTTTTCTGAGCTTTGCACATTATTCAGGATCCGGCACCGGCGTTGACAAACCGGAGTTGTCCAGCAGAAAGCACGACCCGCCAGTGAACGATCAAGAAGGCAAAAGAGATCTGAACGGGAAGACGAAATCGACGGCGCACAATCTTCTGATGAATTGCGCGATAAGGGTGTTGAAACACTTGGGATGTCCTCACGGTTGCTCCGACGGAGTCCGAGGACCCCAAGCGGATTTCAGCCGTTCTCAAGGACAGACAGTCCTCGGCAAACTGCACCGGGCCAGTCCACGGCAATTTTCACGTTTTCTCAGAACGATGATCAAAGATCAGCCCATTCCGGAAGTACTCGATTTCTTTCACGCATACGTTGGATTCTGCGTCGATCCAAGTTCGTTATTATCACCGCTTAGTGAGTAAATTGAGCACCACGAATGTCTCGATAGAACAGGCTTAATCGTTGTGCTTTAAGTTGCGCTAATCGACCGCTTCTGACACATACATTTCACCAGGTCAGGCCTCATCAAAGACTGCCGCCCGAAGAATAGATTCAGTGTACTCTCAGATTACCGATAGAATACCGCCAAACTAATCCGATCACACCGACTCGTCACGATCATTTCCATGTTTCACGCGCCCAAGTGCAAATATCATCCCATTCTGTCATTCGATATACAGAGCCTACCATCGAAACGAATCGATCACAAAGAGATATATGAAAGCGCTTGCTTGCAAGTGTGCTTTAGCGCGGATGGCTTTCGTAGTGCTTTTCTCTGCTTGTAATTGTCGCGTGCCTTAGTGCAGCCTCTCTTACCGCATGAATTCGACCCAGATCAGAAAAGAGGCACCAGCAAATCGCCCGACGCAGCGCCTCAAGGTGGATACGCGACAAATTTCGGCGCAGGCCTGATGAGTGGTGGCGGCGTGGGTGGGTCCGGCGTTGGAGCGTCAGGTTCCGGAGGAGGTGGAGGACCAGGCGGGATCAATGCTTCTTCAGGGACTGGGACGTCTTACACCACGGGCTACGGGGCAAGAGGAATCGAAGGGCACATCATAAGTTGCGTATTCAAGACGCTGGTCTCGCGCTTCGTCAGGTCGAACAAGGAACTGAAGGCGCAGGAGAACATTGGATTGTACTGCGATCTCAGGCAATTTATGACATATATTAAGGAAGCTCATGGTGGTGTGTTTCGTCGGGTCGCTTTGAGCGGAATCTTGGACTCCGCTGATAGGCCGAATAAAAGGTGTAACAGTAATGTTCAGACGACGAGAGTGATCAGGTAGGGATTGAAGTTTTTTTTCATATGATCTCGGCAATTGTTGCGCTGGTGCTGTTTAATTTGTCATAATTGTATGTGTTATATCTTGCTGATACTTTGGGTGCTGTTCGATGGAATGATTTGTAGGCACATTCATCAGTCCGATTTGGAGGAACACGCTGACATTGGCGGAGAGACCTGTTTCACAGTAGACGACAGGGGCACGAGAAAGTTTCTGTTCAAAAAGAGGAGCACTTCTTCCACTTGCGCGGTACGTAGTTGCGTAGAAATTTGGTTAATCTTTAATATAACAGATGGTCCCGTTTATTCAGAGTCTCCTGGAGACTGAGCTGAGCGAGGAAAATGCAAAGATTAGCCAAAGTCCGTTAGGAAATTTGCGGAAGAAGCATCACGTTCTAACACCTCGGCAAAGCGAACGGAATTTAGGAATAGGGGAATCCTGCCTGGGACCAGGAAAAGTGAGAAAAACGACTCGTTTTCAAATTGGAGGAATCGGTATGTTAAAGAATTCCTCGTATATGTCAGTTATGTCAATTCATACCTATCGTTTATAATAAATCACTGTATCTGCTATTGTACAACGTTCTCGTATTAAACGTAACATCTTATATGAGACCTGCAATGAATTGCAGTTAATTGGTTCCGGAAAGAATATGGAAGAACTGATTCCACCGACAGTCATGAAAGTAGTGAATCACCAACTGAAGGTAGTTTCGTTCGGCAACCCAGTTTGCATTATGGACATTATCGTAACGCATCTCGGACGGGACGTGGGTAAGGCAAAAGTTGACTTTCAAAATCCGCACATTCCCAAATTTGCACGAAAATGTAGCATTCTGTCGTCGCACGAATTATCGTTGTGCCATTCTACGAAATGAACGATATCTGAGCATCATTGCACAGGGTTGGACTAACTCTGCAGAAAGCGAAGCGTCGAGTGGAGGATCAGCTGAATAAGATTGGATTTGGGAAGAGCAAGAAGAAGGAGAGCTTGGAAGAGGCGCCTGGAAGTTGTAAGTAAAAAGGCGTCGATAAAATATATCCAGCGACTTGTACTGATTGCCATCAATATGGGCGAGATATTACGCTGTGATCAATTAGATTTCAGTAGAAGAAACTCTATGGAAATGGGAGAAGCTTCGAGGGAATCGGAATTTGTGGTTTTGAAAGAAAGAAGACTGGTACCCCGAGCGGCAGTGTTCGAAGGAATGATGAGATTTTCTTTCTTGTTGGAGACTTCTCAACCCGGATCTGTGCCTGATCATCACTTGATGGCAGCAATATTGGATCTCGTAAGAAATCGCACCAATTCATGAGTTCGTAATTCATTAACTGTGATTTCCTCATTTAATAAGAATCAGTTTGCTTATATCTTTGATGAGTTCATATTTAATTTTTGCACTGCTATTTTATTTACTGACTGCATCTATCTATTCGTTGATATGAAATTTCGTAGCCATATGCTCCCGTCGTTGCGCGAGCGTGTTTCATCTTGGAATGCGCACATTTGGTCCATCAATGCAACAAAGGGCATTGGCCAACTTGGATGAAGCTAAACTTTCCCATGTTTCGGCCTTCCGTACCAATAAACAATCGTAACGCATCCTCCGCCCTAAGGAGAATCCACGTTCTCCAGCGAACTGCTGGAAAAATGTTCTATCAATGGGCAGAGGTTTGTTCTATAATCTAAAACAACGCACAATTAAAATGTGGCAATTTAATAATGATCATACAAAAACAATTCCGTACGCGTAGTCACTTGGTCAACGATTAGAAGAATTAATACACGAAGACAAACAGAATTCTGAGCACGTTATGGCAATGGTGTCCGACGAGAGTAAACAGCGGGACTTAATTATCGAAGATGAGGAGGAAGATTTTCTTGACGAAGGTAGAAACGCTGACTAGTTCGACGCTGTCCTATTATCCCGCAGTGAATTTTAACGTTTCCCTGAAAATTTCTAGCCAGCATCAATGGATATGGATCGCAGTGTCCCATTGCACTACGTCTGGCCGCCTGCGTTCTACTCTTGGAAGTGACTGCGTTTTTAAGGGAAACTTATCAAACGCTGCCGAAATCCAACAAACATCTGACGAAAGAACGTCCGCCGCCTTGGGAACGAATGTACAGTAGAGAAGCGAATAGAAGATGGAGCGTGGCTTTGTCTTCGATGGGACATTCTCAGACCTCGGCACAAAGTTTGCAATCGATCGCCGGAGATCGTGAAGTTGCTGGTAAACGAAATGTTTCATTCCACAAATATAATACGTCACTCGTTAAAGTGTCAATATAATTCGTATATTTCTTTCATACACAGCAGAGCGGAAAATCAGTTTTGTTCTTTACGAGCCCGACAACGAATCTGAAGGCAGTAGTAAGTCTACGGTTACGATACAGGGAGAAGATGCTCAAAACATTGAAAAGGAAAAGGCGAAGCGTGTGCCAGCACCACAAACGCGGCCGTTTCTACTTCGTCGCGGTACAGCTGGAAACGCAACGGGTTCCTTTAAAAAAAGGAGTCTAAAACTTCGTCGGGGTACTAAGGAAGGCAAGGAGACAGAATGTGAAGCATGTAAGCAGCGAACAACATTACAATATCAACTAGCTATTAAGTATGACCCATAAACTATGCAGCACGTATAAAGTAAGAGATAAATAAAAAGAACGAGTATATATCAAAGGCAAATGTATGGGTAATAATCAATGATAATAGGGGGCCGTTTATCGTCAGATACAGTGAAACGCGCCGATTCTATCCAATCGAAACGAAAAGTGAGCTCGCTATCAGACAGAAGCGACACTTCTGAGCCCGGACTCGGCGGCGAAGTGAGCGGAGAAGAGTCTCCAGGCATTTTAAGCGACGAACAACCGCCTGAGAGTCCGAGCGACAGCAACGAGACGGACGAGACGAATAAGAATTTTCCGTGGATGAAGGTCCTCGTTCAGGTCGCGAACTCCTTCAACTTCTACTGCTCCCATCAGAACTTCTGCCACCCCCTGTGCCACAGACGACAGATGCGCGCGGCTGGCAGACTGATCAAGTCCGTGCGAAAGATCTACGGCGAAGAGTTCGGCATCCTGAACGGCGCCGGAATGTTCGATCTCGACCCCGACAAAAAGGAGGACGCGAAGAAGGATAAGCGTAGTCGGAAAGTTTCCGAGCAAACCAGCGCGCAAGTGTCGCCCGTCAGACGGAAGGACAGCGTGGGAAGAAAGTACAAGTAATGCAGTCAATTCAAATATTGATAGTCTCGAAAAGCGACGTTCAGTTGCGGACCTCATTCTACTGTATAAAATTATTAATGGCATACATTGCAATCCACATCCGTTGGAATTTATCAAATTTAATATTCCTTTCTTTTCTTCCTCGTTTTATTTTACTTTTGTTATATTTTATGCTGTTTTTTTTACGGCACCCATGACGAATTGTTCCTTATTTACTGCACACCAATCCGTTTACACCCGTAAACGAATAAATCAATTTCGATACATCTCGAGGCACGTACGTCAATGTATTCGTTTGGCACAGAATCGAGAAGAATCTCGACGGCTCGCAGTCAGGTCGTCTCGCGCAGCGGGACTCCTCGAAGGACCTAGCCGAGCAAGACTCCGAGCGCGGCAAGGAGTCGTCGAAGAAAGTGTCCGCGAAGAAGGACGGCGAGCAAGACAAGGAGCCACCGCCGATCCTGAAGTACATCAAGAACCAAGTAAAAGACGCCTTCCACGCGCCCTTGGCGACTCTCGTGAAGGGCGCCGTCGTAATGACGGAGGACTTGTTCGTCGACGTCCTGCCGGTCGCCTGGGAGCTGCTGCTGGAGTCGAATCAGGAAGTGGCAGCGTCTGCCGCCTCCTTATTCATTGTCTCCGCCGTTCGCGCGCCGAATCAGGCCAGCGAGATCATGCACCACGGCCTGCAGCACAGTCACACGCCCGTCCGCATAAATGCCATTCTCCGATTTCAAGTTCTATGGAAGCTTCGCTATCAGGTCTGGCCGCGGATGGAGGAAGCGGCGCACGTGACGTTCAAAGTCCCTCCGCCCGGAATCGAGTTCACGTTGCCGTCGCCGAAGATCGGGATCGAGTCGTTGCCGGTGGTCGATCCGCCGTGGATGCCGCAAGTGAAGACGAAAGTTGAGGAAGTCACGATCAATCAAGAACGTCATGTATGTTTGACGCTGCATTTGGTATTGCGTGGGTTGGCCGGTCGGTGTCCTGAAGCTGTGTATGTCGTTTCAGAGATCCTTGGTGACGGCTACTAAGACTCGGAAGAAGCAACAGACGGAGCTGATTAAGAAGGCTCTCCAGGCGCAGGACGACAAGAAGAGAGAGGAGCGGGAGAATTTCTTGATTACGACGATACCTATCACGGTGCAGGCTGCGTACGAGCCGAGTCCTGTCGGTGATGATCATGACGAAGGTGGTCTCTTTGTGCACTGATTAGGAGCGCCCGTTCGCGTATTGATTTACGGGATGTGTTCTTTGCGTGTTAATTAGGGTCGAAGAGAGAAATCGTGTGGTTATACGGATTTCATTTGCGCAGGTAATGTGGGAGACGAGGAAACTGGTGAAACGATGCCAAGGAATACGTCGCATCATGGCCAATCGGCTCTTTCGCTGTTTCCTTCTTCTCTCTGCTCGGCCATCGTTCAAATCATCAATCTTCTGGACGATGCGGCGGTTTCTGACGACGGGAATGCCGTTTACGAAGTTGCGTACCAAGTAAGAATTAATGTACTGTCCAGTTGTCGTGGGTGAACTTATAAATTCAGCGGTTCAATTTCATTCCATTTATCTTGGTAGGTAATCTGGAGTTGTTTAGTGGAAGACAGCGCGTTGTTTCTCCGATACGTGTTGGAACGTTTGACCAGAGAGAAACAAGAATTGATGTTCAAGATCCTCAGGCACCTTATAAGATTCGTTCCAAAACTACCTCAGCAGGCTGCGTTTGCCTTATACAATTACATCATAGGTTACGTTATGTTTTACGTACGGTCACCTCACGAAGAAGGACAGAAACTTATTGGAACGGCACTCTCCATTTTATGGATGGTTAGTTCCATTATTATGCTTCACATTACGTTGATCGTTCACATATTTTTATATTTCCAATCGCGTGAAATGTATGTGATACGTGACGCCGCAATTTTCAGGTGGTACACAGCGTGCACGGAATAATGTTCAAAGACCTGAAGCAGATATTACGGAAGGAACAATGCGACGCGTCAATTTTATTGACAGCGAACGTGCCGTCGGCTAAGAAAATCATTGTTCACGGACCGCAAGATCCTGACGCCGGAGGAATACCTTCGCAATTCCCCGTGCAAGAGGACACTCAGTTCTGTCAAATTCTACGGGAGTCCTTAGATTTTTTCGGTATCGATGAACCGAAGCATCGAGAATACTTCCTCGTTGATTATAAAACACGTTAGTATTCCAATCGCGCGTATTTCACGATCGCGAGTGAAGATCTATTGTGTGATACAAGCTTCCGTTTCTCTACAGATCAAATTCATAATCCGTCCTCCTACGTCAGAGACTACTATTTCTTCAAGAGGTCTCAATATCCGCAAATAGAACTTGTCTACATGAAACCGGAAGACGCTTTCAATGCACTGCAGCGTCAGGAATTGGTGCACAAGTTCGTTGAGATTGGAAAAGTTTTATTGACTTGGGCAATTTTGAAGAACGTTGACATGGTCGTGCAAAGAGTCGTCTTCCTTCACGAGGAATTGATGAAACTGCCGTCGTTCCCGAGGAAAGCTCTTGAGGCTGATTTGGATTTGTATAAAGGCGGTGAAATTGGAAGGGTGAGCTATGTTAACATTTCTTTTAAACATTCTGTTACACGCATTTTCATCAAATTTATGATAATGTAAAATGTCACAGAGAATTTAACAAATTTGTAACATCTTCTCTTAGGAACTTCTCGGGCTTGACGTCATGCACAAATTTATGTGGGTCCGTCTCATCGCCAGGATGTTCGAAGCGATGGCTGGAAATTTCGCATATTCAGGCGACATCCATCTGTTTCTGAATGTTTTGAACGGAGCCGTTATCCTTCACAGCGAGGAATCGTGCATTCTACGTTACGTTGTCGCGACATACATCAATGCAGCGCACAATTTTAAGAACATCTTCTCGACCAATGGCTACCTCCTCATCATGCCAACGTTGTTGCAACTTTACTCTACGCACCAAACGAACAAATTGGTCACGACAACCGTCGAATACGCTGTCAAACAGTTCTACCTAATGAATCGCAAGCCGTTCATTCTACAAATGTTCGGAAGTGTCTCGACAATTTTGGACACGGACGAAACTAGTATACACGGTGAGGCGCACAAGGTAAATTTGGTTAAAGTTTATTATTTTGATCCATATTAAATGTGCATTGCGATAAAGCGGTGATTTTGACTGGTTCAATGTTCCTGTTCATATAAGGTACCGTCGACTTGCTTGTTCAATTTATTGCTGAGTCTGGAGACGCCGTCGCCTGATCCTTTGAACATCGGTGAACTGGTGAAAGAAGAGAAGCCTTTAAAAGCGATCGATTTTTGCTACCACGATGAGAACGAAATGGTCACAGTGTTAGATTGCATATCACTGTGTGTCATGGTGATTGCGTATGCTGCCGATTCTATACGGGGACAGCAAATGTTGGTAAGTAAATGTTCTCAGCGCCGAAAGATATTGCTATTGTCTAATAGAAGCAAGTCTCACATTCTTGTATTCTTGAAGATTATATTGGAAGCAATATTACCGTGTTACGTCCAACAAATACAATCACCCACGTACAACAAGGATGGCAAAACGGAAAAGGAGATAATTAACCAGTTGGCTATTGCGGTCAAGACGCTAGTTAACAATTCCGAAGCATTGACAAAGTGAGTAGAGTTTCCCATCGTTTAAGGTAGAATCTTCGATGTTCGACAACTTTGTGGTGTTTTCAGATATTATAATGGTCCACAAAAGTCTAGTCCGGAGCACAAAGGTTCCAGTCAGAGGAATTATGGGAAAGGACCTTATTCTCCAGGATTTGATTTCGAAGACGAGACACATACGACAAAGTACTTGGAACACTCCAAAGTTCGAAACTTTTATGATCGGGATAACGATGACACCGAAAGTTGTCACAAGAATGAATTCAGACGACCAAGGGACACACTCTTGAATATGGTCGGCGAATTTGTTGCTCGCTCTTCTACGCGCTTGGTGGAACTAAACAAGAAATCTCAAGATGGAAAGACGATCGAGTTGTTGGACTCAAAGTGCCACGTGGTACGTTAAATTTGGTGTAATAAAATATGAATGTTGTGAAGAATCCGATATGTGCACAACTAATTTCAGAGATTGGCCGACATCGCACACAGCTTATTAAAAATGTCGCCCTACGATCCCAGTACAATGGGCTGTCGCGGTTTACGAAGATACATGAACGACGTTCTACCATCGACCGAATGGTCCAACGACGACATGAGGCCAGCCCTGACGATAATCTTACGAAGACTCGACAAGACGTTCAGCAAGATTCACAAGAAAGCGTCGATCAGACGAAACACCGATTGGGCAGCTGCAAGCGATCTACTGAAGGGAGTTTACGAGACTTTGGCCAAATGCCCTTACATCGCGCACTTTCAATACTTGAAGACACTCTTAAGCACATGTCAGGTAAATTCATCATGTTTTTTATTTTAAGATCGTGGTGCTTCTTTATGACGCAATACGTGAATGAATGATCCAGGCTTTGATCATCGGAGACACACCACCCGAAGACATGACATCCGCTTCATCAGCCGCTCTGATGAGCAAAATACCTCCACAACATTTTTGCTCCACCGTCCTAAGGCTAATCGCATTGCACGTCATTTCTCTCG
Organism: Priocnemis perturbator; assembly: GCA_963942575.1. Classification (NCBI taxonomy): domain Eukaryota; kingdom Metazoa; phylum Arthropoda; class Insecta; order Hymenoptera; family Pompilidae; genus Priocnemis; species Priocnemis perturbator. Next base: position 13,963,973 of record OZ012643.1, on the reverse strand, counting down.
GCGAGGGATACTCACTGGAAAACGTTTGCGGCGGACAGTCGATGTTCGCTTCTCAGACGCGCACGGAGAACATGCTGATGAACCTGCTGATACCGTTATTTTTGCGCGTGGGAACCGGCAGGAAAGGTATATGACGTGTAGCAATGTAACGTGTCGGAGTTCATCGGACGAGATGGGTAATTTTTTTACAGACGTCACAAAGCTTCGGCAATCGGACATCAGCTTTGCCCTGACTGCAGTTCTGAACACTCTCTGGCCGACCGGTGTAAAGGCCGTGCCATTGACTGTTCAGAATTTAAAGACCACCACCGATATGCGGACCGGTAGTCTCACATTTGCAGCCAGGGACTCCAAGACATTAACAAAGACGTCTCTGACGTTGTATCAAGTTGCCTTTCTAGGTAATGTCAATGGTGTCTTGGATGCATGCCCGGCAAAGAGATGTTCGTTCGATAGAAACGATTAATTCCTTTCAGCGCTTAAGATCATGACGATATGTTTCGAAACCGAATTGAAAACGGAATGGCCGAAAATCTTGCGCACGATGCGCTTGCTTAACAAACGCAACGAGGCGTCGAAATATCTCTGGAACTTCATAGAGTTCGTGGTGACGCACCGCACGGCGCTCTACATTCAAATGTTGCCGTTCATCGTCCACAAGATCGGCCAGGCGCCGATATCGGAGCACGAGCGGAACATGCACAGCATCATACGCGAGAAGATCTCCGGCGACAGCACGACCGTGCCAAAGTCTCGCGGTACGCTCCTAACGGACCTGCTGCACGAGTTGCGCGATCTCAAAGAAGAGATCGAAGATCGAAGATTCGGTTAGTAGCCGGTGATAGACCGGGCCGCGCGCGACGGGGTGCTTGGTATATACCGCAGCGAACACGACGGCAAGCTCTGCGAGCAGTATCCGAGCGGCTAACCAAAGAGTCCTCGATCGCACTTACAGACGAGATGCAGCCGGAACCGAAGAGAAGCGTGGTGGACATGCATCCATCGAACGACGGCCAGCCTCGTACCCAGCGGCCATCGTTACTGATCGATCTACTGACGGGGGATCTAGGATCGAGGGCCCATATAAATCGTACCCCCGCCGAGACCCCGGTCTCCCACTCGACGGCCCCTCAATCGGTGCCCCACTCGACGCACCAGTCCACCAATTCCAGCAGCACAGTGAAGACAACGGCACCGAGCCAAGTATCCGTACCGTCGAACGGTACTCACGGTACTCGCGGTGCGTCGTCCGACGTTTCGTTTTCCTCGTCGAGTTCCTAGTCTCCTCTCGCTTATCTCACATCATTCATCGTGTCATCATGCTTTCACAGGATCGGTTTCCAGTACCAGCGCGGGCTCGTCGACTCTGCGCGAGGCCAGCGACACCGTGGCAGCCGAGCATCCGGATCAACATCCGCTGACAGGTATTCCGTCCATTTCGGATCACCCCCACCGACCCCCTCCCACGAAAGACCGCCACCCCTCAAGCCGATAATTCAACTTGCGAATGCGTTTCGGTTGCGACTGCAAGCCTCTCGCGAATGTTCGGGAACGATAGACGGGGGAGTTGGAGTTTATATCTCTACCACAGTTGGATCGAGCCATTGTCTATAGGGCACTGCCGTTAATTTTTGTCCACGCTCTTCGCGACTAGCCGTCTGCGAGAGCGGTTTCCGTCATTGGCGGGTGCATTGTTTCATTCCTTGTTTTTATTCCCTTACAGTGAGGCTTGCGATGATTATTAGCGAGTTCGCGGCGTTGAAACGCTCGGCAAAGAGCTTTTTGTGGTTTTATTATTATTGCACTTTGCCGGGTATCGATCGTTCTCTCTCTTTCTCTTTCTTTCTTCCTCTCTCTTTCTCTCTGGGCCTCTCTGTTCGGTCGTACGATTTACGCATTGATCATTACGTTGCTTCCATTGCTAGCTAGGGAACGGAGGTAAGCTGATCGATATACAAAACTAAATTCTGATACGATCTATCAAATCTATATCTATCCTGCTGGTGTGTACCCTTCTCTCACGCTTCTCAACTACTTCGTAAAACTATTATATACCCCCCGTTCACTCTACTGTACTACCCGTCCCGTTCGATCAAATTCTCTCTTGCATTCTCCCATGTGCCACCGTGAAACGAGACTAACAATTCCTTCGAGAGAACAGGGAATATGACCGTTTTAATACCAACCCTCACCCGCTCTCGTTTCATGGTCTGTCTCTTAGAATTGTACTCACTGACGTTTCCCTTGTTTCACACGTTTTGTACGCAGTCATATCGAACTTACTACATAGCAGTATTTAGACAATGGTAATGTCCAACAGTTGGTACCCTATTGTTATTGTTGCGTAGCCGCTATCTATCACTACGTAGTTGCTTCGATCTTTTCTCTTCTGTCTACTTCACTCGAGCTCACATATCTGTGCGTGTGTGCGTGTGTGTGCGTGTGTGTGTGCCGTTAACAACATTCGTGTTTTCATAGGTCGGCACTATCGATATCCATAATACTCGTTTTCTGTCTACCGTAAGGCTTTCGGTGTTACTCTTTAACGTTCACGCACTCATTTTCCTACGTCTCTCGTTCTGTCTCATCTCTGCCCACCTATGCGAACACTCGTGTCATGACAATCGCAAAATTATCGCTTGACCACAATCGAAGCAACACCGTAGAAATCTTTAGGGCAATTCACGTGAACTACGTTCATGTATCTCAATTTCATGTTTCAGGTAATTTCGTGCTTACGGCAAGTCATTAGTCATATCGCGATTTTTCCTCATTCTTACTTTGTCGATCGACGTACACGAGACACTTATACAGAAATCTGCAGAGCGTAGATTATACCTACGGGACAGAAGTTGATGATCGCACTTATGTATTTTTTGTACTTTATTGTAAGAATCGCGATGTGGTCTGTCTTCTTTGTGCGTTTCCGTCATTCCCTTCATACTAGACGTTCGATGTGGCATGTTTCAGATAGATCCCAACCATCTTCTACTAGCGATGATCGTAACCATGTTAAGCCTCATCCTATCTTATCTCATCAAAAGACGCCAAAACTACGCTTTGTCTCTTCCGTAGAGTTTAGGCACTCATCAGGTAAATTCCCACGTTCCCTGCTTTAAACTTATGAACATTTATAAGACTAGTTCATACCTATCGAGAGGTCCCGATCCCTTCGTCGATCCGAAAATCATTGCCAATTTCGTCTCGACACGTAAGTGATCCGTCAAATTTACAGTGTAAAATGTACATTACACTCTTGTCAGTCACACTTGTAAAGCAATTAACGATATTTATAACGTAGACACTTAAACAACAGCGCAACAATCAAAACTTTCTCTATCATACGTGTGCATGAATTAAAACTCATAATGCGTTTCATAATCATTTATCGTTCACAGTGAGACATCTGAGAATTTCTATTTGTTCCTTCAACTTGCAAATAGAAGTGGTGTATGTGTCACAAACCATTTTTCTGTACATTAATTCACGTCTGTCAAATCTGTCCTATCGTATGTATGTGGTAATTTCTTGGATTTTTAATGTAATGTCATATTGTGAGTACAGTCTTGTAAACCAAAATTTCAAAGCATGAGTGCCATGCAAATATCTCCTTCTTACACTCGTGTGACTATCTATACTGTGTAGATACATTATTACTATACTTTTTAGATATCGTTAGATAGAGAATCCAACAATGTGCTTCTATGATCGCAGATAAATATCATTGAAAATATTCCTTAACTACACCTATACCATAATGTAGTTGACGATACAAGATATTATTCTATGTCAAACTCAAAAATTGTAGCTCCACTTGTAAATGCCATCGATCTTAATGTAGATTTAGTACATTGTAAAGATCGTAGATGACGAAATGCAAATATTCCTCGTGCACAAATGAAACTGAATCGTATTGGAATACCTCCGAAAGTACAGCATGAGTAGAGAAAAGCAGTAGAATCTGCGAGTGACTGGAGAGGCAGGTATTGATTGTGACATTCTGACAGGGGAGACCGTGACGAGTCAAATAAGTCCGAGCAGCCCGAACGAGGACAGTTCAGGAGAATCCCGTCCAGACAGGCCTCGATTACAACGTTCCATGGGTCAAAGCAAGAGAACGTTTCGTTTGAGAAAGAGTAGGAGGACCCATATTGAGGTATCCTACCTACATCCCACCTATACCCCATCTCGCATTATTAATTATACAGATGACTTAACGGTGTTAAACACTTAAAAAAGAAATATTAAAAACTTATAATTTGTAATACCAAATGTAATGCTTGTACTACACGGTCAACTTCAGAAGCCATACGTTACCATACTGGAATCCACTTACTTCACATACTTCAGCAGCACTCAAACATTGCTCTCCCCGCAATCCAGGCTGCGCAATCGGCTTGCTCGAAGCTCGAGCAACACGAACCAACGACTCCAGGGGTCCAAACCACCGTAAGCCAATTGGCACCCAGCCAGACGACCACCACACTCCCCGTCACGTCCGCCGTCGAGCCATCCGTCTTCAACATCCCCTCGGACTCATCCTCCGTTCGTTCGCGAAGAAGCATCTCAATTCGGCACTCGGACACGGAAAGAAGTACCAACGCTCCAGAACAACTGCATGGCGGTCAGCATCACTTCTACCATCACTACCATCATCATCTTCTTCATCCTCAGACGTCAGACGTGTCCTGGGACGAGGACACCTCCAGCACGTCGGGCTACAGAGAATCTTACAGCATGCAATTAGTTTCCCTGGACAGTGGAACCGTCAGGCCAGTCCAAGCACCGCCGTTAGCCTCGCCCGACTTAAACGACATGCCATCGACAAGTAGTACGACCACGAATTACATGGCATTCGATGGCAGCTCGCCTGACTGCTCGATCAACGGCAGCGGCGGCGAGAAGACTGCTCTGCTGAATTCAAGTCAGCGAACGACGTCGCAACATTCCTTGCTGATGGTGTTTCCTAGTCAGGACGAGGACACGTTGATTTAAGCTTCGACCAACAGTCGTACAGGGTGTTAATATTTTCAATATGAGGTACGGTGCTTGTGACCTGTCTTACGATTAGCGGATTTGCATCTTTCCAAGTGGTTCTTGGTGGGCGGGGTTAATTTGGGAGAGGATCACTTTGCGGATGAAGCAACCGACGTCTAGGATTGTTAATGGCAATTATGGTACTCGCTGTTTGTTAAGAATGAAACGTCGTATGAGACGGATAAAATGTTGAAAGCCTAACTTTGCGTCGCGGCCGTGAATTATGCAGGGTGTCTCGGTCAAATTATTGACATATACGTATACATGTGCATGTACGTTAAGAATTACATGTCATTCGCGGTCACGCTGTTCGGAGGCCTAAAACCTATTTCTATGCTAAAGTGAAACTGTTGTACATGTAAAAGGGTATAATGTTTGAAATAAATATGCCACAAACACGAGGCAGGTTTTATTTAACATATCATTTGGAAGATTACTTATGAATGATTAACTGTGGCGCGGTAGATCGACACTGATGTCAGCGAGGACGTAAGAAACTGCGGCAAACAAAGCCATTCCTCTATCTAGAGCATCAGGATCTTCGACAATCATGGTATCGGCATTGGTGTGATGGTAATAAAAGTATTTTTCATTTTGCGTCCAAAGTGAGCCACCAGGAATGCCCTGGTCTACCCAATATGCGATATCTGGACCTTCATTAGGGCTACCAACTTTCATCAGGCCCATGGGCGACAATAGTCTAGATGTACAAAAAGAAATGCTTGTCGAACCAATCGGACGAAGAATTTCCTACTGTCAAAAAGTATTACCCCTCGATGCTGATGGACTTTGTACTTAATTTATAATTTACAAACCGCATTATTCTATCTAGGATGCACATAACATCGTCGGTCGCAGTGGCGCGAAGACCTAAAGGCATAAATGTTCCCATGTCAGATTCCATGACAAACTGAAGGTTTCCTTTTTCGGCATCATGAGCCTTTATGTAATGTTGAGCGCCAATTATCCCCATTTCTTCACCAGTCCACATAATCATTCTTAACATGTTGAAATCAAATGAATTGTGTGACAGAAACTGATTTCCTGTTAACGGAATTTTCGTTACCTCACCTTACAGTTCGGCGTGGACGAAAATTCATACGATGCAACAATTGCAATGCTTTCCAGGAGATGAAAGCACCACCTCCATCGTCCATCGCTCCCTGACCAACATCCCAACTGTCAATGTGCCCAGAAATAACCACCACTTTTTCAGGACTCACCGAACCCCTGATCTCAGCGATCACATTTCGAGATTCCGTATGCGGCAAAGTTCTTGCTTGCATCTTCAGATTAATTTCTATGGTCTTACCTGGATGGAAAATATGAACCTCGAATAATGACACATCGTCGTATGCTAAATGTATGCATTATTACATCTTGTTCGTTGCGCTCCTCTACTGACTAAGTGTTCAAACAAATTAAACACAATGAAAATACTGGTGCAATCTTTAAAAATGGTTACGTTCAAGCAAGAAATCAATAACACAAAGATGGTAATGTTATTTCGCAGTACCATAGCACGACAGTGTCAATATAGAGAAATCGAGGAAAAGACTTAAGGTTCCTACAATACTTCTCCTTTCTAAGCCTTCCTCACCTCTGTCAGACATTCGTCGCAGAAGTGTAGCGTCTTCCACAGTGATACAAGCCACCGGAATTTTCGTCACGTTCGGACCATACGTTTGCATCCCTGCGTGCGGCGTGTACAGCGAAAACGGCGTGGCAGATCTCACCAAAGCCGCAACTGCTCCCAATTCTGCCGCTTTCGTTGCCCCTTTCGAACGGTACTCAACACTTTGCCCGTAGGACACATATTTTTGATTGTACACGACGATTTTTCCCGGGACCTGAAGCAGCAGGTTGTCGAGAAATGATCGTCGTGCTTAAAATATTCTGCCTAAGGTACACGTTGATATTTGTAGGTACATGGTACAGCTGGTTGTGCTCTCATTTTTTTCATTATAGTTTACGGTGTTGTCTGTTATAGGACTCAGGCTTGTATAATTCGTCGCGTGGCAGGTAATTGATATTATTTTTATTATATTGCCGATTGGGGTTTGAAGGGAGTTTATTAAAGCGTACCTCGCGCGCTCTTCTTTGTAGCTCTGCGAAACTGTTCACCACTATAGCGTTTGCAGTTATTCCCTCTTCTGGTGTGCCTACGCTATAACCCAAACCGAGTATCGCTATGTCCTTTCGACGCGGTTGCAACAGAGTTGCAGATTCTGAGCCTCTAAAAAATAGCGTTTTAAACATGTTATGGCACCGTTGAGCTTTGCAGTGATTCTGCGATTTTGAATTTTGAAATACGATACGCAATTTTGTAGGGACAAAACATCGGAATAGTATTGAAGACGACTTTTGAAATCAGTTAACGTTCATTGCCATGTGCATTTAAATAATTTGCGGTCTCATTTCTTTGTCCCGAAGGAATATTGTGGCATTGAATATGACCCTCACACTGTCCCTTTTACAGTATCAAATTACCTGATCCAATGCGGAAGTTGGACAGATTCCCCATGAACATTCTCCAAACCAAGAGCTAGTGATTTATTCAGCACGTAATCGATCGCGTCCTCAAGGACTTTGGTCCCTGAGAACCTCGGGCCGAAGTTATCAACGAATGTTCCCAAATCCTGCCACGTTGATCCTTTGAAATTTCCTTGTAGAGTCTCATTTATAATCCTCGCAACCTTCGGTGCATAGGAATCAATCTCGTTGATCAAAACCACCGAGAGATTGCACGAATTTACAGTGTTGTCGTGGGTATTTCCCATCGTCTGACTAGCAATCAGTAGCCATCCGATTAGAATCACGCCGATCTGTCTGGTCATTGTTGACAAACAGTATGTTTCTTCCACCATCGGCCACTGTCAAACAGAACATTCTTAACACCGATACGAAATAATGGATTATGATTATCTCAATGGCACGTCATTTATATTTAACAAATGTTCCGTTGCGACATTTATTGTTATGGCGACACGTCATGCGATTATCATCGCCGTACGGATAATTCCTTTGTCCTGTGCTTGTCAAAAATAGCGGAACGTCTACGGAACGCGTGCGACTATGATGCCATAGAGATTTCGGAATATAAGAATACGCCTAGAAAACCTGACGTTTGATTATTTTGTTTATTTTGTTTGTTTGTTGAATCGCGCGTGTCTAGTTTAAATGATTATCGTGTGTATATTCAAATTTATTATAGACAGAGTTTTATATATATATAACTCTGTCTCCTACGGCACACAGCACTCCATCCACAACTTAAATGCCTGACGTGATTTCAGCCAATTTGACCATGTAACATAAAACGCGTTTGCGAACATTTATAATGGTAGAACGACCGGATGAAAACATTCACACAATCAGAAGCACAGTTTATCCTCAACAATATTACGACGGATTTTACAAAATATTATTACGCCATAGCAAACCTAGAGTCTCATTACGCTGAAGAATTAGAGGACGTCATGATAAACCTCGCGAAGAGCGAAAAATATGAAAACATAAAAACGGAACTCAACCGTCGTTTGTCGACATCGCAGGAGGCACGCGAACAAATCGGCAATCGGAAACCATCACAATTGCAAATTCTTAGTGTCACAGTCATAGTGTTTATGAAAAGTTGTAACTGGAAGTCAGTAGCGTTATTGTAACAGCACTGCCCAGGACCGCAAAAATATAATGTAATTACACGGATTTAATACGACGCAGTTATTATAGGATCACACATAACTTTGCAATCATATAAGTGTTGTGACAGCAAATAATACCTGAAGATGGTCACGTTATTGACTTTTCTGCCGTTGTCACAGAATGCACTAGATACTGACTGGGTCCGACGAACTATAAACCGTTGACGCTCATCATCGCACGACACTGCTAACTCAAGCGTCTCTCACAGTCTGCTGTAATCACTCTCTGTACGCCCACAAATATGTCGCTCTGGACTATGTCATTCCAGTTCAGCAAAATAACAACGACCACGCGAGTATAGCACTTACATCCGGTAAAGTAGTTCATTCCCAACAAATCTGTATACCGGCATAAAGTGAAACATGTTTGATTTTACCGTCAGGAGGTATGACACTGATAAACGAAACACGCAGCTCCATGAATTTAAACACCGACGAGATATTCCTAAAGACTGCCAGCCTTATGGGACTTTGTGTCTCCAGCAAAATTCGCTGTTCTCGGGCGCCCTCTAGAATATATTGCGGCCAGAGTAAGAAACTGATGTCGAATCACTACCGTACTGAACTATTATCATGAGATGTCACCTGTGTGTGGGCAAGTGAAGCTCTCTTTACAGACGATTTCAAGTGGAATTTTAAGTTTCAAAATAATAGAAGCAAAATTACTATTAACGGCAGAAAAGGGTGTACGAAACATAAAATGAAAGATAAAAAGTTCACTAAAATTTTAATAAATGTTCAACTATTCAACGTTAACCGTAAAAATATATGTACAACATTGGACGCGGAAATTTTGATATACAAACCTGACCATGTCTTGTTGGTCTGAATTTGGAATATATATTATTGTATGTTCAAATGAAGTTCACGTATAGTTTCAATGCAATTTGCTCATTTGTTCCACCATTTGAAGCTGTGTGAGATACATGAAATTGACAATTGGAGAACAGGTGCCCGGAAAAATCTGCCGTGTAGGTCATGATCGCTATAGGTGAGATTGAAAATAAGTAAGGCTGCCGTTACAATGGTCGCGGTTTTGGTCGATCTTCTGTAGTCCGAAACAATTTGTCAGTAGTGGCACTCAGCTACATCGACAAATACGTCGCATAGAAACAACGGTATCACTGCGAGGTTGGGTAGGAGTGTAGGACTAAGACTTGCAGATTGGAGAGTGAAGTTGAGCTAGTCAAGTATAGTTTCTAAGCGTTTAGTTCATGCGGGTGTGCTGCCGTGTTTAACTCATTGTCAGTCTATCTCGGCAACTGTGAGTGGAACACAACGAATTTGGTAAAGAATGTTTAAAATGTTCAGCTTGAAACACTGCAAAATGTTCTTCGTATATTCGAACAGATCTTGTCGAGAGCTTCAAAGCGATGCCATGCACGGTTGTGTTCTATTGACCGTTTCCGAGACAAGCCAAGATAAACGAAGTCAAACGTGACCGCACACCCATAAATATTGCACCGTTTCCCCGGGCAGTCGATATTTTCCGCAATACACTAATCGATTCGTCCGCTACCATTGGTCTATTTAAACAAGTTTTTCGTTTTGTTGCAAAACATGCAGCCGCGTACCAATTTGAACTCGAATGCACATGAGGGCAGCCCGAGGCCGCATGAAAAGTTGATCCGAGACGCAACGAACTGTTTTGATATATTAAACAGATATTGCAAAGTAGCGAAAGAAACTGATGTTATTTTTAAATCACGTGCTAATTACTCTTTAATTATGTATGCATCTGTGAAGTATCGATTACAAAGGTGAGGGTGAAATAAAATTTTAAAATAAAATCTCATTACGTTTGAAGCAGTTACACAATGGGTAATGTCAACGTTCTATGTTTGCCTATTACCTACGGTACTAGCTCCAATTACCGACCCCAACCGACGCCGCCAAGAGACCTCAGCGCCCCCTCAGACCCCATCCAGCCCCCATTTGCGGGCCGCTGTTTAACACAGGCGCTGGCCAGTGCCAGCAGACGTGGCATCAAAACTCCATCGGAGTTCCCGGGGTGGGGGAAACCTCGGCAAGTGTGCGTGCGTGTCCGTGAGAGCTGCGCGCGCCGTTTCTCACCGAATCGCGCTCGGCTTTTAGAGAAGGACGGAACTATGCTGCGTCCCCTTTCAACCAGCAACGCGCGTTGCGTCTGCGTTCCGCACACAGGCCGGTGACAGTGGTGCCAGATTTCGCATAAGGCATCGCACGTACCATTGCGTTCTTTCAGCCGGAAGGCAAATCGGGCACCACCGCCGTGAGCAGAGCGCGATCCAGAGAAAAGTGAATCGAGGAGAGTTTGGGATTGACTCGTCGTACTCATCGTCGCTCGTCGACGTGATTTTTTTTCGACGGTTCGCGCCTAGCAATGGTTCAATTTTTTTTCACAGAATAATTTTTTTTTTAATTATTCATCACACGGCAACAAACGATATTCATTTAAAAATATTTTAGTACTTACTACGGATAGTTTTTAATATTTTGTCAGCGGAATAGATGTGTCGTATTGGTTTATAATAGATATGGGAAAAATATATATTTCATAAATTTTGGTTTCAGTAACATTAATCTTTCTGTGGTAGTAATAAATAAGAAAGTATATAATAAATGTCAATTGTTGCGTATTATGCGCTAACCGTGAAACAAGTAATAGGAGCACTTCTTGCACTAGAACGTTCTGAGGGATCGTACTAACACGCGATTTTAACACACGACAGCGTACGTCAGGAAGAATTTGCTTGACACGACTCGACGACGGTGCGAATGTTTTTATGAGTTGTTCTCTATGATGTGTTTTGCATGATTTCTTTTCTAAATAGAAGGTGATCAAATTGTGTATATATTCTAACAGTTCTCAGCAAGTCCTATCACATTGATTTGAAACGTTTTTCTTACTTCGCACGTTTAGTTTAAGAACGCTCTCCCCATTTCGTGAAAGAAAAAGTTGTTCGGTTGAAGGCAATTCACCGTTCATACTGTAATCCATATGTACGTCCATTGTCGCATTTTGCCCACGAAATGTCGCAACGTGCGTATTGTCAAAGAAGGCATGATAAAACACGACAATAATAACAAAATCCTTCTGAATTGAAAAACGAAACTTTCATTGTGCCGCTCCCGACCGACCATGGGTTGCGGTTGGACTATTTGAAATATCTGAAAAGTCTAACCATTCTTAGCACGTATTTCACGTACGTACTAGAAATGATTCCCCCGGAACTGTAACCGACTTTTCCAATGTCATTTATTCATCATTATGTACGATATGTGTTACATTTAAATGCACATGTACCGGGTGCACAGGTTGTGATAGTCAGCTTTGTTCCTGTAAACGGTAAGTATTACACAAAATTATAGAGGAAAGGGTTCGATGGGTTCGTAATATATATATTCTACGAGACTTCATTCAATTCGAAAGTGCAACGCCGCACCCGACAAATGCAAATGCGTATGTAAGGTTTCTGTTTATAAAATTTAAGATACGTGGACTTCCACGCCACCCATGAGGTGCCACGACTAGCGCGTTCGGTTTTTTAACGTGGACCGTCGCCTATAGCCCTATTGTACCACATTTTATGATAATCATACAGCGTGCGGCAATACCTCTGTCCACTTTGAACGACGGAGATATTCAAGGTGGACAGAGTTATTGCCCCACGCTGTAGAAGTAAGGGTTAGAAAAGAAATGAGAGCATTTTTGTGTGGTGGCGCCAGCGGCGGGGGGGGGGGGGGGGGGCGCCACACAAAAATACAATGTCAACATTAATATGAAATAAAATTAACAAAAAAAAAAAAAAAATTCCTCTCATTTCTTTTCTAACCCTTAATTCTACAGCGTGGGGCAATAACTCTGTCCACCTTGAATATCTCCGTCGTTCAAAGTGGACAGAGGTATTGCCGCACGCTGTATGATTATCATAAAATGTGGTACAATAGGGCTATAGGCGACGGTCCACGTTAAAAAACCGAACGCGCTAGTCGTGGCACCTCATGGGTGGCGTGGAAGTCCACGTATCTTAAATTTTATAAACAGAAACCTTACATACGCATTTGCATTTGTCGGGTGCGGCGTTGCACTTTCGAATTGAATGAAGTCTCGTAGAATATAGATATTACGAACCCATCGAACCCTTTCCTGTATAATTTTGTGTAATACTTACCGTTTACAGGAACAAAGCTGACTATCACAACCTGTGCACCCTGTACATGTGCATTTAAATGTAATACATATCGTACATAATGATGAATAAATGACATTGGAAAAGTCGGTTACAGTTCCGGGGGAATCATTTCTAGTACGTACGTGAAATACGTGCTAAGAATGGTTAGACTTTTCAGATATTTCAATTAGTCCAACTGCGACCCGCGGTCGGTCGGGAGCGGCACAATGAAAGTTTCGGTTTTCAATTCACAGGGATTTTGTTATTATTGTCCTGTTTTATCATGCCTTCTTTGACAATACGCACGTTGCGACATTTCGTGGGCAGAATGCGACAATGGACGTACATATGGATTACAGTATGAACGGTGAATTGCCTTCAACCGAACAACTTTTTCTTTCACGAAATGGGGAGAGCGTTCTTAAACTAAACGTGCGAAATAAGAAAAACGTTTCAAATCAATGTGATGGGACTTGCTGAGAACTGTTAGAATATATACACAATTTGATCACCTTCTATTTAGAAAAGAAATCATGCAGAACAAATCATAGAGAACAACGCATAAAAACATTCGCACCGTCGTCGCGTCGTGTCAAGCAAATTCTTCCTGACGTACGCTGTCGTGTGTTAAAATCGCGTGTTAGTACGATCCCTCAGAACGTTCTAGTGCAAGAAGTGCTCCTATTACTTGTTTCACGGTTAATGCATAATACGCAATAATTGACATTTATTATATACTTTCTCATTTATTACTACCACAGAAAGATTAATGTTACTGAAACCAAAATTTATGAAATATATATTTTGCCCATATCTATTATAAACCAATACGACACATCTATTCCGCTGACAAAATATTAAAAACTATCCGTAGTAAGTAATAAAATATTTTTAAATGAATATCGTTTGATGCCGTGTGATGAATAATTAAAAAAACAAATTATTCTGTGAAAAAAAATTGAACCATGGCTAGGCGCGAACGAACGAACAAAAACCGCGTCGACGAGCGACGATGAGTACGACGAGTCAATCCCAAACTCTCCTCGATTCACTTTTCTCTGGATCGCGCTCTGCTCACGGCGGTGGTGCCCGATTTGCCTTCCGGCTGAAAGAACGCAATGGTACGTGCGATGCCTTATGCGAAATCTGGCACCACTGTCACCGGCCTGTGTGCGGAACGCAGACGCAACGCGCGTTGCTGGTTGAAAGGGGACGCAGCATAGTTCCGTCCTTCTCTAAAAGCCGAGCGCGATTCGGTGAGAAACGGCGCGCGCAGCTCTCACGGACACGCACGCACACTTGCCGAGGGTTCCCCCACCCCGGGAACTCCGATGGAGTTTTGATGCCACGTCTGCTGGCACTGGCGCTGGCAGTCTTTAAGAATATCTCGTCGGTGATTTAAAGTACATAATATACTGGTCGAGCGTCGCTAGCTTTGACCACGAGATACTGGCGACACGCACTACCTACCACTTACTTGAGCACACTGCGCGTTGATACACTTATACACGATGAGTACGAGGCGTGGGTATTAATTTTAATTTGTAAACATTAATATACACTGATACGGAGGTAATTAGTTGGTCCACCGGGTATGGCGGAAATGACAGAATGACACTGAAGTGTGGAAAGTAGGGGGCAACCAATGAGAGTCAACGTGCGCAGAATGGAACGAAAACTCGTCCTCTGGTAGGCTTCTACCACGAAAAGGAACACATACGTGAAAATGGCGAACAGCTATGACCCAGTCACGCTGTCAGTATGACTTGAACTTTTGCATGGACCGGTTGTGTGCGAGTTGGTGACACGAGGAAAACAAAAGAAAGTACGGGCGTGCATGATAGATTCGTCGCGCACTTGTGTCGGAACGAGATGCGGCCACGTAGAGTGACGTGTACAGCTAGATAGGCGGACGAGGAATTAACTGTGCGTATCTTCGCAGGATGTCAGACTACTTCCAAGAAATGGGCTGGACGCCTTTGAGAGAGGGCGAAGCACCTAACCATTTAATTCAGATAGCACGTTTGTTCCGAGATTTTGGCATGTGGGACTTGCTTGGTCAGAACACGAAATTACCGCCACCTGCTTCGAAAAGTGCCTTGGAAGGCTTGGAAGAGATTAAAATCGGACCAGGCGAAGGGAAACAGTGTCCCGTGTGCTTGAAGGAATTCGAGGAAGGCATTGTGGTAAAATCGTTGCCATGTCGACATACTTTTCATAAAGAATGCATTGTTCCGTGGTTGGAGAAGGTACGTCAATATTTGACGTCGAGATAAAGTAGGTAGTGAAGAGATTGGCGACTGGTTCGACAGGTTTTGAGGATTGGTTTTGTTTCTTGCAGACGAATTCGTGTCCACTCTGTAGATACGAGTTACCGACTGATGATGAAGATTATGAACTTTTTAGGAAGGAAAAGAAGAGAGCCGTTGAGAGGGAGAAGGATCTCGAGGCTCTACACAATTCTATGTTTATGTAGGAAAATATACTATTGTTTTTAAAACAAACGTCTTTCAATTTGGCATAAGTCGTCCTGTCCAATCGTGTATCCAGTATATATGCAGATCAGTGCGCAAGCCTCAAATCATTTATTTTGCAATAGTCATTTAATGCTCTAGCCGACGTACAAGTCGCATTACACTAGGCATTCGTACACTATAGGTAAGTATCAACACCGACGAGATGTCCTTAAAGACTGCCAGCCTTACGGGAGATCGTGTCTAAACACGATTGCGAAATAAATGATTTGAGGTTTGCGCACTGATCTGCATATACACTGGATACACGATTGGACAGGGCATGTTAAACGTTAAAGTTCGCGTCGGCGCTCTAGGTCAAGTTTCACACATCTATCCTTCAATATTTTCACTGTTTTCTACTAGAAAGTGAACATTTAACAATCACAACCCTCACGTGTGTTGGATGTACATATGCATGTACAACGTTATACCAGTCATGTCTGTATTAAAACACTGTCATCTACATGCATTCTATCTAGTTTAGACGGTCATTACTCCGATTTTATGGTCGCTTATTTGAAGTGGCAAAATTTTAGTCGACGTATATACACGACCTCACGACCTCAGCTCTCGGCTTCCGACACATACAATAAACAGGACTCGACTGAGCAGCCTGTGGCTACGTGCCGATGGTCGCAGCACGCGGTCCCCAGTTTTTCGGGCCGTTTTTTTACATTGCGCTGGCAGTCTTTAGGAATATCACTCTGTGTCTGACAGTGAGGTAAATCGAAGCTATAACGTGCTGCATTAGAAGTACCGACTAACCGCAGCGGTAAAAATTTCAAAATTTAAAAGCCTTAAAATTGTATTCACTTCTGATGACCGGAGTACATTATTCCTTTAACTGCGAGCCGCATAATTTTTGCACCCAATCACCTTGCGAATGGGTGAAGTCATAGCAATAAACCCACACAGCTTAAGAGAAATAAACATTTCGCAATCAAAGGATGATTACGAATGCAGTACACCCAGTCACAAAATGCTAGAAGAAAAATAAGTAAGCACAAAATAGAAGTTATGTTGTAATTGTTTCATTATGTGAATTATTTAAAAATGAATGAACAACTGAGCTCTTGCGGAGAGCAGAACACGCGATTTGCAGCCTTTCGCTCAGTATGATCTTCGATTCGGATTTGAAAACCGACTCGTGGATAATACCGATTTCCCAGGTCACACCATCGGGGAGGTTGCTGCAAGTGGTGACCCACCCGCGTTGCAAAACGGGCCCAACCTCCAGCCATTAAACAAATGATTCCACATTGGCATTTCCCGGATAAATGTTCTATCAAGAAAATCGATCTGAGAAGCAATGCAAATCGGAACCGAAATTTACCTGCCGCGAAGAATGACAGACAAAAGAAGCCTGTCGGCCATTCTTTTACAAACTAAAAGTTTGATTGACCATTAACACACATCACATTCATAGTCACAATCATACCACAGATTACAAAGAACTGTACTGTTCACTTTCACACAACGTTTACATTCTTACAAAACTTATATTAATTTCTAGGATTACGAATCAATTGCTTATATTTTAAGGTTTACATTCTATTTTAACTAAAAGAATTTATTGCCAAGCGGATATTTCAAGATGTCAGTTGATGGTTCCGATGATTGAGAAGAAACCTAGCTGCAAGGGAAAAAAAACACAAAGAGAAGAGGAAATGTATTGCATATGGAATATAAAAATCAAATATGAGTGCACTCATGACAGAAACCAATTAATAGGCACATATAATATACATTGATTACATGCTGAAAGAACAAATTTCGTGATGAATTAAACTGAAAATAAAAATCCTGGGACGAAACAATTCTAGACATCAAATTAAACGAAATAGAAATATACAAAATAATATCCTCTGCTATGGAAAATATGCTGTATGAAATAAATTGAATTAAATTCTATGGAAGACTTGATTGTGTGATGAAAATATGGTGCTCCTGAAACAGAAAGCAAACATTAATTACCACGAATAGAGGCAGATCAAATCAAGTAATTAAAACCACAACTGTTCAAGAATAGAATGAAAATGTTATTACATAAAATGTAGGGTATAGTTTTCAGCGATGGAGACTCTGGAACAACAAGCAGACATAAATTAAACTTATATTCAAATATTTACACAATGTATGATGACAAGATAAGGTTATTTAAAAACAATTGATCAGTTTCTAGATGATGGCATGCCTAGAACAGAAAGCAGAATAAAATTAAAGTGTTTGAAGAAAACAAACCAAATTAATTTCTCTACAACAGGAAGCCTACAACAGAAAGCAGAACAAAATTAAAACGTTCCGAAAAACAAGTGAAATTATCCACAATTTGAATAAAGCTGAAACAGAAATAATTATTCTTCAAGTAAGCAAACAGTAAAAATAAATACATTTCAATAATAATTCCTTGCAATAAAAAAAAGCAACCAGAAAGACTGGTTCTTTTAATAAAGAAAATATTGTCAATTTTCATATCCCACCCAAATAAATCCCCCCGATTTTCATATCCCCCCGTAAATTTTCAGACACCGGATGCCAGCCATAATAATTCGTCAATAATCAGTTCATTATACCATATTTCATGCAGATGAATATACGAAACAATGTAACAAATAACGATTTATCAAGGCGGCCCAATGCCATATCTCAAATTTTCAGCAACTCCTGAAAATACATAAGTAAATTGCCCACGATTAACTCTTCATTACACAAGATAGATGCATATTATAACTCATAGCAAATTAAAAGAGGTTCAGCCGTATAAAAAAAATTGCGAATGTGTTATTTACGATCTGTAAATCCTTAAACAAATTCAAGAATAAACATTTTTTCTGCAGTAATTATTATCTCTATACTTTTATATAACTTGCATTTGATAAATCTGACAAAAAGAGAAGAGTTAATCGTGGCAGTATTTTTATACTTTTCAGTTACATATGTAACTGCTATAAGATACATGTGCAACACCTAATAATGATCGAGCACAGTGACAAAGTGGTATACTAATCCAACGACGAAGGCCCTCTTCTCCGGGCCGCTTCGACTATGTCAAAATAGTCTCTTCATTTTTCGGACATGCGTAGGCAAGCCCTCGCTGATTGGGATTTAATAAACAAATATAATAAACTTTCGAAAACTATACCGATATCTCAATATATGAATATGAATGAGAAATGAGCGAACAATAGCTAGCACGCAGGCATTTTTAATACAGAAACTTGGACGTACAAAGTGGTAATATAACATTTTGCGTAAAAAGGAAGAATACATATAAATATATTACTTTTTGCGCGTATGAATATAAAGATAAAGTTATAAACTGCTCATAAACGTGCACATTTAACCGAAAATCCCAATCAGTTCGAAATACGTTATTCGTATGTGTAATGAAGTGACCCTCAGTCGTACTATGAGAAGTATTGTTTAGACGCATAGCATGATACCAAATACTTTCGTACGAAACTCAACGGACCCAACAGTACGATGAGGTATCACTTCCTTTGTGCAATGATTACGTATTTCTGCTTAAAAATATACAATAACATTAAGTATAGCAAATGACAGTTGCAACCAAATTCTGCGGCGGGTATTAATAACACGGCTCTCATGAAGTGAGAATATTGCTACGTGAGGTATCATTGATAAGTTATAGGTATATAAAATATAGGTTAATACAAGGAAAAACACATCACAATAACGTCATGCAAGTTGATACAGTATACTGAAAAGGAATAGAAATAATATGACTGTAGCATTATAGTTATTAAGACAAGTGAGATCGCGATCAAAATGTTCTGGTTGCAATAGTCAAATGAATTCCAGGTAAAGACATATCACTTGAACGCCTAACCAGTATTCGCGAGAGAAAAGTGATAGCTTTCGCTGGCCCTTCCTACTTAAAAATTACCATTCACACAGAAGTATGCTACCTGCCTTCCTAATTCCTATAATTAAAAATGCAAAGCAATCACACCAACACACTCACTCCCGGATTCTCACACATTCCGCCCGGGTGCAAAGGCCTATTTCTAGAGAGTACGTCCCGGGACGTCTCCGACACCCGAACTCAGCGCACATCATCATTCATTTCACTACTTTACGTACCATTTCCTGAAATCGACTGCCAAAGGCTAGTGACCATGCAAGTTAGACGCGATCGCGAATTTTACTACTTCATTTTACTATACAACTAAATGCTGTACAGTTCATAAAAGGTATTGCGTGGTATTTAAATTAAACGTGATCATCTGCTACTCAAAATATTAAGTAGCAAGCACGGTGATTTCGTATGAAATCAGTTATTAAAAGAATTACTTGAATCTAATGAGAAGGCAATATATATGTTTGCTTACCCAACATGCAATCCATAACACTACCATTCATACAACACACAATGGATTGCATGTTGGTGGCCACTAAACACAACAACAGTCGCTAGTACAAATTAGTAAATATCAATAACTATATCCGTGCTCACCAGTCTGATCCATCCATGCAACACCTGGGCGCATGAATGGGTTCACACTTAAAGTAACGAGCACGGCCAAGAAAGTGTGTACCAACCGTTTTGCTGAAAACATCCTGATCTAAGATTAGTAAATATATTGTATACACTACATGTATGCGGGCTAATGATTCATTTTCATGTTATATGCAATTCAATTTGATTAAAAAAATGTTCTTAAAAAATAGATAAATGCATAAACTTTAAATATGGAAACATATTAATATTTATAATTTCAAAAGCAAAGACTCGGCATGCATGAAACTCTAGTTTACGTGATCTTTGAAATATTATTACATAATTTCTTAATTTGAACATTAAAATGTTTGAATAATTTCTCAATAAAATTAACCTGAAAGAAAGGTATGATTAACCTCGAGCGACCAGTTTTCGAAGAGACTTTTCTAAAGAAACTAGTATGTAGTGCATTATTAGTGTATCTCTCTGAAAGCAGGTACTACCCGTCGCGAAGCGCCTTCTTGCTCTTTCAAACAAATTCGGAATACGAGAACGAGAATGTTTCTGATTATAGACAAACTATGACCTGAAACTGTACAGTTGAAAAAATCAAATTTAAAACTTTAACTACTATTCATGTATATATGATAAGATTATTGCAATACATGAAAGTACAATCATGAATTTGGAATTAAACATGGACTTATTTGCTTGCAATTTTTACATTTATTTAAGTTAATGCCCCGAACGCGAATCGCGATGTGAAAATAAACCATACTATGAGCAAGGGAGACCTATCCTACTCTGATTAAACATGACAATAATGATGGGCCTAACAAAATACCACTCATAGATCAACTCCTCGGAGTTTATCTATGGTCACTGTGCTCTTCATTCAAATTTCTAAGGAGTAATTACAACCAATCACCCGTGTCGATTCGGACCATTCGCCCTACGACATGATTGAGTGACTGGAGGGACATTAAAATTTCACTCACCGGTGATGTCTTGTCTGCATACCACAGGAACACGCTGCAATAGTTTGCTGTTGGCCCTCAGATCGTGGATTTGGCTGCTGGACTAAGGCGTCGTTGTCATCTTCTTCTTTATCGACCCAGCATGATACCTTACATAAAATCGTGCTCTGTAAAGTAATAAAATTTGATTAAGTCCAATGTGAACATGTATAATATTAATTCAGGATGAACACCAAACAAAAATATTGAAATTAATTAATCAATTTTAAACGTACCTTGCAAACGTAGCAGCATTGCACGTAATTGTGAATCAACTGTTGTGACTCAGTAACTTCTTCTGGGATGACTGACTCTAATACCGATGAATAATTTACAATATACTAATAATACAATATGCCAAAAATATAATAATCGAACAACACTGACTCGAATTCGCGACTAAAAAATGTGGAATACTACTGCCCTATAATAATGGCTCTAATTCGCGTGGCTCTACATTACTTTGCAAAGGAATCAAGTTACAACAAAGAGCTCATACAGCTTCTATAGGGAAAAAACGTTTCGTAATCAATGAGTGACTCTAAACCGCATTGCACGCGGTCACTAAGCCCTGCAATCACTGACTCTAGATTTGATAAATTATGTACAATATGCTAAAAATACCCTAAGCCAATAATATAATAATCGAACAACACTGACTCTATTTCACGACTAGAAAATGTGGGATATTACTGTCGAACAATATAGACTCTACTTCGCGTGATTCTACATTATTCTGCAAAGGAATGAAGTTAGACCAAATAGCCCATTCGGCTAGAAAGGGAATAGACATTTTGTAATCAAGCTCTAACTCTAAACCGCATTGCACGCGGTCATCAATCCTGTAAGAAAAGTTGAGGAATACCCTCTTATTAATTACAAGTTATTATGTCAGAAGAAAATATGAATTATTCTCCAACAAGATCCAACATTCCAGAGTTCCTGTAACAGAAAACAGACGCTGATTAGCAAAGTGAATAACTGAGGTGCTGCAAATGTTGATCGAACGATTGAGTTCTTAAAATTGAATTGTTTCAATATCCGAATATTGTAAAAATGAAGGAACAAATGAATTCTTGAAATTGAATTCTTTCAATATCTCAAGGATTGAAAAATGAAAGAACAATTGAGCCCTTACGGAGAGCAAAATACGCGGTTTGCAGCCTTTAGCCCGGTATGATCCTCGATTCAGATATGAAATCCGATTCGTGGATAACACCGGTTTCCAGGTCACACCCTCATGGAGGTCGCTGCAAGTGGTGACCCATGAGAAATAAAATTATCTAATTATGTTTAGAATAATAATTTTGTCCTCCACGACATATACAATTTTACTATGCTCAATTGTATAATATGTCGAAATATTTATTTCATTGAACGTGTAATTTGAAATTTTCGCACTAAATTTATATTTTAAACATCCTATATCATGTATATGTATAGGAAATAAGACTGTAAAAAAATCGTATTACTAACGTTACTCAGTCGTCCCCCCTACGAATGACGTCATCGCCATTTTCGAACGGTTGCGTTTGCGCACTTGTGCTTTCCAACCAATTCCTACCCTCGATATTGGCAAACTCAATAATTGCTTTTCATGCACAAAATATGTTGAACAGACCCGATGTTTGTGTCGAATTAGTTGCTACTACCGCCCTAGCACGTAAATCAAGTACTGAATGATGTCAAACTCACCGAAAAACTTGTGAAAACTGCGAAAAACTGGGGCTGAAATACGCGGCGTTCCTCGATTTCCCACGCCGCGAAGAGTGCCTGGAATGAGTCAGATATTTCGATTAATTCGCAATATCAGGTGAAAATATATGCACCTCCACATTACCCGCTAGTTAATATTCAAGGTTGTCATAAATTTAAGAATGAAACAACAAATATTTATAAATTAACTGTGTTAAAAGTGGGAGCACACCTTTTCCGACGTCACTTTTGCCACTGCCTGAACAAACTACCGAAGTGAAGGCAGCAACTTTACAGGGGCGAATCACGACGAACTGCGCATCCGCCATTTTGAAACTGTTCAAATTGGGAGATTGCTTTCCGACCCATTCTTTCCCGCGATATCGAAAAACGCAATAATTGCTTTTCTAGCACGAAACATGTTAAATAGACCCGAAATGTATGTCGAATTAGTTGCTACTGCAGCCCTAGCACGTACATCAAGTATTGAATAACGTCAAACTCACCAGTAATGCTGCGAAAGCTGCCAAAAACGATGGTTCAGCTCAAGGGCGTCCTTTGATTTCCCAACCTGTCAAGACATGTCTGGAATCAGAATCACATATTTCGATTAATTCACAATATCAAGATAAACCATGTGTAGAATTACGTTGCCTGCTACTCAATGTACAAGATTGCGGCAAATTCCAGAATGAAATATGAAGTTTTTATCAAATAATTGTCTGAAATGTAGGAGCTTACGTTGGCCAACGTTGCGTCACTTGTGGTCACTTGTGTGCACTTATGCACTGCCCACAACTGCCCAGCGCCAGCACGCCTCGACCAAACTACTGAACCGCCACCGTGGCGAATTCCCGTACGAAAATTCAAACAATCTATGTTTACAAATCACGACACGTCTGTACCGAGGTTAGAAAACAGAATATGTTAATATTTGCACTTGTAGCACAGAATACGTCGAATAAACCGATATTCGTAATGAATCATTTACTCACGCGGTCCTACCAACTAATTAGAATATCAAATACTGCCTGACTCACCAAAATTGACGTAAAAACTGCGAAAATTAAGATCGGATAGGGTGGCTTGTGCCAAATTAAGACGTTCGTTCGTTGAACTTAGTATCAATTCTCAGCACAAGCAGCGTTGTGATCCGATGCCACATCCAACGTTACCGGCGGGACACGTAAATGGGAAGGAAGCTGCTCTAGAGCCCCTCGATCATCAGACAAAATGATGTAATGGATGAGTGGTCTTG
The DNA here is from genome assembly GCA_963942575.1 of Priocnemis perturbator. NCBI lineage: Eukaryota > Metazoa > Arthropoda > Insecta > Hymenoptera > Pompilidae > Priocnemis > Priocnemis perturbator. The sequence continues at coordinate 13,940,131 of OZ012643.1, read as the reverse complement.
TCTTCGCTATACCTCGTCGGTGGCCAGATGGCATTGTCGCGTGTACTGGCGTGTACCGAAAACTTATGACCTCTGGAATTTCAGATCTGGCATTCTGTATTGTGGATTTCGTGTACTCACTGCTCGTAATCTCGCTTTCGTAATACACTTATTCTCCCCGTGTGTAATCAGGATATCGTTAAATGTGTAAGTAGACGAGACTTTTGCGAGCCGAAGCCGGCAAAATAGTTCGCCGAATGAAATGTCCTTTGTCAAGTGTCGTAATAAAGAGACGTCACACTTTGTGTCCTGATAACCGTAAAGCCAAAGTGAAACGGTGCGAAATCTCGTTGATACCTGACGCACGAGGTGTATTCGTCTTGGAGTCGTTCGAGTAGCATGATCCGTGATCCAACTAGACGATGAGGAGTTTGTTGAAATTTTGACAGGGATTTAGTGTACGTCCAGGGTGGTCCAGGGCTTTGCAATGTATACGTCGCAGTTGTCTGGTATCGTGTTAAGACGGTTCAACTCGACACGGAACAATACTAGGTTAGCGCCGTTCCATGAACAGTTCAAGACACTCGACAGCTTCGGGAGTTATCGGCGAAGAATCAACCTCTGGTTCAGAGAACAAAGTGTACAGGTCGCACAGTCCTGCACCAGGCAATTTGAGTTTATTGCTGCGCAGAGGATACGTAGGAGCGTACAGATATTTCATCTCTACACTAGGCTGTGGGATGAGGTGGCCTTGAAGGAGTTCATGAAGTCATGGAGACGCAGACTGGCAAAGAATACACACAACTTTTTAATCAGTGCTGTTGGAGTAACTCTTTACGATTGGGATCGGGACAAGATATCCGATCAAGAAATAAATAGGTATTGTTGGCACTGATCCTTTGATATCTGTATATAGTTTCTTCTTGATTTAACAATGTGTTTTTGTTCTAGGTATAGCAATGAAATTGATGGAATTTATAAACTGAGGGACTCCACCGTCATATGTGGTAAATGTCATCTCAGAATTATAATAGACGTTGCACAGCCTGATATCAAATATTGCACCTGCCATGATGCTCGTTATAATGCTACTGCCAATGAAGGTTGTAAATCCTATATTGTACTTTTTGTGTTTTTGCAATCTTCAACCTTTTTGACATTAATTGCATAATCCATTTTCTTGCCCAGCTGAAGGATGGCAACCTTTCATAGAGAGGAAAGACATGCTCATTTGGAGAAGACAAGAACCAGAATATAATGGAATGTATGCATACAAAGTTTATGGCTCGTTTCCCGAAGTAACAGCTGATGATTTCTTATCTGTACAAATTGATGTAGATTATAGGAAAAAGTGGGATCCGACTGCTAAGGAGCTGCAAGTCGTAGAAACAGACCCACAAATAAATTCGTCTAGCAATGATTGTACAGACATTGTGTACTGGGAAATGATTTGGCCTGTAAGTAATTGAGATGACATAACGATCCTTCTATTTTTATCATAACCAACAATGTGTTTACAGAGACTATTTGCAAATAGGGACTATGTCTTTCAAAGAAGATGGGTTATGAATAGCGATAATGGAATTGTTGTCATTGTTAGTAAAGTAACAGATCATCCCAAAGTACCTGCCAAGCCTGGAGTACATAGGTATATAGGAAAGAACAAACATTATATCGTAACGAAATTCGAGCAGAACAGTTAGTCACACACGAGACATTGTTCAGTTAGACAATCGATCTTTTCTAGTTTCGTTTTGTTTATGGAATGACTTAATGCGAAATAACAAAGCGTAGCACGCAAATGGAATTATCTATGAAGTTTAGGAGAATCCGGGATTCTCCATAATTAGTCAATAATCTAAAGTGTGTACGTAACAGAGTCACGACGTACTGGTCTACCATGGTAATAAGGCCTTACACTGAATTCCACAAACCAGGCATTGAGTTCGGATTAACATACTTTGATGACCCTGGTATTAGCATACCGTCTGCCGTAACTGCATGGGTCGCTATGAGTGGTTAGTGCCTTAGTGATATCGCGTGCTCCAACTAATTGTGTAATTACACTTTTACATAATTCGTATTCCGCAGGATTGGCAGACTTCATGATACGAATGAGGCAGGCATCCACGGAATATCAAAAGTACAAAGGATTGACGCAAGATGGAAAATCGCCCGACGACTATGTGATAGCGAAACCGGACATTATTCCGGAGTTTCAAGAAATGGAAGAGTGCGAGAAAGTTGAGGTAGAGGAGGATCCGTTGAACGGAGAAAAAGCCGGCGAAGAGGACGATGATCATGGTGAGACGATAGAGTATAGCAACACAGAGGCCAACAGTGCCAATGAGGATGATAATGAAGCTGCAGATAATTCGGCGAATACCGCGCCAAAGAAAGATCAAGGTTCACAATATTACTACTTCTCCAGATTATTTGCATGACAGAGTCTTTTTTAATATATCTTTTAATAGAACGAATTTTAAAAAGTAGAGATTTTTACGTGACCCTACGTGAGGGGAATGGTTATTTGCTACCTTGACCACTGAATACAGACCATTCTAATGTCACTGAACCATTATCGTGGATGTTAATGCCATGGAACAACTAACAGTTTAGTAACGATGATGGTATGTGCTCTCAGCCTTCTATGTCGAATGTAAATTTTACGATGGCACCAGGTTATATATGTGTGTTGTGCACCAGTTTGCATGGACACATTTTCATATGATAATTTCGTATTTCATTAACGCGTTCATTTTTTATAAAAAAAATCTCAATGTTATATCTTACGTGAAAACAGTCTAACGGAGAGGTATGCTAATAATGATTTTGGTGAGTCCAGGGTGAAAGTGGCACACAGACAGTCCAAGTATATTCGCAGACTAGGATTCATTCTGTGCAAAGGTGAAATACGTAAAAATTATATTTGTGATATATCCATCAATCAGTCACTGTTCCCTCCCCAGTCGTATACCAAAAAGAATAGTCATTAGTTATCAATTGTACAAATGTAACGATTCAATTCGTACAACGCAATGTATTATACAAAACACGAAAATGCGCTAGTTCCTTTTTAATGTAAACTACCACGCGCGTCGGGTGTGAATTGTGCGATTGGTATGTGCAATGGTCATAGATATTAATTTGAAGCACCCCAATTTGTAAAGAGAATGTATGGGTTTAGAATCGGCGGTTTCTTGGAATAAAAGAGATGTCTAATATGACAATGAGTGTGTTTGTAAATGTACAAAATTGTTCCCAAATATTGGAATAATATATATAAATAACTTTCAACTGAGATCACCGTAGGATGAAAGATCCCATTGTGTATATTCTTCTACTAATGCGGCGCACGACCGCAACAAGTCCTTTTCTTCTTTCTCCTTCAAGTAAAAATTGATCTCGCTGGGTATACACGTTGGTCTGGATCGAAATCCGCTGCATTCACTGTCGTGACACTTTTGGTACATGATTTTCTTGACCAAATCGACCACCCAAAAGATGTTGTTGCTCTTATGCCAACGTCCGATATTTTCGCAGTACCTGCGAAAGGATTTCAACAGGCTGTATTCGTAAAAGTCAAATCTAAACAACTGCCTAAATTCTGCTAGGGAACCAATAAATACCTGTTACCGGTTATATAGTAGACAAATATGCCTGAACTAAACCCATTTACTCCACGAACCTTCCCCGGATAAATCATCTGTGCGACAAATCGATCCAATTCTGGGTACGGCGATAATTCGCCATAATGTACCGAGCTCGCCCATCCAAGGCCATCATTACACGTAGTTTTAAAGTTGGCGACAGGATCATTGCCGAATACAACGGTAATCAAGTCCTTTTTGTTCGGAAAATAGGATATCAACGAATCCAGGAATATTCCCAATTCCTTGTCCTCATAATTGCGCAGTGGTATATGTTTCGAATCCCGACAGACCGTGAGATACGATCGTTTGCCCCATTTCGTGGACTTATAGACTCTGAAAGTTCTGTTGCGAGTGTAAACGGCGGTATCCACAAACAGCTTTTTTCCCCTATCAGTGTCAATGAACAATTCCTCGAGATGAGCTCGTTCGAAGTAGCTCAGAATATCGTGCCGCAGATCGTTAGATTTCAGAAAGCGCTCGATTTCTGCACAGACGAACTTAACGAACCTACCGATGTGCGAATTGTCCTTGAACGCGACATCTTTAATGGAGAATATCAAGTGCCTGCTGAACTTTTCGCTCGTGGTAGAGTCGAGATTTACGACATTCGTCTTATTGCAATGTATGCCGCAGTGGACGAGCATGTAAGCGCAAAGAATGTCGATCAACGTATTAGTCATACGTGATCCTTCGCTAGCCGGATTGAGTCTCGTTGGGAATTCTAAATCCAAGTACAGCCAGCACGGTGAACCTTCCGGGAGCACCTACCGCCAATTAAGTGACAATTAATGCCGACTCTTCATCGTCATCAAGCGATCGCAAGTCAAGTCAATTTCAAAAAATTTCGACGCCAAGAGCTTACGATTCATAATCAAACCGAGCAGAGACGCTGGTATTAAATCATTATCTGCCGCACGAATTCTACTCTGAAGATCGTAATATTTGAATTTGATTCAAAACTTGCGAAATAACGAAAATGTGTTACCTCGTATGAGTGCCTATGCTGCGGCGGTTTGTGTATGTAGTCCCACCAATACATTTCAGGGTGCGCGACGACAAATCTCCTCGAACCATCGGTCTGTTCGTAAGCAAACGTGGAGAACGTGTCGTTTTCGTCAGTTTTCTTCGCTGCCACGACCAGTGCGTCGGCCAAACGAAAGAACACTCGCCGAAATTTTGACGGTCCAGGACTCTGCATCTTCTGAAATTTTATAACGGACACGCACTCTCGAGAGTGGGTGTAGTTCGAATCTGTTTCCTCGATGGCATGCTTAGCTTCCCTGCCGAAACTTTCCCTTGTATCCCTCATAGTTCGACCTGTCAATACGTCTTCGTGGACGGGACAGGATAGTTGATACGCTTTTCGCAATATCTGTACAACTCCGGCAATCCTAACGCGTTTTAAGCAATAAAAACTACTTTGCATATTTTATACGCTGCATCTGTACTCTTTCGCGGCATAACCTAAAAACAGACTACTGCTTGAGATCATCAATACAACTGTGAAGGTAGTGAAGGTTATAAATCAACAAGCGACACTAGCGCTTCTCATTCGCTTAGTCGAACCATTGGTTTCCGAAATTTAACGTAGTTTGCCTGTAAATCAACGTTACAATTTCCCCATTATATGCATAAACTCGTATGTTAAAGTTTATTGCGAACATGAAGATGAATAGCACATGTGGGAAACTACACAAGTCACAAATGATGATTTACGTATTCAATATTCATGCAATGGAAATTAATCGCATGTGAGTTTCTGATCTCTGTTCTAGCTGTACATGGACTCGTCCGCCGGGCTCATATTCGAGAAATTGGAATAATTAAACGCAACGAATCATTCTTTTCTCTTTCCTCATATTTCGTTGCATAATAACATTGTTGCTATTTTCTATGCTGTTAATTAATGTACCAATCGGATTGTATTATAATATTTTTATACCGTGCCTCTATGTACGACACTTGACTACGGTAGTCCTGACAGAGAAGAAGCTAGCTTGAATCAGGCAACGGCAGTAGAGGTGTGTAACGGCGCGAAACCGTAAGTAATATTTTTCGACATTTCACTCAATCTTTCGGCGTATTTCACGTTCCGAGCCTGAAAATTGTGATCAATGATGAGGGAAGCGATCGGGGCATTGGAGTCCAGCACTGGCGAAGCCGAATTAATGTGTAATTGGAAGATTGGAAATCGACGTTCGGCTTCCCGGAATGGCCAACGACCGTTGCAATTTTTCACATCACATTATCGTCTTATATCAGCGATTTCCGAGTATTAGCATTATCAGACAGACCATTCAGGGGATTTACTCGAATGTCTTTGCTGGAAAACCGGAAGATCAGACAATATAATGTGAATAATCGTCTTATTTTCTAAAGAATTGAACAAATCTAATTAGATACCTTGTGTAGTTACTGTCACAGGTAGAGCAGCAAGTGTGAGTATATGTACATCCGACGTGGGACTTTGTATGCAGAATTCAAGATTTGGCGTGCAGTAAAACGGCGATCATCGTTGGACGAAAAGTTTAATAAATTTGAGTGTTTGCCTGTTTTTGCTTGTATTACAGCTCTAGCATCAAGTGTAAGTATATGGACACATACATCGTGGGATTTTACATGCGGTGTAATACATCGATAAACATCGGTGAAAAGAGAAATCTTGTTTGTAGTTCAACTTGAAATATACACAAAAGTTGAATAAGTTTGAGCTTTTGGCTGGTTGAATTTGTGTTTACAGCTAGATCAGCTAGATCAACAAATATAAATATATACATATATATATTGTGGGATATTGCATGCAAAATTACCGATTCTAGATGCAGAACGTGGGCAACTGTAGTTGGAAGAGAGTTCCTGCTAGAAATTCAACATGACGAATATAGGAAAATTGAATAAATTTTAGTGTGTGGCCTGGTTTAGTTTGTTTTTACAGTTAGATCAACAAATGTAAGTACACACAGATCTAACGTGGGATGTTGAATCCAGGATTGCAGACTCTTGGTGCAGTACATCAGTGATCATCGCTGGGAAAAGACCTCCTGCTCCTGGGCAAGATTTGTCATAAAAACTGAAAATTGGTTGCGCACATATAAGTAAATAATTCCTCTAGTCTATATAACAGCTACGACACGAAGTGTAAGTATTCACTCTTTCATACACCACAACGCGGGACTTCACATGCACTGCTCGATGTTGCTGTACACCAGGACAGTGTGTGTGTGTGAGTGCGGATACAAGATGAGTTCTCGTGTCAACTCGTCCATCAGTTCGACCCTTACGTTCGTCAAGAGTGGTTCTGACTCCCGCCAGATCCTGCTAATTAAATACTGGTCAGTGTTAAAGTTCGTTCCGTAACTCACGGCACGTTCCCTTCAAACTTCCATTTCTATCATTAATCAGTAGAAACTAGAAACGTCACTGTTCCAAGTGTCTACATACGTTCCCTACAATTTACTACAATCTCAAGTACGTTAACGTTAATTTCTCAGTCATTTATGGGGTTGCCGTCCGAACAACTCTCGTCCCTCTCCGTAGCTAATTAATTCTCCCAATCATGCCGGCATAGCGTGCAGTATATTCGACGGTAGCGTGAAAAAAAATAGAACCCGGTGATCGATCTGTTGCGTCGACGGGACCGAGGGCACTCGGCCAGATTGAGCGAATCCTTAGAAAGGAGTGCTCGATCCTCAGACGTCGGAATAATAGCAGCGACAGTGGCCTGGGGACGAGTCGAGGCAGGAGGTGAAATCGGCAGGGGCGAAGGGAACGGCGCGGGAACGAGGCTCTCGATAACTATTATCAATAGCCATGATAGAGAATCGACGATAACGCGACACGAGCCAACAATGAATCTACGTGCGTGTTCGTGACTGGGCTCAAGACGGGCCAGGACGCAATCGAAAGTGTCAGTGCGACTGGCGACAGTCGCGGGGAGTCACAGAAATCGGCAGTGAGCATCGAGGAACCGTCATAGAATTCGTCAGGACAACGCGAGTGGAGTCACGTGCGAGCGAAAGTGCTTTCAACGACGTCTCGATTTCGATGAACATTTCGGATTTTCGGGCGTTGCAGTCTGCTCTTTTTGGGTCGATGCGTTGATAGATGGGATTCGCGAGAGTTTGTTGTTCCGGCAGTGCGTGGCATGAACGTTGTAAGGGGGTCTTGGTCAGGCCACGAGTCAACGTGTGCAATCGCGACCTGTCGCCCTCTTATTCCTCGCATGATACCTCGATAAAGACGGTCCAATAATAAATCGCCGGGAACGGCGAACGTATCTGACCGCGCCGTCTCGTTAATTACTCACGCTATCGCGAAAACAAAGACGCGGCTCGCGACACGATTCCCTCGATAATACCGACGCAGATACGTGATTCCTCACATTCGACAAGAGCAAACATCGAGGGAAGAAGAGCACGGTGAATGACAGTGGAACAACGTGGCGAAGTGCTGGGAGCGTATATATTCGTCATTTGTACTGACGAAACGTTTGGACGACGTTTGAACTTTGAACAACGTGAATGTAGGAATCGGATGGTATTCGAGAATACCCCAAGGAAGTTATACGTCCAGTGATAAGATGACGTCCAGGACTCGACCCAGACTCTATTCCATTCCCTTTTAACGATTCGCAGGAATTAGGGCAGCGGTCCGATACGAATTAGAAATCGTATCGCACGCACGCAAGGATGCTTTCTTGAGCAGGACGAGGTAAGGTAGGCGGTGACGATCGATTCAGAAGGATGAATTGATCGTGTCTGATCCAATAGTGCGTTCACATCGATGGGGCCCACGTGGGTCATCGCGTTGACGTTCCTATGGCTCGTACGTCCTATGGAAGCGAAGGTGACCTGTCGGGAGGTTCAGCTTCTGCGGGATTGCGAAGCGTTGTGCAGTGCAAGTGGTCCTAAAGGAGCAGTGTCCTGCGAGCTAAGGGTTGCTGTTCTTCTCCCAGCGGATCCCAGTTACGATATATCCTTGCCGAGGGTCCTTCCGGTCCTAGGTAAGATTTCCATCTGTCCCATTTTATTTGTCATGGATTTTACGTACAAGTTAAACGCTGATTGAACGAAGATTTAACATACTAGGACAAATTCGATAAAGGAATTTTTTTTGTCTTGTTCTCAGAGTTGGCAGTTTATGAAGCCAGGTCGAGAGGACTTCTTCCTTACTGGCTACAATTGAAGTTTCTACCGCAGGACGACCATTGTGATGCAACGTATGCACAGATTGGCGCTATCGATAGTTATTCCAGTTGCGTTCATTTGTTCCTTGGACCTGCCTGCGATTATTGTGTCGGTACGTTCCTTGTTGAATGTGGAGAAATTTATGCTGGCATGTCGTTAGTTGTATTCAGGGCTGATTATATCTTGTGTATTTTTGTGTGGTTTATAGCTGCCGTCGGCAGAGTAGTAAAATTTTTGGGCGCTCCTCTAATCACCACCGGAGGATTCACTTTCGACTTTACTGGAAAGAAAGCAGAGTGCAAGGACGAGTACTTCATGACAACCAGAGTCGGAAACTTGGCGTTTCAGGATATTGCCGAATTCTTCGTCGCGATAACCGAGCAGTGAGTATCACCCCTGCTTATAGAATTCTTTCTTGACCCGAAATTCTTCTGTCGTCTCGCAACCCGCTCAATTCCAACCCCCCATCACCCTCGATGCGCTGGCATCGGAATAATATCCGCGCCGCATTCTGCACACTGGCGAATCACTGATCCACGATATCGATCATTATCGTCGATAGCTCGCGGAGGTTCATTATATCGAAAGCGTTTATTCTCGATCGCGCGGCTTTTCGCACCTTTTCGATATCGCGACTTATTGCGGAGCCGGTTGACATTTTTAGATGCTCATTATCGATGTTTCCCTCTACTGCTAGTCGTGTTGACCCAAACACGACCGATTACGAGTAGTGTCGATACCTTTCCTCTTTCGCAGCAACGCCGCGCGGAACTAGAGATAGGACGGTTGTTTGGGTAGATTAACTCTACTTGACAGACCCTAACAAGTGCTCCTTTCGATTGTTTAGTTATGACTGGCGAAAGGTGCATCTCCTGTACGGGACGAACGAGCAGATTCAGGTCGCCGGCAGACACACGTGTCAGCTGATGATGAAGTCCATGGTGGAATTCATCAAGAAGGAGCCGAACTTCACGTTTGGCACGTTCGATTTCGAGACTAACACGCAGAGGGACTACGCGGAGATACTTAAGGATCATGTGGGCAACACGCACAGTGGTGAGTCCACTTTGAATTCTATGTTTCTTGAATTTGGACCGAATATTTCGTCTGAAAATCACTAGGAAGTTTGTGGAGTTGTGCTGTTTGAAAATATGTAAATGTCTTGCGCGACATCGTAAGAACTTACGATGCACAGAATTCGTAGGATACAGGTGTTTAGACTGATTTCACACAATTTTTCAATCGCCTTTCAGAGCTGCATTACTGATGCTAGGGTCTATCTAACACCCTTTTAACGTATTTGCAATATTTTTGCGTTGCGTGTTGTGAAGTTGCGTGCTGTGAAATTGCGTGTCTTGAAAAAATTGCTCTCGTCCGGTGCACGTGTGGAGCAGAGGAACATGCCCAATCTTTTTACCATCTTTTACGCGCACACATACTCCAACCACGAATATGGCCTGTTGACACTCTTACCTGGTCCCGTGATGTCACCTTTAGCGTCGCTTCGGCATATACGTAGACGGGGTATAAAACACAAGTATTAGAAGGGGTTAAAAAAGTTGCGACCACTAGGATGCCTCGGCGATTTTGCAATTTAGCCTTGATTTCGCCACCCTAAACGCTTTCCAACCGTGCGCCATCGTAAAACGTTGATGAGAGGCGGCGAACGTTTCGTATCTCGGTTACAGCTTAATTAACTCGAAGTCGTTTAAGGGATGAAGAAGGCCAGCGTAAAACGGCGGGTGGGGGAGGAGGCTGGGAACGCGCGGCAATTTTATTAAAAGCCTCAGTTTACACACTCTGCCCCGATATGACTAATGTCTATCGGTATGTGTTGATGTACGGCAGTGTATAATCACATTAATCATTTCGAGTGGCTTTGCCCCGACAATTTTTATTTCTGCTTTCTCCCGATTCCCCGTATGGGAAGTATTTATCCGAGTCCGGATCAATTGCGCCACTTTCTTTCTCTGCGCGATAAAGCTTCCGTACAATTTCTCAATCGAGCCGTCAGAATGTTCAGGACTTCCACGAACCTACGTTATTTCGCGGCGATGCCGAAGTGGGGGGGCGTCGAAGGTATTCACGTAACTTTTTATCTAATTGTCTGTATCAATTGAACGAAGTCGACCTTATCATATCGTTTCGTGTATGTTATCGCGGAATATTATCGTGGTGCCCGAGAGATTCCATTATTGATATCTCGTCATAACGGTATGCGCTCTCTCACGCGTCACAGAGTCTATATTTAAACTTTTCTTAATGAAATTGAAAAATATGACCGGTATCGGTATCGGATTTGAAGTGTTACAAGGATTTCTCACCGTGCTCATCATCCCTCTATTATTACTTATGCTACGCTGATAAAAATGGTGTCTGCGAGCTAATCGACGTCTTAATGTTTACTCTCGTCATCGATACGAGTTACATCGGATTATCGTCATTCCGCAAAAACTCTGAGGCGAGATGCGAGATTTGCGAGATCGTGAATTTCTCCTTTTTAATCTGCCTCTCACCCCATTGTCATGGAGTCAGCCTTGTTAGCGCGGAATATCTGAAAGCGCTGCCTTATCGACGGTCAGTGCGGGCTCCTTTTATCGCGACGAATAGGAAGAATTGTCGAAGACCATTGGTTGATAAAGAGGACGTTTGCGACGACGGTTCGTCGATGTTTCAACAATTGGCACTCCACGTCTTGTGGAGTACGAAATATTTCGAAGACGTCGAATCATGCATCATGCAACGCGCGTTCAACGAAGGGGAGATCGATCAGGGAATGTAATAGGGTTGATTATTCGCACACGTCGGAACACGTTTCCTTCCGGGTTCGGCCGGAAAACATTAGGTATGATCGATATTAAGATCTCGCACGGCAAAGTAGCATTCCTTACGTCTCACATTTTATCTTACGTATGTATGTTATATCAGCAAACGTGCTCGCAATATACAGAGTGTACCTTGATGCGAACAGCGTGGATAGCTGTGTAGAAGGGACATAAAAACAATGGAAAAAGTCCATACGAACCTGCATCCTATCCGACCTTATTTCATGAACCATGTGTACATACATTCTTTTCAGTTCTTTTATTTCCCCCATACACCTTTGAAACGAGTCCCACGTATTATGGAACACCCTGCATATTTCGGTGGCGGAAAACGTTCTCAATCTCTCACCCTTCAGACCCTTGCATCAAACTCAACTATTCGATTTTTATCCGTCCCCAGCTCTGTCACGGTCGTTCGCTATAACGAGTTTAATCTCCGGTAAATTCGCGATGCTTCGCACGTAGAGCTGCACGTCTTGTTTATAGTTGAACGCGTTATTTTCGACGGAAGCCAGCACGTTTAACGGTCTCTCGCGAAACATCAAATTCGCGAACTCCGTCATTCCCGTATTCATATCTAACCTGGCCCGCACTCTGGCCATTCGTTAACTTACCCCGGAAATGAATTTGGACCAACGTGCGACATATGCCCTCACTTATCCTTACATACGTGCCGCTGACTATGAAAGTGCCCTAAACCAAAAATTCGGCAAGAATCGAGCTCATCGTTTACCTTGTTTCCACCTCGTTCTACATAACGAAATGAACTATTAACTCAATTTCGCCGATTTTCTGACTCAAGATTCAGGCCACTTTCATAAGCACCGGCACATATAAGTGTAGAGCGTCGTCTAGTGAACGTCTTTAAAAGTATCCGTCGGCAAAGCGAGTCCAATCTTAATAGGCGTGCCTTAATTGCATCAGACGTCGCTTTCAAGCTCGACGTCCGCGGAATTTTCTTAGATCAGGCGCGATCGGCTCGGAAGAAAACTGTCAAAGTAGCTGCGGCACGTGTAAGGGTAACGATCCTTAATTTCTCAGAGCAGAAGGAGCGTTAACTCATGACTCGAGCGAGGTTTGCACTTTGTCCCGTCATTACTCGAACCGTTTTCTCTTCGTGACGACGCACTCGTGAGTCGTGTCAAAAAGATTCCTCAGCTTCGTCACGAAGGAACGATCTTCTCCTGTTGCGGAATACCTGGTCGTGAAAGATACGGTACCGGCGTGCGTCAGCAGTTTCGTCCAGTTAATAACGAGACGCAGCCTTTCCCGGCGACCAGCGCCGTGCCCGACGATGTTCATAGCACAGATAGAGTTTCCGTGAGGAACGGTACCCGACACTGCCCTCCGACATTTCCCCGACAAACGAGAGAGCCTCCTTTCGCTCCTTCGTCGTGTCGCTTTTTTTTTTCTTTTCTTTTCTTTACGACGCGCCGCGCAACTCACTTTCGACGCTGATTCTTTACTTCCACCGCGAGTTAATTTCGTCACACTGCCGTCGGCGGTGTTTCGGAACGAACCGTTTATTAGATTCCTTCGGTCTCGTCGCGCTGTTCTTCGACCGAACGGTCGAGTTGTCGTTTTAACGAGACGGATTTCAGTACAGAAGCGAGACAAGCGTCACCCGTCTTTTCCATTCGGATAAACCTCATTTTCGCGTAGCATCGAAACTGCTCGAAGTTTCCGGATTTCTTATATTCCGTGTATCTGTTTTTCTTTTTGAGCGAATTAAGGACGGAATTCATAGTCAGGTCTTAGGGCTTAAGACCGTCTTAAGTACAGTATTGACAAATGACCGTTCTCTAAATTCAACCTAAGACGGTCTTAAGTCTCAAGACCTGACTGTGAATTTCGACGAAAATTTGTTTCTTTTAAAGGGTTGAAAACTCAGAGCACAAGCATTTTTTGTTATGCTAAAACGAAACGCATACATCGTTCGGCTAAAATATCGTTTGGGGCTTTTTCGAGCAAATTCGTTTCCCTCATTTCGAAACGACACACACATCGTCTGTCCGTTTACAATAATCTACTCCCTCCCGTACCTACCGGCGAATGTTCAAAGTTTCTCAGTCCGTCGCTCATCATACCGCCGCCTCCAAATCCGGCTACCATCATTATTACCACAGCATAACCGACAGGTGATCTGAATCAAAAGCAGAACTCCCCTCTTCGATACCAAAAAGAACAAAAAAGGCAAAGTGGCACTTTTGAGCGAGCGAAGTCTCGCGGAACCTGCCGCGTTCGTGTCACGGCGTCGAATGGCAGGATAAAAGTGCGCGCTCGGGGGCGTGCGTCCCGTTAACTGGGAGATCATTCAGCCCTGGTGGGGTGTACGTAGGTGGAAGGGTGCTCGAGGATCGACGCATGCTCCGTCCCTCTTCATATCCCCGTCTCTGTCCTGCTGCGATCGTGTGTACATCGCATGTACACACGTTTTCAGCGTCAGCGCGAGAAAGAGGGCGCACACAGTGAAGGACGGAGAGTGATATGGAATTAGAACAAGAGGGAAGGATGGAGGAGGATGGAGAGTGATATCGATGTGGAGGAGGAGAGACGCGTTGAATGAGATGGAGAGCGATGTCAATGTGGAGGAAGAGAGATGGTTGAGCAGAGAGACGGAGGAAAGAAGGATAGAGAGAGGTATCGGTGTGGTGGAAGAGAGATGGACGTGGAGAGAGGGAGAGAGAGCCAGACGAAGAAGGACGGAGGGGGATGTCGATGCAGAGGAAGAGAGACGGGTTGAAAGAGGCGAGCGAGGGAGAGAGGAGAGTGGATCGCTGACTTCGGGGGACGATCCAGACCCCCGTGCTTTCCTTCTGCCGCTCTCAGTTTCAATCGCGCGCTCAGAGCTTGCCACGAGCTTGCTCCGCTGCCGGCACGATCGGCCGCGATCTATGATCGTCGATCGTTTGGGTGCAGACAGTGAACTTTGTAAAGTACGTACGTACGACATTCTCGCGCCGACAGCGATCGCGGGACAATTTTCTTCCTCAATTCAGTCGATTTCGATTGTGCACGTGTGCACAGAATATCACACGTGGGGTTCATGAATGAGAAAGAGAGAGGAAGAAAAAGAGAGCGAAGATCGAAGAAGACATCGGGAGCAGTGCTACATATGACGCATAAATAATCGAACGGAAGAGCGTTGGACGGAAAATGAAAGCGTACTTCTTTCTCATCCTCCCGCGTCCGACGTTGATAGAGTAACTTTTATTCCCTCCCGCGGAATCGACAAGCATCGCTCGCTTCCGTTCAGTTTATTTGACCGAGGACGCGATAGATGATCGATATCGAGGGTGTTATCGGCGCCAGACGAACGGGAAAGAAGTTCTCGCCGACGGAGGTTGAAAATTAGCGTCGGAACGACGGTGAACTTCCGTCGAGAATTCCACTTGGCGCGGAAACGATGCGCTATCTCGCGACCTGGCGACCGTTCGAGCGCGCAGCATCGTCGACATCGACACTCGACGCGGCCCGGAAAACGTGCGACGCGTTTTCGCGCGCCTCAACCGCCCGCATCTCCTAAACTCCGACAAGACGTGTCGCACGTTGAAGAATGTCGCCGCGGTGTACATAAGAGAGCGTAAGTTGCGGCGATGGGACGTGTGGCATAGAACAGACAATAGACGAACGCATTGATCCGTAAGCTGTAAGTACTCACGAGCGCGTGTGAAATGTTTCGGCACGGTTGCATCGTGATGGGATTGAATTTATGCGCCGCGTCGCACGTAGATGCCTCGATTATCACGGTCTCGGTGCTACGTTTCCGAATCCGCGAGATTCGTTGTTCTTCGTTGTCAGTCTAATTCTCTAATTGCATCGCTCCCATTGCCGCCGGTGTAAGTTGTCGATCGCTCGAGCTTCCCGTCGCGGCCGAGCGAACGCGTTAATTTCGCACACAACCATGCTCCACCCTTTCAAAGCCCGCGGATTCGATTCGAAGCCGGCGAGGGGCGATCCGTCCTATTTTTCGCTCTCATTTCATTGTCCACGCTCGTCCGCTTCCCCGAGTGCGGAATATCGCTCGGGCCGCAGCAGCATTCGAGACCGACGAATGGGAGGTTCTAATCGACCGATGCGGTTTTCCATTATTCATGCCGATCGGCGGAAACTGTCGATTTCGCGAGAAACCATTCCACCGCCCCCCATCCTCCTCGTTCCCGTCGAAGAACAACATGAGCTCGCACATCGCGCAATTCGATATCTCCGCACGACTTCTCGCTACGTCTCGCTGGCGAATATGAAAACTGCGAGCGGAAATTGATAGATTTCCAATCTGGGGGTGGGACGAATTGGGAGCGCGGGGCTCGAGGAAGTTATTGAGATGTCATTTAAATGTCGAGGCTTACGGTCGAACGGCGGTAGCGTGTGTTCGCCGAGTTCGCGACGATCGGAGAGTTCGGTAATGATGTCGCGATCTGCGTTTGCGATTTGTCGCCCACTCGGAGGCAGCTGTCGCCGTCGTAAATTCGCGATTATCCGCCGCCCGTCGCTCGGCATCCGCCGTCTCTTTTAGCGCGAGGCTAAAAAGCGTAAATAACTCTTTCCTCCCGTCCACCGAATCCTGATATACGAACGGCCGTCTGCGCGGACCGCCGCAAAATCGAAGAAAATCGCTCGGAGCGCGTTAGACTCCGATTCGATCCTTTGAAAGATCGATTCCTTGTGTGTCAAACGATTGATTCTTGCTGGACAGATTTTCTTATTTCGTCTTCCAAAGAGAATCTGCAGCGTTTATTATTTTTGAACTTTAACTCGATTCGCATGATTCGATTCCGGATCGATTCAAAAATCGAGTCTTTTGCGAGAATCGAACGTGCCTAGTGCGAGAGAGAGAGAGAGAGAGAGAGAGAGTGCGTCGATTTATTAGTAGTTTCGCGCTGGGGGTCGGTAACCAGCTGACAAGCAATCAAATTTCGACTGACGATCGTTAATCCTTCGCGGTCCCACGTCGAGCATGACACGGTATATAAAGTTCCAATTAATTGGAGACACTATTTCTGGGCAACTTGTTTGGTTGGTACGTTATAATTTGTATACATCGATAATTTGATCAGCTCGAACACAGTAATGTAAGTGCACTAGTTCGTGCAAATTCGTCGGTGTGGCGAATTCAAGCAGATGCATACTATGAGTAAACCACGCTTGAGTCTGTAGCCGACTTCAGTCGGACAGGAAGCGGTTTCGAGGATCCATACACTATCGCAAATACACGAACACGGCGAGTAGAATTGAGATCGCAAAGGGTTAACTGGTTGCAGCTTCGGGTTTTTCTCGTTAGCGTCGCGTACTTTATTACGAGCGGGCAAAAATGAACGCTCTTCCGTCTGAGGTACAAGCGAAGCGTTAATTTTAAATTGCCGCCGCGCACCGATCGTGCCGACTGAACTTACAGCTGAAACGAGCGTCGCGACGCCGCGCACACGATCGCGTGCGAGTATCGCGTAGCCCAATTCTGTCGCGTACGCGCGTTCTAAGTCGTTAAAGAGCATATTTTACGACGACGTGCCCGTCGCTCGGACTTTTACGAGGATGCGAGACACGCGCGAATGTTCGCCCTTGGGAAGACGTCTAAGACTGCTTTAATAGATCATAATCACCCTTTGCGCATTTGGGGCACTTAGTGCTTGTATAGGATTTTCTCCCAGAAAAAGGAACACATGATAGTACCTTCTACTCATGACTCGAGGTTCACGCGGTCGTCATATATGTACGCATCGATTGTTTTGAGTTTTCGTTATGTCACTGATTTGAACTTAGCGACGTCAGCGAAACGTCAGCAAAATTATACCTCTCGATGTAGTCTCCCCCGGAATGCTCGAAATCATCGTTGGAGTACCTATTTAGGAGCAATTACAGGCCCCAATTACATATCAACCTTCCAATTTCGCCATGTTAAACATACACTACATTATTTACATTTGCGAATTTCTATGCATTTTCTCTGTCCGTCCGATTCTTTCTTAAGCTTCTTTCGTAAGTTCGTAAAATGGCGCAGTTTCCAGTGGGATTTGAGAATCGAGGGCGCCGGGGCGTGAGAGCGTATGACTTTCCTGAAATTGGCTGCGTTTGACGGATTGGGGTGAGAAAGCGCGGGAACGACGCGCTTTCGGCGCCCTGACACGTGCACTTGGCTTGAGCTCGTTCCCGGCACACGTAGCGCACGCGCCAATGAAGGTAAACGTAGGCGGCTTTCTCGTTTCGCCGAAACGTGTTCCGAATGCAGACTTTTGCTTAAGCGCGGCTTGACGCGGCTTCGATAAGAAAACTGCGAAATCGGTGGGAAACTATGATAGGGGTATCGCGAAGAATTTTGGGTAAACGAACAATGTAGGGACCGACTTTCTTAGCGTGTAAAATCCTGATTCAGATAGGCATACGGATAATGAAGAGTTTTGGTTAAATGAAGATGTTAGGAAATGACGTTCTTAGCGCACTGAATTCTAATTTACGTCGGTGTGCGTATGTTGAAGAAGTTTGTTGACTAAATTATTATTATTACTGTTTTATTATGCGGAGAACATAAATGTACAAATATAAAATATACATATATAAAAACAGAGAAACAATGAAACACGGTTTGAGCATTTTCAATTCTGAGTTAGATTAATGTAGTAGAGAACATTTAGAGAACCCGAAGTTTTTAGACAAGATAAAATTGGTCGACCATTGTGCCAGTACTGTCCTTCCCAGTTATAGCTTTTTAAAATGTCGTGTTCGCATATCATTGAGACGTACAGCAAAGAGTAAGACGTATTCGACGTTCATTATAATTGCGTCGAGTTAATAGTCTTTTTGATAGACAGATAGACGGATGCCTTTGGCCCCATCCTGTCGCAGTAGAATAATAATTACGACGATCCCGGTTTCATGCGTCATCGTTGCTTCATCGCACGCCTTCCGAATTGTTCAACAATCCATGATTTCATCCATCATGGATATGGACAGCTCGTGAATATATATATTCTCCCTGACAGTCGTCTCGTGTACTCGTACCTGTAATATTGACAATGTTGAAACTGTGCTCACTGACCCGTCGCACGTATTTCTCAGCAGATTAAAAAAAACACACGCAGACAACACTTCACATTCATTTCGACGTCGTACGAAGATTTAATAAGCCCACGAAACGTATTACACCGCGGTGCGAACATTTCTGAATTTCAGAACAGGTGCCCTCCCGTCGTCGTCCACTTTTGTTTCATTGTCATGCAAAGATGCGGATACGCGGGCAGGTACTTAGTGCCCGTTTTTCAATTGTTAGATGTACACGTATATGCGCAGGCATCTTTAGTCTACTAAACCTTTGCGCGCGACGGTAGTTTATCATAAAGGGCGTATGGTAATTGCTCACAGCTATATTCCGCCTTCCATTTGCATACTTCACCGTTACTCTCTAATGTTGACTGTACTTCTCATGCGTTTCATAGAGCGTGAGTCGCTTTCATAATTCTCTTCCGGGCCATGCCTCGTCAGTGAGTTCGGCGATCGTTCGATTCTTCGATCAATTCGAAACGGATGCCGCTCAAGAAAGAACGTTTCTATTTTTTAAACACGCACGACGTGTGATTCTTCCCATGTTCCGAGAAATCTGATAAGTCAAAGACGACGACGACTGAGCGGATATGCGTCTGTGCAGGTATCGTCGAAGGTAAAAGGTTCCCATTTAGAACTTTCCACTTTTTCCAGGACTTCGAAGGATTTCCATTAAGGCCGTTCTCGGGAAAGCTGTAATTTTCTCGCTCGATGTTCGTTTCTTGCCTCTTGCGATCCCTTACTCGACGCTGTTTGCTGGCTGCAGCGTACGTTCTTTGGTTTCTCCCGATTTTTATTCGAAGGCAAAAGCAAGGTATAAAATTTCACCGACAAGTGACCTGAATCTACTAACGACGAACCAATGAACGTCGATAATGTCCATTATCGTGATCCTTGTGGGTAATCATGGGAAACGAAAATCAGTATAAAAATGTTCTCGAGTGGGCAAGCACGAGTGCGCCCTTTGCTTAAGTTGAATGATTTACTTTTTTAACGCTGCCAGGTGCTGTAGTCCATTCAAAACGACTTCTTACTATAGAGTCGTAAGAAAATGTTTTATGCCATATCTGACCCTTGATCTATGACCCGTGTCACGTTGAAACGCGGCTTCATTTTTGTCCTACAAATACTATAGATGAGATGTCGAGCTTCTAGAAACAGCATTTTTCAACTTACGTATTGTACGATCAAAAGTTTTCCGTCGCACGTGCCATGCCGTTCGTCGAGGAAATACACAATTCTTATTTCGATTAATGCACGACCGGAATGAGCACTTCAAAGGCATAAAACTTGACGCGCACCCTTGCCTTTCGCCTCATTCAGGAAACTCGAACGACACCGGCACCCCTTAACACTTCATTTCCCTGCAGCGTGATTAATTTTCATTCTCCGCCGGGATCTTCCGATTCTCGATTAAAGCTGCACGCCATCCCGGCCAGACGCGATTTTCGAACTTCGCCGCACTTTTTCGTCCAGTCTCTTCTCAACGGAAGCCGAACTCTCCGCGGAATAGTTTATCGGCCCCTAAAGCTTTTTACATAACCGCTCCTTTTTTCGAAACTTCCCTCAAATTTCGGCCGAGACCGAAAACCTGGCTCGGTTAAAGTTAATTAGCCTAAATCCCGAGACTTAACAAGCGAGTGCATCTGACCTCGAGACCCCAGACTTCGCCGAGTACCTTCTCTGCTGAAATAGCGATTGATCAGGGTCTTGTGGAACTTTTTTCGGTCGCCGTAGCACGAAAATTTGATCGTCGGCTTTGTGCTGTTTAAGAAATTTGTTTCAATGAGCCATGAGCCCGGCACGTTGAAGTCAATTACGTAGGTGAAGCATTCAGGTGAGAAGTCACGTTCGTCCTGTTCGTCCGCTGTCTGCTCGGTGTAATAACATCTTTCTCACGCCCTTAATTCCGGTGCGTCCCATCTCCTCGTTTTTCTCCTTCACGGCGAAGTTTGAATGGGCGACGGGAGGCGCAGGCATGAGTGCGGGGGCGGAAAAATGAAAGAGGAAAGACGGGGAGAGGGGGGAGAGGAAGGCGAGAAAGGACGCTACCCTCATTACTCTCCAGTCGTCGCATTCGGCGGGAGGACGTTGCCAAAAATCTTGAATCCAGGATTTCCGCGCAGGACTGGCGAGCTGTCTCGTGATTAGGTTTGAGGCTAATTGTCAAATATTCACCGAAGTATTGGAATATTCGTGCAATATGCAATATGTTTAAATGGGCGTTGTCTTGTTAACAAGAAATAATAATAATATGCTTCGAATATTTTTGTTCACCGATCATTATTCTTAGAGTTCGAATATCTATAAATAGAATCGTAATTTTCGAAACTTTATAATTGATAATAAGATGTCATACCTGAGTAGATGACAAGCCCAAACTGATGGAAGCCCGCGTATTCGAGTAATTATATTCAGATAGCGGCAGTAAGATATTCGAAATTTATTCACGGTGTTCGCATATCACTACGATATTTGAATAGCAAATTATTCGCACACCGCACACTCCCGGCCCTTCTCGTGATCTCGAGAAAATTGAAGCGCAAAGAGGTCCTCATTAAGTGCTACAAAAAATACGATCTTCCGACCGTCGAGTAGCGTCATGTATTATATATCTCGTTATCGCGTCTCATCACAAATACGTGCGCACGGTGCGTCCGCAATACCGCGGAAATATTTTTAATATTTCAATTCGACCAGCACGAAATCTCGGTGAAAATTCGTTCTCTCGGCGAATATTAAACGCGAGACTTCCCGTTTGATTTCCCGTTGCGCAAGCAGCGGGATGCTTTATTCATATCTCCCCACGATTATCCTGACGGACATTGCACCTTGTTCCTTCGTCAGACATGCCCGTCTTTCTTCGCGTTTCCCAGCCCCTTCCTTCGACATGATTTATAGTGCCTCCCTGTTGCTCGTGAATTTCAGTTTGCTGTGGCTCGCGCGACCTGCGACTTTTTAGAGTAACTGCTTTCAGAGAACATAAAGTAGTTTTCTCTCTCTCTCTGCACGAACGTGCGTTACAAACTTCCTATTTTCTCTGTACGTCTCCTTTACCTCGTTGCGGCTGTCGTGTTTTTCTTTTTGCTTCGACGGAGACGAGAAACTCATGGGACGTGTGACGGGTGGAAGTTGTTCAGGGCAGTTTTGACAGTGCGCAATGTTTGCGTTTTAAGCGAGACGTCGAGTGTAACGATAGTAGGAAAAGTGGTATGAGCGTGAGACAAGTAAGGCATGTGATATGAGCGAATTTTGGACAGGTCGCCTTGTCGAAAAATAAACGTATATGTGCCGATGATTGTCAACTCGGACAATGTGCAAAATCTAAAATAATTCCATGTTTCATTCATTCCGCGTTGCATCGACTTACATTATACTTACGCGTATGTAGATGTAAACGAAAAATGATTCAAGTTCCACGGCCCCGTCTATGACGTACACTCCATGACAAATGGATGTTTTTCTAACGTTCCTTGATCCACACTCTGAAGTACGATGCAAGTCGAGTGTAAAAACGCTGGAAAACATTCTATCCCCTGGCACGAAGTCAAGTACATACGCACCTTCCCCCCGCCTCACTTATCATTCTGAAAAACGAGCGGACAAACGCATTTGTTACAGGCACTCGTTGCGTCGTCCGCACTCGGGAAGTTTTTACGCGCCGACGATTTGCAGCGCATTATCGCCCAGACTCTTATTTCAGCCGAGACCCACCGTTCCACCTTTCTCCCGCGCGAGAAGAATGAGGCCGTTCGCGTCGTTCGCTCATCCGCCCTGCAAATACAACGTAAACACACATCGATTTCGTATCAGCCCGGCCGCAGTTACCCACGCGAAGAAATGATAAACCATTGAAGCGTACACATCATATTCTCGCGCAAGAGAACAGGAACCGTCGCAAAGATATGTGGCGACACACTTGAACCGCAAAACGTTCTCTGCGAATCCTTCAGCGATCGCCTCGCAAGCTTCCTCCCGAGGCATGGAACTCGAGACATCAACGGCACGCAGAATCATCCTCCCTCGTCGCCTGCTCATTCTCAGACCGCAAGGACTCGCGCTGCCGGAAAGTGGCGGGACAAGGATCGGTTGAGAATGGCGCGTAGAAAAAAATAGGATCAAGAGCGGCGTGTGGAAGGGATAACGTTGGCCGACGAGATCGTCCTCGCCATGAACGAGTGGCGCACGGGCGAGAGGATGCGGACCGTGGTCCTGCTCTCCATAACGTTGTTCGCGAGTGCGGAGTGTGCGGTTTCGGTGCACAGTTCGAAGGAGTGCATGGGCGCGAGGACGCAATCTTCCGGGGAAGTGAAGCTCGCGGTTATCGCGCCCGGGGATCCTCACCACGAGCAAAGTTTGCCGAGGGTCCTGCCAGCGGTCCTCTTGGCGGTCAGGGCGGTCAGCTCGCCGAAGGGACCCCTGCCGGGATGGAACATAAAGGTCGACCATCGGGACTCCCGTTGCTCGAGCACTTACGGGCCCCTGGCGGCGTTCGACTTCTACATCAACCAGACGGCAGGTCACACGATCTTGGAATTATGCACGCCATTTTTCATCCCTCGCTTCCGTCGAACCCTTCCGTCCTTCGGCGATAGCGCATTACTTTGGTGATTTAGGGAGACGAAAGTCGGGAAATGTATTTTTTTTTTAATTGCGGGTCCTTTTTTGAAAGCATGTCGGGACATGATTTACCTAGTTTTTGTTCTGCTAAATTGCTAAAGTAACACACTACGTATTCTGATAAATATATTTCTCTTATAAATAATTGCGAGTATTCAGCGAGCCTGCCAGACGACGAACTCAGCAACCGTTTGAAACGGGAAATCGAAATCAATTTTGCGAAATGTCTTGGTAGTAGTTGCAAAGATTGGGTGCATGCGTCAAGCGCCTAACTACGCTCAGTGCTTTTACGGGATCACGAGTGCGCGATAAGTTTCATCTTACTTTCCGGGTGAAGCTCTTTCGGGCGCTTGTTTCTGTCCTATCGCTTTCCCCTTTTTCATCCCTCTCCCGTGCTTCCCACAATACTCGTATCAACTAAGAAAACACCTACGGTTGCCCTTTACCATCGCCGTCCACGTAATGCCGCTGGTATCGTAGATCGTTAACATCGAGAGGCCCACCCGACACACGACTCCGTTAAGAAATTCGACGTCCGCAAAGTGGCGTACAAGCATGCGGGACAAATTGACCCCAGGGGCGCATTCAATTTAACTCACAGCGATGCGCGGCCCGCCGTGTGTTGAAACACGCAATTCCACTGTTTGATTCCAGCCACTAGCGGTAACTTATTTATTCAGGACCGGCCGAGGAAACGGTACACGGAAACAATTTGACAAAGCCGATCCGCGCAAAAAGTCGATCGGTGCGTCAAATTCGTAGTCGAGACGCGTCTTTTTTCAAACCGAATTCCAAGTCGGTCGAGCAATATTTCGCGAAATCAATTTGGTGATTAGTCGATCGAGGACAGACGTAAAATAGCAGGCGGGTAATGGACGCTTCGAAGGTAGGCAATATCGTCGGTGTCGGTGTCAATGGAATTTCCTCGCGATCGATATCCATGGCGTCTGTTACGTTACACAAAGCTGGCCGGCAAGCGGCGTGTAAAGGTCAATTTTCGGTATCGCTCGCCTGACCAACGACTCGAGTGGAACTGCTTTTTGGCAACGATTATGGAGCCGCCGTATGAGCACACAGTGCGTACCGTCGACGCTGTCGTTACGGTCCGCTGAAACTTCGGCGAAACTTGCCGTTCAATGAATTAATCGCGGCTTGCTAAACGTTCTTCAGTACTCGCCTCCGAGGCACTTCGTTCCTTAATGCCGTTAAGATTAGTCTCGCAGGGGTTGCGAGCCTGGAATTGAAAAAGCGCCATTTCGCGAGCGTTTTCCCGCTCGAGAAAAGTGAACCGACATGAATGATGATCGTCTGCAGTTGCACCGGCTCGTTAGACGGAACGGTACTCGTTAGCGAAACATGTTTTTTTCCCCCTCACCGCGTTCCGTGCCACGAAATAATTTTCGACAGTCGCAATCAGCACCGTTTCCAATCGCAATACGGCGGATGGTCTTGCAATTAAAGGACGCCAGTCCGTCGCTGAACAGAGTTCGCGTTAAGAGCGTGTGCAGTCGGTGAGCGACAGTGGAAAGTAAGGCATCTGAACAATGCAATTTTTTCGTAAACGCCGTCGTCTTCATTACTTTCTGATGCTGGCGACGTTCTCCGTTCATTCGATTCGGTACAATTTGCGAAAGACCACGGAACCTTTCCCTGGAATATAAAGGACGAAGTAAGCAACGAGGATTCAGTATACAATCCTGGATAACGTAATAAGCACGAAGTAAGGCAGTACGGTCGACCCTCTTATACACCCCCACATAACGAAACATCCTGCGTCTTCGTTAAGCTCCTACCAAAGGCACACTTTTTACGCCAGATTCGCAGCATAAATTAGGATCGACAAACAAGTAGAACAAACAAGGACCGAGCGACAGGAGCCGAACAAACACGCTTTAGCACCGTAACACCTCGGGAACCAAAACATACCACACTCACCATAAACAGTCGACGCACGCGTTCTCACCGTTCTTCCCACAAAATTCTCGAATGGATAGTCCGAGAACAAAGCTGGTGCATTTTCCAGAATGCGCTCGCCAACCGTTTTTCCCTTTCATCCCTCTCTCTCTCTCATTCGCTTCGTCAAGATCACGCATTCCGTGGATCCTTTTATCTCCCTCCTTATTAATTCGCAGTCTTCGAGGGGTCCATTGGACTCCGTCGTCCGATTAATTCGCGGCGAAGGGCCGACGAGGAGAAACGTTACGTTTTAATTGGGCCTCATTTCGTCGTTAAAGCCGTGCTCGGTCGGCGAGACTATTTTTATGGAGAGCTGACGTCAGCCCAATGTCCCCGTCAATTTGCAGCTGCGAGCCGTTCGTCGCGCGCCGTCCGCGCAAGACGATCGGCCGGAGGCAGACAAGGATAGTCCCTGAGCAGTATCGCGATCTCTCGCGACACGAGACGAATTGCCGGTCAGTCAACCAAAGCCGAGCGAGCAGAGGAGCTCCATTGCTCCCGCGGCGCACGACTTTTCTCTCCTCGTCGGGCCATCTTAAATACCGCCTTAATTCCGTTTAATTACCTCCGTCGTGGCGGTCGCTCGCTCTTCTCCACGGATTAATTGAACTATCGCCCTTTCCCTCCGCCCCTCTCCCCTCGCGCGCTTTCTCAGACTCCCGATCCGTCGCGATAAGCCGGCTGACTCCCTTCGTATACTTTCCGTTTCGAAGTCAAGGCGATTGTAGGGGTCCTTCGAGCCCTGGCGCTCGCTCGAAATCGGCGGCGTCGTGCTTCGTTTACGTAGAAAATACGTGCGAGTGAGTTCAGGCTTGCCGTATAAGTGTTTTAAGTACGTATTATCGTGGTCTGAGGAAAAGAGAGTACGGGAAATTTTACTTAAAACGTAACGTTAATTATAAACTCAGGAAACCGATTGAGTTTCGAAGCATGTAGAGCGAAGGGAGAAATAATGAATTTCGATCAAGAAGAAGGCGTACTTAATTAAAACACTTTTGTTACGTATTACGCTTTTTACGTGTGCGCTTCTGTTTTTGCGGAGAGAGAGAGTGCTCGTTACGAAGCTCGAAAGCTCCGATACTGACGATTCGAGTTCGGGGCCGCGGTGATGCGATTGGCATTATCGAATTTTGCGCGCGGGGAGCACTGCTTTGATACAATGCGACGGCGGGGTGTATCGATTGCAGAATCTGCGTCTTCTCTTCGAGCACTCAATTAGCCGGGAGTTCACACTGACGTTAAACCCTGTCTAAGTCCACTGCCGTCTCGAAATACTCGATATCGGATTCGGGATGGTTGTGGCGCGTCGAGCGGAAATGTTCGCGTCAGTGCTGATACGAGTGTACCTTGACGATCCACGCGATTTTCACTCACACGTACACACACCGCGCGCGCGCGCGCGTCTGCTTCTACAGGACGTCGTCGATTTCAATCAGAAAGCTTTACTTTGCCTTCGCCGAAGCTCTGGCTTTCGCGAACGGTCGCCTTAATCCACGGCCAGGATTGTCGTTGAGTCAACGATCGCCGCACAATCCTTCCCCTTTCGGATCGAACTTCAGTACGTAATCCAGATCAAATCGGTCCATTCGCGGCGGCCCGGCCGTGCACGCATTCGTACGTACGAGACTCGACGATTCAGGAGCGTCTGAAAGCCGAGTCCTATTCCTATTGTCGTGTGTTCGAATATCGCGGATTCGAGTGTTCGAGGGATCGAATGGGCACGTTCATTGTCGGCTCGTATACTCAATATTTGGCAATTAAAAACGTCCAATTCCCGGTGTCAGCGCGCACCGTCCGGTATTCGACGGTTCGCAAAAGCCGGTAAGCCGATCGTCGGGATAATATTGAGCCTGGCGACCCTACGCTTTCCTCGTTACGATCAACTTCGGATAACGCGCCATTTTAGCGAATATTTCACGAGCCGCCACGCCTTGCATCTCTCCGATTATTTTCCCGGCGCGACGCAGTATCCTGTCGGCCGCGGAATTCAATTCTCGTGTACATCGTTAACCGGGAGAATAGGCTTTGCATAAAATATGCCCGGTAAAAGGACACTGCGCGGCGAGCGTATCTTTTTCCCGGGTCGCATCCGGCCTGACTTTTTTTCGAGGCGCAATGTCAGTGGATGGTACGAGAAACATAAAGAGAGAGAAAGAGAGACAGAGAAGGGAGGAAGGGGGGTTGAGAGAAAAATTGGAGGGAAAGAGTGATGTTGAGATAGAAAATCAGAGAGAACGCTTATGTGTGTGTGGCTGTGTGAGACAGAAAGAGAGAGAGAGAGAGAGAGAGAGAGAGAGAGAGAGAGAGAGAGAGAGAGAGAGAGAGAGAGAGAGAGAGAGAGAGAGAGAGAGAGAGAGAGAGAATGCGCCGTGGAAAATAGCTCCACGCCTTTCTGCTTGTTTTTGTCTCTCTCTCTCTCTCTCTCTTTCTCTCTCTCTGTCTCTCTCCCTGCAGAGCCGTAATAAACTCTGTCTCGCCCCTTCAACATCGACGCGATGTTTTAAGGCCCCCTTTCAGGCAGGTCGGCGAGTACGGCCAAGAGTTTTCCCTCTTTGTGCATCCTTATGGGACCTGCAAGTGCGTCTGGTCCCACATCTCGTCAAGTGTAAAGCTAGTTTTATTCGTTGCGTTTCTCGGAAAGTCCGGAGACCGGTCTTATCTTGTTATTTTTACTCCTACGGAACCTTGGGCGAATGCCGATGCTTATCCCTGTTTACGATTTATTATAAGGCAGCCGCTTCGCAGGCTAGGCAGATGCATATTTTATTTTTATCGTGCCACCGCGGGAAGAGCGGTGCAGCTTTCCTCCTTTCATACACAGACTTTCACGGCACTTTTGATGCCGGCTTTTACGTCGGAACGTTTTTTTCACCGCGCTTTTCGAAATTATTTCGCATGTGGCCCGCGCCGACCGTGGAACGACATTTCACGCTGGGCGCACACTATTATGGCATCAATTAATGCCGGTGGAAACTCGCTTATTGTGAACGATCCTACAACAACGTGCCATTCCGTTTGGAGGTAGAACTCTGTGGCTGCTGTGCGAGCGAAAAGTATTTTCCGTTTCAGGGGGGCAGTGCGCAGAGTGCAGTGCGTCGTTTCGCGGTCCCAGTTTTCTGCATACACTCATATATGTAAATGCACATTCATACATATATATGTACACAAATGTACCCGCGCGATCGTAATTTTGCTGAATACATTCATACTATACGTGCATATTCATACATTCATCGATCCGTATACGTATGTCATAAGTGAAACGGTCCG
This sequence comes from Priocnemis perturbator, assembly GCA_963942575.1. Lineage (NCBI taxonomy): Eukaryota > Metazoa > Arthropoda > Insecta > Hymenoptera > Pompilidae > Priocnemis > Priocnemis perturbator. The sequence goes on along the minus strand of OZ012643.1, from coordinate 13,911,607 downwards.
CCGCAAGCATTCTTTTCACCCCCGGCTTCCCGTAATCGACGACGAGTGTTTAGGGTATGCGGGAGTAAAAAGCAACCCTATGTTAGTATATGAATATTTGTAGTGATGAGGCGGGTGCATAAGTAGAATTTCGGCCGTCCTTGTCTTCGAAACTGTGCTCGCGTTAATATAAAACTGTCAATCCCTGTTTTTTAAATCCCAATCAGTGAGGGCTTGCTTATGTACGAGTATATCCGATAAACGAAGAGACTATTTTGACACAGTCGAAGCGACCCGGAGAAGAGGGGAGAGGAGATAAAATATATCCAACAGATTTGTGATCCTAGAAATTAATATAAGTCCTGTACCTAATCCATACCTAGACGGGACATAATCCAAACCGCGTCTAAACAATACTTCCCACAGTACGACTGAGGTTCACTTTATTACACATACGAATGACGTGTTTCGAACTGATTTCAACCAGCCGCTAGCGAAAGTGGGTCGAGAGAAAAAGTTGGAAAAAAAAGACAAATATCCGGCACCGGCATTACGGCCAACGAATTGACCGCAACGTGTCCGGTACATACATTCAGAGCGCGGGCGCGGTGCGATATTTTCGTACACGTATCGTCGTCGAAAAATCACTCTGTCCCATTTCCCGAAACCTCCCGTAATCTTCCCCCATGAAAATCCGCAGAGTCAGTCAAATTTCACAGTGCGACGTCTTCTGTTGCAAACAAAGGCCAGGGCGCGCGGCGAAAAATTGATCCGGCCGTGTACAAGCTTTTCCATTAAACTTACCCCAACGGCACTTTCATTCTGTCCGCGTGGTCGCCCCCGTTCCAATACCCACCCCGTGTCATTGTCCGTCCCGTCGTCGCGTAGTATAGATTAATCTCTCGACATTATCTTTAAACTGTCAATCGTTTCGCGTCGACGTCGCCCACGGTTTCCCTGAAAAGAAACGTACGGCTTCAACCCTTCGTACACCAAGGCGGAGTCTTTTTTGACCCACTGCACCGTTTTGAGTGCGATACACACACTTGACGCAGCACGATTCCTACACGAGAGTCCTTCGAAAGTGATAACGCACACAGTAATGCTACTGACAGTTACTAAGAAAAAACGACAAAAACCGTAACATCTACCAAGTGCACAGTAAACCAGACTACAAGAATACGTATGTCATAACGCTCTGAGTCTCTGAACCGTCGGTATGGATCTGCAAAAGATCCTTGGTGCTCGCGTGCCGTACTACGAGAGTTATAACGAGAGCTCGCCCGCTGAAAAACGACTCTGATCGCCTTTGACTCCGCTCGTCCTATCCCGCGAAGCCTCGCGCAACAATTTACCACGGCACTGCTCAAAGCAGCACCACCCACGCCCACGTCCGCGACGCGCGATCATATTGTTTGACGAAGGAACTCCCTCGGGTCGAATGATCCACGACGATGTCGAAGACAGTTTGCCGACTCTTGCTGCAAAATACACGCTGTCTCGGCGACAGCGGGGGTCAGGGAAGGACGAGACGGCACTCCAATTTCCGTCGTCCAGCACCGTCTCGATTAATCGCGCGCAGCAATCGTTCGCAAGTCGTGACGTGAGAATAATAAAAAGAGACCCGTCGACGTGATGCGACTTTACGTTGGACGGCGATTCGTCGGCGTTTCGGGACGAGAATCTTTTGCCTTGTACCTCGTATGGCGACATTCTGCGTAACAGGCACCGAGAACGAGCGTGCTCGCGCTGCCTGTGTAGACCCGGCGATATATCGCTCGAATAAAGTTTTACGCCTACGCGATATTCTTTACCGACGTCAATTTGATGCGCCGACAATTTTCGTAGAGATTGAAGTGGCATCGATGAATGTATTGTACGGTGTACGTGTGTTAACGGTCGTAATTGATCGGGTATTAGGGTTTCGTGGATTTTCGTCGAATTGACGGAGTACGTTAGGGTTGCTATGAAAAATTGAATTTACGTAACTGTGTTTAACGGCTGTCTCAGTGAATAGTAATTAAAGTGGATGCAATTAATTCCTCAGTGTTAGACACGACTGTGTGTTGTCGGTTAGACGATTCCACTCGGGTTCTAGGAAAAGGCTAAAAATTAATATTCCAACACAAGAAGTTAGAGTATAAGATGCAATTATCGCGTTTCGTCCCAGATCCACTCAGCCGGATTCATCAGTAGGGCTTACTGTATATACTATTACTGTATGTCTCGATTTAATGAATGTGTTTCGCAGGGTATATCTATGTTCTTTGCTTTTCTTGAACTCTTAAATTGTTAGAGTAATTACGGGCAGTACTCGGTAATGTCATTGTGAGTAAATTTAAAATGAACTGTCAGTAAAGTTTTGCATAACAATAAACTGTCTGAAGCCAAAATTTCTCCGGATCTACATACCCTGCGGCGGTTGTCAAAAACATTTCCCCGCGCAATCAATCCTTAAACAAAATTTCCGACCAATACCTGAACTACGATACCATTCATAAATAACTCGAAAGTAAAGAACAAATACACAGCGCAGCACTTTAATTAAATTTCAATATAAACCCTCTCATCAATTCGGCGTAAATCCCGAGAATGCCATCCTTTCAAGAATTATTGCGAGCAGCGACGAGCGTTGTTTAAAATAGACATGGCGTTGCGACTAAACTATTGCAGAAAATCTCACAGTAGTCCACGGTATCCGAAGTACGCTGACAAGAAATAACGACTGTTTACGCGTTGGGCGAACGCTAAATCTGCGTCGGCCGAAACACGCGGTAATGATTAGCGCGTTCTCGCTCTCTTATCCAGCGATCTACCAACATTCGCCGATAGACAGGACTCGTCAACGCGCACCAAATCCTTTAAATTCCCCACGGGACGTCCTGTACGCGCACGCCGGAAACCCGTTCCCTTGATAAGAGTTTGCGAAATAGACGCGAGCGAGGCAGTGTTTAGAATCCGTTTTTCAGGTCCGACGCTCCGGCCGCTCGTCGAATTTGTCCGCATCGAATCATCTGCGGCGGAATGTTCGTTTTGCAGCTCCGCGAGCCGAGGAAGCGGAAGCGGAAATACTTAACGGCGGCAATCGTGTAAAAGCTCGCGGAGGCGGGGGTGGAAAATAAATTAGCCGTGGCTGCGAATTACTGTCCGATATCCAATCGTATTCCCGTCCGCGAGCAGTCCGCGGGTCGTCTGCTGCTGGACGGCGTCGGTTGAAATGGGGCTGGCTTGAAATATGAAGCGGATGGTTGCTCGGGCTTGAAAGCCATTTCGTTTGCTCCTTACTGACAATGAGAGCCGGAACGGGACGTGTTCGGTGTCGTTATTCCGCGGACAGCTAGAAATAAAGCGTCGCGACACACGCGTCGCGTTCGGCATTCGATACTCGGGAGATTTGTTGCAAGAGAAATTATGTCAGCAGTGAGTTGTAACGTCGGCGTAAGTATACATGTACCTTCGTCTGCTCGTCCGATTCGTTAAGAGCACTTTCGGCGTGATATCTGTAACGATTTGCAGGGCAAAGAGACACTCGTCGTGGAAATTTATATTTTCCAGACAAGAGCGCTCTTCGATGCTTGATTCATAAGGTATCTATTCTTACATTCATGCCGATCTATAAAAATAAACCGACGCCGGGCCGTGATAAATTCTCACGTTCCGGCATAAAAATTTCTGATTTATCGCCGATAACTTCATTTTTACATCCGCTGCGATCTATAAAGTACACAGGCGCTCGCCGTGAAAATTCATGTCTCGCGTATGTAAAAACTGCTTTCGCAAGGAGTCTTGATTTATCGGGACGTGCTTGTCTCTGACGGCCGTCGCGATTCGCGAAATAAAAAGCGATTCGTCGTGAAAATCGTCGTCCCCCGGCCTTTTTATTCGCGTCCTTCTCGTGTTCAACTCGTGTTTCGTGGCCAATAGAGACGTAATAAAGGGTAACAGGGGAAAGATGGCGAGGGGTAAAGACCCCTACGTGACTGAAGATTCTAACCGACTGACTCGATATAAAAACGTGAGAAACCTCCCGTTAAACCTTGCGCAGAAATACGAAGTCGAACTTATCGATACGTTTCCGAACAGCGTGAATGGTGTCTCTCGAGTCTCTCAATACGTCCGACGCTTGCATGTGCAAGCACACCCTGCAAATTTGCAGCAGAGAACAGCGTTCGCGAAATTGGTTACGATTCGTGTGGCAAATATTCGGAATTTCAAGAGTCGTCTCATAATACTTTCCGATCAGCTTTTCCTCGCTCTATGCATCTTAGCCTCACGTATGTGTGCGTCGCGAATGTCAATGCCGACGTCCGTCGTTTTACGGTCCTTTCATCTCGACGCACCCTATAACCCGAGCATATTCCGTCGATAAAAAGGGAAAGAAAAATAGCAAATCCTTCGGCGATCAATTCTTCGCGACGGAGAAAGAGGTTCGATTTTCAAGCAAGGGCTCGAACGTAGAATGGAAGCAGAAAACGATAAATAACGACGCCAATAACGCTTTGTCGCGCCTCCAATAACAAAGCACCGGCAAAATTTCCAGCTTCATCAGTTTACGACTGTAGGCCATCGAGTCGAGTGCCGATCGTATTACAGTCACGCTTCCGGCGCTTTAGATAGGATTCCAAAAATTTGTTCAACCTCCAGGAATTCTGACCTTTTTAATAGTCGCTCGTTAACGCCTGCTGCGGTAGCAAAGCGTTTCGGATATAAATTGGCGCGATATCGTCTTCTCTTCATCATTCTGTGTTTTAGATACATATTCACGCTTTCGAAAGTGATACTAGATTTAGTTTCAATTATCACGACCTATTGCCGCGTCGATGCATGATCATCTTGAGGTAACCGATTTGTTCACTCAAAATGACTTTATTACATTTACTACATTACACGTAAATGCATCCCGCGAAACACTATGAAGTTCGCTAACTACAGATGTAGGCACATTCATGAACGTACACATATACCACACATTTAGATAATCTCGAAACTAGGGCCCGTCTTTCGGGATAGGAGCGCATACGCTTCCTAGTAAATGTACGAAATACCTAAGTCCACGCTATCACTACATACAGTATACACCGTACGCGGAGAGATACTCCACCGCGCGGTTTAGATGTCACTGATATTTAAACGTGCGGGACTGAAAAGAAAGTAAGCTGAATACCGCGAGCGCTAGTGCAGGCTGCGATGATACGCTTGGTGGCATTCGACTTTCCGTTACTGAGATAGGCCGTTGCCGCGAGCAGTTGTTAAGTAAGTCGCGATAAAGGTACAGGTCCGCTCGTTTGCCTTCGTACATTCTACGTCGACCACGAAACGGTACACGCTGCGATGTCGCAATCACGACGGGAGGATCTGGAATCTGTCCGTAACAACGGTCTCTTCAACGATGACGCTTTCCATTTTTTATAATCTCGCGTCGCGGCACAAAGGGACGAGAACTTTTTCAGCGACGAAAACGTTCCGTTGCATTCGGAAAGCCGCGCGTTCCTCGACGCTGACTAAATAATCTGATAAAAGTTGATTAACGCACGAAGCGCTACTTACGTTTTTCAGAAAAAGTTGGGTCGTCAAATAATAGTCTAAAGGATTCTTGGCTAGGTGAGGCACGAAAGTAATTTAGATTGAATAAAAATGTAGAGATCCTGTATTCAGAGTCACGGAATAAATGTGTCGATTTTGATGGGCATTTTTGACCAAATGAAGTAATAAATATTGGAACTAAGTTCAAGTTCACCTTTTTGCACGTGACGTCGAGGGGTTTGTTTGAGGGTCGATTTAACGGAGATTGAAAGAGAGACATCGCTGCTCGAGCTTGGCCTCTCCGTTAAACGGCGAGCGTCTGGCGAATTTTCTCGCCGTTGCATCCACAATTGAATCGTCCAGCCCGCAATTCCTCGGGCATATCTCGCGCCTTATCTCGTCCGACATTTCCTCGTCTTCTCTGGCACGAGCGGTTTTCAACGACGCCTTCCAACGTTTTGCAATCAAATCAGCCTTGTTCCACCGCCCGCCGTCCTTATCACGCGATTGTATTTCTACACGGAGCCCGGGTGCCGTACGTTGCGAGAGATTGATTGAGAGACGTGTTCGCGGGCAGAATTCTCCAGCTAATCCCTTTGTGCGCGCACATTTGCGGTAGGAAATGAAAGGAAAGCGAGAAAAGCGGAGCCGGGTAGATCGTTAACGATGATATACTTTATTCCACGTGCATGTTATATGACCAATATGGACCTTCGTCGATAGACTTTGAATTCCCGTGCAAATATTAGCACCGATCGCGACATACAAGGCGGTCCACTGTGAACCGACTATAGGGCTAGAACTGTTCGTCGAAATATTCGGTAGTCGAATATTCGATCGGTTTACACAGTTGAATAGTCATTCAATATTTTTCCGAAGTATTCGAATATTGTTGAATACTCGATTACTGAAGTATTCGAATAGTATTCAGTCCCAACAATAAATCAGATCTCTCGCAGCCTGGCCAAGTTTTAACGGATGCATACCGGATATCCGTCCGCAGACTAGTTACATACGTCGCAAGGATCATCTGAAATGTGTCAAGCTCAAATAACTCGTTCTCGCCGCATCGCGACTTTGCGCCGACAGAAAATCACGTATACGGCGCTGAGCAAGTAATAATGAAATTGAGTTCTCGCGGTAAGCTAGACGAACGTGCCTCGAATATTTCGCGGTCCCTAAAGTCGGGCCTTGCTCAGGAACAAGATCCAGCCACGTTGAGCGAAGGGATGGTGCATAGTCCTGTGGGGGTGAGATCCTACGATAGCACTCTGAACGTAACCCTCGTATAATATAACACTTGTTGCTCGATACGCGCAGCGAACGCGGAAGGCCCTGCGGAACGAGCAGCTTCGGTCGAAGTGGGACAGAAATTTCTGCTGCAGTCGATTTGGCGCAGGAGCTGGTTGAAATACCAGGTGTCTTTGAGTTCTAGACGATGCTTTAGGATTTAGGAGTTCGGAAAACTGCTTGACGTCGTTTATGCAGGATTTTCGCGTACGTGTATTTTCGCGCGAAGAGAAGGAAGGCTAGGATTGTAAAGGGTTGTAACAAAAAAAAACACAAAGGTTTGTTAGATGCATGCGACGATGTATGGGGCTTCTTTTTTTTTTATGACTACTTTGTGTGCTTTGGTCGTAATATGAAAGGATATGAAATTACCCCATGCTGAGAGAGTGTATTTAATGAGATTTTCTGATTAAAGAGACGTTCTATGCGTAGGCTTTGTGATATGTAAGGGAAGCTTCCACTGCAATAACGTTTTCGTTCCTTCTGTGAGAAATGATCGTTCGTCATCGTTTCTTCATAGTTCCAACAGCTATGATCCTACATGCAAAAGGAGCAAAATCGACCGCCGCTTATAAACGACATAACAAAGGGTTAGTGGGGGACAGTTTGCTTTGAAGCACGTTATACCGAGAAACCATTAGCTCGCACTCATTCGCAAGAAAGCGGTCTGCACGGAGCGGAAGCTTTTAAGGACAATGCGAGACACCGCGCTAATGCTGTTAAAGAAGGAAACGCGACGCAAAGTTTCCACCGTAAATCTTTGCCGCCCGAGTCTTTTCGCGGCTGAATAGGAAGTCTTACTAGCTCGTCGCCAGTCGCGAGCTTAATTTCTCAGGACTCGAGGCGGGCGAGAGAGAGAGAGAGGGAGTAAGAGGCAACGACGGGGTCACATTATTCCATCACTAATCTTTGCGCCACCTGCCTCCGAGATCCCTCGTTCTTAGCGTCGGGCAAAACTCGAGACGTTTCTGACTGAGAGCGCCGATGTCGCGGTAGTAGTAGATGTGCTTCTTACCGAGAAGATTCATCGGTCGCGCGAAGCTCCTTCGAACATTTTCATTAAGCGTCTTAAGACTGCCAGAGGGTACATATTGTTCAACTGTCTGAATCTAGACTCTGGACTCGGCGAAGTTGCGTTGCAAATTATTCAACGATTCGCTTCAATTTCAACCGAGTAGAGAACACATCTTAATTCGAAAGTCTCAATATAGTTTCTCAACGTTGCTTTCATTCGATCGAGCTTCTTCGTCATAATATTCGTCATTTGTCCATTGCCGACAAACAAGAAAATTGGCAGGCAAAATGACGATATTCGGTATTAGGCTAGGTCGCCTTCGAATCGTCAGAGGATACATCTTATTTGTATTTCCAAATTGACATTCTTGGATCGCGCACAGAATCGTTTCGGAATGTTCAACGTTTGCCCCGATTTCGACGAACTTTCGCTTTGACAATCTTTTATATGCTTTAACGATCGTCTAGCAGTGGTCAATAAGAGGATATTGAGTTAGCAAGCTGTTCGATTCAGAGTCTGTCGAGGAGTCCGACAAGCCAACATGACTGTTAACTGGGAAGTTGTGGCAGTTTGGCTTTGTACTCAAAGCGGACTCACCCCCCGCGGCTTTCTTGCATCACGAAAATGCACACGCGCGTTAATCGAGCGTAACCACTTTATGCCGCAATCCGCAACCGTAATGACGCCGGAAGACGGGTTGAGCGGCAAACTTTGTGGCAGTTTCAGAGTGCTTGGCTGCTTGTTAATGCGTAAAGATCGACGTGTATAGATGCGGGAAATGCTGGTTCCCGTATACTGACACGCGTCCAAAATCATCCCTTCAATTACTCATGCCGCTTGCATCGTAAGATACACGGATTCGCAGCTGAAAGCGTCACTGAACATTTAATTGGATCTGTGACTGAAAGCATAGTTGAAGATTTAACTCCGAACTCGTTTCAAAGTGTAACTCAACACTTATTTGAAAATTGAACCGAAAACGTGAGGTAAGGTTGCTATGATTGCAGCACTTAATTGTGTTGCAGTGTTATTAATAAAATATTATTCGTAAACTAAAATCAATTGTCCCTTTTAAATATAGGTACTAGTAATTTTTTATTCATATTCCCAGTTGCCTTAATAATGTCGTCGTGAGCTAATGCGAATTCTTCGCTGATGACCGAAGTCGATGATCTTTAACGCGCGTCTGAATATGCAAAAGATGAGGACCCGTGGAGAGTTGAATTAAACAGGTCCCAAGAGATGCCTCCAGGATGCGTTGTCCGTATTTTTCCCCGGAATTATCTTCATACGACGAACGTCCGGATTTGCACTGTTCCCAGGGTTTCGCGAGAGAACTTTCAGCCATCCTTTCAATTCGTTGTCGGCTTACCGCGCAGAAATGAGAAACGATAAGCGGAAAAATCCTCACAGCGGATATACGAGTTTATTAATATACACAAAGCACCAGAATACACGAGCGCGTCGCGTCGTCGAATATTGTCCAAGCGACAGTAAACGTTAGCTACGAAATTGTGCCGCATAAGACTAAAATTCCCACTCAACCGAATCCGCGCATCTATCTCGTATTCACAACTTACCAGCTTACGCCTACGCACAGTGCACGTATTCGACTTATACACTTATAAAAATTGAATTTCAAGAGGACGCCCCGCGTCCCGCCGACCTCACACCCTTACTCCACTTCCCTCTTCGTACACTCTATCCCGTGACCCAGATGTCGGCTAACTTAGCCGGACATATGCTCGGAACTATCTCCGTCTTGGACATCTTCTCGCCGATGTATTCCTGCGGCTGGGACAAGATGAATAGACGCGCAAATCATTAATGCCGCACGTGGCCCAGGATGGCCAGATGAATTCGGGATACACCCAGGATGCGCAGTCTCTCGGGGATCCTAGGTATTTCGATAGGGAATGCGCATTGCGTTGTCGGGCGCAACACCGTAGTCGCACGCCGAGATTGCTTTGCTTCTCGTTCGACCAGCGATTCGAACTTCTTAACCCTTTCAGTCGGTCGCGGTTTGAGTCCCGTTCACGATCAGCTGAAAGGCAAGCTAAAAGCCTGTCAGCTTTTTCGGCCTCTCGCCGGATTCGGATGTACAGACAGATCGATATGCGTGAAACAAAGTGTCACTTGGGCCTCTCGATCTCCGACCAACAACCGTGCGAACCCATCCAATAATTCTTACCTTTGAAACATGACATAACAGACGCCTTTTTGGGCCCCGTCTGCGACTACGTAATCGCTCCTGTCGCAAGATATGCCGGCGTCTGGGGCATTCCCGTGTTAACGGCTGGTGCTCAAGCGGAAGCTTTTCGCCACAAGGGCGAGCACTATCCCACCTTAACCAGGATGATGGGATCCCATCGGCTGGTGGGCGAAGCGCTGAGACACATTCTCCGGCGATTCGGATGGAAAATCGCCGGCCTGCTGTTTCACAATCACGCGATGGCCAGCAGCCGTGGGAATTCTGAGTGCCATTTCACCCTCGGCGCGGTATTCACCGCCCTCAATCAGACGCCCGTACATCGCAGCTTCAACCAGGAGACGACCAGCAAGGAGGATTACAGGAACCTACTCTCGTTCGTGTCCAAGTCTGCCAGGAGTAAGTGTCCGCAGACGCTTTTTCGTTATTAGTGTTCTTCTTTTTTTTGGAAGAGTGTTTATTAAGAAGCCAGGCATGGTACGGTAAATAGCGTTATAATAAATGAAAAGGCGCGTGTAGCACAAATAAGGAAACCGGATGCAAAGAAACGAAGAGATAGGAGATATGAAAATTAAATGCGCTTATTTTGGGGAATTAAGAGTGTGGCCTACTTATTCGGCGTGTCGTACGCTTTGTCCAGAAAAGCTTTTTTTTCATTATGAAGTTGGTCATTCAGACGTTCTCTGATTCGTGCAATGATCGCCGAAAATTCAGTATCCAGAAACGAAACTGTACCGAGGAACATTGAAATTATCGGTAAAAATGACTCATCGACTGTATGTGTGCGTCCGGTTCGAGCAGAAGAATTGAAATAATAGCCGAGTAAAAATTTGTCGACGACTTGTGTCTCTAATGAGACAGTTCGTTCCGTGAACATCAATCCTATTTATATATGTGCCTGTACGGGTAAACTTGCATTATTGCCTGTCGCCTGACACACCCGAGTGGCTTCTTTAACGAAAATGAGAAATGTGATGTCATTCGTAAGGATACCCATTGGCAATGCGCTAGGGTGGATTCCTTTTGTCGGGGCTTGCTCCCTTAGATATCTTCGGAAACTCTTCTCGGGACAGTCGAAACTCGAAAGAATAGTTGAATGGGATTTACGTTAAAATAACCACGCAGACGCTTCCCTGCTCCTCGACTCTGCTTTGTCCTTGCGGCAAGACTCGAGGAACTCTTTAACCGTGACCCGACAATGGAAAACCGGAATCGGACAGAAGGGATTGAATACGTAGCGATCCACGCGACTAGCATATTTAGGAATTCGACACCGACGAGCGTGGTGTTCGTTCGAGCGCTTGATTACGCTGTCCAACAAATTTTCACTTTTTTTCAGCGTTTCAACTTCTGCCGTTCCTCTTCCTCACGTTTTCGAAAGAATGAATTTTGAAAAGAATTGTCTTACAGAGACAAAAAAGTCGCCTAACACAGTTTGAGACGCAAAATACGTGTTGGGCGGAGTTATCGGAAATTGTCACCGCCGAAATTTGCCTATTAAATTCCGACAATTTCGCGTCTTCTCGCGATTGGTCCACTTCGAAACGCTTTCGGACACATCGAATCGATCGACCTCGGCCAGGCGCGTTTGGGAAAGTTTGACTTCGGCAATTTCGGTCGGGCAATCGATTATTGGAGACCGTCGCCGCGCTCAGCAATGACTCCTCTCGATCCCGCGTGATTCGATCTGCTGATACGTGATCAGAGCCTATGCCTTGCCTCCGTCTGTGTCAACGGTCCGCTGCGACGGAGAGCCGTTTATCCGGCATTCGCTTGCTTTTCCCTCAGCCACGTCACGTTTGAGGCGCAAACTATGCTCCTCTGATTTCGGTCCGCTCTTCATTTCACGCCCGCTGAATAATTCAAGCTCGGCACCGGCAGTCGCGACGTTAAGCGCGTGTCGTTTGACTTCTTCCCATTCGCCCCGAGAGGAATCCGTGGATACGAGTTCGATCGGCGAGAAGTGCAATTTGTCGAATTTCGCCGGAAAGCCTACTTAGCCAACGTGACTAAGTAGTACAGCCGTATATATATTCCGGCGTACTGTCATTGGCCACCAGTCGAAATCTTTCAGGCAACGGAAAATATAATCGTACCAGTATCGTGACATATATTTGCAGTGTAATTCTAAAAATTCTTGTCAGTCCGATAGTCTAAGCCATTGCGATCGAACGTTTCAATCGCGAAAAAACGTATTTCGAGCGATAACGAATTTTTCGGCCTGGCAAATGTAGACAACGGCCGGGTGGCGGAAAGCGCTCGCGGACAAGAGAGGCGAAGAAAGCAGCGAACGGATTCGATCTATGTGGTAATGAGGCCCGTTCCCGGCGTTCCGCGTTACAGATTCTGTAACGTCGACATCTCCATTCGCCCCCGTTTTCGACGCTAGAAAGGGCCGGTTTGAAAAAGTGTCCACTTGGCGGGCTTAAAAAATAAAGCCCATCATCGCGCAGCGTATCCGTAAATCCAGCTTTCCGCGTCAGTCAAGAGTGATCCCTCGAATTTGTTGGGAAAAGGAGCGTTTACGCTCTGACGCCTGGATATTTTGATTTCGAAAATGCGCGCAGGGAGTCTCGAGGGGATGAACGTGCGAAGTGGGCGTCGCGGGAGCAAAATGCAGAGATCTGCCTCACAGTCTTTTTCATCTGCGTCTGGCCAAACCCGCGGACCTATTCTTCATCATTTTTTCTTCTGTTTTCGATCATAACTCCGAAACTGTCTCGAATTTTAAAGTTCCTTTTACAGCGTTCTGAATCTTTTCGGACTCTCCTCCTTGTTCAAAAAAAGGCAATCAATTCGGAGAACCTTCACGTCTCTCGCCGAAACGAAGAGCACACCTAATAAAATTTTGTCACCTCCACACTATCGATGCCGGACCATAACTTGCACAATAGTTTCCGACCAATTTTCCTACTCTATTTTCTACAGAACAAATATTGATATCTAAACAAAAATTTGTGTCGACACAGCATAATCGCCGTGTCCCGAGAAACATGCAGCGCGAAAATATTCTGACAGTTTGCCACAAACCCGGCAACGGCGAATTCCAAATCACCATGTATCGGATGGCAGAGGTCCGGCGCCAAACGAAAATTCACTCTTTTCCACCACTTTCCTCCCATTCGCGTCTCGATCACAGCATTCCCAGCACTTATCGGCGCGCGATAAGCGGCACGTACCGTCATTTCCTTCGCATAAATGTTAATGGCACACGGCAACGCCTCGAAGCGTGCGTGATACGCTCTATCTTTCTTCGCTCCCTTCGCCCTTCTTCGCGTTTCGAATTCGATCGTTCGATAGACGACGACGAAACGTGTCACGTAGCGAGACTTCCCCTTCCGCTACGCTGTTCCGCCTTCGCAATTCAGAGTCGTCCTCGTTGCCTTGGACTCACAACCTTGGTTCCATCACTCGTACATTTGCTCTCGCTAACTAAGTCATCGGCGCATCTTCATTTGCTCGCCTACTTATTCTGCCGCGGAAGTTGGCGAGTAAACTAATTTCGTATTTAGAGGTACATTCTTGTGTGTACGTAAGACGTACGGTTGAATTTTATCAAGGGAGACATCGTCGTTGACAAACTTTATGTCAAAGGCAGATTTATTTCTCGCGTAACGACGTGGAAGTCGCGTTGGATATTTCTGTTGGCAATTTTCTCGCGATTGGTAATGAGCTAGATTAACTTGTAACGGTTCTTCGTAACTGCGAGATAACCCGGTTCGTAGACCGAGAATTCGAGTCGGCGCGATCATTGCACCAATTATCTAGACGCATTCGATTTGACCGTCGTAAAACAGTTTACGAGGTTCTACAGGGATAAACGTTTACATCTGGTGCGACTAGGCAGTCTCATGGCTTCGTGGAAGACTCGAGCGTTCTGGAGATTTTACTTTTGAGCGTGGAGATCAAGCGTACATCGGTCGGCCTATGTTATTTCATTTAATCGGCACGTATTATGCAGGTCACGTATGTGAATATGTCAGATAATTTACTAAAAAGTTGTATTTTTTGGAGACTTTCTGAATTTTTCTCGATGTAAATGTGATCACGCGGAGAAACAGAGCACTCGGAAAACTGTGATCGACGAGTCGCTCGGGGTCATATTCAATTTTATGTCCCTAATTTGCTTCTCCAGACGCGATCGACGTTCGGTTATCGAGAGTAACGATTTCCACGATTTTACGATCCGCAACCGCCGAGTCGGTCTTCGATGACGTCGTAACCCGAACTGGAAGCCCATTCAGCTTCCGAAAAATGAAAATGTGCCATAAAGACGAGCGTAAAGTCCGTTTGCGCGGCTGCAGTTCCAACTCTCGAAAGAACTGGGTTATTTGTCCTGGCAATTCATACGTTATGACGTTGACAATAGGTCGTTTCTTTCGTTGCCGTTAAATAATGCCGGAACGTAGGCAGCGAGTGACAGGATGCGTTATTCCGTTCAAGAGCGTAATGCTATCCTTCGGAAAGTCGTTTCAGATTTAAGTCCGGTGGGACGTTATTTTCGGACGAAATTTGGACGAATTCGTGCGGGATTCAATTCGTCGGAACTCCGAAATTCCTTCCGTCGTCCGGATTCTCGAGAAGAGCTGCGCGTCGATTCAACTGCAAATCGCGTAATCTCCAGACTACTTTTCAGACAGAGAATTAAAGTAGACGGGGAAATAGTCGTCTTTGTCCTTTTTCGCGCCGGAGAGATTCCGGAGGGGGACGCTTTGTTGTAAGTTTAACGAAATGAAGATGGCGTAGAAATAATAGTTGTCGCCGCGATATTCAGGCGCGCCTGGCGGCGCGCTGTGGAAAATTGATTTTGAGACCGCGTTGAGGCAACTTCCGAGTTTCAACGAATTTCGCGGGCGAACTTCGCGGATGCAGATTCCCAGAAATTCTCCGCAAACTGAATCTTCGCACCGTCCTCCCGAGGTTTCTTCCCGCATAGAATCTCGTCCTTCGCCGGTTCAATGTAATCCGGCAGCTCGTCTGTCTCGTTTTCATCCGATTAACGAATTAGCGTTATAAATAAATTGTCCGACGGCTCATTTTCATCCCGTTCAAATTAGCATATTTCAGGCGTTTAATTCACACGGAGTGAATAACATTTTTCGGTTTTGTTCAATTGTGTCGGTGATCGTGTAAATGGCTCCAATCAAGATTGTACGAAACGTGCAAGTTCGTCAATTATTTAACACTAGAACTACCGAACAGTCAAAATGACTTGTATGACATTTTGTCATAATCAATGCTCCCTTTGACCTGATATTACTTTCTTATTAATTATTATGGTCAATTTCATAATGACCGGCACAATTATGGAGGACGCGAGTGTCGAGTCACATATGGACAAGACTGGCGAGAGTTCTCTGTCGGTGAGATGTAACTCCCGTTGTCGTGTGCGACGACACGTAAATAGCGTTTTCTTTGTTCGATAAACGACTTAACCCACATTTCGGCGAAATCTCGAGGGTGTCGATACCCTGCATCGGTGTCTTCAAAAGAGCAGACCCTCGTTCAAGAGCGTCGCGCGGACTAAAATCTTTCGCCGTATCATCGACAGCCGCCGTCAAAGCGAAAAATCGCGTCGGCGTAAACGAAAAATCTCGTCGTCGCGAGCTGGGTATCTATGCGGCAAAGCAAAAAGTTGGGTCGTCGAAGAGATAAAACAAAAAAAAAGAAATTGAGAGGTGAGTAAAGCTTGGGAATCTGCCTCGAGAAAATCCGATCGCCCGATCAGCCTCGAGATCTTTCTGATCACCCGATCAGAAAGCCCGAGGCTCCACTGTGCTCCTTACCGACGACAGTGGCAAACGTCACCCGTTTCAGTTCGATGTTCCGCAATCGTGAGTAAAATCGTCGTGGTTGATAAAGAATACAGCGGTTTGCTGGACAGTTTGATGTCTTTTTAGAGAGCAAACTTTCTTTGCCATCCGCTCTCTGCACTCGTCGCACGTTTGACGTAATCGTGTGGAAATAGATTTAGTACGCGAGCGTCCATTATCATCTGTCATGTGTGCATTCAATGGTAAATGCGCTACACATCTGATTTTCTAAGCTTACATTCAAGTTTGCCGCTTGAAGCCTCAATTTCTGCCAGAGAACGATTGAAGCAAAATTCTTTGCTGCCCGCAACTACATATGGTCAGTGTGCAGATCGAAGTTCACTCCGATGGAAGTGGATAGTGTGATCGAACGCTTCAACGTAAACTCCGCCACTTTATTTCGCCGGAATTCCTTTTAGCCCGGAACACTCTCGGACGGCACGAGTAATAAGTGACATTTACCCTGACTGAATGTTTGATGGACTCGAATCTGTGCAGGCATTCCCCAGCACTCGCTAGCGAAAGTCAGTCTCTCTAGTTCGACACTCTATGCAGTATAGTAAACATCGGATGGACTGCGACAGTAGTCTCGATGCTGAATAATTAATTGAGAACGAGTACTGCATCCGACATCGTGAGAGTGCATGTAAATATGTTGAGCACGCAACGAGGACTTTCCGGAACTACACGCTTCCGGATCATTTTCCTCGACACATCTATATGATCTACTCGAATTTTACATCTCCAAAACCAATCTTACTTTATTCGGTTTCTGTCCCCTCTTTATTTTCTTCTCACATTTTCTGTATGAGCATGATAACTGTTGAACAGTGCGTAACAGGTAGTCATATTCGAAATCAATATTCTGGAACTTGAAATCAGTCGTACCAACTAAAAAAAAAAAAAATAAACAAATAATTATTGTAAGCTTCTCCCTATACATCTTACCATCGCTCGCTCTTAGTTTCGGAGACATAAGCAAAAACATGTTCATTACTTTAAACTCGCATATCTAATTATCCGAAAATTTCTCAAAACCAATCAAAAAAAAAACCATCAATAACTTTAGAATCCCAAAGAAACCGTGAATTCGAAACGCTGCTTTTTCGTCGCATGCACCAAAGGGTGTTGCCGGTCGATCTATAATAAATAGAAGAACGAATAGCCAGCATATCTCAAGCAGCACAACAATTACTTCGCTATTCGCCCCCACAACAGTGACGGATTAATTCCGTCCACGCCGGAGCGACACACGTCGGTGTGTAAGTTTCGGGCGGAAAATTAGTCGCTCCCGTTCTTACGCTGACAAACGACTGCATCGGCCCCGTATGAGCAAAGTTTGCGCCGACTAAACGAGCAACGTATTAATCAGTCCTCTGCTCTGCCCTGCGTGTTTCAGTCGTCGTGATGTGCGCTAATTCAACGACCATAAGGGAGATTCTGCTGGCTGCCGAGGAGCTGGGCATGGTGGACTCCGGGGAGTACGTGTTCTTTTCCATAGAGCTCTCCACCAGGTGAGTTTACGACCTTCGCTAACAATACCAACAATACTGACAGTCCCGACAATGCTGGCCACCCCCGCCCACCCCCTCCACTCGACATTCTTCGCATTCTCAGCTCTCCTACGTTCTTTCCCATCTCTTCGCATTAACGTCACTTGCAACGATGCGGATTTCCAGGCCGCAGCGATCGTGTAGAATAACGCGCTGACGAAAAGAACGCGGCCGACGATAATTCCGACGCGGCTTCTCAAAATGTTCGCCTCGATTTGTCGCGGAATTGCATGCAATCGGGCCAGTCGGAAACCACAGGCCGCGAGCTATCGTTCAGTAGTTGAGATTGTATGCGCGACACGGTAAACGTTCGATTGGACATCGGTAATGGAGGATTACGCGGCGTGGGAAATGCCGAAAGTTTCATCGGAACGCAGTTGTCGGCGGGAAATGAACGACTTTTTCGCGCGCGATCCCTTTCGGAGTGGGATATTGGAAACTCGAGGCCGGGCGTTATCGGTCGGATCGTCAGTTTTATGGGAGCTTGTTAGAGCGTAACTGTGGATCAATGAATGGATTGTTGTAATCGTAAAGGTAGACCGTCGTAAAATTCATTTTCCTAGCCGAAGGGTAAGGGCTTGTCTGATAATTACGCGTCGTCATAGTAGTGGGTCAATTCGTCGATTCGTGTTCGGAATTATGTTAGCAATATCTCCCATTTTAAATGAAACGCGATTGAAAGACTTATTAAAATAACATAGATTGCTATTGGCAATTTCACGAACTCTTATTGTAATTAAACGATGAAATTGAATTCACACTTTCGGAAAAAATCGAAGTATCAATTCATCTCGATGCAGTTCCGATCTTCAACTCTTTCCTCTTACGGGCAAAATTCAATGTTGTACGCGCGATGTCAAGGATCGTATTATTAATTAAATGATTATTGAGACTTAATGAACCCTTCCTCCTGGAATCGATCATCGAAGTATCAAAGTGATCCCGCCGGTAATAATCCTAAAGCACAATTTCGCACTTAATGCATTCCACGCCGCATAATAATTCGAAAATTTCGTCGGAATTGGCCCGAGGTAATACCGGAACTCATCGCCGAGTTTTGCCAGTTCAATTATTCCATACAGTAAACTCGTTTTTGCTTTATGCTGATTTGATTTGCGCCCCGTGCGCTCCGCCCTGCTCGAGCGGCCATATCGAGTTTCACGATATTTAATGCAAATCAATCGCGGATAATTGAGGAGTGTTTCATTCGGCCGAAAGTCGCCACACAAAACACACCCCGCTCTGCATAATAAAATACTCCATCATTTGAAAAAAACATCCCACTCCCGCAATCGTAACAATGCATGCGTTAAAAATGTCCTGAGTGTAATCACTCGCAACGTTTGATATTCGCTTGAAATAAAGTACGTGCTGTTGTCCCAGATCGCAAAAGAAATTCTATCACCTCCGGCACGACTTTAGACCCGTTAATTAACACTAGAACTGCCGAGCGGTCTAAATGACTTCCAATTTTTATACAATGATTTTAACGTCGACTGCCAAAGAAAAGATTCGTTTCAGTCCTCGGCAGTGCCAGTCAACCATGCACACACGGCATACGCTCCCACAAAATTTTCGTTCGCACTCAACTTCAGCGCGAACATAATGCCCGTCGAATTTCTCAATCCTCGTTCGTTGCTGCCGCAGCGACAACAATTCGAAGGAACCGTGGAGGCTGGAAGGCGACACCGAGGAGAGGAACGAGAAGGCGAGGAAAGCTTATCAGGCCCTCCTCACAGTCACTGCTCGCACGCCGGACAATCTGGAGTATCTAAATTTCTCTCGGGAGGTCAAGTCCCTCGCCCAGAGCAAGTACAACTTCACCTTCGGCAACAGCTCCGTGTCCACCTTCGTGACGGCCTTTTACGATGCCGTTCTCCTCTACGCCCTCGCGCTGAAGGAGAGTCTGCCCGAAAAGCCGGGCGAAGTCAATCTCGATGGCGGCAACCTCACCAGGCGCATGTGGGGAAAAAGTTTCAGGGGTAAGCGCTCGCACTTTTCGACATTTTACGCACTCACGAGTGCGCTCGCACCTTTCCACATTTTACGCACTCACGAGTACGCCCGCACCTTTCCACATTTTACGCACTCACGAGTACGCTCGCACCTTTCCACATTTTACGCACTCACGAGTACGCTCGCACCTTTCCACATTTTACGCACTCACGAGTGCGCTCGCACCTTTCCACATTTTACGCACTCACGAGTGCGCTCGCACCTTTCCACATTTTACGCATTCACGAGTACGCTCGCACCTTTCCACATTTTACGCACTCACGAGTGCGCTCGCACCTTTCCACATTTTAGGCACTCACGAGTACGCTTGCAAATTTCCACATTTTACGCACTCACGAGTACGCTTACAAATTTCCACATTTTGCGCACTCACGAGTACGTTCGCACCTTTCCACATTTTACGTACTCACGAGTACGCTCGCACCTTTCCACATTTTACGCACTCACGAGTGCGCTCGCACCTTTCCACATTTTACGCACTCACGAGTACGCTCGCACCTTTCCACATTTTACGCACTCACGAGTGCGCTCGCACCTTTCCACATTTTACGCACTCACGAGCTACGCTCGCTCGCGTAATCTTCGCGCGAACTTCGCTCGATGAGGTGCTTCGGAAGATTCAGACGTTGAACCTCGGATGAACGGATTCGGCACGGTCTGAAATTCGTGAAGTTTCGGATGGATGGTGTTCGGATTTCGTTGCTGTTTCGGTGATGAAGTTTTCGATAGGATTCGAGGCTGCTGGGGTTATTGGGGGAGTTTGCGTAATTCTGGTCCCTAGCTCAACGGGGGTTTCGAGGTTTATCGGGAGGTAACACCCTTGTTTACGCGGCACCTTTTATACGCGCTCGGAAAATGTAGCTCTCGGTGGTATTTATTGGGTAATAATGTAAGTAGATTAGTCGTTGATCGAATACAACTTTGGCAAGAAAAACTTTTATGTGACTGACAATGAGGGAAATAAGGATTGTTGTAACGTATCTACAATTACCAGGGTTCTTAACTAATGTATTTTTGTTGGCTTTGCAACCTAGAACATTTTCTTGATCAAAGTAATTGGGTAACATAAGAACACATTTTACGAGTACCTTTAATATAGATACAAAATGATAAAACTGCGACCTGAAAGCTCTTATTGTTAGATGCAAACGATCGGTGAACGGATAATCCGCGTTAAGCGAGGGACCAGTCTGCTTTCGATTCTACGCATTAATTCAACGCCAAGAAGACCGACCAGTCGGCAGTTAGAATTTTCGACACGTCTTCAATTTCGTACGATTTTAAATTGCCCTTTAACCTCAGCGGTCGTCCAATGAGAGGGGGCGGACTCTTACTTCGGAAGGTCTGCGAAGTTTTTAAGGGCGGCGGGTGTGAATTGCGGGACGCACGCACGTCCCTCTGCACGCGGATCTCCGCTTCGATTATTCGCGCGAGACATAGTCGTTTTCGTGTCACGTAGAGGCCGACGGAATTTTTTCATCGTCTCGTACTCTACGGACGATCGTAAAAGCGTACAAGCATGTACAACGTGCAGATCTGAACTTGGCGTTCCGACGTGCCGGGCCGAAATTCGAAGCTCGTGTAGATATCTTTAGTGGCCGCCATTAAAATTGCATCAGACGTAACGGAGTGTACGCAGGCAATGCTGAGAAATAACGCTCGTTATCGCCGGATGATATTTTGAACCGACGACATTTTCGTCGACGTTCCTTGATTACGAGTCGAATTTATCATCGTCCGTGGCAACACACGAGCAGTCTCATTATTATTCGTGCCAGAGGTCGCGGAAGAATATCGCGGACGAGGTGACCTGTGAAATTGCTGAGAAAAAGGCGCGTTTCCTTGTCGGGAATTGAATGCGGCCGAGACGCACTGACGAAACAAGGAATAATTATGAAAATGGCGAGCTCGACGATTAATCGAATAGCGCTAACGTCTTGAGGGCGGTAATTGGATCGCTGAGAGGAAGCTTGCTGGCTTGTCGGGCATCAATTGCGAGTTGCCAGTAAGATATATATGCAGGAAACGACAAACATTTAGTGGCGAAACAAATAACGAAGAACATGACGAGCGTGGCAATTAGTCAAATAACATAGTGAGTTGAGGACAGCAATTGGATTGTTGAGAAACAGCGTGCTTCCTCGTCCGCGACCGGATGCAAGTAAGATGCACCCGGGAAGCAATCAAGATTTGACGGAAAAACAGATAATTGTGGTAATAATTATGAACGCGTTGCTATCTGCTTAAGGAGGTATAAGGAGGATAAATTCCTTTATTATATTAAAATACATCATCCCTCAACATTTCAAGTTCTTCTGCCGCTTTCGTCTGTGTGTCCAAGTCTTCCTTAACTCGTCGTAACGGGACGGTTGGTGCGTCAGATTAGTCGTTGACTGTTTCACTGACGACGCACGATGTACCTGCCTGATGTCGAAATGTCTAGCCAATATTGTCCGTGCAACGACCCATTTACGGATTACTCTAGCGGCACGGAGTAATCGACGTGCCGTGACAAATGTTAAGCACACCTATCTGCAAACGGCCGAGGAAGTAACGTGGAATCGAACGCGCATCTCCGCCGGGAGACATCGTGAAACGCTGAGTGGCGAAAATGTACTGCCTTCCGCAATAAAGACTCGTTCATCATTGTTAACTCGAATTTTGTTTCGCTTACGGTCCATTTACGCCCCCCATCGCTCTTTCGACTTTCCGCCGAGCTATTGTAGTGCACAGTATTTATATATTTATACTGTCATACGGGTAAAACTCACTGTGTACAATATGATAGAAGAATAATAAGAATAACAAATTAAAACTAATAATACGTAATACTAATAAAGATAATAGTATAAGGGCAGAGAAAAATAGAATAAAATAGAAACGCGAGTTAAAGAGTTTAATTCAGATAATCTAAGAAACAAACAATAACATTAGTAAAAATGGCTAAATAGCAGCCATGAAAATAACGAACACTGCGTAAGTAAAACTAACAGCATCGACTCCCAACGCGGTCGGATGTAACGTAATTTTCGAAGCACATCGGAAATTGAAGCGTTTCGAGATTAAAGTTGCCCGTCGCGAGAAGCGGACATTTATGTAGGTGCCGGTGAAATGTAACAGGTGACCCGGAGAAGGCTCCACATGTTTATATTTTAAAACACAAGCAAGCCCGCGTTCACTTTATTCGCCTTGCCCTAAGTGGTTTCAAAAGTGGAGCGTACTCTTTATTGATCATCTCCACTAGGCACCGTGGCCGAAGGCGATCTCTTACCGTCCTCGCATCGATGGCTTCGACATATCATCGTTACCCGCCTCATAATACCGTAACGTCGTCGACAGACAGTAAAATGTTGAGACATAAATTGCCCGAAATCGAGCGTGCGACGTTTGCTGCGCGACCGCCCTCAAAAAGCTGGCGATTTTTTTGCAGGCATCACGGGAGACGTCAATATCGATGAGAACGGCGACAGAATCGCAGACTACTCCTTGCTGGACATGGACCCGGAAACGTCGAAGTTTGAGGTAAACGGAAAATTCCACGCATTTGCTAGCGACGTTTATTTGCGCGGTCCTCACAATCTTCCCCCGTACTTGTCTCGAAGTTCTTTATACACTTTTCATGCAAATACATCCAAAAATGGTAACATAATGTAATATATAGAATATTATAAATTTCTATGTATTATGTACATATTACATTTCCCGCGGTTTCCTTCGTGCAACTAACACACTCGGTGCATTAGCACAACGCATTAATGTTGTTCCTACAGCTAATCTCTCTCTCTCTCTCTCTCTCGCACGTTATTTCCATATTCAATTCGTATTCATGTACGTTTAATGCGCGTGTTCCCGTTTGCACGCTCGCCACATGATTCAATATTCCGCTTTACCTTCCTGTACGCGATCTTCGCCGGCAATGCGCGCTTTTTCCCTCGCCATCATAAATCCATCGGCCCGTAATCCATTTCGCAGATCGTGGCTAATTATTATGGCGCCAATAAAACCCTGGAGTACGTTGCCGGGAAGAGGATCCACTGGGCGGGAGGCAGATTGGAACCACCGCCTGACACGCCGACATGCGGTTTCGACGGATCGTTGTGCCCGGATAATTGTAAGTGTCTGTTGAGAAAACTGCTCGATTGAGCACGGATGTAGTATCGTCAATGTTTCCCTCGAATTTCCTATTGCAGGAGTCATGGGGCACGTTAGTGCGTTCAGCTGTATGCTTAAATTCAGTTGATTATAATATTCGTTATATAATAGAGTTTACTACTTATTTATTTGGACGCGTTAAAATCTTCTGTCCATCCGCATGTACGCTGCCCAGTTTAGGATTACTCGAAAATGAGTATTTGCACTTAATATGTTGTATTTATTTTCGAGTGTAGAGTCTTTAGTACAGATTACATGAAGAACACTTCGTTATGGATGCCACAGAAAAAATTATAAAACATATATATGTAAAAAAAAAAATATCAGAGAAAAGAAAGAAATCAGCAGAACTACAGTAAAGAAAAACAAAATTGAAGTCCGGCACAATCCAAGTAATATTGCTATTTCTATTATCGTATCAGCGATGTAATTAAGAAATCTTCGAATATGGATTCATGATCTATAAAATACATCACAATATAAACCGTCTCATGACTCTTGGACGGGATCGTATGCTCGTACATATGCAAGACAGAACATTGTGCGACATTAGGAAACATTTCTTGTTCCTTAAATCTTTCGTTTCCGACAGCCTTGCCTGGCTACGCGATACTGTCCATGGTTTTGAGCTCAATCGTCGTCGTCCTTGCAGTGGCGTCCGTCTTCATCTATCGGTGAGTAAAAAAATAAGCAAACGTTTCTAGCTTTCTCTTGAAGTCGAGCGTCGTCGATCACGATGAAATGCATCGTACGAAGAGAGCTTCGTAATTGATAACCCGACGTAATTATCGCTCGCCCGCTCTTCTAGTCGTACGTCCTTGGATAAATTATATGATAGTCTATTGCCACGGCTGATTTAACTCTAAGGGAATAAAGTGTATCATCATCCGTTGAAGGTCGCGTTGCGAAAAGATGATAAGAAACTTTGCCCACATTTCCTGATATTTTCTCCCTAACATTCACCATACTCCTATACAACGCGGAGCATAAAAAGAGAAGCGATGCTAATCCAGTTCGCAAACTCGACGCCGAGCGTCACGCCTGCCGGCCGATCGGCCATTGTCGACACATTCCATTCCAAGTACACAATTTCTGCGGACAGAAGTTCAACCCAATTCCGTTGAAAATCGTTCGCGCACGGCTGTATATCGGCGCCGACAGATACCAACTTGCGCCGAAAGCGTCTTAGAGAGTAAATCCTATCGAACTTCCTATTCTCGCTGCATTCCGCTCGAGTGCACTTCGATTCCAATTGGCGCAGCGTGTTCGTCTTTCGACAACCCGCATCGATCTCTTCGATCAGTACATACTTCTATTCTCGCGCGACTAGCCCGGCAACGTAGAAGTACGTGCCGTCGGATTGTAATAGGCGAGCACGACGCGCGTTGTTCCCTTTGCGACAGGAAGTAATCTCGATAACGTTTGAGCTGGCTAAGTGCTGCTGTGTGTTCTGCGCCGCGATACACTGACCGCGCATGTGTGCTCGCGCGCGTGTGTATTGCAGGGCTTCTTGTCTTCTCGCGGGGGTGCACGAGGCACATGCAAAGGGTGAAGGGCACTTATCTGCGGTGCAATTTCTCGGATACCGCGGTCTAATCGATTTACCCTGTCAGCTGACAATGTTAACGATACGCCCAGAACAATCGTATCGTCTGAATTGGGCCAAGAGTACGATCGTTGTTTAATTATTTATTTACTTGTTCGTCGTTATACGGGAGGATCCTTAGAAGTAAATAGTGTACAGGTATATAGATATAAATAAATATGTACGATAAATATATGTATAACGAAAAGGAAAAGCTTTGGTATAAAAACTGGTCTTTCCAGCTATTAGTACGTATTTTGTTTTTGTAAAAAAGCATATGGTTTATAAAATTTCTCTTACATGGAATCGTACGGTAAGCTTGTACATACATGTCCTCTGTGCAATTCTGGAATCCCGGGGAACGAAGAGATTTGAAATTTCACGGCTGAGAGAATGAAGCTAATCTCCGTCCATTTAATCATTGAGGCAGGCAAATACGACATCGGTCGTCGTGGTTAATGATATAGACACGCGCAGGACGACCAATACAAGCGGGTATTATCATCGATTGAACCGATCCGCGATTGGGAAGCCAATTAGCCATGCTCGTTCGTTATCACTTGTTATAACTACCACAATATTGCGCTGTCGACCGACGCAACTCGTATTTTGCGGTCGAACTTTCTGCTTTTACCGCTTCGTCGAGTCCGGAACACGTGCTGCGGTCCAATGTATCAGTGATTCGATTCGGTTGTCAAATTTGATGAAATGACAGGGCTGCAAACCTTATCCATAAGGGATGAGGCCGTCCTGAATCGTCCCTTGGCATCGTTTAATTACGGCCAACACGCATAATCTTCATTATCGAATCGTATTAATACAGCGGAAATACTTGCGACCTAATTTCGGTCGTTCGTGTCGTCGTTCGACAACAACGCACCTTACTATTCGCAATGCGGTAAGCAGGCACAATTCTTTCGTTCGGCACTAAACGGGTTAACTGTACAAAATACTTTTTTGAACAAATTAATTCCGGTGAAAATTGACAAGCCACGCTCCTCGCATCGAAACGTCGAAGAATATGACCTGAGGGCCATTTGTCGTTGCCTCTCGTTATAAACTCCGTAGTCACTTTATTTCATCAATATCCCTGACATCCTTATTTTCCAATTTCAAACCTTGTCCTCGTCTCGCTCGCAGGTCTTAATCAGCGATGCGATCGCGTCGTTCGACAATCTTTATGGCCTTCTATGTTCATATATATATACACTCTTTTTGATGTATCGTTAAATCGGTCGTTGGTCGAAGTGCGCGGGGCCCGTTAACGTTTTAATTCTCCGGCTCGATTCTTCAGCAAGAGCCCTCGTCCGCGGTTAAGGGCCACGTCCGGAGCAGGCAAAGGATCCATTACTCCGCGGTAATACGATGTCAGAAAACGTTGCACGGGCTCTTTGTCGCAAATCGCGATGTCCGTTAACGACGCTAATCAATCTCGGCTAAACATCGTCGGGCTTGCAATTAGTTTCGTCCCGCTGAAATAAAACCCTGAATACACTCCTCGGGGGCGACCGTCGTGTCTTTTTAAGCACGACTCCGACGATCAATTTTTAAGGCCGTCGCAGCGGTCGAGAGTCGTTGTAATAAAGTCATATTTCTCATCTTCCTCTTTCATAAGCCACGTCGAATGTCGAGCGACGGCGGACGGAGTCGTAAACCAGAACGGGGGTGGGGCTATAAATGTT
This sequence comes from Priocnemis perturbator, assembly GCA_963942575.1. Lineage (NCBI taxonomy): Eukaryota > Metazoa > Arthropoda > Insecta > Hymenoptera > Pompilidae > Priocnemis > Priocnemis perturbator. The sequence goes on along the minus strand of OZ012643.1, from coordinate 13,884,790 downwards.
CAGAGAACGGAGCGTGCTGTAGGTACAGCGAATTATCGTGCACCTACGTCGGAAAAATGAACGACCTCGGGACAGAGAAGCGCATCGGGCAATAGGGAAATTTGCGTTCAATTTCCGCCTGGTCGGGCGGGCCGCGGGGAGCGCGGGGAAGTGGTGGGATCGTTTCGAAACGATAAATTCGCCTTCCACGTTTCTCGGATGTGGATTAAATTTGCCCGGAATTAGGCATATCGCGGTGATTCCCTTTAAGCGGGAATCGGACGGACGATCCGGTCAGAAGTTAATGCCATACGGTGAAAGTGCGTACATATTTACAAATGCGGGTAATGTAGTGTATGTTCTATAATTAGTACTATGAAAGATTGACTTTCTACTTAAAATAATGGTTACGGTAAAATGATCATTATTCAACTGTACGACTGTACATAAGTGTACAACGTCTGAAGATAATTACAAAAGGGGTTCAATTACGATTTCCTCATAAGACACCGTGTTAAATTAATGGAATTCTGAAATTTGGTATGCTCCTTCATTACATTAAAATCCATCGTCCCTCTACGTGTGTCCAAGCCCTCGTTAATCGACTCGCAACACCGTGGCGGAACGAATCCGACAAATGATTGTTCCGATGAATGCAATACGAGTGGGCTGACGTTTTGATCGTGTTAGAATTGGAGAGAGGAAAAATTGTTTGTGCAATGCGTTCGATCGTAGGACGTCCCTTGGCAGGCTCACTTCGAAGCGGACCGTCGTTCGTCGGCCGATCGATGAATCAAATTGTGCGTTCTCGTACGCGCGACGTCCATCTGCCGGAGTTTATTTGACTTGCTGCTAATTGACCGATTCACCTGCCCGGGGATCGGTCGGCATTACGTGCCGCGACTTGAATTATTCACGCGCGATCTCTGGCCGCGTCTAACTCGACCGACTGCCTCGCGACGGATATTGCAACAAATTGATTTCGCATGGCCCGTGAGGCGCGGTCGGGATAAACGGATGCGGGACGCGTGGGACGAATTTGCGCGTGCATTCGATGCAGAGGCCGGTGCGCACGACGTGCACGTGTACTTTCCACTCGCCGACGAATTCCTCTTTACCGAACCGCGCAAACCTTCTCCTTTCATCCCCGCTCGCAATTAAATTACCAGCTCGCGAGGCCGGGCGTCGAAAGTTGCGCGAGACTCGGCAGAAAGATTGCCCGAACAAAGAACTGGCCGGTTGACTATAAATAATGCAACCTTTAATCATTCCCGCTACTTTTCTTATCAGACTTTCTCACGACCGACTTTCTGCCCGCGCTCACGAATTTCTTCTATCACTTTTCACCGTCATGGGTCGTGTGATAATTATTCCGACTGGTCGAGCGAACGGAATGAATTAGTGGCGTGCGAATTTTTGATGAAATTGAAAACGGTTGATAAGGCTGTTTACAGTTTTTTAAACTGTAACTAACTATTCCTTCTAATATGCGCACACGATAGCGGTCCAAGGATCGCAACCTTACCCTACTCGATTCGTCAATTCAAGTACTCCGATAAATCGAGCACTCGCTCACCACTAAGATCAATGCTGCACTCTTCGCGTTGCATTTGACAAAAGTCGAATCGTCGATCTGGGATTCGATGCTCCCCCGAGATCCGAGTCCTCTCTTCGAGGACAAAAGCTGCACGAACCCTCGAGGCGCATATGATAATGACGGACGGTCGGCGGCTCAATTTGCAAGTCCATCGAACGACCGACCCGGCCGGATCGGAAGACAGAGAAGTCCGCTTCCATTATGCCGCGTGCGTTTTCTTTTTCCCATCGTCGGAGGTGAGAGTGCACTCCGCACTTTCCTCGCGCACATCCATTCTCCATTTCCCGCGAACTTCATCCCGCCTCCGCAGTTGTCACATTCTCAACGACCCCCCTCACTTTTTCCGGTTCTCCCCGACAAAAGATTGATCCCGCGCAATGAGCCGCGCTCTTTTGGCGCACGACTCGCGACGGCTTCCAGCAAAGAATTCGCCCCGGCAAATTAGGTACTGCCGACGGCGGCAATTATCGAGTCGCCGACGGAGGCCAGGCTTCGCGGAAAGTTCAACAGAAAAGACTGCTCATTATTGTTTTAGAATATGCCACCCCTTCTTCCCAAACGTTCGTCATCGCGTTCCCCTGCATTTCATACCTACTGGCTTGAACAAAATCCTCAAAATTGCACCGCTATCATGATCACCGACACACACACCGACGGCGTGTCCCAGCGAAACTTAATCTATACCTCGAATCCGCCGTTCTCGCGTCGACCAACCGCGATCGAGACTCCGAAATGCGTCGAAGTTACAAACTCGTCGCAACTGAATTAAACGTCGCCGCGGAAAATGGCAGAAACTTCGGGCGGCCCCGCGAGGGATGAAGCCGGGGGACACCTGGGAAGTTCCGATGACCATAAATCGCGGTCGACGTCTTGGAGGCAATATCCGCCTTTTTTCCCCCACCACATTCCCGCGACCGTCCGAATCTTCTTTTTTTTCGCCCGCGTCCGTTCCGGGCTCTTTCCATTATCTCGGCGGATGTCATTGAAGGTGCCTTGGCCGCGAGACTTTGCACGCCGTCCCACTCGGGACTCGGGACGCACAGGTATGTGCTTATGAGGCGCGCTGGCACGTAATTACCTCGCAGACTGCGAACTCCGACGACGTCGCTGCGTACTGCAGCCTCGTCTGTGTGCTTGCAGCGGGGCAGAGGGGTTTGGTTGGGTAGCATCGGCTTTGCTTAGTTAGCTCAACCCGGCTTCGGTTTAGCATCCCGGACGATCGTCGATGTGCAACGTCGCGCGATTCCGATTAATTACACTCGCGACGCTCGTTGACGACGATAAGCAAGTCCTGTGCAGGATGTGCGACGTGCTAGCTCGCGGACGAGAGGCGAGGGAAGGTTATAACGAGGGTGGTGTGGGATATTTGGATGATCGGTGGGATAACTGGGAGACATGCGGGGTGTATTTGTTAGTTTGGATTTCGGAATGTGTCGAGTTGGAGGGGTGTTATCATGAACGGTGTATGTTGGGTGAAAATAAGATGTAGGACTCGAAGCAAAAGTGTGGTGTATGCCTATCAATTTTCATGTAGTTCCTATTTGGATTGCCGACGGAATATTTGTCAGGGTCAATTATGTACCATCTAATAAGTATTTATTAAAGTTAAAGATTAATACAAAGGAAAAGGTCGTCTTATATCTTAATGTCTTAATGCGACCGCGCTCGACATTCTCGTGTGACTGCCTGCGCTGAACTCCTCAACTGCCGAAAAACATCTACCTCCGTCGTCGCGTAAACAAGTGACCATCTCTGGCATATAGCGCCACGTCCATTGTCCGCGGTATCTATATTCGACGTTCAATGTCTTACAAAAGAACGTTTTGAGAAACGTCATTTTTAGGATCCTGAAAGTAGGATCTGTGTAACATATAGAGTGGAAGCAGGTCTTGAATCGTTTATGTACATATATTGCTTCCGAGCGTGATGTGGTATATTTGGATGATCGGTGGGATAACTGGGTGACATGCGGGGTGTATTTGTTAGTTTGGATTTGGAACGTGTCGAGTTGGAGGGGTATTGTCATGAACGGTGTATGTTGGGTGAAAATAAGATGTAGAACTCGAAGCAAAAGAACGTTTTGAGAAACTTCATTTTTAGGATCCTGAAAGTAGGGTCTGTGTAAGATATAGAGTGAAAGCACGTCTTGAATCGTTTATGAACATATATTGCTTCCGAGCGTGATGTGGGATATTTGGATGTTCGGTGGGATAACTGGGAGACATGCGGGGTATATTTGTTAGTTTGGATTTGGAATTTGTCGAGTTGGAGGGGTATTATCTTGAACGATGTATGTTGGGTGAAAATAAGACGTAAAACTCGAAGCAAAAGAACGTTTTGAGAAACGTCATTTTTAGGATCCTGAAAGTAAGATCTGTGTAAGATATAGAGTGGAAGCACGTCTTGAATCGTTTATGTACATATATTGCTTCCGAACGTGATGTACACCACGAGCAAGCATCGCAGCGCATAGTGGCTGAATAGTAACGGGTCAATGAAGGGAAGTGCAATTGATCGGATGAATTGGCTGACGCCACTTGATATACACCAACGACGCCCTCTTCAGTCGAGACGATAATTCCGTTCGATAATTGATTCCACTCAATTTGATCCGCAACATCATTTTTCGCCGAGCCCGTTCTCCCATTCTCACGCAGGGATCTAAGGAAAGGGTTCGTTCGGAATGGAAAACGCAGCTGGGCGAAAGATAATGCAAATCAACCGAGCGAAGTAAACTTGTTATTCAGCCGTGCCGGAATTTTCGCCAAGTGCGATCGTCGTCCGAATGGAAATGAAACGGGAGCAGGAAGTGTTTGAGCGAGGCACGAAAATATTTTGCCGAGAATCACTCGCGGCGTAAGCCGAACAATATTTTCATCTGTGATCGACAATGTTGTGCAGTGGGGCCGTGAGAACGATAACATTTCCCTCTCTTTCAGCCACTTCAAGCTGGAAGCGGACATCGCTTCTATGACGTGGAAAGTGCATTGGGACGACGTTATCGTAATGCCACACGCAAAGACCAAGGGCTCCATGTACTCTCTCATTGCAAACAAGCTTCGCGGCAGCCAGCTGGTAAATACAGGAGCACCTCAAACATCTACGCGCATCCCGTTCCCATCGTCCACACTCTCGATCGATTTCTGCTTTACCGAGTGTCACGTTGTTTTCCTGCCGAAAAATCCTTCTCGTCCCTACTCTCCGTTCTAATCAAAACAACGCGTCAGACACCGTTTCTTATTCTTACATATTTCTTCGTACAATCAGTCACACGCACGTGCTTTATTCCCAGCTTAAACCATATATACTTATAGACACGGATTTGGACATCTGCTTTGTTTCGTGGATATGTACACGAAAGGCGTGTCTACGAGTATATATGGTCCAAGATTCCCACGTATGATTCGGATATACGCGTGACAGACTGGTTCTTTTATTCGTATAGACAGATAGAATTATTATTAGCAGTCTGGTATCTGTTTCGCAATCTTAAACTCTCAACAAGTTCCTTCCGTTGGACGTAAAAAAAAACAACACGAGCCGCGTCATGCAGATGTCTGCGCGAACGTACACCAAGCCTCCATTTCTTCTTTTCCAGACAATATACTCCGAGGACAATGCGAGCATGCCGGACGAGATGGACAAAACCGTCTACGTGCCCACTGGATTTTACAAGGTGCGTCGTTTCAGTGTCATTTGTCTGGCGTCGCGATCTGCGATCTGCAACCCGATTTTCGAAGAACGCAAACGCGCGTGTCTTGCGTCTGTCCTTGCCGGGAAATTGTGAATTAACGAGTAAGCCACGCAATTGGATGCACGCGAGAGAAAGGGATGGCAACTGACGTGAATGAAACGCAGCGTAACTTTCGATCAAATAGGCTAACACGGTTCCATAAATTATCTTTCAGCGGCGAGCGCCCATAATAACGTAATTAAACTTGATCAACGTCGCTAATTTGATACTGCCGACAAACACGAGCGCAGCTGCAATCTCATGATGTTTTTCGATCCGCATCGCGGATACGGTGGTCGAATATTCGATTATTCCAATAGTCCCAGTTTTAGTCGCTATCCGATTTTCACCGCTCGCCGCGAAATGAGAATTTCATCGTCGACTCGTCAAAATAATTTATTTTCCGAGTTTCACGTATTCTCTCTCTGTCTCTCCTTCCACGCCGTCGGAATATGTTGACGAAAGAAATGCTCTCGTCGCGCAGGATATATATATATAGCTGCCAATTAGATTTGCATGTTTAATGTAGGGTGACAAAAAGTGGACGGGTCGCGTTGCTAATCTTTTTCGGCCATTCATTTCTCTCCCCGCACCTTTTCCATATTCGTTTTGCAGATTTAACTTTTTGCCTAAGAGCTAAACGATCGACGGTTGATCCCACGCTAGATCGTTGCACTTTGAAAACGCGTAAAAAGGACTTTCATACAGACTCGCATATACATTCACTTCTCAATTTTGGTCAACAGCGATTGATGTCGGCGGTTTTCAAAATGCTATTACCACTCATTCCTTTTTCGTCCCTCGGATATATTCTGAAACGCATCGCAGTTAAATGGTAATAGGATGCAAGGGTTGACAGGGTTCGTTTGAACCATTTTCATAGCTTCGAGTGGACATAGCTTTTTGCTTGAACAAAGGCCGATTCTGGATGGACGAATACGAAAGGCGCTCGATGATGTAACGAAACGTATTCAGTTACGTGCGCGCATACGCTATCGCGGCACAATTTATCATCACGTTCCGTGAAACGCGTTGAATTTCGACGGAATCTCCTTCGTTACGCGACACTGTTCTGTTAACGAGGGCGTATGTAAATCCTGCAAGACGCTCGTCGCACAAACAAATGTCCGTTTCTGCCCGCGTGCGTCTACATACACGTCAAACGATTGGTTGCAGAATTCGAAGGTGGCGATTAAGTTGATACCCAGGAACAAGGTGGAGATCTCCAGGCCACTGTTGCTGGAGTTAAAAAGAGTGAGTATGTCAGATCGATCGAGTAGCAAGAAAATCTAAACGGCCTTTCGCATGTCGAAAAGACGTGCAGCGTTTGCAATCGATCAGACTAGACAAAACTTTGCGAACGGTGATTTGAGTGATTTTCGCAGATGAAGGACCTGCAGCACGATCACTTAGTGCGGTTTTACGGAGCCTGCGTCGAACCACCCCACTGCTGCCTTTTAACCGAATACTGCCCCAAAGGATCTCTTCAGGCTAGTAGATCCCAGAATCTTTTTACACCGACTCAACGCGCCTCCTACGAAATTACGAATTTTGTCGCTTGTGAATATACTCCTTTCATATGCACCGTTCTCACGAGCAAAACATTTATCAAATTCTACTGCACGTCTCGTAACACGCGCAGTCAGCATTAAATCTGTTATCGTACCCGATGGAAACTGTTCTCTCGATACATGCGTATCAAATTTCAATCTTTTCCCTTTAAAATGATTGTCGTACGTCGACATAGTACTGACAAACAAACATTCCAATTTTACCATAGACCGATTCGTAACACGCGCACTCCGTTTAAGTCCATTCTCGTACCCTCGTTCGCGCTCGCCCGATTTATCCTTCACAGTTTGTCGGGCTGAACGGTAAGTGATCGAGACGCGATTACACGTCGACCGTGCGTATCGATCCGCCGGACAGAGCCGATTAAAAGCCGTGCATGTACGCGCGCACCACCCTACCCCGCAGCAGCACTTTCAACCCTCCTTTTCAACCCCACAGGATATCCTCGAGAACGAGCAGATCAAGCTGGATCGTGTGTTCTGGGGATCCTTGATACACGACATCGTCAGAGGAATGGCCTACCTCCATGCGTCCGAGGTAAAGAGCCATGGCAATCTCAAATCATCGAACTGCGTCGTCGATTCGAGATTCGTGCTCAAGATTACGGATTTCGGGCTCCACGAGTTGAGGAGGCCGTCGGCGTACGACGCGGAAATGGATAGGAACACGTACGCCTATTGGAGAAGTAAGTTTTCTGGTCGATTTAAGTGGATGATAATGCGTATGATTTTATATTCGATAAATTCAACGGATAGGGATATGGGGGATTTTGTTTTTTGCCGGGGTAGCTGGTCAATTAAATAGAAGGGGAGTGTGTGCGAGTTATTGGACGAGTGAGTTGCTGGCCGAATGCAAAGATAAGGATGCTTAGGGCAGGAATACGTCCGGTTTATCAGGAAAACATGTTTTTGATTAAATGCAAAGATAGGATCACGTACGATTCATCGGACAAGCATGGTTCTAACGGAATGAAAGGGTAGGAATACGTACGATTTATCCCATAAATGTGCTTCTGATTAAATGAAAGGGTACGAATGCATACGGTCTATCGCAGAAACGTGTTTTTGATCGAGCGAGAGACCATGAATGCGGACGATTTATTGGGGCAACGAATTCTTCATCGAATGCATACAAGTACGAACGCTTATCAGAAAAGCAACTTATCGCTCGAACGCGAAGATTATCTCTTTAAATATCGATCAACCTACAGACTCCGACACCGAATACGCGAAGCTTCTGTCCTAACAAATCTCTCTATTTCTTTCACATTTTCACTTGAATATTTTGTTAAATGTGGAACCGTCTACGTCGTCCGGTCGGATGAAAATGTTTTCTTGAAATGAACAGGAAGACAATTGTTGCTTGTAGGACGGCTCTGGACAGCACCCGAGTTGCTGAGAATGGAGAGGCGGCCGCCCGAGGGTACTCAGAAAGGCGACGTCTACAGTTTCGCCATAATCGTTCACGAAATCGTCATGCGACAGGGGCCATTTTACTTGGGCGAGAGCTGCGACCTCTCTCCGAAGGGTGAGTCTCCTAAGCATTTCAATCGCACCATCAACCGACACGTTCCACAATCGCACGTGCAATACTTCCACACTTACTTTTGTCCGCCATAGTACGACATAAAAATGACGTCGACAACGTCAGGATCGAAAAGTCCAATAATTTAATTAGTACATGAATTCTCTTTGGAACATTGGCGAATGATCCCGTATCAAAGGAACGCGAGAACGGTCGGGCGTGGATTCATCGACTAACGATTTGCAGCGAGTTACGTTAACTTCGTAACTTCGTACGAACCGGTACCTCACCGTTCCTTTTTTCTTTCCCCCTCCCTCAAATTTCACCCGTCTCGATTTCGTCTTGCCTCGCTTCCCAACAATGCCGCTCGTCGTCGACGTAAATATCGAATTACTTTCGTCGACGGCTACGACAAAGGACCCGCGAACTATCGGGCAACGTGGAAATTTGCGTAACTACGCGAGCTTTATGACACAAATGAACGGAAAAAAAAATGGAAGAGAGAGAGAGAAAAATGTGTCGGCGTCGAAGATCGCGGCCGATCGATCGGCGCTCGCCTCTTGTCTGCGAGTGCAGCGGATATTCCGTCCGGCTCTTACGTCACGACCGCTTCCGCTCGTCACCTTTGTCGCGTGCTTTTTGTCTCGACGGATAGACGGTGTAAAGTAAAAGGTGGGAAAATAACGGTTTACGCAACCGACGGCGCCGACGATTTAGCGGGAGAATTTCGTTGTGCGAAAAATTTATCCTAAGTCTACCCAAGTCTTTATGAGAAAGTGTCTTCATGGCTGACACGACACGGAAGTTTCCGCTAATTTAAAAAAAAAAGAAAATGTCGGCCATTTCAAAAAATAAGGTTCCGAGAAGAACGGGTTTATAAATTATCCTATCAGTTATCTTTTTTCCTACCGCCTTAAGCGAAAGAATAAAATACGTGGAAAAATCCGTGCCCCGCGATCAGGGTATCCGAGCTTCGATAAACAGCCATTAATGCATTTTGCTGTTTGTGAAGCGAGACTTGATTACAGGCGAAGAGGCGTGTCCTCGTAAACGCGGAACTCGTTCGACGGCAGCTAGGATTTCAACAATTTTTCTTTCGAATCGCCCACTCGACAAATCTCTCCGCCCGATTATTATCTCGTCGGCGATGCAACTCGGTCGTTTCGGCACGAACTCCTGACTGTTCGCGGGAAAAGAATGTTGCGCAATATGCGGCGGGACGAGGGCAGATTTTCGTCGACCTCGGACCGCATGATTTCCGCGGTTGCAAATCACGGAGGAGGATGATGTAAGGCACTGAGACTCAGTATACGCCGCACGTTCTTCATTTGACAGCACCATGCGTATACAACAGGGCGAAGACTATTATATCACGATTATTGGACAACGTGATGCGCCGAAAGGGATGGAATTATCCGTCACAATATCGTTCCACCTCACATCGTTCACGATCCTTGTCCATACAACGCAGCTTCTTTCTCGTGAAATACGTCCGACAATACCTATTCAACCTATCTCTCCTTTATTTAGACGTCCAGCCTTCTCTTTCACATTTCGTCCACCTTCCGTGCACGCGCATATGTTCGCACGAGAGACTTTCCGTGCATGAATGTACTCTGTATTCATTGTCCCGCCCCGTTTTTGCAAACGGAAATTTCGTGGCGCTCGCGAGCGCGGTCGGATCGGGCATAAATTTTGCCACGCTCAAACCACCCGCGAAGTTTGCGACGCTTGTAATATTAACGCCCGCGCCCGCGGTAACGCGAGCACGCGATACTCGTATAATTTACACGAGTTGTTGGGCGCGGAGTCAGTCGTTAGAGTCTGACGAGACTTCGCTCAGCGGCCGCTCGATAGCGTTCAACTTTTTCCATTAGCGCGCCGGAAACTCATTCTCTACTCTCCGCGCCGAGGGAAATTTATTTTCGACCTGGATCTCTGATACTGTCGATTTGGCTCGCGGGTAGACGGAAAAACTGGGTGGGTATGGTAAAGCTTGGATTACGGAAAATCCGTTGTCCGACTGCGTCGGTCGGTAACGCGAATGTGGGTAAAGCTCGAAAGCTCAGTAAGCGTCTAGACTTGGCAGTTGGAGCGAGGAAAGTGGCCGACGGCCGACTCATCTGCGTCGGTAAACTCGCAAGTTCTAGCGTTGGTATAGTAAATTTGCGGGGAGACAGGCGTTAGACTTAAACACAGCATCGTGCTAAGCTAAACAATGAACTTTCAGAGTAATTGACACAAACAGAGCTCTAATCCCTGACATCGTAACAACGTAATCAACGTTTTATCCCGCAGACATGATGTCGATCGATTGAAGCCTCCGTATTTACAACGCCGATGATAATATTATCAACTATGAGATCCCTATTTCACGTGCATTTAAATACACGTACACACACTTCCGATCTGAACGGCCGCGAGTCACGGACCGATGCTCATCAGCACTACATACACGTGTTCACGTGTACATAAACATAAATATACGTAAAACAGAGATCTTTAATATCCTCGTACACGTCTATTTATGAGCATGCCCCTTTCTCTCCCTAATACACCTGCAACACCGGGACCTCTATTATCAACGCCGTCAGAAATCGATTTCTACCCTGCCATACCCACGCACACCGAGCAGACCGACCGCGCTCGCAAGCTTCAACACCTTAACCAACCGTCGTTCCATTTTCCGAAAATCTCCCGGCACGTCGATCGATAAAACACCAGCGCCGGTTATCAGGCCGTCCGAGACGATCGATCGAACGGAGGGTAGAAGGGAAGAGAAGCGTGCTCGGTGGTGGCAGGAGCACATCGAGGCGGGGGTTGAAAGTTCAGTCGAAGCTTTCACGCGTCCTGGAACGCAACGGCTCTCGCGCGCGCTCCTTCCGTCTCATCCGTCTCTCTTTCCACTATCCGCTTCTGGTCCTCAGCAAAACGTCTCTGCCACGAGCAGCGTGAAACACTCTCCACCCTGCCTCGCACACCTCCAACGTTACTCCCCGCTCGCTCGCGTTCTCGAAGCCGTGCGCACGTGAAAGTCGTTTTCTTATGCCGGCCAGTCGATAGCCTAATCGATAGCCGCGTAGGTGCACCTCGAAAATCTTCTCTCTCTCTCTCTCTCTCTCTCAACATCGCCTCATCGAATTCCGCCTCGCTCGCCGTGCCACTTTCCCTTTCTCACGCTCTTCTTAATTCTACTCTTCGCTCCTTTCTTTCCAACGCTCGACGCACTGTCCGCGTCACTGGATTCGTTCGGAGAGACGAGTGTGCTTGCTGGTGAATGTGAACTGGTGGAACGTGGAGATCGTTCGCACCGTGAGCGGAGTGTCTGGAGCTGTCAGAAGGCTTGTGTTTAGCCGGACTGTGGCTTTTGTGAATTCCGCGACACGGTCCTGGGACGTTAATTACCGGCGACCGCGGCGATCGATGACACCTGACGGCCCGTCCCGTGGGGCTGATCGAGCGAGATCGAGCGAGATCGAGCGAGATCGAGCGGCAGGATGGAGGATGGACGTCGATCGATCGACGTGCGTGGGATTGCAATCGAAGGCCCGTCAACCGCGGGATTGCACGTAGATCGAATCGGAGACGTCGAAGCGTGCGTCTTTACGTCCTGCATCCTGCCGGGCCGACGTTCTATATCCTGACCGGGACGCGAACGTTCTACACATCCTGCCGAGCGCGTTGATCGAACGCCAATATCCTCGGCTCGATCTCAATCGATCGTTATGCTGTGGAGTTCGACGCGTTGCGTACCGTGCGCGCGATCACTCTCGTTGACGTGCGACGAAGCGAGATTTATCGGCGGCTTGGACTTTTAATTTATGACGCCCCGGCGAGAGGCGGCATTTTGTACGGGAGAGAAGACGGTGATTTATCGACGAGAGCGAGAATCCTTCAGACACTTTTCGGCGGGCCTCGCGTTTAATCCCGAAACGGAAGTCCACGTCTTTGTCATTGGTCATGTACACGCCGGGCACTTGACACGCGCACCAAGTACCAAATCAGCGGACCAACTTCTTCTTCCTTCGTCCATTGTAAACAGTGTGCGTGTCAGCTCGGTCTGGTACACTCATTTTCGAGTATCAACTGTGCCAACATCGGGGCAAACGGCGTGACAAATCGAATTTGCCTGCGCAGTTGCGAATCGTGGTCGGTAGGACAGAAGTAGTGAGAGGTTGACGCGAGAATAGAAGACAAATATTTGCGTTCTGCTGCATTCTTTTAACACTCGACTATGGTTTTGAGAAGCGGAGGACGCTTGCCACGACTCGGCTTTTGGTACAGCAACTAAAAGCTAGGTCGAGTTTCGCTCACAGGTTAACCGGTGTATGTATTCGAATGCGTACTGTACGTGTACGACATCTTCACACGGTGTATACATGGCCATTGTCGCGCGTCAACCTCAACCCTCAACGCGCCCGCGGTATTCCGCGTGGCCGAATTAAACGCTTCTCTCTCCTCGCCTTTGACCGTCCACCGCAAACAGCGCGCTTCTATTAAAAGAAACCGGCCGTCGAACGGAAAGGCAGAACGTAAATGGAGATATTTGCCAGGGCCGCGAATCGATCGCCGGCATTACCGTTAACGACTCGATTATTCACGGCGTCCGTTCTCCGTTTGTCAAAGTAGAAAATTGTTTGTCGCCTTCGTTTCCGCTTGCCAGCGTCGCATAACGAAGCGGGAAAGTTCAGCGAGGCACGACGGACCCCGTGCGAATGTTCTCTCGCAAACGCGCGCGACATAGGCCTCGGGAACGAAAAGAAGAGACGGGAGAAAGTAGACATGCGAGGGTCGTGCGCGGTGCGCAAAATTCTCGGCAAGGGAATTCGAGCGTGCTTGACAGTAATTTCGGACGTCAGATGATGGTCGGAGGGAGAGGTGGGAGGGTTCCGTCGAAAATCCGCGAATTTTTTCCTCAACATTCTCTCCTCCGACCCTCATTCTACCCCTGCGCTCTGTGCGCCATTCTCTCTTCCTCATTTTCTCACTCTCCGTCTCCCTCTCGTCGCCTGTTTCGTCATTCCTCCCTCTTCCTCCCGGTTCCGCGTTCATTCCACTCGCGGGAAATGTAGTTTCGCGCAGTAGGGCAAAGTTCAAAGGGGGATGAAAGCGTATTAGGCCGGGCCGTCACTCTCCGCGGCCGGCGCGAGCGTGAGTGTGCGTAAGTGTAACGAACGACGCGTGGAAAAGCCGGGAAGGAAGCGAGGAGGAAGAGAAAAGAGAGACGTCGGGATGGTCGAGTCCCATTTAGATGCTGTTGGGAGCAAGTGCCGGGCGATGGGCTCCGCGTGTTCCATTATTCCGGATCTTCGGCAAGAAATTCTGTCCAGTGCGATTCCGAGAGCCGGCCGGCCGCTGTGATTCGATCTCAAATTCGAGCTTGACTCTTACAGAAGCTTTCCAATGATCCTTGCAGCCTCATTATTTCTCTTAGTATCAAACATCTCCAAAAATCCGAGTACGAACCTTCCGAATATTCCCGTACGTTAACACTATCTCAAGCAACACCGCAAATTTCACGAACCCACCCATCTTCACTTCACCCCGTCCCTTTTTCTATCCCACTTCCATAAATAATCGTAATCACAGCCCCGGAACTGTCGTCTCTAAATTCTCATCAAGCCTCGCTCGAGAATATTCGAAAATTTCGCGTCAGCCGATATCGTTCCGACATTATCCGAAGGGGCTCGCATATACGATAACGGCTCCTCGATCGGATCAAAATTTCATCTCGCCGGCATTATTAACGACAGCGCGTCGCCTTAGCTCGCGGATCCGACGTTATCAGCCTCGATCAGACGAGACGGAGGAGGAGGAGGAGGAGGAGGAGGATGAGGATGAGGTGGTGGGGGCGTGTGTGGAAGGGAAAGTTCACGAGACCACCGACAGACTCGAGGAAGTTCCGACGCTCTGCGGGCCAGCGCAAAAACAAGGTCATTGATCGGCGTAACGGGCGTCGGGGCGAAGCGGAAAGAAGAATAGTCGCGCGCGAGGGTGGCACGGTTCAAGGGCTTCTCTCAAAATTCTCAACCCCCTCATCCGACCCCTCTCCGCCGGTCGGCGAAACTTTCGGGACCCGCTTAACGTCCTCCTCAACGACGTCGCGTTACGCGCCGCTTAAACTTCGAGTCGCTCGATTTGAACCGCGTCACGGAACTTCGAATCCGGCCGGGTCGGGTGGGCGGATCTCGTGTCGGCCGTAACGACCCGCTATTAATCCGTAACAGGCTGTAACCGAAGTCCTGCTCGTCGGGGCGCAAGATTATACGGCCTTACGTGCCCGGCTCGCCCGGCAGCCTGGATTACGCGCGTGCCTAAACGTGTTTTTTTCGTTTCTTAGTCTTTCTTTTTAAATTCCTTTTTTTCTCTCTCGACATCCTCATAAGCGACGGGCTTAATCCGGAGCGGTGCAATTTCTTGCGCTAATTACGGTTATTACGGACTCGTGGGGAAATGGCAAGAATTATGGTCGTCGAGAGTTGAACGCTCGAAGTATCGCGGATCCGTTACTGGCCGCGTTTTACGTGTTCGAGCTTTTGCGAGTTCGTGCATAATTCGTCCGCGAGTGGGAGTCCATTATGCGCGTATATGCGGGCGGTGGATTAAGAATACAGCGTTATCGGATGCGTTGCGTTTGTTTGACGAGTGATGCTGGATGATGTTTCGCGGTATCCGATTTCGGTGCGCAGCGCGAGTTTTTGGTTTATCGCGGGCAACATATTTATGTAGGCGGACTCGGTATTTTGCGTTGACGTACAATCGTTCGTTTAAAGCGTTAATTAGGCAGGACGCGGTCACGTGAATAATCGATTCGGAGCCTCGGTGTATACAGTAGACGCCGTGAGCCGTGAAACCGCGAGAGGAAGGCTTTAGCTTTGAATTATGTATTAATTTCCTCGGGTAGCGAGTTCCGTATAAACTGGGCGCCGAGACATCGATAATAAATGGCACGGAACTCGATGTCGGATTATTATTAAAGTTTCACTCCTGCATTCCGATGGAGCTCTGTAAACTACACGGAGATCGAACCAAACCTCGTGCCAAATTAATCCGCGCCCCATCAGCAGCCTAAACTCACCGCACGCACGCAAGATCGAAATACTCAAGAAAATTAATACACATTATTAACTATTCAGAAGCGGACGAATGGTTAGACGGTAAACACGTGTGGGTGAGATCGAACGAATAGGAATGTTCCCGTCAGTCATTAATATCGAATACTCCGAATCTCCGAAATAGACCTCTCGGAAAGGCATTTATTCAACATTCATTATCCCGAAATGCTACGCGGAAATATTCGGAGCACGCGGAGATGCTTAGCCGGCGGAATTGAGTGTGGCCGAGAATGAATGGAAATGAATGACAGTGACGGCGAGGGCAGTGAGAAAGGGAAAGAACGGGAGCAGGTGAAGGAACTTGGAGATTGTCTTACGAAAACAACGAATCATGCAGAAGGGCTGTCGATCGGGGTGGCGGGGTTATCGATCCACCCTTCACCCGAGTTCTTCTCGGTGAGCGACAAAAAATGGCCGAGAGGAGCAACGCCTCGAGCACCAGCAGCCTGACTCTACCCCCGATGCCGGGGGCGAGTCCTGATGGGGGTGCGAGTCCCAGGAGGGCGGTCAGTCCGCTGCTAGAGGTCCGCAGGCCTCACTGCACTCTCAACTGCGAGTCCTGCAGCGCATATCTCGAGGACATCTACCGGCACAGTACGTTCTCTCACTCTCGCTCCCGCTCGCCAGTTACGATTATTGCGACGCGGAAAACGCTCCCATTATCGGCCGTCATCTCGCGCACTATTTCTATTTTACGACTGATCATTATAACGGCGGGCAGGTTCAGTGGTGATGGCGGACTGTGATAAGAGTCGACGGTATTATGATCAGCGTGACCACTCTTGAAATGAGGTGCTTTTATGAAACATCGTCGGAATCTGAAAGAGGACGGTACTTTCGCTTGTGTTATAATTGATGAGCTAAGGATCCAATTTTTTCAGATTTTTTAGTTGTGATTAGATCACTTTCTTGGTGAACGGTTCATATAATAGGATAAGACGTAATGGTAGTAAGACGGCTGCGAGGACGCAAACAATGATACAACTGTATACAGTTATCTAACTAATGTTGTACATTATACCGTTACGTCATGCGCCGAGGATCTTAAGCATTGCTATCTCAAACTGAAGAACGTGCAACACCGGCTTACAGAAAAGCATCCACGCAACAGAGGCTTTCACCCCGTTACAGAACGTACCTACCCCCGCCGGTTACACAATCGCAAGGCGTGCGTCATGCCTCGAAATAAAAAGAACGAACGAACCGATCTCGTTGCATTAAGCGTACCACTAGGATCGGCTCGGAAATCTTTGTTCGCGCTTCCTCATTGTCCCGGATCAGTCTTATTCACGTTACGTGGCTAACTCTTCACCCTTTCGGCAATTCTCATGTATCTTCCCCGATCTCTCACGCCTCACGACCGTTTTCCCTCCTTCGCCCTATCTTTTTCTCTCTTTCCCACGTTTTACGCCTGCGACATGTCGGACTGCTCCGGGCTTTTATCGTTTCTGTCAGGAGACATCGCGCGATGACGTACACAATGCTTATACAGGGTGGCCCACGGAACTTGTTCACCCCGAACAACTTGTAAACTACGCATTGTATAGAAAAATTTGTCATAGAAAGTTTGTATGGTTCGAAAGAGTACATCATGTAATGCATATATTCTTTTCGGTTTTTTCAAATGGCATGAGTTAAAAATTGTATCAAACGATTGCCCTCACCAAGTTCCTCGCTATTTATTCTGTATCCGAACCATACAAGTATTCTATAAAAAAATCTTTCCATACAATGCACACTTTGGAAGTCGTTCAGGCTGAACAAGTGTCTTGGACCACTCTGTATACACTCCTGCGGGACACATCCTCGCACCCTCACATCTTTCCACGTCGCCTTCGACGCAACGCTTTCGGATACAACTATACGCCGCCGCTTATTGCCAGTGGGCCTCGCCTGGAATTTCGGCTGCCGCGAAATTGAGGATCGGCCTCGGGGTGCGCGCGAGAGGGTGTGAGCGACTTGTGAGATGCTCCGGGAAAGGGCGTGCTGAGGCGTCAGCCCTTAGGGCCGAGATTCTACCCTCCGAGGGAACGTTTACGGTTCGGTGTTTCGCTTGAATGCTATTGGCCGGGGTCGGTCGAGATATGGAATTTGCGGCGTGTCGAGGCTGGGTTATGTCGAAATACGTGGTATACCGAGTTTCGATGGCTCCGCGTACCATAGACTCTGTGTATGGTCAGTGTTAACTGTGGAACTACGGTGGGGTTAATATGCGTAGTAATTTGTTGCTCGTTGATATGTTCGTGTAGAAAATTGATTAATGCAATTCCATGGACAATTCCGTTATGTGTTGAGTAGCTTAACGAAGGATCGATGGTGCATGCGGATTTTGCTCGGATTCTGCGGGCATACAAACGGCGCACGCATAGAGTCGACATTTGCAATGTCCACACGTATCCATCGTTTGTTCGTCGGAAAATCGCTCGCCGATTTTGCGGCATCATTCAAACGCGGATAACCTGTCATCGCACAATACAATACGCGCGTGCGTTCTATACACCATAAGTTGATCCCCAGAACACATTCGCGCACAATTCCTGTCAACGTTGATGCGCATTGAGTCTCGCATTACGGACGTAAATGCACTTCACGCGTATTACTCGTTAAGCATACGCGTACAGGGTGTCCGAAAAATACATTTCAATACTTCAGCGGCAAAGCGGGACGAAAAGTAGACTAAATAATAAAACCTCTTCTATCGACTCGTCCTTTTCTTCAGAAATTAAAGACCGAGTCCGTCAGATCTCTCGCAGTCAGCATTCGACGCGTAACAATTAAACTATTCAGTAATAGACCGCAAAATGAGTCGGTCAATGTGGAACATTTAGCGACGTGCCGTTTTCTCGATCCGTTCGAGTCGACGTTGTCGGCTTTAAGAGCCGGCTAGTTGGCGCGACGACTTCCGTACTAACCCCGTTGTCGGACGAGGACAGTGGAAGTTTCTCGCATTGGTCGGACTGCCGGAACGCATGCCAGATACTCCACTGAGTGAGCGTCGACTACTTAAACGGTCGCGAGTCGAGCCGGCTTTATCCGCACGCTTTCCTACCCAACCCCTACCACACCTGCTACACTCGAATGTACATGCATAATACATACGCTCACGTGCCCGACGTATCTGCTGTACAAACGAGGACGTTTAACTCTTTGGCTCACTTCGCGGCAATTTTCGTCTCTATCAAGCGCGGGATCAGAGGCAGATAAAACTGTCCGATGCATAATGCACGAACCGCGCTGCAAATTCATTTAGTCCCTTTTTTTTCGTATACATCGCACAGACGTGAGTGCGTGCAAATACGGGGCGCGAGGTACAGCGATGCGTATGCAAATGCGAATTTGTTGTGGGGGCGAAACTACGGGGCGGGACGGATTTGAATAAAGAACGGCGAAAATTGATTCGTACGACGGTCGGGAGAGTTGATCGTGCCTGATGGAGGCGCTTTTGATTTGTTTCAGAAATCGTTGAAGGAGTCAAGAGGGGAGGCGGCTCGCCTTTGAGGCCGGTAATAGATGAAGCTTCTGTCGAGGAAGAGGTAAGTTTGTTAGCAGCATGCTACTGGATCATCACTGTAGATTCGTCTTACGGTCGGGGTATTAATGAGCTGTTTTTCTTTGTTTTTCTTCTATTTCTAACAGGTGGCCACGTTAATGAGACGTTGCTGGGCGCAGGATTCCGCTGACCGGCCTGATTTCCCGGCTCTAAAGCAGACTATTCGTAAAATAAACAAGTGAGTACGGTCTCCCGCTTCGATTCAATTGAGCGAACAAAATTGGCGTTATGAAATTTGATTGGCGAAGAGCTCCGACAAATTCAGGTGGGCGCTTCGATATTTTTCGCGGAATATTCGCGTAACTAAAATCGTTCTCGGATCGGCTTCAGTGCTTCGCAGCATCAAAGTCGCATTTAAGATCGCGTCATCAAAGCTGTTCTGAAATCAACTATTCACGGTGACAAGCTTCTTTCCATATCAATTCTTACAGTTGCCACGCAAACAGTATATCCTCAAATCGACATTTCGCAATGTTCGAATCGTATTCGAAATCACTCGTACTTAACACAATTTTTCTCGGAAATGAAACCGCGCATGAAGAAACCATCACTATATTTTCGACATAATTTAATCTGAAAAATCAACCCCTCGCTGATTGTACCACAATTTCAGAAACGCCCTGTACACAGCCTACGTTCAAATTTCCAAACAAGCATCATACACCAACTTCCATCGTTACTTTCCGTGTGTTGACTGGCGTGACAACGCAATCGTCTAAATAATCTATGATCATAAGTCGCTGAGTGACCATTAAGCTTCCGACTTTTAACCCGCGAAAACAAAAAAAATCCCACCGAACCCATTCGACAGCCCCAACCTTACCACAGCAGCACGTTTCGAATTTCATCCGGCCTTGGGCGCGTTTCGCGTGAGTCGCCTCGGCGGGGAGCCGGTAAATTTTAACGACGCCCCCTTCTCATTACGCTAAAAGCATACGTGAGTATCGACATAGACGGTCAGCGACGTTCGTGGCTGGATATCGCAGGAGCGGATTTCCAGGCGGCGACGTCGCGCTCGAACGGCGAGAAAAGGCTGAAACGAGAGCCCGATAAACCTTGGACGCGGACTCGCGACGACGAGGACGCTTACGGCTGTAAAATCGTGCCGCTGCTTGCTTGCGTCGAGTCGGCACGGTGCGTTACGAGGGCATGCTTTAAATTGCGTCGTGAAAGGGTCGTTCGATCGAACGACGCCATTTTCCCGCGGAACCCGGGGTGGGTGGCGGGGGAAATAATTATCGTTGCTGATGATTTTATGCCTAACGTGATCCTTACGTCGTGCGCGGCCTTTGCGCGCACATTCGTTCATGGTTATTGGAATAGTTTTGGCTCAAGGCGCGTTCGACGTGTCACGTGCGGAAATTCGAGGATTCGCGTGGGAAGTTTTATATGGGCTGCGGAGGGCGGGGCTAAGAATTGCAGTGCAACAAGCGAATCTGGTCATTTCGGTTGTTTGGACTGCTTGGCAGTTTTGGTGTTAACCTTCATACGATGCTGTGCGGTCGTTTTTGAAGGAAAAGTGGAAAAAAAGTATATAACGAATAAATATTTTCTTTCCCTATCAATCATTACGTACGTTTTCCATTCTTTGTAGTATCCTGCAGGTTTTACTATCACTCACAAGTATCGACACGCCGCGTTTTATCGGCAATGCTAAAGTACGATTAAGTTTTGAACCGGGTGACCTTGTCGACCATATTGTGTCTGCTGGGCTGCAGGTCTTTGACGCTGAATAAAATTGACCCAGTGTCCTATTCGCCGTCCGCCGTAATGCGCGGGTTAATGTTAATACTTCAGAGTTCGGAGGCGTGCCTTTTCTCAAGATCCACTGCCGGCTAGAGCGCGCCGAGCCGGCGGAATAATTCAAACGTAATTTCGTGCGCGACCTGAATTCGCGTTTGGGTAAGGTAGCGAAGAGGACGAGTGTCGGAAGCGGTAGGGAAGCTTTCTCTCACGATATCGGCGCGGGGTCCATTTTCTTTCGTCCTACGAGAGTCGGTTAGCCCCGATATTGGCATAGTTCTCCGGCTTTCTCCTGCTGCCGCGTTCGTCCCAAGGAATTCGAGAAGTATGGCTAGGTCAATAGCCGATCGAGCGCGAGGAGAAGCGAGCCGGGGAAAAAGCTGTGTAAATTGAGACGATGCGGGAGAAAATGAAGGGAGGGTAAGGGAAGGCCAAACATCATTTCTCTTCGGCCGACCACCAAAGACGGAAAACGTCCTCTTCCTTTTTTCTACTGTCCAGATTCGCATCCTGTCGCGTACGCTCGCAAATGGCACTTTGGACGTTCAATAGTAGAAGTTTGCGAATGTACGTTTCGATGGTTTCGGCTTGAGGCTTGGGAATCGATGTTGGCAACGTTCCTAGCAAAAGCTCGCGGACGGAAATTGGTATATCGTTTTGGAGTAGAAGCGTGGCGGGCAGAAGTTCGTGCCGTTTGGAGTGGGAATTTGCGCGCAGAGATGTTCGGCGTAGTTCGCAGCGAAAATTAGCGAACAGCGACGATCCGATGCTTCTGGTAGGCGAGCTTCAAGGATATCAATTCCGCGCCGCTATTCTCGGCGTCTCGCGGACGACGGCGAGCAAACATCGATGCGATTGGCTTGCTGATCGATCCGATAATGAATTACGCGTCCTTGTTGGGGCGTGGGTGCGATACGTTTATGGGAAAGTTTTGCGGTAGTTTGCGGCGGAAGCGAGGATGAATCCGGAGTAGAGGGCCGCTCGCACTACAACCCTTGACCCTTTTCGCGCGCGCACTCTTCCACATTAGCCCCGTCTCAATTACGATGTCAATTTGTTGCGCGCTCCGCTCTCGCATCGTCGATTAACCATGTGCAATCGACGTCGTTGCGTCATCGCAATTTCAATATTGACCGTTTCCGAGTCAACGGCGGGAGTGGAATTTATCGGGATTCATGAGGTGCTGTTGATGTCGCGAAAAAAATTCCACGCACGTCCATGGGTCACAATTGACCGTAACAGTGATCTAGGATTTTTTGACAAAGTACCAAAAGATTTCTATCGATTTTTAACAAGTGTATACGATACGACGGTATTCATGAGGTGCTGTTGATGTCGCCAAAAAAATTCCATGCACGTCCATGGGTCACAATTGACCGTAACAGTAATCTAGGATTTTTTGACAAAGTACCAAAAGATTTCTATCCGTTTCTAACAAGCGTACACGATACGACGGTCCGATAAACGCAACCTTACCCTATCTAGTGCTAAAATTGTTAAACGTCCCTCGCATACTTCAACCCACCCTCGTCGTTCGCCATTGTCAGACAATTTCGGCGGAGCAATTATTCCACCCGATTCTTACTTCGCGACGTTTCCCAGCGACTCGAAACGCGCCGGGCGAAGTATAATGAGGGCGGCGCGGGGTCGGGACGGAAAATTGCTGAAATTAATTTGGTCCGACGCGACGGCGTGAAGAGCGGGGGCATGCACGCTGAAGTTTAAGCAATCACAAACGAAAGCGTCGCGGCGCGGTTTGCGCGCGGAAATTAGATTGCGATTTACTTCCAAACTTCTCGCGTCCCGGCCTTTGCCACGGCGAACTCCATTACTGCCGCGAAAGAGTGCCTCGAAGCGGCTGGAAAACGTGGCCGAGGCAAGAAGAAGCCTATTCTCCGCGTCACTCGCATCCTCCTTCTATACGCCAGTGCGTAACGTAATTGAATCCGTGCGACGCGATACGCGTCAGTTTATTAACCCTCGAATACCCACGATGGGTCAATTTGACCCGAAGCCTGAAGATCGTCAACCCATTATTTGAGCAAAATAAAAATGTTCGGCTACGTATATTTTAGCGACGTTGCAATACATTTTAAACGTTGACAATTTGTTTCTAAATTGTGTACAAGATTTTTTACAAAATTTAAATTTTTGCTTAAGATTATTTATAATTTGTTTATAAATTGTTTACAACTTTTGTAAAAAGCAAGCAAAATTAAAATTGTTTGCGACATGGTCGTCAGTATTTTATAACGCGTTGAATTTACTTTGAGGTTGTCGTCTCACATAAATCTATACCAATAAAATGTCGGGTTGCCGTCCTGCAGGATGGGTCAGAATGATCCATCGTGGGATTGCGCGTCTCATTTTTCAGTCGAGTGTCCGAGGGTTAAAAGAGCATAGATTGCGAGACAAGTCGTGGAACGGCGATGTTCGGTAAATGTCGCGCAATTATCATCGTCGATCGTCGACTTGCTGTAAATAATTAATACAGCCGAAAACCGGACGCGCTCTTGCATTATAAAAGCGCCGTAATTTGTCCCCGTGCGCACTCTAGTCTCACCCACTCTCTCTTGCCTCTGTCGCTTTCTCCATCCGACTCTCGCCGAGTCACTACCTTGTGTTTCGCAACGCTCTCAATATATCCGCCCTTAATATACGTGCCAGGCGCCGTCGCGAGGAACGAAGCCTCGCCTCGTCTTCCACTCAACCGAATTTACTGCGAAGCGTACCGAACGGCGGAGCGTTAAATCTCAACAGGTGCTCTCCGACAGGAACATTCGAGCACTCAAGCCCCACTATTGTCCCGTATCCGATACATTCAGCCGACTCAATCCACCGCGTAATATTCCGTCTGTCCAACTGAGCCGCGCGCGAAACGCGAAATCGTTTCACATGGCCGAGCCAAGTGGCTCAGGGCGCATCCGACGTTGCCTCCAATCTCGGAAGCGCGTTTTGTCCCTGCGGAAGCGCGGAATACCGTTTACATGGGAGGATTGGAGCGGCGCGACGATCCACGGCCGTGACCGATTCCGTTTCAGCTCGACCGACTCTAAGCCCCTTCTGTCGAGTATATCGGTTTTCGGATGAAACGATCATTCCGGCCGACATGGTGCCAGCGAATATCTGCGATCTCGGCGAGAGCGCACGAAATCGATTTCCAGCCTCGCCTCGGACGAAACGCGTGGCACGGCGCATGACGTATTACTAGCGTGCGGTCGCGTAAACTATGGCACAATGTCGGTTTTTCGCGCAACCCGGCCTGGAGTTTGTGTCGCACGTCAGAGTACGAAGTTTGCGTTGGACGGCGAAAGGAGGCGAAGTCGGGAAGTTTCGCGCGGTCGGAAGAGCTATTGGGGGTTGGGAGGGGGTGGGGGTGGGGGTGAGGGTGACAGGAAGGGCAGGAAACTTGACTCGCCGAAAGTGGAAACCGGGCCGACGGCGTGGAACGTCATCGCGAGCTAATATTTAAGAGGCTAATTATTCGCGCCAGAATTCTCCGCAGAATTCTCGAGAGGTCAACCCGTCTGACGCGGCGGGTCGCCCCGGGCGCTTTCTGAATTCCCGCGGACGTCCCTTTAACGTTGCCCGAAACTCGTTAGAGCGTATTTATTAACGGCGATGGACTCCCTTTGACGGCGAAACTTCCATCTGCCTTCGTTAGGAGCAAAATGAAATGCGAGCGGAACAGCGAGCGGATTTTTATCGACTCCTCGAGCGTGTTTGTTGATATTCAATTTATCTCTTTGAATATAATCCTTTGGTAATAAGTATGATACGGATGCGTGAGTCGGAGGCAAACAGATACACGCGGGAAGTGGAAAGAGAGGTGCAGCTTGCAATTTATAAAAGATACTCAGTTTTATTTGATGCTTGGCTTGCATTGAGGAATGGATCGATTCTTTTGTTCGGATTTCTGAGAGAATCTGCAGCATTTAGTTTCTCGTGATACGATTCTGAATCGATTGCCCCGATCCTGTTTCGGTAGTTGGGTTCGTTTTCAGACGATTCAATCTGTCGTCGCCAGTCGAAAGCTGTCGGCTGTCGGTCGAGTGACGGACGAGCGACTTGTTCGTACGTTTTGTTTGACCTGAAGTATCCGACGATTTGAATGGTGGAACGTGTCGATAAGTTGCGCAAAAAATATTTCCGGTATTGGTGGGCATTTTTAAAGGCTTCAATTCAAATTTTGAGACGGTAGAATGGAAGATATCAATGAGTGATTTTCTTATACACTGAAGGGCTCAACGACCGTAAATAAATGCATGTATATTACAATAATAAAAACAATTTGATCGATCGATTTACGCAATTATGAGTGCGTTGCTGCTTTTCTTTCTCGATAGTCGGCTGTACCGGTATGATGTTTAATCAAGTATCTCAACAAGAAAAAGTAAAGTCGGGTAGTGACAGGAAAATGTTGAATTTTTCATTCAATCAATTCCGCCATGCGGGTCACGGGGCGAGTGTTTCCAGTTTAATTACGTCGGCGAGTAAAACTGCCTTGGTACTGATTATGACACAATTCCCGCGGCCGTTCAATGTGCGCGTGCACGATAAATAGGGAGCTATTATTTCTCGCCGAACGGAAGTGGCCTGAAACGTCTTGCTGGGTTATTTATTCGAAGCGAACGGAATAACGTCCATTCGCTCGCATCGATGGCAACGAATAAAATTAGAGTCCGCGCTCGGCAACGTCGATATCTCTCATTTGGTGAAGCGACGAGTGACGAGAGTCTGTTATAAATGTACGCGGAGATCTATACGGTTTTATTGGAATTGGCCAATGGCAACAGGTACCACTCGATAACCACCCACGCCCATATAACACGTGTCAACCCCAAACGTCGCCCGGTCGATTGTAATTCCAACGTCACCTGTACACGTAGCAACGAGAAACCGAGATACGCCGATAAATGACACGATTCTGCTTCGAAAAAGAAATTGGAAATGTGCACGTCGCTCACGTGAAACTTCGTTTTTAGATGGAATCCATTTCCAGAAATTGGTCTTGTTAGTCGTGCGGAGGAGATTGACCCAGATTAACACACTGACTGCTACGTAAAATAGTTTTAACGTTGATTGTCATATTTTCTCGGACTCTAGATAGAACTGTCTAAAAAGGATTACATTTTCTTAAAGAGTACACTTAGCCATTTTTTACAAAAAAAAATGAAGAAAAACATAGCTTTAAATATGGCAAAAAATGAATTGTTTAAGCAACTCATCCTTTCGGGTATACAAAGAGATTCGGAAAGTTGAACGAAACAACGCTTTTGGAGATACAGTTCGAAATAGGTGAAAAATCGATGAAAAATGCATGAATCGCCCAGCGGCATCGCAACGGACGCAATTCTTTACGTACATCATTATTGATTATAGTATAAAAATATACCGCAGTCCACGCGTATATGTCTGAAACACGGCACTCGGTGCGTTCGGAAACGTATTGCCGACCCACTTGGATGCTCGAAATTTATCGACGCAAAATGCGGAAAACCGAAGTTGCGAGGTCTACTTTCACCGGTAATATCGTCGCACCCGGAAATGGCAGAGAAATGAAAGAAAATGCGTTCTGGGACTGCGAAGAGACGCTCTTCCAGTCGTCTAGACGGCAACGATCGCGGACCGCGGCATAATACAGAATCGCGGGAGCGAAACGTACCGCATAAATTCGCCGCAAAAATAAAAAACACGAAAGCTTATTATGGAGTAAACTGGTATATAACGACGCGGCGACCTTGGTCGAAGCCGTATGCAACTTCTGCACCGTAATCTGCGTGAAGAGACGCGGAAGCTGCGCGTCTTCTCGCCGTCAAGGTCACGGATATTACCTCATCTCCTTCCCACGAGAAATGGACGAGACGTTCATTGAAAATCATCGGTCTGCTGGGAATCTGCGAGAGTACTCCGTCACTCTTGTTCATTCACGAAAATCGATACGTCGGTCGCGAGAGAAGGCAGCGAAAATATCCGCCGCGCGCTTATATTCTCGGAGGTGGCTTCGTTTAGAAAACGAATCTATTAATGAATCTAGGTACCGGTGGATGACAATTGGTTATTCGATATTCACGGACACATGAATTCAGCAGTGATTATAGCGACACACATCTACCAATATCTAAAGATATCTGCCGCTCGACAAGAAATCTTAACAAGACAACAAAAAATGTGTATATGAACAACGTCGAACATGTACTCTGCAAGTTACTGGCGACCATGAAAAATCTCCAAGTATCCGAATCTTGCGGAGACTGAACGTAACGCGTCGTTCCGTCTAAATTGGTTATTCGATATTCACGGACACATGAATTCAGCAGTGATTATACCGACACACATCTACCAATATCTAAAGATATCTGGCGCTCGACAAGAAATCTTCACAAGACATCAAAAAGTATATATGTACACGTCGAACATAGACTCGGCAATTTACTGGCGAGCATGAAAATTCTCCAAGTATCCGAATCTTGCGGAGACTGAACGTAACGCGTCGTTCCGTCTAACTGATCGTTTCAGCCTGAACATTCGAGATACCCGAGGCCGCGGAGCATAATTAAGCTAAATACAAGGGGGCGCTTTTGAACGAGGTAAGTTTGTCCGTGCTTTGGGAGCGCAGAAAAGTTTGCGACAGATAAAGCATGGGGAGATAGACAGAGAGAGAGAGAAAGAGAGAAAGAGAGAGAGAGAGAGAGAGAGAGAGAGAGAGAGAGAGAAAGAGAGAGAGTCAAGAATGAGGCGAACAAGGCGGACGGCGGCTGAAAAGTCTAGAACAAGGACAACGATGCTACAACGAAAGAGCGCGCGGACGTTTTTAAACGTTCGAAAAATAATGACCGCCGCGTCTCCAGTCCGACGGATTACTTCATGCAACGGGCTCGGCCAGGAAACGGGATAAGACGAGCTTGGGCAAAAACCGCGCACGGTTCGGGAAGACGCAAAAACGCGGAATGGGGCTGACGCGGGAGGAAAAAGTGACGAGGGTCCTTGAAAAGGGACGCAGGGCTCGTTCGAGCCAGCTCACACATTTAGGCGAGACGAGAGTTCATTATCGCAGGACAACTCTTCCGACTGCATCGAGCCGCACGCTCTTTCTTTCCTTTTCCGCACTTTTTTCGCTTCCTCACAAAATATTCCGCATACACGAGACGCGTATCGGCCGGTTCGTGTCGCCGCATGCCGCGACGCAGTTTGCAGAAGACGGACGCTAAAGGAGGGAAGACTGGCTTTCATGTTCTTGTTTTCGTGTCTTGCCTCGTTACACTTGCCGGCAGAACGTATCTCGCAATTGCAATTTCCGCGCGTGACGCGGAATCCGAGGCGCGGATTAGAGTGGGTGAGACGTGAATTATCGTGCGCGAGTGGCTCGCAATTTTTCTTTGCCAACGAGCGGATTATTATTATCGCGGGCAGTCGCGCGGCTAGAGGCATTAGGAGGGGCGTGCAATGAGGGAGGCGAGAGGGCGAAAGGAAAGTGGAGTGAAAAGCGAAAGGCCACCTGGGGAAATATCGGGTAATCCGAAAAAGATGGAATTGGGACGTCGAGCTTCGTGCGCGGCACGTTGATGGGGAATCGTTTGACGGGAGGAGGACGACGAATGTGAATTGCGAGGAAATGATGCGTGCGGAATCGAAGCGGCACGGATCGCTGTTGGTATTAATCCGGAGATATAATATTGTAATATCCGGCACTCGTATTATATGGGTTACAAGGGATGCTTCGAAGTAGTATATAGAGATTGTTGACGAACGAGCGGAGACGCTTTGAAGAGAAAATTTATTATATTTCTCTGAAAACGTTATTATCGTATGAGCGTTAATAATATTTACTACTCTGTGTAGTCATACTATGTGGATGTATTATTGGAATGAATGCAGAAGTATGTTGACACGTGCGAGTTCTAACAACGATCCAAGTCGTCGCGACATAAATCTGAATAAGAAGATATTAAAAAACCGGGGTAGAGGGTAAAGTGGAACAGGTAGAAGACTGGGTCGTCCTTCCCGTGGAATCTCTTAATTCCACGATCTCCCAGTGAAATGGGTCGCCCATTAGAGGCGACCGTCCGCGCTCATTCGACTTTTCACCATGAGCCAACGTTATATAATAGTTTACGAGGGATGCTGTTTTATTTTATGGCCGACCGGCTTTATGGCTATCCGATAGCCAGACGAAATGCTTTCTACGTGCCTGGGCGTGCAACTCGCCCCGCGAAAGACGAACGAACGACTGTCTTTCGTGACTGACATCGCCGAACATCCTCCCCCAGAACTTCAGGGACGCCTCGACCGATGTTGCTTCTCAGAACTGAGAGAGGCGTAATCGTTCTTTTTGACACGCACTGTGTATTTCTTTCAGAATTCTAGATACTGAATTCTTGACAGACACGTAAATTTCGTCTTTGAACGTCAGAACGTCGGAAACGGCCTCGATTCTGAGACACGTACACATCGTACAATCGCATATTTACGATAGGCCTATTGTACTTGTGTGCAAAAGCCCAGTATTTTTTTCATTTTCGGGTTACCTATGTTCCCTTGCGAGTCAAGTGGAAAAATCACCGCAGAGTTTAGTCCAGATCTAACTTCGTATGACCACGTGATTTCCGCTAAACGCGCAATTTTCATCGAATCTTCCCGCTGCGAAAACTTCATCCGGACAGTTCCGCGCTGTCTT
The DNA here is from genome assembly GCA_963942575.1 of Priocnemis perturbator. Classification (NCBI taxonomy): domain Eukaryota; kingdom Metazoa; phylum Arthropoda; class Insecta; order Hymenoptera; family Pompilidae; genus Priocnemis; species Priocnemis perturbator. The sequence continues at coordinate 13,855,300 of OZ012643.1, read as the reverse complement.
TCATGCGCCTCGAGCGATCGCTTCCCACGAGGCGAGTATTGCGCGTCCTCACTTGCAAACAGGTTGAATCGTCGGAGGTAGAGAAGGAGGGTTTCGCTCCGTTCCGCTTTGCGTAATTCGCTTACGAACTATCGAACACAATTATGCGAGATGCCTGGCAGCGAGCAGGCAGCGAGCATGCGCGGCCTAATGCGAGCTCGGGAGGGCGTCTTTCGAGGGCTGAGTGGTAAGGGCGGTCGAACATTCGCGATGATACCGCAGAACGTCTCTCTTCAAAGAGAGACTGGCTAAATTCGTTATCGGAGCCTGCGCCATCGCTATTATGCACCGCCGCCACTTTTGTTATCTTCCCGCGCGTCTTGCTCTTTCACGCTCTCGCGCGCATCTCTTCGAATGTTTCCTCCAGCAGGTCTGTTGCTGTATTCGTCGGACGAGGCTGCGAACGATAACTTTGTAAATTGCTGTATTACAGCGAAATTAACTTTTTTTTTTTATTGGTACTCTCAGTCTTCCTTTTTGCATCTATCGCTCTTAGTTCTGTTGCGAGAATCATTCTTTGTATGCTCGTTGGGAAAAGATGTATCATAGGAAGTTGGTGAATTACGCAATTTCAGGATAATTGACACGTTGTTAGATTCACACCCTTTCATGCTCACACATTCTCTCTCTCTCTCTGTTTCTCTCTGCATTCATTACTTCTGTCTTCTCTACAACAGTGCTTTACTACATTCGTCGCATGATGTATCGCGATAAATGACTAAATAACTAAATTAAACTAAAATTGAGTGACAAACTACTTTTTTGCACAAAAGCTAACATGTTTGAAAACGCATTCCTTACACGCGCATTCCTACACATCGACGATTCATCCCGTAGTATTCATCGTTTATCAACAGAAAAAAAATTGTAGATCGCGAGAAAGTTCCGCGGGCCGACCCTCGAAATCGTATACTCGCCGTCTCGTCTGTAATATCTTGATCGTAATGTATGCTGTACGAGATGCTGACTGCGCATGAGTTATACGCTCACCATCCGGACAGCGGACTTCTCCGCCTTTTTTCCCTCCTTTTTTATCCCTCGCATCTCGCGCGACGATAATTTATCACCCATCGCCGAGGGAAAAGTAAATCGGCCTGCTCCCTCTCGCGCTCGGCCATTAATTTTCGTCGACGAGCAGAGGCGGCCGGATTAGGCCGCACGCCCTCAGCTTCACACTCCCGCCTTCGATGTCCATCGATTTTCTGGGGCGCGAAAAGTCCCGGGGTTAAGGAAACAAGAGCGCGATCGATGCCGGGCAAGTGGCTTACGGTGGGAAACGAAAAAATAAACAGCGACAGGGTAGCGTGGGGTGTCGCGTTCTGAAGAGGGCGACCTCTTGAAATCGGCGCAACAAGTGTTGCCGCTCAACTTGAGATGCGATTTTAATCGTGACTTGCGAGGGCAAGTGACAGATTTGGAATTCTACCGCTTCTGCCGATTTTCAAGCGACATCGTCGTGACGGTTGAACGGTACGAACTTGGCGACGCGTAACAACCAATTTCGTGACACTGACAAGTTGGGGCTTTGTTTGTTGAAGGGATTACGAGAGCAGCAACATCCTGGACAATTTGCTGAGTCGCATGGAACAGTATGCGACGAATTTGGAGACGCTGGTCGAGGAACGCACGGCCGACTATCTCGAGGAAAAACGCAAGTGCGAGGAACTTCTGTATCAGCTACTGCCAAAGTAAGTTTACAAGGGGTGGCTGGTTCAATAGTATTTGATGCGAAATATTGAGGGTGCGATCAAATGAAAATTTGTATCCACTGGTAGAACAGCCGGAAGGACAAAATTAATTTTCTCACATTTTTCTATAGTAATCGTTCCTTTGTAAATTATTGGATCATCGATATTTTGGATCATCGATACATACAAACGATTGTTCCAGTATTATGTATCGTAACACAGTTTTACATTTTCCGAAGTAACTGTACTTCCACATTGATAGACACATCGACCTCTTCACAGCCCAATAGAAGCCGACTAAAAAGCTACTTGAAAAACAACCTTAAATTCAACCACGTAAAAGCTTTCCGCAGCGCCCCATTCGACGTTCATGTCGCCAAAGAAATTGCTACGTCGATAACAGTGTTTATTAACAACACTCTGCCTTCAATCAAACGATTAACCCACTTTCACCATCAAAGTCGCGTTTCAATCAGAGAACCGTTGAGCAGCGAGCCGACGGAGAATCTCAACTAAATAATCAACCGCGATATTCTCGAAAAAGCATTACCTACTCCACTTCATCGTCACTTCCACTCGTGCCAGATTCGTACCGTTCGTAATAATCATAAACGCGTCGAATCCGAACGTCCAGCACGCGGCGTCGAAGAAAATGCAACAAACGGTTCGCCCCAACTACAAAACTGCACTTCTGCCGGTAAGCAAAACACAGACGAGAAATACAGGCAAGGGAACACCTAGGGGCAAGTGGTTTCCGTCGCGTTTATTTTCGGCGTAAGCTCCTCCGGGATGTAATTCATTAAAACGGGGCCTGAGTCGAGCCAAACGATTAACCCAGTTCGACACGGTAGTTGGCGGCGACGAGCAGGTCGAGTGACGGAATGACGAAAAATCATCTCGGCAAATCTCGGGCGCGAGGGGAGTGTTCGTCGGGTTGTTGTTGAGCGGCGACCTCCTTCTCGGCCGGAGAAGAAAGCGCTACTCGACGACGAATTACGAAGCGGAGAGTCGTTGAGGCGCGAGGAATCGACGGATGACGAATGTGTCATCGACGGCTGCTAATGACGAGAAGTGCGAAGGCGGTTCGAACGACTTTCTGTCGTAATGATTTATCGGGCGACGATTTGAGAGTAGATGGTTGAAGAAAACTGTGTATTATGTGGACAACAGTCGGGTTGTTCGCTTAAAGCTGTAAATGTGATCATTTTTTCAATTACGACTTATGTGTGTATAAAATGCGTGCATGAAAATCTACTGATATTCGTTGGATCTAAAATCATCTTGCCGCATCTTACGGCGAGCGTTTCCGTAAATTCATTCGCGGGAATCTATGAATATTTATTTGTGAAATTTGTATAAATTGTACGAAGTCACGAACCTCTGAACTGACGAACCCTTATAAATTTGCATGCCGTGCGTATCCGTTTCCGCACGAACTATTCTACAATAGTTCCGCGGAGGCACTTATTTACTCTCGACTTGGCGCGCACGTATCGAGCAGCCGTATCATATCGCGCTCAATCGAATATTGGATTCTCTCGCGCGTTCGTGAGCGATGTAAAGTAGCGGTTAGGGAATTCGCGCGACGTTACGACCCAGGAGTCTGCAATCCGGGCGCGATTCTCGCGCTAATTGGCTAAATGATTTAATTACCACTCCAGCTTGGAATTACGCGGATCCGTGAGTGTGCCCTCTCGCGCGTAGAATTAGAGAGAAAATTACGGGGGAGCCCCTGACTCGTCTCCACTTTCCCACGAAACTTCCGCCCGGCGCTGCATTTCACGTTTCATGCTCGTTTGTGCAACCCGATCGAACAAACTTAACAGAGAACACAATTTATCCAGCGCTTCAGCCCGCAGCTTTTATACTCGAATTATCATCGATATAATTACACGTCCTCCAACGAGCCGAACGTGCTCTGGAGAGAGTTACCCGTTACGTTCACTGGCGACTGTTTTAATTCACCTCAATCGAACTGAATATATATATCAAATGACGCATTCTCCTTCGCTCGACCGGGAATTTCTTTATTAAGTTGAAAACTGTCGTGGATTCCACGTCGGGAGTACTTGCGTTCGGCTCGCGAGCACGTGCTTTCTCATCTAAGAATTCTGCCTTATACTTCGAATTCTCATATCTTTGAGAGCTGAAGGAGAAGCGTAACGATCCGAAGAAGTCCTTCGTCACGCATCCGTTGCAGCTTAATCGAATCCGACGAATTAGTTTCTCGACTGCGCCGCGTCACGCAGTCAAACGAAATGATTATGAAAGCGCACAGCAATGACACTCTCGGTACGGGGTCGTGCAACGATATATACTCTGGTTCAGAAACTGATGACTGTTTTTGTTTCCATTACGCGTACCATTCACTGCTGCTCCGCGTTTCGTTTGTTTACGAACACAGAGCAGTCGTAATTAACCGTCGCATTACGGTTGAATGCGACACTGGGTCAATTTTGCCCAGCGCCAAAAAGCTGCAAGTACACAAAATAGTGAATAACGTCGTTCGGTACAAGACTTAGGGATCTGGCACACTTATCCGACACGACACGACAAAAACGGTAACATTTGAATAATTGTAAATAAATGTCGTGTCGTGCTGGACGAGTGTGCGCAGCTACATTTATTTACATGCATTCAATCCAATCCGTTTTTTGTCGTATCGTGTCGGATAAGTGTGCCAGATCCTTTAACCTTACGCTCGCATTGTCAATGAAACTGCAGAGGGTCGATATTATATTTGTGACGGATACTAAAATCTTCGGTTCACTGCTAAGAATGGAAAAAATGGATAATGATTGATAGGGAAAGAAAATATTCATTCGTGATTCGACTCTTTAAAAAATCGATTCATTACCCCAAAAAATAGATTCTTCCAAGAATTGGATTCTTTCTCGTGTGTCGATACTTTCCAGCTTTCTGCCATCACTCCGAAATACATAGTTTATCGTGATGCACGGTGTCAAAATCGGTGCAGCTCGCGAGACCATATAATTCGCGAACATTCGAGCCAATGTATGCAGTTTCTAACGAGGCTCTGCGAACGTGAGACGAAAGTTCTACCGACCAGAGGTGCCCGCTTTTTGGCCACAATGTTTCGTTTTTAGATGCGCGCGAGGTGTCGTGCGCCGACTTGTACGAAATTAGAGGATTCCGCTTGTCTTTTGTTCCCTCCTGTCGCGATTCGGCGCCCTTTCCAACTGCTCCCCTGCCAACTGGGTCAGAGTGTTGCTCGCGATTGCGGCGGAAATTTGCGACAATTTTTGGCGCGTTCCGTTGCTATTTCGACAAGCTCGGAGCGTCGACGAACGACATTTGAATACGAGAGGACGTACTACAGTAAAAGTTAATATTAAAATTGAATTTGTTCCTTCCCGTAACACGTAATCGTCAGTACGAGCGTATGAAATTATGATGAATAATTGAAACAATAACTGCTACGTCTCTCCTTTAGAACTCCATTAAAATTTTACATCAACTTTACATTTCACCGCGCGCACGTACACCTACACGCGCCAAGTCCATCGAACGAAATTGGATAAATCGACGGTGAAAGCTGAACGAAGCGTTACAACTAACTAAAAATGACATTCTTCCCGTATATTCTGCATCATCGATTCGCATCCCGACACAAGTGAAAACTTCATTGTCTTCTGATCCTTCGACTAGCACACTCTCAAAACCACTGACGCGCGTATAGTACCGCCCTTAGGAGCTCCGAACGGAGCGATAAGGAAAGCTCGAGGGCGAACGGATTAAGAGGATCGAAATTTCTGTTTCCAGATCGGTCGCCTCGCAGTTGATACTCGGCCAGAGCGTGATAGCGGAGACCTACGACCAGGTGACGATCTATTTCAGCGACATCGTCGGCTTCACGAGCCTCTCCGCCGAAAGCACGCCCCTTCAAGTGGTCGATCTGCTTAACGACCTCTACACCTGCTTCGACTCGATCATCGAGAACTTCGACGTTTACAAGGTAATCCCATCGCCCGCCTCGCCGGGCGAAAATCGAGTCTGCACGCTTTTCGCTCGTTTTCCCAGTATTTAATTATCCGACGCCCTCTCGCGCAATTACGAAACGCGAAGTTGGCGAATGAAAAGGCACGAAGGTGGGGTGGGGGCGGGAGGGCATGCCCTGGAACGGTGAAAAGTTTAACATCGGCAACGGTGTCACGCACGCCCTCCCACTCCTAGCAATATTGAAGTTTCCCAGGGGCATTAAGAGCTCGACCGTTTTGTTCCATCGCAGCTACAACTGACGGGACGAACTTTTCCATCGCGGCCGCTCCGCGAGTTTGACTACTTAAGAACGGACAACTTCTCACCCTTTCACGCCTCACGTTTCTTCGTCCACTTCTTGCAAATTCTTTCGTGCCCGGAGCTCGCGCTCATTCCATCGTTGTTATTGAACGTCCGTTTTTATCGTTTGCTTGACGGGCCTTACGGGAGTCATCGACGTTGTGCAGGATTTACATACTTAGAACCCTCACATGGACGAATTTCTTTTGTCGGCGGATTACGAAACTCGGCGAGCGGAGTCTAATTGGCCGCTTAACTCCACGCTGTTTTTAGTCTGTGAATGTGAATCCGCATGGCGATTCTGTTTGGAATCTCGAGTTCGAGCCGCAGAAGGGCTGATTTCTTATTTTTTCGCTTCTCTCTCTTTCTCTCTTCTTTGTCCACCGTGACCCGCAAATTCTGTCCCTACTTCGCGTCCGCCCTTGCTCCGTCATTGTCTTTGCTCTTTCGTCCGTATCGTTTGAGTCGCAAGACTCCTCGCAATTGTGTACGATCTGCGTACAATCGGCACCGACGTTCGGGAATTTGTGTAGTCGCGCGATTATGAAACTCGGCCCGTCGAGTATAATTGGCCACTTATTTCTGGCCTCTTTGTTCGAGCATCCCCTCTGTGCCGGCGCGTCTGGACTGTATCGAATTTTCAGCAGCGACGCCGCGCTAGCTTTCCTCTTTATCTTGCCCCGTTTTCGCGAGACGCGATCTAAGAACTCCTGCACGCCCAGACGGCGGAGCTATATTGAATGTACAACAGAATTCCTCGCGAAATCGTTGAGATACGTCGGACCTATCCCCGGCGAATGTTCCTCGCTCGGCTTGACATCATACGCGGAATTTCACATTTCCTTCGAGACGCATCGGCCGTATGCGTTTCGAGCTCCGCCGCGATATTAGTCATTTCGTCCAGCAATCCCAATATTTCGCCGCACCCACCGCCGCGACTAGTCCCGCGAATGCAGATTTTGGAGGGAAATGCTTGAGTGCCGTGCGGCACGCGAAGTAATGTTGCCGGACTCGCGAAGCGGCGCGTCAGTCTGCCAGAATTTCATTGCTAACGGGAATATTTGTAATACCGGCTCGCCGTTGCTCTGCACTCGCGAGGGAACGTGGGCAGGCCGGAAATTTCGAAAATTCGGAAATTTTGCGCACGAGCACAATAGGCCGTTTGTGAGACAATCCTATTTTTCGTTTTGATAACTATAAAATGACGACTTTACTCTTATCGTTCTTGAGATATGTGACAAAAACAACAATGCTGATTCTTGAAAAATGAGGTTGTGTTACGGGTGGCCTACTTTACTTGTGTACAAAATTTAAGAATTTTTGCAATTTCCGGATTGCCTATGTTTCTTTGTTAGTCAAAATCGAATGGAATTAACGGTCGGCCGATCAATTTTTTCGATTTTTTTGTTCGGACTGGAACGACAATGCCGTCGTTAGATCGTAAATTCGCCGAAGCGACGCCCGATGGAAATAACTGTTTTGCCGTAAAATCGTGGTGCCCTCGGCACAGAGAATGGCGTGCCTTTGTAACGGGAGCCGACGCGAAACGATCGTGCGCTTCTCAATTTTCGCCAGCGGCCATTTATGTCGGGATTATGGAAATCGATATCGAGAGCGGTACACAGACGATTGTGGCTCATAAAAAGAACGTAATACTGACCATACCAAATGCTCCCTGTTATGCAGTCCCGCGAGAGTACACGTTTTCATTATAATCATTTAATTCCGCGGGACTACATACGTGGAACGTAATACGCGCCGTTGATAAATGTGATCGTCGGGCAAATTTTTTATATTGGGATAGAATCCGATATGGATTCGAAACCGACGTCGAACGCAGCCCTTCTACATATTTCATACATTTTCATCGACCCCTCAATTTTTAACAATAAATTTCATTATCAGCACGGCAGAAATCGAACTGACTGGCTGACATTCATCGAGTTCATCGATAAAAATAATCGTTCAATCAACTATGACCCCGCGTTAAGATATAACGTCGACGGAAAAGCAACCGTCGACGCTCTCCGTTCGCAAATTTTCACATTTTGTCAATTTTTATTGCCATCTCCATTTGGAAGCGCGAGCTCCGATATCGGGACCATAGAAATCAAACTGACTGCGGGACATGCAATCCAATCCATCCATAAAAATAATCGTCCGACAAACTGTGGCATCGCGTCAAGACACAATATCGATCGAGAACGAACGTCGACAGTCGACACACCCCGCCCGCGAATTTTCCCAGGGATCACGCTCGCAACGATAGGTCGGGGTTGTTTGAGTATCCGCATACCGAAGAGTCGCTCTTCCGGCAGAGCAGTCACATGCTTTCCACTTTCCACGCGGTTGGGCCGACGCACGCGACTACAGTCCGTGGCACCAATTCCGTAGGCTCTATTATTTTCCAGAAATTACTACTGCCTCGACCATGCCTCGCCCCTGCCATACCGTTTCTTCCACCTTCCGCACGCTCTTTCTCTCTCTCTCTCTCTCTCTCTCTCTCTCTCTCTCTCTCTATCTTTCTCTCTGTCCATCTCGCGTGTCCAGAATTAAAGACCGATAGCACGAAAGGCAGGATGTCTCCATTCAACGCATCGAAATTCAAGTTTGTTCCATCGACGACATTGAAACTTTCTCCGCGACAAGAACTGCTCTCAACTGCAACGAATTCTGAGATACGTCCAAAAATATGGCACACTCTCGAACGGTGACACGTTACACAAAATCGAAGCCGACCCTGCGAACGATTTTTTGCACTCAGGCGGAAAAGATCGTCGCAAATTGCGTTAAAGGAATTTTCGACACTGTGTGCACAGAAAGTGGGCTGTTCCGAGCAAAGAAACTAGCGGCGCAAACAAGCTCGTCACAACGTTTGCTTTTCTCCGTCCCTTCCCTTTCTTCCGCCTCTCCGTCCTCTTTCTTGTCCACTTCTTTCTCTCTCTTTCTCTATCTCCCTCATCTCGACCCCCACGTCCGCGAGATTTTCTTTGAATCCTCCTGCAGGCCTTTCCGTCACTAAAGACTTCATTAGTCCGCTTACTCCGGCCTCGAGTCTCATAATTCCCGAGTACCGGGCACGTAATTCGTTATCGTTGCGATTCTTTCGCCCGACGATCGGATAGAATTAGCATAACGACACAGTCTGCCGCGAGGCCGATATTGATTCGGCGGTCGGCGCCGCCAGCGATACATTTTTGCCCGGCGTTTCGAATGCCTGAGAACTCTCGAGCTGATCTCAGACAATACTTCAACCCGTTCTTCAGAGCCGTTCGAAAATCTGGAACGATACTTCATCCGGCTGAACACTTGCATCATAAATCAATGACCTCTGGTGCTCTGTAATATTGCAAATCAACTCCGGCTTCTGTGCCAAGCCCGGCTTCTTCACAAGATCGTGAGACTCATTTTGAAAATGTCTGCCTAGACAGTGACAACGGACACGTAATTGCTTGCTTGAAGTGAATTTGTTTAACGCGTTTAATGACAAAACTGTATTTTTTTCTATACTTATTCAGATTGACGTGCCGTAGACGGAGTCTTCGCGCTTGCGTATGGAAATTGATGGTGTGAAAAGTGTCACAATCTCATATATATATATATATATATATATATATATATTTGTTCGACGCACAGTTGCATTTCAGAAACGCACACAGAACGTCCGTAACAAGTGTAAAACGTACTCCCGCGGTCGCAACAGACAGAAACCTCACGGCCTGCCTATTTCACGAGCGACGTTGAACGTTTTTCAGGTGGAAACGATCGGGGACGCTTACATGGTCGTGTCGGGGCTCCCGATGCGAAATGGCATGAACCACGCCAGGGAAATTGCGAGAATGAGTTTGGCCCTGAGGGACACCGTGATGACGTTCAGCATTCGTCACAGGCCGAACGAGCAGCTGAAACTGCGGATAGGCATGCATTCCGGTGAGCTTGGAAATGGGACCCCTTCTTGTCATCCGTTTTTCCATCCGTATCCGTTTCTTACGACAACTTGTCTCTTGTCTCCCCGACGACTTTCATCTGTCGCGCAGAAATCGTCTGCGAACGAGGAACGATCGCGAGAAGACGCACGTGCAATTTATGTTAAACTGTCGCGATTAACTCCCCTCGGCATACGTGGACGTCGGAAAAAAGTTCCTGATTTGTTCCTCCAAAAGCACGCTCGGACGGATTATTCGTTTCGCTCTGTTTCGCTGCTTTCCTGTCTCGGTCAGCTGTAATTCTGCAGATAATAATGCGTTTTCGGAATTACACGACTTATAATTGCGCCGCACTTTTTCCGCTCGACGATTTCCGTTCGCGTTGCAACAAAGCTGTCGCTCTTCAAACTTCGCGGACAGCAGATGTCAGTGTGGACGCGAGACGCGCGAACGTCGAGACTCGAACGCTTCGTTCGAGCTGAGAATGAATTTTCGCGACGACGAGAGTGCCGAAAGGCTCGCCGGGCGAGAAGAAAGCGAGAGGATCGAGACGGGCACCATTTTTTTTTGTTCACCCCCGCGCTTCGAGCGGATTTCAGGCCTGTTAGCTTTAATTGGGAAGTTAATTGCTTTTTAAATTGGTTCGCGATACCGACGCCCTCGCACGTAGCGCTCTCGATCTGTCTCCAAGGGGAGGTACGATCTGCGAACTTGTAAACGGATTAAAGAACGGCCGGGCTTCGAAGTCATGAAAGAACGCGCGCCTGTCGCTGCTCGATTTTGATTTAGATAAGACCTTCGGATGACGGGCGAGATGGAAGAAAGGAGAGCTTACGTAAAACGGACAAAGGGGTGAAAAAAGCGGATGATATTTGTAGAAGTAAATGGGCGAGGTGGAAAGATAAATTGGGAGAGATAGGGGACGTTTCGATACAGTGATCAAATATTATTTAAATCCAAAAGATAATTAATAAAGAACGGTCGTGCGCAGGGTTACGTGTAAGACTGATGGTATGAGGGGATGAAACAAAAAAGTGTAAGTATTTCGGAAAGTGGGCGTTCTCGGGAGTGTCAATTATAATCACCGCTCTGTTTGTGAGGCAAATTTCAGAATTACGTAAATCGTTGCGTGAAACGGTGACGGCACGTGTACATATTCAGCGAGCGCCGTTCAAGAACCGACGCCGCTATCTCCATGCTTACAAACGATCTTTCTTCGCAACGACTCTTTTCTCGCGCAAACTTTTCCCCAAGTCGAGTTCCAGCCGCGAAATTTCCCCGCGAAACTGATCGGCTCCGGCGAACAAACGAGAAACTGCAGGCAACTGATGCCTTTTTATGCAAAACTACGCATTCGCCATTTCGCAAAAGTTCCTAATGTTTTCCTTACCAAAAAATGATGAATTCCGGGCTGCATATGTTCCCTTGTACGTCAATTTACCAAGGTTAAACCTGGATCATTAGAATTGAGAAATTCGAAGTATGTGCAAGATGATGAGTTCGCGCCAGACGCGAAACGTTTATTCCTGTTTTTCAACCCTGCTTTAATGGCGCGGTTTTAACCTCCTTTCAGGACCATGCGTCGCAGGGGTGGTAGGCCTGAAAATGCCGAGATACTGCCTGTTCGGGGACACCGTTAACACGGCATCGAGGATGGAGAGCAATGGGGAAGGTAATTAACGCGCCTCGTTTAACAAGAATACGTTTTCAAGCGGGGAACGCTTGAAGAAGGCCGGCCGACCCCCGGGACTCGATAACTAATCGACCGCTAATTAAAGCTGGGGAACAAAGCACGGACTTACTCTGACCGTAATGAAATTCGCAGCCGAAGTTTCAACCTGCTAGATTACGCGAAACTTGCCGACGAATTCGGTTCTTGCTCGCGTTTGATTTCGTGGCACATCACTCGCTCGCATCGCTTACGTTCATATCGAGAGTCAGAACTACATTTGAATCAAACGCGAATTCGTACAGGGACGGTGATAAAGTTATGACTTCGAAATTCGTGTAATGATGAGTGCTCGCTTGGCAACGATTATCATCTCGCCGACATTTGCATCAGCCCAGAGCTTCCGTCGCATCGAAATTACTTGCTCTCCTACCGGCGACACAGAGACAGAATTTGCATAGAAACGCTGGCCCGCGAGAACCCCCGGTGAAAAATCGTACAATTAGCATATTACGGTTCACGCACCTGGAACATTAAAAGCCGCCGTCAAGTCGTAAAACGCGACAAAACCAACACCGTAATTACACGACGTGCCTGACATTGAGGTTCACACACTCATGTCACACATCCGGCACTCTGCTCTGCCCTCCTCATCAAAGTTTATCCCGCATTTCATTTCTGCTTACATTTGCCCACCGATGTTTAAGAAAGCGAACGAAAAGTGCGAGTTCTGTTTACGAGTGTGTCGTGATAAGAGAGTGCGCTGTGGTAAAGTGAAATTATTTCTAACATTTATTACCACACTCTCTATGCGACGTCTGCATACACGAATATTTTTACGTTTAAAAATATCGTAAAGTATCCTCTAAGTCTATACAACCGACATATTTTCCGACATTTCTCCCGGCACTTATAGTTATATAAAAGCAAAGAATAGACTTTCTCGGAGCTTTAACAGCAGCGCACCCTCCTTAAATCGTGCATTACCGCCGACAAAGGCGGTCGACGGCGTCGGTGGAAAATTGATGGACGGATAGACTCGGCTGGGCGTCGGAGGCGTCGCGACGCCGACGGGAAGCGTCTTTACGTCGGAAGTAGCGCAGTGTCACAGCGAGGGGAATAAAAGGGAGCCAGTCGGTGCGGCGATGCCCGGAATCGAAGTGGAAACGGGAGGACGTCTGGCTCTGTACCAGCTCGTACTACTTGCAGCCGTTCCGCAAATGTCAAACGCCCGCGAGACAATCATTTATAGGTCCATATTTCGCGTGTATTTAAATGCAGGTATACTCGTGAAATTAACGTACCCGTGTACCCGGGTATAACAGAGGTCTCTATTTAACGTGTATTTATATATTATTTAATTATACTTGCTATTTACAATCCGTCAGTGCATCGTACTTCTGAACGACTGTGCGTCACCGACAAGTGGATGTCAGTACTACATACGCGTGTTTATGTGTATATAAATGTACGTGAAATAGTGATCTTTAATCACGTGTAAGACTGGCTCTTCTACAATCAATCAACACTTTCACATGTGACATCAGTCACTTTTGCCAATCGCGTGCACAGTTTTTGCTTTTTGTCTCTTGGCTTTCGGCGTGTTCCACGCGGAAACGGGCCAATTAATTCCCTCTCTCCTTTCGGCACACTTTTTGCATTTTCAGACACGACAATAGAGTATTTCGGATCGAGTTGAGTTGCCTTTGTGTCGTCGATTTGATATCGAGCCCGGCGGACTGGTTTGAAGCAGTGCGTTCTGCGTTCGTGCGTCGATTAGAGAACGTTGGCTTGGCGTCGCGCGACGTCGACGACGACATACCGATTGCAATTGTTCAGTCACAGAGATACGACCCACATTTGCATTAGCAGTCGCCGCGACTATTTAGCCGCATTTGCGCGCATTCCTATTGAAACTCGTGCATTTCATTTCTGCGACTGAATAATATCAAGTGCGCGTTCGACCACAAAAAATTTCCCCTGGGGGCAGATGGAAAAGTTTAGCCAAGCGCGGTCAGTTGATGGCCAGCCGGTGACGTTTGAATTTTCTCTGTTCGACAACAGCTTTAAAGATTCACGTCAGCCCGAAAACCAAGGAGATCTTGGACACCTTCGGCACGTTCGACCTCGTCTGCAGGGGAGAAGTTAGCCTGAAGGTAAGCCCCTCTTCATACACAGTCTCGAACTTTCATCCCTTATCTCCCGTGCTCTCATCCAACGCTCCCCAACCGCCTCTATATTTTCCCCCTTCTTCGTCTCTCTTCCCTCGCTGCTCGTTTCCTTTTTTTCCCCCTCTCGTTCACCCTTCGCCGAACGTACGACGGGGACGAAAAAAGTTGGAATGCATCGCAAAAGTCCGTGCGAACTTTCCCTCTCGATCCCTGAGAATGGTCGAGGGCGACACTCAGACAGGCAAACGCGTGGCGGCGCAGAGAAAAAAAAGCGAAGAATGAAGACAGGTCGGATGATTATTACCTGTGTTATCCGACGGAGCCATCCGAAGGCTCGTTAGATTTTTTGTCACGTCCCCAGCTCGACGGCGTCACCTGTCCTTCGGTGTAATATGTTTTATCTCGGCGGCCTACGAGGACGAGGGGGGATGAAAGTAAAATGACAGTTCGATGGGACGACGAGGCGCGCTCAATTATCGATACCACGTCGGACGTTTCAATCTATCTTTCTTTCTCTCTCTCTCTCTCTCTCTTTCTCTCTCTCTCTCTCTCTCTCTCTCTCTCTGGAGAGACAGTTATAGGGTAAAGATGTTGAATTTGATTCCAACGACACTTCATGTGCCGCTGGAAACGGCACGTCGAGGGAGAATGTTTGTATAGATATTCGGGGAAGACGTAGAAATTGGACGAGATCTGATCGGGACCGGACGAAGGTTCGATTAAATGCCAATCGCGTAGCGCGCACCGACGGAAGTTCGGATCCGAAGAGTCTCGGCACGAATATCAAATGCCACGCTGATGGCTCGCGCCTTTTTGTCCGACCGAAAATGCTTGGAAAGAAAAGGAAGATGTCGAGATTTTCGAGGAGCTTGGCCGGAGAAGTTTGCCGCAAATGGCAGTAGGTTAAACGTGTCCGTAAGTATCGGATGTCAGTCATGCGCGTCGGCATTTAGATCAGCGCATACCCACGCTAAATCAGGTCGACAGTAAAAGTATCGAGGGTCCAGTCGGAAGAGACCACCGCACGGCGGAGCATTACGGAAATTATCGTTATATTCTAACCAACAACATCCACACCCCCCACTCCCGCAACTCTTCGATTTTCCAACCCAGCCGAACCCGGACCCCGGATCCCACAAAGGTCACCGTTCTCACCAATTTCGATGCCATTGCCGTTTCCACGTCGCAGGGCAAGGGCCGCATGACGACGTACTGGCTGATCGGCGAGAAGCCGACGAACAACAACGTTCAGCTGCAGACTCAGCCGACCATCACTCACACCACGATGATCCAGGCGCCGCAGGACCAAGGCCTCCATCATCACAGCCACCCACCACCAATTCTACCCCCGTGTCAACAACCCCAGCCGACCCACCAGATCCAGGCCCAATCTCAATTCCAGCCCCAGCCGCAGCAGGTCAGCATCGTCCGACTGCCGTCGAAGATTCAAGGTCAACTCGAGCAGTCTCCAGCTCCGAAGCTACCTCAGACGCATCAGACGCCCGAGCAAGCGCACGCGGCCGGCCAGAAGGAGGGTCAAAGTCAGAGCCAGGCGAAAGAGAGTCAGCGAGTAAGCGGAAACTGCACTGTGACCGTGACCGGAAACGGGACTCCGGGAGGTCGCACGATAGGAAGTAACAGTAACAATAGCGGCGGCAGTGGTGGCGCTGCCGGCGGCAGTCCAACGATCGCAGCGCACAGTCGGCCGAGCGGAAACGCGAGCAGCGCTGCTCACCAGAGTCACCAGAGTCAGCTGTTCCCGACTTCCGGCGAGAGCATGCCGAATCACACCGAGAGCGGCCCGAACGCGCCGCTTCTCTTGCCCGCCGGTACGGTGCCACGTGTCTAGCTCTCTTCTTAATTCCGAAAACTCTGAATGTGCGCGTGCCTTTGCCTCTCTGCCCCAAGGCTTTCCGCGGGAGGCATGAGCTTCTTCTGGTTTTTCGTGTTTTTTGTCGGCTCTCATTCGGGAGCGGCCGGAGGATGCGGGTGTGGAAATGATAACGATGGGCTTGATTATTGATGCGTGAGGTGGGCGTGTGGCTGGAGTGTGAGGGTGTTATTGAAATTCGAACGGCGGAGTCGTTGAGAGTGCGGGTGGTTGAGACTGATGAAATTGGAGGATGATGACGGAAGTTGTGAGACGGTCAAATTCGACGAAGTTGAGTTCTTTGCTTTAGATCCTGTTTTGGAGGTGATTTTGATCAACGACGTTGTGCGCGTGACGTATTAACGCATGGAATCGTGAAAACGATCAGAGACACTGCGGTTTCTTGGCACGAAACACTGGCGATAATAATTAATATTAATGACATAGTCCATCCGTATGAAAAGGGAATGGATCAGTCGACGGGATTTATTCACTGATCGAGAGTGTCGATTTCAATCTCTGTCTCGTTATCAATTTCACATCATCGATCACCGCTCCGATCTACAAAGAGCTCATTGTACTCCCATAAGACGATATTAATGGGTATACTCGTGCAAGGACCAAGATTTCTTTTTTCTTCGGATGCACACACGCGTCGCGCTCTCACCGTATATCATTTCTGATAATCTTTCTCCTTAAACTTTCATATTCTCTCTCTTCCTCTCTCTTTCTCCTCGAACGGTACTTGCGTGTCCATTACCTAGACAACGTTTAACTATTTATTCACACCCGTCGGTCCGTAATTACGCTATTCCTTGTGAACAGCGAGACCGGTAGAGGGGTAAAGGCATATCTATATGCGCATATATGTATGTATACATGTATGTATGTTTATAAGGAATAGATTGTACATCTACGAGAAACTAACCAAAAAAAAAGAAAACGAAAAAAAAACCAACAGTCGCGTAGATCGGTCGGTGTTTTAGACTTAAACGAGAACGAGGAAGCTACCAATTTTAAGAAATCGTTATAGCGAATTAACCGCGAGGCTGGGCCTTACGGAAACAGAAACGAGAATGTCTATAAGTGGGGAGGGGGGAGTACGAGGTTTAATTAATTAAGCGTCCGAGGTAATGCAAGCACGAAGTGTATACATGTGAATAAGAGCGTAGGTATGTACGATAAGAGTATAAATATATATACATATACATATGTCGGTAGGCGAGCGTACTCCACGTACGGCCTTATTCGTCGTACGTGTGCGTCGTGCGAGAATGTAATGAGAATTCGGCGAGCGTCGAGCGTTGAGGCAGGAAACGAGGAGGAGAATGTTGGCGGCCGGAACGTACCGGACGACGTTTCGGGAGCTCTTCCCTCAGTCTCGTCGAACGACAATGTGTACCGGATCAATATTAACGGAAATAAAGTTCAATCGTTTTCAGAAATTCTCCTCTCCCAGGCGTACCGCGAGCTGACGCGACACACTCGCGTTTAACCCCGGGACGATGTCAGAAGACGGCGTTCGCGAATATCCAGTCGAGGTAAGAATTGACGCGGGTGTAAATTCCTGGATGTCCCGGCTCGCCGCATCGAATTCCCCACGAAACGATCCCGATATTGACCCATCTCCCGTTGCCCAGCTGATGGAGCAGCGGACCGCCGGAGTCGCCCTGGAAAAGAGTAAAGTGGCGAAGAATTTTCCTTTTCTCTCCTTCTTCCATCCGTTTAACATCCTTCTCGTCCTCGAGACACGCATGATTCCGCATGGAAAAGTGTGCGCGATTCTGAGAGCGTGGACGCGAAGAAGAGGGAGAAGGCGGCGGAATTCTCGAAAAGGTAGGCGATACGTTTGTTATTATGTAAGGTCTGCTTTTGGGCAAATAATCGATTTTTTGCTACCCGGTTTTTCGAAAGAATGTACAGTGTTCATTAACGTTGAACTCTATTCTTTACTCTTCGAACATCGATTCGTAGGTTAGATTCTTTTATTTTGATTTTGTAAGAAAATTGGCTCTCATGATTCCATTCTGAGGCGATTGTTTCAAGAGATCTTTAGTGAGTAGTGTGACTTACCTGACATGCGTCGCGGCCACCTTCGTAGCCGCCGGCGCACATGACGGTTCGCGGTATTCTCTGGGAGAAACTGCGAACGCAGTTTTGCTGGGGCCAGATCGGTACGGCCACTTCCATTAATACGGTGCTGGCCGGGCCGCCGTAGTATTGGGTGCCCCAGCCTGGAAAGAGATCGTTCTGAGATGCGCCGATGCAAGGTGCACGAAGACGTGGTACAGAGCAAAGTTGCAGAAATAATATTTTATATATATATATATATATTTTTTACTTTGTTTGCGGCGTGTCCGCGGATAGTGGGTGAATATTTTAATACTTCCGATTAGTGAAGGGCAATGAATTAACTTATAAAGGTTGTGACTGTCAAATGTTATAACGTGATAATCCAATATCTATAATGACCATTTTTAGGGTGGCATACGTGTATAATATATTGTAACAGAAATTACGAACCGGTGACAACGGCACTCTTATTCTCGAACGTCTGATCAATGGGCGGCAGACAAATCGGCCAAATGTAACTGTTGAACGTGGTGGGTCGATGAATTTTCACGATGGCGATGTCGTTCTCGTAGCTCGCCGGATCGAAGTCACGATGGACACGTATTTCCGTGACTCTAAAGTCGAGAGCTCTCGTTTCCTCGGTGGTCGTAAAGTCATACTCGCCCAATCTAATGCTTATGTCCCGCGGCCTGTACCTTAAACCCACGAAACACACGTCGGACACGTGCACTAACTGTAAACCATGTGTGCCTAGCACGTACGACGTGATAAAGTGCCTGGCTAACTGTAGTTTCGTGAGGCAAATGAGATCCCGAACCGAGGAACGAAATTCAATGAGCCGGCCTCTCATAATTAATGAACATCCGTCCCAACGAGCGTATCGATCCCAGAGTCCAAAATCTCAAGACATTAATTGTCGCAATTCAATATTAATCACTGTACTACCAAGCCGATGGACTGTCAAAAGACGAGTACACTGTACACGGTACCGAACGTGTAAAAAAATGTAAAAAAATATTCATTTGGACCACGGGCGTAAGTTGAACGAGACGAAAATTCTTCTCGATTCTGGAAATTGTTCCGTGAAAGAACGCGATCTATTTCAAAGCGATGGGATCAGTTCCGTTTGAACTGCCAATTTTCCAATTACCCGCCGACAAAAAAGCGACAGGCAATAAGCACGTAACGAATCGGGGGGGAGAAAAAGTGGGTTATACACTTACTTGTAGACGCAATGAGCGGCTGTAAGAACGTGTCTATCGGTAACGAGAACGCCTCCGCAGTACTGGACGGCGTCGGATCTAATGAGAGCGACCATCCAGGGCCATTCTCTGGGATCAGCTGGCCGTCCACCTACAATTCTCGTCCTGCTTCTCGTGCTCGTTCCACATCCTCGCGGCCCTCGCGGATTCCTCGTGGCCTCGGGCGTTCTCTCGTTTTGATCATCGGCGGCAGCAGAGGACACTCGGCCATTTGTAGACCGAGAATATGAGTATTTTTCCGACGCTTTTGAATAGCGTGCCTTAGACTTTGATGACGGATCTTCGTCCACCACGTCGTCTTCTGACGAATGAAAGTGAAGTTAAGCGGCTGTCACGGTGAAAATTAATTTCATTCTAAGGACGGTCAATTAAATTCAAGTTTTCGGAGATTAAGTTGATAATAATTGGACACAGCTATACATTGTGACTGTAGCAGTGTACGTAGAAATACAGTGACACCGTGTAGTTGTGCGTTGTTAATGCTCGAAGTACCGAGTGGTTAAAATGACTTGTTAGCTTTAAATAAATTTTTCAATAATTCCATTTTCTGAAATTTAAAAATATTTACTGCAGCAAGCAGTCAAGCAAGCCATTCTGACCCGCCGGCCGATCTAGTCTTAAACATTGCAACTACATAGCTCTACGTAGTTATACGTTGCAACTGGATAGTTGCACATAGTCGTATATCCCCAAACCATATTTATCCACACTCGCTCATTGCAAATAGTCAACTATACACACTTATGCATACGCATCGCAACCTCGCAGCTACACATTCTCACACTTCCTCGGCACATATCAATTTCACCGAATGCAAATTCTGCGCGCCGAAGAATACGTCGTCGGCGCGAAGAACAATCGAGTGCACAGCTACACAGTTCACTCATTGTTAGCCAGAGCACGCGATCCGCCCGCCGAGAATCCGGCGGGCGCGGATTAATTGCTCGATAAATCAACTGCCGCTCCCGTACGCACCTGCTATCGCTGGCAGAGATCCGGAGAGAATTTCCGCGTCGGGAGAGGCGACCAGGGCGTCGGAATTGTCGGGACAGCAGACGCCGACGTACCTGCGAGTTCGAGACGGAATCGGAGTAAATGGGAAATTGTCGGAGGCGCGAGAAAGAGAAGGAGAGAGAAAAAGAACGGAAAGACAGGTAGAGTGGCGGGGCACGGGGAAACACAAGCGACTCACTTGCCCTCGATTATGCACATGTTATTCACAATGCTGCCGATGTTCGAGCGGAACTCGTCAAGGCCGCACTTGCTCGGATGTCTGCAGTGCCCTTTCCTTTGATCCGAGACGACGCACGGCTGATGGGATTTGCTCCTCTGCAAAATGCCAAGAAACGCGAGAATGCAATTTTCTTTATTCATTGCTACTTTTCGCGAGAGACCGCACCCACCGTCGGACTCGCTTTGTTCGGCCTCGTGAGACACGCCGAACTATGAGGTCCGTTTCTTTCGTTGGTTATAAAAGAAACAGCGGCGCGGTAAGCTAGATGGATGGCGACGATTTAAATAGAACGAGACCTACCCATTGATCGAACTTGTCCGGATTCGCCGAGCGCTCGTCTCGATAATGGAACGAGGATGCGTTCCTCGAAGATCCGTAGAGATCGGATTCCGGGAAGCTGGGCACTCGTTCCAGGCTCCATGCGTCCGTTGCCTCTGAAATGTGACGGTCGTTGTCAGAAATCGAATTATCGATTCGCCTGCCAATGATCCCGACTCCGCACCTTTCGCGCTCGCATCTCGCTGTAATTCGATTTCGACGACAAGAGACGTATTGTCTCTGTACATAAATGAGAGACTCGATCGTGACTGAGCCGTGTTCGACACGCACACAACGACGAATGACTGGCGAAAATACTCACTTTCGTTGGCGTTGCTCCCCTCGTACGGATAGGATTGGCAGAGTTGAACGACGAGGAGTACGGAAGACAGCACTAGCGATCGACGATCTATGGCTTTGTGCTTCGACATTTGAGACGGATAGACGTTTGACGAACGCCGGTCGTGAGAATCGTGGCCTCCTATTTGGTAAAGACCAGTCGCGGTAGTGGACAGCGGACAACGGCACCAAAATACGTGCCTCCGCTTATATAGTTATGCTCAAACCCGTGCGAGGACCTGTTGTACGTTCCGTTACAGTGGGTTGCATAGTGACAGGCTCGTTCCGTCGCAACCGCGGCTCGAACATTCAAGTGGGAAGAATTTTCGGACGGAACGTTGTTTAAAGGTAAACTGTTGGAAAGGAAGAAAATTCGGAGGCATGAAACCATCGGTCCGATTCTTGAATCAATACCCTGCGGGTTGCAAAGAATTTTTTGTCACGAGAGCAGTGATTAGAATGACTACGGATACAATCTTAAATACAGATTTTCCGAAATAGCTCCTGTTCTTTCATCCTCATAACAGATTCATAAAGAATGCTATTTCATGTAGATTTGTAGATGATAATCTTCATGAAGAATCTATAAATAACTGTATTTAACTGTCATTATGTAATGTGTTTCAAGCACGGCTTAGAATGTATATAAGTACATACCAGTAGACGTGTCTCGAAATATATTTACACGTCGTAACATACAAACGGAACTGAAGCCGTGACGTCGGCACCGACATTTTATTCAGATCTTTCTACAGTCGTGCAATATTTTCAACGCGCCCCATGCGTGTATGAACGTAAAAATGATCGACGACCTCTCCTCGAGACTGTGTAACGTACGACCGGTAACTTGAGAAATATTCGATTCCGTTCGACGTTTCATTAAACGGCCGACGCAAACGTTGCCTTCGAGTCGCCGCATCACGCTGACGAGTTCGCGCGTGTTTGTGGGACGCCGAGAGAAGAAAAACGTGAAGCTGCGAGACAACTAAACGGTCCGAGCGAACGGACGTCACCCACATACGTGGGCACGTTGCAGGCCGTTGGCACCTGCAAGAAGTTTGCTGCCTTCTCACCGAAGGCGTGCCCTCGACTAATACGGCGCATTCTGTAGAACATTATTGGGCTCAGTTGTTCTTTGACTTATTTAAAGTACGCGGCCTACATTGATCACTAACAAAACCTACAGCTATAACGGTACAAAGAAAATTGATCGACTATGTCCCATAATCTTGTATAAAAAATCAGAACCACGATCAGTATTAGCAGTGTAGAAAAGAGCAACATCATTCACTATTGATATATGACTATAATCGTTTCTATAATTAGTTGACATTTACAACGTCTCGATTTCAGAAGTCTGAGTAGTCGAACGAATAGAATCCGTATGTTAGGTTTTGTGCTCGACGTGAGCGATTGATGCTGCGAGTGGGTTCGAAGAGACTGACAATGAAACGGGTCGTCGGTTTTGCTGGAATCTCTTCCCGCGTTTGCGGATCGACGTTTCGTGATCGCGATCCTTTTAAACGTTCCGCGTCGCCTAGATCACGCGACGTCCATCGTTCCTCGCGATTCGCAACGGCCATTCGACCGACGCAGACTTTTCGGCGAGACAAAAGACACCTCTGGCCGCTTTCACCTCGATTTTTCGACGGCGCGCACGAATTTGCACCGTGACTATGAAGTGTGAAGAAGCGCGAAGAAAGAGACGTACACGGACGTTCGTCTCTGTTTAAGCTTCGACGCGCTCATTCTTCGAGTGTTCGTCGTCCCGGATTTCTTAGAGGTGAATTTTTTTTTTCGTAGTGCTTCTTTATTGCAATCGTGCACGTATACTTCGCATCATTATCTGGTTATTTATTTATTCATTCACGGGATAGATTTATTAGATAATTACTCACGTGTCATTCCGTCGACAATGACGTTTTCGTCATATTTTTCCGATGAAACTTCTCATTTCCTTCGCCGGCGAACGTTCGCAAGTAGTTCCGCCGAATTCGCTACCACATCAAGCATGTTACTCACGGCAGCCTCGTTCCGCACGCCCTGTGTCCAACTTCTGCAAAGTAAATTCCGGATGCACAATGGTCGCGTGCATTGTGGCGCAAGTTGCCCCACAAGGCGATAGCAGAGATTCTCGTCTGAGATTCCCACTATCAAATCTGGACTGTGCAACTGGGCCGATCGAGAAGTGGGCGGAGTTGAAGGTCAGAGATTCAATGCGCAGCTTTGGAGGATTGACAATTTTTGCTAGGAGTTGAATTACTATCGCAATTAGTAATCACATTAAGAAGATGACTGTAACATAAACAGTTATTCTTTTCGATGTTCGCCGGCTGGCAATCTTTGACAAGTGGATAATACGAGTTTGGCTATTAAATGTCGGTCTTTCTGACCTTTTCTCCGAAGCCACCTGATCGTGAGATACGCCGAGATGCGCTTCTTCGTGCATCGGCGACATGCGAGCAAGAAGAGAGGGAGAGAAATCCGGCAGGATCGCGATTGGGGGCAAACCCGGGGGCATTTCCATTTAAGGCACCCTGCACTCTACTCCCTTTCTGCTCCATGCGCATCTCTGTATCAAGCGTGATCGCGAAACTGCGTGCTGAAACGGACGTTCCTTTACGTTACGAAGCATCACAATACATATAACACGTCGTATTAATAATTACGGCAGCTTTAATACGCGAGAGATGGCAAGAAAATGGTCGGAACGATACGATGGAGGACAAAATGTATGAATTTTCAGACAGGATTTGCCGATCGAACGATTCCTCGGGTGCGATTTGGCAAATCACGGAAAATGTGGCTCGGTATTCAATTCTCTCGTATAGCGGCGAGTCCGTAAAGATATAAGAGTCTTTTCACGGCAAAACGTACTCCTTATCGAACGTGAGCTCGCGGGACGGAACATAAAGCAACGATCGTAAAAAACTTAGCTTCAGCAGGTCGTAAAAAACGCTGCCGCAGCGCGAGCATTCCCCTATTTCCCCTTAGGTACACTCATATCGAAAGCGTCGGGCCGCAGCAGAAATGTGCGTCCAGTCTGCGACATTTTCGTTTACTCACAATCTATTTTATTGAAAGCATCGAACACCATACAAAAAATCGACAATTTTCCAGTGCACACCGTCCTGTCCTGTCCCTCGATGTCTCGTTTCAGTCCGACGGAAAGTGGCTCGGCCGAGAGCGGCGTCGCCAAAAACATGCTCCCTTAAAGAAGACGAACTTCTCTCAGCTCGTAAAGTAGCGAAGCGTCGAGGCCTTAATGCGGCACATAATTCGCGGCGAGTTACGAAGCGGCAGAGACGCCGCGTGCCTCGAAATGGCATAATTGGTATATAAAGTGGAAATTAACCGGGTGCGTGGCGACGCGTTGCGAGTGAAATCTCGATCGGGGGAAAGAGAGAAGGCTGGTGAGTTGCGATTGTTCGCCAGTTGGGACGGATCGAAAGGGAAAGTAGTGATGGAGCAGAAAAGTGCTCGATTACCGTACTAGCGTACTTGCTCGTGAACGACGCACGTACTTACGAAATGTCCCGTTGTTCGACTTACACTTTCGTCGCAACGATAGGACGACTGGCAAATTTTCGAGCAATTTCAGAATAGAAACGAAAGTGTAAGTTGGACAACGGGACATTTCGCGAGTACGACAGTGGACGCATATCAGACGGCATTCATCAGGCGTTTGATTTCGATACACTCTTCCGTGTATTCTTACGTTTCATAGTACGCGCACACGACGTAATACTGCTTACGCTTGATTCGTAGCCGTCCCGTAAACAGGACGATCCGGAATCAGGGTGCTTTTAGCTGATTCTCGCGCGCGGAGGATCGAAAGCTCGAGTTCCCAGGCTCGCGGATGATCTCTCTCGTAAAGTAACGAACCTTCGAACCGGTAATGCGCCCCATAATTCGCCGGGAGTTACGAAGCCGACGCCGTCATACCTCGGAAACCACGTGTGCTTGAGAATAACGTGCGCGCAGGTGTGGTGAGGCGAGTAAAGGTGCGGATACATATTTATGCAGCCGCATTGACACATATTATTCTCCCCTTTCCCTCTTATTTCGTCCGAAGAAAAGTCGCGATCGGCATATAGAGTGCGAATTAATGCGATCGGCGAAATTCGATCGAGCTGAGACGAGAAAATATACGTTGTCTGTCGTAAAAAGAGTGTATCGCCGCTAGATTCGGAAATCTTCCTTCTCTGCGATACATTCGTCGTCTCTCTCGTCGTCAGTCTTTTCACGTCTCGTTCTCTCCGTCCGCTCACCGAGCTCTCTTTTATTTGTCCCCTCCACGATTCTGGACCGACCGAATCGGACGCGCGACTTGTCTGCCCGTAAATATCCTGCTCAATATCTGGCCGATAATTAGCGCCGTTATCGAGGCACTCGCCCGCGGGAAGATTCGTGAGATGAAGTCGTTACCGAATGAGGCTACGGTCGGCTGACAATTTACGAAACGACAGCCCGCGCGCTCGTCGACGTATCTTTATTTTTCCTCGCATTCGGGCCTCAGCCACCTTTATCTCTCCCGATTTCGGGCCTCCGGAAGTCTGAGATCGTACAACGACGACGCATGGACGTTCATCTATTCGTGGGCTCACGAACAGTAACGCCGAAAATTTGTTCCAATTAATATTATCAATGTTCTGAACAAATCAAACGTTTCACGTCGAATCTTTCAGATCATCTTTTCGCAACGACGACGCATGGATGTTCATCTATTCGTGGGCTCACGAACAGTAACGCCGAAAATTTGTTCCAATTAATATTATCAATGTTCTGCACAAATCAAACGTTCCACGTCGAATCTTTCAGATCATCTTTTCGCAACGACGACGCATGGATGTTCATCTATTCGTGGGCTCACGAACAGTAACGCCGAAAATTTGTTCCAATTATATTATCAATGTTCTGAACAAATCAAACGTTCCACGTCGAATCTTTCAGATCATATTTTCGCAACGACGACGCATGGATGTTCATCTATACGTGGGCTCACGAGCAGTAACGCCGAAAATTTGTTCCAATTAATATTATCAATGTTCTGAACAAATCAAACGTTCCACGTCGAATCTTTCGGATCATCTTTTCGCGACCCAAGGGCTAAGAATTGCACGCATCAAAGAACTGTATCGTGCTCATCGAAGCTTCAAATTTAAACAAATCCATCATTCTACCACCCAATTTTCGACCCTCCCGAAATCCATAGACCCGTATACATAGATGAAGAGACTCATGAAAAGTCGACATCGCCAGGACACACGAATCGTCCAGAAAATATGTCGCTGAAAGGAAAGCGAGGAGAAAAGTTGCCGCGAGCAGACGTCATTTGTGTCGATCGAGCGTCGTTGACGCTCTCGAGGGGCGGTTTTTTCCTGGCGCGAAATCGGAATTCATGCTCCGACGACGCGACGCTAGACGACAGAGGGAGCGTGGATTTTCCGCAATTCGTTTGCACAATCGCGCCATGTGGTCGCGTTGATGCACTCCGCGAGCCTTCACGTCGCCCGACGAGAGCACTCGACCTGGATCGAAATGGAGATCTTGAATCGGAAGAGGCTTGGACGCCAGGCGCCGCGACGCACAAGAAGCGTCGATACTGCCGCACTAAGAACACGATTTATGGGTCTCGTCGATAAAGTCGTGAATTCTGATGCGCGAGACAAGACGCTGTTACTTGCGTAATGTCGCAATTTCCTTCTCTTCCACTTTAGAATCTGTCGTCTCTGTGCCGTGCGCGATTGAAGCAGAAAAATGTACGGAGTGGAATTTGGAAGAGAGACTTTTGGAATTTTATTACTCTTTGGACGCTAATTCGAACGCGACATGATAACAAAATGTTGCACGAATATTAAGAATATTTTAGTTGGTTATTTTGATGCATGTTAACGTGTACGATTGAATGTTTCATTCTCATTAGACATACTTCAGATACTGATTTTAATGAGCTTCAGGTCATTAAAAATCTTTTTAAATGTTTATTCCAACACACATTACGCGCGTATGACGGAATATTTTCAATCATCAGCAATATTTAAAGTGCTTGACAGTAATGTGCGATATGCTCACATATCGTGACTACTTTAGGAGTTTCGTAAACGAAAGAGTTTAGGTTTCGTCAGGTTCCCGTACTCTGTTCAAGCCCTCTTCAGATTCGAGTACCAAAAACCGTCTCGCTCCGGCCTTTTTCACGCCCACGCGGCCTGCCACGCGTACAGACAATGAGCCCGCATGCATTAAAAAACGAGCTGGCATACCTAAATGCGCGTGTGGGTGCCCATCAAGGTGCCGAGGCGTTAGAGGTTTTCATACAAACTCCATCGTCTGTACGAACCTTCGCAAGATTACGCTCCTCAGAGGTCGTTCACGTAACGTTCCTTTGCATGGTTTTCTGTAAAACAGGTTAGACAATCTTTGCGAGCGATTCTGACGGAACGAGCAAGAAAGTATCGACGATGTAGCCTCGAGAATAAACTTATCACGATTCAGAACAAAATTTCTGTCGAGCAACCAAAAAATCGGAGATATCGAACGGTACCATATCGAAACTGCCCGACGAATATCGTTGCCGGATAATTCCCGCGGGACGTTCGACGAAGAAAACGATGGCCGCCTCCGATAACGCAATATCGAAAGACAAAAAGCGAGATGTCGGCGTGGAAATATGAGGCTCGAGCGTACGTCGGGTCAAGACGCTTAGGTATTCATGCTTCAAAGAAGAAGCAGCGTTTCGTATGTATGTATGCATGAGGTCCCATATACCCCGCACAATTTCCCGCATAACCCACATATGTGCGCGGAGAGAAACGGACGGGAGAGCCGTAATAATTTCGTGCGGACAAGAACGCATCTTTCTCTCAAAAAATCGTCGCGCTCGCCGTAACTAGAGAGACGTCGTCGTCGAATGAATCTTCTCGCTCGAACGAAGCCTCGCTTTTCCAACCAACCCTTTCGAGCCGACGGAAAGTAGTTCGTGCGGAGCAAATTCGAACAAGTGCGATTTAGTTTTCGTCGTTCCAAGGACGAATACATTTTGTACGCTCTCGCGTGCATACTTTATACTTTACGTTATCAGTGGTTACACGTTCGGTGATAACAATTGACGCAGGTGACACGCCAGACGTTTAACGTCGTTCGGTTGACGGTTCGATGGAAGAATTGATTTATTTCAAAACAGAGCGTACTGCGTGTGACGCGTGACTGTGGGCGCTCGAGGAAATTGATCGAGCGTGAAAAAAGCACTGCATCGTTCGGCCTGCGATCAATCCGTATCATTAACCCTTCAACTGCCGTCGATCGACGTCCGGCTGCAAAAAATTGCTGCAAATTGATGCATCGTTGGTACGGCACGTTTGCTTGCTCAGACGTGCCCGAAAACGTGAACTCGACACTCGCAGATGATTCAACGGAGGGACGGAATTTTCCGGAAAACAAAAGCCTCGATCATTATGTTTAATCAATAATACTGACAGAGTTCGATTCAATAACTTATATTAACGTACGCCGCGTACACTTATATATCACCTCATTTCAATATCTTCTTATATCTAACAAAAATATCACGCTTGTAAACTTCACACGTCCAATAAATAGTGATTCGAACTCATTCGAAGTTTACAGGACGATAACACTACAACTACCGACCGGTCGGACAGACTGGTTTGACATTTCGCTATCATTAAGATTCCGTTTCTGCAAAAAAAATCCCGGAAATAAGATGTCTCGAACATCAGCCTTTGTAGCAAAATGTCATACCATTCTAGTGTTAAAGTAATCAATGTTCACGGTTCTGACGCTGTTACTTGCACCGACTTCGAAATCACTTATTTACGGACGACGACGTCGATCGACGGAATTCGTTTCTTGGTCACCTCAGATTCGAGACGTTCTCGATTATCGCTGCTGTCGATGGAAATGTATCGGGGCAAAGAAAGGTATCGGGCACGACGTCATCGGGCCACGACGTCGCAGCGAGAGTTTAATTAAAACTTTAATTACGACTTTAAGCGGCCACGCGCTTCCACGTAATTAAAGATTCGTCGTTGATGTTGCCTCGTTGATTTACGACGTCGGGCTCGATCACGTACCACCTTCGATCTTTCTACGAACCTTAACTACTGCTCAGTTTGACAGAAGAAAACTTTCTTGAAAAAAGTGTGAAAGGAGTTTAACGATGAACGGCGTACTTACAATGAAAGTCGTAGTACAAAGTATGAAAGAAAAAGGGTTTGCTCGATAAAGCGTCTGAGTGTATCGCGATCGTATAAGAATCCACGGAACAAAGTGGATTTCGAGTCAAAGATTCCGATCTTCAGTTCGCATCCTTGACGGGTTCCAATTTTGCCGTGGCATTCGTGAGGTCCAGCGTGTAATTGTATTCCTTAACATTCTTCGTCGTCTGATCGTAGACCCTTACCGTGCGATGGAGGACGTTTCCGATGATTCTTTCTTCCACATCGTGCAAGTAGGGTGTCCCGTCGCTGGACACGCCCGACAAAATTGATCGAGAAGTGCCGCCCGATCCGTTGACAATGATGGTGTTTCCGTTTCTGATGACCGTTGAGCTTCCATTGATGGCGGCTACGGCAAACGGGAGAAATTCGTTAGCGACGCTGCCGACGCTGTCGGCGGGAAAAATTTGTCGGTCGTTAAGCAGTCATGCTCCTTGTCAGATTTCCAGCACAATGAGAAACCAGTTTCGCCCGGAGGGATATCACGGCGCGCCAATTACAGAAATAAACGTTTCCAGGGAACTGCCGACTTCGAGTAGACGAGTAGGAGGAACCTACCGATGCACGGCGCCTTGAAGTCAAAGTGAATGTCGGCGCGACGGTGAAAGGTTCGACTGTGCTTAATTAGACGCTACCGATTCGGTTGAGTATCGATTAACCCTCGTACGTCTTCAATGACAATTGATCTGATCTTCTTATGCAAACGTTGTGTAAGCTTCTTAGTGGGCGACGTTTTGGGATCGTGGA
This sequence comes from Priocnemis perturbator, assembly GCA_963942575.1. NCBI lineage: Eukaryota > Metazoa > Arthropoda > Insecta > Hymenoptera > Pompilidae > Priocnemis > Priocnemis perturbator. Next base: position 13,825,428 of record OZ012643.1, on the reverse strand, counting down.
GAACGAGCGAATTTTTAGTACATCGTCTGTATTAGGAATACTTTCGAACATCTACTGTTCATGATACATTTTCAGGACAATGAACCGATACTACATGCCGCAGCAACCGGCTCGAATGGCCGACTTTTGATTAAACGTTACTAGTTTTCATTCCTAAACGTTGTCTACGCTCTTAATGAGCTGGCAACGGTACCAAATTTGAAACCGTCATATTATACACATTACCTATGGACGCGTTGACGTCTTTCAGGTGCTTCGCGACGTCCTGCTGAATTTGATCCTGCAACTGACGTACGTTTACCTGGATGTCGTGCGTCATCCGGTTGATATCATCGAAGAGTCCCCTAAACCAATTGTTGCCGAACGGAAACTGTCCCTGACAACTTCTGCAACAATCAAAGCAACGTATGGGACGGGACGATCAGATATAGTGCATCGGCCGCATTGTGCAACGATCGACTTACGCAACCGTCGCCAGGACATGAACGGAGTATAAGCAAGCCGCAGCATGACAGAAATGGACGTGTGTAAGTTTATTGCGCGCGCGCTCGCTCCGGACCTTTTCGTCGAGCGACGTTACTCGTTTTAAAGGCGCTTTCGTTTAATTACGTTGCAGCGGGAAAATGATCAACCCGAGGCTTATGGTTAGGTGAAAGCCAAGAGTCTCGAGTGGCCAAGCACTCTACGTCGGAGTTTCACTGTTTTAAACAAATATCTCGGAATTTATTTCACGATAGAAGTCCTTGGCAACCGAGCGTTACTAAACGGATTCGTAAAAAAAAGCGGCTAAAAAAAAAGTATATATGTCGAATAGAAAATCTCTTTCTTTTTCAAAGCCGGTTGAAAAGTGATTATTCTTGTTACAGAAGTAGGGGCACAAAAATGGCGAATTGGATTGCAGATGTCAACGGCACCCATCGGGTCGACTGAAAAATTCTTGCTTCCACTTACCCAATTCCCGTTAACATCAACAGTCCCACCATCACTGCGAGTCTCATGTCCATCTTCATCTCCACTCCCTCGTTAAAATCTCACCGGTCTCGAACAAAGTCTCTCGCGAACTCGCGAAACACCGCGAACTATCTGGAAATCGATCCTGGCACTGACAAACGCTCGAACACTCGACCGTACTCAATGCACTCGCTTTGGAACGGAGTTGCGTTGCATATTGCGCTAACGTTTCTGCCGCGGTCGCCCGGTTTCTCGGTCTTTATATACACATTCGCGCTATCAACGCTGCGAATGTGTATACAAGGTGCACCGGCACACGATAGCGCCGCTCTCGCCTCGCATAAGTCCGAAGAATGTGTGCAGGGTGCCTCGCACGCTGTACGTGATCAATAAATCGACCGCGAAAAGCTGCGACGTAATTTTTGGCTACCGGAACGAGCACTGCGCAAAATGTCTAAGAACAGCTCGGATCCCAAGCCTCAAAATCACATGTGCTCGGAGAATAATATGTGCGTACAATCAGCTTGCCGGAAGTTGTCCTGAGAGCAGTTCCTCAGAACGCTTCGAGGAGTTCGAAGGTGTGAGAAAATTCGGGAGACAGGGGGAAGTTGCGCGATGCTGCCGTCGCGCCCGAATACACGCAATAATTTCCAATTACTGACGTGTTTATGCCGAGTTGTCGGTTGTTAAGAGCGGCATAAAAAAAGCCGCCTGCTCGGCCAGCCGATGTATGAATCATCCGCGGGACGGACACGTACGTGCATAAGTGATCGGAAAGAGTCGACGCGAGGCATGGCCACCAGGTTTCAACACGCGAAAGGCAAAATTACGTATCGACGATTAACTCTTACTCTCTCGACGGGAGCGAATCGTTTTCAATCCTTGATTCACTGTCTCTCTCTCTCTTTCTCTCTCTCTCTTTCTCTCTCTATCTCTCTCCTCTCGTTCTGATTCATTTTGAACCGCGTCCTGCGGTCCTAGTCAGCTACGCTAACGAGAAGCCGATTAAGGATAAGAGGATTAGGACAGGAGGAAAGAGGGAAGAGTAGAAGACGGTCTGGGTTAGATTGTATCCTGTTGAATATCCTCCGGATATCGGCGATCATGAATGTTTTAACGCCCGCCGACTTCCCTCGTGGCGCGAGAAAATTTATCATCGCTCGCGTCAGCTCGCGCATCGAGGACCCGCGCACCGGCGGCTGTGTAAATACGAAATTCCCGAGAAAATTAATCCGAGATAGATTGCTTCCACATCCGTCATACGCAGACACAATATTTTTACGGGGCGAATGACGGCCCTGGGATATTTATTGAGATGCATCATACGCGCTTGTCATACTTACATCGCTTATATATACCGCGGTTATTCATGTAGTTATCTCAGAAATTGCTATCAATTTAATGTTAGCCGTAACGTTAACTTTGACGTATCACTAACTCGAGACCACTAACGTCTTTCCGAGCACGCTTAAAACATTCTTCGAGGCAACGCAGTGCAGTAGATTTCATATTGTGCTATGTACTATTACAGTTGCCTTGTCCAACATTGAACGTTCCAACTTCCAACGTATCCGCGGATGCGATCTCCCCTGTAATTATGTCTCTCCCCCAACATTTTTTCTCCTCGTTCGCGTTGAACCCTCGGGCGTGCATTACCCACATCTCGCGTCGGTTTAATAGATATTCGGGCTAGCTTCTCTAATCGTGACCGGATCCAGACGGTTATTAATCTTCGTTACATCGTTGTCTCTTAAGCGCAAACGCTCGCATGTCCGTCCGCTATCGGACTTCGTTAAAGTTGCCTGGCCAAATCGTAGGAAGTGGAAGCTTCATTTAGCCGAGGCATCCCGCCGCCTAATCGGCTTTCACATCTATGAATTGATACAGACGTCCACTTGACTTGCCTCGATCGTCGGCGAGCGTAAAGTATCCGATAGCGGGTATGAAAAAATGCGACGGAAAACTGTAGAAAGTGATTTTCTCAGACGCACGGCAATCGAGAGGCGCCAGTGGTGCGTTCGCGGTGAGTCGAGAATTTTATTACAGATTCGCGGAGACGTTTGATAGGAATATTTTCATATATCCATCGGATTTCTTTAATGGCATAAAAAGACAGACGGTTAGAAAGTTAATATATAGAAATATATAGAAAGCTATAATAGACGCGGCTGCGGTTCGCGATTCGCGTGCATTGTTCATAGAGAATCGTCAACTCTGTTTTCACACACTGTTTTCACACACGTCGAGCGGAGAGTGTCGACGACGGGCGAAAGAATTCGGAGCGACGGCTTGTAAAATGCATTTCCCACGTGTCGCGAGTCCGCCATGTTCCATGTTCATAAATTTCGCTTGTAGTAAATCTCCGCGAAATCGTACGCGGAAGCGTGCACGCCTGACAAACCCACGTACCCCGCGCGTATCGTCAGGTGGCATTCATCGAGGACACATCGATCGTTCCTGGTGCCTTCGATATCACGCACACACGCTCGCTACCCGCTCGTCCGTTTGTCATTAACGCGAAACGGCGCGGCAGCGTTTCCCGATAAGAGGCCGCGAGGTCATCTCTGGCAATAATCATTCCGCCCGACGCGCAATAATTATTTGATACTTGACACGCCTTTTCTCCCGTCCTTTCCCACCTTCGCACTAACACGATCACGTTCACAATTTCTTCCCTCTCTATTCTTCTAATTCTCCGGCAGCTTCTTGCAATACATGTTAGCCCCAATCTGCATTTTATCAGTGACGTTCGCTAAGAATGACGTATTGATGACGTCATTATGTCATATATTATGCTCTATTCATGCAATGATCGACAATATGCCGCATTGCGGATTTTTATAAACAAAATATATGAATGCATCTGATAGATCCAGATAGACCCCTCGACACTTACCCCAGAACCGTCGTTGAGTGCACGTCGTTCTGTTTCTTTCTAAACAGTTCGAGAATTTAGTAATAAATATCTAACATATACGTTTCCCATTGTTCTCCTATCTCTCTCTTCCCGTTTCGACCACTTTAAAGTATCCGACAGCCGCACGTTGCACTCCGAAGCATCGACTTCCTATTTCCCCAAGCACGATGCACCGTCCGTATCGCGGACGCTCAGTTCCTCGTCCTCTTCCTCTCATTTCTTTTCTCAAAATAACGACCCTTAACGCATACCGCGGCGGCGCAAAATTAAAATAAATTTCAGCCCCGCGGAACGCAATTACGCGCGCGGGCTCGGTGTTCCTTTAACGCAGCGCGCAATATCATTATTTACGGCATATCTGAATTACGCGGTCCCATTAGCCTCGTCGGTCGCGCTAATTTATCGTTAAACGAATCGTCCCGCGAATTCCTCCTCTCTTGACCGCCTCGCTGTGGGGAGAAAATTGCGATTTACGCGTTCCGCAACGACGATCGAGCGGAGACGTTTTTCTCTCTCTCTCTCTCTCTTCTTCTTTTTCATCCGCCGGTACACTTGTCGTAAAGGCACCCTGTCCCTGGGCGAAACTTCTGCCTTTTCCACTCCGGCCCCTGCCGACTCGAGGGGGATAGAGTCGTAAAGCGTTTGAAAAAATAAGTCGGCCGTCGGGACTTGAAGAGTGTAACGAAACACTTGACACTTCGTGGCGATGCCGGAGAATCGGCCGACCGCAGGTACTTTTTTCGAAAGTATCTGGGAAAGACGAAGCCACCGTGGGACGCCGAGATGCTTGTGGTGATCATTCGGGTCTCGAGCGTGAATAATCAAGAGGCCCGTTTTGCTAACGTATAAAATGCGAACGATCTACCCTGCGTGGAGAATTTTTATTCGAAATCGTTCATCAGAAATTCAACGCTGCGCCGAATTACTTTGCTCTGAAAATTGACCGCGGCGCTCGACGTTCTTTGTTTCCAGAAACGACAGGCCTCCCGAGTTCCTTCAAATATTATAGACCGAACGAACGAAGAAACGGAGCAAGGAGAAGTAGAACCTATCCCTCGGCAAATTGGTCGGCATTTTAATTACTACATGTCAGTCCGCGAACATGTGAGATTGAAGTTTAATGTGTTCGCAGACGTCCGCGCCGAAGTGATACTCGAGACTCCTAAGAAGACGGGCGCCGTGGTTATTTTCTCTAGAAACTAGAAGTGTGGGTGTAGGAAGATAGAGAGGGAGACAGAAAACGACGAGCGCGACCAAAAGGACCACGGGACGAAGGAGGATGTTGTTGTTGACCCACGGAGAACAGGTTTCGGATTCGGATTATGCTCGGGCCAGACCCGAAGGAGCTGGGGTACGACCCCCCACGCAACCTTCCGTATAGTAAGCGTATAGTAAGCGTATAGTAAACGGGGTCCTCGGCTCGTCCTTGAACTCGTCCCTCCCTTCCTGAGTCCTTCCCGACCTTTTCCGTTCGTCTTTCGCAGAAGCAGGTAGCCGGCCAGGGACCTAGATCGTAAACGCGTAATCATCCTGCCCTGCAGAACGGACTCAAAGACGTCGAAACGAGTGGTGCGTGCGTTCATTACGCTCGAATATTCATTTCTCGACGATCGCGCCGCGCAATTACAATTGTTCCGCTCGTAATGAATGCGTCGATGTGGAACAAGAATCCGGCGAAATAGTTGCGAACGTTTATTGATAGCACGATATCTGGGTAAGCGAGGTCGGTCGGCAGTAGAAAGCAGCCGCGAATGCATTTTCATTGATTGGCCGGTGAGTTAGCGTAATCGGCGACGCTTCGTTGAAGAAGGACGTGTAATTATATTGTGAATAAATTGATGATAAAAGCCAGGTGAGCAAAATAAAAGCAGACCTTGGAATATTTAGTAGCGTTTATTTTACTGTATAATCCACGCGCACTAGATAACAGTCAGAGACAGAAAGAAAGTGACGCGCAGAGCGTGATGGGAAAAATATTGAAAACGGCGAGCACACGTGATTGTACGCATGCGCAATGCCCTCCGTCACCAGTGCCGGGCGGATCCAATGATCGTTGCAATCCAACAAATTGGAAATGTACAGGCGAGAAGTGGTAATCTAAGAGAACGGCCGAACGAAAATGAAGAGCGGCGGCTACTCGACGTTATGGCCCTCTGAATAGTAATTTCATTATGAGGAGAACTTCGCCCGGCCGAGCCGCGTCGGGCGAGCACGACGTACTATTTCAAAGGCACACTTTGTCATATGCATATATACATATATTCCGGGCGTAAAGTAATCCACCGATGAGCCGTGGCCGGGGGAGGTAGGAGGAAGTTGGAAGGGCAACGAGACGGAGAAGTATGAAGGAACACGAGGTGGGCCGCGTAGAGAAAAGGGAGGACATGTAAATAATGCGCGACATCTGTAACACGAACAAGAGTTAGCCCTTGAAACTTCGACGCTTCGTTGGGAGACGCTCGGGCAGGAAAAGAGAACGAACAGGCGCGCTCGAGAAGAAAGTGAGGACGATGGGAGGAAGAATGGGAGAGAGGGGAAAGAATGAGAAAAGAAAGGGGGACGCGAAGAAAACGGGAGGGTTATCGGCCTTGACGAAGAAGCGGTCCCCGCGATGGCACGCACTTCGTCACAGATGACAGCTAGCTTTTGTTACTTATCCACGGCGCTGTTTATCGGCCCGAAAGATAGTGGACGTCCGTCGTCGATGTTCTCCGTCGCACGTGTCGTCCTCTCGATCTCTCGCGCGCTCCCCGAGACGCACGTCGCTTGTTGAGAGAAAAAAAAAAGTCTCGGGGACAAAAACGCAAGGCCCCGGGGGGATAAAAATTTATGGACAATAACTTCGTCTTTACGCGCGGGGTGTATTCCCGGGCGTTCGAACGCCTATGCCGCTTTTATCCGCGCTTTATTCACGCGCGAAAGCGAGAGGCGTCGTTTTTTTCTCGCGCGAAATTAACGAGCTGCCCGGCCAGAAGTTGTGCACTTTTACACTCGGCGCCGCGCGTTTAAAGGCAATAAAGCCGGATTTCACGGCTGGCCAAATAATTAACCGGGTGCCAATCGGATGGACGAGAGCGATGCCGATAATTTTTGGACGCGGACAGCGAGAATCGCGCGAATCCATGAATCAGTTTCGTTTAACGCGGCGAACGCTGTGGGGACGGGGTACGACGATTCGATGTTGCGTTCGTTCGTTAATCGAGTACGCGAGCGGACAGGAACGAAGGTCAATTGTAAGAATTTATTTCGAGTTCTCCGAACACCGCTGAAGCCCTCTTTATCGAACGTGAAATTAGTGTACCATTACGGATCAACTGCTTCATATTCAAATATTAACTCTTCTAGTCTAATAGTTCATCAGTGAAGAGTGTACTCTTCACACAGGAATATTTGCATACAGTACCACTTAACAAACTTTACAAAACATTACTTAAATTTCAATCCAGTAGAAAATAATTAAAAACTACAATACTGACTCAACAACCTGCCACCGCACTTGAACACGTCAAAACCACCTTCACTAATGACACACACACTTTACCGGAATCCAGTACATTTTCAACAAAGCCCAAAAATGACCTGAACACATTGAACTCCGCGCTTCACTCTCACTCTACCTTCTAATTTTCAAAAGAAGCGCGTCGATCGCGCGCCATGCACTAGCGCCAACTTAACGGCGACCGGGCGAATCATTCGAGAGAGACGCCTGTGTATAGTGTGTAGTCTGTAGTGTGCAAAGCGTAGTGGAAGCATCGGTGGTAGCGCGAGGGTGACGTGAACGGTTCGTACGTAGCCCGTTCGAGACTTGGTGGGGGCACACGAGTTCTCGTGGTACTCGCGTCGTACGAGACCTGCGCTCAGTACTAACCTGACGCCGGGCGTAATCGTTTCTCATTCGTCGTCGCTCGGCCTACAGTCATTTGTTTCCTTGTAAACAAATCGCGCGAGCGTGTGCCACGGCCGTTGCCACGTCCGTCAAACTTCTCTCGCGTGCAAACTTTCGCATAGAGCTGCATAGAGCTCTCCGACTCTGACACGGGCCTGCTTCGTGATTTGACAAGTAAGAGGAGCGAAAGTGAGGTTGGAGTGCGGTCGAGATCGGTCGTTTTCGAAAAGAAGTGCGGGACCCGCGGTGCTTGCGCGCTTCGATATTGGACAACCATGCGCGGAATAGAACGGACGAGGCTCTTCGAGGAGAGACAGGATTCCTAATCGTCGCCTTCCTGCTCGAGAGACACGGTGAGCGGAGTTATGCGTTTTTCTCGCCCACCCCCTCCCGCTTCTTTCCCCGCTTTCTCAATGAACCGCATGTCGAACGCGAGACCTCGCGCGCATTTGTTTTTTTACCGCGCGAGGATCGACGTTCTAATCGGCCGTTGGAAAATTGCGTCCCTCGTGCGTTGCGTTCTTTGCGTTTTTTTGCGTTTTTTTGCGTTCGCCGTGTTTTCCATATCTGCGTCCGTGGACCGTAGTAGCATGCGGCCGCGGCGTTAATTGAAAGAGGGTCGGCGTACGTTTCAATTAATCGGCCGATTGAACGTTTCTGTGCCGGTGTTTTGCGCGCTCTGTCGCCAATTGCAGCGGATTTAAATTTGCCGCGGTCGTTCGATTTCGCGTTACTCGTGTCGCGCTATCGGATTGACCCGAATTCCTGGTGACTTCTGTTTTTCGTTTTCTTTGCGGTTTTTATTAAAGTAATATCGCGGTCGTGAAATAGTTCGTTGGCTCCGAGCGGCGTATAGTGTTTACAGAGCGACGGTACTAGGCCTCGGAATGGACCAATGACCTTCGACGTCAACGTCCTGTGCAATAAAAACAGACGGTCCATAAGCAATTTGGTGTAGCGCGTTAGGAGTAATAACATCTCTCTTTCTATTTGGCTTTATGGGCACGAACATCTAGCATGTACAATAAATTCACGTCGTCCGCCGTCGAGATTTTATAGGCGCGTTGACCGCGCGGCGCGTCGTACAATCTGACTCGAAAATGGAGCGTCAAACTTTCATAATACAGCGCCGACTTCGGGATGAAAACAAATGCCACGGGGAATGGGCCGAGCAGCGATTCATTCTTTCTCATTCGTACTCATTTCTTGTTCGAGAGACAAAGTTTGGCAAGCACTCGCGACTTGCATAATGCATATACGTCCCGTACACGATAACAATGCATAAATCTGAACTTTCGTCACGTCGATACTTCACGCGTGTCTGACAAAATCGACGCCGGACGCCGTCGTGAAATTTGGTAGACGTGCAGTCGTACGCTACTCGACGGCGCCGGCGGATAATCTTAGATCAGCGCGTATTTTCACGAAAATCCGTAACTGCCTCGCCCACGCCTCTGCGGCAATCAAAACATCGGCGCGTCCAGACGACATGTGCCGGTCGGATATATTTGGACGACGACCGTGAAGGACGCCGTCGCGTTTTCCTCTCGCACGAAATCGACGAGTTCTTTTCTTTTTCGTCGGGCCCATTCGTTTTCGCGTGACGCAGAGCGTCAGACGATCCGCAAAGTTTCTCGTCAACCTGCCTGTCACGCGAAATACGCCGGCTCGTTATGCCAAGCTGCGTCTCCTGCAAAACTTCCCAGCGAACATTGAAGCTTCTTTGAGACTTTGCTGGAAGACAGACGTATAACGATCCAGTTTAGAGGCCCTGTCCCGGGGTGGGTCACTTTATTTATGCCAGTGCAAGGCCCCATTGGAGTATCTCGCTTCAAACGGAATGACCGCTTTCAAAGCAGCACAAATCATAGCGCACGGACAGAGGTCACAGTCTTAACGACGACCGCTTTAAAGAAGGTGCCCTTTTATACGTTAACGCGCACAAATCTGCGTTTGACGTATTCAGTCGACGCTCGTACTGTGACTTCATTTAAAAATTACGATTATTGACAATATTATTTAGATAGCATTATCAACCGTACGCGAATATTAGAGGACGTGAGTATGTGCAGTACAGCACATTCATAGCGCGACTTCATGGAAAACGAGAGTTCTGTAATAATTGTCTAGATAACGTTATTAATCTATATACTCGAATCGATAGTAGTACTTGTTAAACCTTCATTACGACGCGCGAGTATGATAGTAAAGTTCAGTATGCTTCCTGCATTCACGGACACACAGCCACAGTTGACGTATTTGTTCCACGTTCATTCTCCGGCTTCACAGAAGACTCGGATTACGGACTGATTTCCGAGATAACTTTATCAATCGCCGTACGCGAATCGTGAACGACGCTCCTGATATAACGACTACTTGTTAAAGTTTTATCAGAACCTGCAAGTACGGCACTAAAGTGCGGGTAAAGCTCGATGCCGATCGTAAACGCAGGCACGTAGGGGACGTATGTATAAGTATATACGAGCGTAGGATATCCGTAAACGCGATCGTCGAAAAACGACGAGAGACGTCTGCCGCTGGTTGCACGACCTATAAAAATTTATATAAAAGTCTCGGAGTGCAGCGCGAGACGTGTCCCAGTGTTAGCCCGGCCTGGGCGCATGAATTATTTATCGAAGCGTGTCCCTGCCGTTTCGTGCTGCGAGGAAGAGAAAGAGAGGAGGCAGCAGGGAAGAGAGGCGGAAGATGAGAAAAAGTGTCCAGTCTTTTATACGAGGTCTCGATCTCTCCCTCGTCCGCCTAGTTCGCCTCGTGACGTTGAATAACAATAACGGACGTGGATTGCGTTAATTGGTGGCACAGATTGTCGGGCACGAACGACGGAATTGAAGTGCGACGAGTCGGACGACGTCGGCCGAGTCGTGCTATGCGCGAGCGATCTTTCCACGCGAAAAATCTATCCCCCGTCGCGTTTCATGTGCCGTTTGACACGTTGTCGCGATAACGTCCTGGGATCGTTATTCGATACCTGCGCGGGCGGACGTCGGGTCGACGTCGAACGAGCGATAAAGTCGGCGTATGGGATGATGTCGAAACACACATCGTGTGTTTTTCGTCTGGGAATCTTCGCGTCTCTGTGTTCGCGCGTTCGCCGCGCGATTTGATAAGGAGTTTAACGGGAAACATTGGGATTACTCGAATTGGTCATGTTTCACGTACAAATGTATCGTAACGAAGTAATACTCGGATTCGTAAATTTTCATCCGCAGATTTATCGTATCGGAATAATACTCGGATTCGTAATTCTTCGTGTACAGATACATCGTCATCGACGTACCATTCGCATAAAACATAAATCAATGGCCACCCCGTAATACTCGGATCGGCAATTTTTTCAATGAGACCCATTTATCGTATCGACGCGATATCCCGAGTCTGACTTTAAAGCGTGTACAGGATAAATCGGAGGGTCGCCGTAATAAGTTTAGACACGGTCCGGAATATCGAATGGCCGACATTTCCGCCGTTTCATTTCCTTCCTTCCGCGTCCCTTCGCGGAGGCCGCTCATCGATCAGTGCCGAGGGGGTGGAACGATAAGAAATCGAGCGTGACCGACGAGCGTTATCGACGCGCTCATGCGTATTTCGCAAAACCTTCTCATTTTCCGCCGCTAACCGCGAAACAAAATACACGAGCCACAATCCTCGCGCTCCCCTTTCAGCCTTCCACCACTATGCCGAACCCAACGCGACGCTAATCCTCCGCGAGAGCCCGAACGTTTCTACATATTCGTAATAGGATTAGACTCGTTCGGAATCAAAGGGGACACTATCCGTCGGCATTAGGCACTTCCTGCGCAGCGCTCATCTGTTTTTATCCCCGCAATAAGTCGCCCGCCTAATTATCCTTCTCGCCTTTCCACGCCACTTACCGCGCATGCTATCCGGTTTCGAGAAATCCTCCGGGAGAGAAGTTCTGACGAGGTAGGTTTCTGTCCGCGCGTCTTCCAGATTAGTCGGGCGAATCCGAGGGCGTGCCTCTCGGCCGATTGCTTCACAGCAGAGACGTTCGAGTGTCTTGAAAGGATCGATTCTTCCGGGGCGAAGAGTTGCGTTCGAGTTTCAAAATAATAAACGTCTTAGAATCCTTAGATTCTCTTAAGAACCCGAATTAAAAGAATCCATCTCGAAAGAGCCTATCTCTTCCTGCAAAGAATCGATTTTTCAAAAAATCGGATGGTTCTTAATCGAGTTGAAATCGAACATCCCTATCTCACAGTCCGCGCACGCCAGTTCCGGGAACTTTTTTTCAACGTCCCACGCCTATGCTCGTTCTATAACCAGACGCAGGCATCGAGACGAGACCTCGTCTCCTCTTTCCCTCCTCCGCCCCTCCCCTCCCTGTCAAACCCCTGGAGGGCCACGGAATCTTTGTCGAGGACCCCCGCAGGCTGCCCATTGTCGAGGACTCTCGGCTGAAAAGCCGAAATTTTGAAAACACCCCTTGAGCGCCCCGCTCGTCCACCATTGTCGGTGCAGGCTCGTGACGAGGCAGGGGTGTAAAGGTTTATTGCACACTGGGCAATCCCGGGCGAGAAGGAATTTCCATGCGGACGGGGTGGCTTGGTGCAATGCGATACTTTCGGAGGCAATAGGAATAGGGAACGCTTTCAAACGGTATTGAGCGTGATTTGTATTGAATGATGACATATTAGATGCGATGTTCCGGGACGAATGCGTTTATTGTGGAAGATGAGATATTGGAGTACTGTGAGCTTATGGAGGATCCTGAACTAGGTGCGAGGTGCAAACAAATTCGATGCGTTGGGATAATTAAGTGAAGTACTATGTAAATCATTGGTTTAATAACATGAGTGTGTGTGGTTAGTTAGAATTTATGTAACTTGTTAGCGTTGATATATTTGCCAGCCTTTGAACCTTGCACTTCTCGTTATTTTATTCCTTTCTCGTTAGAAATTGATACCTGAAGCCCGAAATCGGCACGTCCGATCGGACTCGTCAATTTCAATTCTCGCTTACCTGGATAATCCTATGCGGAAGAAAGGTTTTCCACCCCATGATGTGTCTCGTTTGAGAATGCAAACGAACGTCGACGCGAGCTTCGTCGCGGAATCTATTATAGGATTTTCGACCGTGAACAGAACGCCTGGGAACTTCGAAACGTATTCGTGCGTCGAATTCGGCGTTCCTCGGTCACGCCTTGGACCGAAATACGCGCAAATCGTTTCTCCCAGTCACGTAGAGCCGTTCTTTTACTCCGTCTTGCCCGTAACGCGAACAATCGTTTGTCAAATCTGGCCGAGGACCCGGTGGAATACGGTTTCCGGTTGGAGTCCAATTGTGTTCCCCCGCGCTGACACACGTACGAATAATCTGGAGTGGGAATAACTCCTGTTTTTCTTATCTGAACAGTTGAACTTTTATCACCAAACTTTTTCCCTCACGAAACTACACGTTTTATACCCTACAATGTGTCGACGTACAGGTAGTTCAATGTGTCTTTTGAGGGTTACGATTGCTGTTCGTGAAATTGGGCGTGTAAATAATTCGAAGCGGTTTTCACATTTCTTTACTTTCTACGTTAATTGTGTACGTCTCCCAGGTCGGTGGACACTGATTGTATAAGTGCACTTTACGAAAAGTTCAACTTATCTCACACCCGCACTCCGTGACGGTCTTATCGTCAAGGATTCTCCTCTCTTATCGTTTCCGACAGCCTGACGTCTCGATTCTGCTTCGTGTCGAGCAACAGAGTGAAAGAGGTGAGGGAGAGCAAAGGAGAGGAGACGGTCTCAGGTCGAAAAACCAGTTCTCCGTTCTCACCCACATCCTCACACATCCCTTTATACAGGGTGCAGCGAAAATCGTGGAGCGGTCGACATTAGGTTCGTTCTCCTTCGGGAAATAAACCTGAGACGTGTTCGACAGTACGCTGCATCGATCCAAGTCCGCACTTTCCTCCGCCGGACTTCGTCATAGTACATACAGCATGATCCCGTATAACGGATTTCAGAGCGAAAAAGTTGAAATTGAATAATGCATTCTTTTACGTAAGCATAAAATCATTTTTTTTTTCTTTTTAAAGTTGCGTCGTTCGAGGACGGCGTTTTGTTTCGGCAGTAGCAATTTTTGAATTGATTTATGCAAAGAGTCACTGTGTAGGGGAACGAACGAGAGAGAGGGGAGATAAGGTTCGCGCTTTAAATTTTCGAAGGTCAGTCGTGGAACGACGGGTATAACGAGGGAACCGACAAAAAGGCGACCTGGAAAAGACGGAACACACGTGGTTAGCATCTGGCGAATCCTCGCGCACGCGCCCGCTCCGAAATGCAGACTCTTAGCTCCGAGAGGATGGAAATAGAAAGGGGCGATCCTTCGGCCTTAACCGGCGAAACGACTTCCGAAGTTTTTCCTCGGATGATCGTTCCGCCGTACGGTTAAACCGTCCCAAGATCCTCACGATCGTTTTAGCACTCGTCAAACAAACCGTTCGCCGGCCCTACGATATTATACACTCTGCTCGGCCCGGCGATCGTAAAGCTCGAATGAAGAATCTCGCGCTTAGCTTCAGTATCGTGAGAAAAGTTTCGCGGTGGGTAATTATCCGTTGAATTGGCTTCGTGATTTCGATGGGACGATCGGGAATATTGTCGAAGTTCGCGGAATTGTGATGATTATTTTAGCCTTTGAACGCTCTTCGTTGTTTTCTCTGGACAGTTAATCGATAACATTTTAACAATTTTTTTTTATTTAGATTTATGGACCGACGCCCTTTAGTACATAAGACAAAGAATATTTATACAAAAAGAATGATAATATTGAGAAAAGAAGAGAAAGAGAAGAAAAAGAAGTAGTATAGAAAAACGTAGGACAATGGAAATGATAAGGGCAGCGTTCAGATTTTCGATCGACAAGGACTGAGAGAGAACGTAACTTTTGTATGCAGCCGGGGTACGAGTATGCCTTATCGGCAGCGCTCCATTAAATAGTCACTTCCTATTCGCGATTCTTGCGTAGCAATTAGAGGGTGTCCTGGTATTCGCGACGAGAGTCGTCGACGCACAACTTGGCCACGACGGCCTGAATATACGCGCGCGTGTATATGGACGCGAGAGCGGGAGGTAGTAGGCCAGTGCCATATACGGATCCTTTGACCGCCCTGCGGAGAAGACAGCTTCTCTTCTGACCAGTGGTCCGCGCCAAACCGGAGAATTAAGAAGAAAAAAAAAACACGCACACAACGAGATCAGCATTGGTTCGCGGCACTTTCGTGCGCGTGCGGCTTGCCGTGCTCCGAATTTCGCAAATACTCCTTTGCAATTTCTTCCCTCTCTCTCTCCCTCTTCATCTCCGATTTCCTCGCACACGTCACTATCGATCAAAAGATTCTCCAACATGAGCCACCCGAAAAATCAATACCGCTCAATCGAACGAAAGAAAAAAAAGAACATCATCCAATCGATCTCCCGTTTTTCGCAATCCTCGTGCTTTTCGTATCTATTTCTAGGACGACTATCTGTATAAAGTCGGTGGGCGCGCGTTGAAGCGATTGAATATCGGTCTTGTGCACGGTCGGTTGATCTCGCGGGGCAAAATGCACGGGCGTCGAATATGGAAGTTGGCGCGCCAGGCTTATCCAATGGCCGTGCGTCCAGCGGTGCGTGCATTTAAATGTCACCGAGGTGTGCGTGCGAGCGTCGAGCGTGTGCGCTCGCACGGACGGCCGATCGGGAATGAGCACGCACACTGCCGTATATGCATAGAACGGGCGAGGTACTTTCTCGCCCGGGGCAAGGCAGCCACCTCGACGTTACCTTGCCGCTACGCCTATGCTGATCCAGCTCTGGATGCTGGTGGCAAAGGTGTAACATTCGAGATTCGTCGAGGGAGAGATTTCTTATTTATTTCTGCATTTTTTGACGGCTGCACTTCTTTCTGGTCGGTCATGGTATAATTATTGAATAATTGAGTTCGTACATACGCACGGCTGTATCGGTCAAAAAGAATCAAGAGTGGCTGGAATGATTCGTCAGTTTTAAACACCAATGTGTGTCACCGGTTAGACGATTCCACTAAATTCAATTAAGTCGAAGGATTCATTTAAGGCGACAGAAACGTGACAGTCATTGAATCGACGCACCTCTGATTTCGACAAATCCACGCGCAGTTCATATCGAATTACGCATCGCCCGATCGTCGAGCGCGTATCTTCCATTCGATGACTCGATTCCGGCATGAGTCTCCAATAACGCTTCCAATTCATTACTTCAATGAAGAGAATCGCTCGTGCGTTCGATTCTAGATTAATCGTAGTAAACAACCTTTTTAACCGAGATACCCTGACTGCAGCCGATAACGAGCGGCCGTCGAGTGGCATCAAAATTTCTTTCCACAATCTCTCAAACCCACGTTTATCTGCGCCGCACAGTGAGCCGTCTGTTACACTATTAATTAAGATAATTTCCCACGTCTCGACGCTACCACTCCGTGCCCACCAGATTCGATCGAGTCCAGCTATCCAGCGCGAAGCAACGTCAAATAAAAACTCAGCTCACGGACACGAGCGCGGTCTTCGAAAAATGCATCCTTGAGGTCCGCGAAGCCTCTCTCAAGTCTCTCGAGACTTTCTCGAGGAAAATTGCCGGGCATCCTGCTTTCCGCGTGCGAGTTTCCTTAGCACTGTGTCCGTCCGAACTGGAAACAGTGGTCAGCTTATTAGGCGTTACGGGGGGAACGTGACCGGTACCCGCTGCATGAATGCTTCCTTTATACAGGCAAAACGGAGTGTGCATACGTGGCCTCCGCGTACTACGGCTCGCGCTCCTTCTTCTTCTTCTTCTTCCTCCCCGTGTATTTACCTTTCAACGGGCGGCACGTTCCGCGATGTAGAACCCGTTGTCCCGGATTAGAAGATTACCTCGTGCGATTACTTCTCTCTTTCTCTCTCTCTCTCTCTCTCTGTGTCTGTCTCTGTCTCTCTCTCTCGCTCATTCTCATTCTCTCGCGCTCGCCGTTTTAATGGCCGAGCGCGTGCATAAATCACGAGTAGTCAAGGTCGCGAATTCTTTCAGCCGCGAGAGCGCGAACGTGCGAGCGGGATAAAGAAAGTGAGCTAGGGTGATTTGTTATTTTGCACGGGCGATAATGGTATCGAGATCTTGCGGAGTCTCGGACCTTTAGTGCGGGTAGAATAATGTTGGCGCGCGGTTGACCGATGGAGTGGGATACCGTTGTAGTTTGTTGGAAAAGTAAAGGGCAGATAGCGGTGGAGTGTTGGGAAGATGCGACGAGGAGTAGAGAGGATATTAATATAATTTCGATTTTTCGTGGGAAATTAATGGAAAACAAGCGGTTCGGAAGATTCTGTTGACCAAATCATCATCCTTAGGAATTGAATGTAGCGACGTGTGAGGTACTGAGAATAGCTTATCAACGCCGGCAATAGAAACGGCATGATAAAAAACGTGGTGCGCGACCTTCGAAAAAATTCGAACCTATCTGGTTCGGGTCGTCGTAGAATCCACTTGACGTGGTAGATAGCTTTCTATAAACGCGCCTCGGGATTTTTGTCAATATCGTCGCAACTGGTGCGACCGATAAGAGATAAGGAATCACGCTTCCAGGAGTTGTACGCATTCGGATTCGCGTTATTGACAGATCGACTGCCGTGCCAGTCGCATGTGGCTGATACTGTATGCATATCGAGAGGCTATGGTGTAATTAGCAATTATGTACACGAATAATTATGTTTGTTCACGGTGGTCCCAACAACGCGTGTATCTTGCATCCATTTTCCATCCAAATATTTATGCACTTGTTTCCAAGAGTATTGTGAATTATTCTCTTCTGTTTTTTTCTGACGCTAAAAATACTTTCACACCTGTTTTGGCCTACACGTTGGAAGCATAGTCTCATTTTGATAATTCTGAGCTATTTTGTCAGTCCCGTTGCGGTATCTCAGTCCATTATCAGATATTAGTTGAAATTGTGGTCATGAGTAGACAAAATGCAACGAACAACGTGTGATCACCATTGTCTTACGTGGCCGGCCATTGTGTTAAACTAACGCGCCACGTTCTCGCTCAGATATGTTTATTATAGACGATGCCGTTTCCTATCGACGACCCTTGCGATCGATTCATCGATCATTCGCGCCGGTCTCAATCGATTTGACGAATTACAATTCAGGATGACTTCATACGATGATAAGTCTAGCGTGTTGTTGCGCCACAGTGGATACTCTCCGGTCGGTAGTTTACTCGTCCGCAAAACGCTCGAGTGTACATGCGATATCGTGTATCGAGGCAACAGCACGTAACGCTGTTACAACTCTGTTCCTCCCCGCGATCGACGTTCGTTACGTTCCAATCTAATGACCGATAGGATAATGGCGCGGAGTCGTGGGGAATTAAAAATGACGTCGCTTACGCCGCTGGCTAAATAATTTGCGCGAAGACTTAGGCGCGTCTACGTGGAACGTGGAAAAGATTTTAACGAATCGCAGCTTCTAGCGTCTGAAAATTGAAGCATTGCAATCCATAGCGCGAGACGTTTTCGAGCATTTTGAACCGTTCGAATTTCAAGCCTCGCAATATGAAGGGCCGGCGTTTAAAGTTTAAAGCGTTGCAATTTGGTCCATCAAAGTTTCATTCGAACCAATTCTTAACGCAGAAATCTCCATGTCTCCAAACCACGTCAAACCAAATCACTACCCCATACTAAAATAAACTTCATCATTACCCCATAATTTGCAGTATCACAATACACACGCCCTCGTCGCCGTAATCGGAGGAGCCTCGTATCGAAGGTGAATTGTCGATGGACGACGTGCGAGACTGCACGACGCCACTCGAAACCTTATCGGCATTTGCCCCGACTCCGCACTTGGCGTGCGTGCGTAGTGCAAACACGGACATACGTTACGCGAGATATTGTCGCGAATTTATACCGCGCGCTCCTATCTTCGCGTAGGCCTCGCGCACGAATACGCGAGCGAAGCACGCATAAAGTACGAACGGAGCGTGCTATCGGCAACGTTCAGGTGCGCCCGGCCGAATTTTTCGCACCTCGCCCGGCCGATATCGATAAGCGTGCCGACTGACAGTGGCACCTTGACACAACAGCCCGCGTGGGCAGTGTCGGTCTGAGAATACACGCAGGAACGTCGGCAAGTGGAGCGAGAGTGATCGGATATCGCAGGCGGAGGGGGTTCGTTTTAGTTTCGTGCGAATGATTGTCTTTTTGGGTAGCTGAGGTGAGGTTGTCCGGTCGCGGAATGTTCGCAGGTGTTCGGGCGTGTAAGAAAACGTTTCTAGGCGCGCTCGCACGCGACGCGTGCTGCGAACGTCGTTCGTGTAGTCGACTACCGGGTACTATATATTATTTTGAAGCTGGGACGGTGGCTGATTTGGGAGAAGCGAAGTTTCCTTCTAGCTGTCTTGCTAGACGGATTCCGGGACCGTTATCGACAGACTTTCCGTACTCCGTTTCGACACCGCTGTCCGTCAGTCACTCGAACGAGTTGAATAAACACGGCGGGCGGAGGGTGTCGAGTGTTAACTTGGCCGCACGCCGACGCGAAGCCCATTAAATTCGTCGTCGTTCCGTACTCTTGCGGGCGTTCGAAAATTCCTTTTCCAGATTGTCGATTGTCGTAATTATTCGATCGTCGACGTACGCGTTTCGTGTGCCTGAAAATATTCGCATTGATACTGTCCTTTCGCGCGGTCGAACGCTGTCGAAACGTTGCCGCGCGATTAGTGCTTTAGCGCTTTCAATTTTCTTGTCGGCCTCTTTTCTTTCTCTTTCTTCCTCGTCTTCTTCGTGCGCAGAGAGTCGACCGCCCCTGAACACCGCGAAGAAGTCACGCACGCGCGAGCCCGCCGTTATTAATTAGTGCAAACAATCTCGACCATATGTCGGGGTACGCGGCGTTAACGGGGAAGCCGTAATTTATTTATCGCGATACACACGAGCCGCTCTCGACTTCTCTGCACTCCCGAGATGCCGGTTACGCGTGCTAATGAATCATCGTGCAACGCGGAGAGATCGACTTTTCCTATAATGCGTCATCTCGCACTCTCTTTCCCCGTTTCCCGTTATTTTATTCCCTTCTTCTTGTCTTTTATTGCACACGATACGTATACGGTACTTAAGATAAGTGCGTTGGAAAACAGAAATTATTGTTAGCTGTATGTGCACATTGATATATGTCTATATATATATAAAGGCCTTGAAACTCCAATATATATTTGAAATCTAGATAAAATTACTCGTATATACATATATAAATGAATAATGGAAGCTATAACTAACGATGTCGTAAAAACATCAAGCATAAGAAAGTTTATCTACTAATATTCACTTAAATGAAAAACCAGAATGGGTGTACGCCAGTTAAAGAAATTATATTAAGATTATATATAAATAGAATATAACGTGAACATATACATATATACGTCACCTAGAATTGAATGCAAACATGTATGCCTTTAATTGCAGATACTGGATATTATACATTGCAGAGAGTTTTATAGATATTCGTGCATGTGCTCTCCAGATATCATAGAGTTCAAATGCATTGAGTTCCGAGGATGATTAGATCTTATAATTTGCCGCGTCTTAATATTTTACGCAGCACGTAATCCTGTATTCAATATACGGCGCACTTGATAGATTCGAGCCTCTTAATGGCAATTATTAATCATTGCTAGCTCTCCCCTGCGGATATTCATCGTCTCGTGCGCTGTTTATTTGCCGACGTTTCGCAAACACCGCAGTTTGCTTCATCAGGGCCCGTCGGCGGTATCAGTATGACCAACGGGCCCTAATCAAGTGGACTGCAATGTTTGCGAGGCGTCGGCAAATAAACAGGGATACGTGAAAACCGTCGAATCGGAAGTAAGACGTGTGCGGATCATGTTGCGAAAGAAGTCGCTATATCGAGACTTTCAGCGCAGCTCTCTCAACCCAATAGACACATCTTCGACCTCGCAATATACGTAACAAGTTGCACCGAAGAGAATACAATTTTTTTCTGCCACTCATCGTTTGACATATTCGGTTCGCTCGCAATGCGTCGAACTTGTTCCGTACGCTGCAGATTGTTTGAACCGGAAATGAACACCATCTCGCCACTTCGGAACGTACAAACAGACTCGTGCAGGCACGACAATCTTGTCGAGCAGTGCACGAGGTCTGAACTGTAACGATCCTGCGCGCCTGAAGCGACTCGCCGACCGGCAGTCACGATGCCCACGGCCATTTCAATTTTATATCGGCGCCCCGCTCTTTTACGCCTGCCGGGCGCAGCAAACATTCGTCCGATGAAATTCAAATATTCGATCCTCGATTCGCGACGCCCGCGTTCCCACGTATGCGCTCGTACTTATCGTCCTCGTTCGCTCGGTGCACGTGGAAATTGAATGCCGTCGTCGGTAAAATACGTCGTTCGCGAAACGAGATTACGTCGGGAAGTTAGCTAAGAAGATCGACGGAATGGATTGGGAAAGCAAGAGAGAGAGAGGAATCATCGCAGATGTTTCTGTTCAGAGAGATGAAATCTTTCTCACCTTTTCCAATCCGCGTCTCAACAGATGGCGGGAACCTTTCCTCCCGATAATCTTTTCGCGTAATTATTGCCGACTGTCGCATTCGTTGGACTGCGACTAATCGGGAACGATCGTTGTGAGAACGAAATTGACCTCTGAACTGGAGGTGCGGCTATTACCTGAACCGGGGAAAAGTTGGGAAAAGTTGAATTATCTACATCTGGCGTTCGGGCGAGAATTCATTATTTGTCGTATTCCGCGGAGAAGTAAGTGTGTCTGATTAGAATTGGAATGGAAAGTTAATGCCGCTTTTTGACGCCGATACCTTCAGCTGAATCGCGAAAAGGTTGCGCGAAATTAAATGATTATCTGCGTCCGACGTTCGGCCGAGAATCAATTACACGTTGTTAAACTGTATAAATGTAAATCAATTCAATGATTGGAATTCTAAGTTGAGTAAAATCAGATTATCTACATCTGACATATTCGGTCAAGAATCAGTGATTGGACGGAAAAGTCAGCGTCGCTCTACGATGCTTATACTTACAGTATAAACACACTCGAATAATATGTATATACGAATAGCGAACAGCAGTTGCCCGGTGTCAGAATCACGTATCAGAAGACCCACATCAAACTAGCGGCTCTGCTTGATTTCTATGGAATGTCAAACGTTATCGCGAGAGACTCGACGCGCGGCAATGCTCCAAGTTCCAAGTACGATCGAAATTGTAAAAAGTTGTATCTCCGCTTGCGGGCTCGTGGCCATTGATCCGCTGACATGCACTTTTATGCGAGATTAATGCCCCTCGCCTCATAAAGTCGTTTACAAGACGAACAAAAGGCAGAAGAGAGAGAAGAGAGAGAGAGATATGAGGAATGGGAGAATGGGAGAGAGAAAGGTCTTTGAAGATGACCCTGTTATCGGTGCAGAAGAGAGAACAAACGACGATCGGCTAAGCACCTGTTTTCCAACGTCAAATACCCGCATTCCGATGGTCCAACTGCATTTCCGAAGTGAAATGCGGTTGGAGCGAGAACTATGGCCGATTTCACGCTCGCCCGTTGCAGTTTTTATCGTGCCACGTAATGATCGGGTAATGATTTGCGCGGTTTCTCTGCACACGCTGTCCGACGTCGTATGAAGCCGTTGTTAATGCGAATTATAAAACGGCAATGATATTCTCGTCAGTCGTCCTCAGTCTTACTCTTGCACATACCTATCGTTACATTATTAAGAAACCGTATCGATATTTAATCCGCGAATTCTACATGAAACATTCCAAAGCACCTTTCTTCTCACAGTTTTCGTCTAAACAATTTCTCGTAACTATCTCTTACGAACCTATCAAAGCGACAACTCAGACGTCAAATTTGGCATTGGGAGCCTCTAAACAACCGTTCATTTCTAATACCTCTGCATCCAGGTCGCCGTCCTTCATAAGATGCAAAAATAATTTCCTCCCCCAAAATCCGCAGATACGAAATCGTCTCGGCAGCGCGAGCTGCAAAATTCGAAGGCCGGCAATCCGATATGAAAACTCGAGAGGCACCGTTCGCCTGATTCCTCTCCCTCTGCACCGAGCTGCGCGGTTCAGAGCTCGTAGGAGCCTCCGACGAGGCGAGTCTCGAGCACGTTACCATGTTTGGCGACCCGCTCCCATAAAATTTCTCGCGCCCGTACGTGCGTGCACGTACACATTCTCGTGTCTCCACCTTCTCTCCTTCTCTCTCCGTTTTTCTCTCTTTCCTCTCGCCACCCTGTCTTTTTCTCTCCCTCTCACTCTCTCTCTTTCTCTCTTTCTCTTTGAGTCTCTGACATTGGCGCGAGCGCGTGTCGTCGTCGTATTCCCGGCCTACTCGTCGTGGGCAAGATAAATCGCGTCGAAGTTAACGCAAACGAAGCGTGCGCCGCGGGTCTGGACGCGGAAAGTGCCACACCCGCGGTCGGGGAAGAGTTCGCGGGAATCGGAGAAACGGACGGGGGTGGAAAGAGGGAGACGATGTTAGATAGGGCGGATAAGACGCGTTTAGTACCCAACTGGGCGCGACGAAAGTCGACCCCTTCCGAACGGAATCTTTCGCACGTTTTCTTATTGCTGACTTTTTGTGTGCTCATATACGTCTGTATATTGTGTATGTGTCATGGGGCGAGATGTTCGGATAACGCCAAGGCCTGCGATTCTTTTGATAATGACGTTAAGAAGCCGCAAGTGAGTGTCCGCTGTAGACGTGTCAGAAATAATGGGAACTGTGGACATAATTGGGAAATTTTGTTTTAATTTAAAAAAATAGAAAATTAATAGCGTTTCAGGCATGTTCATCAGTAGCAGCGTTAAGGAGTGAATCTTGCTCTCGCTTCGTTTCGTCTCCGTGTCGTTCATTTTAACCCCGTCTTTACATATTTTCCAGCGGTCCACACCTACGACTCGTTAATTTCGAAATGAGACTCACAATCACGGGGGAAAAAAAGCAACGTCGAGAGCGTGTCTCGTTTCTCGCGACGCACAAAGGCAGTCGGAGGGAAAATAATAGCGGCGAGCGCGTTGCTTGCTCTGACGCGCCTTGAATATCG
This sequence comes from Priocnemis perturbator, assembly GCA_963942575.1. NCBI lineage: Eukaryota > Metazoa > Arthropoda > Insecta > Hymenoptera > Pompilidae > Priocnemis > Priocnemis perturbator. Next base: position 13,801,567 of record OZ012643.1, on the reverse strand, counting down.
TGGGCCCTCTCTTTCGATATTTATATCTGGCCGTCGCGCGGTTATTCCGAAAATACATTCGCGGACGAGGTTTGGTCTGGCGCCGACGGCCGGGTTCCTTTTTCTCGTCTCGCGTCGCTGGAATTAGCGCAGTCCCACGCTTTTCGATTCTCTCTCTCTCTCTCTCGCTCTCTGTCTGATTCGGCCGATTCCTCGATTGCGCGCAATTTCTGACGAATTACCACGGGCCACGCCGACGTTTCGTTTTGCTGCTAACCGTACAATGCGTACGCTCACGCCGGGCTCCCCGAATTAATCGAGCGTGAAACTCATCGCGATTACATCCTGACACACCCCCGTTATATTCAGCTGGATGCTCCGTTAAACGCTACCTCCATGCCCGGCGTGCCCCGTTTGCCGGTAATCCGCAACAATTTCGCGCAACATCTGCCGTACCCGCTACCGGCTTCGTGCCATTTAAATTTCCGTTCCGTCGAAAGTGATTACTCAACGTTGCTAGGCTGCCTCGGCTGACAAAGTACACACACGGTCGTGAGTCGTAAGAGTTGCGCCGATCGACCAGCGTCCGAACGACGACCGTTCCGAGTTCCGAGCGTCCAATTTTTCTTCTCGATAATACAATGTAATACGTTCGCTTTCGATATTCGCAGTATATTTCGCGCTATCTTCAATTCGATAATTTGTTTTTGATGTTCCTAGAAGGATATGACAATGTTGACCGAAACGCTACGCCACAATAGACATTATAATATGTGACATTTATCTTATTGGTATGATAATTGATAATACGTTCGACTTCATAATTTGCTTTTGATATATAGTCGACCGTAAGTCGGATGACGCGCGAAAATAATGCGCGAGACGCGAGACTCTCTTACTCGACGCGCGAGAAACGTTCACCGGACCGAAGAGAGCGAAGTGGCTGCCTTTTCACGAGCTGGAAGAAGCTCGAAGGTCGACGCGTCGACTCAAGGCGGCCTCGTCGTCAATTATCGGCTTACCTAATTGCCGATGATCGCGCGCGTGAGCGAGCGCCGATGCTGGCTGACGATACCGTAAGAGAGATTAATCATACGCGCCATGACCTACGAAGGTGCGTTCGCATCCGCGATCCTCCTCCACATGCGCGTACATCGGCAGAAATTCCGAAAAATTAATTTACAATAATACAAGTATTTCGAAATATGAAATATATTTTCAATCAATTTCGGCGAATAAAGCAGTTAACTTCATGAAGCAATAATTATGGCCTGGATTCAACATTACATTGTGCCTAAGAAATTATAGGAAGAATATTAAAGCTGACGGTTCACTGGGCAGTAATTGAATAATTCGAAGATCGAAGGCTTGAAGCATAGAACGCTTGCGGTCGTCGGAAGAAAGCCCACCGATTACGTATCGTTCTCTGATGAAAACTACCGGAAACGTGATAAAGTAATCAATGCAAAAGTCACAGAAAAGGACCACTCAGGAATAGGGCATGTTTCACCGTCGCTGCTCTTGACATATTTCCGTTCGTCCGTCGTAGCCGTATCGTGACGCGAATCGGACTTGATTAAACTCGATTACTCGTCGAATCGAGAGCAGCCGGTTGGTCAGGAACAGTGCACATGTTTATTCAACTTCGAGCCGGGGTCCTCTCTTCTGACTCTACATCCACTTCCTCCGTTGCATTCAGCTAGAGACTCGCCTCTCTGTTCGTCTATCTTTCGTGGCCGGATTTGCATTGCAAAGTGCCAACAGGAGCTTGGCTCTGCGGTCAGGACTAACGGACATCGAATCATTTCTTCTCTCTCTCTCTCTCTGTATCTCTATCTCTCTACGTTCAATTCGGAACTCGTGAAACTTCCCAACCAAAGGCAGTATCAGATCAATTTTCACCCCTTAACGGAAATTCCGTTTATCCGTTGTTGAATCAATTCATAATTTTTCTGCGCAAAAACTCGTGAGACCACTCTGAACGATGCATATATCGGGACCTTCGTACTGGCTCGAATTCAGTTTCCGATATCTTTTTTCTTGGGAAACGAAAGTTTACGTCCGAGAACGCTGAAACACGTGTTCAGATGTTATTCCTTCGTCTAGTAACGTATCTCGAAATTCGATCGGAATCCGTCTCTTCCACCGTGCGTCGGTTGGCTGTCAGTAAAGATTGCTCTAAAGATAGTCGGTCGAGGAAGAATTCCAGCAGGAAACCGTTCGGAAAGTGTTATTATTATTTCCCCGCACGTTTTTGGCACTTCGTTTGACCGAACACGTAGCGAACGACGCGATAACCGCGGTCCCCGTCTTATTTTCGCCCTTATTTTCGCCCCGGACGAAATTTCAGGCGCACGAATTCGTGCTTTACGACCGTGCCCGGTTTACAGTCGGTCCTTTGTTTGGCGGACGACGACGTGCGGGCGGCGACGGCGTTATACACACGGGGCGAGGTAGAAATAATGGCACGACGGAGAGAAGAACGTTTGTGCTTGACAAGGTGGATTTCAAACGCAGCGTAAACTTCACCCGTACGAACCAATTTCAAGCAGAGCGCAAACCTTTTCCGTGCGGACCAATACACTGCGAATAAATCTGAATCTCAAGCCGACCGAACCAGCCATTCGAATATGTGCACAAAAGTGATTAAAGGTATCTAGAGAACGTCTGAATGACTAATGTCGCAGCGAGAAATTTGAGAAAGCTGTCTCGATCCTGCAGTTTCCTTAACATCGTTCTGCGTAACGGAGTAAGTCATTAGGCTCGGCCGTTTCGTTTTTTCACTTGTCCGTGCACTTTCATAATCAGCGGTTGACGAGCCGAGTTCAAAGATCTTAGGTCACGATTTTTGCGTCACCGAATATGCCGCGTCCAGCGACAGGACGCCGGATCCTTTTATTGTTATTTTCGGCACGTATTTAGAAACGGCGAGTGGTTCGGGCCACCTAAGGCGTCGGATTAATTTGTACGCCGCTCATTTAGTTACGTCTAGCGATCGTTTTATCGTTTTGCCCCAGACCGCGCGAACGGCAGATTGCACGATCGATCGCTCGTTTCGATCCGAGAGAGACACGTCGCTTTTATTGTCATTTTTGGCACGTTCCCGATACTCCTCAATGGGCTTGGCCTGTTTATCGCACGGGATTAATTATTTCGCTGGCGCTATCTCGATGAAATTGATTTTCTACGACTCGAGTTGACGTCACGTTAGGCGCAATCGGACTAATCCGCGTAAATAGGAAAACGTTATTGCAAAGCATTGAACGAAGAAGATCTAACCCAGAAATCGTTCGTTCCATCCAGTTTGATTATTTTCGACCGAGACAGCCTCGTTCACTCTAACGACGTTCGTGTAAATTTAATCATTCTTACGAAACATCATCGTTGGAATGTACTGCACGTTTCAACCGCGCTAGTCAGACACTTTCGACGACAGAGAGTATGAAGTGCGCGAATTAGCAGCACTTGTTGCAGTTGAAATTCCTCGATCGCATATCGAACGCTTCATGTTTCCCGACAGCCAATCGACGCGGTACATGTATGAAAAGGACACGAAGAGACATGCTAACGTTTGCGGCATTCAATTACTTCAACGGCGTCGAACGACGCGTGGCTCGTCGCCACATTGCTGCCGTACTCCTTCTCGTTCCGCTCACTTTGCTATCCAAGATTTTTTTTTTTTTTTCGAGAATTGATATTTTTCCCTCAAGAAATTGATTCTTTCAAGAGAATTGAACATCCCTACCGCGAACCATCTTCCACGCCGGATCTTCCACGCTCGTGCCTAATTGCGCGCGTAACCGTTCAACTTTTTACTCTCTCGCGTCGCTACGGCCGCGCCATTTGCATTACAATAGTACCTTCCTTCCACGTTTCCATTCCCGCCGGACGCTCAAAGGTGACGCTAGTAAAAGCGACGCTAGAAAAATTGCGAAACTGTTGGTAGGCAAAAAAGCGTGCGACACGGAACGACGGCCGGGAGAATAGACCAAGGCTGCCAACCGTTCTGAATTTTTGCGGAGCAGTCTCGACAAATTTATTTCGTGCCTCGTTGTGATCTATTTTTTTTTTTAATGTTGAGCAAAGTTTCGCTTTATACAGATCCACGCAATGAGATTTTTGATTGTATACAGTTATTGTTTCCTGTATGAAAAAGGATGGACGGGGGTTGTTCCACGATTGACTTGTTGAAAAGTCGGCAGCCTTGAAGATAGAAGCTTCTGAGGAGTTGTCAATCTTTCGTCCGCCCTTTCGAAATGTTCGATATACGCGCGAACTTGTGTGAGTCCAGAGTGCACGAAAAAGGGATCGACAAAAAATCGACACTGCTACGACGACGAGTGGTCGACGTCGTCGAGTTCCAATTAGAGCGCGAATAAAAAGGGAGACCAGTGTGGACAGGGAGAGAACATACGGCGCAGAGATTAGCCCTGTGGACTGAATGGATTTTACGACGATGTCACATGTGAACTGAGTCCTCTCGAGGCTTCTTCAGGACCTACATTCCCATCGAATCGTGCTCGGCATTTTTCGATGCTAGGTTTTAGTATTTGGGTATTTCTCAGTCGACACACGGGTATCTAATATTACTCAATCCGAAATTGTGAACAGCAATGATTTTCGCGTCAGCGAAATTACGTTCGAGAAACGTACGTTAGCTCCTCGAAACACTGTAAACTTAGAACGTTCCGCCTTCGACTGAGACCCCGTGAACGAGAGTTGAAGAAAAACACCAAACCACTAGCGCTATCTTGTACTCCGTGCTTATCGTTCCTTCCACCCACTCTTATCTCGAAGCCTAAAGACGTTTCCCTCGATCTCCATCTCGCTCCATCCCATTCCGTCTCAGTTCAAACTTCGTACATCTTTATCTGTCGGTATTTGTCCCCCTCGTTTCTTTGTACACATACCTTTTTAAAGCTCTCGGGGAAAATATGAGCAGCACATATCATACGGGATATGAACAGTTTGTGCGCAACGATGGTCAACGATAAAAATGAATCTGTGTGCAATTTTCATTACACACCTTTGCGTTCTGCGCTTAAATATAATTATCTTGTCCAATGTTCGAACATACACATGCTTGAATCTGGAGAGTGAAAAATGTCCGATCGCAGCGGTCAGTTCATTATTTAATAATATTATCGAGTCATTGTCATCTCGAAGACGTTCCGCTACTTGTATTCTTTTCCTGTCACGTGCGCTGACAACCCTTCCTTCGCATCTTCGACTTCCTGCCTCGTTTTCTGTCCGCGCCCAACGTCGAAAGCTACCGGTCCATGCTAATGAACCGCCCATCCATTAGGAAGCCGACGTTTTTCTCGTTTTATTTCTTTTACTCGTTTCGGTAGGACGTGCGCCCCATACGCTCGTCCTGTGAATCGTTGAGAAAATATTTGGCCGGCCGCTGGGAATTTTCGCGTCGTTAAGATAACATTTATTTTTTCCTGCGCGCCAGCGTTTAAGGGTAGACCCACGCTTTTTGCGGAGAGTAATTTTTGTGATAGCGTTGTAGCAAATACCACCTTTTCAATTCTCGCCTTCCAACGCGTCATCTTCTGAAAATTAAAATCTGAAAAATTAGCGTCAAATGCCCAGCGCAAGGCTTTCGAAAACTCTCACCTTTCAATGCGTCACTTTAATAACTACCAGTCATAAGTGTGTTAAAACTTGGCCACATGCTTAATTCTACCCAATTCGATCTTCATGAGTATCTTGTCAAAATTCTTGCGCTCCACGTTTGCCCACGAATTCTTCGGCGCGCGTAAAGCGACGGAAGACGCGTTAAAAACGGCGGGGAGTTCCGAGGCGTCTTTCAACGATCCTCCTCATGCCGGCCGGCCACTTTGTCTAAGGCGGAATAAGTCTCGGGGCCCTCTCGAGCGAGTCGAATGTTTACTACGAGTCGACGATTTGCGTGCTACGAGTCTCGAGACTGGCCTCACTTCTGCATTTCACTTCTGCTTTGCACGCGTGGGCGAGCTCACGCGCGTGTCTCGCGTGTAAACCATCTCCCCCGCTCTTTGCCTCACCCAATCTTTGTTATCCTCTTTCTCCCACTTTCGTGGCTCATCAGCTCGCCGCTTCACTCGTTCGTTCCTTGTACCTTCCAGTTTACTTCGCATGAGGCTCCAATACAATCTTTTTCCTCTTCCGTACCACTCATCTGCTTTCTCACTTTCCACACGTCCACGTCTCTTTTCCATACTGTCACGCGCTCAAACACTAAATTTCTCCGCTTCTTTCCCACATTCTCGTCATTCTCATTGAAGCCGCGCTCGCTTCTACGATCTTCGAAGATTCTTCTTTCTCGACTCGGGAGCCGGCTTGTTTTCTTCGGCGGAACCGACCAACGCCACCCACTACTCCTTACTTGCCTCGCGTGCTCTCAACTCTCCGTTCTTCCTTCTTTAATCTCTCTCGCTTTCTCGCCCGTCACTAGTCTTGCGAAAGCGTCTCCTGTATATCTCGTACATTACGATAAAGCGTTTTGAGCCGATGGCCACACCGACGCACGCATTCGAGACACCCACATAATCGGCGCGAATCGACTTTATAACGCTTTGCTTAGATGGAGAACGCCGATTTATGAACACAGCGAGCCGGGAGGAAAGAATGTATGAGAGAGAGAGAGAGGAAGAGAGATGATGTGATTACAAAAGCTTGAAACATTGTGAATGTTAGTGATTACAAAAGAGCAGATTGAGACAGCAAGACCAAGTAAGGATTGAGAAGTATAGTGAGAGATAATTAATAATAACAACAAACAAATAACTTGGTTTCGATTACTGGTACATGTCGAAGGCACTGAACTAAAAGAAACTATGCAAATAATCTAAACGAATTAGTTGTAAGAGAATAATTACGTAACGGGCGAACTTTTATTCACACGTCTTCTTTCCCGACATTCAGCAACGATGTTTATCGCCGCACGATTGTTGCTATGCCGTGCGACGGCGCGAGAGTGCGAGAAAATTACGCAGACGATTGATTCGACGGCTTAATTGCCGGGGACAGTACCTACTCGGCCTGAATTCGATTTTTTTCGCACGTCAGACCCCGGCGACGCTTGACACAGATATCGCGAGGTAGCAATTTTGTCTGGCAATTTAAATCGCGCAAACACACGCGACGGCCCGATCTCACGCGCGAGCTCAACAAAAATTCCTCGGAGACCTCGACTTAATCTCCAAACAATCCTCTCGCGCCTCTCAATTCGCTTCCTCAACACCCGCCTCTACCGACTGGAAACGTTATTCGACGAGCAGAATGTGATGGGAAAATCGAATTGATTCATTTGGCGGCTTCGGATCCAGCCAGTAGTTCTGCGGGATAGATTGGTACAAAGTGTCGCAGAGTTTAGAAGCGGGACGACGCAGAAATACAGTGTTAGCTTTTTGCTGATCGTACGTCAGTGGCGTTATTGGGAATCCTTTTCAGCGCGCACGTGGGACACTTTGATGAAAGGCAGCCTCGCGCTCGCTATGAGGAAACCGTTGTAGTCGATCGAAGCACTCGCCGCGAATTCTTCCGCGTGACAGCCGTGACATAATAATTACGGCGGCCGATCTTGATAGCGTCTGTCTTTAGAAACGGCGTCGCCTCCTGTGCGCTAGTCAATTTGGTAGTCGAAAGGCATTAGCATTACCAACACGCTTGTGCGTATAGCGAACCATGAATATGCTCGATCGCGAGATATATCGAGTCGACTTTCCGTTTCCTGCTCGAGGCACGAAGCCTATACAAGGCATGCTGGCGTATGCGTACATCAGTCCACAAGTGCGCATACAGACGAGGCTACAATCAGAAATATTGATTTCACATGACTAAGTTGAGAATGGAAGATCAATAATTTTGATCAGATAAATTATTTTCAAACACTTCTCCCTCGACTCCGAATGAGAAAACTCATGAACACGAACGCTGGCTGGAAGCTTCACAAAACGAAGCACACAAATTGTTACAACTTGAACGTCCAACCTGGGTGGATGGGGGTTGCAGTACATACATCCACACGAATAGGGGCCTTCGCCCGAAACGCAGAAGGCGCCCACCTACACTAAAATTCCACCCACGACTCTCGCAACCAGCGACAATCCACTCTACAAAACGCGCGTCCACCGTCTTCCACGAAGTAAGTAATCGGAGACGTAACCGGCAGTGGTTAATTACGGCGGACCACTTACTCCGTTTGATACGACACGATACGGAGTAGAGAACGATACTCAAGGCTCATATGCGGGCGCACACGTCTTCGACCGGCTGCGTGCGTATGGCCGGACTCATAGAAGTGTGTGCGTAAACGGCAATATAACGGTCCGTTCACGACGCTTATTTATGGCGTTGCGGAGCTCTGTTTCGTATTATTATTAAAATCATCGGCTTATCGCGACGTGGCGCGTTTCAAAACAGGGTGCAGCCAGGCTTCCTCGGGAGAAGAGCCGCGCCATTATATCATCTCCGGAGCCTCTCGTCTCTCTCGATTCCACTCGATTTTCAGGTCAAACGTCACGTCCGGCGCACTCGAGATACGACGCGCGCTTTTCAGCTTGACGTCTTGCACGCTCGAAATATTCCGATCGTGGGGTGCGATTGGCAGAGAAGTTTTTGAGTATTCATGCTGGACGTGCGCACGGAGAAAGTCGTTGGCTTTGCATTTTGTTGCAGTGATCGGTCCTATTTAAGTCATCTTATTTTCCGCAAGTTTTCCTGGCTTTTTAACAAACTTCAAAAAAGCGGGAGGTTTTCTGTTAGTGGAAAGTGAGATGTCTCAAAAATGAGTCGTCATTATCCCAAAATGTTCAACGAGACATTCTGACCCCCGGGTAGTTCTAGTGTTACACTTCATTATTAATGGAGTGTATTGTAAGACGGTGCTCAGTATCTAGATGCAGAGATCCATTGTAGCGTATATAGTGCAGCGATAATACGACATTTTCACTATCCCTAAAAGGTCCAAATTTCGTCGACAAAGCTCTGAGGCTAAACGCTTAGCCGGTTTCCCTTTTAAGAGTCGAGGGACCACCGTGGAGCTCGTGTATTATTGCAAGGGTCTTTTAAAAGACCTGCCCTAAGCGGACCACCGCAAAGCGGAATCCGGAATGTCGCCCATAGAACGGAAGACATTAATAGGGAGACCTTTAAACACGTGCGACACCCACAAAAACACAACCTAACACTGTGACCATTATATACGATACGAGAAAAAAAAGGGTACTCGTACACCATACCGACATTTTTTATTAGAATGAGATAAAAAAAATTGATATACACAGTAGACAAGTAGATAGCATATGTATGCTATTAATTTAAAAGGAAATTGCGTGTTTGATAAAACATACAAAACAAAAGTTGCCCTGACAATCATCGCGGTATATCATTCGTGCCATACGAGGAAAATTCTAGCACAATTTCCTATACCGCCAATTCAACCAACGCGCATCACTTTAACCGCGTTATACGGAAGTCTACTCTATATACCATTCCACAAATACCCCACATACATATTTACTACCCACACACACACAAAAACCTTTAACATATGCATCTTTATTCCTCATTTCTATGCTGCATCGTAATACTCTATTACTTTATATTCTTTATTACCCACAAATGCTTCGTACCATCCTATTCACCGTATAGTACCGTATTTGAAATAATACTCGTATCGGAATCGGTGTGATTTCGTCCCTCACGCGTTGGAAACTCGGAATAGGTAAAGCAAAGTATATGAATACGCCCTGGACCACGTGGGTCCGCCTTCTCCCGTCGTGTCCTCCTTTATCCCACTCTCTATTCATAGACGAGAAAGCGAGCTGTCACGGTGACAGACGCCGAGAGACAAAGGAAACGGAAAGAGAAACGCGCGACGCTCTATGTTTTGCATGCATTTTTGCGCGGATCGATTGCAGCGCTCTTTAAAGTAATGTTACTCGCCGCCCGGCGAAAGGACATTCGCAATCTGAGTATCGTCAAGTGACTTCAATGCCATCTTTGCCTACGAGACGTCGCGTCGCCAACATTCTCATTGTTCCATGCTGCGGGGCTTAATGACGATTATTCATTCTGTGGGAATGCCGGGAGAGTCCGATCGCTGATAGCGTTATGCTAGAAGAATTATGATATCGGCACGTTGAAAGCGCTGTAAATCTGAAAGGTTTACGAAAGAATAATCGTTCGGCTGGGAACGCTCGGAGATGGATCTTTGATAGTTTTACGTTTGCCACGATTTACGACATTGACACTTTCAATGTCTCGTAAATCGTAATGTTTAAATCGTAATAATTAATACTAAGCCACAATACCTGTTACAATACCATTTTACCTGTTACAATATTTGCATCAGAACAAAATATTCATCTACACCGAACGTTCAAAATTAAATCATCGTCACTGCGTCGCACTTATGATCAAATGCTGGAAAACCTCAGAGTCGGTATATCGAAACCGTGATTCGATTCGAAGTCATACATACATACCCACATCGACGACGACGATCGTCGTGTAACATCTCGCAACAATCTGCGGCGTGTAATTCCTCACGGCGTCTCTCGCTGGCAGAAATAAAAGGCACAGGCCGGAGGAGGAGTCGATCTCGGGAGGCAACGATCGCGATCGTTTTTGCGACAGCTTCCCGACGGGAGTGGAAGGCGAAGGAGTAGCCGGTAGACCGCGAGTCGTAGTCGTTTCAGGTTATCGACCCTCTAGCCTGTAGCCTGTACCGTGTCCACAGCCTCTTACTGTCTTCCCCTGTCTCTCACCGTCCTTTACCGTCTCTTACCATCCTTCACCGTCCACTACTCTCTTCCGCCTTGACGTATCTCACTGTCCTTTAACATTTTTCATACTCGTCTCTTCCCACCTCCACCGTCTTTCATTGCTTTCGACTGTCATTTGACTGTCTTATGCCGCTTTCTTTCCTGGCGTGTCTCGGTACTCTCGGTATGTACTGTTTTGTTCCTGTTTTATACTCCATTTTTCCATGATTTATATCATTTTGTACTGACTTGTTGTCGGTCTCACCGTATTGCATTCCTCCGGATTGTCATTATTGTGTTTTATTGATTTATTTTCTACTGTGTCTCGGTATGTTGCTATTTAGTGGATCAGGTGGATGTTTTATACTCCATGTTTTTCCATCTCGTATATCACTTTCTACTAGCTTCTTCCCTTTGTCACCGTGCGTTACTATTTTGTTGATGTTTTACACTCCATTCTTTCCACGTTGTATACACTCGTGTCGTCGCTCCACTATCGTCTTTCATTGCTTTGGACTGTCATCTTACACTCTGTGTTATACTATTTCCTTCCCCACTGTATCTTATCGTCAGTACGTCAGTATTTTATTAGCGTTTCATATTCATCCTTTTATTCGCGACATACCGTCTTCGATGCGGACGCTACTTTTTCCACACTACGTCGCGCATTTCTTACGGTCTATCGGCGTAGTTAGCGTACTAGAAACATGTCGAGCCATTGCAAGATGAACCGTTGCAGAGAATGGCCACCAAATGCATTCCGCGGTCAGAAACTCGTCTCCTGTCCTCCGGTTTCCTTGATACCTACTTCCAGGACTTTCCAACTTCCAGCACACGCATTGTTCTCCCAACCCTCAAAAAGCATGCCGCCCATGCCGCTCTTTTTTCGCGAAACATAAATTCCCTTTGACACGAAAACTCGATGAAACTCGAAACGGCGAACGAGAGAATTAAAAAGCGCATGGTCCGCGGATTGTTTGCAGAGTGCGCGACGACGACGGGTAGAAGTCAAAATTAGTGACGCCCACGCGTATCTCGAAACGTACTCTCGCGGGACAGTCCGTACACGGTGAAACCAGTTGCAGTCGGGCGTATGACGTGGGCGTCGAAAAAGTTCCGTGTGTAAACGGGGCTCGCAAGGGATCACCATCCGTCGTCGAATACGGAATGTCCGAGGCTCGCTTCTGTTCAAACTCCGGCCCGGCCGTTTAGAATCCTCTTATACCGTCGACCTTCTCGAAAGAAGTGCTCATAAGAGACTTATTCCGCGGCTCTTTAAAAATCACTCGGTATCCGTTTACAGAGTTCTCTCTTTCTCTCTGTTGAGTCTTCTTACGCTCTAAGTAGCCGAGTACAATGTCGAACGAATATATGCGGTGATGAAAAAAAATCGTGAGGACAGTACGATAGATAGATAGATACACAGATAGATATTTATTTAGCTCCAGTAGCTACATTTAGGCAGAGTGCGGGTTCAGGAGAATCGGATAATGGAATTAGTGATCAGCGACGTTTGTCGATGTGAATTCAACTATCGGGCAGCGCTGTGTATGAAACAATGAGTCAACAAATTGCGTCGATGTCACGCGAATATGGACGGTGACGGAAAAATGAACGACCGCGGTACGGAGTATTTTGCTTCCTAGAGGAGATAGATTGGAAAGTTGCGAGAATTTCGGTCGTTACACGTACTTAATGCAGCTGACGTCGTTCGCTGGTGTACCGCAATTTTCAAAGCATCCCGCTTAGTTCTTATGCACTCGCAGTACGCTTCTTATTGATATTACGTTATCTCACGTACTCGATCGAGTCATATCCACTGGCGATAGAGGCGAGAAAAGGAATAAGTCATGCGATGGGCGCATCGTTCATGCGATGGGCGCATCGTTCGCGCATTCCGCGAATTAAGGTCGTCGATGGCGTTTAGATCCTGGCGAGAAGGTGTTCCGTGCACTCCGCATTCAACACGCCGCTTTTCCTCGCTCCGGGGCCGAAATCAATTGGAACGCGATAATCGCCCCTTCAGAAAAGCGGTAAACGGTGAAATCGACGTATGCACACACATGCACACACACACATATACACGTACACTCCGACGTGCTGTTTTTTCGGGAAAGAAGTCCTGTTAAGCTTTGCGGTACAAACGTTTTTCGAATCCAGCCATCTAACGCGCGCAACCAATCCGCTAGGGATGTTCGATTCTCTTGAAAGAATCGATTTTTGAATCGGTTCACACTCCTACCATGAAAATCGAACAGCTGGAAAAAAAAAATTTCCCAAAAGTTTGCTTGCGAAACAAATTCGATTGTCCCAAATTACACGCTCCCTCGGCCGGTGCATATTCAATTTTACAATCAACACTTCTCGCAGTCCATAAAACCTGCGATCCGTCGCCGATGCAATTTACAGTCTTCGCAGTCCATAGATTCCGTGATCTTCGGACGCGTCGTAAAGGCGGCGCGGATTACGTAAACGCGGCGAGCACGTCGTCGTCCGGCAAACTTTTCGCTACTCCTCTTGCATCAATCATTACATCACTCCCCAGGAGATTGCATCGGGGGGCTAGGGTTTAAAAAAAGCCGCGCGACCTCTTTGTCAGGGCATCGACGAGCCTTTTTCGTCCGCCTCGGGACGAGCATAACAATCGGGAACGTTAATTAGCGGTACAGAGGCGTCGTGCTCGAGGCCGATCGCATAATTAATTGCGACGAGATCGGGATCGCTTGAGATCGTCGCTGCGCACCCTTAACTGGTTACTTAACCCTCAAACGAGTCTCGTTGTACGACTGCAACAATCAGTTTATTAATAACTTTATTCATGTCCGATGATTCATTACTACGCGCTCTTCTAGAATCGATCAAAACTGTTTTCTTCAAATCTTTAATTTATACCACGGCTGTATCATTTTAGTATAATAAAGACTCGTTCTTAATGAACGGTTCTCATCGATACATAAAACCCGAACAAATTTTCCGAAATAAACATGCATCCTTCTCTACAGGCAGCCACATAAACGGTCAGCTCTCGAGAGCCCGCTTTCTTAAGATCCGCGCACTTAACATTCAAACAATCGCGTACAGTACCACCATCAGTATCACAGCCCCGAGACAGTGTCCGCGTCACAATTAAAACGGCACGGCTTTAATATATTCAAGGCCGGGCATCCGTTCGATTCCGCCGACATGCAAATGTCAAGGAAGTCGCGCACTGGCGATGATTCGTTCCATCTCTGCATCCTCTTCCATCGGCCATTTGCTCGCTCATTTGCGCGCCCGCCATTCGCACGTACGCATACGCTATCCCGTTGCTTATCCCATTAGTCAGGCCTTCCTACGCCCGACTCCCAGCATCTGAGTTGCGAAGGGCGAGATGTCCCAATTAGAATCGTGGCGATTAGATTCCGCGATCGCGGCACGTCGGTCGATGGTGTCTACGTGACCGGCGAGAAAGAGTCGTGACGAAAGGAAATTATCATCGTTCCCCCTTTCCTTTGACTTGTTCGCAGGCCCCGTGCTCCTGTCGCTGGAATCACGATGAAGCGGCTGCTGCTGACGTTCGCCGTCCTCCTGAGCGTCCTCGTCCTCAGGATCGTTCACGCGGCAGAGGACTTTCGTCACATCTCGTACGAAGGTAAGAATATGCGCTAGTGTTCTTCAGGTGTGTGTGTGTTATGGTTATTAAGGATCGAAAACTGTGGGACTTGTGAAGCATTTTTTTTTAATGTTGGAACTTGGAGTCCTGGGGCGGCATTGTTCTATCAATGGAATTACAGGTATCGCAAATCAAATTTCGGCCACCAATGATATTTGCTTCTATTCCTTTAAACTCGATGGATTTCGTCGCTTAATGCAGCGAATTATCAACTGAGTATTGAATGGCATTCATATAGTACTCCTCTTCATGACCGTAATTCGATTCGATCAACGTTCTAATAGAATAAGGCACTTTATATTTACTGTCACTTATATTTTAATTATATCTTATCTCACGTCATATTCATATTGCATAGAAATCATTGTAATCTTCCACATCTATGACAATTTTTGTATTATAAAAATGGGACATCCCGGGAATTTGAATAAATAAAAATAAATAAATAAATTATCAGTGAGATCTTGAGATACAAGACGGTCTTAAGTCGAATGCAGAGTGCTCATTGTGAATACAAGCTCTGAAGAGACTGAGTTTGTGCTTTACCGGGTATACGTACACTTTAAAAATGTCAAACAAAAAATACAGCATCCTAGATAGTTGCATGTCGTGATTGGGTGACGTGTAAAATATACACGACAGTCGTAGAATCAGGATAGGATGCAAGGGACAAAGTCCGTACGCTCGACTTTTTCGAACGATCCACGATGTTCCGTGTAACGGAATGGATCGTGACCGAGTCGAAGAGATTACCGAAGGAGGCCACGATCGATATCGAACGAGGCGAGGCTTTCGACCGTTAGGCCGTTAGAAAAGCGGAAGGAAATGCGCCTGGGCAGCACGTCTGGAAAGTAACTGATCCTGTTCCGTTCGAGGCGACGCTATTTTCGAGCCGCGCGACATGCTCACTTCGCCCGCGATAAAGCAATTAACGCGAGAGTAGGTGTGACAATCTCGCATTTTGCATCGCGATCCCGTCGAACGATTCGCCCGCAATCGGTGCTCAACGGAAAAGATCGGCGAGGCTGGCGAGCCGTTCAGATTGTCGAAGGAGGACGACGAGTTTAAATATAGAAAATCGGGAGAAATTGGATCGGGCCGCCTCGGTTAACTAAGCTGTCGTTCGGAATCGAGTGTTCTCGTTATTTTATAATGCCACCTGATTATTACATCAAAAATACTGGATCATAATTACGTTGAAACGAGGTCTATATGAGATGATTAGTAGTTTAAAGAGGCTGTTAAAAGTTAAATCTTGTCACTCGGAGTGAGCATTACATTAAAAGCTTTGAATTCAATCTATAAATCGGTCTGATTCCAAGCGAGTAATAGTATGATTTAGGTGCAGTCGTATGTAGCAGCTTGAACTTGGGATATTTATCACTCGATACTGTTTGTTACATAAGTCACGCTTCCGCGTGAGACGAATAGAACGCGAGAGACTTTGACGCCGGAGCTGACTTAATTGACTTATCCTCGCGATCCTCGAAGCATCCGAAGAAGCGCGCTCTAAAATCTCAGCCCCAGTCCGCGTCTCTTCCACGCACGTACCACCTCGGTAGACGGTCGTCGAAGGAAACAGGATTGGCGACTTTCGAGACGCGGTTATCCGTCAGAAGAACGAGAGCACGCCCACGCATCGCAATGCTCGTGCCAGGTGTCTCGTCCTACTACCGAAGCCTTCTACAACCCGGAAATTTTCACCGACATTCAGGTTCTCTTTTTCGTCCATCTCGACGCTACCATCCACACATCCGATGACTCCTACAAAATTTCAACGAACCCACTACGGCATCCGTCGCACTCCAACTCAAACGGCGCATGAGCAAAGAATGTGACGTGACAGAACATCATTCAACAGCGTCACCAATTCGATCGATTCCTTTCCCCAAACAATCTCTCCGAAGAGGTCGTTCTCTCGTGAAACGTTGTTCCGCCAATGACGCGTGGCACGATTCTGGCTTTGTTCGCCGGACCCGCTGATTGTGACTCCGTACCCGGAATAATATTTCTACCCATCAACGTCTCTCGAAGCGTTTAATTCGTTAAGCGTTTCGGAAATGAAGTGAGGACGAGGAGTGGATCGTTCTTACGGTACATCGCGCGGTTACCATAATGAGCAAACCCGTCTTGCGAAAGCGGCCGAGCACACCTACGACCAAAGTCCCGACTCGTCTCGCCAGATACTCGTTTCGCTGTAATCGGACGTCCATAGCGGAGATCGTAAAGCAGCGAGTAGCCGTCGCAAATTCACGCCTAAGACGACGTCTTAATTCGGTAGGAACGAGTCGGACGTCGGGGATGCGGGAAGAAACGATGACCGACGCGTATATTCGTTGCTACCATATTCCGCCATTCCGAGGGAAGCGGTTGGTTTCCAGGGACAGAAGGAAACTATCCGCCGACGCGAAGTCTGGATGCGAAGCGATCGCGTCGGCCGATGAATCAAGTTTAGGAGCCGAGGAACGAGAGAACGCGAACGTGGAAAGCATTAAATTCGAGAATTATGCGAATCGGATGAGATTCCTCGCGTCGTACCCACGGAACAGTATGGTATTGAGAAATAAAAGACGACGTTCCACCGACGCAAAATCTGGACGGTTAACTATCAGATTGGCTGATGAATTGGGGTTAGAAGCGAAGTACTGATGGAACGTAAACGTCGAAAGTATTAAATTCGAAAATTATTCGAGCAGGATGAGACTCGCGTTTGCGTTCCTTCCCGTTATACGTACGGAACAGTCTGATATTTAGAAATGAAAGATAATGTTCCGCCGACGCAGAATCTGGACGTGAAACGAGATTACGTTATCCTAATGAACAAAATTGATGACTCGGACGACGCCAGGGTATAAACTCGCCGAGAATCAGAATGGTGAATAACTCGAAGCGGACGTGACGCGAGTTGACGCTTCTCTCCGACACACATCGATCGCCGGGCCGAAAATAATATCCAGAACACTTATCATCTTGCTGCCATAGATTATATCGGGGCGTAGGCGCGTAACGAATGGCTTATCGTCGACGCTCGGAAAGCAGATCTTCCGATGCTCGAATCTGGGCCGCCGCCTATCGTCGCTCGCCTCCGATGTCATTTTATTCCTCACAATAAAAGAAGCGGCTTGCGGTGCGGGGTTCAATAAAACGAGAAAACGCCGTGAAACAGGACCGCGCGCGCGCGCTCGGTGGCTGGAAACTGCGCGCGCGGAAAATCTGATGCCGGGCTTTAATGAGCTTAATCGACCGTTTCTGACTCGTTACTTTTTCTCCTAATAATACACGCAGGTGCGGAAGCGAGTCGCCCGAAGGCAGTCGGATAGAGAAGTCGATGGAAAAGGGGGCGGGCAGACCGCTGAGATGCAGTCCCCGGCGACTTTCATTTGCATCTAAAGCGCTTCCTGCGCTCTCGTCGGACGCAAAAATGACGATCCGCGAGGCGAGATGCTCGCCGGCAGGAATTGCGAGAAGGCGCTGGAATTTCGATTGGGATCGGCGCTGATGCGCCATAACGTCAGAAGGAAAGTTTATCGCCGGGGTACGGCTCGCTGGCCAAGCACATCCAATCGAGTCTTCGCCAATTATCGAAACTCGTCTACGCCGCGCCGAGCTTCGATGGTGAAAAACGGTCGGTCGAGTTTGAGGAACAAAAATTTTCCCCGCTATTTTCTGCAACCGTTTCCATCTGTTCCGAGCGTCACCGATAATTTCGCTTACTCGAAAGCCTCGGAAGAAAAGGAGGAAGTTTTTGCATTAAAGAGCTGTCCGTACGTTTAAATCACACGCCTCATAAAGTTCGTGATAATGACGAAAATTCGCACTTATCCGTGTCGGCCGGTCGATTTCTCTGAGATAACAGCCCCTCCCGTTCGACACGACCAATATGCACTCGCGACGTTCCGCCGGTCGACACGCTCATGCCGTCCCCGTGGCGACAAGCGGTCATTGTAAGCTGCAATAATTTCAACGCTGGCAAAGCGTAACGACGCCCGAGCGCCGGCGTTAACGGCCGTCGGCGCTGAGTTAATTGCCGGGCGACAATCGACCGTCGTTCAACTGCAACCCGTTACCGATACTGATACCAATGCCGATCCCACTTCTTTTCTCTCTCTCTCTCTCTGTCTCTCCCCGCTCACCTGACAGTTCCGAACGATTACTTTGCCGTGATCGGAAAATCGAAACGACGCCGTCGACCGCCCACGCAGTCGCCGCGAGCCTTTCTTTTTAAGTCTGGCGAGTAGTTGGAGTAAAGGGTAAAGCACGTGGAATTCCATGGGATTGGAACGGGGCTCAAAAATTGTTTCCGTTCGTTGGTTGAAGTTATTATTATTTCTTTATTAACGAGCATGTAATTAATTGTATTTACGAGACTATCTGCCTTTTTTGAATTGTGGAAAGTAGTAAGAGTACTGATGCAACAGGTCGGATTTCGTGGAGTTGTATGGGGGGTGGGCAATGGTTCAGGTTCGTTGGTTGATATTGAGGAGAAAGAAAATATTATTTCAACGCTTCAGTCGGTTGGACGTGTCGTCCGGCATGTCCATTTTTGTTCCGTCGAATGTTAAAATAGATACTTCTTGCCTTGCCTTTTTCATCGCTACACGTTTCTAGTGGCGGCGTGCGGGAGATGTCCATGGTTATCGGACAAAGAACACTTACCGCCGCGGCGTGGGTGGAAGTCTCGCCTACGAAAGTCGACGAACGATTCCTTAATACTCGCTTGGTCTCGTGCTCGATTACGGAAACTTGAGGAATATTCAAACGAATCACGATGGTAATATTAATGTAACGTTTCGTGTCAATCCTGAGCTTCGCAATCTGCGAAACTGTCTAACCTCGCGGAGTGCGTAAAATGAATTCAATGTTTCAGATTGTCGGAGTCCATATAATTCAGATCCATCGTGTTAAATTCATGTAAAAAAGAAAAGACAATTTGTCAACCTAACATGTTCGCGAACACTTCGACGAAAATGTCACGTCGCGAAAGCTGCGTTTTCGACTTTCGCCGAATTTTCTCCAATTCCATTTGTCGACGCCCACGTACGGACGTCACATACAACGGCCATTTTAATACCGATGCATCTATCATGACGAGTGCACTTACCGCAGCGATATTACATTCTTCGGCGAATATTCGGAATAGCCGGCTGTTATCCACAATTTTTCACGCGCGCAAATTTGCCGCCTCGTTAAACTTTCCCACGGCGTCGTCGTCTATATGCGACCGGAGCCGTGTAACAATATTAAATTCCTTCGAAATGCCACAGATCGCTAAGTGTTACTCTCTAATTTCTTTCATTTCCGTCAACAATTTCACGGATACACGGTCGCGGCCATATTAAATTCTCCTCTTCCCAGTCCTCCGCTGTTTACGCTCCGCTTTATTTTACAAAGTCCTCCCACGCGCTGATCGCAGCTCCCTTCGAGCCTTTGACGCATTTTAATAACGCTCCCTGACGCGGTGAAACGCAGTTATTCGCCGTCAAATATTACGCGCGACATCAAAGCGGCCCGATTGAAATAAAAACGTCATATCTGGACGAACAACGACGGAAAACGTCGAGAACCATATTCAACGACACCCCTCGCAATTCGTCCAATTTCCGCGACGCAAACGCGAAAAACTTGCCGAAAACAGGAAAAGATCCTTCAAACATCTACATTGCGACCGAGAGAAAAGTGGACGTCACTTGAGGACGGCGCGTGCTCGGCTAGCACGAGGTCGAAAAATGCGCGTACGCGTGCGCGCGCGCGGATGGACGGTCGTAAATCACGTGGCAGCGTCGTAAATCAGGCATTTATTCCGCTCCGGACGGCAAGGCGGCGGGCAGAAAACGAGCGACAGGAACAGCGAGACAGACGGAATATGAGCGACAGTCGGACGAGTCGCCGGCAGTTTCTCGTCGCGGGGGGTGCGTTTCAGCTCCTAAGAAGATGCCCGGCTGGAGAGCTTTCACCTTTCGAAAGCTGCCCGCGCGAGTCCTCGTCCACGCAACGTAATAGAATGGGAACAATTCGCGAGCGTCGATAATATAATTTTCAGGCTGAACACAAGCACTCAATTTACAATTTTATATTCGAAATTTTTTTTTCTCCTGAACTAGACGGTGAAAAGTCTTTTTTTTTTCTTTTAAAATGTTCCTCGAATGTTAATCTATAACCTGGAATTTTTTCAAAAACATTTTAAGTGCCGTTTTCGAGTTATTATCAACAAACCGTTTGGTTGTGATCATTACCATTGCTTTAGATGGAGAAAACGCTAAACTTTAATTGTTAATAACTCGAATTCTACACGGTGAATCAAGTCCATTCATAAGAAAAAAATTGTTATTTTTTAAAAATCTTCAATTTAAGTCTGGTTTAAAAAAAAGTTTAAGTAAAGTGATTCAGCGCTAGTAATACCTTAAAACGGGTGTAAATGGAATCGCGACCTATCTTCGATCGGCTCGGTGCGTGAAAGCGTGCTGCTCGATCGCCGCGTACGAGTCTTCTTGCTTCTTGGGAAGAGGATAAGTGAAGGAGAGGGCCGGCGAGACGATAGTTAACCCGTTCGCGCCGCAAAGGTTCGCCGTGGCCATCGGGCTAAATTATAG
Organism: Priocnemis perturbator; assembly: GCA_963942575.1. Taxonomy (NCBI): domain Eukaryota; kingdom Metazoa; phylum Arthropoda; class Insecta; order Hymenoptera; family Pompilidae; genus Priocnemis; species Priocnemis perturbator. The sequence continues at coordinate 13,780,589 of OZ012643.1, read as the reverse complement.
TTGCGACGTGCGTTAGGCCTCGACTTTCCGTCCCTTCGGTGAAAGGACGATAACTATCGTCTCGGATGTCGATCGATCGCGATACCGCGATCCCCGCCCTCGCAAATTCGACGCGCGATGAATCCTTCCCTTTATGAGCGTGTGAATGGCGAGCCATATACTGTGCCGCACTCGCACTTTTTGCGCTTTTCGCATGGGATTACGGTATCGACGGCTCGATCTCGGCTGGCAGCCACTTTTCGTCAGCCTCCGACGTACGGGGATTAACGGGGATCGTTCGCTTTTTTACTACGAGTTTTTTTGTTTTCCTGAGTCTTTGGTCCTGTAATCCTGTTTCGAATATTTCAAATGTTTCGGACTCAAAAATCGAACTTCATGTTTCTTCCGATCCTCGAATGTAGAATTGCGGGCGCAGTCATATAGATTATTTTCACTGTAAATTTAAGGAGGAATGGGACAGACGATCAGGTCAAAAGTTAATGCCATATGGCGAAAATGCATACATATTTACAAATGTGGATGATGTAGTGCGTGTTTAACATGGACAAATGGATGATTAATATGTAGTTGGTGGTACGAAAGATTGACTTCCCGTTTAAAATCATTTTTACGGTAAAAATTACCATTATTCGGTAACGCGGTGCAGAATTTTTTATATTAACTGTACAACTGCTGAATCTGATGACAAAAGAGCTTCAATAGCGATTTCTCCATAAGAGACCGTGTTAAATTAATAAATTATTTTCTTCTGAACTATGTAGTAGGGAATTCTGAAATTTGGTATGCTCCTTTATTACATTAAAATACATAATCCCTCAAAATCGCAAGAAATTCTGCGATTTTCTTATGTGTGTCCAATTCCTCCTTAACAATCGCGTAGGTTCGTATCGGACGTTTCAAATGTTTACGGCCGAGAGGCGAGGGGGAGTAATTTAATTTGCTCGCGTGTCCACGTTAAATCAGCGTCTCCCGCGTGTTATCGCGATCATTTCCTCGCTCCAGCGATATGTAAATCCTCTCATCGGCGCGTCGTTTGTATCTGGAATTACGTCGGATAGGTCCGGGTTCGGGTATCAGGCCCCGAGATGAGCGCACTTAACGTTTAATATAAAACGTCTAGCGTCGCGATATCGACCAGATCCGCCCTATCTTCTGCCTCTCCGCGTCCACCTTTCCTCGGCCGCTTCTTTTCTCCCGCTATCTGCCGCGATCCGCGGCAGGAAATAATCGCGCTCGTTAGTCGAACGGGCAAATAAATGGTCCCGTCTTGCCGCTGGCTGCGTCCAGGCGAAAAAGCTGCCGGGTGATAATGATGCTAACGATACGTAGCTCTCTATCGGCGCACTCTTTTCTTGATTCACTTCCCCTCATTACCACGCGGCGCAGGATAATTTCGCTTGACAACCGAAATCGGCACGGCCGATTACATTTTATTCGGAGCGCCAATATATTCGAGAACTCAGCCTTTCCACTCGATCGTCGCAAATTACATATCAGCAGCCGCGAGCCGCGCATTAGCAGCTATCCAAAGAACAGGGACCTTAAGTCTAGTGCCTTTTTCACCCGACGTCACCTTCTAACCCCTCAGTCATAACAGCGTGCGGCAAGAAATTGCGCGCATCGACTGGCGCGGTGTAACGATCAGGAGGAGATGGAAATTTATGTGGTTGCGTAAAGCAGCACGCGTGTCGGCGCGTGCCAGCAGACGTCGCCCACACGGCCCGGCCGACTCTAGAAAGGATTTCTTCGTCCAAAACGGGCGCGCGCGGTATCGTCCACGGCCTCGCGGAACGCGTATTTCCAATCCTGGACTCGTGACCCGTCGATCGGCAAGGCTGATAAGGATACGGATGCAATTAGCGGGAGGCTATATACGCCTTATGAACGGAGGAACGATGGTCGGGAGGACGGAGCGCGTTTCGTTGCGGTCGGGTACGTACGTATAAGGTGACGGAAAATTGGATGATTATCGAAAAAATTGTCAGCTGTTTAACCGGCGTCTTCCGTCATATCTTCGAAAGCGCTGACAATTTACGGGGTTGTACTTTTCGAAGCTTAATCGAACCCCTTTTAACGTGACAACAACAACAAAATGTCAGTGAGAAGTAGGGATGTTTCATTCTCTTGAAAGAATCGATTTTTTGGGGGAACGAATCGATTCTTCAAAATATCGACACAGCAAAGAATCGAAGAATATAATTCTTCGCCCAATTTTCCTCGTTCCGTTGCATAAAATGCGGCAAGAAACCCTCGAATTTTTAAGCTTAACAAAAGGTGGCGGGTAAAGGCCTATCATAATTATATTTCGCCGTCCTGAAGTGCGTGCAGCACATCTGTCCGCTCGCCCTGAACAACACCCCAGCCGAGTTCTCAATGACGCTTCAAACTTCGAACCCTTCTTCCCCCACAAGAAAAAAAAAAAAAAAATGTCAAGCACCGATTCCGTTTGTTCTTCGACAGCCAGTCGTCGTTCGGTCACAGATTTCATCACGACTCCCGTCGCACCGCGTTCGCCCGTGCAGCTGAACCTTCGCAGACGGCACGTGAACGGCGCGTGCCTGACACCCACGCGTGACCCGTGAGATTTTCTTTTACAGCTTCCACCCGACGTCGTATCTCGCCCGGAGAATAATACTGAGAGTACAATAGAAATAGAAGGAACACATCGGCGTCGCTGAAGTGGCGCCGCTTACTGCTGGCGGGGTGGGTGGTATTCCTGAATTCTCGGAAGGTGAGCTTTCGAGATCGTTACGCCGGCGTTCGGAACGTTGCGGAGTGTGGTCGAGGACGAGTCGCATGTCGGGGGCTCCGGTTTCATAGCCTCGCGGCGCACAGAGCAGTTCGATAAATTGAACCGTCCGAAGACGTAACGCACTCGGCTAGCTAGAGTCCTTTCGCGTCTTGGCGTGTCGTGAAAATGATCCGAGGCTGTGGGTGGATATATACTGGAAAATGCTGATTAAATATATTTTTCCCGTCACCTCAATTTCCTACCGTCGAAGCAGGCGACGTCATTTTCTGCTCGGTATTCTGCGGTTTTAGTAATGAGAACGTTTCTTCGATTTTCTTCGTTGAGAAAATCGGACTTCTCTTGCTGCCGCCGGAAGTCGGGTGCATCGGAGGACGTAGATGTGAGAGGACGACTATAACGGGATTGGAGGATGATAATGGCGTAACGCGTCGAGGCTCGAGACTAGAGGATCCTTTGTCTCACCCATTCGACGCGTCAGTCGTACAAACGCGTACTTTCTCTCTGAGCTGAACTTTTTTTCCCCCCCGGGAACGATGCCTCGTGACTGTCGTAGCCTCGAAGGTCCACCTACGTCGGGACAAAAAGGTTCGTTAATATCGCTTTTAATCGAGTTGCGCAAAGTTCCAGGAATCGGCTCCTAACGGACGGCGAATTTCTATCGAGAAACAGTGAAATCGGTCTCTAACAACAAAATGCTTGTACAATAAGCATTGCGTAGTAGAGAAGTTATTATATAACAAATATAACAACGATTATGCAAGTGGTATAAATAAAGAATGAAAGAGGATCGATTTTCTTTCACACACTCCGTATTCTGAACATTGGCGCAACATAGAATATCTGAAATATTTACTTGTTTCAAATTTTCTGCTCAGACCACTCGCACAGACAGACACACCTCCACAAGTACATACCTTCTAAACATAAGAAATCGTCTCTACAATTCTGAGCCAAGAGAAACAATTTCTCTTCGTAACTTACGGCCTAATTAAATCTTACTATGCCTCTGTAAAACAAAAAGTATGTCATAATTCCTCGTCACGAGACCCGTCTTCCGTACGCTGAGAAAGGTTTCCTTCCCTGGCAGATGACCGATCCTCCGGAAATGAAGGAAGCCTTTTCCTCGGCGCAGACTTCCTGGAACAGGCTCGATCGAAGCCGATTAATATCGCGCCAATTCACGCCCGCTCGTCGCCCTCGTCCTACGACGTCCATCATTTGCGAGCACGAAACGTCTCGAAGGACAAAGCCGTGGCTCGGCGCAATTTGAAGCCCGACCACGTCGCGCTTATACGGATTACGTCGGCTAAGTAGCTCACGAAGACTTGAATGCTTATTCGGATATCCATAGAATCAACCCTTTTCGCGTGGGCGTGCCCTTCTCGGATGCTTTTAGCCCCGCTGCGAGGCCCTTTCAAGCGTAAAATTTCAGTGGTCATTCTTCAAAACGGGAGAGAGGCTCCGTGGAATAATGTGTAAGACGACGAGAAAAGGGTCCATTTTTAAAGAGAGAGAGAGAGTACTCCGGAATAATATTTCTTTCGCACGGAACTGCTTGATGGAATTTATTGACATCGTCGCGTGGAAACAGGAATACAAGATGAGATAGCGATGTAAGAATGAAGGAGGAACGAGTTACGGATCGAGTCAAAGATCGGTATACGGATAAATGATGTAATACGAGAAGCAACGAATTCATTCTCAAGCAAAGGCCTGGCAACGAAATAGGTCAACAGCGTACAAATGAGATGATCGAAGAAATAACGCGTCGAAACGGAATAGAAAATAAGTCAGCAATACAATAATGACGTAACACGAAAAAAGACCGAATTACGAGCTGTATACAAGATTGGCACATAAATAAACGATGCGATTCATCGATACAACGAATCAATTCTCAAGCAAGCGCCTGACAACGAAACAAGCGTACTACGTCGACAGCATAAAAACACGACACTATTCCTGGCAACGAAATAGGTCAAAAGCGTACAAATGAGATGCTAGAAGAAATAACTCGTCGAAACGGAATAGAAAATAAGTCAGCAATACAATAATGAAGTAACACGAAAAAGGACCGAATTACGAGCTGTATACAAGATTGGCACATAAATAAACGATGCGATTCATCGATACAACGAATCAATTCTCAAGCAAGGGCCTGACAACGAAACAAGCGTACTACGTCGACAGCATGAAAACACGACACTATACCAGCCAACGAGTGTCCGAGTAAACGACGTCAGTGAGCTCCCTGGGACGGAGTGTGCCTCATCGAAACATCAAGTTTTCACGTCGAAAACCTCGTCGGAATTCTCTGGCCGTAGAAAATGGGCGTAAAAACAAGGGAAGAAGCGCTGTTGCCTCGACTGATCGATATCAGGCCAGTCGTCATCTCGGATTCTAAGGGCCGCGGCGGTCATTAAGTTTCCTTCCGTACAAAAGAAGCGAGCGTAACCAGCGGCCGTTTAACGAGAGACAAGATTGTCGTTCAGCTAGCTAGAATCTCTTCTGAAGTCTCCTGTGGACTCTCCACTAAAGTCCCTCCCGCAGTCCATAGAATTCTATGGAGAGCCTATAGGAGTCTATAGAAGTCTATAGAGGAGCACAAGACGCCGGACCAGTCTTCACTTCTCCCCTTTCTTCTTGTTTTTGCGCATCCATAGCTCGCTGCACCTTCCTTCATCCCGTTCGTCTCCTTCTATTCTTATTCTCGGAAGGACGCAGTGGTTCTCAGTAACGTCGCCGAGTTCGCGGCAATTAACCATGTCCAATTATATCGCCGGGCCACCTCGAAGTCGATGCTCCCTGTACTGGAAAACTTTCGCCATTCCGGCGAGCGCGAACGTTGTATATTTGGAGCACCATGTGCGCGGGGCCGTAAACGTGATTCGTCGGACTCGTGGGTCAATGAAATCGTATATTTCGAAGTACCCGCATTTTTAGACGACACAGATCTAATTTGCGGCGATATAGAAATCTTGAGTGAGCTTCTGACGATGGCGCTGCGCTAGGTTGATTATGTGTAATGGAATTTAAATTCACGCGGTTGTCGACGAAAATATGAGCTACGAAGAAGAAGATATAATGCATCTTAGTTGCGTTGGTAATTCTTTTTTCCTACATGTAAATTTAAACGTCATACCACGTATTCACATTTATCTCATACGTCCCGTCTAAGTTATATTGTCGATTACTAACTCCGGCTTTCCTTACTTTGAACTCGAAGGTATCATGTACAATTGACCGAGCACCGCGCCATTGTAACATATTTCATCGACACACCTACATTTTAACCACCTTAACTTATAAGTCACGCGTAACTCGAGGCATAAAACGATTTCATATTCATCGCGACGTCGCATCGGTTCAACATACCACAAGCAGCAACACGTTTTATGCCGTACGTGTTATTAATATTGGATAATCCGTTCTTTCAAGACGTACCGACAATTATGTCAAGCGTCCACAAGCACGGCCGCCCCCGTCAGGATTTCTTCCGTATGAAGTTTGCTGGTTCGCGATGCACCAAGCGTGTAAATGCAGTCCACGTGCGAGAGCGTTGTGAGAGCGATAAGGAGCGAAAGACAGAGAAAGAGAAGAAGAGACAGAGATTAAGAGTATGCAAGAGTGCGAGGGAGAAGGAGAGAGAGAGAGAGAGAGAATGAGCGCAATTGTTGTAATACGTGTTTGCCATACGCGGGAACACGATAAGCTGCTGGCTTACCATAATTACGCGACCTGGGTGCGAAGAGGGCGAAGCGACAAATGCTCTGTAAACGGGTGCATTCGATGAAAATTGTTTCGGCTCGTATAGTTCGCGCGCGAGCGTGAGCGGAGTCTTAACGTTTGATAATGAAGCGACGTTGATAGACGCTGACGACGACTGATTCATACTCCTCGCTCTTATTTCGTTCCTTCGTTAATCGTTTCGCTCTGTTAATTATCGTCTTCGCAGTTCTGGGTGAGTAAGTGAGGTATTTATAGGCGAGTCCAATTTAAATATTCTTTGTGCACTCGGCGAGTCGCTGATGCATCGGAAGCATGGATCATTTTGGACGTATCTATACGATCGTCATTGCTACGCAGTCAAACGTCGAATTTATTTTTAGATCTGTTTTTTAAAGTAAAAAATTGTCACGTCTGATTAACAGCTAATGTTGCATCGTCGCAAATATAGAAGTTTAAGCACAAAATTGACTGTTACGTCGAAGTCTCGAATTTTCGACATTAGACGCGCAGACTGTGAATAAGATGTCGTGCCTGACAATTGCGAAAATTGAGGAATATCGCGAGGTTGCACACGACGGAGGCGAAAACACAGTGATCACGCAGCTCGCCAGTCCTCTCCGCAGGCTTCATTCATCGGGCAGGAGGGGTGAACGACACTCTTGCCGGGTGGTCGCGTCCGAAAAATTGACGTGGCGAGTCGAGCGATCAAAAACCACGATCTCCATTGACAATACACGCTCGGCACACCGAGTGCATTCAATACGTTCGACGCGAAACGTTCGGCGTGCGTAAAGCGTGGGAATGGAAAGTGCAGCAACGTGCATCAAAAGACGGAGAGTAGGACAGAAAGAGAGAGAAAGAGAAAGAGAGAGAGAGAGAGGGAGTAAAGTGGCAGTAAGCCACGCACCGAACGAGGCAATATATTAATGACCTTTTTTTACTTAATTACCGCGTCACACGATCATTACATCGTTCAGCAATGGCATTATTCCGGACGCATAAAAGTTCCCGACACCGATCAGAGACCACTCTTTACCCGCCGTAACGGTGAATCATTTTTCGACGCCGGCAAGAATTGACACTGACCTGCCTCGAGATCGTGAACTACGCAAGCCTGACCTCACAGCGCGAGACGATATACTTTACGCACCGTACGTACCGTGTGTGTGTGCGTCGACTTTCTCCGGAATCAATATACTTACGTTCCACTTCGCTCGGCTTTTCCGCTGGCGAACGAGGCAAAAGAATTGTCTAAGACCGTGCTCTTATCTCATCCATCCACCACAATCTATCCATTCTCTCTCCCAGTTAAATCGTCCTCATCCTGATCACAGACCGTAACATCTTTCGCTGCCATTTATAAGCATCGCAGACGTCTATATATCATATCGGCTCTGAATACAGAATTTATCGTATACAATGCACGTACGGTGTACCTATATCAGAATCTGGCGAACGTTGTCCGGCACGGTGAATGTCTTCCGCTGATAATTACTGACATTTCCAAGCAATCGACACCATTCATTTTCCAACAGTTTAATTAACATCTCGCATTTGATGCCTCCAGGACTCTGCTGCCCTTTCGCGAGGATCGAGCCTATGAACAAATGAAATATGATTTGCACTCGAGCTCGCAGCTAATTGATCCTCGTTATCAAGATAGAAGTGTCAGTGTCGATCTGGAGCTTTGTTAATTTACTCAGTCATATTCTTCGGGCGCGATCGAGCGCATCGTAGAAATACTGGAAACCTTCTCGTCTTTGCGTGCATCGAAATCTCTGAGATCTCAGTCTGCTGCCAGGGTACGAAAAGCGATTAGAAAGTGGAGTGTGCGTTTTCTCGCTTGATCCAAAAATTATCTTTGAATCCATAGGTCATTTTAATTGCCACGGATAATTAACAATGGAACTACCGATGAGTCCAAATTACTTGTTCCACGTTCTGTTATAATGATTGCTCATTGTCAAATCGTCTTATTTACTGGAATCTTTGCCTGACTTTTATTAAAATATATACATACTGTATAATTCAGACAAATAGTTCGGAAATGAAATGATCGAAGGATAAGCAATCGTTATAAGAAAATCTCGAAGAAGTAATGTTCACCGCTCGGTCATTCTAGTGTAAATTCATGAGTCCACTATATACTGTTCTGGTCTTTATTTCAGTATTTATTCAAACGCGTTCGTTGATTGTCGACGATTATAGATCTTATCGATTTTATGGTACATCACGAATCTTTACTGCAGCGAGCGCAAAATTGCAAGGTATTCCGATGCATGATAGTACGACTGCAGGCGCGTTAAATTGTGCGCTTCTAAGCGTGCAAGATTGTACATTCGAGACGTAAGGATTGGAGACACGGTTTATAATTTCAGAATCGTAACTTTACGCGAGTGTACGGTATTCGCGGGGCTAACGTTGAAGCGCACCGTAGTTTGGCGCGATTCCTATGGGAAATGGCAAGGTTTTCAAAGGCTGCAGAATGTATAAGAGATGAAGTGCATAAGAGACAGGTCGAAGACCCGTGCGCTTTCTGGCAAACGTTCCATGACTCACGTCATTCACCGTGGTACACCGTTATCTTATCCTCTTCTGGCTGTCCTCTTGCACGACTCTATGCTCACGACATAGAGAAGGATCCGTTCGTGCTTATCGCTATCGTAATTATCGTAAAAATGGCATCGGTCGCTAACGGTCTTTCCTCAATTTTCAGCCCGATCGAATTCGTGCCTGCGCTACCCAACGCGATCTATCAGTAAGTTTCGTCGCGAGTCAAAAGATACAATATTCCAGGACCCCTCGTTAATTCGCATTCCTATCCACTACTGACGATCTCGTACAAAAATCACAGACACGTGACGGACTGATATTCGGAGTCCGGTATAATAGACTTGAAATTACAAATAGTTCGGTATCTGCATGAGCGTATATTCAAATCCGTGCACTTTCGTGAGAAAGGCTTCGAACGAAAGTTCTACCTCTAGACGTACTGAACAACTTCGACGTACAAGAATTTTCTCTCAGGTCAACCTCAACGGGGCCAGACGCCAATAAAGACAGTCCGCTATAATACGAAGTTATAATACTCCAGCAACTACTTCCGCTTGCAACAATTCTTTCTACAAACGCAACGCGCGTGCGTGAGTAATCTCGATCGTCGCGAGCGTAATGAATCGGCGCGCGAGTGGAATCGAAAATCGAGATTGAGGATCGTCCGTCCGATGATCGAGTGAGATCAGAAGCTCGACGACCTCCGCGACGGTAATTGATTTATGCCCCGTCCGAGATCGTATTTCAAAAGTGTCATCCGCATTTTCACGCTGCGCTCCGGGCGAGGTGAACTCGCTCGAATAATGGAACGCCGCTGAGGAACGGGCTCCAAGTACGGGCAAGGCCATATGTCAAGATCGCCGTTCTTTCGCAGTCCGATCATTCCGACGCACTCGGCGTCGGCGTAGAAGTTTTCCACTGATTCCATCCTCGACGTTCCTCCGATCCTCTTTCGACTTGGGAGTTCCAGCCGGCGTATATGTTTTCCTTTGATTCCTGCCCCGGCCGCGCTTTCTTTTCACGTACACTTCAATTTTTGCACCCGGGCTTCCTAAGTATATGGCTATAATTCATGTGACGTCGAAGGCGAAGAATATCGAAAGAGTTCTCCACTCGACAGTTCTGAGCAGCGTGCACATTCTCCTGTGACTCGTGTCTCGGCCTTCTCTTTATATGCACGCTCAAATTTTTCCACTAATATCAGTTATTATTTGGCATTGAATTATTATGCATCGAAGAACGAAGGACCCTATCGACTGCACGTATTTTATGCGACAACCTCCCCTCTCCGCATCTCACTGACAACAAGTGACGGGAATGCGCGTGGGCGAGCGGAGAAATTAGCGACGAAATTGTCAGCCACGCCCGAGATTGGCGAAATAATCGGCGTGCCGATTTCTCCGATTTCGACGGGAATCTATGGTCGGGCGCGCAGGCGCGTTCCGCTTGAATAACAGGTGACATTCCGTCCGGGCGGTATGTCGTCGAGCCGTCCTCAGGAACGTCGGCGAGATCGCGTCGGATCCACTTCACTTCCGGGTTCCTTCGTCGATCTAACCGCCCTTCGCGCCGTACCATTCCGCGAACTGGCACTTGATTAATATGGGTTACCGTTAGCGATGAGCAAGACGGTATCGATCCATTTTCAAGACCGACTGATCCATCCAAGTATCGACATTTTCTGTTGAATCCATAAATATCGAAATTTCGATACAGCAATATATATATAAATATAGAACAATTACAACAGTTGTTATTTTTAGAATTGTTGTCCATCGAAGACTGTCACTTGAAGTGAAATATATGTAAACCGTTCATTTAAATATATATATGCATTCCGCGGACTGTATATTTTATAAATGCCCGCATTATAAATGTATTACGTTTCAAGTATGCACCGCAGCACACCCCAAGCACACATGGTCCGCGACATACGTACTATGTATGTACCAATGAACAAACGACGCGCACAGTTCAGCGACTTCGATTCTCGCCGTGAAACCAATCGATCAAACGAAGCCTCGCGCGGATTAGCGGAAGGCCGTGAGCAAAAGAAAGAAACTTTCATGCGGACGTTGGTAGGGGGTAGAAATAATTCCGAGCTGCGCTCGCGAGTGACGTGCGATCTGTGGAAGGCGTCCATTAACGTCACGCAGCGTCAAGACGAACGAGAAGGGCTGCGAACTGGTAGTTGCTCGAATGTTGCGAGCTGCTGGTTTGACGACGGCAACCGCCGGCAACGGTGCTCGAGGAAGAAGGTAGGAAGAGGCTGAAGAAGGATGCGCAAGGATGGGGAAGGACGATGCTCGTACGCGCGAATCACGCGTCACGCAATGCGTACGATCACCTTTCGTGCGTGGCGAGAGAGAGAGAGAGAGAGAGAGAGATGAGATGAAGAGAGCGAGGGAGTGTAGAAAGAGAAAGAAAGATGAGGAACGCGAAGAGTAGTATGCGAAGGTATACGCTTGTAATAGTATAGTGGTAGTATACTGGTAGCATAGTATTTCTAATAGTATACGATGCGGTATTTGAAGAAGATATACGAAGAAGAGGGTAGCTGTAAGAAAAGATGGGAAAGGATGAGGAAAAACGGGAAGAGTAGTATGTGAAGGTATACTGTTCTGGTAATATACTGGTGGTGTACAAGGGTATTGCAGGAAGGCATGCGAGGAAGAGAAAGGGAGAGTGTGTATGTATGTAGAGAAAGAAAGCAAGGATGAAGGTTACAATTAAACGTATACAGATGATGACGAGTAGAAGAAACACTATACTCAGCATCGGATAAGAAATTAGAAAAGAATGTAACGCGAGAGGAAAGTGCGCGAGGAAGAATATGCGGTCGTAAAGTAAGAAGCTGACCACGTGGATGCGTATGACGAAGAGCGAAGAATGCATGGAAGTGAATCCGGCTGGATATAAGAAAACTGAGAAACAGCCTCGCGCGCGCACAAGAACGACACCGGCCGTTTCGGCGAAGGCGAAAGAAGGCGAGGCGAACTTTCGCACGCGGCGCATCGGGAATAAAAGAAAGGCAGAATTCGCGCGGAATACTTTGCCAGCAATTACAACGCGCGAACGATCGTATCGCCGGTGGTGATCTCGGCAATATCAGAAACTCGGTAATGATCACGGTTACCGCACCTTCGCTTGCCAACGCACGAATATCGATTCCTTCCCGCCATCTCCCTTGACCGTTCGCTTTAATTCTCGAAGGTAGAATGTCGAGCATTATCCCTTTGCGGTGCTTAAGGTCCCCGCAGAACTCGATATCGGTTTCAGCCAGGGCTCGCGGTATCTCTCGGAAAATCTTGCACAACCTACCGTATTTAATTCCAACGTCATTCCGACTCTTATTTCGAACCGTTCAATAACGAATTCAACCGACGCGCCTCTGGTTCCTGTGGAATGAGTCGTATGACATGACAGAGGAAGATATTGTAATTTTTTGCCGCGAAACAGAGTAATTTATTGTGATATATTAAGTTTGAATTATTATATTCTTTAACTTATACTTCAGGGATTATTTACTTTTACGATGTCACCACGTTCCAGGTCATTTTAATACAGATTTATTCGCTGATGCGCTAGATGCCACACGTATATACTCCAGAGGCACGCAAGGATTGCAAAAGGTGAACGAACCTGTACTTCGAAGAAAATAACCCCCAGAAATGCGGCTTCACGGAAGACCCCAAAAAGTCGGCAGATCGACGAGAAGCGAAGTTTACGAGTAATCATGAGAAATCTCAAGAAATTTTAATCGACCGCGTCGCAAACTCGTCGGACGCCAGAAGCGGGCCATGTGAAGAAAATAATTTTAGCCACGGCGGCGGGTTAATTAAAGTGCTACTACCCCCGTAAGAGGGTACATCCTCGATCATCGGTCGATCGTGCAGGAATCGATTCCGCTCGCGATCAATGAGTCCGCGTTGCGACACGTACATAGTTCTTCTCTAACTCGTCTTTCCACGTACACGCGCCGTACGCTTCGGCTCCAGCTACTTCTTCTTCTTCTTCCCTCCTCTTCCTTCTTCCTTCTTCGCTTCGCCCGTCTTTGTCCTCCCCGCCTCATCGATCCTTTCCTCCTCCAGCCACCGGTTCTTCTTCTTCTTATTCCCGGCAAACGCCAACCGCGGTCGCGTTCCGAGAAACCGGACGGTATTTTCATCGGGAATCTTCTGCCGACTGCAAACAATGAGCAGTCCGTACTTTCCGCGAGGCAACGAGAGCCGGAGATCGACGATCGCCGAGAGATCCTCGTAAACTCAACGTCGGCTGACTTTTTTCTGGCCAATCTCTCGTCGCGTTCGACATCGCCGATCTTTCGCGCGGAAAAATTCCGCGCGCGTCCCGCAATGGTCGACCGGTCACTTCTTTTAGCGTTAATATTTATAGACAATTTTTCAACGTCGTACGAAGAAATACTTAGATCGAGATGAATATTTGGTCGATTACGGCGATCTTGTGCCGTGAAAAAAATTCGCCCACGTCTAACATCGGTTTCGATTGTCAAGCCATTTCTTTACGTGTCATTCAAATATTCATTGTGATTTGTCGACGTTATACGAAAGGATACTTACGCCGAGGTAATTCGGTAGCATTCAGCTTGTCGGATTTTTCTTTCAACGTTTTTCACCATTTCCGTCTTCCTGTTCGTACGGACTTCCATTTTCTTCCTTCGCCGCACAAGAAAACATGAAGAAGGTCAAACGCCGAGGGACCAACGTAGTCCGTTTCTTCTTCCCGCCCCCTCTCTCTCTCTTCCTTTTTCCTCAAAAATAAGAACCAGTAGCGCAGGGTCGATCATATTAGCAGCGACGGTACCAGTAGTACTGGTAGTTGTAGAGTACCTCCATTACTCGGTCATCAATCTCGTCCCGCATCTCTACAAACAGAAAAACCAAGACCTACACAAACGACGCAACAGAAAACAAATAAGCCATATCCAAGGAACCCTGCGTCGTTCATTAAAACAAATCAAACCAAAGACAATAAATCCCGCGGAAAATTGGTCAGCCCCAAAACCACCGAGTGTGCCTAAAACAACAAGACTGACATACGAAGACACCCCAAGCCAGCATGAGACAGATCGAAAAACTCACAATCAGAAAAAGAGAGATAGATAGATAGATAGATATTTATTTAGCTCCAGTAGCTACATTTGAGGTTTACTACCATCACGGTAGTAATATACATATATTGTCTTAACACTATAGTCCGAGAGAGAGAGAGAGAGAGAGAGAGAGAGAGAGAGAGAGAGAGAGAGAGACAGAGACGAAAGGAGACAAAGTGCGACGAGGAGCGAGAAAGACGCGGACTCGAAGAAAAAGAAGGAAAGACAGGGTAGTGGGGACCTTCGGGATCAGGTTATGCTAACTGGGTCCCCTCGTCCCACACGTATCTGCTTATAAGCGCACACGGAGCACACGAGTCCATACGAGAGAAGCGCGAGACGGCCGCGTGGAGGAGAGGAGAGGAGCGAAGAAAAGAACGATACCAGCAGGCTCTGCCTTTGCGGAATCGCTCCTCCGACCGGATCGGCAGGGAAAAAAGCGAAGCAGAAGAACGATGATACGCGAGCAGCCTGCGCTATCGCGAGCATATAAGGGGAGTTCTGCTTGCTTCGCTCGGCGACAGGCACGATAACGCTGGTAGATTAAAATCACGAGGAAAACTCCCGATAAACAGAAAATCCGAAAGCCGAAAATCTGGAGGATCGAAAATAGTGGGTAGATAAGAGGAACCAAAAATCGATCCGATGTCACAGGGCACGTTTTCTGGGTTCCGGCTGTGGAATAGGAGTGCACATTGGAAGAAGGGTAGATGCGTCGATGTATCTTGAGACAGACGCCTGGCAGAAAGTGGAGTGTAAGAAAGGGATCGAGAGGGACGGAGAGGACGATGGATGGAAGGTTGTGGAAGAGGACGGAGAAAAGGGGCGCAGCTCGGCCTTGCCGGCGCCTCGAGTGCATTCATTTAGAGAGAGACAGAGAGAGAGAACGGAGAAGTGAAGCAAGAGAAGAAGGGGACGATCGCTGGAAGAACGGCAATCGATCCTCGCGCTGTTTATCGTCGCGCAGCAGATCGATGCTCGCGCACTCGTCTCTAGGACGATCCTTCTAGGAAGGCGGTTTCAAGAGAAAAATGGCCGCAGCTGCGATTGGCGCGGAGGAAGTAGGAGATAGAATGTCGACGGGATCGGTTTATTATTTCTGTTTTAACGCTCCCGGAGATTACTACTGGAAATGCAAAGGAAATTGTCGTGCTGGTAGGTGGAGTTTCTCGGACAGTTTTGTGGACTGGAAGGGTTTATTTATCTATTTCTTTATTCACGGGTTAAACACTCGTTATGTACAGAGAACGCGTACCGCGATAGGAAAAGATAGATGAGAGAAGAGAGTGTGAGGCAGATGAAGTTCAAGCGTTACAAAGCGAAATGACGCGATAATCGTGAAATGTTTGAAACATTGCATCCTAGAAACTTTTGCAGGTTGGGCGTGTAGAAATACTTGGAACTTTAAATTGCAGAAACTTGCGGAATTTAAAGTTACGGAAATACAGAAGCTTGCAGACGCCGAAGCTTTCGGAATTTGAGATTACGCGAACGTTCGGAACTCGAACCTCTGGAGACACGTGAAACGCCAAAGTATAGTAACTTTCTAATTCTCGAAATATGAATAAAGCTACAGAAGCAGGAAAGCAGTGGTGCAGTATCGGAATAATGAAATCTTCCCTATCACAGCGAATGCCGTTGGAAAGTAGGAAGACGCTCAAACGAGAATTTTACAAGCCGCGAGTCGACAAACGAGCAGCCCATTAACCCATTCATCACTGGCGCCAGAGTGCGCGGGCCAATTATCGTCCGAACTACCGGCAAACTCCTTTTCCCCCACAATGACGTAGCACCGATACGATTACCACGCCGTGTTCCGATCGGAGAACAAAATCGGCCCGCGGCCACGGTGGTCGGCGTTCGAAATATTTCACGAAAGATCACTTCCGAAAGATACACGCCGCTACTTCGGTAGCGCGACATCAGAAGTGGATTGCGTAAGCGAGAGCCGAGTGTGAGGCCGGTCGGTCCGATCGATCGGATCGCGATAAAAGGAGGCACGGAACCTCTCGAAACCGAGTGGCCGAGGCCGGAGGAGGCGAGAAAATTCCGAGGAAGCGTGACCGGATCGTTTTACCGTGGATCGCATCGCCCTCTCCCCCCTTTTAAAAGTCCCCACGGTCGCTTCGAAAGTTTCTGCGGTTCTACGGTTAGAAATAGAGTGGAGAAGAAGAGTGCTCGGATCTTTATCGCAGGACGATCTCTCACGATTCGCTTTCTTCGGCCCAGATTGAATGTCGAACGAAATCGAGACGGCGGACCTCGCCGAGGGGGTAATGTGATAATGCTCGAATACTTGATTCGGCCGATTGCAGCGAGGCTTTCCGTTAGCGCGGATTCGGGATATTCGTGTCAGATATTTTATATCGTCGTCGGCGCTCGAGCGGAGTCGCTACTGATATTTTGGCAAATTGGCAAATGCAAATATATGAATGTCGTATTGGGTAATTACTAAGTGTAATAAAGGTAAGCGTGCCGATTCAGTGATCATGATTAACAGTCTCATGAACAGCTGTGTTATTGAATGGAAATGTTAATCGTATTTACTCGTTGTTGACACGACACTGGTAAATGTATCCTCGATTCGTCTCTCGACTCACTCATTTCGCGCGGACGCGATCTGCACCTGAAATCAAAACGTGAACTCGGTAACTCGATAACGCCAAATACTTGGTAATCGAATCCCGGACGTTTTTCGCGCCGCGACAGTCGACACGCGATCCGCGCGCGGCCGAAAGATCGTTCACTCACCGGCTGGCATAACAGTCATCGCGTTGTCAGCTAATTGCGCTTAATTAATCGCGCGAGGATCACTTTTGAACGCGCGAACAGCGTCGACCGACTCGGCCGGAAACCAGAAATGTTCGATTCTCTTGAAAGAATCGATACCAAAAATTCTATTATTGGTATAAGGAATCGAATTCAAGATTAAAGGAGATTTTAAAAAAAAAATCCAGAAAGATATCGATGTTTGTGGGGAAAAAAATTGACCCTTCAGAAAACATCAGATAGCAAAAAAACAAATTTTATCAAGAATCGAATCGTAATCGAACCTCGCCACCGGAGACCATTTTCCAAATTGCAAGCACGCAGCACGACGTGTCCCACGACCGAATTCCGTCGCGGAAAGTCGCGCGGCAGGCGCGGAGAAAGCGATCACAAATTTTACGCCCTCGATCGGCCGCGGAAAAGAAAAAAAGCATGTTAGCGGGGTGAAAAATAGCTGGGCACGCTGAACGCGGAATAATAGACGGATACGCGTTAAAACGGGACCGTGCACACGTGGGACAGAGTTAACGACTGTGAAGGAGTCGAACGTTCTCTCGCTACCTATAAAACGCCCGAGAATGTTCGACCCGCGCAATTAATCTTTTACAGCCTGTTTGTCTCGCTCGGCGAGGAAATCATTTCGACAGTGCGCCTTCCCGCGGTCCGCGTAAAAATGACGAATGGCGTGTATCAGTTTTGCGGACAAAACTCTCGTCGTCGCTGTCTGTTTCGCGGTTGTCACACGGCCTGCGAACGGATCCACGCCAATTGTTTGCCTTTCGAGGATATTCGATGCAACGTTCAGCACGGTTAATGCCAGTGCCGGCGGTGAGAAAATACTAGTTATCATTAATTACGTCCTGTATCATTAGCGTAATAATACGTCCGGCGAGAATCGTAAATTTCCACTCGAGCCGGAACGTGAAATCGTCCGCGTCGCACCGCGGATCGATTGATTGTGAATTCGTGCGTGGGCGTCCATAAACCGTCGGTCAACATGTCAGCCGGAAATCAGTCGGCGGTATTCCGGGCTGTTTTTGCACCTCGTAACCCGATATGCTGGTCCGGACGCTGACACGAGTGGAATTCGCATGTTTCGCGCAAAAATCTCTATGTCGTCGAACATCCGGAACCTGTTTGGCGTCCTGTGCAATTTTCCTCGGCTCGCTTGTCCTCTCCAGAACGCGCAGGGCACGACCCGCTGCAAAAACAAAGCGTTTAATTAAGTTTAACGCCCTGTCGAGTGGCGGATATATATAAAAGCGCGCGTAGGCTAACTGGCGTGGCGGAGTTTAATTGAAACTTCGGGCGAATAGCAAGCGAAAGCAAGTCAATGAGTGGGATGCACA
Source organism: Priocnemis perturbator (assembly GCA_963942575.1). Taxonomy (NCBI): domain Eukaryota; kingdom Metazoa; phylum Arthropoda; class Insecta; order Hymenoptera; family Pompilidae; genus Priocnemis; species Priocnemis perturbator. The sequence goes on along the minus strand of OZ012643.1, from coordinate 13,762,324 downwards.
TGTGCGCGCTGTGGAAAATGGAAATTTCGAATTACACGAACAATTAACGGTGTAGTAGAGTGACGATATAATATTTGAGCGTCGTAGGTGCATAATGAAGAATCACTTTCATTTGAGATCCATATTAAGAGGGTTGCGAGTAAAAAAAAGAATCTGCTGTCTCGGAGTATTCGCTATATTGCATTTTTATGATGACGTCCCTATATTCTCCGGGTTTCAAGTTACCTCTCCGCTAAATTTCAGGTAAACCGGTTGGATAGTTTAGCTGTGAAGACGTGACAAACAGACAGGCACATAGACAAATTCACGTTCGTATTTATAATATTAGTTTGATACGTTTCTCGCATATGTACGTAAGTGTATGAGGGAAAACTTTTAATTGACTGCGCTTACGGACAGATTAATTCCGTCGTTTAAAAAGTGAACAAGCTGAGAGTTTGTCGGACTGAATTTGAGAGCACGCTTTAAGAGGGTCGCGATGTCTATCATCATCATTCTGGGAAGCTTTGACGGATTAGATTAAACTCCTTACGAGAGATACCGAACCCGGTGGGTCTGTTGTTTGCGCAAACCTTTCCTTATCGTAGCCCGATTAAGAAGGGAAGTATATCTTAGTGCCAGCGATAGAGCGGCGTGCGGCGAAATTAAACGGATGGTGTTACCGATTTTCTGCTTACATTCCAACACTATGCTTTCGTCACGTGACCATTCGACGCGTCGTCAATTTTATTTCCAATCCGCTCCAGTGTTTACAATTACCGTCACATTCAACGCTTCGTCGATTATCCGCAATTGCAATCACATTCAATTCGTCGTAAATTAGTTTCAATTAGAACCGCGCTCTGTGCCCGTCAATTTTCCTGCTTACGGGCCGACGCTTATATTATGATCATAAGCACGATGATCATTTACTCCCGCGTGCGTGCGAGTACGACGTTCTTTCTCCGACCGATTGGACAGTCGGTATCGGAAAGAGGTCGAATCGGCCGACGCCGCTTTTTACCCCGGGAGAAATAAAGGCAGGCGAGTTCGGGTCCGATTTCACATTTGCCGCCTCCTCTCTCGCGAGCAATTTCGAAAATTATCAGGTGCCCGTGAACCACCCACGTGCCACGCGAAGACGGAGAAACTGCAGGTACGAGAGCGCGGACGTGAGTGCGGGTTATGCAAGACGAGCGGATCGAGTCGAGTCGTCCTTATTTGCACACTGCAATTTCGGTTCGGCGCTGCACAGAAGGAGTGGGGGAGGGAGAGCTGGACGGGAAAACGAGAGGCTTGATTATACCGTGGCGCACGAAATTCTATATAGACGTCTGACAGAAAGTAACACGAGCATCCATTGCAGTCGGTTCTGTCACTCTCGAACACTGGCTATAAACGTCCTAAGAGTCAGGGACAAAATAAAAAGTAAGACGTATGCTTGGTACGCAGACGTCGATTGCGTCTCGTTCTGTCACTCTCAGACACCGTGGAGACGTCATGAAAATCATGACAAAATAAGAAGTGACATGCATTTTGAATACAAACTTCTATCACAATATACTCTCTGCGAGCTTCATAAGTCGATGATAAATGTCTGAGAAATCGTGCCAAGGAAATAAAATATGAAACGTACATCGTCGCATATTTTACGACGAGTATGAGACAAAATATGATACACGCATAACTTCTGCTGAGCAAAAGGATAAAACTGCCCGATTATGACACGGCGACCAATCACGCACGAACAAAACGCCGACAGTAAGACACGAGTATAACGTGAAAATTACGTAAAGAACGAACACACGGCGGGCGGAAAGGAGGAAAAATTGTTTTTACGAGACTCTCGGAGTGCGCATTATCTCGAACAAAGTCCAGCCACCCACGTGGCAGTTTGAAACGCAAGTGCGAGTAAACGAGCGTCGCGTCGCGCGTGCGAGATTGAGGAGAGGAAGCGAAACGAGAGGGTGGATTCGAGAGTCGAAAGGCGCGTGTTGTCGGACGAAATTGCACTCGCACGGCCATGCTCGCGAGACAAACTGGCACGTGGGGGATAATAATGCACCGAGGCGCATGAACGATCAACCCTGTTTTTCCTCCGCACCCCTATCAGGGGAGGGGGGGGGGGGTAATAAGTGGTACAATACGCGGGCTCAGCCCGGAACGGAGTAACATGTTCCATTCGACACGCGTGCAAACTGAAATGTTCTCGTCCGACGCTGAATTTGCGTCGATGTTTAGAGAATATGTTAATGAATGTCTCGCCACGTTCTTTCTACTTTTCGTCAACGAGTTCATAATGTAGAGCACTTTTCCATCGTGTATCTGAGATTATTAACGTCATCGGGAGAGGAAAAGCGGGTCGTGTATATACGTTATGTAGAGTTCTTTTTTTGGGTCCGACGGAGGGAAACGTTAAAAATCTCGGACAGGGTTCGACTAATTTGAACATAAGCATCGTCTTTGATCCCCTACTCTACGCTTAATCGAATCCGCATAGAATGGACAAAATTGCTTCGTCGCTTGAGTGCACTCTATCTCTCTCTCTCTCTCTCTCTCTCTCACCCCCTATCTCTGTGTGGGTTCGAGTTGGGGTGTTTATATAAAGAACAGTGCATACATGGGACATACATAGAGCATACATGGAGTATACATGATGCACACGACCGCAGGTATTTCAGCGTGTTGTGCGCGTACGTGCGCCTACGTGCAGGGTCGTATCGATCTTGGCAATAAATTGCGACACATAAATGAAATCCTCCCATCAGCAAGGCTTCGTACCTTCAGAAAACCTCAGCACGCAGACTATAAGGGACAAATACACATACACTCTCGCAACTTCAGTTTCGTACCCTCGAAAAAATTGCACCGATCACGATATAAATCAACAATACTTTACCCTGAGTAAAGTATAGTAGTTTCAAAAAATGTCAGTGCCCTCAAACGAACTTCATAGTCGCTCTCAACTACTTACCGACACCCTACATACCAGTACAAAGATCTAAAAAAAAATCTATATTTCCGCTTATTCCGCGTTTCCTCAATTTTCCATTACATTAAAAGTGAAATATACAATTCTTTCAAGTGACTGTCTCACACCGCTTTCATAATCACCGACACACACGCATAGTATCCTCACGAGCTTCATTCCCGCACCGTAAAAAGCATCAACACACTCACGCTTGCCTGGTTCAAAGCAATCCTATACTACTTGTCATCGCACAGGGCGAAGAACAATATATATTAGTGCGTTTGGTCCGTGTCAGTGACGCATGTATGCAAGATGCGGCCCTGCCAACACAGCAGCCACAATCATGGTTGCGAACCGCTCTCAAAGGACGAGGCAGGAGAGTTCGTATAACGCAATTATCCGTATTAACATAGCCTGCCCGGTGGTCCGCGTTTCCACGCGCGGATCGCCTTCAGGTGGTACGAGCCCTCTTCTAAGTCGATCCAACTTAATTCGGCACGATCCCGCCGACGGGCACGAAGCTAAACTCGCCGAAATTGGACACCGATTAACGACGCGCATCTTCACGCCGAAATCGGCAACGAGGCCAAGTTCATTTTCTTCTTTTCAGAAAGGAGCGAGCAAGACTGTAGATGATTTCAATTTTTAATCGATTCTGCAAATTAATAAGATATATACGGAGTAACTGACGAATCACTGATTTTTACTGTAAACAAAAGATGAATTTAGAAATGAACGATTAGGCGCGTTGTATGAAAATTGTCAAACAGTATAAACGCGATTGTGAATCTTGCCCAACAATGTCCGGAAAAGCGACTTTACCTGACTCCATTATTGAGACGTCAATGAATCGAATAGAAACACGGCACAACTTGCACCTCGCATTTCGGAGTGAAACGATCCTCAAATCCGAACATGACTCATGCGTCATAGTGAAACATGTACCATATGCGTCGTACGTCGAACGGGTGATATTTCCGAAATGACGAAGAGCGTGTTCCAAAGTGAAGCAGTAGTTAAGCGCTTTCCCACGTTTCGCCGAAAAGCGCTGAACTTACTGAAGACGGTATGATAAATGGTTATATTTGCGAGAGCGACGTAGGATGATCCTCGAGTGGATGCAATCGACCAGATAACGTCTTCTTCAGTTCCTGCCGTGGGCCTCACTAACGGGGCCCACTTCCAAATAAGAGCTTACCCACGGAATTCCGTTATCGGAAGACGAGTTTACGGCTTCGGCTCGCCGCTTAATTGGGCGCCACGAATTTCGCCTGCACGCAACCGGCCGACCCGAAGATATTCTCGTCTTGCTTGTCTCGTGTTCGCAAAACGTCCTTCGCGAACCTTCCCCGACGATTTTCACGACATCGGTCCGATAATGACGGTTGACAGTGCCCAATTTATTTGCCGCGAGTAACTGCACGGCACTGCAATTTGCGGCATTAGACGACGGCGTCCGACATAGTCGATTATTATATCGGGAAGTTCTAACAGCATCGCAATTTGCATTACCGGCGCTGGCCAATAATCCATTTATTTGATCAAGAAGTTTCGACCGCGTTGCGTTTTATGTCACCAGCAGCGGCGAATTATTAAGATTATTAGATCGAGGAGTTTTAACGACGTTGCGAGCCGTGTTGCTTGGCCACCGATGATCGATCGTTAGGTACAAATAAGTAGTAATATCGATGAAGTGTGTAGGGGTGTTCTAACCGCGACGCTCAATGATCGATCGCGTTGCATCGACAGCTTTTTCAGACTCGCGCACTTTAAGAAATTGCCAATCGTACGAGCGTTATTGAAAGAGGACGAAGCTAATTGTTAACATTGGAATGAAGACTAAACTTTAAGCCGTCTTATTTCCGGAATTCCTTACGTGTCTTTCATTAAACCATAATACATGATCAAACACGTATCTTCCAAACAAGATTAAATACGACATATGTCCATACGAACATTTTTTTGCTATTTTCACATCCCCTAGCCACTCGCGAAGTGGGTCCCACTCGTTATGGTACACCCTGTACATGGTCCAAGGGTTAAGGACTATCCCCCGAGGAAGGAAGCGAAGGAGAATTACCGCGCTCGCGTCGCGTGATAAATGCGGCCCGACGTTATTTGCGATACCGACCGATAGCGTTGACTATCGGCGCCTTCCCGACGCAATGGCCGAGGAAGGACGGAAGGAGATGGAGCAGGAAGGCAGAGGAGAAGACCCGAGCGAGGGAAGGGTAGGAAAAACAAGAGCGAGACGGTCGATCTTATTGCCCCCGAAGGACACTCGAACCCGTTTCAGAGGGGAAGAGGAACAGAAAAAGAGCGGGAGGAGAGCAACTAGCGTTACGAGATCGGGTCCATGTTGCGGGAACTAGTCGGGCGAGGAAAAAGCGCGCCTCGCGGAGCGAAATAATCTATGGCGAAGGGTGAGGAAGGAAGGGTTGGCGGGAGGGAAGCGACGGCTGGTCGAAAGGAACGTGTTCCGAGCGCTTGTTTTCGTTTTTCTTCGCGTCCGCTGTTCATCGGTTTTTATGCCCGAGAGACACTGGAGTCGATGGGGCGAAGCGTTCGAGTGCTTTCGGCTTGAGGAAAGTTGGGAGAGGGGGTCGACGTGCGGTCGAGGTGTCGAGGTGGTTTTTGGGGGATGAAGTTGTGGGAGAGACGGTTTGACTGGTGGGTTAATAGGGTTTGGTGGTGCTTTTTGTTACAGATTTGGCGGACAGCAGTGTGTTTCGCGAGGAAGGTGTCACGACGTACTCTCAGTTGCTGTTCGACGTCGCCAGACAACAAGTCGTCGTCGGTGCACGGTGGGTTCCGAGCAAGCTCGCAATTTTCTCTATGTCATCTCGAAGCTTTTCTTCATTTTTGCGTTCTGCGAGCAACATTTTTCGGTTTTTTTTTAAAGACTCTTTAGGCCACGTTAAATAATGAGTCATGAAATATTAGGAAATTTTCAATCGATATTTTGAGCCTTCACCAAAACCTGCCGTCGAACTCATGAAACATCTAAGTCTCATAATTCAAGCCACGCCGCGCATTAAACGCAACGCGGCGTCTTAATTCCGAACACGCGCAACCATAACATTTCCGCGTCTAACAAAAGCGGAAGCGGAACGTCGATTCTCGTTTGACGTTCGTTGGCGGCCGGCCAAATACATTGCCGGCTTCCTCGTCTTCCCAGTTTCGTTCGGCCTGGAATAGAATCGCGCGCCGCGAACTTGGTGGGTTTATAGAGCGCTGACGAACGGAGTCGCGAGGGGGTGGAAAATCGACGAGAAAGAAGCGCACTCTTCGTCGAGGCCGGTTGTGTCGTCTCGAAGAAGACGTGTGTTCAGCGGCTGGCGCGACGAACGACCGCAGCGACGTAGGCGCATATGTATACATCTACCCTTTTCTTCGTCTGGCGCTCACGGTATGTCCTGGCGGCGTGCCAAATTGGCCGACGACCGATGTGCAAGCGTACGCTGGGAGTCGTCGGCTTGAATTAGGTCCGTGTGTTCTCGCTGGTATTTGTCAAACTTGGTTAAGACGTGACGTCTTGTTGAGACTTCGATTTTCTTCGGATATTAGTAGGAGGATGGTGTTTCGACGCGGTCTCGACGAAACGTGCTGTTCGCTGAACGTTTTGTGTCGAATGTTAAGAATTCGGTTGCTTCTTCTTAACCGAGTTCAAAAAATGAGGAGCTTACGGAATGAGCCGGAGTTTCTTCGAGGAGTGCGCAAGAGCGAAAACTGTGTGCAAGGAAGTGCAAAGAATTTTCGTCGGCGAACGAAGGAAGGAGGTCGTCGTTGGGCGTGCGTGGGCGGCAGAGACGCGTGCCTCCCGCGCCATGACGTCGTCGGCCAGCGAACGACTCCGTAACAACTCCGTAATGGGTAGCTGCTCTCAGCGCACTGCTGTGAAGAAAGTGGAAGCCGAGCCCGACGCGACGGCTCCTTCCCTTTGTTTATTGCGAGATCCCTACGTTCGCTGGCCCTTCACCTTAAAGTTACGGAACTTATCCAGTCTTGGAAGCTTACCAAAAATAATCAAAAACTCGTCCTACGATCCACCGTCGTCCATATGTTCGAGCGTACTATCCTTCCGATCCACGCTCGCGCGTACGATTATGCTATCATTCAGTCTACTATTTCGTACGTCATATCACTATCTTTGTATATAATATTATTATAACTTCCCTTAATTTAGCATTCTACTGATGAACGTACTGTCCTTTGGTCTGCTAGTTCTGCAAGTTAGTAGCCTTATTGTGTTTGTGTATCTACTGGAAAAACGTCGGTTTCCACTTAACTAATTCAGCGCTTGTTAAAAATTCCCGACTCCGTAATTCGGTTTATTCGACAATTGAGCCCGAAGGGGCGTAAGTGCGATAACAATCGTCGAGCAGAAGACTGAAAGAGGAGACCGGTCGGCTTTGCTTGGGGATTCGCAGTAATAAACCCGCGCCCACACGTCCCTCGTTAAATCCGCAACGAAGTCCAAAACGATTTCCCTCTCTTTCTCTCTCTCTCTCTGTCTTTCATTCTCCGTTTCTCCGTATGCTAGATCGTTTCGCTTTTCATAATTCCCACATCAATAACTTGGCGCAATCACTCCCAATCAGAAAACAGAAAACGTCACTACGATACTATCGTTCACCCACGTTAATTTAGGTAACACGAGACCCGAGATCAATCAGGACCAAAACCTGTATTCGCGCTAATCGAGTTTCTCTCATCACCTCGAACCGCATAAATTATTTCGCGTATCACGACGAAACGTAATACTACTAATCGTCATTCCTCAATTCGCCGGCCACATTTCTCTATCTACCTTCATGATGCCGGATTCGAGCGTCTGGTTCAGATAATTCTACCTCACCGATCCAAGCAACGATTCTTTTACTTCAGCATAATTACGATTCTCAGTATCGCTGGGACAAACGGCTGCGGAATTTGACTTGTCCACAAAATCTTCATCCAAAAAAATCGTTCGCCGTATATATTCGAAACAGTGCTGATTGAGTGTAACGAGCTGCCAGAGGCCATCAGGTGCGCTCAATTTCCACATTCGTTCGGTTCGGTTTCTCAATGGACTCTGGCCGCCATACATTGTTGAGATGAAAAAATCGGCGGAACGAGATGCGACTTTCGAAAAATGCCGTTCACCCACGTCGACGCCGCACCGGCACTCGGCTTCTCGATCGAGTAAGCGTGCCGGAGCGCGACCGGGATCGAGCGATCGAGCGATCGATCTATCGGCCGGTTCGTGGAAAAGGGAATACGCCCTCGTGCTCGGTCTATTAATAGAACGTCAGTTATTAGCCTCGGCCCACGCGCCTCTATGTAAGTCCGGCGACGTAATTCGTCTGCAGAAAGGTGCATGCAATGATAAGACCGTTGCAAGTCAAAGGTGTCGCCGATCGTTCTTGAAGGCTCGCAAACAGGAGCCTCCCAGAAGACAAACCGTTCCACTTTTCTCGACAATTTTTCTATTTCATTAACGGAACGCACGATATATGCTCGTAATTTCACTTTTATCTAAGCATGTAGTCGTTGCATCGGTGAACGTTGCGGTATAAGCGAGGAATATATTTTTTTATACATTTCTTTATTAAGACGACGTTGTAGTAACCAGCGCGTATATTGAGTTTAGTTTTTGGAAAATCTGTTTAGTTTTACGAAGATTTCCGGGAATTTTTGAGAGTTACGGCTCATTCTGGTGGTTGGTACTTGAAGGTTATTGGGTCCAGAGACATTTTCAAGTGTTTTCGAGTTTAGACTAGGTGGCGGAAGTGCAGTTATGGCTTCGTTGCCGAGTGAAACGCGTGCGCTTAAGTGTTACTGAACGTAAATGGATATCGAGCGGTCGGACATTGCGCAGAACTGTGCAGTGAGAACGTGGCAACTGTTGTTGTGCGGCATTCAACGATATTACTATTCTATTACATTCTTATCATTGACAACTTTCCTTCTTCCTAGTCTTTCTTTCAAATAAGATGCATCTTATTGTAAAATAAAAACATGACTTTATGGGAGCAGGCTAAGAACTGCGATGTTATACCGCATCGAAACACAATTTTAGAGATGACCAACGTGTCCAAAAAAGCTATGCTGAAACGTATCGCAGATGATGGTGGAAAAGGAGACGTCATTTTCCTTAGTTCGCAGCGCAACTCTGCTTTGCGATTTTACAGAATATTTCGGTGATGTGTTTTTAGCCCTACATTGTCCACATATTCCGGCGGTCTCGTCGTACTTTCGACGCAACACACGCTGCATGCGATCCCGTGAGACCCAGACAGCATCCAACGAGAACTGAAAGACTGATCTCCGACTTTTAAAAACGATCCCAGAGTCAACTAAACGATCGCGCGATTCTGTTAATCTGTCGCGCGCCGATCGGCCTGCGCGCACATGGGAGAGAAGGGAAGAAAGGGAGGGGGGGAGGGCAAGGTTCCCTATATGGGGAGTCGTCGAGATACGAGCGGCCGACTTTATATCGGTATCGCAGGTACACGCTCCCGGCCTGTGAGACTCGCGTCGCCGTCGTCGGCTGAACTTGCTGTGCGCGCGTCTCGCTTTATGCGCCGTCGACCCTCGCGCGCATTTATGCAGGCGCGCGCGCGCGCGCCAGCGAGCTTGCGACATCGGCGGGGCGAAATTTACGAGACACCTTCGACGGATGGACGGCGACCGACGGCAGCGGGCCGCTCGTTTTCCGCGCGGAATTTATTGGCGCGCCGGCGAGACACGCTGAACGGCATAGATTGTCGGCGGAATATTGCGTGGAGTGTGCCGCAACCGCTTTGGCGCACTCTTTAAACGCGCGTTCTCAGTGGTGTGGCACCTGAGAACGGGTGGCATCTAGTGGATGGGCGATGCAGTGTTGATAGTTCGAGTAGCGAATCTTTTTCATTAACATTGTCGATATTTCGTATCAATACTCAATCCGTAAATGGAGATACTTTGCAACAGTTGTTCTTTTTAACATTGTTTTCCATCGAAGACTGGGACTTGAAGTAAAATATACATTTTTAATATCATTCTGTTTTCTGTATACTTAAATTTATAAATATATTCTTAAAAATACGCCCACAGCCGAAGGTTTGAGAATATAATCCTACTTTCAAGCTCAGCCTTCCGCGAAAATATTTCCTCAGACCCGCCCCATTTCCCGTATATTCACCCCCAGCCCAGAAAAAGAGAGCAATTTCGGTTGAACCGTTCGCCGTCTTTCTCGCAGCGACTGGAAAGCTCAGGCACCTTCCAACGCTTCCTACAATGCTTCCCCGGCGAACAACGCGGCCGTCGCGAAGTCATGAAAGGATTATCGTTCGACATTCCATCCGCGTTATGAAGGAGGGCGTTTGATAGTCGTGGCCTGTAACGATCGAGAGCAGAAGGAGTGTGTCGCCGCGAAAGACGTGAGAAACGTCGAGCGATGGCCAAGGCGCGAGCGTACGAGGTCTGCCGTACTCGTATACCCATGCTTGCGCGCTCTCAGGGCCCGGCGGCATGTCGACGTGGGCCGTACGACCCACGAGCCGCCTTTTTAGCCGCGTTTTTAGCCGCATCGAAACCGCTCCTAAGTGTCAGGTTGTGTCAACGGCACCCCTCGCCGATCGCCGGTCGCGGCCACGATAACGTCGATCGAGAAATGACGTTTATGAATGTCGAGCCACGTATTCGGCGGCTGACCGCGGAATGCGACGGTTCCTGCCTCATTCTGTCGGCGTGGGAACTTTTTCGAATTCCGCGCCGCGAACATAATGCGCCGGATGGGATACAATGGAATCGGAAGATATTATCATACGTATATATATGTTTATGTATATAGTATAGTTAAGTGCTGACGAAATTGATGGACGTTTATGTTGTACCGTATAACGCACTGAATGCAAGGTGCAGTGTGCAATTTTGGAAGACAATCTTTAACGCAGAGCTTGAACATTGGTGCAGGTCAGTTATTGGAAACATCGGCGGTAAGGCAATTAACGCGGATAGAGTGGTAGAGAATTGGGTCTCGAAGCGATTAATTCCACGGACCATCGGTCGGTGTAATTTGTACGCCGGCGGTACGTAGTAACATCGCACGAACGCCTATTTTCCCATGGACAACATCCTTCTTTCGTCACCTCGGCCACTTACAAGCGTTTCCACCGCGGACCACTACAAATACCAACCACTCCAGTGTCTCCTCTCGACTCTCTATCAACCGCCAATTAATTAGCCGCGCGCGTCTTACAAATAACGGTCTTGTAAAGTGCTCTCTCGCGTTCTAACAGAAGTCGCCGTGTGCTGTCGACGACGCCGAGAAACGTGTGTTCGAGTTCTTGCACCAAGCGCGACGCAATTACATCTGATGATAAGGAGCATTGACGATGTTAACATTGAACTTCGAAATAAGTGAAAAATGTGACGAAAAAGTCCGAACAATAAAAGCCTTTCCATGGAGTCGCTCTTTTCGAACAATCCATGTGAAAAAGATTCAAACAAATTGCAGTAATGAAAAATGTCAGTCAAATTCTGTAAACTAGGATCCTCAAACCAAGCATAAGGCACGAGCACCTGTCCCTGGGCCATTCCGATCCCAAAATCAAGATCAACACACCACCACCTGTTCTTAAGTATCACAATTCTAAACTCAAGTTCAACACACGACCACCTGTTTCGGGGAATTCCAATGCTAAAATCGGACTCGACTACCCGCGATCACCTGCATACTCAGGTATGCACGACCAGCTGTTTTTGATTATTACAATCCTAAAATCAAATTTAATGTACGCCCACCTGCCTCTGCCTCGTCCAATGCTAAAGTCAAGATCAACGCACGCGCAGCTGTTCTTGGACAACGTTTCCTTCGGCAGCGAGTGTCGGCCGTTTCCGGGTGACGGACGACAGAGGCGTCGAACGTATCGAAGACGGGACCGAGAGACGTGTAGTTGCGTGATCAAAGTCCCTCATCATAAAAGGTCGCACCCTCCGGGACGTGTTACTCTGGCGACGCGGCGCCACGATTTGCATTCCGACTTAATTCCGTGCGCGGCGACCGTGACGTCACTGGATCAAAGCTTATCGAGCACTCCCCAGTGCTGACAGGTATGGAGAGGCGTATCGACGGATCGATTGGCCGCGCCGAACGGCTCGTTCCCTTTCTAGGATCGATCGATAAAAAGTTCACGCTCCGGCACATGCGCCGGGACGGAGAGAGTCCACTGTAAATAATTATGTTTATCGCGATCGGCCGAGATTATCGTCGGCCGGATGTGTCGCCGAAGCGAAAGATAACTGTCGAAAATGTACCGAGACGAGAGGACTGGACGGATTGACTGAGAAGAAGAGGAAGAAGAACTTTATCGCGCGCAGAACAGCATCACCCAACCACTCCTCCGAGTAGGAATCTGAAAAGTGTCGGGAAACCTCTGGAAGTTTCGTTGGACAAATAGCTTGAGGGTCAGCCACTCACGGTAGTCGAACAGAATGAAACTTCCGGAAGTGTGTGCAAACTTTGGGCTTGATAGAGACTGAGCGATCGGGCTGTCGAAAGGCAAACCTGGCCGGTATGAATTCGAGTTCAACTTCGTGGTGCAAGTGTGTTTGTTCGTCTCGTGGGATACGCCGATCCGAATCGCAACGCGCGCTGAAGAATAGCAGAGGCGAGATCTAGTCTTTGGTTCCCATCGTCTTTACCCTCTGCGAATTACGATCGGAGAGAGAGAGAGAGAGAGAAGAGGAGGAGGCAACGTATAGGAGGCCATCATCGTCGCACTCGTCACGAGAGCATAAGGGTATTTGCTCCCTGAGTAGGAAGTAATCTGTTTCAATACGGCCGCTCGGCCAATAAGTACAGCAACAACTGGACCCGCGCACTCTTCGTCAACTCTTCGTCAACCATTTGTATGTACATGTATACATACTTGCGGCTCACTACCCGGTTATAGAACCTACGCACGGTTAACCGCTCAATTGGGAACAACGGAATCTAGACCTCGAATTTGCTTATGAGAGAATGGGCCTACTTGCGAGTGGTGGGCTTGAAAGATATGTGCTGCGGAGGCTTTCAATTTTGGCGCGATGTTGGGGAGAGGAGTGGATAGCAGAATGAGATGTTTGAGATCTGGCTGTTTGAGTAAGTGGTCTTTTATAAAGTTTTACAGCACTAGAAATAGTGAAGGACCAAACAGCTTTGTTCTGAAGTTTATTCAAGTATGTAGGTCAGAGATGCATAAATGTCTGTCACAATCTCAGAAAACAAGATGATGTAAATACGATTCTTTATTGCATCAAAATGAAATTCTGATCCCTCGGTAGTTCCAGCGTAAGAATCTGTATTTCCAAGAGAATATTAAGAAGAGCATACTATCAAAATTGAGACGTCTAGGTATTCGAACAAGTGAACGTTCCGATGTGATTCAACCGTCTACATTCTTCCCAACCCCTATGCAAACTCCAGCCGCGGGACCCCGGGCGCATGAATATGGTCATTCGAAAGTTTAACCACTTCTTCCCCTTAAATCTTCCGTTCGCGCCGCAGCGCTTATATACATACGCGTCGCCCGTGACAAATACCGGCGCGGCGGCGGCGGCGGCAGAGATTAGAAACGAGAGGCGAGCGACGGCGCCGCGCGAATCGACAGGTTTCGCGGGGCAGCTAGTGTGCTTTTCCTCTCGTTTCGTCGCCGGGAGCGTATCCCGTCGCGGTGTTCTCTCGCCACACGTTTCCCCGCCGCGAAATCAGGCCGCAGCGAAGCATAAACGGCGCCTACGTGGGCGCCCCGACGCGTGATAGTTCGAGCAGGTAATTATTATTTAAGTGGAATATAAGTGCGGCCGGGGCGGGTTGCGTGCCAATTAATAAGCCACCTATAGCGCGCGCGCGGGCGCGCGCACACATCGACGAAGGAGGATTAAGGCTGTATGGGTGCCTTCCGTACCTGTTTTTGCGCACGCCGGTGCGCTACCTACGCGCGCCTTCGAATCCGCTCGAAACATTCTCGCGCAAGGACGAACGTCGCGACGCGGGAAAAATCACTGGGACGCAAGGCGCCTTTTGTCTGTCTTTCACTTTCCGCGGAAGGGTGTCGATGCGGATCCGATGCAGATCCGAGACGGGCAGGATAACGATCGATTGCACGTGGTGTGCGGATAGATTGATGGGATTATGGACGGATAGGACTGACGCGGACGTCGGCGCGTCGCACGGCGATTGATGGATTGAGGCGCGGGGTGCGAAGTTTTTCGGGCCGAAAGTAACGATCCGCGGAAAGCGTGTTCGGGGAGTCCGAGAATGATGAAGGTTTGAGGGATGATTGAATCGCTCGGACGTTGGACGCCAAAAGCTCGATCTTTCGAAATTCGATGCTCGATACAGACAGAAATTCCTTTCTAGACGCGCGGACGTGCGGTGAAAATGTACGTGCGTCCACGCAGCGAAAACAGGCAATCGCCGGCATTAAAACAGAATCCCACGAGCCGAAGGCGAGCGGCGAGAGAACGTGCAGTTATCGAAGTAGCTGGATTTCCTGTTCGATCGGCACTCGTAATCGTCGCCGCTGTCGTCGTCCACGTCTCCCTCGGCACACGCACACCATTCCCATTCCCGGCTCATATCGGGCGCACCGGTTATTTATAACACGATAATAATTTATTTATCGACACACTCGCCGCCGGCTCGAGCCCTCCTCTCTCCGCGCGCCAATGCTCGAATCTCGAAACCTGCCGACGCGACGGCGACGGCGCGGGCTCAAAACGCAGCGCGCCGGCAAAGAAAGCACGAGGAAACATGAAATAAGCTTTGTGCACGTAGTCATCAGGCATGCGCCGAGCATATTTTCCGTCCGCGTGGCTCCGGGCGACTCCTATGCCACACGAACGCGCGGCGTGTGCGAAAATATGCGCGTGCGTGTGCGTAAATATGCGCGCACACGGGCGTGTGCGGATGCATGCGCGTAGGAATCGCATACCGGCGTACCCAGAGACTTGATCTACATTATACGCGAGACTTCATTAATGATCGTTGCCCCTCCAGTGATCATTATCTCTCGCAATGGAACGGAGACGTTCCGTGAAATTTGCATTGAGATAACTGTTCGGTCCCGTGCGACCGGTGACAGATGGAAATTAAACTTAATCGGCCGCGCCGTGCTCATGCGGACGCTTTGAATGCGCGCTTATTCTTTCTTTTTTTTTTCTCGTCATTTTTATGGAGCATAATATTGCTGCACACGAATGGCACGACGGCCGAAGGACGTTTAAGTGTGAATTCCTCGTATCTTCGAGCGGTTTATGGGATTGTTGTGACAATGCAGCGTTTTTAAAGGGTATTTCTTTCGTCGTTTTTCAGAGACAACCTGTACCGTTTGACTCTGACGTCGCTTCAATCCTTGGAACACGCCTCGTGGTCCGCACCGGAGGACAAGACGAACACGTGCCAGGACAAGGGTCAAAGTGCGGAGGATTGTCACAACTACATCAAGGTGCTGCTCAGCAACGGGAAGAGTCTCTTCACGTGTGGCACGTACGCGTTCAGTCCTTGGTGCACATGGAGAGAAGTACGTGTCTTTAATTCTGGGTACCTCGCAGCTTTCAATTACAGAAATTTGGGAAAGCTACTTTGAACCACATGCTATGTATAATGAGTTCTTCGTCAGAGCCGTACAAGTCGGGCAAACTTAAAAGAATATATATATGTATGTCGGTTCCACTTATTACGATCACAGCATTCTCGGAAGACTTGAAGACAGTTAAATTTCTACAAAATGAACCACTCATCAGGTGCTTCAATAATAAAATTCACTTTACGCAAAACTTGATCTGTTAGGACGCTGAAACGACGAACTGATAAGAATGTAGGCGCCCTTCGAAATCCGAAGACGCATAAAGTCAAAAGTCTCAAAGTGACGCATTAACAGTAACACGTCTGCTCATTCGGACTCTTGACCACTTCGATCGAACACGAATTCTTCGTACACACTCAGACGTCGAAAGCCTCGGGCAGCAGGACGCTAAGCGTCCAGACACCTAGATATCTAGCTGTCGGACCGTTGCGAACGTCCAACTATCCAATCAAGCGTGAACGACGTTGAGATGAACGACGATCTTGTCGCAGATCGAGAACATCAGCAGCGTGACGAGCGAGATGTCGGGCGTGGCTATGTGTCCGTACTCACCGCACGCAAACGTCACTGCTCTCCTGGCGAGAGGACCTTCTGGTGGACTATTCGCAGGAGCACCAACCGATTTTTCCGGAGCTGACACTGCGATCTACAGAACGCTTGCCTCGCCGAACCTGAGGACTCATCAGTACGACTCTAGGCGAGTATCTTCTATACGAACTCTGTGCGGGATTGTAATCGGACTGTTTCCTTCATTCATTGAGATGTTGTCGAGTCACTTGTGTTGACTGATCAAGAATTAGAACATCAATTTTAGATACTTCGTTCTCATATTGTACGTAGTTTATTATTCAACGTTGGAAGGATTCTTGTTCGTTGCGCTATCTGTGATGAAATTTTTGCTTTATGATCTGTATGAAGTTTTTGGTATTATTTGATTGCTTGAATAACGATTTTCGTTTGCTGCAGATGGTTGAACGATCCACAGTTCGTCGGCAGTTTCGAAACAGAGGACCACGTCTACTTCCTCTTCAGAGAGTCAGCGGTGGAATACATCAACTGCGGAAAGGTAAGCGTTCCTCGCCAATAGAATTCCTCTCTCACCTTTATCCATCCCATCAAATTGCGTCAGACGCACAATTAGTCACGTACGGTATCGAAGCAATCCGAACGCTGACACAATCAGCGAATCCTTTCCCATATTCCAGGATCCGCGTACAACTGTCGTGTTGCGTGATCGCACCAGTGCGTACAACAAAGATAATCGATGACGCGTTACGTTCATTACAGAAAATCTATTCCCGCATCGCCCGAGTCTGCAGAAACGATCGCGGCGGTCAGATAATGATGAAGGACGTGTGGACCACCTTCAGCAAAGCTCGTCTGAACTGCTCCCTGCCAGGCGAATTTCCTTTTTACTACGACGAGATTCAGGGCGCGGCTTATCATCCGGAGGAGGGCATCATTTACGCGACCTTTACCACGCCGATGTAAGTAGATCGTGTTACTCGTGCGTACTCTCTTAATCCAGACCCCCCTTTACTCTACTGGCCCACTAACCGTGCCTTCGTTTATGTCTGTGCGTCGTGAACCATGGAAGGACGAGGGAAACGGTAATGACACACGTGCGATATGCTGTACACGATAAGCCGTTCACGGCCAGGCTGACCAGAAGATCGTAGTTCTGTGTGTTCGAGATCAGACGCGCGATACGTCTGCGACTTCGAGCACGCGAATTTTGTCGAAACTTATTCTTGGATTCTAGATCCACTTCTTTTCCTTTGCCCGATACTTAATTGATGTCACGCATGATTGTCGTTGAAGTAAATTTGGCTCTTGGTTGCTTGGAATCCGATGCTGATGAGACTGGAATTTTTCCCTCGAATATCGCTAACACTTTGAAATTAATTTATCTCAGTTTATTTAATTTTCTTCTGTAGCCGTTTCATGCGCTTTATTCGATTCCTTCCTTCAACGCTTTTGTATTTTCTATCCAGTAACGCGATAGCCGGCTCGGCGATCTGTGCCTTCAATATGTCAGCAATCACGGCCAGTTTTAACGGGCCGTTCAAGCATCAGGAAAATTTGGGTGCCGCCTGGGAGCGCAGGCCAGTCGCTCATCACAATCGACAACGTTGCGGCTCGCCGTCGAACGTGGCACCTCATCAAATAATGGACAACCAGCGATATCAGCTAATGGACGACGCGGTGCAGAGCGGAACCCTTGAACCTCTTCACACGGCCACACTCGAGAGATTCACGCATATCGCTGTGGACGTCACGCCGACCAAGCTTCACCGAGGAGTAACTGTTCTTTATGTCGCCACGGCGGCAGGCACGATTAAGAAGATATCCGTACTGCCGAGGACGCAGGAGACTTGCATCGTCGAAATTTGGGGTGCCTTACCGTCGCCGCCGATGACGTTGCAATTCTTGAAGGACACGCAGAGTCTTTACGTCGGGACGGAAGTTGGTCTAATCAGGTGAGAACGATGAAGGCCTTCGCACCACCTGACAAAGGGAGCTCGGTTTTCAAAGAAAATTTATTTGAATATAATGTGTGTGCCAACTGTGTTGGTTTCATCGTCTGACAGTATGATTTTTATTGGAAGCGTATATGCTTGCGAGATTAGGGCAGATTGTTCGACATCTGGATAAAATTGTCTGGTAGCTAAATGACAGATAAAACTGTAACTAGCGTTGTTCCGCCTATTGTAATGACTGTAACTGGGAAGTAAATTTCAACTTCAGTTACAATTTTATTAGTTAGGTAGCTGCCTAACAGTTTGTGCAGAGGTAAAAGAATTGAGCCTTAATGAGGGTTTGCATCTTACAGTTTCTATTTCAAATGTCTTATTTATCGGTAACTTGAATGTCAATTTTTTTGTATTATACGTTAGAATACCAGCGGTACAATGTCATCGACACAGAAGTCGTCAAGCATGTCTGAACGCTCAGGAGCCCTACTGCGGTTGGAACGAGCATTTAATGCGATGCGCACCGGCACCGAAGCAGAATCACTTGGCTAATTATCTGGCCAATCATTGGCACCAGGAGGTGACCAAGTGTCCTGTGCTCACCGATCCTGTGGACGGTGGATGGAGCGCGTGGAGTGCGTGGTCACCTTGCCAACACGGTACTGCTGAACAATCTTCCGGACACCCACACACGCACTCTCATTTGCACGCCGATCACGGAGAGGTATGTGACAAATTTAGAAAGAACATAGACAACATCGACAGCAAATGAATTTTCCATCGTTTGCCGTTAAATTAGCGGGAGTACAAGTATCAGTAGTCAAGATTATTATTTCTCATTAGAATTTCAATGATTCATAGGCGCTATTAATAAAAACGTAGTAATTGATAAAGTAAACCCCCTGAAAAACGAAACCTGTGTATGTCGAGAATTATTAGACAACGTGGGTAACCTTTGAAACGTGGAAAATTATCAATCTCACTCCATCACATCATACATTTAACATCATTTTAACCTGCCTCATTCACAAGTTTCTGCAATCAACAATTTCACATTTGTTCTTACTAACCTCGTATTCAGAGCGCCGACACTTGTCAGTGTCAAACGAGGGAGTGCAATAATCCGCCTCCGCAACATGGCGGCTCGGGGTGCACCGGCTCACGAGTGAGAGTCACGAACTGCACGGTCCACGGCGGCTGGACTACGTGGTCGGCTTGGTCTGCTTGCTCGCAAAGCTGCGGCTTCGCCATGAAGACACGCAGGAGAACTTGCACTAATCCCGCGCCTGCGTTCGGCGGCCGAGTTTGCGTCGGCCACGATCACGACAACATCGTTTGCATAGACCTGGCACCTTGTCCGGCTCCTGCGAAAGTGTCGCCGCCCCCGCAGAACGGACAATGGTCGTCTTGGGGGGCTTGGAACGCGTGCTCGAGGCCGTGCAACGGAGGTAAATATAACTCTTTTACGGCACATTCTGTTGCAATTGGACTGTAGTATGTGTTCTTGTACTTACATGGTACGGTAGTGTGCGACATGTGTATGCGCGGCTGCGATCAATCTTTGTACACTTGTCTGTACGATTGAGTACGAACAATAGAATAAGGAACTTTGGTGCAGAATTTGTGTGCAATTGATACATACGTTTTCGTGATCGTTCGGTGCAGGTATACGAATCAGGCGCAGAACTTGTGACAATCCGTCGCCCAGGAAGGGAGGGGTCGAGTGTCCGGGCTGCGATTTCCAGGTGAGTTGAGATTCAGAGGTTACGGAATGGAGTTTTGTGCGACACTGCCAATTTTTCGACACGGAATTCGAACTTACGGCCGCGCGTAATCGTGGTTCGCGTTTCGTCGTTTCCAACGGTCGGAATGGTGGAACATGCGCGGACAGAACACTCAGATCGCGGATTGAGAACCAAGATGGCGTCCAGTGTTTGCACAGTGTTGTTCGTGTGTAGCGGTGGCCGGTTAGAATCGTTGTCCAGGTAAAGTTTTGTTACCAATTTCACTGTAAATATCATCTCTAACTTTCCGAAGCATCCAGAGTCTTCGGCTCAACTAAAATCGTGCTAAATTCGGCAAATACCACACAGAATACATGCATGTTGATATTCTATGCATATACCGGTATCTGGAGTTAGTTTCCGATGTATTTACTCCAACAAATGAATGTTTTCGTTAATTGACGTGCTAATATCGTTGGCACGATACAGTATCTAGTTAAATCTTGCGAATATTGTATCGAAATATATCTGTAACCAATATCATTCCCAATACCCCATTCCTGTCAATATTATATGTCATTTCATTATATTTACATGGGTCATTTACATAAAGTAATTTCCCATTATGTCTCGAAGTTATTAGACTTCAATTTCTGCATATTGTACAACGTTTAAAAACGTCGTGGTTGCGTGTGCGCAGGTGGAAGAATGCAACGCACACCAATGCACGGAAACAAAACGCTACTCAGGTTGGACACCCTGGCTGGCGGTAAACGCTTCGGTTCAAAGTGGAAGCGTCGGATACGTCGAGAAACGTTTTCGGTTCAGTTGTCGGGCGCAAACGGACGATCCGTCGAGCGTAAGGGTGCAGCTGGCGAAAGAAGAGGAAAGGTACTGTAGAAACGACGGATCCTGCCTACGTGGGAATGGAAATTTGAATGGGGCGTACGGAGAAATTGCTGCAGAAGGCGGATGGAGTGAATGGTCATCTTGGAGGCCTTGTGATCGTCCATGCGGTGGTGGCTCTCAGCACAGGGTATAAAACAGTTTTATTTCTTTAAACATTCTTTTGATTCTCGTTGATTCTCGTTGATTTGGTATTGTTTTATGTGTATGGCTTCCATGGTGTTATTTCGAAAATAGCATCGTGTATTTCGAAAATAGCATCGTGCATTTCGAAAATAGTAATTGCATAGATATAAGTTATGCACCGTTGGCTGTTACTATCAGGGTGTCGTGTTCTACCTGTTTATTTAGATAAGGCAATGTGAATCACCACCTTGTGATGGGCTAGCCATCCAGAACCGTATGTGTAATGTGCAATCGTGCAGATCAAATGGAAATGGGGGTACAGAGGGTCAGTGGTCGTGTTGGGCAGATTGGTCAGAGTGTTCAGCATCATGTGGTGTAGGTGTTAGGACGAGAACACGAGAATGTCTTGGTCCGGACAGTTGTGACGGACCAAGACTTGTAAGGGAGGCGTGTGAGATGCCCAGCTGTGAATCATTATTGGGTTGGGACACCTGGTCCAGATGGACTCCCTGCGATGGTGACAGACAACAACATAGAAAAAGGCAGTGCATGCAGCATGGACCTGGAACATGTCAGGGTCCAAGTAGAGAGACGAGAGACTGTCTAACGGACTGCATTGAAAATGGTTAGTACGTGCATAGAATATTTGAGAAATTTTTTTGTACTAACCTGCGTGAAATAAACCAAATGATCACAACACTGAACCTAATCCCTCCCCATAAAATGACAACATCCTACAGTATCAGCATCATAATATTGTAACTCTGAATATATAGTTGTACTTACAATTAGTGGCATCCCATGCCTGTGACATTCAGTCTACAAAACCTACATAAAGGAACATTTTCTCCGCATTTTATGCCTCTCTTCTGTAATTTCACAGATGTGAACGCACTACCATCAAGCGTAGAACTCGCTGGAGTATCGGTCGGGGCGGTTGTCGGAAGCTGTATAGTCGGATTCTTCATCGGCCTGGCTCTCACCGCCGTTCTGTGCTTCTGCTATTTGAAACGTCGCAAACCACGTATCCCAGGAAGTCCGCACATCATCAGCAAGCAGAACCCTTACGTCACGGTGCCCCTCAAGGAGGTAAGTTCTTCGAGATAATGATAGCAGAAGCGAGTTAGGACCGGTTGCTATCAGGGTTTGTAACTGTTCCTTTTCTGCTTCTCTCTCACTCGTTTTCGTCAGTCGAACGAAGAGGAAATTTACCTACAGTGCTCTGTACCTGTTGCCTGCTACTCATCTGCTGTAATCAGATTCTTTACCCTTTACCTACCTTCTTACTTTGCATATGTTCTAAATGTTCTTTTACATGTACCCTGTTCTTGCATACATTTTATCGTTGGTTGGTTATTTGAAATATTCACAGCTAATAAAGGTGCAGCATCTGGCTATTTTCTTGCTGATCGGCAGATTTCAAAATAATGTTCACCATTTTTCTTGCTTCCAATCTTTGGTACTGCATTCTTCTGTGTTTCTTTGTGTGCCCTTTGCATTTGCACGTGATGAATCGACGAAAGCCTGATAGCAGAGGACCAGAAACGGGATGGTTACGAACCCTGTCCCCATTCAATCTTCGTTCACAGGTCAATGCCAAACGACAGCCCAGTTTCTCCGGAAGTACAAACGGAAACGGCACTCTACGCGGAAAGAATAACCCGAACGTGAACGGACTCGGCAGCCCGAAGCTGTACCCAAAGAGTTTGGACTACGAGTCTGCCACTTTGAAGAGGAACAGTCATGGTCAGCAGCATATTCGAGCAGACCTCGATCAGGACAAGTATTACTGATCAGTCGTTAATGACTGCAGTCAGATGCCGCGTGTCACGTGCCATTCTTATACAAGAGACAAACGTGACATATAAGTAACGAGTGTTTCTGCGGTGGTTCTGCCATGAAGGACTCGTAAGACTAGTATTTTAAACACTGAACGAATCGGTATTCTTGAAAGTGAGACATAACGAACGCGGGAGCGTAGTCGGTGTTGCAAAATTTACGCGGAACAGTTTTTCCATCGCCGACTCGCTGACTTTGAACCCGGACAGCCATAGTTAGGATGCGAACTTTGCGAAATGCGGTTCGCTTTAATCATAGTATTAGGAAGAGTCGCGTAATGCGCGTAAACCCGAAACGAAAACTGACGCGCGATTTACGAATCAATGAACAGTCTACTTAATTAATATAAGCGCGGCTCGTCCAATTCAGAGACTTCAATCGAACGAGAGTGCCTTATGTAGGTTAAACGGACGACCTATTCAGAGCCAGCTTAGGAGAAGCAAAGACTGGCGTGAAGATGAACCGAATGGATGACGAAAATCTCGGCGACCTGAAGGGAAGGCTGTTTTTCGCAGAAGATTTATAGGATTTTATTTTTGTTCATGTATATATATAAAGTGCGTGTTGGGTGTATGTGTGAGTGAAAAGCGAGATGAAGAGAGAATGAGAAAGTGTGAAGAGAAGAAGTCAATTAACCCCGCTCAGACTTGGGCATTTCGACAGATACCGCGCATCAAATTGGAGGATAGATAAGGTAAAATGCTCATTAGTGGGAGACGAGGAATTGACGGATAAAGGTTGTACATATATACATATATATACACACACGCGACTGAGCAATGTGTATTTTACAAGGTTTTTTTATTATTATTATCGAAGAACAAGATAATTTCGACTTTTTTTTCGAATGACGTAGTGCCATGATACGGAGTTGTACATACACGCGTACACATATGTCTTCAGAGGTGTCGCTCTAGCGTTAAGGAGGTATATATATATATTAGATATACATATGTCGGTATGTGTATGCATTAAAATCATGTTGCGCGACAGTTGCGTTTAACTACTGGCTCACATTGAGTCGCGCGCATTAAGTCACGTTTTAATTAAGTCGAACGATCGAGGTAACAGGGAACGAGACCGAACAGTCTATTCGCGTGTCTCCGGTCTCGATAATATAAAAAAGAATATATAGAAAATTCGTCTTCCGCAATCGTACTTTCAAGGGCAATCCGAATTACTCGGTCCTCTCGATTCACGTAGATTCCTTGGCCTTTGGGACGCGAGAGATTGTCGAGCGCAATTTCAAGCGATCCCCGTTCGTTAAGCGAGTTGTAATAATAGTTGTTAAGTCGCGACAATCGATGATTTGTATCCGCGCGAGAGATATTTATAACGCTATACCCACTCTGCATTTAGCCCGCCAACAAACTGTTTACGAATAAAGACAATTATCCCCTCTCGAGATCGAGATCAGTTGCTCGGGACCCGAAAATCCGTCATCTCTGGTTATCCATGATTTTATTCCACGTTCGCGCGCTCTCCTATAAGTCGACGCCGAACTTTTCGATCTGCTCCACCACGTAGTCCATACTCGATTTCGTGGGCGTGGGCTTGCACGTGACGACCATGCGGAAGAAGTTTCCTATATTCTTATAGTTCAGCGGCGTGTAGCCGATCATGAGTGATCCGTCCTTAATCATGCGCTCCTTGATTATGCAGGTGACGTCGTATATCCTCTGCCACCAGCTTGACGTTTCCTCCTGTCCTCTCATGCCGGGAGGAATATACCTTCACGGGCAAGCGATATGATCATCAAGAGATCAAGAACGAAGAGTAAGCACGGTATTCATTGACGAGGTGTTAAGACTTACGACCATCTTAAGCACAGTTTTGACCACTCGATTTTAAGACCTGACTATGAATACCGCTCTAAGAATCGAGGAGTATCGAAGAACGGAATAATTGTTGGGAATGAGGCTCGCTTACCAGAAACACACGTTGCAACATTCGAAAGAGGATAGGACGGGTCTGAAGCCTTCTCGGGATTTAATTCGCTCGAGGAAATATTCTGCAGCCGACATCGCGCAGTCTACCGAGGCCCGGAGACCGCTGGTGCCCCTTGCCTTCCACATCAGCCAAAATTTCAGTGCGTCGACCTTTCGGCCGCACTGCACGCTCTTGTCACCCGTGTCCCAAGAGACGTCGTAGAATTTGTCCTGCTGGAAGAGGTACACCGCGCCAGCGCAGTTAGCCTCGTGCATCTTTCTTTCGCCCTTCACGAGGAAGATGGAACATTGGAAAGGCGCGCCGAGCATTTTGTGCGCATTCCAGGACACCGAATCGGTTCTAATCGAAAAACGGATCGCGATGAAATGCGCGTGTATGTAAATACGCCTAAGAATAGTTTATAAGTATTGAAGGCATTTTACGTACAGTTCTATACCCTGTAGACGATGTCGATATTTCTCTGAAAGTAGTAACGTTCCGCCGAGACATGCCTGAAAATTTCGATTATCACATACGCTGAGATGAGAAGTCAAGGTAGAACGAAATATGCGAGTATGAGTGAGAAGATAAATACGAACGTCTGCGTGTAACCAGAGTCCTTCGCTCTTGCAAATCCCAGAGATTTCCACTAGAGGATCGAATGCACCGAGAACCGTGGTGCCACTAGTTGCATTCACGAAAAATGGCAAGTGTCCTTTAGCTCTGCACTCCGTTATCGCCCGTTTCAGTGCGCACGGGATCATTCGTCCCAATTTGTCGGATTTCACCTAATCACGAATATCAGATTAACAATAAAATGAGCACGATACAGGACGCGAGAAACTAATTACATATAAATAATTGACACTCAAGCTATAATGGAATTTCAACGATTATATCGTACCACGCAGACGTTTTCAGTGCCCAAACCCAGCCAATGCGCACCCTTCGTGATCGAATAATGACCACATTCGCTGGTAAACGCAACCAACGGTGGAGATCCGCTAAGACCCTTGCTCTTCACTTCCGGCATAATTTTATATCTTGCCAGGACCATGCCGTACATATTCGACAAACTTCCGCCAGGACACATGATGCCGTCGGCCTGCGGCATCGATGGATACCCCACCAATTGCAACGCTTGTTCGATCACCTCGCGCTCCAGTATAGTAAACACCGGAGCAACTTCATACGTGTACCTACGAAATTCAGCGAGTCAAGAACGGAAAAACTCGAAGACTCCAAATTCGCGAACTACAGAACGACGGTATTAATTGAAACGTAGTATCAAGAGGCGGCCGACCTCATAAATTAAAATGAAATCTTAACACGCGAATTAGTCCCGTTGCACAATAGTTGCACGACATCCTGACCTATGACAAAGTCATGTGAAAAGAGTCTAAAAGATCTGCCGACGCAATTATCTGCCTCGTCGATACCGCGAGACTTCTCTCCACCCCGAACTTTGTTTGGCTCATTTGTGTCGCACGATAAGTCCATTCGAGTAGCGGATGATTAGATTTTCAAAAAAATCCACCCCGTCATCTTACTGGCTCGTGCTGTAGAGATCAGTCAGCCAGGATCCAACTAGCCCGTACTGGTCGTAGCCGGCATAGAGTTGATTGTGGAAGTTTGGACTGAACGTTCGGACGGAGTAATGAATTATCTTCCGTATCGCAGCGTCGATTTCTTCCTTGCTGGCCGCGGCATCTTTCAAGCCCGGCTGCAGCGTGTCCTGCGAGAGTATGTAGGTTTGAGCTGGAATCGTCACGGGACGATAGCCGAACGCAACATTGTCAGTTTAGCAAGACATAACAAATGGATAAGACCGTATCGCATTAGGCTCAAGCGAGACGAAACGTCAAGCCTAATTAGATATCATCTCCTAAAGAGAGTAGTTCTCGCCGTAATCTGTCGCGAGTTCAGAGGCCAAGATAATGGTTTTTACCAGAAATTTTGGTTGAGCATCGAATGGCGCAGGTATGAGGTAGATGGAAACTGTCATCAATTTGCACCTATTCTTTTTTATGTACATACAGGTCTATTATGAATTTTACAACGCGTTCGAGAGTTTTCGGAGTCCTATTAGACCGTTTCTAAGTTCGGAAAAAAAGCAAGTCAGTTGGTAGGAGTTCGATTTTTTTGACGAATTTTCAAAGGATATTTTTCGGCATGCGTTCACATACCCTCGACACTACTGCAAACTTTGTTCTTTTCTTCGCGTCTTCCTCAATCTTACTGGACCCCCTTTCAGAAAAGGGGTAGAAATTCTCGACTCGTTCGCGAGCTTGATAGGTTATCTTTAAAAAATTTTTTCCCCACCCCGAAAAATCACGATATCTCCGAAAACATTGAAAGATCAGCGGTCAGCCAGTAGCTTCTATCTAATAGAACAGATCCGGACCAAAAAGGAGTGTTGCAATTTTTCATCATTCCCAGGCGACATTGCGATGACAGTGCCTTTCTTCACCAGGGTGCGAATTAAATCCGCAAGCTTTATCCCCGACCCCCGTTTACGCGACGGTGCAAAAAATCGCAGTCGCGTAGAAATGTAAACCTTCGTCGAGGTCGTATCGCTGAAAGTCGCCTGGCAGTCGAGGCGTAAAAAACAAAAGCTAAACCCGCGACTATCTGTTCGGCCGATCGAGTGCAAGTGTTCAGGGTACATGAGGCAAAACGACACCCACGGGATTTGCCAGTCACGATACGGGGGATAACCCTCAAACGCCGTGATTCGTTCAAGTTCCCACCGAAATGACCCGGATAAACGATTCGACTGGTTCGACGACCAACGCGGTGAACGGAGACAGATCGCGGAATTCATTGTACAATGCACGGTCCCACATACGACCCACGCGCACATCATGCCCATGGCATGTGCTATGTCGTGCTGGAGATGCCTTGACACGCGCCTAAACGAGCGGAGAGATTACATGCAGAGTTTAGCAACATTGTAGAGACGACTGCGTAAGACACACCATAGATGTTCGCGGTGGTATTCTGTTCGAACGGAGTATTAGACTTGCGTTTTTACGTTTGCTATTGCATTGCACAGGCATAATATTTGTTTTTAACGAATCGTCCCTTTAGATTACAATTGTAGATTGTAGTGGGAGCGTTGTTTCGAATGGGAATGTTACTGTGGATCAGATTTCTTATGGTCCCTTGTTTACGTTTGCGTTAGAAGGAGTTTAATGATAATGTCTGTTTGTAAGGGTAGAGTTAATAGATACGTTTCGATGGGTGCCTTTGCATTTTTATGCATTACAGTAGTGTTCTGTTAAATCGGAGTGTTAGTTTCGTGTTTTGACGTTTTCTTTTGCGTTGCATAGTGACAGCATTCTTTTCCATCTGCCATCTGATAATGTTTCGAATCGGGATATCAATTGCATTAATTTTTCCATTGCATCGGTACATAGTGACAACATTACGTTGAATCAGATTGCTTATAGTCTCTTGTTGACTTTTACATTACAATGCGTTATACGAAATGTTTCTTTTAAGGGTCGAATTAATAGTAAGGTTTAATGCGTGCCTTTGCATTGCAATATACTACAACGATATTGTTCCTCCGAATCGGGATATTAGCTGTCTTTCAATATTTGCCTTGCATCCCAATACATTACGGCGATAATGTTGCTTCGGATCGGAATATTAGCTGTCTTCCAATGTTTGCCTCTGCATTGCAGTGCATTACAACGATAACGTTCTTTTGGCGTACGTTTCTGTTTAATGGCTCGAAGTAGTACTCGATGTCTCGACGCGTGCCTTTCTATCGCAATGCATTACAATGATAACGTTGTTTTGGTTTCGAGGATTACTCACGTCTCGATACTCGCCGCTGCATTGCAATTGCAAATAAACGCTCACTGCGATAACAATCTTTCGGGTCCGTCTAATCGTAAGACTCGATGTCGCACCAGTACCGTCTCGATCATCCAATCTACCATCACCCGCGCTCAACCCACACCAAACCCCATGCACCCCAATTTTCCCATCAACACTCCTCGACACCCTACCCTCACACCCAAAATCCTTCCGAACCCTCCGCAAAATTCCGCCCGCGCATTCTCGCACGCAAGCCTCGTTCTCGCGGCGATAAAGCGCCGATTCGAATTTCTGCCGCCTGTTCGCCGACCGCGGCGACAGGCAGTCTCGCGCATCCTCCCGCAGCGTCGGACATCTCTCATCTGGCGCGGCGAACGTGACGCATAATTGCCGTGCACGCCGCAGCCGCCTTCTCCGCTCACCTGCAATTCCGCCGGATGAAGAAAGCGCACGACCGGCAAATGTCCGTTAGTCGCGAAGACCTTTTCCTCCTTGAGGATGTTGAGCAGACCCTCCAAGAGGTCGATCGTCGACAGTTCACCGCTACCTGACGCTGCCATTGCGAAACCCGTACTGACACTCACCATTGAGATGAGAGACCGGTGCCGGGTCCGAACTCCCCACCAATTTTGTGTTAGCGACGTGTATGCGTGTATTGTCGACCTTCTTTTTCTAACCAACCCACGAGACGCGTGCGTGTGCGCCTACGTTTTACTTCCTATCTGCGTGTCGGCACGCATTCCCCCGGGGTTCAGGGCGCATGCGTTCGGAGAACGCTAGATACCTACGATGTCGCGACGTTTGAACTTTGAGTCCCATGGAACACGCACGCGTCGCTGTGGAGTTTGGGATTTTTGACGATGACGGGGTTACGGTTTTGCTGTTTTCTGACTGCTCGCGTGTGTCTGATCGCGATCTTGACGATGATAAAATCTATCGCCTGGTTATCGATAGGCTGCTTAACGACTAGCTTTCAGGATCGGCAAGTTCAAGGAGAGGAAATTGAGATTGAATATAGTCACGGGTTTTCGGATATGTACTTAGACTATATAAGTATATATTGTTGTGTGTGTACTAATAGACAGGACCCACGTATACGAATCGTATGAAAGTGAAGCAAAGATAACGGGAAAAATATTAGGTCACATGTGGAAAAAATGACAGATACTGCATGAAATATATATATACGTATACAAGCAGCTACGTTCAAATGCGATTACATACGAGCTTCCATCATTACTTCGTTCACATGTGACGTCACATAGATGATTTCATCTTTGCCTCAAAGCAGTTATCTGAAGCCGCGTCTATTTCTATATATCGTCCGAGCATATGTAGATAAGCAATAGATAGTCGATGATAACGGCTACATTCTTTAATTCCCTCATTACTTGTCTACTTCCTAGAAAAGATGCTATACAAGAGTTCTAGCATCGGCATCGATGCCGCTAACGAAGTATCCCTACCGACCGTCTCGCATCGTTCAACCACGCGCACGGTTCCAGCTCCAAGTTTCATCCCCGCGTCCCTCCACCGAAGTCCTCAGGAATTTTCCTCTCGAGAAATATACTTTGCGCCCGGCAGTTTCCTGTGCCCCATCCAAAATTTCCACCAGAAGTGAGTCCGGCGGGTAGGGATGAGATAGGGGATTGACCCCAGGCGCGCGCTGGGTCTCGAGATGAGATTCAGGGCGACGAAAATTAATCAGCCGGCCAATTCATCGGCGGTCGTCATCTCTGTCGCAGAACAATTCCCAAAGCGCGGGTGAAAAGTTCCACTGTAAACACGAAGACGGTTCGTGTCTCGTGGAGGGAGTCGCGATGGCCAACGGCGATTGGTCTTGGCACTGTTAGCGAACGGATCGGGGCACACTATTCGTCGGGGCTGCACGTTCGTAAACAGACAACAGAGCGAGAGGCTGATTTGCGAAACACCGTCCCGCGCCGGTAGAATTCCTCCGTTCGCAAGATACCAGGTTCCCAATGTCGCGTTCCGCACGTCATTCATGTGAGGGTAGATAGTGCCTCGGTGCGAAGTTCCATCGATTGTTTCGCAGTGCCGATCCCGCTACGTCTGCAAATCGAAAGAAACGTTTGTCCGTTTCCGTACGCGCCAACTATGTGCTCTTGCGTCGAGCGGCCGGCGGTCGTGTTTGGAATTATGTTCGCATATTATGTGATTTCGTTGTCGCGAGCGCTCTTCGACGGAGCTTGTGCGGTTAGGTATTTGAAGGTACGATTCAATTTTTGGGTACATCGGGCAACGTACCTAGGAATGACCGCGAAAAATGTACAGCTACACGTATATTGTCAACTGGAAGACGGCGAGACTTTAATCTATTAAACAGTCATATATGACTGATCGTAATGCATTAAAAAATTAAAATACCATAAAAAATAACGTATGCATCGGCAGTGGAAGAGGAAAATAGAAAATGGGAACAAACTTCGTAATATCCAGCCGGACCGAGAGGATCGTGGGCACCAATGGGTCCGCCTATCACATCGACCGGAAGTCGAGGCACCAAGCCCTTCATCGAAGCCCACTGACCCTCGCACAACTGATGAAATGTCAGTCTGAGCAATAATCGTCCGCCAAAAGTGCCCGGACCTCGGCAAACGGCACCGCACCCGTACTCCCAGAAACTGGAATCGTTTCCGGGCAGAGAAAGGGCCGGATTGAGTTCGAACGAATGCGACGAAGGACTGGCCGTCGAAGTGACGTTCATTTTTGCTGCATAACGCTTCTGCAGCCAGGCCGCGAGATACGCAGCTCCGCAATCACAATGCCAAGGATTCCGGCCCAGTCGGAGCTGTTGAATTTCTTTCAGAGGATCCAAAACTCGGGCAGGGAGATAAGTTAAATAATTTGCCTCGAGTTGCCTGGAACGAAATAATATCAATGCCACATTAGATTTCAGAGCTTCACACTTCTTACCGATACGATATCGTACCTACAATATAATATTCATATATATAAATTTATAGTATCATAGTGATGTAAGTTAATATCTACTGATGTATCATCGTAGAAATTATGTCAGTTCGATTTTTGTACGCTGGCTATCGTAATGGTTTGTGCGATACGTGATGAGGGTTTCCTTACAATTTTCGAAGTTTGGGTGTATCCTGAAAAACGTCCGGATGCAGGATCCTCAGATGATTGGCGTGCAGGAACAACGATGTCAGATTCGACAACCCTCGAAAAACGTCTTTAGCCAAGGCCTCGACGATGTTCTCGTACAGCACCAATCTCTCTAAAGCAATTAACGAAGCGAAAACATGCGGCGATATGTTCTTCAGCCGATTATGCCCCAACTGAAGCTCTTTCAGCGACGTCAGGTCTTCAAACGCGTACAGGTCTATCTGATGAACGGAGGAATTTTTATTATTCGCGTAAATGTGGAGTTTCTAGAAAATCGTATGGAATTACATGTGTTATTCCATTACTGGATAGCTCGAGAATAACGAGTTCCTTCAGATTCGATAATAGAGCCTCAGAAATTTTCGTCATATCGTTCTCTCGCAAATAGAGTTCTCTGAGTAAAGAGGTCTCTTGAAAAATATCGTTAGGCAAATGTTTGAGACGATTCTCTTCGAGCTTGAGACACCTGAGGTTCACCAGATCTCCGAAAACGCCGCTTGGCAAGGATGTCAAACGATTTCTGGTTAGCAGAAGTTCTTCCAGATGCCTTAATCCTTGAAATGCACCCGATGGAAGGATTGATAATAGATTGCACGAAATGTCGAGTAATGCCAGCATGTTGTTCGTCGTGAAAATATTTTCCGGCAACGTTCTCAATTTGTTCGACGACATATCACTGCAGGGAACAATTATATTCGTATAACAATAACAAGATTTAACACCACACCTGCGATTCACGTCATTTTCTCAACTGCCAATAAAATATATCACATCAGTTTCCTAGGTTTAATCTGAAGTAACTATGTCAGCGCTTATCAGAACAAATGAAATTTCATTACGTACAGAATTCTCAGATTTCGCATTCTAATGAACTGATTCTGATGCAATTCCTTGAGTAAATTCTTTCCCAGTCTCACTTGCGTGGCAGCGTGAAGCGAGAAGAACAGATTCAACGGAAGATGCTCGATAAAATTATTGCTCAGATCACTGAAAGAAAGACACAGTATCTGTTTCAGGTCCAACGAAACCAGGGCAAGGCCAGATTCGAGAACTCACAGAAGGTTCATCGACGTCATCTCGAGGAATGTGTCCCTGTGCAGAGCCGTCAGTCGATTGCTGCCCAAATCCCTGCAAACACGAGAAGACTTGGGACGAAATAGATGAGCTCGCTTGAATAGTCACCTTACAGTTTCGTCACATCCTGCGGGACCAGCTGCGCAGGCGGCACGTCCAGCAAACCGTAGCCCCAGCAGGACAGAGTTTTCGTCTCTGGACTACATCTGCAAGGACCTGCCGCGCAAATTTCCCAGTCCTCGGGCTTCGAGCGAATTTGCCAAACTGGGCACAAGACAACAGTCGCGATAATATCGAACATTATGCCGGTGATCGTGAGAGTTGACAGCTTTAAAAAAGTGAATTTCTCCACTTCCTTTGTGACGCAAATCGAGGCGCCGCAGGAGAAGTGATTAAATTACAGATTTTCAGATTCTTGATCTACTCCACTCTCATTGTCACTAGCACGGTCGAAAGTCTAATTTCTACAATATTTTAACGTGCATCGATGCGGCGCGAAATAATGATCCCGAATTCGAGTTCTATCCACTGTCGTATCCGAATATGTACCTGGTTGTTCGACTGCGCGAAGTCTTCGTTCCAAGCTGGACAGCCGGCTCTCGAGGTCGTCCAAAAACGAGATCGTCTCATGCTCGGCATTCGGTGCGAAGCAGGCGTGCCAAATTTCAGGACAAACGGTGCCGAACGAATTTTGCGAATAAGCGACGAGTATGTAGATCGTTAAAGTTCGACGGAATACGTGTTCCGACGCCATTCCTCGGACTTCTACCAAGCTACTGGCGCGTTTCTGACGACAATGCTGTCTCTTCTTCCACGCTCATCGGCCACTTCCTCATTAAGGTGTTTATTCGTTCCGGTGATAAACAGTCTATTGGCGGACAATGGCCGCCGCGATGGATAATCAGGCGCGATAATTATGATAAGTTTCGCGGGGGCGAGACAGGCGTACGTGGAAACGCAGAAACTGAGATCGGCGATGTAGGAAAACATGTAAATCGATAGGAATTAGGAATCGAGTGCGGGGAGATGTAAAGTTTTCTTCGTCTAACGATTTCGAAATTGAAGTTTGAGATTTAGTGAATCCAGAAATCGGGGTCAAATTAATTATTTCGCAAAAATATCATCCGAACATTTTCATTGGACTGACCACTTAGAAATTGGAAATTGAGGAACTTAGAAATCGTGATAATAATACAATAATCGTAATTTAACGCAGGTGATGCAGATTTCATTTCGTCATGCATGCTTGGACAAGGTTTATTGATAACACTCCATTGAAACGTCAGCGTAGCTGCTCGGTAATAATCTTTATTGCATATCTCACAATCGGTTCCAGTACCCAAACAAATTCTCAATCCGCTACTGCCGAGACTGTGACTAAAATAATTCGATGCGAAAGGAAAAGTAATATTAAATCAGTAGAAACCGAATTGCCTAGAAGGGGAAAAAAGGAAGAACAGGATTCCGTCATCACAGTCTCACTCCACCAGATCCTGGACAGTCTCCCTTGCTCATCATCACCCATTCTGTCAACACAGAAGCGAGAAAAATTCATTAAATTCCTGATTTCACCATAATCTACAATATAGAGCTTAAAGTTTGCTCATAACGAAAAGGACGTAAATCGGACGAATTATCGAAGTTTGTATACGAACTTGTTCCCATTTCGCAGTTATGCACGTCGAGAGCACACTGAGATATAAATGTCCTGGGCTTGAAGTTCTTATCGGTGGGATCGTGAACGCAGATGGGTAGGTTGACGTTTCCGCAATCCCGGATGCAATCCTTCTTAACCTTCTTCGCGTTCTTCATCGCCTCTTTGACGTCCTTCAGCGGGGCGCCAGTGTCTTTCATGTCCTTCGCGTCCTTCATGTCCTTCGCGTCCTTCGTTTCCATCGTGTCCTTCATATCCTTCGTGTCCTTCATTTCCTTCGTGTCCTTCATATCCTTCGTGTCCTTCATTTCCTTTGTGACCTTCATATCCTTCGTGTCCTTCATTTCCTTCGTGTCCTTCATATCCTTCATTTCCTTCGTCGTCATCGTATCCTCTGTCGTGCTGCTCGTCATCGCGTCAGATGGAAGAGCTTGTGCGTTTTGAGCGAACGCGAACAAGCCGACCACCAGCAAAGCTATTCATAATAATTCAAATTCAATGTTAGTTCCCATCATAGCTAATATTCCACCGATACATTGACAGCACATTCCGAATATTTAATAACATATTCTGAATTATTTCAAATTATCCCATTATCCAAATCAAACTAAACTAAACTAAATAAAAATGTAATTCTTGCCCATCCAACGAGTGAATGGAATAGGATTTTGCGGAGCTACATATGGTTTTAATATGGTTTTATTGTATGCCACGGACCATCATTATCGTCGCAGAAATAAAAATCGACCACATCCTCGCTCGCAACTTGAATTTTATGGAACAAGGACGCTGCATCGTCATTACGCAAGGGCATGCACATGACTCACACGAGTCAGTTTCGAAAAATATTTACTCTGTCCCGTTCAAAAGTGCCGAGACGCTCCCGAAAGTTCTCGCCACATGTCCTTAATACTGTCTTCGATATTGCCAGCGATCCTTCGAAGTTCGAAATCCAGGAAGACAGCGGCGTTACGTAAATTCCGCGGACAGACGTTCAGTGCGTAAGCGCGACATCGTGGCCTTAATTCGCGGCTCTATTGGATGATTGCTCCTTTATTGAAATCAAGGATCGCCTTACAACGAGATCGTCGCGAACGTTTGCTGTGATTGCGACGTTTTTCAATCCCGAGGACGAGCACGCCCACGCTTCCGCAAGTTTCTTCCTTTCCCCCCGTCGTTGTCCCCTTTCATCTTTCCACACGCATTTTCTTCTTCTTCGAGTCTCACCTCCCGATTAACTCGCGTCGTTGACGATCGACAAGGTTTGTTAAATAATATTAGGATTTTATAGGAGTTTCATTCGGTTTTAGTGAATGCAGTCCTCTGCAAGCGTTTCGACGCGAGGGTAATGACATTTGTATCCGTGTCAATGTTTAGAAATGTTTAGATTCGAATTTTCGAGAAAGTCAAGACTAGAAATTAGAAATGTGTAAATTTGCATTTTTCGAAAATTTCGCGTATCATATTTCCGAGACTTCTGTGATGTATATTTAGATTTGACTAACTTCGAAAGAGGGCAGCTTATGTGTTCGACATGTATATTTTGTTTTATATGTGTCGAGTTGCGCAGTGTTAGGTAGATTAGTAGTTTCGGATTCTTTCCTTGCACGGAATAACTTACCGAAAACGAAGGCTGACTGCATGATGCCGTTTGTTGTAAAAACTTTTATTCACCTCCAAACGAGATAACGAACGAACGAAGGTAAGGACAGAGTACTATTACGAATGGCAAACGAAAGGAGACTGAGACGCTACCCGCTACTTCCCATCACGTTTATATCCAATTGCCAGATCTATCCCCACCTGCCAGAAGGAACGCGAAGATCACGATCCATCGCGGTAGAGTCTTAAGCCGTTTGACTCCATTTCGACCCTCACGCACCTCGACTTCTTCGGGAAACCTCAATTGCTGATATTAAGCAATAAGATAATCGGAATACCAAAAGATACGCTCCATGACAGAAGATGAAACTGACACAATTAAGAAATGACACGCAGATCTTTATTTCGTGCGAAAAATAAATAAATAAATATATAAATAAGGCTTGCGTAGAGTCCGTAACACATTTACTACCGATGTCATTCCGATAGACGGGAGTCTGATCTGTTACAAACAGAAAATGGTACACACGACACCTCTGACTTTACCCTCACTCTGTTTCGAATTAACGATTTCGTAGTAAGAATTCTCGTCCAAGAAATGAAGCGAACAGATCGCTATCGTCGGTTTTTGGTAGTGAACGTGTTAAGGAGCAAAGTTCTCAAGGATCAGAACTCATTCATCGTTCTCAGTCGCACGCGTCTCCTCGTCGACGTAACTTCTGAAAAGTCGAAGATAATCGTTCCACGTTTCTCCTGAGAAAATCGTTTTTCGAAGTCGACAGCCCAGGCTGTCGCAGTCGTCCTCCTCGGATTTCGATTGCGTCGAGTAAAGTTGTGCCTGAAATCTCTCTGCGGAACTCATTACCATCGTGGCGAGGGCGTTCAGTCGCTCGTCCGTAATGTAAGCTGAAATGCATTCGTAATAACACGCGTTAGAGACAAAAAAAAAAAACACCACTGGAATTGTTGTGAATTATTTATCATTGCAAGTTGTAGCCACGGTGACGGTGTGACGTGCTCTGGAAAATAATCGCGTTAAACGAGCACTATGTCGAATGCGTCGATCGTGTGGAACAGTTTCCAATTAGAAGTCGAGTATGTTTCATGGCGACAAATACTTGAATAGGAATTTTATCGCTGCCGGCGACTTTTAATGTGTGGATTGTGATAATAGTTTTAGTAGCATTCGTTCTCGATACTATCAAAGTCTATTAAAATCTTTACAAGGGCGGACTATTTAACGGTAATTACGGCAAATACTGTTGTTATTTATAATCATAAAATATATGTTAAATAACATTGAGGTATGGTTAATACTTATGGATATGTTTAGGAATACCTCCCTCACCGGCTCATATTAGCAAAATCAAACTAGTTTGACTTTGCTGAATCGCACGTACGACATTCATGAACAATATATTTATTATTAATGCTGGTCTCCACACGTTTAAGAAGTGCACGAAATTTACAGCACTGATCCCGAATGCACACTCTATAACCATTCTTGCTCGAGATAAGCGATAATTGAACCACGTTTTTTCAACGTCTCAAAGTTTCAAGGAGAAAGTTTCATCGCCGACAAATACCAATGAATTTAATCACAATTAGACAATTTTCGCTTAATTGGCGTCTGCCACTGGCATTAGAACAATAGAACAGAATTGTTTATAGTTGAAGTACATGCTTCCTGATTTTGTAGGACATTTAATTCTGACATGTTTTCCCTCGATACCACCTATGCAATGCGAAAAATTCGACTTTTCGTAAAATTATTCTGATACTCAACCACCCGAATTTCGAAGAGTACCGTTCGCCATGCATCATACTTTCTGTCTGACCAGCCGACGGTCAAGTTCGTCGCAATAATTTGTCAAGGCTCGAGGCTCGACCCCCGTCTCGCGGACACGAATCGATAGCAGCCAGATCGTATCATAACCGGTTGGCCGTTGGGCGACCGGAATAGAAACTCGTTCGATTGCGTAAGGCGGAAGATCGATTGATCTGACGCAGGTGCCTGGGAAATCGCAATAAAAGTAGCGAGCCAATTTCAAGAAGCGTGTCAAAACTCACGCGATAGCAGTGCACGCTTCTCATCCTCCTCCTCCTCCTCCTCGTCCTGCCCCTTCTTCTTAATAAATTCCAGCTTGGGTATAAAGAGGAGCAAGCATATGACAGCGATGAACTTGACGATCATCTTGAAGATGACGAGCTT
This sequence comes from Priocnemis perturbator, assembly GCA_963942575.1. NCBI lineage: Eukaryota > Metazoa > Arthropoda > Insecta > Hymenoptera > Pompilidae > Priocnemis > Priocnemis perturbator. Next base: position 13,724,266 of record OZ012643.1, on the reverse strand, counting down.
CAGGAGAATTTTCGCGAGGGTGAACGCGTTCAGTTTCAGGGCGATCGGCCAGGACAGATCTATCTTTGGCATCAGATCAGGAAACATGTAGCCGTTGCCATATCCTGTAATCGAAGTAAAACGTTTGGAAACGTAGACTAGCATAAGATGAATGTTACACCGCCCCAACTGTGACACTTTCCTATAATGATCTGTCGATTTTTAACAAAACTTTACCTGACTCTCAAATATCGGTATTTTATACATTTCAATAAAAATGCGGAAAATTTCAAGGAAACAAGATGATTTCATCCGTGCGGTTATAAAATCTTTGACATACGACGCATGAGAAAAATCACGTAAGATTCCCCGCAAGTGCGGTCGGCAAAAACTGGAACAACTAGCCAGTCGGATGATGTGTGGCAATTCGTCATCGGCGGTCTACGCGTTCAGGATAATCGCGAGGAAATTGCGCCGAGAACGCTTGATACGTGGAACGTGGAACGTGGAACTCAATACGATACCTCGCGCCTCACCTTGCTGGGGTGCTGGAAGGTACGAGTTGCCGGGTGGTGGTTCGTAATTCGGTCGATGTTGGGGCTGAGTACCATACCCGACTTGCAACGTCGGCGGCCCATATGAATTTGAAGGGGGCCCATACGAATTTGACGGTGGCCCATACGAATTCGAGGGCGTACCATAGGAACTCGAAGGTGGCCCGTACGAATTGGACGGTGGACCATAAGAGTTCGAAGGTGGACCATAGGAATGCGCGGGCGCGCCGTAGGCACTTGAGTCCTTGAAGTCCTTGAAATCGTTGAAAGCCACGGCAGAGTGATCTGGCAAGGAGTAAGAGTCGCTAGGACCCGAAAAGGAATGTTCGTCGTTGTTCGGGGGACCGTAGGAGACACGCAACATTTTCTTGGCGTCCTTCTCCTGGTCGCCAACGTAAACCGGACCCTGGACATAGGCTCTTCTATTCGACTTCCTCGTGGAGCGCGTCGCGTCCACTCTCACCACCCCTTCCTTCGGGTCCTTACTCGTTCTCGAGTGGTTCAACGCTTCTAAGTAACTGTCCTTCTTCCCGTGGCCCGAAGTCTTGAGAGTTCTCAATCGATTTTCCGCGTAATCCGTTTTGAGGGACGAGACGTACGCGACGTGATCCTTGCGTGGGTCCTTTCTCGCGAGTGTGGAATAACGAGTTGACGGTTTTATGGGGGTCTCCGTTGTGAGAGTGATGATCGTTCCAGTTTTGTTGATTGAGTCACTGATTGGGGTTAAAGGGGACGATGCTAACTCGTGATGATCTGCCACTCGCGCTTCCATCTTGAGGCTTGACGTTGTTTCGGTGCTGTTCCTATGATTCGAGGCCTCCGCTGATGCGGAAGCGTGAGAGAGTGCCAAGATGAAGGAGAGTAATAAGAGCAGCGTCGAGGGGTGGTCCAACCATTTTCTTGCATTCCTTGCCATGTTTTCTAATGCTGGAACGTGACATAATGATTAATCTGTAGATATATATATATAGCAAAATCAAACTAGTTTGACTTTGCTGAATCGCACGTACGACATTCATGAACAATATATTTATTATTAATGCTGGTCTCCACACGTTTAAGAAGTGCACGAAATTTACAGCACTGATCCCGAATATATATATATAAAAAACGTCTAAGTTATATATATATATATATATATATATAATATAAATATAATATATATATATAATATAAATATAATATATATATATATATATATATATATAAAAAACGTCTAAGTTATCAATTACAATTCATTTCAGTTTTCATACAGATCACTTTCATATTCACCGACACGCTTACTTCACTACGTATTGAATATATCTTTCTCACAACTTCTTCCGCTATACTTAATGCTAATTTGAATAGGTGTATAATTTTATCCGTGCGCTTCGAGTTGTCTTTGGTAGACAGGAAATGATCACAATTTTCGTGCAAATCTTCCGCAGTAGCTTTCCTCAAACCCGCGCAATCCCTTCTTCTTGTTCGTCTTCTTCTTCTCCCACTAGGAAGGAGGAAGAATGCCACGACAGAAATGTCACGCGAGGCTACTCTTAAACGACACTGCGGGGTCGAGCTCCTGAATACGAAATGTGCTGAACGTACGTCGTGCGCATACGAAATTCATAGCGGATTGCGGCCAAGTTTTCATATCACTCATTTCCGTCGCCACGACATTGAATTTCCTTCAATTAGTCACCGGCAAATCGTGATCATAATATACGACAGCCACTGTAACTTACAACTATCAATATATGTGCCGGTAAATTTTTATTTATTTCGTCCTGTATCTACTTATACTTTATACATCGAAATATAATAAAAATACATCAAACTACCCTATATTCAAAAGTGACGGTGATAAATGCACGGAAATCAGGATAAACTGAGTACTAACAACGAATAAAAATGAAAGATGTTGAGATAACGTTCAAGGATAATTCGCAACAGAGCCTACATTACAGATGTGATTCAGGTTGAATTCACAGAACCATACGTACTGTCACTTTCCAGCAGTCCAATTTTCCGAATCTCGAATTCCCACTGATCTGCCGCACTGATTTAAATCGAAGATTGTTCGAAACGTCCTAATCACGAGACACTTTCCGCCCGCATGGTACACCCGTCGATACACGGCGAGGAATTAAAAAGCGTCACGGTCGGTTCTACCATATATATATGTGTGTTGCCATTGTCGAATGTGTGGGAGGGGGTGGTGTGTCTTTTTATTAGGTTACCGTACCGTCCTGAGTCTTTGACTTTTGCCACCACCATTGATTTTGAACCACCTCCAGCTTCGACCTCTTCTCCTCCCCCTTGACGAAGACACAATGATATGCACGCGGTAACGAATCAGCGTCGAAAAATGCTTTGAACTGTTAAGCATTACATTAGACATGTACATTTCTTTTTCATTTTTTTAAGACCACTCTTTCTTCTCATTGAACAACCTAACAATCTCAAATTAATATCATTATTAACGATCCACAGAACAAATTTCGGAGATTTTTGTTCTGTCATAGATTAGCATTCAGTCTTCATTGAGGTGGGACTGAAAATTGTTCTACACCCCTAAATCGGGACCGGAATTTTGTACGATTTTGTATGGATCGTTAGGTGAACATTTATCCTTGCACGTCACGGAAACGGAGAATATCACGTGCGCACTTGATTGGCTTCTGATCAACGTGGCGAGAGGCGCCGAAAGAAAAATCGAAGCCCATTATTATGTGCCGTACAATACTCGCGGTAACGGTCCTTCTTCTACGATTCTTCGATCCGGTGACACACTTACCTCCATTCGACGTCACGCCCACACTCTCCCCCCGCACGTAAACTCCGTTTACTTTCCTTGAAAATTCCGCGGACGCTCGCCGTCGAAAATTTCGTGAGGGGACTGTCTTTCCGCGACGTGCACTTTTCGAACGAGATCGGTCCGGTTTGGATCGCGGCGAAAGTCGACGAACCGACGACATTTTCTATGACCCGGAGCTTATTCGTCAACAAAAAGAGAGGGAACAAAAAATTGTAGAGAAACGAAAGTTCGCGGCACTTTCGCATTCGATTTTCGACTGTGCTTCCGCCAAACTCGCGCTGTCAAGGTTGAAGGTTAAATTTTAATTAAATCGTCTATGTATTTCAGCAAATTGCACATTAAAAAATCAGCGAACTACCGAGCTAACTAACAATCAGTATGAACTACCAAAGATCTTCAGCGAGATCTTGTTTCGTACCAAATAATTAGTACAGTTCTTTGCAATTTTCTCAGTTCTCCTTACAAGTTCATTTACCCGTGATTCTTATCAAACAGCAAATAATACCTACAAATCCATAGAATTCTCTTGCTTCTCATCTTTGTTACAACTTCGTCTCCCTTTCAAATTAAGCTTCGACTCAAACTAACCGCGTTCACGTCGAGAATACCAAACGTATCCAACTTCCACGATCGATCAAACGTAGTAGTGTAACCTGGCCAGACGATTAGCATTTCGTCGCGAAGCTCCAGAACAATCACCATGCCTCGTTCGCTGACAGAAACTCGGTACTATTCCCAAGAAACCTATACCTGAAACCTTACAATTCCATGTCTCAGTTCAGTGCATAGTGGTCCCGAATAATATTAATAGTGGCCCTTGTTCGTAGATGGGTGAAGCACGGTAGTGTTGAGGAATTTGTTTTTCTCGGAAAAGACGTGATGGCAATGGCAGCAGGTGTGCACGTGACTTTCTTCAATCTCAGTACGAAAGAAAAGAGAATAGAACGTTTTAAAGACAAAGAAAGAGGCGACGGAGCAACTTGTCTGGCAGGGCATCCGGTATTTAACAATTCTTTTCTTTTGTCGTATTTAGAGCATACAGAGAAAACTCGAGTAATTCCGTGATTTCCGTGATAGTTGTAAGTAAACGTCCGATTCACGAAGTTACCGCGATTGTGAGCTAGTCAATGCGAAATAGTATATTTCTTCAAATGTCAATACAAATGCTTTTCAACCGAGTTTCCCGTACTAACGTTCGTCATCCCCTCTTCCGCTCAGATCGTCTCGATGTTCTCCGTGGCAGAACGGAAAGGAAGTCCGAAAATTTCGGTCTTCACGTATCCGGCGATGCACAAAGTGTCGTGTTGCGTGTCAAACGACGGCGTGAACGGTTACTTGTCCTGCGCTTTCGCCGGAACGGAATATCTTATCTCACTGTCGACGTTTCCCAAATTCAGAATCGTCGTCTGGCTCTGGAGAACGGGAGAGAAGTTAATGGAAATCGACACGGGGCTGGAGGAATTTGATCAAAGAATTTCGTGGGTAATCAACATAGCAGATTTTGCATTTGCATCCTGCCTTCCTCACTCGACGCACTTCCTGCTCTCGCTTAATTCCAAAAATTCATTCTAGGTGCTCGCCGAACTGTCCACAGCTACTCGCCCAATTCTCCCCGATCGCGGGCAAAGTAATTTTCTACCAGATGCACACCTGCTCGAAAATCGTCAGCATCCGTCCGATCGAGACGACACCCTTTGCCAACAAAGTACGCCAGCGAAAGAATTGCACGCATCAAAATCCTCCGTCTCATCAGCCACACTCAACGCCACCTCGACTTTTACAGATTTCTTCTTTATCCTGGACCCAGGACGGCAACGTATTCTTATGCGACATCTTTTGCAACGTATGGTTAATAATGCCCGACACTGACGAACGGTACTGGATACTGAGAAGCGCCACGATCGATGTACCAAGGCATAAGTCGTTGGTCTTATCGTATCGCGACGGCGTCATCGTTATCAGCCACGACAGTCGTGTGAAGTTTTACAGAAAGCCAGCGAGCTTGGAGCCATCCTCGGGCCCATGGCAATGCGTCTGGACCAGCGAGCTCGTTTCACATCCGACGCATCTAATCGTCCATCCTCAAAGAGACTCTATTTTATTTCGCAGCCGGCGCGGCGTCATTCGCGAAGTCACTGTTCAGTTTGACAATGTCGTTCATTTCGAAGTCGTTTCCGACGACGGTTTCAAATGCACGTCTCTGTGCTCGGTTCCGTGTCGTTCGGAATTGGCGGTGGCGATCGATGCTGACGATCGGCTGAATGTTGTGGAAACGTGCGCCGGAGGCGTGTCGGCGAGATTGAACTTGAGATGTCACGGAAAAGTCAACTTCGTCGGCGGTCATCCGAATCTGCCGATCGTCGTGACGTGCTCCGAAAACGGCTGTTTGGTGCTGGTTAACTTGGCGCAGCAGTCGTCGCCGACGATTCTTGGATGTTTTCATTTGTGCCGGGAAACGTTGGGTAGAGTTAAGTTCTCGGATGTTGGACGGACGATTGGAACGTTATCGTCGGATGCCGGGCAGGTTTTCATTGTTAGAACGAATTTTTTCGGGGCGGAAGAGAGTCTCGTTGGGTTGATGAATATAGAACGAAAGGTAAAGATCGAATCAGAGTCGAGGAAGGGTACACGTGTGGGTGATTATGAAAAATTGAAAGGGAACCAAAGTTTTCACTTTCCTTAGCCCACTTTCAGAAACAGTACGTTTCATTTCTTTCATTGCTTGCTCGACAGGTGGTGGACTTCCTAATTTATGAAGAAAACAACGAAATTAAAGTCTTGATCATACCTATGGCTAACTTTAATGCCTGCGTGGGAAACCGCGTGATAATTTACAAATGTGTCTTCACGGAGAATGGTCGTTTCGATTGGAACATTGCCAGTATCATAGAATTGCTCAGTCCATTCGAGACTTTGCATTACGGATGTCGAAGAAGCGTCGACGTTTTGGGCGTGCCTTATCTTTCGAAGCAGCTGCACCGATTCGAGCTTCTAGAGAACGATCTCAGACTAGTGGAAGTGCTCAAGTCGATGCATCGACTGCGAAGTATCGGAATAAGCACGAATTCCCAAAAAGTTGTCACCGCCGGATATGACGGACTCGTCGTTGTCAGAGACGGCTCGGACGTTCAGAGAATTATTTCCTCTTTCATGGCGCACCACAGAAGCGAAGGCGGCGCAAAGTGTGCGACCGTTCATAAAGAAACAATCGTTTCTCTTGGTAGAAACGGAGATCTGGTGGCAACGAAGTATCGTCATGTCGATCTTAAGAATATTTTCGACGACGTAGAGCATTATTCGGGACAGACGATTTTGATCCTCACGGACAGATTCGACGAATCGTTTGCGAAAGCGCAGAAAGCGACGTGGCTGGAAAATGTTCAAGCCGCGAAGAGAAGGAAGGAGGAGGAAGAAGCGAGAGGCAGTAGAAATTCTATTATGTCAGATTTGATGCAATTGAAGACTCAGGTACCGAGACGATGTTCGACAATTTTCAATTTTACGATAGCGTCTTTGCAAGCTCTGACTTTCTAGATAAAAGAATTGATGGACGAAAACGAACAGGCACCAGATTACGTTCGCTTGCCAATATCTTCCTTCGATCTGGATCACGAGTTCAGAAGAGGCAAAATAGAAGCGGCCGAGGCAGAACGTGAAGCCGTTCGAAAGGATCTCGAAAGCCAAGTGGCTCGCCGGCACGAAATCGCAGAATATTTACGCGAGACATTTTGGGAGCCGATGGAAGTGCACGCCGTCGACTTGACGTCGATATTCGGAAGTCGAAAAGTCAGAAATCATCCTCTGCCTAAGGTGCCGGAAGAAATCGACGACTTTCGTCTGTCCGAGCTATACATCTTCGATCCCTCAGACTTCGACAGGTAAACCAACCAAAATCCGACCACTTCTTCCACTCAATTTCGCATATTCAGCAGTACCGAGACTCAACATTCAGAGACGATCGGCCGAATTTCCGACGGATGGGATCGGCAAGACGGGAATACAGACGAGGCCTCGAGGTCCGACGATCGGCGCGAATTATCATTGTTATCAGGCAGCACTGCGCACAGATGGATCGATGATGAATCGTCTCGATCGTTGCACCAGCTGGACAGCGGCGGTTGCGTCAGTGTAAACCAGGAAAATCTGAGCGTCGCGGATCGAGAGCGCAGGTTAAAGGTGAGGTCGAGTGTCAGAGACAACGTTTTCGCCGACGGCAAGCAATCTTCAAGAAAGACTCTGTGCACTTATCTTCAGATGCACTTCAACGATCTTTTTCAAGCGATGAGAGCGGCGAAAGAGAAGGAAATGTCGCTGACGGGGCGAAGAATCGAGCGATTGCGTCAATGCGCGGCTGAATTGAAGTCAATGTTCATGATAGAGCCTTCGATGGAAAGTATGGAGAGTCCAAAATGGCGGCCCTCCGAAATTGCGGAGAACGTCGTCAGGATCGATGACAAGGACATACGCGTGCCTGCTTATACTTCTCTTAGCGATGATTGCGATAAGACCGTTCTTATTGACGAGAGAAGGGAAGAAACGTTCGTTTCGAGGAGTGACGATTTTTATGAGCGCGCGCTTGAAGAATTTATGGACGGAGTGCTGGAAGTCAGGTAATTTTCTTTGAAGCGAACAAATTCTTGCTGCTCAATTTAAGGATGTTCTCTTAAGAAATCCAAACAAAAGATTCCGTCTCAACATTAATAAATACTGCACATTCTCTTAAAAAATCGGAATCGAACAACTCTATTTTGAATATCTGTCTATTTGTATAGATGGGAGGATGACATAAAGAAGGACGTGCCCAAGCCAGAATGTGCGCTCGCGAAGGATCCCACCGAGCGTACCGAAGAAGATCTACGATCCATCGAAATCTACCGATCGAGAGTCCACGACTTGGAAGCTGAGCGGGCGAAGTACAGGTCGATGCTGGAGAACGAGTCGCTCGAGACGAAAGGTGCGTGCCATCCGGCAACTTCTTACTCGCTCCACGTCTAGCACCAGGTAGCAATCAGACAAATTTACCAGCCCTTTCCACGTAGAAAATCTGCGTCGAAGTATCCTGGCGTTCGACGATCGACTGAAGGCGTTTGCTTTGACGCGCATTCAAATTGACACGGCCATTCTTCAAGAGAAATTGATGCGGCTGCGTGCGGCGCGAAGGGAGCAGTCGATTCTGCGCAAGAAGCAAGAGTTGGCTAGGTTCGTGGAGACAGAATTTCAACCGGCCTCGAAGGAGGCCCGAGCCGTCTGCGACGAGTGCTCGACGATCGAGATCGCCACGTCGGAGCTGAAGAATCGTTACGAGACCTTGATGAAGCGCGACAAATTGCTGGAGACGAAGTTCAGGTCCGAGTTCGGCGAGCTGAAGCAGCCGATGGTGGAGCATTTGAGTAGGCACTACAAGAGGAGGCCGAGGGTCGGCATACTGACGTGCACGTCCGTCACGTATCTGGCGGAACTCGGGAAATGTGTTGTTAATAATGAACGGTCGGAAATCTTGCCGAGGGAGTGCCTCGATTTTCTGCGCGGCTTGGACGGCTTGGATGTCCTGCCGGCAAGCCTGCCGGCGCAAATCGACGCACTGCACTGGCGGACGATGTGCAAGCTGCGGCGAACGAAGATCGAGACGGAGATGAAGGTAGTTCGATGGGAGAGTGTTGAAGTTTAGCGGATTTCTTACCTCGTTCGTTTGGCATGTCCGCGGAAATGTTGCGAATTTTTGGGTGCCCTTAGTTTCGGTTGTGCGGTGTATAAGAACACTTGATTGATTGGCTATCACGCTTACAATCGGTTACGTCTTACTTCGTTGCAGCATGGGCTTGAAAGTCTTTAATTTTTACGGTCATATTTAAGGATTTTTTTACTGTTTTTCGTTTTTTTTTCGTTATAGGCATGAAACTATGTTGAGTTCAGCGTAAATTAGCGTCTTTTGAACTGTATTAGTCAGGTGCAAGAAAAGCACCACGACCCTTGTCACCAATTTAATAAGCCACTATTATCTTAATATGAATTTCGTTTACGTATCCTTCCTGGTTTTCCAACCCAAGCTCAGGAGTTCGGCCATTGAGTTGGCGGAAGCAGAGAGCTGCTGTTCTTTCTACCAAAAACTGAGCCAGTTGACTCTGGGTCGACTGGCTCATCTGAAGAACCATCTTGAACTGCTGCGAAGATCGTCGGACGAAAAAACAGCCGACGCTACCGACTCGGCAGAAATTCAGTTGGTCCTGAAGATGGGTCAAATCGAAGTCCCTCTTCAAGGACACACTCGGGATTTCGAGAACTCGATCATCATCGAGCGTGAGGAGCTTATAAGAGTGAACGAGGCAATTCGAGATGCTGGACAGAAGAAGCTCGCCGCCATTCAGAGAGAGATTGACTATCGACAAACGATACTGCGGGAGGAATGGAGGCACAGATGCACGATAATGACACTGGACGATCTGAAGAGTGAATTAAAAGCCATTCGCACGGTCAAGGTGCATCAGTTCGGTTCAGTTCGATTCGGCTCACTTATATATATTAGTTTTGCAGACATGTACAGACGTAACTGTCGTTTCAAATTTCGTGTCACACGATAAAATCGTTCTTCCATGCAGATTTCTAAGGACGTGCAAGACTATCTCCAATTGTACCCTGACGTGCCAGCGCCGGAAAAGGAATCGGAGAGAATCGAACGAAATACCGATGCTATCAAGAGAGTAAGTCTGACTTGCGGCGATGCAAATTCGTGCGGATAATAAGAGAACGTAAAAAAGAGCGATGAAAAGAATAAAATAATGTTTCCTACTTTAGGTCGGTGATCAAACACAGACCATAAGTTGTTTTGCATGTATTTACGATACACCAAAAAAAGACAGTGCCGTAAAAAAGAAATATACATATAAATAGGTAACCTCCTCTGCTTTTTTAAGTCGATTAAAAATACATCGTCGGGTTACAGAGGTTCCGTAGGCTGATCGCCGAAGAAGAGGCGCGTCTGTCGCAGACCATAGAGTCGATAGAAGATTGGAGGAAGAGGAACGAGAAGCTGGCCCGCGAAATCGAGGCGAAAAAGTCGGTGAACCTGTCGCGTTTGGCGAGTTCGACGATCCAAGCGATCGCTCTGGCCAAGCAGGAAGAATTTGAGAACAGGAAACTGGCGGTCATAGCCGAGAGAACGAATCTGGTTCGAAAGATAGAAGAGAACTATGAAGAATTACTCACGCTGCACGCTCGCTTGGAAGTGCTGAAGCTACGCACGTATCCAACGTTGAAGTTCCAACGAGCTCGCGAAAAAAGACGTGTGCAGACCTGAGACGTTGGATCACAATTGTGCCGTTAATTATAAAGCGGTATGATTGAGAGTATGAGTGAGAGTATAAAAATGAAACAGAAAAATTACGTTTTTCTTGTAATTTAATTTAATTTAGTTAAAAACATCGGCACGATTGACAATTTTGACGGTGACGGTACATTGACATTGATTTAAGTAATTTCTCTTTTTGCAGTCATTTTTACAAGTGACACGATGTTATAACCGGCGCGAAGATGTGTATATTATGTCTCGTTATCGTCTCGAAAGTTACGCAATTCGACTCTCTCTCTCTCAGACAGTGTTACAACACCGGGAGATTCCCATCCAATGCATGATGCCAATGGGTCATCGTCGATAAGACGATAAAACTATTATTTATACATTTTGCAATCGTCGATCGACAATGCTGTTTACAAACATATCAACGAGCCGTTTTCACAGATCACCGATTAAGCAAATATGCAAGTGGAAACTCGATAAGAAAAGAGTAAGAAAAACGTCAATGGCGATTCTATTAATATTCCTCATGTCATAAATGCGGAAAACCTGAAAACAGACGTTCATGTTTGTTGCAATATTATACCTTTATTAAGTAAACAGCAAATGAATGTATACGCTACATCATTTTCGTGCATTGTGAATTTCCCTGTAAGCAAATATATTCATGATAATAACACTATTTATATACACCAAATTTTGCCATTGTATTAGGCTTCATTTCAGAAGTCTGATGGAAATATTGATTGGTTTATAATGAATGAACATTTTCCGCTGTTACTTTTCTTAACGCGTGCTTAGCAATTAGTGTCGACGGCAGCTTTTGTTCAACAGGACTTCGTTTGGCTAGAATCAGGTATGGTATCGGTCGATTTATCTGACACTCCTATTACAGCTCCGCGTTCGTATTGCATTAGCATGGCAACTGCGTATCGCGAATTGCAAGTGCAATTTATCCGACTCCGACGATTCTCGAAGTCGGTCCTGTAAAGTGAGTCGCGCGAGGTCTCTTTTACCGTGAAGTCGCACTGATTGATGAATCACATTCACTTCTCATGTACGGTCGCAGCACCCGTTCTCCATAAATTTTCATCCTGAGCGCTTTCGATTAAGTCACAATTACAACACAACATATAATCATGTTACATACTTACAACGATTACCTTAATCACATAACTGCTGGCGACAAATCCACTACCAGTAAAACTGTAACGTTATACGCGGACGCAAAATTACAGTCTACATATTACATAATCACATCATATCGCATCAACTGGCTTAATCGCATGATGATATCCGACATATCTCTAGCCATATTCATCGCTACCATTAATTAGACCGCTAAAATGAATAATTCATGCAGCGCATGAGACTGCACGCCGAGAAACGACTGAAGTTCTCGAAAGGAAAGTTGAATTATCTCGTTCCGAGAAGGAAAATCCATCGACCCGTCGCGGCGCATTGAACGAAACCTCGACGATGATTATGACGATTACCTCGGACAGTGTGCGGATCACGTTCATCTGGCGACGATCCTTTCACGGAATCCAATCTCGCGACCCCCAGTTGCTCTCGCGACGCGATAAATCATCGCAAGCCGAGTCTCGCTTCGAAACTTATCAACTGGCCCGTGCCGAAAGACACGTCACTGCATACGAATTATGAACTTATTGAGGAGTCGCGATCGCGAATGAGCCGGATTCGGCGATGGCTGAATTTAGCAGTAGAACCAGCGATATATGCTTTCAATCCGATATTTCAATGAGACTCGAGCAAAGTCGCAGAAAATCGGACGATTCGAAGATGAGCGATCGCCGGAGCAAAATATGCGACAACGATTTTGACCCGTCGCTAGTTCTAGCATTGAAGGTGCCCCGCGATGCAAAAGATTCGAGATTGCGAGATTGGGCGTTTCTTTTGACGGCCGATGGAAATTAAGTCAGTTGTCAGTTACCAGTTCGCAAACGGGTTCTTCCCGCGATGATTTGATTGCCGCTCACGTTTGCTCGCCTCCTTTGTGAAGTATAAAGACGAGCAATTGGACTGGTTCTTGAGGTGTAGCGAGACACTGGACGAAATAAAGTCGTATGATGGGATGAGTGCGTAAAAGAGAAAGAGAGAGAGAAAGAGAAAGAAAGAAAGAGAGAGAGAGAGAGAGACGAAGAAAAGCGCGACAGACACAGTGACCGAGGAAAATGTAAATAATATTGACATCAACGTAGGGATGTGCGAAGCGAACAGTTTCGAGTACGAGACAGAGGGACAGAGACGACGAGACTTCAATAAGAGACAGAATCATAGAGAATCGTATATGCGGCAGTGAGAAGATCGTGGATGAAGCGAGAGCGATGGAGAATGGGACGGAGATAGGAGAGAGACGGGAAGAAGAAAAGACGAAGACAGAATACAGGGAATTACCAGCGTTATCCTTGTACCGTTCGTCTTTTTTTCCCCCTATGCAAATTGATCCGTGTTTATGACTCCGCACGCATGTACGCATGTATGTATGTATGTATGTGCACAAAGAAACATTTGCGCCGAGCGACGACGAGCGAACGTTACCTTGTACTGTCCGAGGACATGAGACTATTCAACTTTGAGAGAAGAGATGCGCTCGAAAAGTGAAGATTAAGAAGTCGAGAGCCTGCGTTACTAGTTCTCAAAGCCCGAGTCTTGCAGCGTGCCGGCATTTGTTCCTCGTCGATTTTCGTATTATTCGCGACGGTTCTCGAGGAAACTTGTTTGTCGCAGAAGGTTGCATTCTTTTTAGCGCGAACCGGCGCGACAAACTGAAATGTGCAGGGTTCATGTCACGTGAACCGTGAAAGACTCCGATAAAACACTATCAGTTCGACAAAGTGAATCCGGCGAACGGGTCAAAACATCTGGGATACCGAATCTGTGGCATGTTATGAGTTGAAACGTAAAGAATACTCAGGAGTAGAGTTTGGCAAAGGGACAGAATGTTCATATCGGTAATGAAGATCTCTAATCTCTAAAACTGACAAATCAATTTCACCCATTTTGGTTATCACTTTGACCGAGACGGCCGCGTAGCTTGATTTTCATCATATCGTAATCCAATGTCCTAGTGTCTAGGATGCTGTCCTAGCTATGCTGACGAACATTGGAGAACGTCCGAGAACAAAGATCTCACAGATTCACGAGCCCCGAAGCAACGCAAGAAAATCAAGGATTCGTGCGGCGCTCAAAACGAATAATAATTAATAGATCGCAAAAATTTTCGGTGCATCAATGTGCAAATGATGTAAGCGATGAATCGAGAACGAGGACCGCGACAAAACGACTTGAGCACGTTCGTCGAAGATCATTGGCGGGAGCGAGAAAGACGGATCGAACGCCGTTGGACTACCCCCGCCATCAACCAAAATTCAAGGAGGAAAGAGTGACTGCTATATAAGAACGTTCGCAGAATGCGTTCGAACGTTCGCGCTGAAGTGTCGTTCGTCGTCTCGCTTTTGATCAGCGCTCGTCTCAAAGACGCACTCAATCGTCCTTTGTCGTCGAGGATAGACTGGATTCTGCACCACGAGTGAGGACTTTTGAACATTTTGTGAATCGGAGGATTGGGACTCAGGATGGCGCGAATGAGAGGATTTGAGACGGCAGTTTTGGCGCTGACGATTCTCAGTGCCGCTGCTGCCGTGACGCCGAAACCGAGTACTTGTAAGTTTGCAATGGAAATCGATTGTCATATGTATCGTGTTACGGGAAACAAGTAGGAATCGATGTGCGAAGATCGGAGTTATTACTGCAACACGTGTGTTTTACTTCACCAATTTTCTATTACATACGTTATACGTCTTCTATATCTGAAGCACTCACAAACGAATATAATCAGTGTCGGATGTAGATTGACATATTTTGCAAATCCGCCACTGAATATGATCCAGTCACTAAACACCTTGATTTCAAATATACCCTTGTTCTCTCTATCGCCCATTCAAAACACACACGTTTCCCTTCAGTCACAATGTGCGTGCCCGAGCTATACTGGAAGGACTGTCTGCAAATGATTCGCGACTCGGCGGCAAACGAAATCCCGATCGCCTGCATTTCCGGCCGAGATCGTTTCGACTGCATCGACAAAGTCGGCCGGAAGGAGGCCGACATCGTCGCGGTCGATCCCGAAGACATGTACTTGGCTGCGAAAAGTAATCAAGCCGCGGCGGCAGGATACAAGGTCGTCGAGCAAGTGAGAACGAAGGAGGAACCGGCGGAACCTTATCGATACGAGGCGGTCGCGGTGGTGCACAAGGATCTGGACATTGACAATGTGCAAGGATTGAGGGGCCTCAAATCCTGTCACACTGGCGTCGGACGAAACGTCGGCTATAAAATTCCGATCACGAAGCTGACGGCGATGGGGGTGCTTAATATGGTGAACGATCCGGAATATTCGGCGAGGGAAAACGAGCTGAGGGCGTTGAGCACGTTGTTCGAGAAGGGATGCTTGGTCGGAACTTGGTCGCCTGATCCTGCGATCAATCTGAGACTGAGTGAGTTGTACTGTAGTTTTGCTGGTTTAAATTGGTTTTATTTGAAAAATTTGAATTAATTAGAATTATATGGTATCGGTGGCCGGCGTGAAAAAATATGAAAATTTCAAATGTGACCATCTTATCTACACGAGATTTGTTTGTCCGCACAGAGGAAACCTACAGCAACATGTGCGCTTTATGCGAGCGACCGGACGTCTGCGACTATCCGGACATTTATTCCGGCTATGAGGGTGCTCTTCGCTGCCTGGCGCACAATGGCGGCCAAGTGGCGTGGACTAAGGTGATCTACGTGAAACGATTCTTCGGACTTCCGGTCGGCGTGACGGAAGCGAAGCCGACGAACGAGAATCCGGAAGAGTTCCGGTATTTCTGTCCAGACGGCTCGAAAGTTCCCATCGACGCGCAGACGAAGCCTTGCACTTGGGCTGCGAGGCCTTGGCAAGGATACATGATTAACGGCGGTGTGGATAATGTCGAGGCAGTGCAGAAGGTAAGATGAGAAGTAACTAAATTTACATAGCGTAGGCTGTAATTTAACACTAGAACTACCGACCAGTGGAAATGACTGGTTTGACATAGTGAGGCTCACACTTGAGTCATCTTATTTTCGAAACTTTTGCTTCATTTTAAGATTAACCTTCGTTGTATCAAAATGTATATCTAAACAGATATCTGCTGCATGGGTAGATACACTGTGGTATCCGATATAGACGTAAATACTCGGGTATCGTAATGTTCGCTGTGAGGTGACGTTGAGCAACTTTTCCATGCCAGGAACTGAACGATTTGGGTCAGCTGGGCGAAAACGAAAAGGCACCCTGGTGGAAGGACTTAATGCTGCTCGACGAGAAAACGTTGGCCGTGAAGACTCGTCCTGAAACACCCGAGGAACATTTGACCGACGCTAAGTATCTCGACGTCATCGAGAGGAACTCTGGCGCGCCCGAGAGAAACGCGAGGTGGTGCGTTTGGAATGAAGATAGTCTTAATAAGTGCCGTGCGCTGGCCCGTGCTGCTCACTCCAGGTACTTCAAAATTGCAACCTTATAACTATATCTTCGCTATTGTTACCCAGTGATACTATGATTACTTTATCGCAACTATACTCATCATTGTGACTTGTTAATTTTTCTTCTGTTCAGAGACGCAAGACCTAGACTAACTTGCCTCCAGGAACAGAATCAAGACGGTTGTCTGGAAACAATGAGAGACGGCGGTGCAGATTTAGTTATCCTCGACGGTGATGCAGTCTCACATGCCATAACAGACTTTAATGCCAAGCCCATTGTGGCCGAGACATATGGAGAAGGATCGACGAAAACTAGCCAAAGACCCGCTGTCGCTGTCGTAAAGAAAGGCAGTCCAATAAACGGTCTAGGTAAATCTCCCATACTTTATACCATTGTCAACCATTTCCGACAAACCAACAAATTGTAAGGCTAACACTTCCGACAAAACAAAAATTATAAGGCTTCTTACAAGGCCCACATCACAGTCGATCAAATATATAACAAATCCTTTTGTCGGAGAATATACCACTCACCGTATTGATGAACGTTTAATCGTGTCATTCTTTGTTAGCTGACCTCAGAGGAAAGAAGTCTTGTCACAGTGGCTACGAAGGTGATTTCGCCGGTTGGTCAGCGCCAGTTCAGACCCTGAAGAAGGCAGGCTTAATTAATGCTCCGCAAGATATGGCCGACTTCTTCTCCGGATCCTGCGCCCCAGGCGCTCCGAAGGACTCGAAACTTTGCCAGCAATGCGCTGGAAATACCGACGCCGACGACGATGCGATCGCCGAGGCCACGAAATGCAAGCGCACGAGCATGGAAGCGTTTAACGGCGGAAGGGGAGCCTTAAAGTAAGCACTCACTAATCCCGAACAATATTAAAATGGCCGACAGCGGCTCTAGGTCTACGAGCAACTTTCACGTCATTCGCTTACAGAACCCACGCTTTACGTTAAAAGTGACGATTAAATTCCATCCCTTAATACCTAATTGTGCATCACATAGAATCATATTCTTTAATTCAGTTTATTTAATCTCAATCAACAAGAACGCTATCTGCTGTGATATTTCAGTTCTTTCACGTTGGCAATCTTTGTTGTTTCAGGTGCTTAATTGCTGGCAAAGGAGATGTGGCTTTCGTTCCTCTGACAGCTCTCGTGCAAATAGGTAAGTTCTTCATTTTCCACTTGCTACCCTTCGTCATTAGAATCCGACGATCTTTCTCTGACGGAGGCACAATTGTTTTAGACAAGGGTGACAAACCTGTCGAGGGTGCGAAGCCTTCGGACTTCATGCTCGTCTGTCCCGACGGTGGCCTGGCTTCCGTCGACGAGGCAAGCCGTTGCAATCTCGGACTCGAGCAGCCGCGAGTGATCGTCAGCTCGGCAGCGAAGAGTGTCAACGCTTTGGAAGAATTGACTCACGGCGTTCTGGCTGCCAGCAGCTTGTACTCGAAGAGGCCGGATCTTTTGCAACTGTTCGGCAGATGGGGAGATAAGAGCAACGTGCTCTTCAAGGTAATCTCATTTTTTATATCCTAATCCTTCTACTTCGTGTTTAACCCATACGCTTGTTTCTGTGCATGTTATACTTGCAATGTGTTGCGGGTCAATGTTTCAATCAACTATCTCTTGGTGGTTAGACGTAGCATATATTTGTTGGAATTATTCTCGCAGGACGACGCCACAGGACTGACGTCCGTCGACAATTCATGGGGCCCATGGAACTCTTAGTCGACGACGACGCAAACGATTACAGCGAAGCCAGCCATTGATCCGACATTTATCTCACGCTCATCACACGCCATTCCGACCATTCGGACACGTTTACTGCATTACCCCCGATGCATGATTCCGAGACGATAAACGCAAGGACGGGGATGAGGATCGTTCGATAGGAAAACGAGAGAGTCAGGCAGGAATGTCTGTAACGGCCGAAACATTTATTTCAATCCGCCCTGTCCGGCATGAATAAAAAAAACGCGAATAAAAATAGGAACGTCAGGCAATAAAAATACCGGACTCGGCGCAGATCGATTCGAGAGATCTTGTCGGCTTGCGATGTAATCGAAGGCGGTTACAGATTATGATACAGTTAACAAATAATAAATGTGGACAGATCACGTAACGCGGAAAAAGAGACCGTGCGCGGTGACTGAAATGAACGGTCATGTAAACGAACAGGAAAATATAATCTGGTAATAAATAAAGGACTTTTCTTCCGTGCTTCACGAAGGCAGGTAACTGGCCGAGGGAGTATGCTTGACAAGGCCGCGATACAGGATCTCAGTTTTCTCGATCAACTTGTACGCTACATGAAGGTATCTGCTGCGACGATACTTTTTGTAGACGACGTACGAGTGGTTGAAACGATTGGCAGATCGTAGGACACTTCCAACTATGGCCAATCTCAAGGGCTTTACTGTCGATTCGTTGTACCTATGACTAGAAAGAATTGAAAAATGTAGTCTTTCTCCAAATAAACATTCCTCAATATTGAATAACGTAATGAGCACTAGCAGTACATTAGCAGTATCTATACAACAACGGAAGAACATATTGGCAGGTCGAATGGTATATTTTGAAAACATGTCATGTCCTGGCCAAAACTTCGAAAAAGAATTCTTACCCTTCTGGCATACGTGCTTCAGTGAACATCATGTTTCTCCAAAACGCCCAAAACGGGCGAGTGAGATTACTGTCAAGTTCCAAGATGAGACAGAGAACCAGCTCTGCCGTCACAGCTGCCAAAAACGTCGGTGATATTCGACAGAATTCAACCTCCAGCAATGTCACGTCGATCTGTAACGAGATGTTCATAATGTCCACCAGCTCAAACAAACGTAGTTCCGTTTTCCATATATGCATAAAATATAACGTACCACATAACTGCCGCAATAATAAATCGGCGTCATCAAACTGTCTGCAAAGCCGATCTTTCGTTTACAGTTCATAACGAAATAAGAGAACATCGATAGGGGATCGGCGAACGATATGTTAAAGTTGAGTGCCATAAGGATTTTTTTCTCGAACAACACTAATAAATCCTGTCTTCCCTCATACAAGTCACTCGCGAGCGCGATCACGCTCGTTGCCTGGAAAACGGAATAAATTATCGAGAGTTCGTGATTTTCAAGAGTTTGCAAGAATTATCTACACCTTGGCACACTGTTTAAGAACGATCAAGTTATTTGCGAGGCTTGTAAAGAGTTTGCAAAAGTTTCACAGAGGTTGCTGGGATTATCAGGAGTCTTCAAGAGTTATGAAGAGTTTGCGAGGACTTGTGGGAGTTTCGAAAAATTATGAAGAGTGCCCGAGCTGATTATACTTGGGACACAAAGTACGAACAGATATCGACATCGTGTCATTACCGACGGAATCTTCGGCAGACGTTCTTCCCTCTTCAACGTGATCCACAAAACTGCTAGAGTGACCAACTGCATGTAATTCGTCGTCATTGGAATCCTATCCAGCGTGACGTCCAAAAGTTTAACAGCTTGATAAATGATAGACGTTGAATAATCACAGTGTGACTAGGAAACAAGAAATAAATTATCAAAATCACATGCAATGCAATCTTCTTCCTTTAAGGAGCTTAGATGAACGTCAACGTTGAGGTGGTAAGATTTTCTTTAAAGAGGAAATTCTGGGTGACAAACGTCGGAACAAACTCACGCTAAGATGTATAACAAATTTGACTAAAGTCTTCCGCTGCTCGGCATTAATATTCCTCTGCAGAAATTTGTCCGACAGATTAAGCGAACGCTTTTCCTTTTCGGCTTCCACTGACAAGAGGTCATCGTGATACTGACAAGAAAAGTCTAGTTCCGCAGGTGCTTCCACCGTTCTCTGCACAACTATTTTACGATGCAAGTTGACCTTTAACAAACGCGATACGTATAGCGCGATCGAATGTCATAGAGACAAGAAAATAATTTGAAGCCTGAAGCAATTATTTGACACGCTAAATAGTAATTACTTTCATGGGAACCGGTGGCTCCGGCAAACCTTCCACCGGTGTCAGCACAGTACTCGTCGATTCCTCCAATTTCAAGCGATTAATCGGATTTCTCATCGCCAAAACGCGACATCGATTATTCGTCGGAAGAAGTCTGCGGCGCGGCTCTTTAGACGAGCAACTTCCAGCAGCGACAATATTTTCCGCTCTAAATCAGATAAAGTGCGTCAATATGAGAAAGACATCAACATAGACTCATTGTCAGTATACTTGAGTCCGTATTAGCTCGACGTTATCAATCGTCACTCACGCTTTTGAACCCTTAGGCTTAGCGACCGCTGACTTCTGTTTCAAAGAATGTCTGTACCATCCACTGTCGATTGTCGGCTTACATGAATCCGTAATTCTTCCCTCCGCGGAGCAAGATCTACGAAAGAATTACACTTATGAATCGGAAGCAACGGGGCAAGAAAAATATTACGAAGCAATACCTCCGCTTCGATGTCTTGCGAATTTCGACATCATCCTGTACTTTCAATAGCGAAGATGCGGAAATCGACCTGTAAACGTTATGGGTAAGAAAAGTCGAACACTTCGTAATTGTTTAACGCAAGAATTGGAGACCTTCTCTTCGGTTTCTTTACGCAAGACGACGGTGGATTGGTTTTCTTCTCAATCGGCGAAGGTGAACCGGATCTTTGCCGTGAAATACCGAAAACGGCCCCACTCATTAGTTTCTTTTTAAGCGACGACATCGATGTCGACCTGAAAAGAATGATAATTCTAAGCAATGTTTGTACAAATATACCTGACGGCACGTACCTTTGTTTTGGTAGTTCAGCCGACGGCACATCTTTCAGTTTCTTACGGATTGGGGACGCCGAAACTGATCTAAAGGATATAATTTTAACATTGACGAACTATGAAATTAACGAAAATGTGAAAAAACATTTTTTCGTGTCACATTTCAATCTAATAATAGATGGTTCGAATACCTTTGCTTTGGAACGCTGAGTGTCGTGCCGCTAATAAGTCTCTGCTTTATCGAGGACACAGAAATCGATCTGTGATCAACATTAAAGAAAAACATGTCACTTACCAACGGATGCAATATTATTTTTAAATAATTACCTCTGCTTTGGAATGGACGATGGTTGAAGATTGTTAACTTGCACTTTAATCTTGGGTAGCGGCGGTAATCTAAACAGTCATACATGCAAATTTGGCGAAATGGGTAAATTTTAGGTCGTAATTGATCTGACGTTAAAGATGCGATACCTTTGTTTCGTTACGGCAGACAATGCTTCAGCTCTGCAATTCTTGGTAAGTAGTCAGAGCTGAAGCATTGTCTGCCGTACCGAAATTTAAAGATCCCTATTAAAGATCGTTAAAAATTAAAGATCCCTATTAACAAATACCTTTTTTGTTTAGATGGAACGGACGTCGTCGGAACGGTAACTTTTTTAGTCGCCGAAGAAGGAAGAAGCCTTGAAGAAAGAAAACACTCCAACATATTCACCGAACTATTACCCGACTTTCCCGAAATTAATCACAAACTGAGTTTCATCGATTTACCTTCTGTTAGCAATGGCCGACGATTTCCCAGCAGCAGCCGTCCTTGAAACCAAAGGCGTGACACCCTTGCACACTGGTTTTCTTTCGCTAACGGGACATCTAAACTTGCAAGAGAAGAAAATAATTAGCAAGCAAATCGTCGGAATCGATTCAATGACTTTTCAAGTATCTCCATACAATTCGCACGACACGCCATCGTGCAATGTCACTCGTCCGAATTTTCATCCTCCAATTCTTCCCAAACCACGCCCGCACCCAACCATCCCGACTTACCTGCGCGCAATTTTGGTCGGAGCAGGCGTCGGCCCGGCACGATTCTCTTCGTTCGTGGCAACCGCATGCTTGCTGTACAATTTTCTGCTCGCGGACACCGACCTCGATCTGTCCTGCACGTGCACCCTCAACGCCCGCCTGCCATCTTCGTTTCCGTTACCCTGAAGCCGTCGCTGGCCGCACGCCTTGCCAACTGGACCGCTTACCTCATCCACGTGAACCTTGAACGAGGACTTCTCGATGCCCGAACAAACGGGCTCGCTTCTGCCCTCATTCGCTCGCAAGCTGTCCGAGTCCAGCGACAATTTTTGCACGGGCGCGGACGGCTTGATTTTCTGCCGTCGAACGTCCAGACGCGGAATGTTTGTCTTCTTGCCGACGCTGACGGGCCGTACATTTTCCTTATCCGCCGCAGCGTCCTTTCTCGCGGACTTCTTTTGCACGCTCGACTGCATCGCGGCCCGTGAAGATCTTAATTAAAATGCACGTGGCTAATTTACCCGCGCACCGTGCACGGCCGAGACGATTGCCTGGAGCGAACCAAATACAACTGGCAATGGCTTCCGCGTGTTTTTGCCGCACTTTTTCTCCCGCGCCAACGGTCGACATAGATCGGTAAACATGCGCGCGAGGTTCGAGGAATAATAGCTTGGTGCCGCGAAATTTGGATTGGTGGGAGTGGGCTTGGAATGAGTGTAGTCGAGCAGCTGAGAGAACGAAGTCGGTTGCGGGTAGTGAGATGTGAGTTGGTGATCGGAGCGAGTTGAGATAGTTATGGTTCGGTGGATTAATGGGATTTGTGGTGAGGACTGAGAGCTTGTTTTGGATAGTGTGTACGAGTTCGACGTGCTGCGTGTTGATTGTTTCATTTTCTTTTCAGGGTGCCGCGAGATTCGAGGCGATTGGCGAGGTGTTGGTAAATGATTCGTTCTAGGAAGAGGAGGAGACTACAGAAGAAGAGACTGCCGAACATGAAGAGTAGGAGAGGTAAGACGTCGCCTAGTTCTACCGTTGACCATCCGCTTTCGGACTAGAATGAAATAGGAAAATTTGTTCATATAGGTCCGTGCGAAATGGAACCTGTCGGAACGAAGCAGTCGACTCACTTTTGCAACGACGGCGGTCCATTCGAGCAGCAATAAACGTTGCAAGATTCCACTGTCCCTCAGCAGCAGAAGACTAGAAGGTAATGAAATTGTAGAAAAATGATCATTCGAGTTTCAGCAAACGTTGCAAAATGACGTTGTCAGCTTTTACTCACTTGCTATTAATCAGCTCACGATAAGGACTTCTGTTCTGCACCGCCATCGCAACAGTGATCTGCGCGATCGTATCCAGCGACACCAACTTGCAGTCGACCCTTTGCTTCAGAACAGCAGCCATGTTGTCGACCGTCATGAACGCGTACTTCTCCTCCGCGCAGACTTTTCTCAGCCCGTCCAAATAATTCACCGGCAACTCCACCTCCTTCGCCAGCAATTCGTCGAACAGCACGCCGAGCACTTTGTCGGTGGTGTTTATGAAAAAGGAATAATCCGCCGAGTCGCCGACTACTCCAAATCGGTATGTCCCGTCTTTTAACAAGCCTGCCATCGTTGTGAACGGCATGACGAACGTCTTGATGGCTAGGAAACTTATCAGAGCAGCTGAATATGCGGCCAAGACGACGACGGCCGTTAAATGAATCACCAGGTGAACCATTCTCACGGGATCGAGCAAAGATGCTTCCATTCCTGTAAAAAGAAACAACATATTCTATTTTATTCCTTTCTTCAATGTATGTAGTGTAATTCGCTTATAATGAATCGGGAGAGTGATCGTAATTATTTCGATCGTCACCTTGATTGCAGAATGCACCGAACACGCAGAACACGACGTCCATGAATTTCGAAGGTGCTTGTTCGTAGTCGTTCAGGTAAAAGGAGACGATTGCAATTGTCGCTTTGATACCGGAAATAGTTGCACTAGTGACGACTATTAGTATACCTAGCGAGCCCCATATGTTTGCCTCGAACGGGGCAGTGTACGCTTGCCATTTTACTGCTTGCGAGTCTGGTTTCTTGATATAGGTACGGCATCTGAACCACAAGCACAATTGCAAAGTATTTTGAAATATTAAGGAGAGTTACTTAAATTAAAGTTCTCAATGATATGAAAGAATAATAGACTCTGTGATGCAACAATTTATACTTTGTGGAGTAGACGGGTGTCGTAAACTCAATGGCGTCCAATCTGTCGGCAGTCATCATCAGCTCAGTCGCAGCCAGATCAGCTTCATTTCTTGTCAGCATCCCAATCGCACCCGTTCGCGTTCCGTTGGAAAGAACTATGCCCCAGGAGTCAGCTTCCTTGAAAGACATCCTAAAAAATTCCGATTCCATAGCATCGAAACTTGTCATCCGATTTCAGTCAATATCATTTATTGAACATCCTATAACGACAACAGCACGAAATTGTCTATTCGCCCACAACAGTCGACTCCTCCAATGTTCATCAGTCAAACGAAACGTCACACGAATTTTCCACCGCTAAATCGGTACAACTTCAGTCGAATCAAACTTCCAAATTCACTCCTCGCTAACCTCCCAGACACGAATAAACAAAAAAAATGTCGAAAAAATAATGTAGAACATTGAATCTAAATGATCCAAAAAATGATTCAAAGATTAATCTACAAATAATACCGAACAAAAAAATTAGAAATGAACCCTGAAAATGGAAATTGAAAATGCTGGCCCGAA
The DNA here is from genome assembly GCA_963942575.1 of Priocnemis perturbator. NCBI lineage: Eukaryota > Metazoa > Arthropoda > Insecta > Hymenoptera > Pompilidae > Priocnemis > Priocnemis perturbator. The sequence goes on along the minus strand of OZ012643.1, from coordinate 13,699,566 downwards.
GCATAGTGCAGAGCTTGCAGCCGATGAGAATGAGGTACAATTTGTCGAGTAGTCGATCGTATTCCGAGAGACGTCGGCGCAGCGGCGACGGACGAAAGAAGGACATCTTCGAGGAGAGATCAGCAGCCAGTCAGGACGAATATTTTCGGAAGGAGACTGTGAGGCAATTGAGGGAAATGAAGGAGCACCTGAAGAAAAGGAAGGAAGAGCAGCTGAGAAAACTGGAGGAAGAGATAAAGAAGAAGGACGTTGAAGAAAGTGTCAGCAAGACAGATTGAGATGAACAGGTACGCAGTTGGCCTTCGTGAAAATGATCCCAGATCAACACTTCATTGGCGCAGACTCCCATCTCTCGCGTCCACGCCGATCTAAACGCACTTTTCTTCGAGACTGTCTCAAGAAACATTCGGATGACCAATATGCCCCCGTTCATTTTTCAACTTTCATCAGACTCAATTAACTCACGTGCAGTTCATGCCCTCCTGCAGCAACTTCAGCACTTCCCCGTAGAAGCCTTTTATCCCCGTCATCTCGCCGTCGGAATTTCTCAAGATGACCGACGCCGGCGGATCCTGGAAGCATCGAAAGGAAAGAAATATCGCATGAATGTCCGAAACCTTCCCTCCCCGTCCACTCGGACTCACGTCGACTGACGTCACGCGCAAATTCTGTCCGAACAGGTCGCCTCGTCTCACGTAAAGTCCCACGCGCGGCCCGTAGAAGCCCGACTTGACGCTCCAGCCGCCGAACAGAGCCCTCCTCAACCTTTGACCCCTGTCCACTTGGTAAAGTTCGTGTATGACCTCGCCGAAGCCCGCCTGACTCTGTCTGCTGACCATCAGCTTGCAGTCGAACGGCACGTATATGTCGCGGAAGAAGTCCTCGATCCTGGTCTGGTCGCTGAGGAAAAGCAGCCACGTCGGATAGGCCATGGCGATCCACGTGGAGACCTGCTGCATTTACGTAAATAAACATTCGCTGAATGCCGTCACGCCTCCTTTTTTCGTGTCTGCGCGTTTTCATCGAGCGTGTGCCGTGCTTCGTTCGCATCTGGTGCGCAGCGTGCTGATGGTGGTTGATGGTGATGTTTTTTAGCAGATTTCAAAAAGGGAGGAGGTTCTCTATTCGACGTGCATGTTTTTTGGCTTGGATTTTATGTGTAGTAAATTATTGTTTTTGGAGAAATTGAATCTCTGTCTGTCAATATTTGTGAATTCTACTTTCGCGGATAAAGGGGGAGTAAGGTGTAACAACCTTTACTTTTTCGCAAAAAATTGCATCAGGTACTGTTTAAAGAATTCTCGATTTTGCAGGATGTCACCAGTGTCAATTCCAGGTTACAAATTGTATAGAAATTTTTCAAAAATTTTGGTTGACACCGAAACATAGAGATATCTCATAAAATATGGCAAGCACCGTATCAACATAATATCCTTAACGCACACGACCTTAAAAACGAGTTTATTACGTCAACGGTCTCAGCGATTTATATTTACGTGCGCGAATTCCGTATTCACGTTTCTGTCGTCGTTCAGCAAAACGAACAACGGCCTCTTAATGTGGTAATAACTCAGGCCAACCTATCGACAAGAGTACAATTGTAGGTATGTCAGAATTACAATGCACAGCGCTGTACTCACTCGTGATCGGAACATATAAAAGTCCATTATTGCGGTTCTGATATGTAGAGTTCCACTGAGATACGTCTGAAGCTCTAGCAAACGTGCAGCGTCATCTAATCCTGAACAACACAGAATTCCTCTATTCAAGCATTGCATGACAAATCATTACACATAAAGGGCACCGTAACTATAACGAAAGAATTAACGTCCGAATATAAGCACATCTGCAACCGCAGGTTAGCGCGTCGCCAGTAGTGAGAGCCCATTACTGACCAGCCGTCTGACTAACGCGTAATACGTAACGACAGAAACAACCGCAGCTTAATACATGTCCAATAATAAACCCCCATAACTGATCATCTCATCAATTGTCTCAGTACTCATGAATGTAATAGGCAGTAAATGAAAAAGTCTGAAAAACATGTAATTCTACACTTACATCGTACCGCAAACGAATAGACTACAAAGTAGGTAAAAAAAGAAAAAAAATATATATTCTCCATTTTTTTTTTTTTTTTCACATAGACCATCACTTTCACTACCACCGCCGGCACAATTGACATCCGCGTCCACGAGGACCAAAGTGCCAGCAGATTGATGCATCGGCAGTAGTCAGAACCCGTCACCACTCAGCCAACCACCTTCATCCTACGTTCTACACGACGCTCGCATCGAGAAAATCGCATTCATGCACGTCACTCCTCTCGCTCACCCTGCGACTCGACCGGATCCCGCGTGCCGTGCAGCAGTATGATGCACGTATTGTTAAAATAATCGTGCACCCCCTTCACGACCTGCTGGTACACCTCGACCGGCCGAATCAGCTGTCCGGCGACAATGAAGTTGCCCCAGAGAAGGAGCCACGCGAGGCACGCGCAACTTTGCGTCGTTATCATGACGATCCCGACTTATCGTGCGTTATCGGTGCGAAGGAGGAAGGGCCGACGCGAAAGATGTGCCGACGAATCGCCGACCGATCCATTTTATCGCCGCACGACCACTGATTTATTCATGAGCGCGACTCGTGGCCGCGCATTCCTGCGCGACAGACCGGAAATCGACGGCCGCGGTCGTTTAAGATGGATAAGGATGATAATGGGACGGATCCTAGTGCCGGCGATAGTTGCCAAGCCGGGGGTGAGCGTAAACAAAGTTACGATCGGGGGGTGGTGATGTAATAGTTCAAAATACGCGTCCGTAAATGCAACCTTGACGTATGAGTGTTTTAATCAAGTATGCATTCTTCTGGGTTGAAAATCGAAATTTATTATTCGTACCGTCGTTCGACATGTTTTTTTTTTTATAAAACGCTGTGGTGATAAATGATATGTATTCTCTGGCGCATATGTGTATATAGGGATCACAGTAGATGTGGAGGCATTATGGTTGTGTATTTAGATAAAACGTTAGAATTCGCAAAACGAACGGATATTCACTGTGATTTATGCTTAAATAATTCATTGTATCCGTACTTGCGGAAAGATAGTGGGAATGGCTGTTTGTAGAATGATTATCTGTATTATAACTGCGGTTGCTGAGGTAATAGGCACTGTCCAATTTTTGAGAAATTCTTCAGAGACGCGGCGGTGGGAAATGGTAGGCATTATCTTGTACACATGTACGATTATGTAGATGTTACGCCAGAAACAGGGGCATGGGGGTTGTGTCTTTGGATAACAGCTGTCATTTTCATGCCAGTGATTTATCGCATGCGCAGTTGCAGGAGGATAGGATAAATTGCCGTTTAAAGCCCATTATCAATCAAAAGTATCTCATGCCGGGGTGACATTTTTCAGACTGAAGATAGCTCTATTAATGGGGTTGCATATCCGCCGTTCTTTTTCCACGCTCTCCTCTATTTGCATTTCTCCGTTTCTTTCCTTCTATTCGACACGCGATCTGACGGTCCGGCACTATGTTTGCTAAGAGACCCCGCGGAATCTCGTGCATGCGACTCGCGACTAAACGCTCCCGTCTAGAAGCCTTTCCGCTATAATCATCCGCGCGGATTACCTTTTGCATGAATAATCGAACGGTTTCCAGACTGGGTCATCACACGCGATATGGATCTAATCCGTGCAAATACTTTGCAGCCGACGAGCGGCGCGTATTCTTGTTCGATTGACCGACACGCATCGCCTGACCGGCGTCCCACTAATTTCCGTGTCGTCCCAGATACTTGCATATAAATCGTCGCGTCCTTCGACATCTTTCGATGGCTCGTTCTTGTCGTACGATAAAATCATCGCGCGATCACCGACGACGAGCAGCGAAAAGCCTTAAAACACGTGCGCCGTTGATCCGTGGAAATGGTCGCCGTTCAGTCCCAGTGCCTCGTCCTGCGAACTTATTGCGCGCCACGTAACTCCGTAAAAAAGAAAAAAAATAAATAAACTCCGTGTCGTTATGTTCGTCGGCCGAAACGATTTTGCAACTATTTCGCCCAGTGCACCGATCCTTATCGCCTGCAAGCGTACTAATGCACGGGAAAAAGGACGCGCTCGCGTCTGCCTCTCCTACTCGGATTCGCCACTAACGACATTGATTAAATGTACGATAACGAAATTATCAGGTCTGCCCGGGACGTCGGGCAAGTTGAACAGTTTGCAGGATGAAAAGCAAACTCCAATTACAAATTTCATTAATTTTGTTTAGAGTACAGACACATTCGTAGTGATCGTATAATTCGTATACCTGCAAACGTGCTATATCTAGTACTTTCGTTAAATAATCGCGGCACCAATAAAAATCGACACATTTATTTCGTTTATATCGTCTCTACTTAGGCCGTCAGCTGAGAAGGAATGAAAAATTTGGAGTACAGACAGACGTTTGCCACAGAATGTCAAATGAACTGCGTCATCCTGGTCACATATACAATGAGAATGAAGTACACGAGTGATCTAACGATATTAGCGAAGAATGCGTCAGCCTATTGCATAGGTATCGCTTAAATGACTGAGCGGTGTAAGTTACCTTAACATATTGGGTGCAACGCAAAAATGTGCAATACCTCGACCGAGGTCACGGCTGAGTAATACTTTCTACGTATTAGATCTCAATCCTTTTATTTTCTTCGTTAGTTTTGATCCTTATATAATGAAGGGGGTGTGTCCGTAACATCAGAAACGTATATTGGGACGGTGCAATTCGGTGCAAGTGTCTGCCTACGAATTTCTAATATCTTTTTGCGCCGCAAACTGCACCGTTCGATACACGATAGCTCGTACCGAACACTACTGCACAGCCCGTCCCATAAATTTTGGACTGTTTCGGACATGCTTATAAGATCTTCTTCTCATTACTAACAACAAAAACGTGTCTCACGCTCCTCTGTACGCCGACATCGCCGACATCTCATCATTGTTATTTATCACGCAACCGTAATTAATGACACTCCCCCCACACACACAACATTCGTGGCGTGGCTACCGACAGGCCTACAGACAGACGTCATGCTGCAGCAGGCAACGACGGTGGAGCTGGCTGATAACGCTCGTTCGCATTTTCCTATTCCGACGCTGCGTAGGGGGCCGGTGGATGAGTGGGAAAAAAAACAAAATGGCGGCCGACTTTCCGTCAGCCTTAAATTATATATATACGAGCGGCACACGTCGGCTCTGCGTTCGTTAACATTCAATCTTCGCCGTGCATTTCCATGCGGCCGCGCTGTCAGACGAAGAAGAATAGAGACACGTTCGAGCGACAGTGACAGTTTCAGACCATGATGCCACGAAAGTTCCGCGTCGCTCTCCTTGTTATCATAATTCAGATCGCGGCGCTATCGGCTGAGGGTAAGCATGAGATATTGACCGAGATCAAGAAATTTTACTAACGATTCGCCGGCACGCAACGATTGTTTGTAATATTTCGTAAAGATATAACTCGCGATGTGTTGCCGGTATTTTCATTTCTGCCCTGGCACGTAACGGTGATACCAGATTTTGTAATGCTACTATCTCTTCTGTTCTGTCGAGTAATGCTGATGCTGGACTTCAAGCTAATATGTACATTTTGTCATTCTCATTGTCAGTTATACGACTGTGATATTATATACTTATTAGTTATTTACATTTTGTTGTCGATGTTGCGCTCGCACTTACGTCATTCGTAACGCAACTTCACCGTGCGTGAATCATAACTCTGCCCACTTTACCAGATTCCTACATTCTCAATGCACTTCTTCGTCCGATGTTCACAGAGTACGCCGAGCCTGGATCGACATCTGTCACTGCTTCGAGGCCTTGGATTGGATCGATAAATAAATTCTCGCTTTTGCTTGAATATTTCAACTTGATTCTACAACATGCGTTCGATGTGTCGTTGCCGTGCACAATTCGCAGCTTCGCACCTTTGAACATAGGGTGCAAAAAGTTGAAATGATCTTCGTAGCAAGTTTTGACAAAGGCCCAAAAGATGACACAAATCCGAGAAGCGGATTCGAAGAAACTGATTTTATACGTATTTATTGCGTGCAATAAAAGAAATGTCCTTGGCATGTGCATAATGGAATTAAGATTGACGATCCAGGATCGAACGTCGATAACGCGGGTGGTCAACGATTGGGTCATGTTATATTTATTCAAACGCTCAACCTAATTTATTTAATAAATCGCATGTGTTTTGCCGTATACTCAACTTCTCCTCACTTTAAGATCGCATTACTCATTGTGCCACGTACCCTTAATGCACTGCATATCCTAATTCCTAACTACGTCCCCTTAGCGGCGTGCAAGAAATTATAGTTAACAATGTTACGTCATGATTCTAAGTACGTCTAGAGTATCGTTCGCTTAAGTCTCATTAGCCGCGGAATTAAACGAAGGCAGAAGCACTTTAGATAGTATTGTGTAATTGCTGTCGGCAGTCATGAAAATTAGGTTTAGGTGTTCCGTCGCCGACGATTCTTTCTTTTTCGTGTACGCCCTGCGAACGGCTGCGTCAACAAATTATGCCATTTTCCGCGTGATAAGCAGCGAAGGAAAAAAAGGAAGGACGGTTGAATATCGTCGAACGGTTCTCCTCGACATTCCTACATGCAATTGAAGAACTTGATAACGGGATGATTGGCTCGGGACGGTGTAGATGATTCATAAGACATTTGAAAAACGAAACGGAAGTACAGCGCTGCTATTTCTAATGCGACGAAAGCGTTTCGGGCACAGACGTCGAAATGGATCGAACTTTATCTAGCATCCCGCAACGATCTGATTTCAGGACATCCGGCAGGAGTTCGAATCAAGCATTAAGGAGTACAAGAGTGGTATACGTATCGTTCAAGGAAACCGTCCGATCGAATCGGGACGGTTGATCAGCCTGCAAGAATAAAGACATAGGAAACATACAAAGTCGTAGTGACGGAAAATTGGAATATATAAATATTCGACGAATTCTAAGAAAATTCAGCTCTATCCAGCCTGGCGCGCGAGTCAGTGAGACGTTAAACAGTGTCAATCGAAAACGGCGTAACGAAGGCTGGTTAAAATATTCCAATGTCAATGATACATGCCACCTTTCAAGCAAACGAGCGACTCCAACCAATCAGGTATCTAGACTACCGGCCGTAATCGATAGCGATGACTTCCAACATAGAATACGACACTCCGATGGAAATGAGAAGCTCGCGCGGCCTGATAACGAGTGCCGCTCGCGGCAATATAGGGAGAGGGTAGTATAACAACAATTACTTCTCCTTACTCGCGAGTATACGTCGACCACAGCACGATGAAGCGACCACTAGCCGTCCTCTGTTTCCTAATACTTGGCTGCTATCTGGCAGAATGCAGAACAACACAAGGCAAGTGATCTATAATCTTTACCAATTTTCCTAATTGCAGCCACGATATTGGTCGAAGCCAATTGGACTCCACCTTCCCTGTTTTCGAATTGCACGGCGCGCGTTGACCCTTCAAATTTGTCCCACCACCGCTCTGCTCCGTATCGCTTTCCAATTTTCACGTCGCAATTTAGTATTATTTATTTCTTTTTCGAACCATGCGATTGCTCGACATTGCAACGTATGGCACGAAGAAATTTCAGGATGTTTATCCGTGTGTCATTTTAAAAGAGTACGAACTGAACAATTGTTCGATATTGGGATATATCGTGAGAACAGATTTGACGCATGTTTGTTGTGTCCTTTTTTTGTAGAAAATTCGACACTGAACGAGGTGTATGTACCGAAACAAGCGTGCAATGTATCGGCTGAGACGGGTGTAGGTATCGAAGAGGTCTTGGACGCTTTCGGCTTGGGTCCACTTTTGGGCAACAATGCTACAGCGATCTTCCAATCATTCGTTCCGACGCTGCGTCAGCTCTGGACCAGATTTACTGCTTTCGCGAAGCCGTGGATCGAACGCTTTCAAGGACAGGTGTCGGACATCGTCAGTCTGCTGCAGAGATCGCCGAGAAGTCGGCGATGTCTGGAGAACATTGGGACGATGTTGAGCAACATCGCAAACAGGGTCAACCAACTTTTGTCCGACGGTGATCTAGGTAACGAAACGATAAAATCATCCTCCAACGTCCATGCGATGTCTCGCATTTTAATGATCATTCGCACTGTGCAGGTCAATTCATCTATGAAATCGTTTCGACTGCAATGAGCTTGCCGCAAACTGCGTTCAATAACGCGATCAGCCTTGGGTTTAACATCCTGAAAACCGACGTCTTCCCGCTCATCCAGGATATCTTCTGGACACTGGCGCAGAACGGACTAGTGCCAGGAAATATAATAGCCTTGATAAGCACCATAAAGCTCGTCTTGCAGCTTCTCCAGACGTTGGGCTATTTATAAGAACGAAAGGACAGCAACGGCGTACGAGCGAAATAAATTATGAATTAAACATGAAACGCCTCCCTCGCTGTCCTCCATGTTTATTATCGACGACGCATGTCGCTCGAACGTATTCCATAGGAAATGTATTGTTTAATAAGAACGAGAGCTTACGCATACAGCGTCAATTTTCTTGAAGACCATTATCGTCATTATTGCAGACACTCGATCGTTTCCCTCAGTTCGCGTTAATTATCGCATGAAAACCATCTTAAAACACTCGTCCGGAGTCGTTTTATGGATAAGGAAGGGGTTGACGTGGGCCAACCGCGTATCATCTAGACCGAATTATCAGCGACAATGTCGACCAAAATTCGCCCGGCACTGAGAATTAGCGCGAATTATGCCTGCAAATTGGCCTGTTTACCTGATAGTTGATTGGACCGACGATTGCGCAGTTTCAATTGGCCAGAATGAGTAGGCAATATTCCTCCGCAAGCGCACTTCCGCAAGTCGAAATGCGACTCTTGCGTCATACGCGCCCGATAAGGAAATAATCATAGTCGAAGATACGACAAACGTGAAAATCGAATACGAGGCAACGACACAATATTTCCGACAAGGAAAAAACTAACTCAAGCAGACATCTGCGGTTGGCAAGACGTTAATGGAAGAGCGCGAGCGTGAATATTTGGCCCGAGAAAGGAATCGACGGAATCGAATCAAGCGAACGGCTTCTGTAGACCGAGAAGTCGAGGAGAGACGAATGGAATCTTACGATTGACGGTCAAACGATCGACCGAGTCCGAAAATCGGCGTGCGTGTCGATGATCACTCATTATCGTTCATTGGCACATTCGACGTCGTTACGGATAATCGCAAGTTGAAACCGATAGTCCGGTATCTGAAGGAGCAATTAGACCGATCAGCGCTGACAATGGAAAAACATCAGACAATTATCCAAGTAGACGTTGGAGTACTGTTTTTACCTGAAGAGGCGAATTTAGCCAAGTGGAATGGGCGAAATTTTCGCGTATCAACGCGATAACGAGGGTCGCCTCTAAATGGGCCCGTGCGGAGAGAAGGGGCTATATAAGAATATGTATAAGAATTGTGGTTCCAGGGAAGTTCGAAGACAACGAACACACGATGAAGCTCACGCTGGTGTTTATCGCAGCACTCGCACTTTGCGGAGGATACACGTGGGCGGAAAGGTACAATGCCCCTCCCGTAGAAGCACCCGGTAAGTCTCTTTTCGTATGTTAAAAGACTCATATCTCATTTCGTTTTATTCGCGATTCTTCGCATCCCGAATCTCGATCCGATCTCTGATGGAGTTCATTCTTTGCAGCTTCCGATCCGCGATTCTTTCTTTAGTTCTTTACGTGTAGGATGTGGTAATTACAGTGAATTCCATTAATGTGCAATGTGGGACAATGTAAAGTCAATAATTCATTTTTGATCGATTCTTGAATTTGATACTATAGCAGGTATTGTCAATGCAAGGAATTCGCGCTGTGAGTAAATGTAGAATGAAGCATTCAAACTTTCGAACGTTCGCTCAATTGCATGCTCCATTAGTTTTCTGTCTCTGTGATTCATTTCCAATCTACTAAAACTTTCAAAGAAGTCGAAGAATCATTCCATTTAACTCAAAACAATTCGCGCCTTGTAGGTGTAGCAAACTCCTAACTTCCCCAATTACTTCCGGAGCACAGGTTTCAATGGCACAGAATTCCTGACGAAACATTTCCATTTTTTAGCTCTGCGATACAAACGCCAGGTAACTGTTGGTGGCTCTGCTGATGGAAATGCAGGGACAGGAGTAGAGGCGGGTATGGGTGTGGGTCTGGGATCATTTGGACTTGAAAGTTCCGGCGGCGGATCTGGCGGCGGATCTAACGGAGGATCCCTTGGAGGAATCCTCGGACGACTCGGCGGCGGATCTGGCGGCGGATCTAGCGGCGGATCTAGCGGCGGATATAGCGGCGGATCTAGCGGAGGATCCCTTGGGGGACTCGGCGGTGGATTTAGCGGCGGATCTAGCGGCGGATCTAGCGGAGGATCCCTTGGAGGAATCTTCGGAGGACTCGGCGGCGGATCTAGCGGCGGATCTAGCGGCGGATCTAGCGGCGGATCTAATGGAGGACTCGGCGGTGGATCCACGGGAGTGTCCATCGGAGGATCCATAGGTGGATCTGGTGGTGGATCCGGCAGCGCAGTCAGTGTCTCACAAAAGGGTGGTCTGGTCAATATGATTCGCCGTTTCATATGGTGCATATTGAGATGGGTTATTGGGTTCCCGTTACAAATCATGTTCCGCGTTTTCATCTTCGTCCAGAAAATCGTGTCAAACGTGTGCCGGCTTATTGCCCGCATAATATGCGGAATATGGAGCGTTATCTATAAAATAATCTCCATACCTATCGCCATATTCGCGAGAATCTTCCGAGGACCAATCTACATTTTCAAACTGATCTTCTCGGGACCGTACAACATCATTTATAATGTTGTTTATAAAGTAGTATGTAGCATTCGCTACGCAGTGCGCCTACCGTTCAGAATAATGTACAAAATTTTTGGGCCCATTCTTCGTCGTATCGGTTATTTCTTCAAAAAAATTACTTACATACCTAGAATGATTTGTGCTGACGTATTGATGTCGATTGGCACGCTGGCTAGCTATTCTTCTAAAACGACAGGGAGATCAGTTTATAAAGTTTTAGATCCGATTGGATCAAGAGTTTTCCCGGAGGGATGGGTTTGTGAGGGAGGTAAGGGTGGTGTGTTACGTGGATCGGGTGATGGATCTGGTGGATCGTCTTGTAAATCGCTGAGTGGAAAGTGCGGTGGATCGTCTGGTGGAGGCTCTAGTGGATCCTCTGATGGATCGATTAGAGGTGGGGGTATGACTGGTGGATCATCCGGCGGTTCAAATGGATCTGGCTCATCAGGCGGTTTGTCTGGTGGGTCGTCCGGTGGATCAATGGGTGGTGGATTATCCGGAGGTTCATCTAGTGGATCATCTGGCGGTTCAAGTGGATCTGGCTCATCTGGCGGTTTGTCTGGTGGATCGTCTGGTGGATCAATGGGTGGTGGATTATCCGGAGGTTCATCTAGTGGATCATCTGGCGGTTCAAGTGGATCTGGCTCATCTGGCGGTTTGTCTGGTGGGTCGTCTGGTGGATCAATGGGTGGTGGATTATCCGGAGGTTCATCTAGTGGATCATCTGGCGGTTCAAGTGGATCTGGCTCATCTGGCGGTTTGTCTGGTGGATCCTCTGGTGGATCGTGGGGTGGTGGATTATCCGGTGGTTCAACTGGTGGATCATCCGGCGGTTCAAGTGGATCTGGCTCATCTGGCGGTTTGTCTGGTGGGTCATCCGGCGGATCATCTGGTGGATCGATGGGTGGTGGATTATTCGGCGGTTCCAGTGGATCTGGCTCATCCGGCGGATCATCTGGCGGATCCAATGGATCCAGCGGTTCAAATGGATCAGGCGGTGGTTTGTTCGGTGGATCATCTGGCGGAACTAGTGGAAGAACTGGAGGTTCCAGCGGATCCGGTTCTACTGGGTCTGGATCTTCAGGCGGATCCGGTTCTACTGGGTCTGGATCTTCAGGCGGATCCGGTTCTACTGGATCGGGATCTGGATCTTCCGGCGGATCCGGTTCTAGTGGATCTGGATCTGGATCTTCCGGCGGTTTAAGTGGATCGGGATCATCCGGCGGTTCAAGTGGATCTGGATCTTCCGGCGGTTCAAGTGGATCTGGATCTTCCGGCGGTTCAAGTGGATCGGGATCATCCCACGGTTCAAGTGGATCTGGATCTTCCAGCGGATCCGGTTCTAGTGGATCTGGATCTGGATCTTCCGGCGGTTCAAGTGGATCGGGATCATCCCACGGTTCAAGTGGATCTGGATCTTCCGGCGGTTCAAGTGGATCGGGATCATCCCACGGTTCAAGTGGATCTGGATCTTCCAGCGGATCCGGTACTAGTGGATCTGGATCTGGATCTTCCGGCGGTTCAAGTGGATCGGGATCATCCCACGGTTCAAGTGGATCTGGATCTTCCGGCGGTTCAAGTGGATCGGGATCATCCCACGGTTCAAGTGGATCTGGATCTTCCAGCGGATCCGGTTCTAGTGGATCTGGATCTGGATCTTCCGGCGGTTCAAGTGGATCGGGATCATCCCACGGTTCAAGTGGATCTGGATCTTCCGGCGGTTTAAGTGTATCAGGATCATCCGGCGGTGTAAGCGGATCGGGCTCCTCATCTCACGGATCATCCGGTAAAACTAGTGGAAGATCTGGAAACTCCAATAAATCTGGATCAGGCGGCTCGAAAGATTGCTCTTCATCGTCTTCCGGAGTTTTAGATAAAGTGAAAGACGGCCTGGTAGATAAAGGCAAGCAGATAGGAAAAGCCACACATGAACTGAAGAAGAAAGGTGAACAGACTGTGGGCCGAGTAGTCAAAGACGGCACGGATTCCGTAAAACATTTGGAACGCTTGATAACGGGTCGTTCAAAGAATGAGAAGTGGAACGACAGTGAGGAGGCCAGCGGCAAAAAAAAATCGGGAGGCAACTCTGGCAGCAACAAGAGTTCGGAGGAGTCTAGCAGTAGCGAGACGCAGCAATCTAGCAAAAAACTTAAGTTAAGACTTCGCAGGTCCGCACCGCGTCTACGGTTCAGAGCTCCACCTGTGGCATAGAAAGCTTTTGAAATGCTTTTACGGTAATAAGCCTTCAAATATTCGACCAATTAACTGTCGATTGAAATTAGGATATACCAATTTATTGTTGCAATCGTTTTTCCGTCGGTTTACATCAACGCAGTATCACGTATTCCGCTGTCATGCATACACTGAGCATTGACAGAATTATATGAAGATATTTTGTGAAAAGCTAGCGTTTCTTAGTGACAACCTTTCCTATTGGAACTAGACACGTATATAAGACCAATTTATTTATTTTTCAGTAAAACCTTGCCCGGCGTCTAAAAATGAATAATCAAAGAGTATTGTCAATCTGCCCCGATTCAAGATGATATTCATCACAGCGCTTAATATGCCCTAACACCCTGAAGAGAACTTCGGCGATTTGTTGTGTAGCAAAAAGCAAATCAATTATAGTTTATTGGCGTTATTTAACTGTTCTTAGGTTCTTAATTAAGTCTCTAAAACGCAAGATATATGATTAGAGCGAAAGAGAGAAAGAAATGTGGGAAATGCCGTACCGTCATATTAAGAAATGTTCGGAATATTATTTATAACTGAGAATAAACGTTTGCTCGTGACAAACAAAAAATTAAATGAACGAGTCTGATCCCCATCCCCGAAACCTCCAAATCGACTGACCAACCTTTAGTCTATCCCTACACCATCACAGTAATGATTGTTAGTGATTGAATTTTTATTCTGGATAAATCTACAAAATCATTGTAGAGGATTTACGGGAAGTTAGGGGAACGAGAATAGCCCTTACGACTAGATGAAATATTTCAATTCGTTTTCAGTTCCCCCTACGTAGTCTATTGGTTTTGACAAAATTGGTTAAAGTACGACAGAATAAAGATAACAAAAAATTGAAATGCAATATGCAGACCGATTTCTCTATGGCATCGTTTGAGCCGACTTACGAAATTATAAAACCAAACAGAGAAAAATTTCTCTAATATATTAAATTACATAAGGTTGAAAACGCGTTGTCAGACAAGAAAATAAGACAGTCTATTGGTAATGATGGTTTATTCATGCCTCTTTCAGTTTATTGACGTATGGAACATGGAATGGTAAGACACATGAGACGGTAAAAATTATCATTTGAGGAAATTTATTACATTATCTCTGCATACGAGTACATTGTCCAGATTATTCACCTTCAACGCATTCATTATCATCTCGCTACACGCATCAGCGCTGTGATCATAAGTGGAGTCCAACTATTTTCCGCGGCCTTAATAAATAAAATGAACATCGATACACACATGCAAACGAGCAAAACGTCACATTTCTTTCGGCAAATAAACCATACGGAATGACTATATATATTAAATGCACACATGATACGACCGGGGAAAACGATAAACTCTCCATGAAAGACAACTGTACAACGTTGAAAAAATGCAACAACATTTCTCAGTTCAGGACTTCATTTTCGAAGAAAAAAGCCACGTTACACATCGCTCGTTATTACACATGCCAACAGAGCTTTCGTGTAAACTACAGATCGTCAGATCGGGCATTACAGTATTACTTATACAGCCATATTGGATAGAAGTTCCGCGATATCCGCGTATTGCTTTAAGTATCATTAACGTTAGACTACTTAATTTCTAGACGAGTTGCCTGATGCCGCCGAAAAGGACGTCGGAGGACGGATCCATCATGATCTCGACCACAAGATCGATCATGCCCTTGACGACATTCGGTAAGACATCGTTTGGTACGTTGTCCAACGCGAGCATGAGCAATCTGACGATTCCACCATTGTTGCTCACGCCAGAGCAGACCAGGCCATTTTCCACGCTCACTGTGCACGGTAAAAAGCCGCTAAGGATGGTCGACAAGGCACCGTTCGTCAAAGCCTCGAAACTCCTCACGAAACCATTGATGAACATCACGAAATTGTAGAGGAGCGGCCCGATCAACGGAATTTTCCACAGCATACCGGCGAAATTGTCCAAGAGAGTTACGAGCATGGTGTTCCCTGCTGAACTGTTCCAGTTACCGTAGTTAGGAACTTGAAGCTCGGTAGACGCTTCTCTCTTCACCACTGCGCAAACATAAAAAATGACGGTGTATCCTTTCGAGTAAGCTGAAATCGATGTTGCATATTGCGTCGACACGGTGCGAATCGGTTAGAATGCTGACGGAATGCATTACAGGTCGCAGTTCACATCGAAGAATCAAGAATCGACGCTCACCTCCCATTATGCTCCGCGTCAAATTTTCACTCTCACCTTCGCAGTGTCTCTGTACATTTCCTTCGTAAATGTGCCGGTGAATACAGAAAACAGTCTGATTGCAAGTACAGAAAGAAATTATTAATTGTTCAGATATTCGAATTTAGTCAAATTTTTTCGTTCATCCACTAATTTTCAACACAGGAAACGATTGAAATGACAGTATGGAGGAAGTTGGCAGACGCCAACGCACTACGCCAAGATCTGACCGTGTCCCGTACTCACGATGAGCAGCTTCCGTTTGCGTTACGGCGAACGCGCAGCAAACGAGAAGCGTCACGACCATCCACGAATCCTTGGACGACAACATCCTGTCGAGAGATCCGTCTGCAGGACGAGCCTCAGTAGAACGAATCGGCGCGCGTTCGGGGTGCCAGTCGATAGGACCAGTGAAGCACGCCAAGGATTTGCTTCCGATTTTAGAAAAGACCGACGGATGACGATGCAGGGACAACTTTTGGCACTAATCGACGAGCGACGCACGATTGCAGTCTGCGACAGCCGGCAGCGTAATACCGCTTCGATATTCGTGAACGTTAAAGTAATTGGCTGACAAAAGTCTTCCGCACCGCGCCCCCTTGCTGAATGAGCCATTTTTCGCATTTTACGTATCATTGACGGTCAACTAGCTGTTATCGGTCACCTTGCGGCGTTGCGCCACAAAAGTGTAATTTATGTCAGCGTTCTTCGTCAATTCCTCCTGTGCATTTACTACAATGAGTAATTAGGAAATAGAACACGGTTACTTCTTCCTTTTCGTTGAGTGCACTCAGGATTTCTGGGTTTTCCATTGTTTCTCAGGTCAGATACTTTTCGTCGGCTCTGTTGTGCATTTATTGGAATTACTAATCGGAGAATGAAGTGGAAAAGAACGGCAATTGTCTATAAGGTCGAACGTCAAGTGCTTTTTAATTTCTTTTTGGCATTGTGTTTCACTTGCTTCGACCAAGTATTTATCTAAAACAATTATCTGAATGAATATTTGATTCGGATAATAATTATTGGTACTACACGGAAAACATTCGAGTGAACGTTGATTCGCTAGCACCAAACACAATGTCATTCCAACAGAATTACATTCGTGTCTCTCATATTTAAACCGTCATCCGAACAGGATTTTGCCCAGCACCGCTTCGAAAGTTCCCGTTACCGCCGTCGATTCTTCAGTTTACATAGTTGAATCTCCAACAGGTAACGCCACCGTAAAATGCCAGATGACTCATGAGACTCGTACGTATCAACAGTGACGTTTATTAACCAGAAATATATAAGCACATGCAAAGTTATCTTTCGGCAAGCAAGACAATAGATTCCACACTGGCATACCTATCTATTCCATGAAAGTCGCGAACTGCACTTAAAATAAACGAGCCCACACAACTTAAAACGTTCAAGGGCAAACCCTTGAACAGAACAGCAGTCGTGCTGCGTTCGGAAGAAGGTCCCAAAGTGGGCAGCTCGCTTTTCGGCAGTCCGAAAGATATGAAATCATCGGAACGTCGAAGGTTCATCGGCTATTGTCTCACAGAACGCAACCCGTCCAAGGATCTGTCATTCTCGTTACTCGCGTCCTCGTTATCGCAAAACCGAACCGCGCGCATCCGCTCTTTCTTTCCCCGGAAACGGTAGACCGTATCGATGGCAAACGATCGACCGAGCCATTTTTCAAGGCTACGCGCGGCTTATCTCATCAGAAAATGCACGCGCGCCCGTTTCGATGTTCAACTTCCACGCTTTTGTGACTCGGCGAACGATGCATCAACGATAAACCGTCGCACGTCAGTCGCTGGGAGTCAATGGAAATCGTGAGAAACTTTGGTTATCTTTCATTTGTGTTCCACGAACTTCGTACGAGGTTGTATTTTAAAGTCCTCCAGTCAGCGCGTATTCTTCAATTTAACGCGGCCATGAGAATTTGAGGAATATTATCAATAGATGCGATCGATCGACTTTCGTCAGTAAATGTCTTTCATTGCGATGTACGATGGATTTTTTAAAATTGTTAGCGCTTCTGTAGATACTTGTTAGTTGCTCGATTGGCAAGAAGTAATGCGCCGCAGACAACAAATATTGAACTTCGGATAATGCTCACGCCGTGGTCGTTATGGATTATCGTGGTTCCACGGTCAGGAACACGCGAGTGGGTCAATTTATTTCAGTTATCATCGTTCGTTGCTGTCTGTTTTGAGCGACGCTTCGTAACGGACTGGATCCCACGGTTCTCCATCGGATGATATGACAATGACTGGCCCGTAATCGATCGATTTTACGGAAATTGCGACCCGTGTCACTGGCCCGTGCAGAGAACGAACGGTCGAACAGAGATGCGTAAGGGCCCGGCAGGAAATTGCACCTAAATCGATTCGACAAACCGTGACACGAGATATCCGCCGTCTTTCGGCCGAAATCTTCCGCGTCTCGCACCTCTGCACTGTTCAGTGCCACTCTGAACGAGGAAAAGATGGTAAGGAGAAATGATGCGTTTGTAACATGATACATGAAAACTAATAATATCATGCATTAGCATCGATGGGTGTCGAAGTGATAACCAAAAGAATATGGTACACCCCCAGAAGCAAGAATTAGCAAATCTACATACTAAAAAGATGACTCGAATGCACACGTTAGACTGTCCACGATTCCTGACAATTGCAATCCGCACGAGTATACACAACAATCCGCAACATTTTCGCGTACGCGCCTGCACTGTCCCGTTATCTCAGCTAATTTTCCGAAGTACGCCGCGCGCACGGCATTCAATTTGCGCTCACTGACGTACGCGCCGACTGACTAATAAACATAAATAACGTTCGGCGTTGCGCAACCCGAAGGACACGAGTATTTTAACCGATGCACCGATGCAGATGGACACCGTCGCTTCAGTGGGCGAGGTGAGAAAGAAAAAAGTGAACGGGCATCGACGGTCACGTTTTCCATACCGTTTTTCTCGTACACCAGCAAAAACTCCGAAGCAAACGCACTGCGACCCTATCTTCGGCACCATTCATCCACTTCATTAATCCACTCTTTCTCTCTCTCTCTCTCTCTCTCTCTCTCTCTCTCGCAATACCTGGTATGTATTTATCTACATACTTATAACATTTACATATTTTCTCGCCTTCAAATGACGTAATTCGCGGAATACCGATGAGTCGCTTATCAGGTCGGTCATTAACCCACATTTCCAATCTCTCCCGCGCCTCTTTATTACCCACAAAGATCACCGAACATTACCTCGCCTTTCGTCAGCACCAAACCGCCTCCACCCGCATGCACGCCGCTCAAGGGCGAATGCGGCGCAAAAGGGGAAAGTATCGGCCGCGAACTATGTAAGAGAGCCGTTCTCAAAACTCGGACGCGGGAGGAAATTCATTTCAAGCACGGCCAAGCGTGCAAACGAAGACTTCGCTA
This sequence comes from Priocnemis perturbator, assembly GCA_963942575.1. Lineage (NCBI taxonomy): Eukaryota > Metazoa > Arthropoda > Insecta > Hymenoptera > Pompilidae > Priocnemis > Priocnemis perturbator. Next base: position 13,680,789 of record OZ012643.1, on the reverse strand, counting down.
CGGGAAACTGTTCCTGCTTGCGAAACAGCCTGCGCTCCTCCTCCGTCTGCGCGTTTTCGCAAGAGACCGCACGCTTCCTACTTCGCGGGAGCCTCCCGCCGCGAGCATGAGGCACGATTTGTTAAAGCGAACGTTAAAGGCGAGCGTTGCGCAACGGACGGGACGTAAAGTGAGCCGGACTTGAACGATGGGACCAGATGGGACGAAGGATACGAGGAGTTTAGGCGTTTTGGCCGCTCGCCGAGCGTTGCGTGTGCGGCAGATTTGGGTCGGAAACGGTGGAAGAGAAGCGTGCGGTGTGTTTAGGTACGCGTATGCATGTAACTTCGTGTCGTTTTATTGGGATACGTGAGGCGGGATCAAGGATGATTGTTTGGATAATCGTTGAGACGTTCGGCCGGAAGTAGGTCGGAAAGCTCAAGATAGTTTCTTTTTTTTTCCTCGACCTGTAGTATTCGATTGAATGTACCGTTGACTATTTTTGTTGGAATATGAAAGACGTCAAGAGAAGTCAGATAGGATCGAAGAGATCGGTACAAATAGTACAAAATCTGACGAAGAATAGAAACATTTTCTCGCCGTTCGCCGATTCCAATATTAATATCAAGCATCATACATCACGCCCAGCCATAAAAGAAACATTATTCAGCGCAACAACGTATCAGTCATTACTTTCTAAACAACGTAGGCTACTGAAAAAAAAAGAAACTAAAAATCTCACTTAATTCAATGCCCGGAATCGTCGTATCATTATGATCCAAGAAAGCCAGAACATCGGATCGAGTCCCGAAGGTATACTTCGTCAGAGACAATTAGCGATATCAGTCAAGGATCGGTGGATCATCGTTATAATCATCCTCCTCGCAGCCGGCAGAGCGTACATAAGAATTATTGGATGACGTGATCGTCTCGACTCGCTCCACCCCTCCCTCGTCACTTCCACACATACCTTTGTCCACAACTTATTATTCTTCGTTTCGAGGCTCCTGTTTAAAGGCTCCGTTTCCTTCGCATCAATGCAATTCCGCTCCCAAACTGGACGCGGCCGGAAGACCCGTGAAAGTGGGTCATTCGGTAGGCCTTTTAAAGCAAGACCTCGTAATGAGTAAACGATGTAAGACATAAATGGATTAACAGCGAATCCATCGGTGCCAGGATGAATTCTGTGTGACGTTCGAGAGATCGCTATCGGATAACGAGGCCTTGATGAGTACAGGTAGAACATTATCTCACACACGGTATAAAAGCTTTGTCAAATTGCTTCATACATTAGAAGTGTCATTCATATCGTGTTATTGCTTTTTTAAATAAATTAAAAAATTAGGCTTGGATATAGGATTTTTTTTTCATCTTTTTAATCGACAATAAGACGTTTTTGCCAGTATATACATTTAAACCGGTAGTACTACCATATCATCCACATTTATTAATTAACTTTTGCCTCGACAAGATGCATCAGCCAAAATATTAACATGATCCTCGTCCGTCAACCCGTTCACGCGATAAAAAACAGTATCCATCATACACCCAAATCCACCGAAACACGTACGCACATCCTAAGGCAGCTTGCCGCTTGCCGCCCAGAAGAAAAATCTTTCCAGACGCACCGAGATGTACTCGAGCGCGCGAGACGGAAGTAGAAAAAGCATCAGCTACGAATTAGCATAACGCTAGTATCTGTTGCGTTCACGCAACGCGTCAACAGGGAAATTGTGTCAGCCGCGCTTACGGTGCGCGGCAGGCGCCGGCACGTATACATGTATGTAGAACGCGCGGAGGTATGTAAGAGTATGTAAAAGTATGTAAATCAGCGGGCAGCGCGTACCTGCATAGGGTGTAACGCAATTGTTTCGCGACTCATCGCGGCTTTTTTACGACAATGCCGACGGCGTGGGTGTGCGAGCATCGGTGTACGGAGGCGAACACATGTGCCCACATCCCGTCAGCCGAATGCCCCGACGAATGCAGCTTCAGGTCGGCATCACTTTTCATTTCGTTACGGGTCTCCCGCGCGATCGGTCAGTGGAACGAGCGTTCTCGCGCCGAAAGGCGCCGAAAGGACACGTTAGTCGCCGATTTCTTCCTGTTTCCGGTTCGTCGTGCATCTGGAAGACGTTGGAAGGGTCTTGAGAGAAGAGGCGTTTGAGGTAGGACGAGGTGGGTCGTTGGGGATTAATATGTGGCTGTTGACTTTCGTGCTAGCATTGTGATTTGGTAGAGGTAGGACGTGCGTTGATTTTAGTATTGGTGCTGCTTGGGTTTTGGTTTTTGTATTGAATGATTGGTTTGGTAGGATTAAAAGATATTGGTGTTGAATTGGGTAGTGGCACGTTGGTGTTGGTAAGGAATTGCAATTGGATAGCTTATACGTTAAAGTGTTATGGATGTCGGTGTGGGGGAGAATATATTCACATTTTTCATGTGAAGTATATACTCACGGATACAATTGTTTGCAATTCGTATTTATGATAGATAACTACGGTATGGTTTTTGTGAGCACCTCGACAACATTGAGAGTCGATCACGAAGAAAATCGCTCAAGGTTCAACGAAACTGTATCACGCCAAGTCACAATGTTTCGTTAAAAGCAGCAGCCTGCCATACCTGTATCTCGTGCCAGTACATTCATAAGACAGCAATTATACCTCGGCGATGCGTTTGTCTATGCACTTATCGCGCCTTATTTCTTTCGAGTCGTCGTCCTTGGCGAAAAAGTAGGTGATACCAAAGGTCCGCGTGTAAAGACTGAGACCGTTTCAAGCGCATTAAATTTATCATCCGACATTCCGCGAGGCGGAACTAATAAAAACAGTCCCGCAAATCTCCACGTGTCCCGCCGCCATCAGTCGACAAAATTGCCTAACAAAATTCGATCTTCCTTCATTTCCAGACTAAGCAAATCTCAGCGAGAACGTATCACTCAACCTTCGAACGAGTCGGACGATGAGGAAATGGTCCCAGAAGGAAGCACCGATCCTCCGTTCGGCATCCACGTGCGATAGAATGGCATTGCGTAACGACAATTACCGTCGACGCCGTGGATAACGTGATTACTGGCATGGCAGGTCGTCCGGCGTCCTCTTTGAGTCGATACGCCTCGTAGTCGATAGTCGACAGGACAAAAACGAAAGTAAAACTCGCGATCTTCGGTCCACGAGTCGGGATGCCTGCTTCGAAGTGCTTGTTGGGTGCCATTTTCGTGTGGACGACGTTCGTGAGCGGGGGTGAGATTTTGTCGAATTTGTTATTTCATTCATAAGAGCGAACAAAGGTCTGATATATGGTCAGAGTGGTGAGTTTCGAGAGTGGGAAGGATGAAAACGTAAGGTGGGATTTCTGCGGTTTTAGGATGGTGCGAGTACTGTCGGGACACGGGATGGGAGAAGGTGGAGGGTATGAAACCGGAGTCGGTGGCTGATGAGACTGCTTTGTACAGTGCTGTGAATACTGAGGGAATCACTGCTCCGTGCTTTGACAGGTATTGCTAATGGTTCTTTCATGGTAATGCAGCATCGGACACTCGTTCGCTTTACGTAATGTTTATGTGTCGATGTCAACGTAGTCGGGTGGAAGTATTTCAAATTGGATCGCTTGTGCAGACACTGGCGTTTCCTTGTAACTCAGTCAATATTGGAGAGAAATAAATCTACCGAAATTAAACGTTTCACACATATTATATTGCATCGTGAATCGACGTAACGCAGAATAAGTAAAGAATTGCATTCTTTTTTACTGTTTCATCTGTTTTCATTCGTTTCATTGCTACTTTTCCAGATGCAGAAAAATCAACTGCACGGCCTTCATCATAGATTTCGAGCGGAGTTCATGCTATGCCGTGACAATCGACAGTGATGAGTTCGTTCCCGAGCCGAACGCGACGTTCTACCATCAGATTTGCATAAAGGGTGACTGCCTATTTTCCGCTGGACACAAACAAAATCGTTAGGCAGGCGTAATGACGCGTAACTTTTTCAGTGCCGGCCAGCTGTAAAACACAGAGACTGTGGCAGGTGGAGAGGACTCTGGGTGCCATCCTGATTGATTCCACGTCCACCTGGCTGCCTCAGGCTGTTTCCAGGAGTCAGTGCTACGAGAAATGCACGCAAGCAGGTAATATGCGAAGAAAGCTGCATTTTTACTAAAAATATAAAACACAATATTCCATACGTACATAAATCCGCACATAAACTAACTTATCACAGACTGTCCTAAAGTTCGGGAATGCGCAGTTTATCTTAATGCTCGACTTTACGCTCTGCACACAGTAATAAACTACTTCTGCTTTTTCTGATATTTCCGATACTCTCCACAGGGTACTCTAATCAAAGCATTATTACTCATTCATTCATTCATTTACTTATATTTCACCGCATAACAATATTATAACATTATTTTCCCTAACATTTCATTTCTTACGAATGACAACCATACCTATTTTCCACCGTAAGTATAACTTGTCCAATTCTCAATTCTCACGTTCTATGGTCGATGAAATCGCACAACACTTATTCATATATTGTCTCGATGTCCATTAGGCAGCGCCTGCAAGTCCGCGCAGTTTCGCACGACGAAAGCCCTCTCGATCGGCGGATCGATCGGCAGGTGTTCCCTTTCGACGAACGAAAGGGGCACGAGGCCTCAGGCCTATCGAGCCTCCATGTACAGGGACGAGTATCTGCAGGATCAGTGCCATAACATATGTAAGTACTTAGACGAGTGACCCCCGCGATTCCCAGGCCATTCTTTGCCTTCCTCGTTTTCACGCATGGTTTCGCAGCGATGAAGGATTATTGTTCCTACGCGGAGTACCAGAATGTGTCGCTGCCATACTCGGACGTCAAATTGCACCGGCTGGACGCGAAGGAGGTAGCTTGTCATTGCATGCAATTCATCGTCTCGGCGACAATTGTGCCGGCGATTGCGAAAGTGGTCGATGTGAAAGAAAGAAAGATCGAAAAAAAGAATCTGTGATCTTTCGCTTATTTCGAAAGTGAGAGATTCGGTTCTTCTCTGTTTTTATTATTTCTTGACTTGACCGACTTTCACGATCGCGGGCACGTAGGAGATTTTGCTTGACTTTGATGTTCGGATGATTTCAGTGCGAAGCTCGCTGCGACTTGAGTCAGGATGGTTTCATTTGCAAGGCCTACACGGTGGATTATACGAATCCGAATGAGACTGTTTGCTTATTGCACTCCGAGGACACGACGAGTTTGGGTGTCAGTTCGCTGGTTAATATGATCGGGGTCGTGCATAAGGAGAGAGAACCGTGTTTAGATCGTGAGTAGCAGATTTTTAGGTATTGTCATTAATGAGTCGATATTCATGTGAATCAAATTTGTGATAGTCTTCTCTTAAAACAGAATATGGTTGTACTATACCACTGCACCACTGTGACATTTGACCGTGTTTTTGATTTGCCAGTGAAAGTACGATGTAGTGACACTTCTATAACGGTCGAATTGACGACGACCGAACCATTTGACGGAAGATTGTACGCGAGTGGGTACGGCGACACTTGCGGAGTTCAGGGCTTCGGAAGGAACACCACTATTCTCACGTTACCATTGCCGACGAAAGAAGATATCACCAGGTCTCAAGTCGAGTGCGGACTGGTGCCCGCATTCTCGATTGACAATCAGAACAGGTATACTCTTCGGCACAATAGTGTAAGTAATTTTGGCGAAACCCTCCATGCCGAAACTCGCTGTCCACCCCTTGCAGAACGCACACACTCGTTTGGGCGACGATCGTCGTGCAGTTCAATCCGATCATTCAGCGTCTAGGTGATCAAGCGGTTCGAGTGGGATGTTCATTGGACGAGCGAGATGTGCCTCAGCCACGAAACGTTTCCGTGCACTCGAGCTTCACGTTTCTTGACCCAAAGTGAGTGCCTCCATCTAATTCCGCCCATAACATAACTCGCTAACAAAAGAATTGAATATTTCAAAAAACAGAATTTTACAGAAACGGAGGAAAAACAGTTCAACTACTATAAACCACAGTTCTAGATACTAGTATTTACTGGGATTACTAAATCGTTATACAAACAGCGCGCGTAATCAATTTCCCATGAACTACGAAGCAGTAGACTTCGTTTCATTCCTTAATCGTTTTTTACACGCTCCATGAGCCGCAGATTGGACAGATAGACGGTGTTCTTTCCTCTCTTCTTTCCCAATCCTCAAACAGGAATACCATTTCCCTCTGATTGCTTCTTCAGCGCAGGACTTCCGCCGATAGGCACGACGGTGGTGAACTCATCGTCCGATGTGCCAACCGTGACCATGAGGATCCTGGATGAGGATCAGAAGGACGCCGTGGTGACGCAACTCGGCCAGAAATTAATCCTGAAGATCGAGATCAGCCCAGCCGACAGTAGGGCCATTGCACAATTTCACGAATATCGACCCTGCCTCTTCTCTCGACGAACCTTCGGCCAAGAAAGTACTTCATTTTAGGTCCCTACGACATCGTGGCTGGACACTTAGTAGCAAGTAGCGCGTCAGGCAGCTCGTCCTATCTGCTGCTGGACGAAGTCGGCTGTCCGACCGACCCGACGACTTTTCCCGCTCTGCTCAAAGACAGCGCGGACAATCGCTCGCTGGTCTCGTCTTTCACGGCCTTCAAGTTCCCCGACAGCCAGCTCGTCAGGTTCAACGTCGTCGTTCGATTTTGCCTGAACGAGTGCACGCCGGTAACGAGACGTGCCAGTGACTATGAAAGTGTGCCGAGTCCGTACGGAATTTTCATGTGCCGTACACGTTCATTAATACGAAACAACGATTTCATTTGAGCACTGCAATTTTCGATCGAATGGATAACGACGTGATTTTTTGATATCTCAGACTGGTCCACTTTCGTAATCATCGGCATGAATGATGGGTTACGTCGGTGGTGCTTGAGAATGGGGTAGTGAGGGGGGTGTAACTCGGTATTGTTTAGACAACATGCAGAGGAGGGCAGATCTCTTATGGCAGAAGACGACGGTCGATATTCCCGACAAGCACCGTCGAGCCATACGCCGCCGAGGTAACTGAAATTTTCCGGAACAATACACCGGACGAGCTGCCGTTACAGCTGTCTATCATAGTTCAAAGCCCAGTCATATCCGCGGATCCTTTGCTGTCTAGGGAAAGCCAGGCTCCTGATACGGTCCTAATCGCTGGTGGCAGTGAGTTTCAATTACGCACTACTCATTCTCCATAACCTACACCTTTTTCTGAGGATCGTTATTAATCGCACCGTTATGTACACGGAATTGTTGTGTGTAAGCGTTTCGCACGTTTTGCACGGAATAAATGTTATTAACGATGTTGCGTGATACCGTAGCACTAGTGGCCAATAATGGTAACAGTCATCAATTATTAGATATGCTACTAACGTTTCGTGTGATCGCTCTTTCTTAGTAGTACAGTTCATTCCATCAAAAAGGACAATTTTTGTTAACATTCACGTCATCCCGTAGTATCGTAGTACAACAACCATATACATCTTATTACAGATAACAGTAGTATTCAACATCGTTGTTTCTTTTGGTCGATAGCACTGTTAATCTAACAGAAAGTCAAATACTAATCTATAAGATTTTTTTATTATCAATGAATGATACCACGGTACCACACTTGTCAGTACTATCGTGCAATAATCATCAATTATCCCATATGACAGTAACATTCAATTCCATCGTTCCTTCTAATAACGCATCTCTGCCTTCTTGCCTATACATGCCGGTAATTCTAAAAATGATGTATTCAGGCCACATTCAGAATCGTCGGCACATGTAACAATTTTAATATATGTTCGCACTTTGTGACGTGATACATGCCCTTTATTACATGCTCTTTTAGACTCCATTGACGGTCTCCTCTGCGTCGACGCGAGTCTTGCCCTCGGTCTCCTCGTCTTCTGGCTCATCATCCAGATCGTCCTGATAGTCGGCTGCCTCCTGGCAGTCGGACGATACAGACGGATGGCCGTTCAAGCCGAAGAAGATAGGGCCGATATCCTGGCGAGACATCTCTACGGCATTCACGGCGGTAATTTCGAGATTGCGCGTAGAGTGCGATGGGCCGATCGAAATAGCGCGTCGATTGGTTGAACTCGATCGGAATACTTACGATACATTACGTGCTATACGCTGCCATTCGTGTTTTCTACTCCGCGACGTGTTTCGATGCTCGACAATGCTCGAAGATGTGTATAATATTCACCCGACTGACCCAGTTGGACCCTCGTTAATGTCTATCTATCCTATATACTCTCGAAGGTGTGTACAGTATTCGTACGACTAATTCAACTGAATTTTCGTTAATGTCTAAACATCTATCTTACATACTCTCGATGATGTGTACGATATCCGTCCGACCTGTTGAGTTTCCGTGTTAATGTCTATATATCTATCCCACATACTGCTCCGAACGTTGCTCGCGAGAACTCCTTTCTCATCGAAATCCGTGTGACACAGGTTTCCTTATCACATCGAACCTCCGCACAGTTTGCATTTAAGGATGGTTGCAATTAAATACACCATTTAGTTTCGATGACTATGTTTTATTCATACTTGTTAGTACCTCTAGCGGTATAACTGGACAGTCTTTGCTGCGACTAGTCGTTGAGTTTGGACCTTGCGGATGAGTCATGTGGTGATCGATGGATGTAGTGGCAGCGTTACTCTATCCTCTCGACGCCGCCACGGAGCAAGGTCCGTAATAGTCGTGAGACACGGCTGCGAAGAAAGAAGAAGATCGTTACTTACTCGTTCTCTCACTTATCAGGAAATTCCCGATCATCCTCATTCCCACGATCTTACAGATTCGTCGGAGCCGAAGGTCGCGACGGTTCGCGTATACTTCAGTAAACATCATGCGTGCTGTGATAATTATCTCCCGCAACGCGCAAAATTGGCGACGAACAAGTGGATGAGTAGGAAGGAAACGCGGAGTAAGAAGCGTGTGAGTAGAGACGTGTGAGAAAAAAACATGGATCGGAAATATAGATTCACCGAGCGTCACCATTGAAATGCACTTACTCTTGCCGCATACCGCCGCGCAACGTAGTCTTCCAGGATTGTCGTAACTCACTCTGTCCGTTCCACAGACTGGATTGTACTCCGGCGTCACCTGAAAAATGTAGAAAATAATGCTATTTTCATGACTTACACTACTTACAATATCGTTTAACGGGGAAACGTACGCGCGTCGACGAAAGTGCGAGAAGAAGAGGGAAGCGAAAGGTTCGATTTTCGACGGACGAGTATGCAAATTAGAGCGGCCGGATTACGACAGTCTAAAATTATCGATTACGCGGTGGCATCTACCGATGCATCTGCACGACGAAGACGAAGTCTGCATGTTAAGTAGTATTGTTTCTAGATTTATTTCCCTCGCACGGCCAACGCTATTGTCACGAGTTGAGCATTATGTCAGACAAATGGGATATTTGTTAATGATGACGAACTCACCGGGCATGAAGTGACGCAGGTGTCGAATTGAGCGTTCGTTTCGTCGATCGTAGGTTCTTCTGTCGTTGATATTTGGACAGGTCTGATCCTTAGAGTGGTGCTCCTCGGGGTGGTGGGCGATTGAGTTGTGGCCGATTGACTTGTGGGCCTTACAGTCGTTCTGCCACTAGGTCTGGAAAACGGCCTGTCAGCTGGTCCATCGAAAATAAATCCGTCCACTTCGGTGTTCTGAGCGTTCTGTGAAAAACGGGACAAAAACGTTTGCTTAACTTCAAATCGATCGGGAATAAAACTTACATCTGGAGAAAAACGTACCTGCGGAAAGGCAGCGATACAGCTGACCATTGCAGTCACTGTGAAATTACATAAAACAGACGACCGTTAGTAATCATTGGCATTAAATCGACAAACGTCGATCAAGCACATACAACATACACATTAGATAAAGTGCTTATCGAAGAAGAAACCTTTAAAACCTGAACAAGTCACGTCTTACATTACACATCATTACGAATCACAAAGGAGACACAGCCGATTTCAAGCACCTCAGTTCGCTACCACATTTCATTCACAGGTACTCACGCAAAAGAGCACCGAACGTCATGGAGAACATTTTTTCTGAAACGGTATCCTACAAGCGTCCTATTCTTCGAATGGTAATTCCGGTATTCTCGCAGACACGAGCGAACAAAAACTTGCACAGGTTCACCGTGAAGAATCGACACTGTTGCGAGGTCGACGATCCACTGTCAGGAAGTTCCAGCCGACCGTTGCTTTTATAGCACCAGCTGAGACATAGCTGGCCCCAAGCAATAATTACGCGCGTCCAAGAATCCGACGCACGCGTATTTATACATGTACAGATGTATGTTGCGTGCGTGAGTATCTCTCACGCGGATTTCCCCAGACACTAGAACGCAGAACCCTTCATGAGCGCGAATCAGCTCGGCTCTGCTCGATTTCGGGGAAGAAAGCGAAGGCTAAGTGATTGGAGATCAAATTGTTTTATGGGTAAAAACGAACCTGGTTTGGCAAAAGTTGGATGTCGATGAGTTTGAAATATTTTTTGGCCTAAAAAGAACGTGATTTGGTAAAAGTGGAGAACGATATGTTTGAATTAGTATATGTCTTATGATCCCGTGATCAGAGATCAAGAATTATCTTCTGAGTGAAAAAGAGCATAGTTCAGTAGAAGCGAAGCAGAATTTGGCAACCTGATAAAGATCCTGTGATCCTAGGAATAGATGATCAAATTATTGTATTAGTAAGACGGAGAATGCATGTTGACGAACACGTAGAATAATATTTATGCGTTGATCTCGTCATCCTCGCATATTATACTACCAATGGAACATTATAACACCGAACATACTAGTTTCGCGATCTATAGATCTCAGAATATTTCAACCTGCTCCAACAGCGAGCGCATTCCGCTATAAGAAGGACCTTAACATTACGGAACGTGCAGAATGTTTGAATAATCCACGCATCATTAGATAGAAACTGGTACGCATTAATATCCTCACAGCTCGCATCCTCCCAGTTCTGCGAACAAGGAGAGGAAAGAACTGACGAAATAGAACGAGATCGACCGTGCGCCGCCTCACTCGATCGCAAGCCAATCGATCCGCCTGCTCCGAACGATTAGTCCCGATTTACCAACGCACCGGATTTTCCTTTGCGATAACGAGGCGACAAAACCGACTCTGGTCGGCTTTCCTCTTCCTGCGGCCGAGCGCGTATGACAGTGGTCAACTCGTTATCGGAAACTCGATCTAGCCTGTCGTTCCGGCAGAACTCGCCAAGGATAACCAGTACGGGGGAACCACGCATGGAATGATATCCTTACGCCGATTAAATTGACCGAACTTGAGCGGGATAGAAAACAGCACAGAGAAGTTCAGATACAGTTCGCTATCTGAAGTCGTGGCTACAACGCTATCAGGAAATTTTGCAAACGTGAGAAAAAGAGGTAACGACGGGTGGGAGTAACTGGATATTAGACGCGGCTTGATAGTTGGAATCTACGATTTATTGACTCTGTTACATGTTTTGTTACTTTTTTCCATTACCATTGAATGGTAGAATTAACAGTTTGTACTGGAATTGTGCCTTCGCGGCACGTACGTCTAACGAGCTGTTGCATATAGTGCCTATATCAAAAGAGGAAACGTTCATGTACATACTGTTGCGATTTATTTCTTAAACGAGATCTTGCCGCTCGAAGAGTCGGCGCTTACTCATACACTCCCATTCGTTATGTACAAATTATTCTACAGTGCTGTACGGCTATCGACACGTCACGATGTCGCTTCGCGAATGTTAGAAATTGCGCACAATTTATATGTTCCATGTAGGAAGGGAGGATTCATCGGAATAAGCATACGTAGCCATATCAGATGTAGGTCATAATGCATTATGCAACCGTCCGTTACAAATCCCTATCTATGTACAAGCATTTATCGGTCGTTTTTAAACCTTACCAGGTCATACGTGGAATAACTTAAGGTGATAATACACACCTATCGAAATCTTACTCAGGCTCGATTCTGCAATATGTTGAGATTTCGATAAAAGAAAAATGCATTTAACCCAGTGTAACGAACGTCGATCCTCGAAACGTCTCAAAACATCGGAGTAGACTGGGTGGAGAATTTCGGTAAGCTTTTATTATGTAAACGATTTGAAAATCGACAAAGATCACGTCTAACCGTTGCTAACAATCGGCAGTTAAAAGGAATGATCTTATACACGTCTGCATACGATATTATGTCGATTAAGCATAATAGCGCTCTAAATACCATATACCATTATCAGCTGCTAAATTCTAACGCGAGATAGAATTTTTCGGGCAGAATTACTGAAATCGTGAATCGTCGAGAAAGCTAGATTGGCGGAATTTTTCTTGTGAAATCCATGTGCATCGATTATCGCAACCGGCTTATAGTGTGTGTTCCTCGCGCTATTGTCTCTGACGCAGGGGCAAGGTTATATGGAATCGTATCGAAGGAGCATTCCACGGTTTCAACCCACGTTGCCCCCGAAAATCGTCATCAGGCATTCGATCGGATGTAGGACGTTTTCTTGTTACGACTGATTCGGTTGACAAGCAGCATATATCGGTCCAGCCTTCTGTTTAGCCAAATCCGTTGCCTTCTTGGCAACGCCCTTCACCTTCTCGGCCCTTCCTTGCAACGAGTGTTGAATATCGCCCGCCAACGTTGCTTTCATGGAATCGGTTAACTGCAAAAATAACGTAGAAACATATTTATAAAACCAATTTAACCGAACGATAATGCAGATTATTAATTAGAGCAATACAACACCTGTGCACTTGCAGTCATGTACTGTGGAGTCTGCGGAAACATATGTGTAAGTACGTGATTGAAACCACTAGTCATATTAGCACAGTTCTTTTTCAATCTGTCCAACCCAAAAGCTTGGATCGCTCTACTGAATCCAAAAACTTGACTATCAACCCATGCCGACCTGCTTGCCTCTGTCCATTCTGGATTTTCATCCGAGACGCGGTATACAACTTTCTCTACGATGCTCTGACACATACAACAGAAAAACAACACTAATAATACAGACACAGAGAAAAATAGAGAAATCCTTTTATATTCTTAATTACCATGACTTTTGTATACCCTATATTCCTGGTATAAGTTGTCAGTATCTTCGCTTCTGGGTCCACAACACTCTCCTCTACAATTTTCACAACATTCTTACTGATAAACCTTTCGCCCCATTTAGGCACTCTATTAGTCTTTGTCAAAAGACGTTTAGAGTACAATTTTCCATTTTTAATTTCTCTGCAGACAGTGTCTTCTGATAGAACGTGCGAACTGCAGCAAACAAGTTGTAAGTACCAAATACATGTGTACGTAGCACTGAAATACGTACCTGTGCGGATTTGGATACTTCTGCCAAAATCCTTGCACAACCTGACTCCAACTGAACTGAAAGGTGGTACTGCTCTCATGATACTTCACCATCTTACCCAGCCTATCTTATTAATTATCTTAGACCAGGTAGAACAAATCGAGTCGGAGGACAGTCAGCCTACCAGAGACCTGCCTCTGCGAATGAATAATATCCATCAAAATACTTTCAAACATTGGAAGTAATGCCTAATCATAAACGATGTCAGTGCTATACAAAATGCACAAAAATCACAGTGCTTTCAATTCCCAAAACTACAAAGAGATCAAAATAATTTGTTTAACATTGTACTACACTAATTCATCCTTTCAAATCACTGTATTTTCTGAAAAACCTATATTTAAATGAAACTCAGGAAAACCTTCAAAAAACAAGATGATGAAAAAATAAAGCATACACAACGAAACGTCAAACCATTCGTTTTGATCGCTCGACACACCTAACTTTAGCGGACGAAAACGACGTAACCCGCTGGCCAGATTTTCGAGACGATTCGCGAGCGAGAGCAAAAACACCACAGTATTGTGCGGCCTCGTAGACAGATCGAAGATTATCCACAACGATAACGTTTGTCGGCAGACGACGCAAGATCGATGCGCCGACGACACATGTGTTAAAAAAACGTATATACGCCATGCGTGACTCCAGTCACGTAAGCTCGTTAAACGTGGCCTATGCAACGCGAACCTTCCCCCGTCGGGAGATCGATACAAAACTTGACATATTCGATCCGTCAGCAGAGGCCAGCTCAATTATTGTATAATGCGGCGATGATAAAAAATGGACACCCCGCACCGAGTCCACGCCCACCCGTTCGCGCGGACAATGATCAAAATATTCAGTTGATTCAGCCTCGATTAAGCTTATCGTCGTACCTCCAACAGAACGCGGACCGTCGACAATCACAACAGTCCGCACGTACGTCTCCGATGGCGCGAAGCACGAATCTCGCACGCTGCTGGTGAAAGCCGAAAAATTACATAACCCTTTATTACATTATCGTATCGACCGACAGCCGTCGAGGGCGCAAGACGATAAGCCTTGCAATGAACCTATGGAGCAATGTACGCGAACCGAACGGCGCGTCTCGCTCGACAGAGGATGAAAGTCTGGCGAGAGTGTCATCGGGATTACGGTATTTACTTTCAGACTCAAAGCGTCTGGTCAGGGAAGCATCGGTGCGATCCGATCGATCGGGAGGAGTGTCCACGACGTTTCTGAATGGAACGTGAGACGGTTTACTTGTGAGATGAACGAGACTTCGTGGTGGCGATTTAGAATATGCTTGTACAACCTTTGCGCACGTTATTTCAGCGCCGCGAAGGCCTGATATCTCGCATGCCAGACGCGTGCAGCGGAGAGTGCGGAACACAGTTGCGGGGATACACACAGCGTTCTTTGAAGCACACGGGCCACACTCAACACAGACGACGGGCAACCCCGTTTTCCGACTCGGCACCGAACCCTAGATTCGAACTGGGACACTAGACCACGCCATAGACACGCTTTTCTAGCCTCGTATCGTGACCGTCGCTGCTGTTTTGACGTGTCGGAAAACTTAAACAGTAGTGACTCATCAGAATGCTGCGCTGTGGGTACTGATAAGGTAGAGAGTCTGTAATCGGAGTCACGAAAGTGTCAACAAGACTGCGCGCTCGGGCCAAGAGATGAAGATGACATGGGAAGGACAGAAGATGGTTGTTCCTTTCATGTTTCTCCTTTTTGCAGATCATGCGCAAACCCTCGTGTGCTACGCTGCGAAGGAGAAACAGATAGAAATGACCATCTTCTGTGCTCCCCATGTTGTCTTCACTTTCTGGCCCGAACGCGCAGTCCATGTATATATGGTCTATGGGACAACGTTTAAACGTTAGTTACAATTTGATCTGTAAGGTAGCTACCTGACAGTAAACCCAGCCGTGGAAAAATCGACCCCTAAAAAGCAACAAAGCTAGTTTAGTGTTAATTTTCAAAGAAAAATTTGAATTTCCCGCATCGCTTAACTGTCTTCGGTACGGTGGCGCCTCCAAAAAGAACGGAGGAAACGCTCAAACTAATCATTGGACAGCAGTCGGTAAAGTTGATAACTGCACCCAGCGACGAGATATTCAAGCTCCGTATAGTTAACCGCCGTATAGTTAGCAGACAACTATCACCGATTTCGGCTATTTTGGTCTCAATCGTTTACGAATAGTTTACGCAAGCTGCTGTATCGATTTCGGAGTTTACGAAATCGTATTTTGGCCGTAATTAACAATTTCGAGAATCGGGTAATGTAGGTCTTGCAAGCGCCGCCAGTGGCCGAAAGCAGAAGCTGACCAGATGCGGAACCTGGCGAAATAATTTTGACGTATCTCGTGTATAACGGTCTCAATCGTTTACGAATAGTTTACGCAAGCTACTGTATTGATGTCGGAGTTTACGAAATCGTAGTTTGGTCGTAATTAACAATTTCAGAATCGGCTATCGTGCAGCGTCGATTGGCTCCCAAGCGCCGCCGTTGGCCGAAGGGAGAAGCTGCATGATAGCCGATTCTAAAATTGTAAATTTCACGACTGCAAGGAATTTTGCTGGCATGTAGCACAAATATTACTTTGCAATGCTGAACCTTGCGGGTCACATTGTCGGAGTATTGTAGGAATATTGCTGCAATATTCCTATGTCAGCCCCCTCGAAATTTGCGGGAATATTGCAGGAAGATGACACAGAATATTGCATCAAGGTTCTAAGAATATTCATTCAATATTATATCCTACATATGATTCTGTTTTACATTATGAGAATTTCATGACAATTTGTTTTACAATATATTATTTTTATTAATGAAATATTACATTACACTAAATATAAAAGTACATATAAAATATTTACATTAAATATAACAGTAAATATAAAAACTACACTAAATATAATAGTAAATATAACAAAATCTTAACCTAGTCTCAATTCTATTTATTAAGATTTCATTTTTCGCTCAATTCTCGTTTTTGCTTGAGTGAACCACTTGCCAATGACGTCATTTAATTCCGCCTTTTTCAACTTATTATTGCCAACGGCCATACAGGCTACTATAAAATAATAAAAGAATATTAGTGATTATTAAAAGATTATTAATAATGTATATCTGTAGGAAAATACTTTGGAATAAGTTCGCAGTCCGCAATTTTGGAAAGCTTTGCTTCTGCAAGCGGCCCTGCCAACTGAAATTTACTGCGATTCCGTCTGCAAGTACTCGGGATATTACAGCTGCTACGCACATAGTCAGCTTACCTGGGCCAACAATATTTAAATCGACGAATCTGAAAAATTTCATGATGTTATCATGTGTACATAAAAGGCAGATCAAAACAGCAACTAATTAATATAAGTTATAATAGAAATATTGTGAAAGCAAGAGAGTATTGCAGATCAATATGAACCAATAAAATTGATAGTTATAGCGAGAAAGAGATGTGAATTCAACACAAAAAAACACGATATATTGATTCCTTCATAGGCGAGAAAGAGTATTGTGGAATTAACGCAAAAACATGAAATAATGATTCTCTCGCGGACATGCACCAAACCTATCCTTATATATCCTTTACCTTTACCCATGCCCATGCCCACGCCCACGCCCATAGAAACTGTAATAGTACAAACATTCATCTGAATAGGCATTATACTCAAATGAGCAGTGGCGTGACTTCAATGCTTTTGATGCTGACAACAACATATTCAGGAAACCTCAGCTGTTGGGAGGAAATGTTATAGATGGTGTTTATTATATTTTGTACCACGAAAGATATTACTTTTTTCGTTGTAGAGCAATAATGGTACTTTAGAGGAACATGCGATTAAAAAATAATTACCAATTTTTTTTTTAATTCAGGCTGTTGAAGTTTGGGCTCAAATGAGGCCAAATCATCCATACTTTGCACTATGGGAACCCGCTGCAATTCATTTTCGGATGTTTCGTCCTCATCAACTTCGGCATTTTAATTTTTGGACTCCAACAAAAAATCGACTTTTGTGTACAGATCCTTTATTTGTAAAGATATCGTAGACAGCATTTTGTAAACACATTTTCGAAATCCTAAAATATGTAAAACAGAAGGTGGAAACATTGATATGAATGGTTTTTTGTTTTATTTACCAATTTCTGAGGTGTAAGGATGATGCTCCCAGTTTCCACAGGCACTGCCTTGAGCTGCAATAGTTTCAGTAGCTAAGGGATATTGGAAAAAGATGACAGACATTTGCAATAATCATGATTATTATGAATACACTCCGATAATATGAAGCTTACCTCCATGGCTACGTAAACAGTGGTAGGGGGTTCATTCTCATCATATGCAATGAACGTCAAACCCCCAGGTGTTGATAAATCGAATAAGGGTTCAAGCATTCAAGCACAGGGTACAGGTGTAATTGGTAGATTGATTAATGTACTCTCCGCTCGTCTGTGAATGTGTCGTCATATGTTGATCTTTTCTTGGGTTTTTAGATATGGACTCCATACTCTCTTCTTCCGAAGATATGCCCCTTTTAACCTTAGCCCTCCTTCGGTTTTTTAAGGCTGCAGCTAACTCATATTCCAAGAGCTCATCCGAACAGAAAACATCTGATGTGTCCTGTGCATCATTTAATTTTTCTTGGGCCCATGCCCAATCATCTACAAAGTATATAAATGTTTATTATTATGATATCGCCAGGTCTTCTAGGTATAAAAAATATAGACATCTATATTATATATAAACACATACACACATTATTAATAATATCCACTATACATACCTGTCGACCCAAAGCAACGCTAATAACTGCACACTCCTCTGACGAGGTTTGCAGTAAAGCCTCAGAAATTATTAATTTCTCTAATTTGTTCAGCGACTTGACGTGACCTCGCCATTTGCTTACACTTTAGTTGGCATCTAACCAACAGGTTGGAATCACATGCAACCCATCGCTCAATTCCACGATACAATATTTTTCTTCTACTACTTGTCGATGGATGACGTGAGATACGTCAAAAGTCAAAACTACTTGGTCAGGGTATACATCTGGTCAGCTTCTCCCTTCGGCCAACGGCGGCGCTTGCTGGCAAATCAACACTGCACGATAGACGATTCTGAAATTGATAATTACAGGCAAATTACGATTTCGCAAACTCCGAACTCGATACAGTAGCTTGCGAAAACTATTCGTAAACGATTGAGACCGTTATACACGAGAAACGTCAAAGTTATTTCGCCACTTTCTGTATCTCCTTTCGCCAACGGCGGCGCTTGCGAGCAAATCAACGCTGCACGATAGCCGATTATGAAATTGTTAATTACAGGCAAACTACGATTTGGTAAACTCTGAAATCGTTACAGTGCCTTGCGTAAACTATTCGTAAACGATTGAGACCAAAATAAGCGAAATCGGTGATAGTTGTCTGCTAACTATACGGCGGTCCTCGGCCGTGTGACAAAAATGTGCATTGTTTGTCCAGTCTATTCTATACCTCGTCTGTGCTAATAGTCATTCAATGTCCGTCGAACCATTTTATTGTAACAATTAGATTATATTACAGAAACATATAAAATCACTTATATAGAAATATGTTTAAAACTGGGTGAAGTTTTAATGGTTTTATGATATTGAGAAAGAGTTTTTCTACATTTTGGGCAAGAATTTAAATGCCGCTTCGTGCCGCTTTGCAAAATATATAACATTTTCTGTCCGGAATAAAACGTAACCTCTCAACTTACTGGAACATAATATTGTATATTATTTATATGTTTCGTGAAATAGAATAAAATTCTTACAATAAAATAATCTGACGCATATTGAAGGACCATAATACAATGAGATTTCGTTAATATTAGTAGTTGACACACTGCATTTTTATCATGTAACCGTGACAGTCGTTATGTCCCAACTTTCCTATGTTTCGTCCCACTGTGCGACGGTGCGATTGTTTTTATAAGTTGTTCTCTATGATTTGTTCTGCACGATTTCTTTTCTAAATAGAAGGTGATCAAATTGTGTATATATTCTAACAGTTCTGAGCAAGTCCCATCACATTGATTTGAAACGTTTTTCTTACTTCGCACGTTTAGTTTAAGAACGCTCTCCCCATTTCGTGAAAGAAAAAGTTGTTCGGTTGAAGGCAATTCACCGTTCATACTGTAATCCATATGTACGTCCATTGTCGCATTCTGCCCACGAAATGTCGCAACGTGCGTATTGTCAAAGAAGGCATGATAAAACACGACAATAATAACAAAATCCTTCTGAATTGAAAACCGAAACTTTCATTGTGCCGCTCCCGACCGACCGCGGGTCGCGGTTGGACTAATTGAAATATCTGAAAAGTCTAACCATTCTTAGCACGTATTTCACGTACTTACTAGAAATGATTCCCTCGGAACTGTAACCGACTTTTCCAATGTCATTTATTCATCATTATGTACGATATGTATTACATTTAAATGCACATGTACAGGGTGCACAGGTTGTGATAGTCAGCTTTGTTCCTGTAAACGGTAAGTATTACACAAAATTAAAGAAGAAAGGGTTCGATGGGATCGTAATATCTATATTCTACGAGACTTCATTCAATTCGAAAGTGCAACGCTGCACCCGACAAATGCAAATGCGTATGTAAGGTTGTTGTTTCTAAAATTTAAGATACGTGAACTTCCACACCACCCATGAGGTTCCACGACTAGCGCGTTCGGTTTTTTAACGTGGACCGTCGCCTATAGCCCTATTGTACGCCATTTTATGATAATCATACAGCGTGCGGCAATACCTCTGTCCGCTTTGAACGACGGAGATATTCAAGGTGGACAGAGTTATTGCCCCACGCTGTAGAATTAAGGGTTAGAAAAGAAATGAGAGGAATTTTTTGTTGTTGTTAATTTTATTTCATGTTAATGTTGACATTGTATTTTTGTGTTGCGCCCCCCCCCCCCCCCCCCCCCCGCCGCTGGCGCCACCACACAAAAATGCTCTCATTTCTTTTCTAACCCTTACTTCTACAGCGTGGGGCAATAACTCTGTCCACCTTGAATATCTCCGTCGTTCAAAGCGGACAGAGGTATTGCCGCACGCTGTATGAGTATCATAAAATGGGGTACAATAGGGCTATAGGCGACCGTCCACGTTAAAAAACCGAACGTGCTAGTCGTGGAACCTCATGGGTGGCGTGGAAGTCCACGTACCTGAAATTTTATAAACAGAAACCTTACATACGCATTTGCATTTGTCGGGTGCAGCGTTGCACTTTTCAGTAAAATGAAGTCTCGTAGAAGATAGATATTACGATCCCATTGAACCATTTCCTGTATAATTTTGTCTAATACTTACCGTTTACAGGAAAAAAACTGACTAGCGCTGTACATGTGCATTTCAAAGTAATACATATCGTACAATTGGTTGCAAAATAATGATGAATAAATGACATTGGAAAAGTCAGTTAGAGTCCTAGGGAAATAATTTGCAGTAGGTACGTAAAATACGCACTCAGAATGGTTTGACTTTTCAGATATTTCGATTAGTCGGGAGCGGCACAATGTGAGTTTCGGTTTTCCATTGACAGGGTTTTTGCTATTATTGTCGTCTTTTATCATGCTTTCTTCGACAATACGCACGTTGCGACATTTCGTGGACAGAATGCGACAATGGACGTATATATGGATTACAGTATGCATGGTGCATTGCCAAAGAAGGAACACCTGCTTCTTTCTCGAAATGGGGATAGCGTTGCTAAACTAAACGTGCGTAGTAAGAAAAAGGTTTCAAATCAATGTGATGGGACTTGATGAGAACTGTTAGAATATATGCACAATTTGGTCACCTTCTATTTAGAAAACAAATCATAAAGAACAACTCATAGAAACATTCGCACCGTCGTCGCGTCGTGTCCTGCAAATTCTTCCTGACGTACGCTGTCGTGTGTTAAAATCGCGTGTTAGTACGATCCGCCAGAATGTTCTAGTGCAAGAAGCTCCTGTTATTTGTTTCACGGTTAATGCATAATACGCAATAATTGAAATTTATTATATATTTTCTTATTTATTACTACCACAGAAAGATTAATGTTACTGAAACCAAAATTTATGAAATATATATTTTGCCCATATCTATTATAAACCAATACGACACATCTATTCCGCTGACAAAATATTAAAAACTATCCATAGTAAGTACTAAAATATTTTTAAATGAATATCGTTTGTCGCCGTGTGATGAATAATTAAACAAAACAATTATTCTGTGAAAAAAAATTGAACCATGGCTTGGCGCGAACCTACGAAAAAATAACTCGAACGCGTCGACGAGCAACGACGAGTCAATCCCAAATCCCAAACTCTCCTGGATTTACTTTTCGTTTAATCGCGCTCTGCTCAACGCGGTGGTGCCCGATTTGCCTTCCGCCTGAAAGAACGCAATGGTACGTGCGATGCCTTATGCGAAATCTGGCACCACTGCTACCGGCCTATGTGCGGAACGAAGACGCGACGCCGCGACTGCATGTCGAACAAAGACGCAACGCGCGATGTTGGTTGAAAGGGGACGGAACATAGTTCTGTCCTTCTTATGTGTCGTCACGATACGTGACGTCACACGACGTTGGTGAAAGAGAGACGCAGCATAGTTCCGTCCTTCTCTCCACGCCGAGCGTGATTCGGCGGGAAACGGCGCGCGCAGCTCTCACGGCCAGGGCACGCACACTTCTGTGCCGCCGGCCGCCGATGGTGCAAACGGGCCAAATCAGTGATAGAAGATTTGGCATAAAACACCGAATGTGCTGCCGAGAGTGGGGATGGAAGCAAGGTGTGTGCGTGGCATGTCTGTGTGCGATGTGCGCGCCGCGGTACGGCGATTGTCCGTACCGTACGGAGCAAGGAAGGTGCTATGCTCCGTCCTCTTTCCACCACGATCGCACGCACGTCCTTCGTTCAGCATACGACAGCGGCAACGAAATTCTTTTTCGGCTGGGCAGAGTGAAATGGTCAAAAATGCACTTTAACCGAATTTGTATCGCAAGACGTCATTCGATAGGTGATTAAAAGAAAATGTGCTTTGACAAGTTTGAACCCTCTATCTCCATCACACGGGTAGTTATGGGGTAAATTAAAAAATCGGTTTTTAGCACATTTTCCGTATTTAACGGTACGCAAAAATTCTGCAAAAAATGCAGAATATTCTGAACATGTATATTTACGGTTGAGAATTTTCGCAGATTTTTTACTTGCAAATCCTAAGCATAAAAAATCAAAAACGTCCAAAAAACATTAAAAATTCCAGTTACGTGCTGAAGTTTTCAACCGATTGGAATTTTACAAATTCTGTAGTTAAGTATTGCCATGACTATTATCTCCATTTTTTTTCAGATTTTTTGGTAGGATGCGTCAGGGTTGAAATAAATAAAAACCGATGTTTTCGGCATATTTTGTACGATAACCGAATGAATACTTTAAATATTTGCTTTCCCCTGATATAGTGAGTGAATTGTACGATTCTTTCTATGCTGCAGTGCCGATTTATTGATTATAACAAAAGAGCATGTAAAACAGGCGGATTAGTTGTTAAAATAATAGCTTCTTCCTTTTTGATCGAGACATCGAATAGTGCGGGCGCGTTTATTAACTTCCGTTTACATATTTGTTAGCGTCGCGCGGGGAAGAGGCGGAGCGCATGGAATCCGCGGCGGGGGGCCAGGGGGCCGATGCATTGTTGCGGGCCGCCGGGGAGATGCGCAATTTTTTGAGAAGGTGCGAGCACGAGGCCGATGACCCGATGTCATCGATGCCTCGTTGCACGCGCAATTCAATAAACAATTGATTAGAGGATCTGGCCATATAATGGGGAGAGTTCGGGGGGAGAGGGCCGAACTCTCTGGAAAGAGGACTGTTGTCAAGGGACACGGCACTTACCCCAGAACCTCCGAGCATTAAACGTGCCTAGGAATTTATAACATCAGAAGTGGGATTCGGTATCATTTACGCTCGCGTAGATAGACTGTGTGGAAGTTACGTGGTGTAGTGGTTTATAGTGCGCATTGCAATGAGTCGTATCAGTGAGACAGACAATACGTCTCCTGTGGAAGACGAAGTAGTGGGCGAAACTAGTGCGGGAAATGTGGTGCCAGGTGAATCCGTCGCCACCCCGTTCGAGGCGCTCTTTCGTCAATTTATGGAGAGGGTCGTACAGGGACCGGTGCCCTCTGCCTCTCCCACGACGCAGGGTCCTTCTGTCGACGCCATTCCTGAGTTCAGTGGTGCCGATCTTGGGGAAGATGCCTCTAAGTGGTGCGACATGGTGGGAAATATCACCAGCCGTTTAGCCCCCGCTCAGCGGTTGAGTCTCGCGACGCACGCTTTGACTGGACAGGCCAAGAAATGGTATGCAGGATGGGACCGTCAACCACGTAGCTGGGCGACATTTTGCGAGGATCTTTGTTCGGTGTTTGTATCGGAAGATAGACTTTGTGAGCGGCTAGTTCGCGCGGTTACTTATACGAGCGATTCGGCCGAAACGTATTCCGAGTACGCCCGGAATAAATTGAAATATTTTGCACAGACGCAGATTGCATTTAAGCAAAGCGAGCTGATAAGTTTGGTTATCGGGCATGTCACGGACCCTGTTGTGCGACAGTCACTAATAAATTCGCGGTATGCGACAACCGCCGAACTGCTGGGCGGTATCTCACAGTTCGTGAAAACGCCAAAAGGTGATAAGGATAAAGAGAGAAACAAAGACAGGAAGAGGGATGACCAGCGAAGTGACATTGCGCGTTCACTCTCTCGAAAGCGATGCTTTGATTGCAATGAACTGGGGCATGTTCGGTACGAATGTCCGAAAAGGAAGAGAGTCACGGTGGATAACGCGCCTCCGGTAGCAGTGAAGAAGCCCGTTGCGTGCACCTATTGCTCCAAAAAGGGGCACGAGGAGTCCCAGTGCTGGGCCAAGCAGCGTGCAACGCAAAATAGCCAGTCTAAGAAAAAACCCGAGGCTAATGTATGCGAGCGGAGCGCGTGCAAATTGACACCCATCTTAGTCCGGGGACTGAAAGTAGAGGGACTTTTGGATAGCGGTGCTGATTGCTCATTGCTGAAGGAACGAACGGCGAGACGAGCAGGATGCAGAATAGACCCGTGTGCTGTTCCGATTAAAGGTCTTGGTGGAACGTGTGTCAAAGCGATGGGACGTACTACGACGCTAGTTCAGGCCGAGGATGTATCCCTTGACCTCGATTTCTACGTCCTGGAAGATCACGACATGTTTTATGACGCTATAATCGGGAGAAATGCTGTGGCGCACGACGACCTGCAGATTGTGACCAATACCGATGGTACCAGGCTTATCCGTATCCCGGGATCATCTAATAGGCGTCAGACGGACAACCCCGAGTGCAACACGGTGGTATCTGGTGTGACGGAAGCTCAGGAGCCGTTGGAGAAACTGCTTGATAAGTACAAAGGAATGCTAACCAAAACTAATTACGTCAACAGTATTAATACGGCAGAGATGTCAATTGTAACGTCGGAGCGTAAAATAATAAACTACCAACCGTACAGACTGTCCTTTTCTGAGCGAGAACGCGTGCGTGAGATCATTGACGAGCTATTAGAACACGGAATTATAAGAGAAAGTACGTCTCCTTACGCGAGTCCGATTATTTTAGTAAAGAAAAAGGACGGTTCGGACCGCATGTGTGTAGACTATCGAGCGTTAAACAGAAACACCGTGAAGGATCGTTATCCATTGCCGTTAATCGAAGACCAGCTCGATCGCTTGGGGAAGGGCAGGTATTTTACAACGTTAGATATGGCGTCGGGGTTTTATCAGATCCCTGTGGCAGAGGAGTCGGTCGAGAAGACAGCCTTTGTGACACCCGACGGTCATTATGAATTCTTGCGTATGCCTTTCGGGTTAGCGAATGCACCTGCCGTATTTCAACGAGCGATTAGTAAGGCTCTGGGAACGTTGAAAAACTCCGTCGCGTTGGTCTACTTAGACGACGTGCTCGTTCTCTCGCGAACGGTTGAGGAGGGCTTGGAGAATTTGGAAAGGGTACTGCATGCGTTGGCGACAGCAGGTTTTTCCTTAAACTTAAAGAAGTGTAGGTTTCTTCATCGGTCTGTAGAATATTTAGGCAGGGAGATAACGGCCGAAGGTATCAGACCCGGTAAGGCTAAGGTGCACGCACTTGTGGAGGCCCCTGTGCCGACTAATGTAAAACAGGTGCGCCAGTTTATGGGATTGGCGAGTTATTTTCGCAAATTTATCCCCGAGTTTGCTTCGCGGACAGCGTGTATCACACGATTGACGAAGAAAGAGGAACCCTGGATTTGGGGAGAGGAGCAGAACAGAGCTCGAAAATACGTACTCGAGAGGTTGAGTAGCCAGCCTTTGCTCACGATTTTTGACCACGAACGGGAAACAGAATTGCATACAGACGCGAGTTCGTTAGGCTACGGCGCAATATTATTTCAACGCGTAGAGGGTCAACTCAGAGTTGTCGCGTATTTTAGTAGACGAACGACGTCGGAAGAATCGCGTTACCACTCGTACGAGCTAGAAACTCTCGCTATTGTGAACGCTTTAAGGCATTTTCGCGTGTACCTGCTAGGATTGAAGTTCCGGATCGTAACCGACTGTAACGCCATAAAATCAACAAAAAATAAGCGCGATTTGTTACCTCGTGTAGCGCGGTGGTGGGTGTACATGCAGGATTTTGATTTTGAGTTGGAATATCGAAAAGGGAAATGTGTCGAACATGTGGACTATCTCAGTCGCAACCCGACTCAAAATTACCGGGTGGACGTCATTCATGACGGTTCGTGGCTCGAAGTGGCCCAAAAAAATGACGAGGAAACCGGGGTCTTAATAAAGCGCGTAAACAATGGGGACGCCGTGTGCGCAGATTATGAGATTAGGGACGGAACGTTATGCAGGAAAATAGTCAGGGATACAGGGCGTACGGTGTACCGAAGCTATGTGCCGAAGGGCAGCCGAATTGGTCTCCTACGCTTATACCATGACGACAATTGTCATGTCGGTGTGGAGAAAACGTTTGACAAGGTTTCGCAGCGCTACTGGTTTCCAGGTTTGCGAGGTTTCGTGCGAAAGTACATAGAGCATTGCATAACGTGCGCTGTCGCAAAACGCCACACAGGTCCTAAACAAGGGTTTCTGCATTCCATCGATAAACGACCGATACCCTTTGATACAATCCACTGTGATTGCGTCGGCCCCTTTGAAGAGTCAAAAGAAGGGTTCAAACATTTGTTAATAATCGTAGATTCTTTTACAAAATACGTGCAATTGGTTCCGCTAAGAACTTTGAACGGGCCGGAAACACTGCAGGTTTTTCGGGAGAGGTTAACGCTGTTCTGCACACCGCGGCTTGTTGTCTTGGATAGAGCAACGAACTTTACGTATAAGCCGCTAGAGCAGTTTATAAAGCGACAAGGGGTTAGTTTGCATTTGATCGCAACGGGAGCACCCAGAGCGAATGGACAGGTCGAAAGATACGTGTCGACCGTAGTCAATCTTCTAACGACTCAACTAAAGAAATTGGCAGAATGGCCGAACAAACTACCGAGATTGCAATCGACTTTGAATACGACTATACAGAAGTCTACGGGGTTCTCTCCCTGTCGATTGTTGTTCGGGGTGGAAACGAGCGTGGGAGGCGCGGATGCTGCTGAGCGACAGTTACCTGACACGGGAGATAGAATAGATGTTGTTCGCGACCGAGAATTAGCAGCGGAAAGACTACGACTTAACGCTCAAGCTCAAGACGACACGTTTAACAAAAAACGGCGGAATAATATCACATACAAAGTAGGTGATACGGTTTTTGTCAAACCAAGCGATACGCGAAGGGCAAAACTCGAATGTAAATTCATAGGTCCCTTTAGAATCACCGAGTTGCTGGATAACGATCGTTACCGGATTGTTGGCAAAAGCGGAAGGCCGCAGGTAGCACCGAAGGATCGTTTACGGCCTTGGAAGGGTGAATGGGCGGGCGAGGACGAGGCCTGTCTTGAGGTCGAAGATGACTCGTGTTAGCGAGTGAATTTATTTGGAATTTGGGTGCAGAATATTTTATTATTTTATTCGCGTTAAGGGTAACGATAGCGAAACGCAGGTTGCTGCATAAAGCTGTGGACGTTACAGTCTTTGGAAGACACTGTGGGATGGTAGTGCGTGTGCGCACGATCCGCCAGCTGACACACCTGTGAGTGTTGTCGGGGTTTTTGGGCAATGTGCTTGAGGGCACCGTTGCGGTTGCATATTGTTGTGTGCGGAATAGAGAACTTTTCAATGTAAAACTCCTCCTTGGGTGACATAAGGCCACGGACTTGGGGCAGTTTTTGAGAGTTTGAAAGGCATACACTTGTGCAGGGAAATTTGCAATGAGCAATGGCTGCGATGTAACATTACGTGGTGGCTGCTAGCTGTGTTGCATCGTGGAGTGCTTGGTTGACGGTGAAGTCGAGAGTACGATGGGTGGCACCGTGTGGTGGTTGCTAACCGTGCCACCTGAGGAAGTACTTGTGGG
This sequence comes from Priocnemis perturbator, assembly GCA_963942575.1. Taxonomy (NCBI): domain Eukaryota; kingdom Metazoa; phylum Arthropoda; class Insecta; order Hymenoptera; family Pompilidae; genus Priocnemis; species Priocnemis perturbator. The sequence goes on along the minus strand of OZ012643.1, from coordinate 13,652,833 downwards.
TTTTGTTGAATGCCTTGTGTAGTGTATTAGGACAATTAAATGTCGATGCTTCTCGAGAGCGCGAAGCAGGTCAGTTTGGCCGTGTTAGCGTCGCGCGGGGAAGAGGCGGAGCGCATGGAATCCGCGGCGGGGGGCCAGGGGGCCGATGCATTGTTGCGGGCCGCCGGGGAGATGCGCAATTTTTTGAGAAGGTGCGAGCACGAGGCCGATGACCCGATGTCATCGATGCCTCGTTGCACGCGCAATTCAATAAACAATTGATTAGAGGATCTGGCCATATAATGGGGAGAGTTCGGGGGGAGAGGGCCGAACTCTCTGGAAAGAGGACTGTTGTCAAGGGACACGGCACTTACCCCAGAACCTCCGAGCATTAAACGTGCCTAGGAATTTATAACATATTCATTCGTTGTTCAGTTCAATATCAAATAAATAGTTTCAAGTGTTCAGTGATTTCAGTTCTGCTTTAACATTCTAATTAAATTCGTTCTTTAAGTTATTTCGTTTGCCGCATCGAGTTAATTTCCTCACTGGGTTGCGCCCTGGGAACGGTTTTGCGAAACCGCTCTTCCCAAAATTCACCAGCGCTGCCATTGCTGGCCGAGCGGAAAGACGCAACAATATATATCTGTGGGGACGGAAGTTTTAGGTTCGTAGAATGATCCGCGTGGGTAGAAAACACCAATCCAGTCTTTATTCGCTCTTCACAGGTAGATCAGTAATGGCGGTAACAAAGAAACTTAGCCACGGGATACTTAAAAACTACTTAGACGCGCGACTCCCTGCTCGCGCTTCCTCCCTCGGCCGCTAGGGGCGTTCCCCTCCGGCTGGGGTATTCTCGTGGCCTTCACGCCTGACGCCTGTTACGTCCCTCCAGAGAACACTAGGGAAAAAAGCGCCATTCCGCTGGGTGCGGCAGACACCGAGACGACAGACAGCCAGATAGGGTACATCAGGGTACATCATCCGCCTGCAGGTCGGGACGATACCGGCCAGGCGGCGCCGACGTCGTCATCCCATACCATCCGGCCCCCGAAGGACAAGGCACTGAGAACACCAGCACCGCCCACCAAGGAAGGAGGGAGAAGATTAGACCACCTCGGACCGAGGTCAGAAAAGAAAAAAGGGAAACAAGCAAGCAGCGTCAAACCACACGGCTCCGCCATAATTTCTGCGGAGATACCAAGGGGGAGGGCACTCAAGGCTACTGTCGGCACATCGCGCCGAATGACTCCCGATAGAGAATACCGGTAACCTTGATCTCGCGCGAACATCTCGGGTCACCGACAAAAGGGATTTATGCATCCTTCACTCTACTTCTATCTCCTAAAACTGTCACCTATTCGCGAGAACTGTCAGGGGTCCGCGCAATACCCATCGTTTCACGCCGACAAACGACTAACTTATGAGCTTGTTTACGCTCTAATATTGGTATAAAAAGGGAGCCTGCGTTGCTCCAGTATGTCCAGTTACAAGAATCAGTTAGGAAAGAGCAGTCCGTAGTCCTCGATCAGCTTCGTAAGCTGTGTAGTTTAGTCAAAGTCCAGTTAAAAAGTTCCGTTACGAAAGTGCAGTCTACAGATCAGTCCTCAGTACAGTCCTCTGGCCAGAGAGAGTACGGTAAAACTATCCGTACTTACGTGAAAAACAGTGTATAGAGTCAAAGTCGCGATTCGAATCGTTAAAACATCAACTCAGCGAAAACAAGGAGAAAGTAAGAACATACTATTATACCTGTTAGTATCACCCGATACACATAACTGTATTGTTAGAATAAGGAAATATATATATTTTATCCAAAATATATACTTATATAACGCACCATCAACATCATCAATGTCTCCACTACACGCGGCTAAAAAGGTATAGAATCCAATACAAACTCAGAGCGAATCGGGTGGATCATCCTTTTGAATTGCCGCCTATTTTAAACGCCTTGCCGACACCTTCGAGAATCGACAACGGCAGAATCGATTATTCTCGACGCTTCTGCGAGCGTCAGCTCCTAACCTCCGACAGGCGAATCCACAATAACAACGGTTACGACAAAATCCGGTGACCGAGGAGTCATAGAAATCCGTAAGAAGGGAATTCTTTCAAATTCCCTACGGGACTCCTCGCCGGGTCGTAACATATAATTTTTTGGTGGCAGCGGTGGGATTCTGCCTGTTACCGGAAGCGTAGAAGAAATCTCGCATATTTTCCGGAAAGGGGAAGAAAAGAGAATAATTTAAAAATGCCGATTACACCGAAAGAAGGAATTGACGTCTTTGGACCATCAAGCTCGCAAATGCAGACAAGGCAACAAGCGAAAAATGCATCAACAGAGGACATGCCCATTAAACCACCACCACAAGAACCCCCCCCCAGTACCAGAACAATTCGAAACATTCATAATTCCGCAAGTCACATTGAAAGATGCGGTGGAAGCAGTACCACATTATGATGGAAGGGCAGATACCTTCCGATCCTTCGCTGAAGGATGCAGGAACGCCAAAGATATGGTAGCACCGCGGATGGAGGCTAATTTAGTAAAATTGATTCGCATGAAATTACGGGGAGCACCAAAAGATAATATAGAAGGAAATTCTTTTCGCACTGTAGAGGAACTGATTTCATATTTAGAAAAAATATTCTCGCCCCCGCTATCCGTACCTAGGCTGTACGGACAACTAAGTAGATTACTGCAAGACTCTGCAGAAAACGTCGCCACCTACGGCACTCGCACAATGCGATTGGTTAAACTAATAGACGAAACGCAAAAGAAAACATCACGTTCGGGCAACGCGACCAACGGCGGAGACTTGGAATTTGAAGCCATCAGATGCTTTGCACGTGGGTTAAAGAAAGGCCTACACATTAATCCGAATGCCTATGCCAACCTCGCTTTAGCCGTACGAGGAGCAATAGAAGCAGAATCGGAAAAACAACAATACGATGAGCTCCACGGCACTTACCCGTTGGAAAGAAACATTACAAGATGGTCAAGATTCCAACAAAATGATCCAAAAGAAGATCTTCGACGACCTCCACCACCTCGACGCAATGTCAACCGGGTCGAATGGCAGCCACAGCCATGCCCCCACTGCGGAAAATTGGGACATGCTAAGGAAAAATGTTGGGCAAAATACGGAAAACCTGCAAATTGGGAAGAAAAACAATCAGAAATATGCCAATACTGCCAAAATAGGGGACATACCATTGGGGAATGTCGAAAAAAGATGTACATCGAGAGAACAGGCCACCCGAATCAGGGAAACGGGCCGTCCCTCTCGAATACGGGCGCCAATCGGGAGGCACCAAGGAGGAGCGTCGCAACAATGCGGAGAAATCCGACGACTCCAGAATTCGAGTAGTCAATAAGACAAATATTGACTCTCCGTCCGTAAGAATCGACCACCCAGACGGGCTACAATTAGATTTACTATTAGACACCGGATCCGAAATTAACGTCATGAAAAAAGGATTAATAGCACCGGAGTCAGAAATAAACACTGCTGAAGCGTGTCAAATTACAGGCATCACAAATGGCAATACTCGGACATTAGGTACCGTGAACATTGAAATTCTGGACCACATAATACGTTTCCATGTAGTCAGGAACGATTTCCCGATAGCTCAGGATGGAATTTTGGGATCTCCGTATTTTATGGAAACACTCGCGACAATCGATTACAAAAAGCATTGCCTAACAATTCACAGAAGGGAAATACCATTCTTCGGACAGAATTTAATTAACCTACCGCCGCGCTCCAAACTACAAATCTGCGTCTTATTAACAGAAGACTCGCCCCCAGAAGGATATATGAAAAGGCTGGACATCGGAGGGCCAAATGTATATATCGGGGAAGCGATCGTCAAGAATCACAACGGGAGGAGTTATCTGCAAGCTATCAATACCATGGAAAAATCCGTGCTGCTTACCTTCCCACCTGTGAGATTAGAGGAAATCGACATCGTAACGTCGCAACCTGCATGCCAAGAAGTTCAAAAGGATGCCGTAAGCACGAGGACGGAATTGCCTCGCCAGGATCCACTACAATTACAGGATGCCGTAAGCACGAGGACGGAATTGCCTCGCCAGGGTCCATTACAATTACAAAGGGATTTCGTAAGCACGAGGACGGAATTGCCTCGCCAGGGTCCATTACAATTACAAAAGGATTTCGTAAGCACGAGGACGGAATTGCCTCGCCAGGGTCCATTACAATTACAAAGGGATTTCGTAAGCACGAGGACGGAATTGCCTCGCCAGGGTCCATTACAATTACAAAAGGATTTCGTAAGCACGAGGACGGAATTGCTTCGCCAGGATTCATTACAATTACAAAAGGATTTCGTAAGCACGAGGACGGAATTGCCTCGCCAGGGTCCATTACAATTACAAAAGGATTTCGTAAGCACGAGGACGGAATTGCCTCGCCAGGATCCATTACAATTACAAAAGGATTTCGTAAGCACGAGGACGGAATTGCCTCGCCAGGATCCATTACAATTACAAAAGGATTTCGTAAGCACGAGGACGGAATTGCCTCGCCAGAATCCAATACAATTACGAAAGGATTTCGTAAGCACGAGGACGGAATTGCCTCGCCAGAATCCAGTTCAAATTCAAGATTCCATAAGCACAAGGACGGAAGTGCCTCGCCAGGATCAATATAAACTCCACAATCTTACGAGCATGCAGATAAACGTATTACCTCATCAAGAGCAAGAACAGAATACAGCAGAAAAAGAAATACCGCTAATAGCGCGACGCAATCATGATGACTCACGATTCGACGAATCTGTCACCATTACTAACGACACACATGAACACGCCATATCGACGGGAGCGGGCACGACGAAGAAATTGCATATGATGAAAAATTATCACGCCAAATATCCAGCAAGGAAGCAGGATGAATTAATATCATTACTACGTCTCGAACATTTGAATCAAGAGGAAAAAGGGAAACTACTTCAGTTAGTATCAGAATTCACTGACTGTTTTCATTTACCGGGTCAACCATTACGTTCAACGAGCAAGGCACAACACAAAATTCACACGACAGATGGAATTCCAATCAACACCAAACAATATCGGTTCCCACCTATACACAAAGAGGAAATCCACAAGCAAGTAACTGAAATGCTAGAAATGGGAATAGTCCAACCGTCCGTTTCGCCTTATAATTCACCGCTTTGGATTGTACCAAAGAAGGCAGATTCCAAAGGGAATAAACGTTGGCGTTTAGTAATCGACTTCCGTTCATTAAACGAAAAAACTACGGGAGACGCTTATCCACTGCCAAATATAACAGAAATTCTAGACCAACTAGGAGGTGCCAAGTATTTCTCAGTATTCGATTTGGCCTCGGGCTTTCATCAGATCCCAATGGGCGTAGAAGATAAACCAAAGACGGCGTTCTCAACTCCGCACGGACACTACGAATTTAATCGCATGCCATTCGGTTTAAAAAATGCACCTGCAACCTTCCAGAGACTAATGGATCAAACACTTACGGGGTTGCAAGGAACAGAGATGTTTGTCTATTTAGATGACATCGTAATTTACGCTAAATCACTGGAGGAACACGAAATCAAATTCAGGAAATTAGCTCAACGGTTGAGACAGGCAAATCTCCAGCTACAACCTGACAAATGCGAATTCTTACGTAAAGAAGTTACATATTTAGGACATATAATAACTGAAGAAGGCGTATTGCCAGATCCAAGAAAAACGGAGTCAGTACGAAACTTTCCAGTACCTAAAAATGCAAAGAACATCAAACAATTTTTGGGACTCACCGGATATTACAGGAGATTTATAAAAGATTTTGCAAAAATAGCCAAACCATTAACACAGTTACTGAAGGACAAGGTTCCGTTCCTTTGGGAACCTCAGCAGCAATCAGCCTTCGAAACACTCAGGGATCAGTTGTGTGAAAAACCAATACTACAATACCCCGACTTCTCCAAGACGTTTAACGTAACCACCGACGCATCAGGTTACGCGATCGGCGCTGTGCTTAGCCAAGGGGAGATAAGTAATGACCTACCCATCTCATACGCGTCACGAACGCTACAAGGAGCCGAATTAAACTATTCGACTATAGAAAAAGAATTACTGGCTATAGTTTATGCAGTAAACTACTTTCGACCATACATATATGGCAAGGAATTCACACTTATCACCGATCACAAACCTTTAATGTGGCTTCATCGCGTGAAAGATCCCACGTCACGATTACTTCGATGGCGATTCAAACTCGCGGAATACGAGTACAGAATAATTTACAAAGAAGGGAAAGCTAATAGCAACGCTGACGCATTATCTAGAAACCCGCCAGAACGAAAGGTACTACCACTTAAATATTTTCCGCCAACACCCGACGAAGAAGAAGAAAGAACCATTGAGAATCCAGACCCTCAACCGTCCACTTCCCGCGAAAACCCATATACAATAACTTACCACGAGGAAACCCTCTCTGACACAGAGAATGAGGAAGCAGAAAACTTTCCACTGGAAACGATATGGGAAGACACGGACGAAGAATCTCACGAAGATCGAACCTCGAAATTAATTATATCCCGACACAATATCTTGATGCAAAAAGGAGCAATATTATGCTTCACCGACACAAGAGGCAGTCCAATAGACGAAGGAACTCGCATGATATTCAAAGATCGCTCGATCAATCTCATCGGAAATCAAGATTTGAACAGGCTAGGAGATAGAAGCAATCTCCTCATAATTGTGATCCAAAATCGAAACGACTTAGAAAAGTCACTTAAAACTATAAAAATACAATTAGACCAAGAGGGACACACAGTAGTCTCCATGTGTCAATCCCGTGAGGGATTATTAACAATTAATTGGCAGACCATAGAAACGCTGCTTAAGTAATATCTTAAAGGAATTACCGTTTTAATTTGCACCAATGAAATTACGATACCGGAACGAGATCAAATACCAGATATTCTTCTCGAAAATCACGCATCGCTCACAGGAGGTCATAAGGGAATAGCAAAAACATACGCTCGAATTAAGCAAAACTATTACTGGGAAGGGATAAAGAAAGACGTGTCAGATTTCGTACGCTTATGCGTCAGCTGCCAAAAGAAAAAATTAACCCGTATGAAGACAAGACAGCCGATGATCATCACAGACACATCACCAGAACCATTTTACAAAATATCTTTGGACATCGTCGGACCACTTAGGAACACTCGAAAAGGGAATAAATATCTGCTGACAATGCAAGACAATTTGACCAAATTCTCAGTAGCCGTACCTCTAACCGACGCAACGGCACGATGTATAGCCGAGGCTTTCGTAAGAAACTTTATCTGCCGACACGGCACCCCGCGATACGTATTGACCGACCAAGGAACAGCTTTCATCGGATCATTCATGAAGGCGCTCACGAAGGTATTAGGTATCAAACAACTACAAACAACAGCCTTCCATCCACAATCAAATGGGTCGCTTGAAAGGAGTCACCACGTGCTCGTCGAATATCTAAAGCACTTCATAAATAATCACAGAGAATGGGACGATATCATGGACCATTGCATGTTCTCTTATAATACCAGCGTGCACGAGGCAACGCGCTTCACACCCTACGAGTTAGTTTATGGCAAGGAAGCACGACTCCCAACGTGTCAACCGAATGCCAAATCTGAAACCTATCCGGAATATGTAAACAATTTAATCGACACCATGCATAGCGTACAGGAAATGGCAAAGGCAAATATACAGCTAGCCAAAGAAAAATCCAAAGGCTATTATGATCTGCGTCAAAACGCTCGCAGTTTCAAACCCGGAGATTGGGTCTACCTACAAAAGAATCAAAAGAAGGGCAAATTTGATGACCAATACGAAGGTCCTTACGAAATTTTAAGAGTATTCAACAACGGAAACATAAGAATTCAAATAAGACATACTGAAAGAACTGTCCACCCGAATCGACTCAAACTCGCTCACGGCCACCGCCCTCAATCCGATGCATCGTCACCCTAACCAGGGTCCTGGATGGGACCAATGCCGATCCGCCCACCACAGCCAGAGAAATTGAAAAAGGGGTGACCTTTGATGCCATCCTAACGATCTCGGGGACATCCAATGAGGACATTGGGCAACCCTAAGGGGGGGGATGTTACGTCCCTCCAGAGAACACTAGGGAAAAAAGCGCCATCCCGCTGGGTGCGGCAGACACCGAGACGACAGACAGCCAGATAGGGTACATCAGGGTACATCATCCGCCTGCAGGTCGGGACGATACCGGCCAGGCGGCGCCGACGTCGTCATCCCATACCATCCGGCCCCCGAAGGACAAGGCACTGAGAACACCAGCACCGCCCACCAAGGAAGGAGGGAGAAGATTAGACCACCTCGGACCGAGGTCAGAAAAGAAAAAAGGGAAACAAGCAAGCAGCGTCAAACCACACGGCTCCGCCATAATTTCTGCGGAGATACCAAGGGGGAGGGCACTCAAGGCTACTGTCGGCACATCGCGCCGAATGACTCCCGATAGAGAATACCGGTAACCTTGATCTCGCGCGAACATCTCGGGTCACCGACAAAAGGGATTTATGCATCCTTCACTCTACTTCTATCTCCTAAAACTGTCACCTATTCGCGAGAACTGTCAGGGGTCCGCGCAATACCCATCGTTTCACGCCGACAAACGACTAACTTATGAGCTTGTTTACGCTCTAATATTGGTATAAAAAGGGAGCCTGCGTTGCTCCAGTATGTCCAGTTACAAGAATCAGTTAGGAAAGAGCAGTCCGTAGTCCTCGATCAGCTTCGTAAGCTGTGTAGTTTAGTCAAAGTCCAGTTAAAAAGTTCCGTTACGAAAGTGCAGTCTACAGATCAGTCCTCAGTACAGTCCTCTGGCCAGAGAGAGTACGGTAAAACTATCCGTACTTACGTGAAAAACAGTGTATAGAGTCAAAGTCGCGATTCGAATCGTTAAAACATCAACTCAGCGAAAACAAGGAGAAAGTAAGAACATACTATTATACCTGTTAGTATCACCCGATACACATAACTGTATTGTTAGAATAAGGAAATATATATATTTTATCCAAAATATATACTTATATAACGCACCATCAACATCATCAATGTCTCCACTACACGCGGCTAAAAAGGTATAGAATCCAATACAAACTCAGAGCGAATCGGGTGGATCATCCTTTTGAATTGCCGCCTATTTTAAACGCCTTGCCGACACCTTCGAGAATCGACAACGGCAGAATCGATTATTCTCGACGCTTCTGCGAGCGTCAGCTCCTAACCTCCGACAGGCGAATCCACAATAACAACGGTTACGACAAAATCCGGTGACCGAGGAGTCATAGAAATCCGTAAGAAGGGAATTCTTTCAAATTCCCTACGGGACTCCTCGCCGGGTCGTAACACGCCTGTTACGGTCGCCCCCAAAAACCCCAATTAGGGCAGGCAACACGGCGATCGCCCAGGACCGCAGCTCATCCCCCGGAACGACTCCAAGTCGGGGCCCATAGGGCTCGCCGTCGCCGCCGAACTACAAACAGGCGAAGCGGCAGGCGCGCGACGACGCATTAAAACGGGCGCGCCGCTCAAAACGAGGAAAGGAAAGGAAAAGGAAAAATCAAAGTGGCACAGCCCACGAAACAATCAACCGACGCCGTGTCAACAAACGAGAGGATGAGGCCTGTCCAAGACTCTAGTCAAAGTGTTCTCTAATCTAAGTTATTGCTGCGACCGTGACCTTCCGTGCACCTCAACCGCTTCTAAAAGACATTTGTGTACCTATCGAGATCCCGTCATCGTTTACCGTGCAAATATCTATTGTACCGACATCGATAAGAGTATGGGCTTGTTTATCTTTAATTCTCTATAAGGGAGCCTGCGTGCTTCAAGATGCCCTCGCGAATTATCCGTGAAGAACGTATTATTCTCGGCAATAGAACGGAAAGCTTTTATGGGCTTGTTTATTCCGTAAAACTTGTATAAAAGGGAGCCTGCGTTGCTCTACAAGTTAGTTCTTCCACAATTTTCGCCGTGCGTAAAGTCCAGTTCTTCTACATTCTTCGCCGTGCACAACAGTCAGTTCTTCTACAATCTTTCACCGTGTGTAAAGTCTCTGCGTTCGTCGTTCGTACGTCTGGCTTGTCCAGAACAGTTAAAAGTCGTTTCTCGAGCATCAACCTGTGAGGTACAGAGGTAACATAATTTACCACAATACCTGCTTGCATCACCGTATGCACATTTTTGTATTGTTAGCCTAAGGAAATATATATATATATTTATTATATATACTTGTGCCAAGACATCACTTTCCAATGGCTACGCACCTATCCTCGAAACAAGTATAAAAACCTCTTATTCTCCAAAGATAGAGCGAGTCCGGTGGAATTCCCTTTTTTAAACTTGCCGCTCATTCTATCGTCATTACAACGCGTTCGAGAGTCGACCATCACAGCATCGATTATTCTCGATTCTTCTACGAGCTTCAGCTCCTCACCTCCGACAGGCGGATCCACAGGAATACGACAGAAACCGGTGACCAAGGGGTCAGAAATTCCGTAAGAAGGGAATTCATCCAAATTCCCCACGGGACTCCACGCCGGGTCGTAACACGCCACATATCTTTTAGCTACCGGCGGTACTGTCATCAAGTGAGACCTTGGGTAGGTTTTAGTTGTAGGTTGGTAGTCGTACGAGAAACAGTGAACCAATCAGAGTGCTCTTAAACCGGATGTGCTAGTTACAAACGGCTGCTTACAACGGTTTTAATTTTAATCATTTTCGCTCAAAATTGGCTTGTACTTGACCTAAAGATGACCTCTATGTCGATTTATTCGTTACCTGTCGTCGACCGCATTCAGTCTCAGTTTGGCTGTTGTACTGTCAATTTATACAGTGTATAAAATAAGTATATAAAAATGAACAATAGCGAGCGTTACAATTCCAATGAGAAAACCGTGTTTATACAAATTGTAAATAAATATAAAGAAATAGTGGAATCAAAACAGCGCAATACTGACGCAATGCAAGAAAAAAACGGAGCGTGGCAAAGTATTGTAACCGAATATAATAATTCAGCCGCGACAGAACATGAGGTCAGAGGTGAAGCCTCCTTGTCGCTCTCAGAGCCGCAGATAGGCCGGTCGTTACAATATTTTCTTTTCTGCTTATTGCGAGGCTTCGTTCTCTTTGGCAGCGCTTTTCGTACTGACTATTTCGGCCGGCACGGGCAAGCAGGTGGCGCGGGAAGAAAAAGGGGGGAGGGAGGAACATCGCGACTCGCGATGGTCGCGCTCAACCTAATGATCGGCGGTTCATTTAAATCAATATTCACTCACAATTTCCCTCCCATTATTCCGTAGCCGCCTGGACGCTTGGTTACGAGATAATTCTCTCACACGGTAACTCCACCTCAGTAAAGGTCTCGTTCTAATTTCTTAAACTTACTAACTTATAACTATCCGACTCCACCCCTCTAAGGGTCTTGTCCTAACGCTCGCGAGTATTTTACATGGTGGACAAAATCATAACGCTTCCTGTGTAACTTATCAGTAATGGGGTAAGAGACAAAACAAAAAACGGATCCGCATCTCAGATGAGTCTTCTAAACGAGGTACAAAATGACTCTAATTTAGCAATAATTTTATTTTAGCTTTGGGTCGCGATACTTTCTGAGATTGCTTCGATTGTACGTTCCAATCGGCTGCGCTTCGTCGTTCGGTTTTGCTAAGACAAAAGCATTCTCACCCACTTTGTGGATAATACGATAAGGTCCCTCGAATAAATGAAAAAACTTTTTTATTACCTTATCTAATGCGCTCGAAAGACGTGGAACCCTTAATAAAACTAAATCTCCCAACTCGAGTTTTACTTTTGATATTTTCCCTTGTTGCTTCTTTCGTCGCTCGAATTGGTCTCTCAAATTTTCGTGGGCCCTAGCCAACATATATTGATGCGTATGAACTGAACTCTCGGGAAAATCAATTAATTTCTGAATTCTATCCTGTAAGTACAGACTGTCCAAAATGTAATTCGATGGGTGCATACCCTGTGCTCCGATGGACGGTAACATTAAGTATTTCCTCTATTAGCGGTACATATTCAACCCATTTTTAATGTTTCTCAGAACACAAGGTACGAAACAAACGACCCAGTTCTCTCATAACGCGCTCTGTGGGATTTGATTGGGGGTGCCGAATTGAACTAAAAAGAACTGTTATCCCCGCAGCTTCCATCTCCGTCCTCCAGATCATTGACGTAAACTGGGTACCATGATCGCTCAAGATACGTTTTGGCGTGCCAATTTTTGGTATAAACCGATCACGGACCCTTCTTACACACATACGAGCCGTAGCTTTCTTCATCGGATACAAGCTAACATACTTTGAAAAGGCATCCAGCATCACAAAAATATATTGAGTTTCTCCACGCGCCATCGGAAGGGGACCGTAAAAATCAACGGTCACCAGACAGTTCAGACCCTCCGACGGTACAAAATTATATTCGCCTTCCATCGAGATCGTCAAATACTTGACCCGCTGGCATAAATCGCAATGGAGGATATGCGCCTTTACCTGCGCCTGCATGCCTTTCCAATAATAAAAACGCTTAAGATAATTAAATGTCTTATACACCCCTGGGTGTCCTAATTTGACGTGGATCTCCTCGATCAGACGACCATGAAGCTTATCCGGAATCACGATTCTCCATTGCGTAGTATTCTTTTCTCGGTGAAACAAAATATCGTTGTGCACTATAAAATCTGCAGACAGCAAATTATCCCTACATCTAGTAATTTTACTTCCTATATTCGCATCCTCGAGCTGCCATTTGCCCAGGTCTCTGAAATTCCGCGCCAGACTTGCATCATATTCCAGCATGGCAACTGTAACCATTGATGCATCGTCATCGCAACTGATAGGAAGAAAACAATGATGCAGTGATGCGATCACAAGTCTCTCGTCTTTCTCCTCATGAAAATAACCATTTGGATTGCGGCTGAAAAAATCCGCTACAATATTGTCTATCCCTCGACAGTATGATACCGAGAATGAGTACTGCTGCAACAATAAGCACCATCGCGCGATGCGAGAATTAAGGAAGACGGCCGATTGCAAGAAGGTTAAACACTTGTGGTCTGGGACAATCTCGAATTGGGTTCCAATTAAATAAGTTCGAAATTTCGTAATGGTGTACACGATCGCCAAAAGCTCCTTTTCAGTGGTAGTATATTTCGCTTCACATCGGGTTAAACATCGAGAAACTACCCCGATCACATTATGATCTCCCCTTTCGCTGATTTGATAAAAAATTCCACCAATCCCCAAATCACTTGCATCTGTTTGAACCTTATATGGCTCTCCCGGCATCACGTGCTTTAAACTAATGCAATCACGAAAATCACGCTTCAGCTGTTCAAAAGCTCGCGCATGACCGGCAGTCCATTCCCATATCGCCTCCTTTCGCAATAGATTCCGTAAAGGATCAATCGACTGACTCTGTCGGACATTAAATTGACGGTAATAGTTGCATACCCCATAGTTGCATACCCCAGCATAAACTGCTGTAATTGACGTTTGTTGTTCGGTTGCGCAAAGTTGATGATGACCTCGAGTTTGTTCGGATCGGGGACAATGCCCTGCGATGTAACAATGAAACCCAGAAAAGGTATTCTTTCTTGGAAAAAAATGCATTTCGTCAACTTTATTGTGAAGTTATGGTCGAGCAAGCGGGAAAATATCTGCCTCATTATGGCAAGGTGTTGTTCCACGGTATCAGTACCGATTAAAATGTCATCAATGTAACACGAGACGTTCTTGTCAAAATCTTTTCCTAATGCGAAACTCAATGTTCTTATAAATCCGCTACCTGCAGTTTTGAGTCCGAAAGGAATTCGACAGAAGTGGTACATGTTAGAACCAAATAAAAAGGCCGTATATTGCCTAGACCTCTCGTGAAGTGGGACTTGTCAATACCCGTGAGTCAGATCAATCTTTGAAAATCAACGCGCACCATGGTATTTTTGTAATATCTCACTCGTAAGTGGTGGAGCTTCGTGATCCTCCTCAATGACTTTATTCAAAAATCGCGCGTCAAGGCAGATGCGTACCGAACCGTCCTCCTTTTTAACTATCCTTAAAGGATTACAAAATCTACTAGCAGTTAGCTCGATCACCCCATCCTCTAACATCTTCTCAATGGCTTTGGAGGTCGCGTCTCTTAACTGAAATGGAACCGGATAAGTATGCTTTATTCGCGGATTGTCATTCATTAGCTTAATCCGGTGCTCGTAGCCCTTCGCACATCCCGGCTTGTCAGAAAATAACTTGCGATATTCGTGCAACAAATTATGAAATGACTGTCTCTCATCCTCTCCCAATAGTGTTAGTCTAGACGCGATCGAGCTGGGGTCAAACGTAATCTCCGAAGCTCTCACAGAATTCTCATTCACCTTACTTTCCTTTATAATCACCTCCTCTATTCTATTCATATTTATTTCGATCGCCCTATCTTCAGCCTCCCGCATTGCTTCATCGTTTTCCACGTCACATATTTTATCCCCCCCAGATTCGACCAACAGCTCAGGCATTTTCGCCTCTTCCTTTACTTTATATTATTATACTTTCCTTCTCCTTATTTAAATTAACAACAAAAACACATATATTATCCTCTTTCTGTGAGCACCCCAAAAACTCCGACGAACCCCGCTCGAACACCAAGGTTGAAGGTGAGAGACACCTTCCCTCAATTTCGATTACACCACGCTTATAATCAATAATCACTCTATTCTTCAATAGCCAATCGTGTCCCAAAATAATGTCCGACGATAGCGAAGGAATAACCAAAAAGGTAACCTCCAAATTCATATCATCTATTCCGACTGGCAAGAAAACCTGTCGCTTCACAACGGTCGTCTTCCGTGTTATTGCCGTCGATATGGTTACATGTGATACCGGTAGTTCCTCGAATATCATAAGACCCTTTAGCCGCGTATAAAGTTCTTCAGAAATGGCTGTGATCTGACTTCTCGTGTCTAACAATGCAACCGCCGTTATCTTTCCGATGCGTACACGCAGATGAGGACATCGGGCAAAAGGATTTCCATCATTATTAACTTTTGGATCCGCTCCATCTTCGACTCCCGCAAGCAAATCATCAACAAAATCGAAGCTACCCTGACACGCTGGCGGACCAGTATACAGCGCGTCATTTATTAGTTTAAATTACCGTTATTCGTAAAAGAATTATTATCAGCGCTTCTCTCGTTGGAGTTTACCTGCGACCGATCTGACGATTGTCGAGGTGGAGGAAACCTTAAGTCTGGTAGTACAACGTTTTGCATTGATCGATTGTTGACCTCACGCGAATTCGAATATGAACCGTTATACCCGTCATAATGATGGTTCCTGCCAAAAGGTCTGTTATTATAATAGTGCCTTCTATCATGACCGCGGTATTCTCGATGGTTTAGATGGATTTGTCTCATTCTCGGCCCACCGTAATTTGGCCGGTTGTTACTTTCGACTTGTTTATTTTCGCACTCTTTTTCTCGCCTGACCGCGTCCCGGTTACCGAGAGTCTGTGCAATGGCATCTGCGTCAGCAAAATTTATTGTTGCTAAAATATCTTTCACCCACAATGGGTATTGTTGGACAATATTATAGTGCACCTCGTAATCCGATAACTTTGGAATGAAGAATCGCGCTTGAGATAATTGTCGATAAAAATATCTCTGTAGTGACTCGCTATGTGCCTTAAACCTACGCTCCATCCATACTTTCTTAAACTTAATACGACTCGGAACAGAATAGAATTCATTTAAAAATCGTTGTCTAAAATCTGCGTAATTTATGAAATCTCCCTTTAAATTATACCATAAGTTTGCTTTTCCTTCGAGAGAACGCTCTATTATTGACATCTTTCGATCCTCTCCAATATTCTGTATTTTTACGAATTTTTCCAACTCATCGAGAAATTCTATTGGATTCTTATTATTTTCATTTTCAAACTTCGGGACCTTAATATCTACGTGAACGTTCTGTACATTACGTATTATCGATATGATGTCCTCGGCGAGAATCCCTGTATTTGTTTGGGTTCGTTGATCGTTAGCCGTTGACCCTGTTTGTTGTCTCTCTTGACCCATAGTCTGCTGAGCCTCAAGTGCCGCTCGCCACTGCTCCAATCTTTGTCGTTCCTGATTTAATTTTTCCCATTCCGCTGTAATATTTGTAGTTTTTCCCGATGGTGGATCGCTTTCATGGTGTTGTTCATTTTCTCTCATAATAGGCATTTTATCAATAGTTTTCCTAATCGTTCTGTCTGTAAAATTGTACGAATCAAATTTCTGTTTTGCAACACGACCAGATTTAGTGATGTAGACTGTCCTATTATTTTCGGCCATACACCGATATTTATTCCTTTTATTTTCCGTCATCCATCATCTTTAGCCAATTTAAGATGTATGCTTTAGGATTCACAGTATCGATATAATACAATATCTTTTAATACCGTGCCGCATTGTTGGGCGCCATTTTGTAACGTTTAGTTTACAAATTTTTGTTAACTAGTGGCGTAAATAGAAGAACGGAAAATGTCATGGAAATCACATATATTTTATTATAATGAACGAGGGGTCTATGGACCGATCTTACTTTATAATGGTTGTGAACAATATTTTCTTTCCTGCTTATTGCGAGGCTTCGTTCTCTTTGACAGCGCATTTCGTACTGACTATTTCGGCCGGCACGGGCAAGCAGGTGGCGCGGGAAGAAAAAGGGGGGAGGGAGGAACATCGCGACTCGCGATGGTCGCGCTCAACCTAATGATCGGCGGTTCATTTAAATCAATATTCACTCACATATTAATAAAAGAAAACATGAATTTGTAAAAAAAAACAATTTATATTTGTGTTACTATAGAAAAGGGTTTTCATTGGCTGATCAATTATTTTTAGTTTATGGTGTTTTTGAACCTTGGCGCCAGCGGCCATTTTTTCTTTTAAGTTTCCGGAGTGAATTGATGGATCGACTGCGGGCCATTGAACACAGCACAAGCGTCAATTTGCCAGCTAAAAGCCGACTTTTCCCCGTCAACTTTAAGTCGACTTTGGAAGTCGACTTATAGCCGACTATTTTCTGACTATTCTTGACTGATTTTTGTTCACTTTAATTGTTGACTGTGAATTGACTGAAATATGTCTTTTTCTCTTGAAGAAAAAGTCAACATAATAGCAGCGCCGGATTACGTATTTACGGGGCCCAAGGCATAGGTCTTAGTACGTGTGAGATTGTGCGCGCAATAAAATTTTTAGTTCAGAATCTATTTGGAAATCATTTCGTGAATGATATGTGTTGCATCACGCAGGTTGATGCGTTCATTGGAGTTTTCGAATACAATGACGCACTCTGAAGTTTGAGGCAGTACGTATATTAAGTAGTATGAAGAAAATTAAGTAGTGTGTTCAACATTATTTACAAAGGAATGTGGCTCATCGTCCTGTAATTTAAGCAAGAAAAAACAACCTCAACGAAAAAAAAATTGACCAATGTGGGGCGCGAACCTGCGACACAAAAGCTCTTAACCGCTGCGCTAGCGGCACTCTTTAGAAGGTATTTTATATGTATGAAGACTATGAAGGTAAGATGCGCACATCCTCAATAAAATCGAAACGACTACATTCCCTTGATATGTATATTACTCGCTTGTGTGCAGCATAGAAAGAATCGTACAATTCACTCACTATATCAGGGGAAAGCAAATATTTAAAGTATTCATTCGGTTATCATACAAAATATGCCGAAAACATCAGTTTTTATTTATTTCAACCCTGACGTATCCTACCAAAAAATCTGAAAAATAATGGAGATAATAGTCATGGCAATACTTAACTACAGAATTTGTAAAAATCCAATCGGTTGAAAACTTCAGCTCGTAACTGGAATTTTTAATGTTTTTTGGAAGTTTTTGATTTTTTATGCTTAGGATTTGCAAGTAAAAAATCTGCGAAAATTCTCAACCGTAAATATACATATTCAGAATATTCTGCATTTTTTGCAGAATGTTTGCGAACCGTTACATACGGAAAATGTGCTAAAAACCGATTTTTTAATTTACCCCATAACTACTCGTGTGATGGAGATAGAGGGTTCAAACTTGTCAAAGCACATTTTCTTTTGATCACCTATCGAATGACGTCTTGCGATACAAATTCGGTTAAAGTGCATTTTTGACCATTTCACTCTGCCCAGCCGAAAAAGAATTTCGTTGCCGCTGTCGTATGCTGAACGAAGGACGTGCGTGCGATCGTGGTCGAAAGAGGACGGAGCATAGCTCTGCCTTCCTTTCCACTGGGTGTGCGCGCAGCGTCGACGTCATAACGACGCTTCGTTGGTGGAAAGGAGACGGAGCATTAATCTGCTTTCTTTCGGATGGTTGTGACGTCACGGTACGCAAGCCTTGGTGGAAAGGAGACGGGGAGCATAGCACCTTCCTTGTCTCCGTACGGTACGGACAATCGCCGTACCGCGGCGCGCACATCGCACACAGACATGCCACGCACCCCCTTGCTTCTATCCCCACTCTCGGCAGCACATTTTGTGTTTTATGCCAAATCTTCTATCACTGGGCCAAATCTGAGACCACTGAGCTTATCCTCTAGGCAGCTAACGGCCAGATACACTGACATTTACCGAGGGGTTTAACAGCCCGGCCTTATTCGTGATTATTCTATCTGACGCAAAGATATTAAAACCACATAATACGGTCACTGTATAAAGAAATTGTAAGAGTTCGAAGTACTCATCACGATTTCGCACGAAATACCTTGAAAATATCAGTCTTTAATTTACTTAGCTATGACGCACCAGACGTTGAAATCTGAAAAAATGGAGGATAATGGTCATGCCAATTACTAACTACTGTTAAAAAGAATATATACTCGCTCAAAAACTTCAACCCAAAATCTGTATTTCACTCATTGTTTTTTGTTTTTTTAAATTTAGGATTTGCAATAAAAAAATTTGAAAATAATCACAACCTTAAACATACATGCCTATAATGTCTCACATTTTTTCAGAATTTTTAGATCCCTTTAAACAGGGTAAATATGGTAAAAACTGATATTCGCATTAATCCTGTAACTACCCTCCCAATTGAGATAGAGGCTTGAAACTAGGTACACACAATCTTTATCTGGTAAGCTATCAATTGGTTGTTTGCGAAGTAAAATCGGTTCAAGGGCACTTTTGACCATTTTATCCTGCTATGCCCTTTCAAAATAGAGAAATGTGGGTATTTCTGATTCTCGCTCTTACACGTGATTACCATTTCTTTGCCAGCTCTTATAACAGAAGCTGTTGCCTTCCACTCTCGGTTGCGATGAGAATAAACAACGGAGATACGTGTGCATGCCAAACACGTGGACAAACGTGTTGCGTAGCAACGCAACCATATAACAACGATTAATCCTTTTTATCAGTAATTTATGATTAATTTCATCAATCAAGTTATTCATGATTTTCTTTGTTTTTAATATTTATAAGCAATCAGTTGTATTAAATATGTTAACTAATTAAATATTTGACCCTATATATGAAGTGTGTTTGACGATCGTTATTCAATTGTTATTGCCAGTGTACACGAAATGGTACCATTGGCGGGTATTCTTGCGAAGTAAAGGAATCGAATAAGTTAGGAGACAAACGTGGGACGTATACGCTTCTATATAAGTTTCTCACGTTTACCATTTTACTTGAAGACAGAGTGTTAATTGCGTTTCGCATCCGTTTATAAAGGATTTACGTATTTTCGGATTGTTCAAATTGCTTAACAACAAATTGTTTCTCACTAGAAGAAGACAAAGAAATAATAAAGGAAGAACATGGAGAGATCAAACACCCCTCGTTCGATTAAGCGTAAACGGGTGGCTTTGCAAGCATCATATAGAAGGACAGCAGTAAAGTTGACCTCTGGGAAGATTATACAGTCTATCGTTGACAGCCCCGAACTGTATGTATTAAAGAGTGGGCAACACATCCTCAGTCCTGGAATCAAAAGAAAACCTTTTTCTGAAGAGGAAGACATTAACGAGTTTACCACATTAAAGAATGAGTGTGAAATACATTCTCCTAATCACCAGATGGATGTTAGTTTAAAGGAGGATAATCTTAGTCCGCAAAAACAAAGTGGTTCTGTTAACACTGAAAACAGCAGTGGTATCGTTGAACTCATGCAGCGTGAGAGCATCTTACCTTTTAAGTTTCCAGATATGAGTGTGCAAGGAACCGAAAAAAGGATATCTGATTCATACCGGCTGCCAGAGTTAAAAACTTCTAACGCTTTGATCAAAGCACAGGATCGAGAGCTAATCAAATCAAAGGGTGAGAGCGGAGACAAAGACAAAACTGAACATGTCATATCAATGAAAATGATTGACAAGATACAACAAAAAATTACAATAAGGTAACACTTCCTCCTTTATGTATTATATACTTTGACTTTCCTGACTGCATAATTTTCATGCGTACTTTCTGTTTTTTTTGTGCTTTAGTCCCCAAAAGATTCAAGAAAAGGATAGTCTACAGCACAAACTACTCTCTGGGTCAAACCAGTTAATCCAGGGTTCTCTGAAAGAAAGTCCACCTACAGCTCTACTTTATCAAAAATATTTTTCGCTAATTGATTGTGCCATCATACCAGCTCTTCCACTTCCGTACAAATACGAATTCTTGACAAAAGCATTCTGCCATATGGATACGGTATGTCTTAATTTCTCAATAATTTATGACTGCTCTTGACTCACTGTATTTCTTTGAAAAGGTATCTGCTATGCTGTATAATCGTGGTGAGACAATTACCTTTAACAAGCTGAAGGTTGCCATGCAAAATGTTTTCAGAAGAGACTTTACTCAGGAACATTTAGCATGCATCAAAACTGTGTATCCTGAATCTTACACCCTTTCCCAAATAAAGATACATTCGTTTGGCTCGCTTTTAAATCAAGACAAGTACGAATTGGTGTTGGTACCTACACACCAATTCAAAGAGACAGGAAATATGAGCTCGAAGGATGGTGGCAACGCGAAGACTGATATAGTTAAAATGGGCCCTGCAATGTTGCTCCATAGAAAACAAACTTTTTTCAATCTAATCCTAAGTAGGTAACTCAGTCATTACTGCTCTTTTCTTTCAAAACTACCGTTAATTGTGTTGAACTTTTTTTTTATCATAGAAAGAGTTTACAACGCGCATGATCAATTTCTCCTTCAGTTAAAAACACCGATAAAGATCGGAAATGAAAAGATAATAGTGCGCTGGCATCCGGAATTCGACGTCGAATCAAGTTGTCCAGAAATCGAGATGGCTGAATTGCCGAAAGTACCGACAGTACAGAAACTGACATCAGTTTTGGACGTTCTAGGTCAGATTAATAGTAAGTATTCTTTTTTTTACTTATTTAGATTTTTATGATTTTTTGTTTGTTTGAAAGAGGACACTCCTGCGGTGGTCCTATATCAATTCAAAAACTGTAACTAGAAATGAAAAAGTAAATTCCATTAAAAAAGTAAAAATCACCCCTAAAGGGTATAGCAGAATAAAATGGTCAACTGTGCCCTTGAACCGATTTTACTTCGGAAAGCACCGATCTTACCAATAGGCTTACCAAAAGAAACCATTGTATACCAAGTTTCAACCCTCTATCTCAACTGGGAGGGTAGTTACGGGGTAAATTAAAAATAACGGTTTTTCCCACATTTTCCCTATTTCGAGGGACGCCAAAATTCTGAAAAAAATCTAGAACATTGCAGATATTGATGATTATGGTTGTGATTTTTTTAGATTTTTTTATTGCAAAGCCTAAGTGTAAAAAATCAAAAATGCAAACCAGGAAAAATACAGATTTTGGGTTAAAGTTTTCGAGCGACTAGATTTGCCTTTTTACAGTAGTTTGATTCGGGCATGACTATCATCGTAGAATTTTTGTTATATTTTTACTTCTGGTGCGCCATGTTCAACAAAATTAGAAACCGATATTGTCAAGGTATTTCATGCGAAATCGTGGTGAATACTATAAATTCTTGCTTTCCCTTTATACAATGAGTGTATCATGTGATCTTGCATACCTCTGCGTTTGGTAGAATGATCTATGAATAAAGGGAACTAAGTTATTTCAATTAGTTGAAAGTTATACGTACCTTTATGTGTGCAAATATCAAAAACTCTTTCAAGATCACCGCTAGCGTAGTAGTTAAGATTTACGACTGCGAAACCGTTGGAGACTTTTTTGTCGTAGGAACGCGCCCAGCAATGGTCCATTTTTTTTTCATCGGATGTTTGATTTTTTAATTATAATTATACGACAACAAACGCTATTCATTTAAAAATATTTGAGTACTTACTACGGATAGTTTTTAATATTTTGGGAACGGAATAGATGTGACGTTTTGATTTATGATAGATATGGACAAAATATATATTTCACGTTATGGTAAAGATGGCATATGTACTCGTATAGGATACACAATTATTTAACTTCTTTTGTTCAGCTGATACATGCATGAACTTTATTGTAAGAATACGTATCTTTATTTTAAGAATACTTATCATCATTACTGTCATGATGAGCACGCTGTTACTGTTTTAGTTGTCGTCACTATCTGTATTAATGATGGTAACTTAGATTGGTGTCACAATTATCGGCAGGTACCGCGCAATATGTAGTAAATAATTGGTCCTATGTGTGAACAACACCCTACTGTACGATTACCATTCGCACACTCGGGCAAATAAAGCTTTTTCGTCGACTTTCGTCCCTACAAATTGCTGTATAGTTTTATTCAATAAGGTCGCATCTAAAGATAGTGACGAGAACTAAAACTGTAACAGCATACTCACCATGATAGTAATGGTGATAAGTATTCTTAAAATAAAGATACTCATTCTTACAATAAAGTTCATGCATGTATCAGCTGAACAAAAGAAGTTAAATAATTGTGTATCCTATCCGAGTCATATGCCATCTTTGCCATAACGTAAAATATATATTTTGTCCATATCTATCATAAATCAAAACGTCACATCTATTACGCTGACAAAATATTAAAAACTACCCGTAGTAAGTACTAAAATATTTTTAAATGAATAGCGTTTGTTGTCGTGGGATCATAATTAAAAAAACAATTATCCGATGAAAAAAAATTTGACCATTGCTGGGCGCGTCTCTACGACAAAAAAGTCTCTAGCGGTTTCGCAGCCGTAAATCTTAACTACTACGCTAGCGGTGATGTTGAAAGAGTTTTTGATATTTGCACAGATAAAGGTACCCTATAACTTTCAACTAATTGAAATAACTTAGTCCCCTTTATTCATAGATCATTTTACCAAACGCAGAGGTATTCAAAATCACATAATACACTCACTGTATAAAGGGAAAGCAAGAATTTATAGTATTCACCACGATTTCGCATGAAATACTTTGAAAATATCAGTTCTTAATTTTTTTGGACATCGCGCACCAGGGTAAAAATATAACAAAAATTCGAAGATGATAGTCATGAATGTATCTAACTACTGTAAGAAGGAAACTCTAGTCACTGGAAAACTTTAACCCGAAATCTGCATTTTTCGTCATTTTGTTGTGTTTTTGATTTCTCATATTTGGGATTTGCATCGAAAAAATCTGAAAAAAATCACAACCTTAAGCATCCATGTCTGCAATGTTCTGGATTTTTTCAGAATTTTTGCATCCCTCTAAATAGCGAAACTGTGGGAAAAACCGTTATTTTTAATTTACCCCGTAACTACCCTCCCGGTTGAGATAGAGGGTTGAAACTTGTTATACAATGGTTTCTTTTGGTAAGCTATCGATTGGTGCCTTCCGAAGTAAAATTCGTTCAAGTGGACTTTTGAACATTTCACCCTGTTATTCCCTTAGCGCTAAAAAGGATAAAACAATTTTTCCTTGTTGAAGGCGGTGCAAAAATAGATGAGAAACAAACTATAGTCCGTCACCGATCTAAATAAGCATAAATTATTTTATCCTTTTTATGCTGGTTTGGAGTCTGGTTTTACTTATTTTTTTAAATGTTTTATGTGATTCATTGTCTAGTAGATGATACTTATATATTTTTATACTCTCAAAACAAATCTGATACCCATTTCTCTCCAACAAACTTAGTTTTCGAAGAAATTAATATTTATCAAATAAAATTAGATTTGACAAGTACTGATTGACAATTCGCATTCATTGCAGAAAATTCAACAGACTGCCGCATAAAATGGTAAAAGTCATTTTTGCAATATGAATTTGCAAACATGTTCAAACATTAGTTGAAATTGACGAAGCACGGTTCGCGGGTCAGTGTTGCCGTTCCAAATAGCCATGCTTTATTGTGCAGTGTGCGCAGGTGTTCTCCGATACCATTGTTTTTACCGCGCTCAACGAAGTGCTTTATAAATAGTAATGTCGAAGACCTGCTCGGTCACTCGTACAACTATTTTATTTTTTTGTTTGAAACCAAAATCTGTATTGCATATTCTAATGATGGATTTCCGCAGAAACATATCTGTTCTATCGGTCAGTGTGGTTCAAATTCATACCAAACCCACAATTTTAACCAAAATTTGAGAAAAGTGTTGTAATAAAGGGCCGCGAAATATGTCTTGCCAACTATAGCCATTGTTTAAATATGTTTGCAAGTTTATATTGCAAAAATGGCCTATACCATTGTGGGGATTGGAGTCCTTACAAAAAACAGAGAGGATCGAAAACGAGATGTGCATATAGACCATAGACCTTATATACATGGACCGCGCGTTTCCTATGCTGCCAATGCACGGATAGTGTCCCAAACAGTCTAGGACAGACGTATATCTCCATCCTCTGTTTTCCTTTATGTACTGATGGTGGGTGGTAATGCGCATGCTCCGCGCAGAATGAAGTATATAAGCCGAAACAACCAATGGGCAAGCTCCGCGGGCAACGCGCATGCGTGAAAGCAAGAGGCCCTTGACCGGCCATAACTTTTGTATATAAGCCGAAACAACGAATATTCAAAATTGAAGTGACAAAGGTTATGACCGGTAATAGCGTTGTCATCGGCCTCTTGCTTTCACGCATGCGCGTTCCCCGCGGAGCTTGCCCATTGGTTGTTTCGGCTTATATACTTCATTCTGCGCGGAGCATGGGCATTACCACCCACCATCAGTGATCTCAGAAGTGGCATCCTGCCGCATGTTTCACGCGTGGTGGGGGAAGAGAGAGAAGTAGTATGCGTCGTGTCCGTGAGAGCTACGCGCCACTCGATTCGCTCGTAGCTCTCACGGACATGCACGCATACTACGTCTCTGTGTGCGGCAGGATGCCACTTCTGAGATCACTGCCCACCATCAGTATATAAAGGAAAACAGAGCACCGACAGATATCTCTGTCCTTTAGGTCTCGGAGACATCTCTTGTTTGAAACACGCGGTCCATGTATATAAGGTCTATGGCAGTCTATGCCTTTAGGTCTCGGAGACATCTCTTGTTTGAAACACGCGGTCCATGTATATAAGGTCTATGATATAGACGCACGAATAAGACATAAAGAAACAATTCACAGTGTGTAGTGCCATGGACCTTATATACAGGGTGGTTCACGTAAATGGGAACACCTATATATCTTCCATATTTATGGTCTTATGAAAAAACTTCGAAGGAGAAAGTTACACTATTTTCAGAACCCAATGTAACGGCAAAGAAAAACTTTTTTTAGGTAATCGTTTTTTAATAAAAATCCAAGGTCATCGGTGTTTTTTAAATGGATCGTACATGTGTGTTTACGATAGCATGATAGACAATAAAAAAACAAATCCAGCGGACACCATTTTTGTGACCTTGACATCACTCAGTGTATACAAGTTATTATGATTTCTAAAGCAACGGGTGTCAGTCACGACGTAAGAAATGCATCATTTATACTGAAACACTCTAATTGAAAACATCACATTGTGCATGTTGAAGCGGGATAGACGAGCAAGTTTAAACTTAGCGTGTTTCAGTATAAATTATGCATTTCTTACGTTGTGTCTGACACCCGTTGCTTTAGAAATCATAATAACTTGTATACACTGAGTGATGTCAAGGTCACAAAAATGGTGTCCGCTGGATTTTTTTTTTTTTTATTGTCTGTCATGCTATCGTAAAAACACATGTACGATGCATTTAAAAAACACCGATGACCTTGAATTTTTATTAAAAAACTATTACCTAAAAATGTTTTTCTGTGCCGTTACATTGGGTCCTGAAAATAGTGTAACGTTCTCCCTCGAAGTTTTTTCATAAGACCATAAATACGGAAGATATTTAGGTGTTCCCATTTACGTGGACCACCCTGTATATTACGGACAATGTGTTGAACATGGGCATTCTATACAGTGCCCGGTCATTATACAGAATGCCCACGTTTCAGTCCATCTATATCTATTGAATGTCCGGGGACTGTCCGGTCATTATGCAGAATGGCCACATTCAACACATTGCTCGTAACATATACATGGACTGCTCACTTCCTATTCCGGCAATGCACGGGAGTTGAAGACAACATGGAAAGGGCAGAACATGGTCGTTTCTCTCTGTCTCCCCTTTGCAGCGTAGCACATGGGGGTAATGCGCATGCTCTGCACATATATGCTCTCGTATGTTTCTTCTGAGTGGAGCATGAGCATTATTCGCATGTGCTACGCTGCAAAGGAGAGGCAGGGAGAAACGACCGTCTTGGGTCCTTCCCATGTTGTCTTCAACTGTTGCTCCGAGCGTTCAGTCCATGTATGTAAGGTCTATGGTTAGCGCCTGCATGAGGATCCAAAGTACATGTAGCTCAAGCCCCATCCCCTTACTTTTTCCGATCCTACACCAGTTTATATAAGGGTGATGGGGGCAAACGTGCTTCAAATTGGTCTTTGGAGTATCAAAATCTGTAAGAATCACTTTACGGATTTTAATATGCAAAATACATGTTGAATAGTTTATTTGCGGTGTTTGTATTGCACTTGCTTTTCTTTCAACAGACAAAATTCAATCGTATAATCTCAACATGGGAATGGACGATAGAAAAGGTCTTTCAATTGAGGAAGATAAGAAGATTGCTGACGAGGTCGACAAAAACAAGGTCGACTTAAAGACCAACGAAGGACTACTTGATAAAAGTTCGAAAGATGACCCATGGAAAAAAGAAAATTTTACCAGCATTGCCGATATATCACCATCGGCTCCATCGACAATCAAAAATGACTACTTGGCAACCGTGTTTAAAGGAATTTCAAAGTCACTGCTTGACAAGGTAGGGACAAAGTGTTTTTACGTGTTATATTCGAAATTTATTCCTTTGTGTGTTTCGAAATGTCATTCCAGGTAAAAGCGAAACAATGTGCGAGGAAATCTCTTGAACCGATAACGCCAAGTCCGATGGCTGACAGGAAAGCTTTCCTTTATTCGAGATTACCTGAATTGGCCAAGATCCTGCGAAACATTTTTGTTGCCGAAAAGAGGGGCGTTCTGATTCTAGAGTCCGTCACCAGCAAAGTGGACCACTCATTTCGAACCAAACTAATACCGACCGAGCTCAATGACATGATACAACTACTATGTCGTCATCTGCCTACGTGGATCTGTGTCAGAAATGTGAGAAAAGTCGATTACTTAACCCTGGATAGAACCATAGACTTGGGTCAAATTCGTAAGCGGCTGGAAATTTTGGCAAACGTTAAGATTTTTCGTAACTCACAGTGACATTGTCCAACTATTTTTTACCCATTCTTTTAACTGCTTGCATATATTGTGATACCTGCTACGCTACATTTGAAACTCTATTTTTGTTGTATTTGATACGCTGTCGTAATATATAATGGAAATAAACGTAAAATTGAAAAGAATTTACGAAAGATCATTGTATCTTTGGTTTCGCGCGTCAGCAACAAATCATTCGGATCATTTATATTACAGACCTGACCCATATGTCAAGCATAGAAATGCTATTGTAATTATTTTACACTGTATTTTTTTTAATTATCCATATATGTATATACATATAACAGTGGGTAACAAATCATGATTTTTTTTTCTATCTTTAAAATGAAATTTGATGGGTCTAAACACTAAACCCAGTTCGCGCAGTATTAGCACTGAAGTAGTTTTGCAATGACAAAATGTTTCTTATAATTAATTGACCGGGTGAGCCGATCTTGATGATTCTTAGTTCATATGAAAGAGACTGTTCTCCCATGAATCCCAGTTAAGTTGCAACAAATTCCAACAACAACAACCGATATTTTAAACCCTTTCGCTACGAGAGGTTGCGCCGTCGGCGTCGGAGCGCCGCCACGGATCGGAATACTGCGGCTCGTGACAAAAATCTACACACTGCGCGTGGACAGTCCTCGGCGTTCGGGTTTACATCTTACACCTGAACTACGCATAAACAACGCTGTATTGATGTGCTTTTGTATGTACACTTTTCTAAGTGTTGTATAACAACTGTGCTTAAATCAAAACAACCATTTCTCCAACATAGACGGCGCTCGTATGTACACGGAGGTAGAGACACTATAATAAGAGACTGGACAGAGAGTATTAGAGAGAGTGGAAAGTGCCATAAGAGCGTAATGTATTTTTCCGTATACAGGTTTCAGCGCACTCTGACATTTGAGTATGATTCACAAAGCCCCCCACCATGGATTATAGCGCGAAATCAAAGCACGTAATTATATATTGAATGTATTACTAGACGAAGTAAAATGATCAATAATAATTAACTGTCAAAATTCATATTTTAATTATAAAAATATTAAAAACTATAAAAATATACACTATACGTACAGAATATATGTGGAAATATTCCTATTATTGGCATAATGCACCGGTCATATATACATTCACAGATTATATACTATCTTAAATGCAATTTTGCATTTATGGTCGTCCCAGAAATTTTATCATTTTTTTTCTGTGTCTTTGCGCTCCAGGATTTTGCGGATCAATATCTGTAATAGTTGTTGTTTTTTTTGCTTGGCATTAATTTCGCTCCTTAAAAACCGTGCCTCCCAATGGCATCTGGTTCGTATAAAAGTTTTAAGGAAAACAGCCGTACTGTTTTCCGAACATAATTTAATATCAGGGCAATTTAACTAAAGAATACCTGTGAGAATCAGGCTTACATTATCCTGATTTTAAATATCTGTCATAGTTGTTGTTTTTTTTGCTTGGCATTAATTTCGCTCCTTAAAAACCGTGACTCCCAATGGCATCTGGTTCGTATAAAAGTTTTAAGGAAAACAGCCGTACTGTTTTCCGAACATAATTTAATATCAGGGCAATTTAACTAAAGAATACCTGCGAGAATCAGGCTTACATTATCCTGATTTAAAACTCCCCTAATAACTACCTTAAAACGTTTTTCCCACTCCTTGATAATCATAAATATTTCCTCCTTCACAAATATTAATCCACGAGTAGTGGCATACGATTTCAGCATCGTAAAAGTTTGGATATCTTTGTACGAATCGCTGTCCGTTGCCTGTATCAAGTTTTCACATTTATTACATTTATGATGGTTTAGAAAGATTTTAGCTATGTAGCCTGCACAATAATATACAACGTTGCATGTTGTAAATGTTTCTACTTCGGTAGGTTCGTTCTCGTCAGTTGGAGGAATTTCAATAAGTATGGGCCGTATTGTTTGTGTGGGTGTTTGAATAGGCATCTTGTTGATATTTTTTAATTTAATTATTATATTATTTTCGTCAACTTCACAGTTTGTAACCGTACAAAAGTACCGCCAGATAAAATCACTGAAAACGTTCGCACGTGCACGGGAAAGATTACTGATTTACCGGATTCAATATAGCAGTTTCTCCTTGTTTAACATACATACACTCCGACCACTTCTTTCAGTCTTACTATATACTTTCTTTTCACTTCAAGGCCGTCTTTCTTTCTGTCTTCACTAGCCGTAGTCTAGACATCGCGACTCTCTCTCTACTTACCTGTTTCACTCTATCTACTTCACAGTCTTATTTTCGCGCTATCCTCTTCTTACTTACCTGCCGTCTCTCTCGACCTAGCCCGTACACGCACGAACGCACACCACTTGACTTCGACTCTCGGATATACACAATACATATAAGACGCGGACAAGCGTTATACACGCGACAAACATCTACGCATACTACCCAGCCTAGACTCACGGACATACTCAACACATATAGACACGGACAAAGCAATGTACACGCGACAAACATCTACGCATACATGTAAACGCGACACAAACACAAATCACAGCGACATTCACTCATTTCATTGTCAATCATCTCATTATTAGAATAAGACATAACGGTAATTGAGCTCCGGCAAACGAGGAGAAGCGACTCCCACCGGAGAGTATACGCGCTCGAGTGGAACCTTCCCCTATACCAAAATGAGTATAAAAGGCGAGAAGACAAGCCACTCGAGGCGAGATTTACTTCGAGCCTACACTTGTAGAAGAGATCCCAGGAGTGATCCTTCCGAGTATCGAGTCCCGTAGATCACGCATATAACTGACGGTATCGAACGACGTACAATCTAAGACGCTAGGGAAGACTTTTGCATAGACAGAACCTCTACCGAATCGAAGACTACGATCGCCCACCGAGGGTTCGCGGTTAGTAATGCACAGCCGCGTTCGTCGCATACACGCGGTATAGCCTATCTCCGACTCGACTAGCTTGACTCGCCAATTTGCATACATAACATACAATTCAATAAATTAATTTCAATTAGATAAAGTAAATTCATTTAAATTACACAAATATCCTCCTACATCATCGCCATACATTCACTCAATCTTCGCCGTAAGCCATCCCCGCTCTTGGCACCGGTCACGGCTGCGTTTTGCGAATGATTGCCATCTCACATTAAAATCTGTGTTCTAAACGGTTACTGTAAGCCTCCCCCGCTCTCGGCACCGGCTACGGCTGCATGTAATTCGTGGACGATAACAGAAGCATCACATCCAACACCGACCTTTATACTCTGAGAATTCTTGCCGTAACTCTCTCCGCTCTTGGTACCGGCCTTCGTTACGTTGCAAGTAGTTTGAAAGAGTATTTCCTACACGGTCACCGTAAGCCTCCCCCGCTCTCGGCACCGGCCACGGCTGCGTGTGATTCGTGGACAATGTCTAATATATCCTACACCTAAAACGCCTCGACAGTCCGAGAACTCTCACCGTAACTCTCTCCGCTCTTGGTACCGGCCTTCGTTACGCAGTGAGTAGTTTGAAAGATCGTCTCCTCCACGGTTACCGTAAGCCTCCCCCGCTCTAGGCACCGGCCACGGCTGCGAGTAATTCGTGAACCTCTGACGACTGCCACGGTATACCATCCCCGCTCTTGGTACCGGTCACGGATACGAGTGGTTAGTCGAAAGAACAATCCCTGACTTTACATCCTACCTACACTGACTTTCAAACTAAAAGATCAAAGACAGTCGGCGATATACGCGCATAGGATCACCGACGCGATATTCATTGTAGACCGCTTAACCGACACTACATACAAGAACTGTAAGAAAACATAATACCAAATAAAACGATCTTCGACATATTAAACACATATTTCCCGATTCAAACTTCCCGGCTCTGACTACTGCGACCGCGAACGCTCTTAAGGCCGCGGCTGCGTAACATTCAGACGAACCCGCCCGCACAAAGGAGGACCGATTCACTCCAACGCGGAAGGCCGGATTGCGAATCCGAAACCACTCGCGTCCGTGCAACATCCACTACTTACTCGACACCCGGTACGGTTTCAAGTTTATAAATTTTGATAGTTTACCTAAATGTGTAATTAACTGGTGACGCATGGCGTTCTGAAATTGCGTAGGTGACGGGTACATAGAGCAGCCATTCGCTTGGTGAATAGCAGCAAATAAGTTTTCCAATGGATCTTGATTTAATCGTCTCGTATGCAACGCGTGTATATTATAATGAAGGCGTAAATCTTCGGCTAATTTTAATACAGCACTAATGGTCATTATCAGGCCTTTGATGGAAGGAGGTTGACTATCTACAAATTTTGCCGTCTGTAAATTTTTAAGCATGTCTTCTAAAAAACACATGTTTTCTGAATTATTTTTTAGGGCATACCTCATTTTTCCCGATTCCGGTTGTCTAGACACACTGGAGTTTAAACAATCAAATAATTTATCCATATCACGTATTAATTGTAGTGTGATATCGTACTCTAAATTGAACAAGTCGGGGAAAAACGTTTTATATATCAGGTATGCTGTATACATAGACTCTGAAAAAATCTGGGCCACTAAAAATACCTTCATTTTATTAAAATTATTGTCTGTATCAAAATGTTGCTCTTTAATTTTGGGAATTAAATTTAAATAATTTTCTTTGCTAAGTTTGTATACTGTTTTCAACTCATTCCAGAAAGCTTTCCCGCCTTTGTAATGTAATATTTTTTTGAAAAGTTATTCCTAAATGATTTTAAAAGATGGGGAGGGTCAAAAATCATAAATATTTTGTGCTGGTGCCTTATAAAATACGGGTTATCTATTGTTATACCCAGTTTTTTTGCATATGCCTGTTACGTGGCCCTTGGTCGCAAATTAATGTTTTGACAATAAGTCCCGTTTTTTCAAAAATCACATCAATTGCGGTAAGCATTATTTCATGGGTTTTACTTGAGTTCCCTTTTTTGCCAAGGAACCAATACCCAATTGGTTGCTTTGCAGGTTTGTTAATCCAAGTAATTGTTGCTACCAAGGCTGAATGTGCCTCAAACGGTAGACGGGTTGAGCCGTCGTCTGCCAAACCTACGAATTTATCGCTATTCGCGTCGTAATGTATTTCTGGTACTAAATGTAATTCATCGAATGAAATCGATACTACCCTATTTTAAATAGGTTCATTTTGGAATTTTGTTTCTAATTCTGATAGAATTATTTCATTGAGCCCAGGATTTAATGGAACCTTGCTTTGGTACGCGCGAAGAGTTCTAGACGACGGAAGGGTTACAAATATTTTCCGTAAAAATCTGTAATTTTTTGGAGAAAGATAAAACATAGATAGGCACAAATCTTTCATGTCGTCATTATATCTACGTCCCATCTTCTTGCGCTTTGACAGTCGTAACTGCGATTGAAATAATATTTTTGCCTCTGGAGATAGAAACGCAGTGCTCTCCTCAATTAATTTTTCAATGCCACCTTCATTAGCATGCTTATTGTGGACCTTGCTTTTCTGTGCTTTGCGTTTCAATCTGGTAAGGCGGCTTCGTAATAATGCAATCGTTCGTTTGCAAGTATTTAGTTTAACAGCATTACACGCTGGGACACTCGTTACCTCTAATTTTGTTTCAATTGGGGTAACTTTAAATTGTGCTACTTCGCCCTGCCTAGACGGAGTATGAGGGCTATCATCAGAAAAATTTGCCAGCAAATTTCTGCAGGTTGCAGGATTACGCTGCCTGCTCTTGCAAGAACTTTCTGGCGTATTTATGGAGGAGAGGGGAATACATTCTTGTACTTCTTTCGGGGAATACGGTTCGTTGTCTGTAATAAAAGAACACATATTTGTAGAATATTGTATTTCTTTTGTACAATTCCAAAAGTCTGATACAAAGACATACTATTCAAATATTACTATGGGGAATTAACGACTAAATATATAAATCATGCGCAGTTATAAAAAAAAAAATCCTATGATTGACATTCTACTCCGCAAAAATAACTTAAGCTTTCAAATATTTGAAGCAGGTAAAAATTGTGAGCTGCCTCTTTGCAAGCAACATTTGTAGACGATTCCATTTAATTTGTACAATTTATAATATTTTCAGATTATGCAATCTTTTCCATGTATCTTTGTAATTTGTACCGCCCTCGCCCACAGTAAAAATCAGTGGGGTGGAGACGCAGTATATTTATGTCGGGTTCTGGGAGGCGGGGATGGATCCGACGGGAAACGATAGACTTCTTTTCTAGCCTTCGTCATTTAATCTTTATTAAGCTCGCAATACCATTACAAAAACTACGCGCGTTCCATTTCCGCTCGTTCGCTATGCGGATCGGAGAAGAACTGACGAATTCTGGGAAATGAGCAAGTCACACGGTATGCTCCTCTCCCCGGGGAACCCCTGTGCCTACGTGAAGCTCCTCGATGCACCCGTGGTGGCAGACGGGCCCACGGAAACAAGGGCAAGACTAAGTCGCATTACCGCGACCATCCAATATTGCTCGTCTTGAAGCGTTGTCGCGCCGCTTAATACGGAATACCGATAGACGCCGCAACAAATTCTTACCATGTATTTGAACGTTTTTCAAATCTTTTTCCTTTTGCGACATTTTACTTGGTGCATCCACATCCCAAGATTTGAATCTTTTCCCTCCGTTTTCCTTCCCTTCGTTACACCGTTTCCGTTTTTCATGTTCTTGGTGGTCGGTGTCAGTAACTAAAATTAAAAAAAATTAGTTGGAGATCCGACGAAACGAATGTTGTTTTCTATCTGTATTCGTGTAAAATACATTATAAAATTCTAATTTTACTTTATGACATTTCTTAGCCGTGAAAGCACAGTTACTAATTGTAAATATAAAAAAAAAATTGAAATAATATAATTTCATGATCGCAGGTTCATTCTTCCTTTATGATTTTTAATAAAATTTCGTGTGTGTAAGGTATTAGAACTGGATATTTATTATTTCAAATACGTTGAAATTGTGAAACGTCGGCAATACGCTGCATCCATCCGAAAGCAAATATTTAAAATAACCGTTGTAGCCGCGGAAGTCTTAAAAATAAACTGAATATTTATATTGTAGTCGAAAGAAATGGTTACAGTTCGCTGGTATTAATGAGAACGCTGCTTTAAATTTTCGGATATGCATAAATCACTTTGACGAGTCTTGCATCAGAAAACGACATCCAAGGCCATTGTTGCATAGAGAAGCTATTCCAACCCGTCATATGGTAAATGGTGAGTAACAGTAGGAAAGCAGCTTAATAAATTATAATTTTCGACTGAATCTTGGGGGAACAATCTATTTTATCTGATATTGACCTTAACTTTATTTTTTAGATATTTTGCAATGGAATTACACAAAATGTCATTTCATGTTTGAAAAGATAAACCATACCGTTTTTTTTTAATTTTAGTTACTGACACCGACCACCAAGAACATGAAAAACGGAAACGGTGTAACGAAGGGAAGGAAAACGGAGGGAAAAGATTCAAATCTTGGGATGTGGATGCACCAAGTAAAATGTCGCAAAAGGAAAAAGATTTGAAAAACGTTCAAATACATGGTAAGAATTTGTTGCGGCGTCTATCGGTATTCCGTATTAAGCGGCGCGACAACGCTTCAAGACGAGCAATATTGGATGGTCGCGGTAATGCGACTTAGTCTTGCCCTTGTTTCCGTGGGCCCGTCTGCCACCACGGGTGCATCGAGGAGCTTCACGTAGGCACAGGGATTCCCCGGGGAGAGGAGCATACCGTGTGACTTGCTCATTTCCCAGAATTCGTCAGTTCTTCTCCGATCCGGATAGCGAACGAGCGGAAATGGAACGCGCGTAGTTTTTGTAATGGTATTGCGAGCTTAATAAAGATTAAATGACGAAGGCTAGAAAAGAAGTCTATCGTTTCCCGTCGGATCCATCCCCGCCTCCCAGAACCCGACATAAATATACTGCGTCTCCACCCCACTGATTTTTACTGTGGGCGAGGGCGGTACAAATTACAAAGATACATGGAAAAGATTGCATAATCTGAAAATATTATAAATTTTACAAATTAAATGGAATCGTCTACAAATGTTGCTTGCAAAGAGGCAGCTCACAATTTTTACCTGCTTCAAATATTTGAAAGCTTAAGTTATTTTTGCGGAGTAGAATGTCAATCATAGGATTTTTTTTTTATGTCTGCGCATGATTTATATATTTAGTCTTTAATTCCCCATAGTAATATTTGAATAGTATGTCTTTGTATCAGACTTTTGGAATTGTACAAAAGAAATACAATATTCTACAAATATGTGTTCTTTTATTACAGACAACGAACCGTATTCCCCGAAAGAAGTACAAGAATGTATTCCCCTCTCCTCCATAAATACGCCAGAAAGTTCTTGCAAGAGCAGGCAGCGTAATCCTGCAACCTGCAGAAATTTGCTGGCAAATTTTTCTGATGATAGCCCTCATACTCCGTCTAGGCAGGGCGAAGTAGCACAATTTAAAGTTACCCCAATTGAAACAAAATTAGAGGTAACGAGTGTCCCAGCGTGTAATGCCGTTAAACTAAATACTTGCAAACGAACGATTGCATTATTACGAAGCCGCCTTACCAGATTGAAACGCAAAGCACAGAAAAGCAAGGTCCACAATAAGCATGCTAATGAAGGTGGCATTGAAAAATTAATTGAGGAGAGCACTGCGTTTCTATCTCCAGAGGCAAAAATATTATTTCAATCGCAGTTACGACTGTCAAAGCGCAAGAAGATTGGACGTAGATATAATGACAACATGAAAGATTTGTGCCTATCTATGTTTTATCTTTCTCCAAAAAATTACAGATTTTTACGGAAAATATTTGTAACCCTTCCGTCGTCTAGAACTCTTCGCGCGTACCAAAGCAAGGTTCCATTAAATCCTGGGCTCAATGAAATAATTCTATCAGAATTAGAAACAAAATTCCAAAATGAACCTATTCAAAATAGGGTAGTATCGATTTTATTCGATGAATTACATTTAGTACCAGAAATACATTACGACGCGAATAGCGATAAATTCGTAGGTTTGGCAGACGACGGCTCAACCCGTCTACCGTTTGAGGCACATTCAGCCTTGGTAGCAACAATTACTTGGATTAACAAACCTGCAAAGCAACCAATTGGGTATTGGTTCCTTGGCAAAAAAGGGAACTCAAGTAAAACCCATGAAATAATGCTTACCGCAATTGATGTGAGTTTTGAAAAAACGGGACTTATTGTCAAAACATTAATTTGCGACCAAGGGCCACGTAACATAGGCATATGCAAAAAAACTGGGTATAACAATAGATAACCCGTATTTTATAAGGCACCAGCACAAAATATTTATGATTTTTGACCCTCCCCATCTTTTAAAATCATTTAGGAATAACTTTTAAAAAAAAATATTACATTACAAAGGCGGGAAAGCTTCCTGGATTGAGTTGAAAACAGTATACAAACTTAGCAAAGAAAATTATTTAAATTTAATTCCCAAAATTAAAGAGCAACATTTTGATACAGACAATAATTTTAATAAAATGAAGGTATTTTTAGCGGCCCAGATTTTTTCAGAGTCTATGTATACCGCATACCTGATATATAAAACGTTTTTCCCCGACTTGTTCAATTCAGAGTACGATATCACACTACAATTAATACGTGATATGGATAAATTATTTGATTGTTTAAACTCCAGTTTGTCTAGACAACCGGAATCGGGAAAAATGAGGTATGCCCTAAAAAATAATTCAGAAAACATGTGTTTTTTAGAAGACATGCTCCAAAATTTACAGACGGCAAAATTTGTAGGTAGTCAACCTCCTTCCATCAAAGGCCTGAGAATGACCATTAGTGCTGTATTAAAATTAGCCGAAGATTTACGCCTTCATTATAATATACACGCGTTGCATACGAGACGATTAAATCAAGATCCATTAGAAAACTTATTTGCTGCTATTCACCAAGCGAATGGCTGCTCTATGTACCCGTCACCTACGCAATTTCACAACGCCATGCGTAACCAGTTAATTACACATTTAGGTAAACTATCAAAATTTACAAACTGTGAAGTTGACGAAAATGTTATATTAATTAAATGAAAAAATATCAACAAGATGCCTATTCAAACACCCACACAAACAATACGGCCCATACTTATTGAAATTCCTCCAACTGACGAGAACGAACCTACCGAAGTAGGAACATTTACAACATGCAACGTTGTATATTATTGTGCAGGCTACATAGCAAAAATCTTTCTAAACCATCATAAATGTAATAAATGTGAAAACTTGATACAGGTAACGGACAGCGATTCGTACAAAGATTTCCAAACTTTTACGATGCTGAAATCGTACGCCACTACTCGTGGATTAATATTTGTGAAGGAGGAAATATTTATGATTATTAAGGAGTGGGAAAAACGTTTTAAGGTAGTTATTAGGGGAGTTTTAAAACAGGATAATGTAAGCCTGATTCTCGCAGGTATTCTTTAGTTAAATTGCCCTGATATTAAATTATGTTCGGAAAACAGTACGGCTGTTTTCCTTAAAACTTTTATACGAACCAGATGCCATTGGGAGGCACGGTTTTTAAGGAGCGAAATTAATGCCAAGCAAAAAAAACAACAACAATTACAGATATTGATCCGCAAAATGCTGGAGCGCAAAGACACAGAAAAAAAATGATAAAATTTCTGGGACGACCATAAATGCAAAATTGCATTTAAGATAGTATATAATCTGTGAATGTATATATGACCGGTGCATTACGCCAATAAAAGGAATATTTCCACATATATTCTGTACGTATAGTGTATATTTTTATAGTTTTTAATATTTTTATAATTAAAATATGAATTTTGACAGTTAATTATTATTGATCATTTTACTTCGTCTAGTAATACATTCAATATATAATTACGTGTTTTAATTTCGCGCTATAATCCGTGGTGGGGGGCTTTGTGATTCATACTCAAACGTCAGAGTGCGCTGAAACCTGTATACAGAAAAATACATTACGCTCTTATGGCACTTTCCACTCTCTCTAATACTCTCTGGGGGGGGATTGAAGCAATTCTCCCGCCAGTTTCTCCTTGCTTTCCGTACGGGAAGGTGCTGTCCGTGACTATTGGTGACATTCATTTACACTGCGTTTTAGTATTAGTGTTGTGCTGCTATACGAAATTCATCGTTGCGTCCGGTAAATTAGTTGTACAAGTGAGTATGGAAAGAATACAAGAAAATGTAATAAATCTTAATAGTGAACAAATTGCGATACCATAACCATCAATTTTATATGAAATTCACCCTGAACCTGTTCATCAAAATTGTTTGACATTAATTGTAGACATGAAGCTTGGATGCTGTATTCTGGGGTGCAACTCCAATAGGTGCATCACGCCATCCCACAAGTTTCCACATAATCCAGAGCAATTTGCCTTATGGAAAGCAGCAATTTATTCGGTAAAGATCGAAGGATTAAGTGACAAGAAAATCCGGAATAGGGTAGTCTGCTATTGTCATTTTAAGGACGATGACTAAAGAGAGGCAGCTCGTATGCGAAGGCTGAAATCGGGTGTAATTCCATCAGTAGAATTACCATGTACAAATGAAACAAACACTTTTCTTTTGCCCAAACAGGTATTGGAAAGTATGCAGCCATCCTGTTCACATGACGTTGAAGCTATAAACACTGCTGTACGTGTTCCTGTAATGGAGGTTTGTAACTGTCAGTTAGCTGTGCAGTATTGCAGTAGTACCCTTATACTATCGTGCAAGATATAATTTGTTTTCTTTTGCCCAATCAGGTGTTGGACAGTATGCAGCCATCCTGTTCGCATGACGTTCGAGCTGTAAACACTGCTGTACGCGTTCCTGCAATGGGGGTTGGTAAAAATGTACTACTGTCCGATTCATGTATCATTGAAGGTGGACGCACAACATCCCATGTACACAGGAAACGGCAATTGCATTTATTTCACAGCACAATAAAAAGAACCAATTTAACTCCATGGAAAGTTAAATTATACAGGACTGCTCGGCTGTTGTGTAGGAGATAGGCCTACGCAGAAACAAAGTTGCGCACAGTGAAGAGAAGACTATGGGAAGCAGAGAAGTTTTATTCATCAAGATCAACTGAGACCCTCATTTCCAAGTTGTCTCCTACGCAACAGGCATTCATTAGTATGCAACTAAAGACATCGAAATATGCACAAAGGGTAAGCTATGATTAATTAAACAGCTCAGCGTCTTTCACGTAATATATACATTCCTTTTTCTTACATTGAAATAAATTATTTTGGTGTACATTTGCAGGGCAGGCGCTATTCCACAGAAGATAAGATTTTATGTTTGTCAATATACAAACAATCTCGTAAGGCGTACAAATTACTTGAACTTTTATTTAATTTGCCCACTGGTAAAGTCTTGCGGCGATTGCTTCGAACGCTGATCTTCCAACCTGGACTAAACAAGAATATGGTGGACCATTTAGCGGACAAAGCCCAACATATGTCCAAAGAAGAAAAAATATGCTGTTTGATGTGGGACGAGATCGCCATTCAGCCTCACATCGACTTTAGCCCGACGTTACAACGGATAGTGGGCTTTGAAGACCATGGCAATGTGCGACGTCCTAAATTCGCAGACGTTGCGTTAGTCTTTATGCTTCGGGGAATTAAAACCGGGTGGAAACTTCCATTCGCGTTTTATTTCTCCGACAGCCAGACGACTTCTTATGCCCTAACATCTTGCACTAAAGAAGTTACGGAGGCCGTCGCGAATTCGGGATTGCGCATAGCCGCCTACGTATGTGACCAGAGCTCGTCGAACGTGAAGGCTGTGAATGATCTCGTCTCAGAAACAGCGAGTGAAATTCCTCCAGGTGATAAACTGTCTGGTAAGTCATGAATAGTAATGCCGCCAAACAGATTCCGTACAGTACATTAGAATCAAAATATCAGCGATTCTATCTTTAGGGAAAACCCGAGCGTACGGTAGTTCTACCTGCGGGAAATCCCGACCGTGCGGTAGTTCTACCTTCGGGAAACCCCGAACGGTGAATGTGTATACGGAATGTTTGCAGGTAATGTAACACGGTTATATAGCCAGACCATTGTTGCCGTGTATGATGCGCCACATCTCATCAAAGGTGTCAGGAACAACCTACTGACGAAGGATCTGGAAATTAGGAAGACTGCTGGTGACGAGAAGGAATATCTATCCTGGGAGACTATCAACCTGGCCTACGAGATCGACAAGGTGGAACCCTTTTGTAGGGTAATGCCGAAAATTACGCAGGAGCACATCAAGCGGCACAAGATCAAGAAGATGCGTGTACAGGTGCTCAGCCGCACAATGACAGCATATATACGTCACAACGCAAATGTAGAAGGTATGTTGTACTGTTAAAACATATGTCATTGAAATTATATCATATTTGTGCAAATTACGAATACTTTAGATTTTCAGTGTTGTAAATGGAAATATGTGTTTTTCAGGCTTTGTTCCGAGCATCCGTAGGCCGCTGTCGATGCCTTCGGTGGAAGGCAAAGCGGCGGCAACGCACATTTTATTTTTTAATAATTTGTTCGACTCGTGCAACGGACACACCATAAAGCCGGAAAATACTTACCGTGTTGCCGTCAGTGAAAGTAGTCCGCACATGAGGTTTTGGACGTTTACCATAAATAAACTGGAATGAATGCAGTTTGTTCATCCAAAGAACAAACAGAAGAAGGAAAGGTCTACTGTTTTGCGAAATTGGATCACCACTGTGAAGGGGTTCCAGTCAATAAATACAATTCTGCAGGGTGAGAATTTGAAACGATGGTTTCCTCGAAACATCAATCAGGATCCGTTGGAAAATTTTTTCGGTAGCATTAGGAGTTTGGGTTTCCGCGATACGAAACCTACTACGATTCAATTCATAAATCATTTCAAAACATTAATCATTAATAATATTAGCACACTGTTGGCGCACAACATTCTGTTGGTGCCAATTGCGAAAGCAAAGGCACCGGCAACGTCTTATTTAACTTAAGCCGTTTATTAAAATCATCAGTTTCACAAATTAACGTCACAGAAGACGGAAACGTAGTTTGTGAAGAAATTTCAACCTCACAGATGCATGAACAGACCAGTTCTGAATTCTGTTTACAAATTTTGAAAACTTTATCAAATTTAGAAGCATTTCGGTCATGCACGTCCTGCAGTAGACAACTCGCGGTGTCAAATTTTGCTGATGCTTGTTCACAAGCGGAAGCAACAATACGACAATATTTGCCAGCAAATTGCCACAGGTCCGATATTACAGACATTTTAAATACAATGCTCTACGCAAATGTTGATTTAAATTTCACTAATTGTAGTTTACACGAACGCGAAATGAGAGAACTGTTTGTTAGTGTGTCTGTGAGGGTGTCCCTGGAGAATTGGATTGGTTATATTAATAAAATCTTGACTGGCAAAGAAACCTCATGTGCGCCTACGAGTAGCTTTGAACACCTAGCGGTACGGAAACACGAAAAAACAATAAGACGAAAAGGAAAAACAGCAATTGTTGACATTTTGTGATTAATAATTTTACATGCCATTTTTTAAGGTCCACTGAGGATGCTTGCAAGGCAACCTGAAACGACACCCGCAGGATGATTTTTGTTCAAGGCGGACGCTAAGAAGGGAAGTCATAGTTTGTTCTTCACCTATTCACTGCTTCGTTAAAAAATCAGTTTTAGATCCACTGATGATGCTTGCGAGGCAACTTGAAACCACTCCCGCAGGATGATTTTTGTTCCAAGAGAACACTAAAAAGGGAGGTAATAGTTAACATTTCCTTTTATAGATTCAGAAATTATTGGGCAGACAATACAGGCTATGCACGTGCTTGAATGCTTTTGCGGCCCTTACATTAAATATTACACTTTCATATGCAGGTATTAATTGTTGTTGTCATTTTCAGATTAACAAGAAGTCATTCCTTCAGGGGGCAACGAAAGAAAATCTTTATGGAACCAGGATAATGAAGCTCCAACGACATCTTTTGGAAAAGTAGCTACAAAATAATCTTTTAGTCGCAATAAATGATTTAAAATAAAAATAAGTTTAACTTGTATTTTTGTATTTTATTATTGTGTATTTTATACCTTTGTTTTAATAGTGTTAATTTGCGTTATTGTACGTTACCCGCTTTATGCCTAGTTTTTAATGTGTCTGTACACTGTAGATTTTTTTCAGGTAGAGCTATCATAGGTACAGATCTGTGGCAGAAGTCTCGAAGTGGACATAATATTTACGGCTTTCTTTCGGTTGCAAGTGGTTGCTGTTAGAAAGCTGTAAACATCGTGTCCACTTTTAGTCTTTTGTTACAGATCTGTACTTAGGATAGCTATACCTGAAAAAAAAATCTATAGTGTACCGGCGCTTTTTGGATTTTTAAACTTAGCGTTTCGGAGCAGAGTAAGTCCTCAAGGTCATTGTTAGTTACCCAAAACTAGCCCGAACCGCGCGGCGCCACTGTGTAGTGTCGACGGTCTCGCAAGAGGAGAGGCCCACCCCTGGCAGTGATCTCAGAAGTGGCATCCTGCCGCAAGTTTCACGCGTGGTGGGGGAAGAGAGAGAAGTAGTATGCGTCGTGTCCGTGACAGTGATCTCAGAAATAGCATTCTGCCGCATTGCGGCACGCGTGGTGGGGGAAGGCGAGAAGTGTGTGCGTGCCGTGACCGTGAGCGCTGCGCGCACACCGTACGTAGACAAGGAAGGAGCTATGCTTTTCGTCTTTCTTCTACCAATGCAGGGGAAAATGACGTCA
This sequence comes from Priocnemis perturbator, assembly GCA_963942575.1. NCBI lineage: Eukaryota > Metazoa > Arthropoda > Insecta > Hymenoptera > Pompilidae > Priocnemis > Priocnemis perturbator. The sequence goes on along the minus strand of OZ012643.1, from coordinate 13,609,251 downwards.
GAAGCTGCGCGCGCACCGATGGAGGACAAGGAAGGAGCTATGCTTCTCGTCTTCTTTCTACCAATGTAGAATAAAATGACGTCAGAAGCTGCGCGCGCACCCAATAGAAAGAGGCACAAAATTATGCTCCGTCTTCTTTCCACCACGATTGCACGCACGTGCTTCGTTCGGGATGCGACAGCGGTACCGAATTTACCTTTCGGCTGAGCGTTGAGCCGGCTGAAATTGTCAAAAATGCACTTGCACCAAATTTATCTCGCAAGGCGTCATTCGATGGGCGATCAAAAGAAAACGCTCTATGGTAAGTTTCAACCCTCTGTCTCCATCAGAAGGGTAGTTATAGGGTAAATAAGAAAATCAGTTTTTGACACATTTTTCGTATTTAGCGGTGCGGAAAAATTCTGAAAAAAATTGAGAATATTCAGAACATGTGAATTTATGGTTGGGAATTTTTGCACATTTTTGTCTCGCAAATCCTAAGCATAAAAAATGGAAAACCCCCCAAAAACACGAAAAATTCCAATTACGTGTTGAAGTTTCCGACCCACAGAATTTTTATAAATTCTGTAGTGAAGTATGGGCATAAGCAGTTACCACCAATTTTTTTTAGTTTTTTTGGTAGTGTGCATCGTATTTCAAATAAATAAAAACCGATATTTACGACATATTTCGTGTAATAACTTATTGAATACTTAAAATAATTGCGTTTTCTTGATATTGCAAGTCAGTTATACGATGCTCTATGTTTTTGCATGCGAGAGAGCAATGTAAAGGGAATAAAGGGAACAAATAAAGGGAATTAAGTTATTTCGAGTTTATTGAAAGTCAATGTGCACCGTACTTTGAGAAATATTGAACAATAATCCAACAGCGCGAGTAGCTCGTTGGTTAAGCTACACCCGTCTGCGACATCGTCGGACACTTTTGTCGGAGGTTCGCGCGCAGGAAGGCTGATCTTTTTTTTCTTTCTAACAACTACACGACGGTAAGCGATATTCACTTACAAATATTTTAAACATACTTCTATAATATTTAACTATATTGTGTATGGATTATGTATGCACGCATTGCGTTATTTATGTGACCTTTACTTATATTTTATCACCCAATGAAGCTTCCAATGCGTGTAATGCATTCGAACACAGGAACATTCGACGAATTTGCTAGTATAAGTATTTTATTCTCCAAATATACATTTTCACGTGGTCTTCTACGCCACCCATGAGGTGCCACGACTAGCGCGTTCGGTTTTTTATTGTGGACCTTCGCCGGTAGCCCTATTGTACCACATTTTTAATTTATTAAATTACAGTGGTGATGGGATGTGTGTAAAAAAGAGCATATTTTTAACCCGATCTTCACGATCACAATGTAGAAATGTTCAGCGCCGAGGAGTTCATTAGTCACAGTAACAGACTTATTAAAACCATCATTACATGTTACATAGAATTGCGCTTATATGCAGAAACGAAAAAATATGCTTTGACACTAACAGGCACGAATATGCGTCACTTCTTAACCCGTTCAATAGTTTGGGCACATCAGTAAGTGACTACAGATAGTACAGATCATCACTTCACAGTTATCAGAAGCAACGGAAATGAAATGTTTCGGTGCGATAACTCGATCCAAGCGTTCATTACTCAAAAATGAGATGAATATCTACATGTTGCAGTAAAATTCGATCACACATGCGATCTGTCTGGAGCAATGCATTGCATCTTCGATCCCCCAGTAAATTCCGATCACACATGCGATCTGTCTGGGGGAATGCATTGGATCTTCGATCCACCAGTAAAATCCGATCACACATGCGATCTGTCTGGGGGAATGCATTGCATCTTCGATCCCCCAGTAAAATCCGATCACACATGCGATCTGTCAGGGGAAATGCATTGGATCTTCGATCCACCAGTAAAATCCGATCACACATATGATCTGTCTGGAGCAATGCATTGCATCTTCGATCCCCCAGTAAAATCCGAATACACATATGATCTGTCTGGAGCAATGCATTGCATCTTCGATCCCCCAGTAAAATCCGATCACACATATGATGTGTCTGGAGCAATGCATTGCATCTTCGATCCCCCAGTAAAATCCGATCACACATGCGATCTGTCTGGAGCAATGCATTGCATCTTCGATCCCCCAGTAAAATCCGATCACACATATGATCTGTCTGGAGCAATGCATTGCATCTTCGATCCCCCAGTAAATTCCGATCACACATGCGATCTGTCTGGGGAAATGCATTGGATCTTCGATCCACCAGTAAAATCCGATCACACATGCGATCTGTCTGGGGGAATGCATTGGATCTTCGATCCACCAGTAAAATCCGATCACACATATGATCTGTCTGGAGCAATGCATTGCATCTTCGATCCCCCAGTAAAATCCGATCACACATATGATCTGTCTGGAGCAATGCATTGCATCTTCGATCCCCCAGTAAAATCCTATCATAACTACGATCTGTCTGCAAAAATTTCATTGGCACGATGATTAGTTGGATCCGGTACTTTCAACACGCATGTATGTAAGGTTACAAGAAGATGAATCTGCGTACCACATACTGAGACACACGGTAGTCATGGATATATAGGCCTACAGGGGAAATCACCATGTATAACAAGAAATAACGCATTTAGTGGCAAGACCTCAGGGGTATTGTGGAACGTTGCTACACCGGGGCCAAGTTGGATTTGTAATGCCAATAATTTTATTGCCGAACATTGTTTTATTTTTCCTGTGATGGCTGACTGTAGTCGCCCGTTATTTAGATGACTCGGCGACATATTCGGGATTTTCAGTTTCAATGTTGAAATGTTGGTTTTCACGTAATTTCTTTTTCACGGGAGAGACAGGCCAATCATAAGTAAAAAACGAATGTTTTCTGAATCACTGTGACGATCAGCTCTGTGTAGTATATACATTTAGATAGGAGTTCCCACGCTCGTCCGCGAAATCAAATCAACAATGCATACCCACATGGATCCGTGCAATAAGGGCACTCGGAGCGGAAGGATTAACAATGATAAGCGGGCCCCAAATGTTTCAGCCTGGACGGAACAATGTTACAAACGACAAAATACAATGACAACTACTACATCCCCACAGTAACAATTGCTTCTTTGGCAACATCTGAGTCAAACTTCATCAAACGGATTTATTCGTAAGTATGTTGTTATGTCAGTAAGGTTCTAAAATATTGTCGAAACGCGAAACGAAACAATACATCCAATTAGCGATTGACGAGGACAAGTGGGGCAAACAGATATTAAAGAACGAAAATTTATCAGACCTGCGAGGATTACAAGTTGTACAATGTAAACAAAATTTGTATTCATGCAAGCTTCAAATGTTTGTAATTATGGCTTCATAAAAGTACTCATCTGTTTTCGGACCTGACACTGTTACATGTCAAAAAATTGTCATTATATTATGTATAACATAATTATTTTCCTGCTTCTACTCTTATTCAACTTCGTTTCACAAACAAATGTAACATTTTGTTGCTGCTATGATGTATTGTTTTTTTTTAATAACAGTGATCTTGGTATGAAGTTCCAAAGTAGTAAAAGTCTCTTCATTTTTCAGATATATTGGCTGCACCAGACATTATCAAGAATGACCACGTACCAAATTGTTCTGGCACCATTGTTACCGACGGGGGAGTAACGTGCACTGCAAAAGTCATGTACATGTAGGAATTGAGAGACTGCCCTGCCTCAGACCCATAGGGCCGCACGGCACTGGGAGTGCGTTGAGTTGGGAGAGTGGGGGTAAACGGCGCAGAGAGAGAGAGTCAGTCAGTCGTTGATTGAGCGCTGAGCGAGCAATGTACTTTTTATGCGGATTGTTTGTATTAATAAATAAGTATATACAGTGAGTGGTTCTGGTCCCATACAACCTCATAGAACTCCCACATACATTACGGGACAATGATGTGAGGTATGAGTACATTTATACTTTCGACTATTGACTGTCAATATAATTGTCATCAGTTCTTCACGTTATTAAAACAAATTTGGATCAACAGATGCAGCACAATAATAGTTTGGGGAAATCCACAGGACATACAGGACCGTCATTATGAATATGCGAGCGATATCAAAATGTAATACTGAAGCGTAGTCCAGATGTCTTCAGGAAAACTAAATGCTAGCCGAATATTAATTATCAAGAGGACCTGCCATCAGACAGCCACAGGATATTTCGACAATCTTTGTAACTGACGTAGGCATCAACAGTTGTCAATCGCGTGCGAGTAAAGGTTGTGCAAGTGACATGAGAAAATTAGTCTCTTTGATTTCCTCATTCAGGTTCAGGGTTGAGTTACGTGATCTTTTTTCCTCGCATTTAGATACAAAAAATACAAAACTCTAAGCATATCGGTAGAGTCAACTCCATGTGTGGAAATAGATGACAGTAAGCGTTTGTGTGGTTCAATATATTATCAGTAACACTATACAAAAAATAAGTTATCATTTATACGTTCAGAAACGACTCTTCACACTTTTTCGTTTTTACGTCACTTGCAGTATCTTTTCTACTTATTTTGAACACATTTATACTTTCATTACATTTTAACCAGTCTAATGCACATTGCATTTATAACTGTTTGATTGAAATGTTTCGTTATATGCTACTGTTATACTTTCTTCAAAGTATGAGATGTTCAGAGTGCAAATGTACAATGTCAATTCAATATAGTATCAAATAGGCCAAAATCATCTGAAACGTGAATCCCGAAGTCTCTTCAGGAATATCGTGGGATGTCCTCAGGACGTCACGGGATGCAACCTTAAGATTTCCGCGATATGACTGCGATGATTTTGGGACGTCACATATTATTTCAGTGTACTAGACGTACAGTGTACGTTCATGGAAGATGTCCACTTTATTGTAGGTTTTAACATTTCGAAAATACTTGAAGTAGTCAATTTTATTTCATGAATTTCAATACACAGAAAAATAATTGACATAATTGGTATGATAGTACACTTCCATAGCCTGTAAATATTCTAACTCATTCTATACGTACTGAGGATGATTCTGAAATTATTTTGTGCTATCTGGATTGGGTCTTGCTCGTGAGATTAACATTAATTTTTGTCTTCATTTTTCAGATTCATTGGCTCTACATTACACATTATGAAGAATGACCTGACTACCAAATTGTTCTGGCCCCGTTGCTGCCGATTGGGAGTAACGTGCACTGCAATAGTCATGTATATTACGAGACAATTGATGTGAGGTATGGATACATTTATACTTTCGACTATTGGGTGTTAACATGAATTTGATCTGTTCTTCACGTTATTGAAACAATTTTGGACCAACAGATGCAGTACCAGTGCCGTAACTTGGCAGGTGTAACAGGTGCACTCGCGCAGGGCCCGCTTGGAAGGGGGTCCAAAATGCTGTTTACAGGAAATGATATTTACAAATTTTTAACTTTTCCACCTTCCTACTGCGCGGTTTGACGATTAAATTTTGCCTTACTCAGACTCTAGATCAGAATCTAAATAATAGTTAGATTTACGTCACTCTTCGTCTATTTTTAACCCTTCCTGTGTCTATTGCTTCGTGCGAGAGAAGTTTTAGCAAATTAAAATTAATAAAAAATTATTTAAGATCAACTATCGGACAAGAACGGTTATCCAATCTATCTATTATTTCTATAGAATTTTACATTGTTAAAAACATAAATTATGATGATGTGATTAATGAATTTGCCGAAATGAAAGCCAGAAAAGTGTTAATCAAATAAATCTTATTAAATCTATTGTAATGTATTTGTTTTATTATTTTCCTAAATGTAATTAATTAAGGGGCCTAAATGCAAATTCTTGCACAGGGCACAGGAATGGCTAGTTACGGCACTGTGCAGCACAATGATAGTTTGAGGAAGTTCAAAGGACATACAGACCGTCATTATGGATATGCGAGGGATATCAAAATGTTATACAGAGGCGTAGTCGAGATGTCTTCAGGAAAACCAAATGCTAGCCGAAAACTAATTATGAAGAGGACCTGCCATCAAACAGCCACTGGATGTTTCGACAATCTTTGTAACATACGAAGGCATCAATAGTTTTAGAGAAGAAAATTAGTCTTCAAGTTTCAAAGAAATGTCAAGAAAATTAGTCTTTTCGATTCCCTCATTCAGGTTCAGGATTCAGTTGGGTGATCTCTGTTCCTCACATTTAGATACGAAAAATACAAAACTGAAAGCATATCAATAGAGTCAACTCCATGTGAGGAAGTACAAGACACTAAACGTTTGGGTGGTTGAATATATTATCACTAACACTGTAAAAAAAAAAAAGTTATCGTTTATACGTTCAGAAACGACTCTTCACACTTCTTCGTTTTTACGTAGCTTGCAGTATCGTTTCTATTTTTTTACAACAAATTTATAGTTTCATTACATTTTAATCAGTCTAATGAACATTGCATTTGTAACTGTTTGATTGAAATGTTTCCTTTTATGCTATTCTTTTATATGTATACCATTGTTTATAAATGTGAATAAATGCCATTGTTTGTAAACCAAAATGTACTTCACATATCTCACTGATATTTGATGTATATTTAGGTGAATTATAATAGGATTAATAAATTTATTACAGTGTTATTATGACTTTACTTTAATGTAACCCTTCAAATATAATAAAGAGTACCCTATTACATATACTATTACTTATATATATATACACACTATTTTATGTTACATTATTACTTCAATTTCATACAAATAATTAATTTTAAACGTACGTTATTGTGTATAATCTGCACGTCGCGAGTCCAATGATTTGGAAACCAACATATATATAATCCTAGTAACTTTTCTAGTTCCGCGGATGACCGCTTGCGACTCCACCATTCAATTGGCTACGCATAGCCAGTGTCATCAGAAATAGCATCCTGCCGCATGTTTCACGCGTGGTGGGGGAAGAGAGAGAAGTAGTATGCGTCGTGTCCATGCAAGCTACGCGCCACTCGATTGGCTCATAGCTCTCACGGACATGCACGCATACTACTTCTCTGTGTGCGGCAGGATGCTATTTCTGATGACACTGCGCATAGCCAGCACGGGATCTCGCATCCATTGTATATAGATCAGTGTATGAGCTCCTCTGTCTCGAATCTCAGCCGCGTTTGCTCTAGATCAGGGGTCGGCAAACTTTTTTTAGAATGGGCCAGATCGTAATGTTTTTAGGCTCAGCGGGCCAAGTAGCAAACTCGAAGATATTTACAATGGTAATTCTTCTCATTCATAGAGCAACAAAAAAAGACAGGTTAAACATTTTTTTTATTAGGAAGTTATATTTTTACATAATATTTAATCACATGGTAACAATTACAAAAAAAATACGAATAAAATATTTCCATTAATTAACCCATTTGCATCATCGGTCTGTTTACGCTGCCACGTTCAAACACGCTCCTCAATTGTACAGCCAAATGGATTTTGAAATATAGAAATGTCTCTTGCACTTGCATCAAGATCCGAAAAACGCTGTTGTAACTGTACTTTAAGTACAGAAAATATATCCGCCGCAAATTGTTTTGGGAATGGGGATTTCTCTAATGTTCGAAGTTTTTGACAGCATGGAAAATGATCAAACTTAGCTACTGTAATTTGTGTTTCAAACAATGCAAATTTTTGGCGATATGATTTTACGATAGAATATGTTTCACATATGAGCTCTGTTTTTCCCTGTAATTTCAAGTTAAATTCGTTAAGATATCCCACAATGTCTGTAGCAAATGCTAATTTCCATAGCCATTCACTGTTGGATAATAGTGGTAGTGGACAGTTTTTCTCATTTAGAAAAATTTCTATTTCTGCTCTGAGTTCAAAGAATCTCAATAAAACTTTTCCATTGCTGAGCCATCGAACTGCCGTATGGTAGGGTAAGTCAGGATATTCGGCTTCAATCTCGAATAAAAAATCACGAAACTGACGATGGTTAAGTCCACGAGAACGAATAAAGTTAACCGCTGACACAACTGGTTCAATAACACATGCCAGATTGAGGTGTTTCCCACAAAGAGCCTGCTGTGAATAATGCAGTGAATTACCAAAGGTTTTGAACATTTAGCTTCTTCACAAGCCTTATAAATTTGTCCAACTAATCCTTTCCCCGTTCCACACATATTTTTACCACCATCAGTTGTGACACATTTTAATTGATTCCATTGCAAATTATACTGTGTTAGCGTTTTCTCGACTTCCTTGAAGATAACTTCGCCTGTGGTTGTTCCATGCAGACTATTCATAGAAGCTAATTCTTCAGTAATCTCAAAATCACTATTGACCCCTCGAATAAACAGCAGCAATTGGGCAGTATCAGTAATGTCTGTCGACTCATCAAGAGCCAACGAAAACCATTTAAAATTTTTTGCCTTGTCTATTAATTGACTCTTGATGTGGCTCCCGATGTCCTCAACTCTTCTACCAATTGTTCTCGCCGAAAGACTGACAGATCGAAACAATCCATTTTTTCTGGGCACATTTCTTCGGCTGCCACAAGCAAACATGATTTAATGGATTCACCATCTGTAAATGGTTTCCCTTTCGTGGCTAATAAATGAGCTATTCGTAAGCTGACTTTAGTAACTGATTCATTAGTATTTTTTATTTTTTCGAATAAACTGCGTTGTGATGAAGCATTCCGTTTCAAACTTTCCAATTTGATCAATCGTTCATTTTCTGTGAGATTTGAATACTGTGCCGCGTGCTTAGTTTGATAATGACGACGTATATTGTACTCTTTCCACACAGCTATTGTGTCATGGCATAATAAACATGATACTTTGTCATTTATTTCTATGACAAAATAATTCACACTCCATTCAGCTTTAAAAGTACGACATTCGAAGTCCACTTTTCTCTTCATATATGGTTTTATGTAAGCCTTACTTTCAAAATGGACTCAGACTGACGGATACGGAAGGGACAGACGGACAGACTGAACAGATAGACACACAGATTGAACCGACAGACAGATTTCGGATTTACTGAACTTTACTGACGAATACAATTTGTTGACCGACTCTTATCACGTTTCTTTGCCAGACTGACGAGATCACGCTATGCGTCGCCTCACGTGTCGCAGCGTGACAAAAGACAGTCGATGCTTCCCCGCCCCGCAACAATGACGCATGCACGCAAACTTAATTGGCGAGAAAAGGGCGCCTATACTTGAGAGTGTCATGGAAACAGTGGGGAATAAATAAAATAAAATGAAAATAACAAAACACCACAGCGCGCCGGGACTGGCAATGCCTGACTGCGCACTATCCCGGCAATGCACGATAGTTGAAGACAACAATCAATTTTTATTTTTGTATTTTAAAAAGCAATGTTAACCCGCGGGCCGGATTAAAAACAGGTGCCGGGCCGGATTTGGCCCGCGGGCCGTAGTTTGCCGACCCCTGCTCTAGATAATTGAGCTTCATACGCGCATACTCTGCATACGTGGTTGCGGCGTCGCTTGTCTACCACAGAGCCCGCATTAAGCGTTCGTGCCATTTCTTTTGCGACACGAAAATTGAGCACATATCTTCCCGGAATTTTTCCCATGTGTGTGGCCTTCCCTTCCACTCCTGGTACCACGTTCTTGCCGGCCCTGTAAGCGCGTGGGTGGCTGCACTCAATCGCTCTTCCGGCGTAGCTCTTCGGGTGATCTGTTCCACCACATCGCACCATCCGGCTGCGTCGTCGCCAAGTTTCCCTGTAAACGGGCCCAGGTACCGAGCCCTTCGCCGCTTTCCCTTTTTGACCACCCATATCGTACCGAGGGATACTTTACGACGTCCGGGTAACCAGAAACTGACAGATAGCGAAGTACTTGCAGCTGAGGCGACATCTGAGTGTACACAGATGTCCAGATAGCCTAAATTCTTAGAGACTCCCTTACCAAGAAGAGAGACTTCGTGGAGGACGTTTTCGCCCTGCTCTGGGCTACCGACGCAACCCCCTCTTCTCACAAACCGTAGATATAAGAAGCATGTTCTACGCTGCGAGCTTAGTCTTAGTCTACATTTTAACACCGAATCTCTGCCAGTAATTATATTCATTCTTAATAAAGTATTCATTATTATATTTTATTTTATGTCGTCTCATTGATTCGCGCTATCACGACATCCCTCCGTTGAACTCGGGTAACGAATCCAATAGCGCGCTCTGCGCTAGACGGACTTGGCTTGCAAGCACAGGTACGAGGCCAGTGGTCACCTGCGCAACGACCTGACGAATGATTTGGTCCAGGGATGGGGTGGCGTTGTCAGAACCGCCTGCGTTCTTCATCGTTATAAGTTTTTTTTTTCTCTCACTACCGTTCATTCCCGTACCCACTCTGTTCGTCCGCACACACACAACGCACTGTATTCAAGCAAAAAACCGTTCGCTTTCCGGATGAGCCTCGCAAGATAGACACGCAAAGTTCTCCAAATCCCATTTCTGATGTTAGAAATATGCTGGAAATTTTAAGAATGTATGCACGACTCAATGGTTCTGGGGGAAGTACCGTGTCCCTTGTCACAGTCCTCTTTCCAGAGAGTTCAAAGCCTCTCCCCACTCCGTGGCCAGATCCTTTATTCGAATGCTTATCACTTTGCACGTGCAACGAAGCATCGATGACGTCGGGTCATCGATCTCGTGCACGTGCCTTCTCAAAGAATTAGGCATCTCCTCGGCGGCTAGCAACAAGGCGTCGGGTCCTTTGCTGCCGCCTCGGATTCCATACGTGCGCGATACTGTATACATTACCGCGATCCCAAGAATCTGCGACGATTGCCACCCGACTATCTAAATATTATCGATCGATATTATTGTCTCGGCTATCGCCCAACTCAAGCCTTTGTAAACTAGCCGACACCGCCGGGAGTGAGCACCCAAAACGTGCCCCCTCCCCCTTTCTACCGCGGTGACGCTAACATACCTGTACCTATTATTCCTTAAACTTTAACTAAACTGTATGTATTTGTATAATTTACAAACATATGTAATTATGCGGTTAAATTTTTGAACATTTTATAACACTATATAAATATTTAAAAGAGGATGTTCGGATGTAAATACAAAATATTTTATATTTTCTATATTATTTTATTTGCCACTGTTTTAAAGATAATGAATTTAGGAAAAGCAATTGCTGCAAATGTTCAGGTGAGAACCTGCTTCGGTTTTCAGTCAAAATGTTCCCAGCCTTGGAAAATAACCTCTCGGACGGCACCGACGTTGCAACGATTGAGATATATTTTTTTGCGACGATGCTTAATTTGGGGTAAATTGTCCTATATTGTTTCAATCAATAAGAAATTGGATTTTACTCTCTCTCAATCATTGGCTGATCCAAATAGTGTTTCAAATCCGTAGTGTCCAATATTGCGTCAATCAAACGGCGGGCTGCATCCACATCCGCGCGACACCTCAGAGCAAATCACATATGTGCTTCTCAGGCGCGCGGCCGCACGCTCGCTGCCGATCATTGCACCAATCAGCGGTCTCGGGCCGCGAACTAGTGTCCAACAGCGCGGCCACTCAGAATCACCAACAAGATCATGTGGTGACACGTCACATCCGTCCGCATCGCCACGCAGCGGGCATGCCGCTTCGGTGGCCATTCTGTTCAAAGTGTTGACGGCAAGCACATGTGTGCGCGGAATTCACCGTTCATATTCGTATTTTCATCCACCAGACCAACGAGCAGATCGTGCCCACGCACGGCAGGCACACCACCAGATCAGATCATTAATCAGCTGGCGTTTTCGCAATTGCGATACTCCTAAAATAGAGCAGATCATTCGAGTGCCACGTGGCGGTAGATCACCGGCAACCACGGCACTCCTTCATCAAGATCAGCTCATTTATTCAGCAGAAGCATAGCCCAGATCACCCAGGTACTCATTACAATTCGTCAATTCATTCAGAATCTGAATGAATTTCAGATTCAAGTTGAGAGTTCAATGTGTGCGATCTAACCTCACTATCTCTGAGCATTTTACATTAGTTGCAGCTCATTCAGATTCATCCAGTTGCACACAATCATAGCTCCCGTTCTTATCGTGCTTCAATAAATCATCGCACTCACCCAGTGCACGTATTTCCCCACGACTGTCACCAGATACAACATCTTATACCGGCATAGTTACATTCATATTAGATTCTTTATTCAACACGTAGGCATCTCGTTTTGTCTATGTTCTCCTGCAGCCATAATTTTTACTTTAACTAAATTATCATGAAATGACCATAAATCGTCATCCACCGTCTCCATAAAATTATCACATTCAATAACCTCGTTGATAGAAGTATTATTGTGTTACGAGCCACGGCCTGATGTGTTGAGGATTTGTGCTATTGTCAGTGCCGATGGGAAATGATGTAAGTGAGAGGAGTGAGCAGCTAAATACAGGCCTCGTCCGATCTTTCACGGCTGCACCCTGCACGTCGCTACCCTTCGTGATGCCTCTCTAACGGTTCTCCGTACTCCCTCGCGAAAATACGTGTCGCCGCACAGTGGGGTATTTGCTCCGATTAGCAGGAAAAAAGTCGATTTTGTCAATTTTGTCCTAGCGTCAAAATTCTTGTTGGAGGGGGTGGCTGAATAGTTGGGGAATGTTGGCTGATAATTACATATAGAGCTTTTTACGGCTTACAGCCGTACGGTAAGTCGAAAGTTGACGCTTGCTATTGCAGACGTACCGCTTACTAGCACTCTATCGAACGCGACAAGATTATTAGCGCTGTGTGAAGTATTTAAGAAAGATTTTTATTGTGTCTGGTTATGGGATCTTATTAGCAAGGAATATACTTCAATCTCCAACATTCGTTGACACAATATTTATGAATTTAAAGTATTTATAGACCCTGTGAAAATAGTGTATAATTCAGAAGAATTTCTTATGAATAAAACTTTTCAATAGTGATTTTGTTATAGTTCTATATCGGGGTACAAGTTGTGTCTAGTGTCATTTTTTAGAGAAAGGCTTGAAGTTTTTAATAGAACATAAATTGGCTGCGTCTTTTTGCGGTTACAATATTTCTAAGCATTTTTAGTACATATAGTGAATTTTAAGTTTTGTAACTTGTGTCACTAATACGTTCTGCACGGGGCATAAAACCGAATGTTTACGTAACTGCTGCGTGCCCAGCGGTCTTTTGTGAAATTTTGATGTAAATGTTAAGCAAAGATGATTTTATGCGACTTATTTCTATTGAATTATTTTCCAGTTCTGAGAAATACTCCGCACCGTGAAGTCTCGCGTACGAAAGTATTGCGGTATCGTGATAAGAATTCGATGTTCCATTTCTACTTTCAAATGATACATATACAGTCAGATTAAACTTTCAAATGAGTATCATTAACAAAAAGTTATTTAAATATTTACATTTAATATTGTTTTTTTTTTCACAAAATTAGTGTAATATACTTATTATGTCGTAATATGGCAGTTTGCATCAATTTTATTTGGAAAAAACAAAGAAATAGTTTTTTCCTGCTATTCGGAGCAAATACCCCACTGTGCGCTGATCGAAAGGAGGAGTGAGGGGGTATAGGAAAATTACCACAAGCGTAGTCCGATTTTTCACGGCTGCACCTATCGGTAGATTTGGTTTTTGAGTCACTGACCCAGGCCTTAACGTGTGTTTCACCGCGGCACCGTAGGCAAGTAGACTCGAAAGGATAGCTGACAAGGGCCTCGTCCGATTTTTCACGGCTGCACCCCTTGCGAACTTTGAGGTTATAGGATATTATGATTTCTTTTTGGCTCGTTGGTTCCCTTGAGCGGTAAAGGGAAACCTTGTTCGTAGGTGTTACGAGCCAAGGCGTGTGGCGAGTGTTTTTAGGCACAAGCCTGATATGGTTGCGTGATAGGTTATCGGTATGGTAGGGATTCCTTTACTCAGGGCGGCCACGACGTGAATGCGTCGGGAAGGACTGTCCTAGGGATTGGTAAAAGAGAAAACAGCGGCGGCCACGACGTGAATGCGTCGGGAAGGGCTGTTTTCGACGGAAGTTCAAGAGCAGAGGCGGCCACGACGTGAATGCGTCGGGAAGGTCTGTCTTGTAGGAAAAGGTGGTTAAGAACAGCGGCGGCCACGACGTGAATGCGTCGGGAAGGACTGTCTTAGGAGGATACAGTGTTTAGAGCAGAGGCGGCCACGACGTGAATGCGTCGGGAAGGTCTGCGTCAGAAACACCGGATTGGATTAGGGAAATATGACTCGTAATTGATTCTCCTCGAGCGGTTGTGGAGAATCTGTGGGTTCTCTGATCTATCACGAATTTAAGATTAATGGTGAATGGTAAAGAATTCAATAAGGAGTAGCACAATTACTACAATTAACTTTGGTATATTGTAAGAATGTAAAAATATATACAATGAAAGAATGTTAATGATTGAATTGAAATTGAAATTAGAACTACTTACAAACTGCTAGCTGACAATGCTAGGCGAATAGTTGCTTATACTAGATTTGCTCTGAAGGGAACTAGTATCCGTTCTGGCAGTGAGTTTTAGGCAAGGTCTCTACTTTATTTTGCAAGGAGTTAGGCTCGCTTGCAACAGAGTACTCAATAGAGTTGACTCTAGAATTTTGCTCGAAGGGGAACTTGAGCCCGATCTTGCTGACAGTACTTAAGAGATGAACGTGAAACCCGAGCGGTCAATAGACTACGGCTCGACATTACAGAGTTGACTCCCGTGGTAAGAGTGCAGTTGAGCTCGCTGCAGCTCGCCTTTTTATACTCGAAATCTTGAGAAAAATGCGTGTGTCCGAGAGAGATGAAGATAGGTGAAGTTAGTGGGAGAACTGCTCCCACTGCCAGAACGTACTATCTTACTATCTAAACAAGGACGGTAGGGACTCCAAGAGGAGGCTACGTTGAAACCGTGGGAACGGAGAAAAACGGAGAGTCCGTATGTGACAGTCCATATTATAAATGTTGTGCAGACTTATATCTTTTTCCTGAATCATTCGTTGAAATTTTTGCACGAATGTATCCGCACGCTCCTTGTCTGCACTGCATTTTTCCCCGTACATGTTCACAAGACGAATGCTGATGGGGTTGAAGCGTCGTAAGGTGACGGCTGGGATCGCCAGTACGTTCCGTGGACGCGTTATTCACGAATTAGGTTTCGTTCCTAAGTAATTACGTCTGATAACTCCGTATATTTTCAACAATAATATTTATTGTCAAAATAGTATGAACAAGCTGGTGTGTTACTATGAGTATAAGTAGAGATCTGTGACAATTTGCGACAAGTAACGACAAGTAACGACAGTTTCCGTTCGGTGCGAACGGTCCGAGATGTATTGTAAGACTGATAAAACGAAACGAGAGTGTATCTCTCTGGCGGAACGGCAAAGTATATCTATCCTAAAATGCATGCGTTCCTTAATATATAGGCGAAAGGTTAAGTGGGAAAAGCGAAAAAGGGAAAGGGCAAGAATGGGTGAGAGTGCGTCTTGAAGAAGGTCGATATACAGATGGCGACAGTATGTAGAAAGTTTGGACAAAAGGTTAGAGTGAAAGTAAGAAAAGCGACCGGGAACAAAGCCGGCAACGGTTGGGTGTGCACGTAGTCATTTTCGAGAATAACCAGACGTAAAGTGCGTAAAAGGACTCTCGCAACGATGAAAGAATGACAGACTAAGACAACGTTTGTAACCGTGACACGTTACCTCTCCCTCGGATGCAACGGAAGGCTACTCTGAAGGAGTATACGATCCCTGAGGTTGTATCCGAGGTTAAACAAAAATCGATATTAAATAGTTGTCACATACTATTATACTGGGCATGCATGATTATGCCCGTGGATTCGAACCACTAGGCGACGAGAGGTTGTGTAGTAAGTGGGTCGGTATGGTATTTGGTAAAATGTGTATATATTCTGTGTAAGAGATGTATGCCGTGGTACAGAAGATGCACAAACGCGAATGTATGCGCTATGCAATACGTGCGACAAACCGTACGTATTGCTATTCGACGGTGTATATGTTATCTCTACACAGAGATGCGCGCGAGGTAAGCGTACGCGCTATATACATATATGTCCGGGATATTTACAAACAGATATTGCACACACAGGCGCTCACGTGTATTGCCGGGAACTACGGACATGTAAAAATGCGACTATATGTAAAAATGCAACGGTGTTTGACGCGTGTGTTCCGAATTAGGAAAGCCTAGGCGTGAGGTGTAAATATCGGAGTGGCAGAGGGCTGCACCGATGAGTCGCTATAACGCGACGTCAATCAAGATATTCCCTCTGAGGTGACCTATTATCTTTACGAGTCTATGCAAGTGTACATTCGTATTGTACCTGTGAACACTTCGGTTACAACAACGACCAGTCGGCGGGGGATACAACCAAGTACCAGCCGTGCAACCAGACAGTTTTACCTTGATATCACCGGTATTGCTCGCTGATAGGTGGACAAGTTATCGATTCGAGATCTCGCATGAGTAATGAGCGTGAAGTGAGGTGAAGTTAGTCGGCAATATAGATTTCTCTGACAACACGTTCTTTACTCGTGAATCCCTCAGTATCCACTCAGACTTTCCTGAGACGTTCTACGGGTTTCAAAGACCGTGATGCAATTTTCTAATCCGCGTGCTATGAGTATACTGTACGTATCTCGACTTTACAATAATCGCAGGCTACGGAATTTACGTTGGATCTCGTTCTTGCGTATCGAGGTTGACTAGGCATCTAACTCAAGATAAGACGCTGATCGTTGCACTCACGGGGTTTCTATATCCACGGTAAGGTAATAACGCCAGCGAGAGGGGATGTCCCTCTATTGATATAATCGCTGAGGCGCGCGCGAAAAGATCTCCCTCTACAGGGCGCTCGATCTATTGCTAGTGGTATACGCGCTTACACAGTCATGTGTGCGCGGATGTGACCGCTTAGAAATACTTTTACAACCTCAGGAACGAAAGAATCCATAACGAGTTCTTGTCTTCGTTCGAACATTTGCGCCAGCCTCCACGGACCCTCAAAAATGGGACCCGACAGTAGCCCCGTGGTCATGGAGCGCCACAGGGGGTGCCGGGTCGGCGCATCATGTCGGATATAGTCCGCTGAGGGCGGTCAACTGGGTCTCCCCAGCCTCCGCACCCCGCTTCCTCGCCCATCAGAACCCACTCGTGCGAGCACGTATGGTCGTTCCAAGCCGATTGACTGGACAAAGGGCTCTTTTCTCGTCCAGCCACCCTTCTAGGTGAAGCGTGGGCCAAAGACGTGTGTTGGAGACGTCAACCCCGCAGGGTTGGGCCTCCTCAACGTCCAGGATCCCCTTTTCCACCGACACGGGACGCTCTGCACGGCAAACACAGAGGAGGTTTGATCACCCAGAAGCTCACTGGGGTTGCTTTCGATCCTACTTGGTTCTCCCCCTACATAAATGCAGGGGGTCCGGGCGCACCACGAGGAGGTGGGATCCGAAAGTCTTTAGGGCCGATGTATACCGATGTCAAAGTGCTTTAAACCCGTGCATAGATAGGCTGGAACGTCGTGTAAAAACACAGTCATCCTGCATCCCCAATTGGATGCGCACTATCTTACACATATTGGGAAGCAAGCTTGTGAACCGCAGCACGCTTTTTGGTCTCTGTTCAATCTCGAGTACAACTTGAACTCACTCTCGGGCATAGCCCGTACTTGCCTAGGTCTTAGCTCTTTCCAAGCGTTACTTCACGGTCACCATCGACACCGCACGGCCCCCACGCCCAGTAATGCGCGACATCTGTTCTATATGCCAACTCAGGTGGTGGATAAGCGGACACCTCGACTCGTAGTCTATATTCCGCTACCATGCACGCATAATAATTGCCAGCTGTTCGGGCGGCTAGTCCAAATTAGCCAGTTCTCTACAATCCAGCGGACGCTTGCCAAAGCGACTCCGCCACTGCCCCCTCGAATCCGTACCCACAGCTGAGGACGACTGCGCAAGCACAGCCGGGGCCCCCAGGCCCGAGGTACCGGCTAGGTTTGGTGAACCAACTGGAGTTCGCGGGATCGTCACACCCGTGAGACAACTGTCTCCTCCTGCGAATCAATTCTATCTGTTCAATGTCGCTTTTGGGCATTATGGTCTATACAGGAGGAGGAGGCTCGAGCAATCGAGCCTTACGTTCCTCCTCTCTGGCTTTCAATACCAATTTCGCAAACTTCTTGAAAGCCCTGAGCAGAGCTTTCGAGGTAAGGGTGGATTCGGGTACCGGCCAGCGGTCCCCGTCCACCGCCTGCATCAGGGCTTGTCTTTCATTTACGTATTTGGTGCAGTCGAAGAGGAGGTGGGATGATGTCTCCAACACCCCACACTCACACTCGCCGCACTCCACCAGAGCCCGTTCCTTCAGCTTGCCTCGGAAATCTCCGTGGCCGCTAAGGAACTGGGTCGTATAGTGATCCAACGTACTCCACCGGCTGGCGAGTCTATCCGTGACATTGCCAAAGAAGGCGAACGTAGTTCTGCCCTTCGATGACTGTTCCCAACGGAGCTGCCACAGATGCAAGATCTTTTCCCTTATCGAGGCTTTCACCTCTCCAAGGGTTACGATCTCGCTATCGACCTCACTTTGGCGGAAAACATAGCCTTCGGATTCGAAGTCCGAACCTTTCGAAACCATGTATATGTACGATCGTTCGAGGATCGCCAAGTCGATCGGCAGAACTCCCACTATCACGGGGATAGCGTCGGTTGATACCGTTCGGCAAGCCTTGGCGATCCGGAGCAGGACCTGCCGCTGACCTCTTAACAAGACGTTCTTGTTAGTATTGGTCAGCAGATCGGCCCAGCCCGCACTAGCATAAGTGGCCACCGGAACATATAGTCCTCTATACAAAGCTGCAAGAGTCCTACAGTCCAGGCCCCAATTTGCCTTGGCTAATCTAGCCAAACAATTAAATGCTTTGACGCACTTCTCTCCTATATGACTTACATGAGCAGCCATGCCAAGTCTGGTGCTAAAGTGCACGCCGAGGTACCTCATGGTCCTCTTCATCGCCACACTTTTCCCTTCAATCTGTATGACGGGTGGTCTGTTCAAATCGAGATGACCCTTAATAAGAATCATCTCGCTTTTCGGTGCCGACAGTGCTAGTTTCTGGGTTTTACATCAAGCCACTATAACATCTGTCACACTTTGGCCCGTACGCTCAACTTCCAACGTCGAGTCACCAAAGATGACTGCGAGGAGGTCGTCGGCGTAAGCAATAGTATTGCTGTTGGGCACTCGTTCGAGGAGCTGCAGAACCTCATCAAAGATGAGGTCCCAACAGCTCGGACCGAGGATCGATCCTTGTGGGCAACCTTTCGTTACCCGCTTTACAACATGACCGTGATTTGAGGTAATCCTCACCTCACGGCCCGAGAAGTAATCTTGCATTAGCAAATACAGATTTGGAGGGCATGCCCGGCACTTCAAATTGTTGAAGACACTAGGCCACCAAACATTGTCAAAGGCTCCAGAGATGTCAAAAGAAAGAGCAATCGCATATTTCCCCGGACAGTTGGATGTCAAAGACCGAAATTTGACCAAGGCGTCCTCGGTCGACCTCCCGGCCTTGAATCCATATTGACGACCGGAGCTATGCACCGGATCGTCAAACACCGTCCGCAATCTCTTAGCAACGAGCTTCTCTAGGACTTTACCAAGCCCGGAGAGCAGGCAAATCGGTCTATACGATTTTGCCAAGGTTTTATCCTTATCCTCACTTTTAAGTAGGGTTCTAATCGAACCCACTTTCCAAGCGGTGAGGAATACTCCCCACCGAAGACACTCGTTATACAATTTCACCAGTGGTTCGTGAAGAATCCTCCACGAACACTGGATAATCTCATTATCGATTAAATCGATCCCCGGGCATTTCTTACGCTTAAGGGTCGATATCGCTACGTCTACCTCCTCCGGCAGGAAGACTGGAGTGTCTTCCGCCAAGGGTACAGACGAGGAATCGGCCCGCACCGTCATTTGCTCCGGGGTTTCGTCCTCCCGACTGTCGTCGGGGACGAGAGTGTCCAATAAGGCCTTAGCCGTATCGTGCCAACCTAACGTATAGCCATCGGCTGTACGCATTTTGTTAACCGCCTGCTCTACACGGAGCTTGTTAAGGGATGCCTTATAGGCAAACCCCCAAGTCTTTTCACTCTTATTACACTCTGTGCTAATGAAGTCCTCCCAAGATTTCTTCTTAGCACTTCGGATAGCGTAGGTGTATTGCCTACGCTGCTCCAGGTAACTTTGCTTCAAATGCGTTCGCCTTTCTTCGTTTCTTTCCTTTTGGAAAGCGACTCTCTTTCTATAGGTCATGTACTTCAATTTTGTTAAGTCCAGCGTCCACCACGGGACCGACTTAACATGCCTTGTCTTTCTTCGCATGGACGCTTCACAGGCTTTGACTATCGATTTCTCGACCGCCTCAGCCAGAAGTTCCACGTCCTCGCGTCGACCGACTTCAAAGGAGGAGAGTGTACTTCTCTCATCTAATAGCGCCCGATCGAACTTCCGCCAGTCAAGAGAACTAAGAAGGAAGCGCCTTTTGACAAAGGGCTCCCATTCCACCTGCACGCCTTCGGCAGATGGCTTAGTAATCACAATCTCTATCGCATTATGGTCACTGTTCGCCCAAGATGGGCGAACCTTCCAGCCATTCATCAAGTGAACGGCCTTCTGCGTGACCATAGTAATGTCAATATTTGACTCACCAGTCGGGCCGGAGAACGTCGGAGCGTTTCCAGCCTCATTTAGGACAGTCAGGTCGTGTTGCGCTATGAAATCTTCCATAGCTTCACCGCGTTCGTCAGTTGCCTCACTCCCCCAAAGGGGAGACTTGGCGTTGACGTCAGCGGCAATAACAACCGGACGGTCCCGCAGCACAATTAACAGCCTCTCTAGCGCAGCCAGGCCGACCCCAATCTCATCAGAGAATTGGAAGTACTGGCTGACCACGTAGAAGGCACCGAACTGGCCGGTAATCTCAGCGCAGGTACAATGCGTGTCGCACAACTGCGAGAGCTTGACTACGTTGTAGTCAGGGTTCCGGACGACAATCGCCGCCAGAGCCTGAGCTCCGTCGGGCGCGCCCGTCACCACTCTCGCAGCGAGCCCCAAGCCGGAGATTTTTCCCCGGACATTGTAAGGCTCTTGTGCGAGCAACACATCGATATTCCTGCGCTCCATAGTTAGCCTGACTTCGTCAGCAACCGCTTTGGAACGCTGCATATTAAGCTGCAGCATTCTCCAGGGTTTCAGAAGTTTAGAACGATTATTATCCATAATTCGTTCGACTAACAAGATTATCGAGTGGCATCAAGTATGATGGACACTTTCTATCCCTTGAAGGATGTTTGTGCGATTTGCCAAGTGCCTTACACGCAGGGCAAGCCGCTGGCTTATCCCTAACATTGCACTTCGCAAAGGTATGCCCCCGTCGGGCGCAGTGACCGCAAACCTCCTCTTTTGATCGGCAGTGCTTGGCCACATGCCCGAAGGCCTGGCACTTGAAGCACCGCGTCACGGATAAGTAGTCCTGCACTCGGCAGGACGACCATCCAAGGAATATGCGGCCCCCCGAAAGGAGCCTCTTTCGAATCACTGGGTCTACCTCGATGACCCAGTGCTTTGTCTCTGGCTTTTTCCCCATCCGAAAACGGGGAACTATAGCCTTCTCGCACTCCTCCTTTGGCAAATCATCCAGATTTTGCTTCCGGAGGCCTGAGAGGAGCTCTTTCTGGCTCATCGAGGAGGAAATGTCGTAAATTATTACGAGCGGCCTCCTCTTTGCCGGGAGCTCCACCTTCAGGTGTGCTTCTTTCAGTTTCTCACTATCCAGGAAGACCTTAAGGTCTTCCGGGGACTTTGTCTCCACGGAAACGCCGTTTCCGTGGATACGCTTGACTGCCTTAACTGCGATCCTATTCTTGGTAGGATTTACCAAGGACAGGACCGTCTTCTTAGTTGCATCGCTGTCAGCGTATTTATCCTTCCCTTTGGCGGAGGGAAAGATTTTAACCACATGAATTGGTGGTTTATTTATAGGTGCAGTGCCTACACCTCCCTTCGTCCTTTTCGCCATTTCGGCGTAGGACAAGGGCTTTGATTCCTTCTGAGCCACCTTCTTCAGTGACTCAGAAATTGCACTCTGGACAGCTTTCTTGGTTTTGACTGCTTCTTGCGAAGCAGTCTTAACCCTCCCTTCACAAACTTTGTTCTTTATGACGAGGTCTCTTGCCACTTGGGCAAGAGCCTCGACCTGCGCCATTATCAGGCTCGACACCTCCTTGCTCACCCTATTGGGTGAGCTGAGGCATATCGCCTGTATGGCGCGCACTTTGTCTGCTATCTCCGTCGGTGACGGAGATAGGGGCGGGTTGCCAATCCGCTGCGGCTTATTAGCCCTTCTCTTCTTCTTTCTGGGACTAGACGTCCCAGGACTTGTACTTGGATCTGGGCATTTCTCAAGCACCACTCGCAAGGTTTTCGCCTCCGAGACCTTAGAGGCCCCAGGGGCTACTACCTTAGCGGACTTCGGAACCGAAGTCCGCGGCAAGCGTGGCTTGAGGACGGGCCTTTTCCCCACAGGGGTCCAGTCACCGTCATTGCCGTTGTCATCCATTGCAGCCTCGCTGCACTTCCTCTTGGCAGCGACTACGGCCCGCTCGCAGTCCATGGACTGGGCAGGCTCGCCGTCTTCCGCCTGGGAGGACTCTCGGGCCGGTGGATCGGGGTGACCCCCAATCACTTCCGGCCTTTCCACCTTCACTCGTGCACTCAGCACAATCTCGTCGACCACGTCGACCTCCGCGTCATCAGCAAAAGAATCCATATTGCGTTTTTGCCTTCGTCCGAACTTTTGCGCCAGCCTCCACGGACCCTCAAATCGGAACCCGACAGTAGCCCTGTGGTCGCGGACCGCCACAGGGGGTGCCGGGTCGGCGCATCAAGTCGGATATAGTCCGCTAAGTGCGGCCGACTGGGTCTCCCCAGCCTCCGTACCCCGCTTCCTCGCCCAACAGAACCCACTCGTGCAAGCACGTATGGTCGTTCCAAGCCGATTGACTGGACAAAGGGCTCTTTTCTCGTCCAGCCACCCTTCTAGGTGAAGCACGGGCCAAAGACGTGTGTTGGAGACGTCAACCCCGCAGGGTTGGGCCTCCTCAACGTCCAGGATCCCCTTTTCCACCGACACGGGACGCGCTGCACGGCAAACACAGAGGAGGTTTGATCACCCAGAAGCTCACTGGGGTTGCTTTCGATCCTACTTGGTTCTCCCCCTACATAAATGCAGGGGGTCCGGGCGCACCACGAGGAGGTGGGATGCGAAAGTCTTTAGGGCCGATGTATACCGATATCAAAGTGCTTTACAGCCCGTGCATAGATAGGCTGGAACGTCGTGTAAAAACACAGTCATCCTGCATCCCCAATTGGATGCGCACTATCTTACACATAGTGGGAAGCAAGCTTGTGAACCGCAGCACGCTTTTTGGTCTCTATTCAAATGTGAGCACATACTCAAACTCAATCTCGGGCATAGCCCGGTTGCCTAGGTCTTCGCACAGTCCAAGCGTTACTTCACGGTCACCATCGACACCGCACGGCCCCCACGCCCAGTAATGCGCGACAATTGTTCTATTATGCCTTTACCAGGTGGTGGGTAAGCAGACACCTCGACTCATTGGTCTATATCCTGCTACCACACACACGCATAGTTTGCCGGATGATCGGGCGCGGCTAGTCCAAATTAGCCATTTCTCTACAATCCGGCGGACGCTTGCCAAGGCGACTCCGCCACTGCCCCCTCGAATCCAAACCCACAACTGGGGACGACTGCGCAAATACAGCACAGCCGGGGCCCCCAGGCCCGAGGTACCGGCTAGGTTTGGTGAACCAACTCAGAGTTCGCGGGATCGTCACACCCGAGAGACCTAAGCCCCCTCCTGCGAATCAGTTCATCTTTGTCCATTGTCACTGTTGGGGTATCTTGGTCTATACAGGAGGAGGAGGCTCGAGCAATCGAGCCTTCCGTTCCTCCTCTCTGGCTTTCAATACCAATTTCGCAAAGTTCTTGAAAGCCCCGAGCAGAGCTTTCGAGGTAAAGGTGAAAGCGGGTACCGGCCAGCGGTCCCCGCCCACCGCCTGCATCAGGGCTTGCCTTTCATTTACGTACTTGGCGCAGTCAAAGAGGAGGTGGGATGATGTTTCCAACACCCCACACTCGCACTCACCGCTTTCCACCAGAGCCCGTTCCTTCAGCTTGCCTCGGAAATCTCTGTGGCCGCTAAGGAACTGGGTCGTATAGTGATCCAACGTTATCCACCGGCTGGCGAGTCTATCCGTGACATTGCCAAAGAAGGCGAACGTGGTTCTGCCCTTCGATGACTGCTCCCAACGGAGCTGCCACAGATGCAAGATCTTTTCCCTTATCGAGGCTTTCACCTCTCCAAGGGCCAAGTCCTCGCTATCGATCTCACTTTGACGGAAAACATAGCCTTCGAATTCGAAGTCCGAACCTTTCGAGGCCATGTATATGTACGATCGTTCGAGGATCGCCAAGTCGACCGGCAGAACTCCCGCTATCACGGGGATAGCGTCGGTTGATACCGTTCGGTAAGCCTTGGCGATCCGGAGCAGGACCTGTCGCTGACCTCTCAACAAGACGTTCTTGTTGGTGTTGGTCAGCAGATCGGCCCAGCCCGCACTAGCATAAGTGGCGACCGGAACATATAGTCCTCTATACAAAGCTGCAAGAGTCCTACAGTCCAGGCCCCAATTTGCCTTGGCTAATCTAGCCAAACTATTAAATACTTTGACGCACTTCTCTCCTATATGACTTACATGCGCAGCCATGCCAAGTCTAGTGCTAAAGTGCACGCCGAGGTACCTCATGGTCCTCTTCATCGCCACACTTTTCCCTTCAATCTGTATGACGGGTGGTCTATTCAAATCGAGATGACCCTTAATAAGAATCATCTCGCTTTTCGGTGCCGACAGTGCTAGTTCTGGGTTTTACACCAAGCCACTATAACATCTGTCACACATTGGCCCGTACGCTCAACTTCCAACCTCGAGTCACCAAAGATGACTGCGAGGAGGTCGTCCGCGTAAGCAATAGTATTGCTGTTGGGCACTCGTTCGAGGAGCTGCAGAACCTCATCAAAGATGAGATTCCAACAGCTCGGACCGAGAATCGATCCTTGTGGGCAACCTTTCGTTACCCGCTTCACAACCTGACCATGATTTGAGGTAATCCTCACCTCACGGTTCAGGAAGTAATCTTGCATAAGCAAGTACAGATTAGCAGGGCATGCCCGGCACTTCAAATTCTTGAAGACGCTAGGCCACCAGACATTGTCAAAAGCACCAGAGATGTCGAAAGAAAGAGCGACCGCATATTTCCCCGGACAGTCGGATGTCAAAGACCGAAATTTGACCAAGGCATCCTCGGTCGACCTCCCGGTCTTGAATCCATATTGACGATCGGAGCTATGCACCGGATCGTCAAACACCGTCCGCAATCTCTTAGCAACGAGCTTCTCTAGGACTTTACCAAGCCCAGAGAGCAGGCAAATCGGTCTATACGATTTTGCCAAGGATTTATCCTTATCTTCACTTTTCAAGAGGGTTCTAATTGAACCCACTTTCCAAGCGGTGGGGAATACTCCCCACCGAAGGCACTCGTTATACAATTTAACCAGTGGTTCGTGAAGAATCCTCCACGACCACTGGATAATCTCACTATCGATTAAATCGATCCCCGGGCATTTCTTGTGCTTAAGGGTCGATATCGCTACGCCTACCTCCTCTGGCAGGAAGACTGGAGTGTCTTCCGCCGAGGGTACAGACGAGGAATCGGCCCGCACCGTCATTTGCTCCGGAGTTTCGCCCTCCCGACTGTCGTCGGGGACGAGAGTGTCCAATAAGGCCTTAGCCGTATCGTGCCAACCTAACGTATAGCCATCGGCCGTACGCAGGTTGTTAACCGCCTGCTCTACACGGAGCTTGTTAAGGGATGCCTTATAGGCAAACCCCCAAGTCTTTTCACTCTTGTTACACTCTGTGCTAATGAAGTCCTCCCAGGACTTCTTTTTAGCACTTCGGATAGCGTAGGTGTATTGCCTACGCTGCTCCAGGTAAATTTGCTTCAAATGCGTTCGCCTCTCTTCGTCTCTTTCCTTTTGGAAAGCGACTCTCTTTCTATACGTCATGTATTTCAATTTTGTTAAGTCCGGCGTCCACCACGGGACCGACTTAACATGCCTTGTCTTTCTTTGCATGGACGCTTCACAGGCCTTGACTATCGATTTCTCGACCGCCTCAGCCAGAAGTTCCACGTCCTCGCGTCGACCGACTTCAAAGGAGGAGAGTGTACCTCTCTCATCTAATAGCGCCCGATCGAACTTCCGCCAGTCAAGAGAACTAAGCAGGAAGCGCCTTGTAAGGGGCTCCCGTTCCACCTGCACGCCTTCGGCAGGTGGCTTAGTAATCACAATCTCTATCGCATTATGGTCACTGTTCGCCCAAGATGGGCGAACCTTCCAGCCATTCATCAAGTGAACGGCCTTCTGCGTGACCATAGTAATGTCAATATTTGACTCACCAGTCGGGCCGGAGAACGTCGGAGCGTTTCCAGCCTCATTTAGGACAGTCAGGTCGTGTTGCGCTATGAAATCCTCCATAGCTTCACCGCGTTCGTCGACTGCCTCACTCCCCCAAAGGGGAGATTTGGCATTGACGTCAGCGGCAATAACGACCGAACGGTCCCGTAACACAAACAATAGCTTCTCTAACGCAGCCAAGCCAACCTCAATCTCATCAGAGAATTGAAAGTACTGGCTGACTACGTAGAGAGCGCCGAACTGGCCGGTAACCTCAGCACAGGCACACTGTGTGTCGCACAGCTGCGAGAGCTTGACTACATTGTAGTCAGGGTTCCGGACGACAATCGCCGCCAGAGCCTGAGCTCCGTCGGGCGCGCCCGTCACCACTCTCGCAGCGAGCCCCAAGCCGGAGATTTTTCCCCGGACATTGTAAGGCTCCTGTGCGAGCAACACATCTATGTTCCTGCGCTCCATTGTCTGTCTGACTTCGTCAGCAACCGCTCTGGAACGCTGCATATTTAACTGCAGCATTCTCAGTGGTTTCAGAAGTTTAGAACGATTATTGTCCATAATTCGTTCGACTGACAAGGTTCTCAAGTGCCATCAGGTATGATGGACACCTTTTATCCCTGGAAGGATGTTTATGCGATTTGCCAAGCGCCTTACACGAAGGGCAAGCCGCAGGCTTATCCCTATCGTTGCACTTAGCAAAGGTATGCCCCCGTTGGGCGCAGTGACCGCAAACTTCCTCCTTTGATCGGCAGTGCTTAGCGACATGCCCGAAGGCTTGGCACTTAAAGCACCGCGTCACGGATAGATAGTCCTGCACTCGGCAGGACGACCATCCCAGGAAAACTCGGCCCCCCGAGAGGAGCCTCTTTCTAACTACTGGGTCCACCTCGACGACCCAGTGCTTGACCTCCGGCTTTTTCCCCATCCTGAAACGGGGAACTATAGCCTTTTCACACTCCTCCTTTGGCAAATCATCCAGATTTTGCTTCCGGAGGCCCGAGAGGAGCTCCTTCTGGCTCATCGAGGAGGGAACATCGTAAATTATTACGAGCGGCCTCCTCTTGGCCGGGAGCTCCACCTTCAGGTGTGCTTCTTTCAATTTAGTACTTTCAAGGAAGACCTTTAGGTCTTCCTGGCATTTCGTCTCCACGGAAACGGCGTTCCCGTGGATACGTCTGACAGCCTTGACTGCGATCCTCGTCTTGGTGGGATTCACCAGAGACAGGACCGTCTTCTTAGTCGCATCGCTGTCAGAATACTTATCTTTCCCTTTGGCCGAGGGAAAGATTTTAACCACATGTACCTGTGGTTTTGGTACTGGCGCAGCGCCTGCGCCTCCCTTCATCCTTTTTGCCATATCGGCATAGGACAAGGGCTTTTTCTCGGTTAGAGCTACCTTTCGGATAGACTCCGAGATGGCGCTCTTCACCGCTTGCTGGGCCTTGGTTGCCCCTTGCGAGGCAGCCTTGGCCTTCCCTTCCGAAACTCTATTCTTGATGTCAAGGTCCCTTGCTACCTGAGCAAGGGCCTCGACCTGCGCCATTATGAGGCCAGAAACCTCCTTGCTCACCCGATTGGATGAGCTGAGGCAAATGGCCCGAATGGCTCGAACTTTGTTCGTTATTTCCGCCTGGGTAGACGGAAGCGGGTTGCCAGTCCGCGGCTTCTTTGCCCTTTTATGTTTGCTGGGTTTGGGCTTCCCAGGATGCTGACATTTCTCAAGCACGACCCTCAGAGTTTTCGCCTCCGGGACCTGAGAGGCCTCGGGGGCTACTGACTCTGCGGACTTTGGTACAGAAGTCCGTGGCAGTCGTGGCTTGAGGACGGGCCTTTTCCCTACCGGGGTCCAGTCACCGTCCTTATCATTATCTATCGCAGCTTCGCTGCACTTCCTCTTAGCGGCGACAACCGCCCGCTCACAGTCCATAGACTCGGCGGGTCCGTCGTCTTCCGCTTTAGAGGACTCTGGGGCCGGTGGATCGGGGTGCGCCCCAATCGCTTCCGGCCCTTTAGCCTCCTCTCTCCGTGCCCTAAGCACAACCTCGTCGACCCCGTCGACCACAGAAAGAACGGAATCCATAGCATGTTCTTGTCTTCGTCCAAACATGTACACCGGCCTCCACGGACCCTCAACCGGAACCCGACAGTAGCCCCGTGGTCATGGGCGCCACAGGGGGTGCCGGGTTGGTGCATTATGTTGGATATAGTCCGCTGAGTGCGGCCAACTGGGTCTCCCCAGCCTCCGCACCCCGCTTCCTCGCCCATCGGAACCCACTCGTGCAAGCACGTATGGTCATTCCAAGCCGATTGACTGGACAAAGGGCTCTTTTCTCGTCCAGCCACCCTTCTAGGTGAAGCACGGGCCAAAGACGTGTGTTGGAGACGTCAACCCCGCAGGGTTGGGCCTCCTCAACGTCCAGGATCCCCTTTTCCACCGACACGGGACGCTCTGCACGGCAAACAGAGGAGGTTTGATCACCCAGAAGCTCACTGGGGTTGCTTTCGATCCTACTTGGTTCTCCCCCTACATAAATGCAGGGGGTCCGGGCGCACCACGAGGAGGTGGGATGCGAAAGTCTTTAGGGCCGATGTATACCGATGTCAAAGTGCTTTACAACCCGTGCATAGATAGGCTGGAACGTCGTGTAAGAACACAGTCATCCTGCATCCCCAATTAGATGCGCACTATCTTACACATAGTGGGAAGCAAGCTTGTGAACCGCAGCACGCTTTTTGGTCTTTTTCAATCGAGTTAAAAACTCTACTCATCCTTCGGGCATAGCCCGCACTGCCATGGTCTTATCATAGTCCAAGCGTTACTTCACGGTCACCATCGACACCGCACGGCCCCCACGCCCAGTAATGCGCGACAACTGTTCTATATGCCTTTTCGAAGTGGTGGTAAGTGGATTCCTCGACTCTAGGTCTATAGTTCCACCGCCACGCACGCATAATAGTGCCGGATGATCGGGCAGGCTAGTCCAAATTAGCCATTTCTCTACAATCCGGCGGACGCTTGCCAAAGCGACTCCGCCACTGCCCCCTCGAAGCCTTGCCCACCGCTGGGGACGACTGCGCAAACACAGCGCAGCCGGAGCTTCCCCAGCCCCGAGGTACCGGCTAGGTTTGGTGAACCAACTCAGAGTTCGCGGGATCGTCACACCCGAGAGACCTAAGCCCCCTCCTGCAAATCAGTTCATCTTAGTTCATCGTCACTGTTGGGCATTTGGTCTATACAGGAGGAGGAGGCTCGAGCAATCGAGCCTTCCGTTCCTCCTCTCTGGCTTTCAAAACCAATTTCGCAAAGTTCTTGAAAGCCCCGAGCAGAGCTTTCGAGGTAAAGGTGAAAGCGGGTACCGGCCAGCGGTCCCCGCCCACCGCCTGCATCAGGGCTTGCCTTTCATTCACGTACTTGGCGCAGTCAAAGAGGAGGTGGGATGATGTTACCAACACCCCACACTCGCACTCACCGCATTCCACCAGAGCCCGTTCCTTCAGCTTGCCACGGAAATCTCCGTGGCCGCTAAGGAACTGGGTCGTATAGTGATCCAACGTAATCCACCGACTGGCGAGTCTATCTGTGACATTGCCAAAGAAGGCGAACGTAGTTCTGCCCTTCGATGACTGCTCCCAACGGAGCTGCCACAGATGCAGGATCTTTTCCCTTATCGAGGCTTTCACCTCTCCAAGGGCCAAGTTCCCGCTATCGATCTCACTTTGACGGAAAACATAGCCTTCGAATTCGAAGTCCGAACCTTTCGAGGCCATGTACACGTACGATCGTTCGAGGATCGCCAAGTCGACCGGCAGAACTCCCGCTATCACGGGGATAGCGTCGGTTGATACCGTTCGGTAAGCCTTGGCGACCCGGAGCAGGACCTGTCGCTGACCTCTCAACAAGACTTTCTTGTTGGTGTCGGTCAGCAGATCGGCCCAGCCCGCACTAGCATAAGTGGCGACCGGAACATATAGTCCTCTATACAAAGCTGCAAGAGTCCTACAGTCCAGTCCCCAATTTGCCTTGGCTAATCTAGCCAAACTATTAAAAGCTTTAATGCACTTCTCTCCTATATGACTTACATGCGCAGCCATGCCAAGTCTAGTGCTAAAGTGCACGCCGAGGTACCTCATGGTCCTCTTCATCGCCACACTTTTCCCTTCGATCTGTATGACGGGTGGTCTCTTTAAATCGAGATGACCCTTAATAAGAATCATCTCGCTCTTCGGTGCCGACAGTGCTAGTTTCTCGGTTTTACACCAAGCCACTATAACATCTGTCACACGTTGGCCCGTACGCTCAACTTCCAGCCTCGAGTCACCAAAGATGACTGCGAGGAGGTCGTCCGCGTAAGCGATAGTATTGCTATTGGGCACTCTTTCAAGGAGCTGCAGAACCTCATCAAAGATGAGGTTCCAACAGCTCGGACCAAGAATTGATCCTTGTGAGCAACCTTTCGTTACCCGCTTCACGACCTGACCATGATTTGAGGTAATCCTCGCCTCACGGTTCAGGAAGTAATCTTGCATAAGCAAGTACAGATTCGAAGGGCATGCCCGGCGCTTCAAATTCTTGAAGACGCTAGGCCACCAGACATTGTCAAAAGCACCAGAGATGTCGAAAGAAAGAGCAACCGCATATTTCCCCGGACAGTCGGATGTCAAAGACCGAAATTTGACCAAGGCTTGCTCGGTCGACCTCCCGGTCTTGAATCCATATTGACGATCGGAGCTATGCACCGGATCGTCAAACACCGTCCGCAATCTCTTAGCAACGAGCTTCTCTAGGACTTTACCAAGCCCAGAGAGCAGGCAAATCGGTCTATACGATTTTGCCAAGGATTTATCCTTATCTTCACTTTTCAAGAGGGTTCTAATTGAACCCACTTTCCAAGCGGTGGGGAATACTCCCCACCGAAGGCACTCGTTATACAATTTAACCAGTGGTTCGTGAAGAATCCTCCACGACCACTGGATAATCTCACTATCGATTAAATCGATCCCCGGGCATTTCTTGTGCTTAAGGGTCGATATCGCTACGCCTACCTCCTCTGGCAGGAAGACTGGAGTGTCTTCCGCCGAGGGTACAGACGAGGAATCGGCCCGCACCGTCATTTGCTCCGGAGTTTCGCCCTCCCGACTGTCGTCGGGGACGAGAGTGTCCAATAAGGCCTTAGCCGTATCGTGCCAACCTAACGTATAGCCATCGGCCGTACGCAGGTTGTTAACCGCCTGCTCTACACGGAGCTTGTTAAGGGATGCCTTATAGGCAAACCCCCAAGTCTTTTCACTCTTGTTACACTCTGTGCTAATGAAGTCCTCCCAGGACTTCTTTTTAGCACTTCGGATAGCGTAGGTGTATTGCCTACGCTGCTCCAGGTAAATTTGCTTCAAATGCGTTCGCCTCTCTTCGTCTCTTTCCTTTTGGAAAGCGACTCTCTTTCTATACGTCAAGTATTTCATTTTTGTTAAGTCCGGCGTCCACCACGGGACCGACTTAACATGCCTTATCTTTCTTCGCATGGACGCTTCACAGGCTTTGACGATCGATTTCTCGACCGCCTCAGCCAGAAGTTCCACGTCCTCGCGTCGACCGACTTCAAAGGAGGAGAGTGTACCTCTCTCATCTAATAGCGCCCGATCGAACTTCCGCCAGTCAAGAGAACTAAGCAGGAAGCGCCTTTTAAGGGGCTCCCGTTCCACCTGCACGCCTTCGGCAGGTGGCTTAGCAATCATAATCTCTATCGCGTTATGGTCACTGTTCGCCCAAGATGGGCGAACCTTCCAGCCATTCATCAAGTGAACGGCCTTCTGCGTGACCATAGTAATGTCAATATTTGACTCACCCGTCGGGCCGGAGAACGCCGGAGCGTTTCCAGCCTCATTTAGGACAGTCAGGTCGTGTTGCGCTATGAAATCTTCCATAGCTTCACCGCGTTCGTCAGTTGCCTCACTCCCCCAAAGGGGAGACTTGGCGTTGACGTCAGCGGCAATAACAACCGGACGGTCCCGCAGCACAATTAACAGCCTTTCTAGCGCAGCCAGGCCGACCCCAATCTCATCAGAGAATTGGAAGTACTGGCTGACCACGTAGAAGGCACCGAACTGGCCGGTAATCTCAGCGCAGGTACAATGCGAGTCGCACAACTGCGAGAGCTTGACTACGTTGTAGTCAGGGTTCCGGACGACAATCGCCGCCAGAGCCTGAGCTCCGTCGGGCGCGCCCGTCACCACTCTCGCAGCGAGCCCCAAGCCGGAGATTTTTCCCCGGACATTGTAAGGCTCTTGTGCGAGCAACACATCGATATTCCTGCGCTCCATAGTTAGCCTAACTTCGTCAGCAACCGCTTTGGAACGCTGCATATTAAGCTGCAGCATTCTCAAGGGTCTCGGAAGCTTAGAACGATTATTATCCATAATTCGTCCGACTAACAAGATTATCCAGTGCCATCAAGTATGATGGACACTTTTTATCCCTTGAAGGATGTTTGTAAGCTTTGCCAAGCGCCTTACAAGAAGGGCAAGCCGCCGGCTTGTCCCTTTCTGTGCACTTGGCATGGGTGTGCCCCGATTTGGCGCAGTGACCACAAACTTCCTCTTTGGATCGGCAGTGCTTGGCCACATGCCCGAAGGCCTGGCACTTAAAGCACCGCGTCACAGCTAAGTAGTCCTGCACTCGCAAGGAGGACCACCCAAGGAATACACGGCCCCCCGAGAGGAGCCTCTTTCTGACCACCGGGTCTACCTCGACGACCCAGTGCTTAGTCTCCGGCTTCTTCCCCATCCGAAAACGGGGAATGATAGCCTTCTCGCACTCCTCCTTCGGCATATCATCAAGATTTTGCCTCCGGAGGCCTGACAGGAGCTCCTTCTGGGTCATGGAAGAAGGCACATCGTAAATAATTACGAGTGGCCTCCTCCTGGCCGGGAGCTCCACCTTCAGGTGTGCATCTATTAATTTCGTGTTCTCCAGGAAGACCTTAAGGTCCTCCTGGGATTTAGTTTCCACGGAAATACCATTTCCGTGGATACGCTTAACCGCTTTCACGGCGATCCTATTCTTGGTCGGATTGACCAAGGTCAGGACCGCCTTCTTGGTTGCCTCGCTGTCAGCGTACTCACCTTTCCCTTTGGCCGAGGGAAAGATTTTCACCACATGCACCTGTGGCTTGGGTTGTGGCGCAGCGCTTACGCCTCCCTTCGTCCTCTTCGCCATGTCGGCGTAGGACAAGGGCTTTTTCTCACCCTGAGCCACCCTACGGATGGACTCAGAGATCGCGCTCTTTACCACACTTTGGGCTTTCGCTGCCTCTTGCGAGGCAGCTCTAGCCTTGCCTTCGGAAACCCGATTCTTAAGGTCGAGATCCCTTGCTACTTGAGCAAGGGCCTCGACCTGTGCCATTATGAGGCCAGATACCTCCTTGCTCACCCTATTGGATGAGCCGAGGCAAATGGCCCGAATGGCGCGGACTTTTTCCGTAATTTCCGCCTGAGTGGACGGAAGCGGGTTGCCAGGCCGCGGTTTCTTTGCCCTTTTCTTTTTGCTGGGTTTGGGCTTCCCAGGATCCTCGCACTTCTCCAGCACAACCCTTAAAGTTTTCGCCTCCGTGGCCTGAGAGGCCTCCGGGGCTACTTGCTTTGCGGACTTCGGTGCAGAAGTCCGCGTCGGGCGTGCCTTCAGGACGGGTCTTTTCCCCACTGGGGTCCAGCCCTCGTCCTTTTCCTCCAAGGCAGCTTCGCTGCACTTTCTCTTAGTAGCGGTTACGGCCCGCTCGCAGTCCATGGACGCGCCGGACTCATAACCGTCTACTACTACTACTTGGGCTCCTTGGGCCGGTGGATCGGGGTGCACCCCAATCGCTTCCGTCCCCTCGCCGTTCTCTCGTGCACTAGGCACCTCCACGTCGACCTCGTCGACCGCAACAAAAACAGAGTCATCCATGTCAAGTTCTTGTCTTCATCCAATCTTTTGCACCAGCCTCCACGGACCCGACAGTAGCCCTGTGGTCGCGGCCGCCACAGGGGGTGCCGGGTCGGCGCATCAAGACGGATATAGTCCGCTGAGTGCGGCCGACTGGGTGTCCCCAGCCTCCGCACCCCGCTTCCTCGCCCAACAGAACCCACTCGTGCAAGCACGTATGGTCATTCCAAGCCGATTGACTGGACAAAGGGCTCTTTTCTCGTCCAGCCACCCTTCTAGGTGAAGCACGGGCCAAAGACGTGTGTTGGAGACGTCAACCCCGCAGGGTTGGGCCTCCTCAACGTCCAGGATCCCCTTTTCCACCGACACGGGACGCTCTGCACGGCAAACACAGAGGAGGTTTGATCACCCAGAAGCTCACTGGGGTTGCTTTCGACCCTACTTGGTTCTCCCCCTACATAAATGCAGGGGGTCCGGGCGCACCACGAGGAGGTGGGATGCGAAAGTCTTTAGGGCCGATGTATACCGATGTCAAAGTGCTTTGCAACCCGTGCATAGATAGGCTGGAACGTCGTGTAAAAACACAGTCATCCTGCATCCCCAATTGGATGCGCACTATCTTACACATAGTGGGAAGCAAGCTTGTGAACCGCAGCACGCTTTTTGGTCTCTAGTCAATCGAGTTAAAAACTCTACTCATCCTTCGGGCATTGCCCGCACTGCCATGGTCTTATCACAGTCCAAGCGTTACTTCACGGTCACCTTCGACACCGCACGGCCCCCACGCCCAGTAATGCGCGACAGTGTGTAACCGTACAGTTACATAACGAGGCCCCTGAAGCGCCGCGTATCGCGACACACCTCAGGTGCTCCGAACACCAGCCGCCGCCGCCAGAGGGTGACCACTAGCGCCTAGTAGACGCGGAGTTTCGCGCAAGCCGAAGTGGTCGCGGCAATGTTTATAACGGCGGACGCGAGCCCACATCAAACATCAGTAGGCTAACTGAGAGTGCACAACGCCTCCGGTACCAATTGGTCAAAGTAGTAAGTGCGATTGCGCAGCCCGTTGCGTCTTACAACGCCTGCCGAGAACACGTTCGTCTACTTACACCGTTCCTCACTGCAGTAGCAAGTGCGATCGCCCAGCCCGTCGCGTCTTGCGACGCCTGCCGAGAACACATTCGTCTACATATACAGTTCCTTCAAAGCAGTAGCAAGTGCGATCGCCCAGCCCGTCGCGTCTTGCGACGCCTGCCGAGAATACATACACCTACTGATTCACGACCTTGCCATACTCCTGCGCTAGCACAGCAATCGTTTTGTCCTCATAGGACAGCCGAAGCTTAACTATACCTGTAGAACTGAGGCGACGACCCAATCGCACAGCACCACTGCATCGTGCAGTGTCCTGCCGAGCGGGTTTCAGTCTAGCCAGCGGTGCATATTACCGAAAAACCGCCGTTAATTTAAGAACCGCCTAAGTCCGGTAATCCGCGCCGGCTTATATCGTCGCCGATCACGCGTGACGGCAATCACATATACATATATGCGCCGCGTCCGTGAGCTCGCCGCGTTCACAACAGTAACTGTATCACCTTGCGTTCAAATAAATCTATCTCTCTCTATATATACATATATACCTCGTCACTTGTGTCTCACTCACGATTGTATCTATGTCCGGGATCGAATTCTTCGGTACCGCATTCAACGCTTTATTAACTATTTACAAAAGGAAAAACAAAATATAATTTTGGGTTGTGACCGTACCGATTCTATACTTTAACCTACTCTTATAACTACCGCGAGCTTATTTCTAGTTTAATATGTACATAGTGCTCAAACACAAATTAAATTATTATATTTTTATTGGTTGCCTGCTGCACAAGATCGGGCAATTGTCATTCATACATACATGCACACCTTAATCTAGACGTTCATACAGCTAGCCTAAAACAAAACAAAAGGTGCTTTTATATTCAACGCTTCTTAACTTAAGTTTCGCCTAACTGTGTTTGTGTCAGTGTGCTCATTTCGTCGGTATTTTGTCTCTTATCAACCTATTTATATATTTTCACTTTTTTCATTGTTTTTACACTCGGGGTCGGGGGGGGGGGGGGGGGCAGGGTCGGATTAACCCACTTTGGGGCCCTAGACATTTTCTTCTTATTGGGCCCCCTCCCTCTCCCACAAGAAATAGGGCACACAAAAAATGTGAAACAATAAAAAGACTAATTAATGTCAAAAACTAAAACAAATCATAAATTTTTACTAAAATATTTAATACACAACAATAATTTTTAGTTTTTCTAGAAAATGTCGGTTTGTTTACAATTTTTGAAAAATGTCTAACATAAGTAACAATATAAATATGAATGAACATTATTTAAAATTTCGTTTTCTTGTCTTTAAATCTGAAAAATTATCAATAATTTCATCATAATTAATATTTTCTAAAGTCTAATGTATAAAACAGCTAAATAATTTAATTTTGGTTGAGACGTCTGGCTCTTTCGATTAATAAATCTTGTTACTATTTTTTTGTTACGAGACAACACCAAATACACACACAAACAAGACCATTAGAACCATGCCACAAGCAAATGAAGAGAGCTTTTAGAATATCCTTAATAACAAGCCGATCACGTAGCAACAGATCTGACCCGTGGCAACGATGCTTGTTGATCAGGCATAGATGCTTAGCAACGGGCGGTTTAAAAATGCGACGAAAGAGAGAAGATACGAAGAAACATAAAAAACACATTTATTTTAGATTTTAGAATTCACAATAATCATATAAAAAGCGATATATTTTTGTTTATTTGTTTATTATATATAGTTGATCAACAGAAAAGTAAACTATCTTATTTACAATTTTTTTCAAAATACACAGTTTGACCGGGCCCTAGACATTTGTCTCATTTGTCTATGCGATGATTCGGCCCTGGGAGGGGGGGGGGGGGGGGGGGTCTTGGTTCTCCTTCGCGGTTAGGCCCAGGGGATCTTGGGGGTCGGTGAGTAACGGGGTCACAATGCGTGCTTCTGGTACGTCCTTCCGGTTGACCTGCGTCGCCCGCTTCCTTCGTCCTCGGCGTTGGCAGCGGTCGGCAATGATCGTCGCTTCCTCCTCGTCCTCACTGTTTGGGAGGAGGTCCCCAAAATAACCCCGCATCCGGATTCGGATTCTCTCCTCCATAGAGTACGTGCCTCCTCTAGCGTGGTGCGTCGGCCAATAGCTTAGCCTTTTTTGAAAGCGATGTTTGATGGTGCTTACTCTGGTCCTGTAGGGCTTCAAGTGTTTTAGCCACTTCCATGTTGATTGCATGTTCCTCGGGCACAGGTTTGATTTTCCACGCATCCGGTGTCTGCGTTCGGGCGACGGAAGTAGACGCTCTTGCCTGCGTTGCCCTGCGGGGTGCAGGTCGTTGCGATCCTATGGGGTTGCTCCATTTTCCTGCCACGATCGTTTTTAATTCGTGCGCAGGCAGTTGCTGATATCTCAAGTTCGTGCCTGTTTGTGTGGCTCGGGAAATCATTTCCCAAGCAGCGTAACTCTGCGTACCTTTCGTTTCCATCTTATGTGTTCGCGCACTTGATTCAATCTGATTTCTGCGAACGTTCAGACTTCTCTCCTACCTACTGTCGCTCGTCACTGTTACGTCCCAGCGTAACTTTTTGATTTTCTTAATTAATCTTTCTTTCATTTCCTTTATCCCGGCCTCCACCGGTTGCGACAATGTTCATATTACGGCTTGGGCCTTCGCAGCCGGCGCGCTGTTTGAGTATTAGCTTTAAAATCATAATTATTTAATTTTTCCTCCGGGCCTCGTATGCGACAATACTCGTATTACGGCTCATGCCTTCGCATACGTGGCACTGTTGAGCGTTAACGTGTAGTGGAGTTCCCTCATCGTGGAATCATGCTCGTCCCACCTCATGTACATATAAGTAGTTTAAGTGTAGATATAAGGATAGATGTGTAACCGTGACACGTTACTTCTCCCTCGGTTACAACAGAAAGAACGTTACAAACTCTGAAGGAGTATCCGATCCCTGAGGTTATAGCCGAGGTTAAACAAAAATAGATATCAAATAGTTGTCACTGACTATTGCTATGGGCATACGTGACTATGACCGTGGAGTCGAACCACTAGGCGACGAGAGGTAGTGTAGTAAGTGGGTTTGTAATGTATTTGGTAAAAAGTGAGTATATTCTGTGTAAATGATGAGTGCCGTGATACAGATGGTTGGTGTTTGAACGCGAATGTAAGCGTGGGGCAATACGTGCGACAAACCGTACGTATTGCTTGACGGCAGTGTATGGGTGACCTCTACACAGAGATGCGCGTGGTCTTAGCTTACGCGCCATATATGCTATTTCTATTTACATGCCGAAGTTGAACACAAAGGCGCTTACGCGTATTGCCGGGAACGACGGACGGTGACATCGAGAGTCTGACAGCTGTTCCTATACAAAAACGCGACGGTGTGGATGCTTATATCCTTCATTAGGAAAGCCTCGGCGTGAGGTGCAAATATCGGTGCTGCAGAGGGCTGCACTGATGAGTCGCTAAAACGCGGCGTCAATCAAGACTTCCCTCTGAGGTGACCTATTGTTTTGTATGATTGCTCGTTAATTTTGCGAGCAACTCGACTGGGGACAGTCGTCGATGTGGAATGAAGGAGAGGTCTATGCTAGGCTGAATTGGATGATTAATTAAGGACTTTATTAGGAATTAGGACTTCGGAATAATGAATTTGGATTAATTTAGGAGTTGTGAACGAACACTTTATCTTTAAACACTAACTTTAATATACTCTTTATAATAGAAACTTGCGCGTTTCTCGTTATCTTTTTACAAGTCAATGTGCACGTGTTCACGGTCGTAACAGGATTAGTCAAGGTGAGGTCGCTGGCGCCACGCGGTCTCCCGGCGCCTCACACGCATTTTTGTTCGTTGTTAGTATTAGACCCAATCAGATTGGGTGATTTATAATCATGCCCATATAAGGAGCGGGTGCACGGCACACTACAGAGCGCGCTAAGTATGTGAGAGCGGGAAGTCGAGCACTGTCGTGGAGCGTCCTAATTGGCGCGCCAAATGACGTCACGCAGTCCTTTGGCCCGGGAAATATAAATGGTTCGAATTCTAATACATGATCCAGAACACCTATTATCTCTACGAATCTATGCAAGTGTACATTCGTAATGTACCTGTGAACACTTCGGTTACAACAACGACCAGTCGGCGGGGGATACAGCCAAGTACCACCCGTGCAACCAGACAGTTTTACCTTGATATCACAGGTCTCTTGTATTTAATACGTAACTCGGACTTAGGTCAATGCAAACTATGTCTCGACTGCAATATGTTCTTTATAATTCTTACTTCGAGAACACTTCGGCGAAGGAATCTAACCAGACGGCGGGGGACGCAGTCAAGTGCCAGCAGAGCATCCAATCTACCAGCCGTTAGATATCTTGTAGTGCTTTTTATTTACGCAAACTGCCTTCTGAGTGGGCTAAGTCTTTGCCAAAGGGGGCTCGCAACTACGCAAAGCCAGCAAGGGCGCAGATCGTCCACCAAAAGGTTAACACACTGCGAGGAGTCGGGTAGGCCGAAGACGGACAGTAAGGGGTACAGTCAAGTACCGGTCGAGTGTCTTGGTCAGGCACCTTATTCCTCCGTGGATCTAATGTATAAATATTCCTACTCGCTACTCTTTGGAATCATCTTGAAGAACGCTGCGTTAATTCGACGTAGTTTTTCCTCGACTAAGGGAGTCAGCTTGCTGGATGTTACATGCGTCAATTTAAAATGACGGAACGTGAGTTTAACTGTTTTAGTCCTGAATGAATTTAATGATAGAGAACACGACCTACTCGTGAATCCCTCAGTATTCACCCAGACTTTCCTGAGACGTTCGACGTGGTTTAAAACCGTATTGTAATTTTCTAATCCGCGTGCTTGGAGTATACTGTACGTATCTCGACTTGTATCGATAATCGTAGGCTACGGAATTTACGTTGGGTCTGTTCTTTCGTGTTGAGGGTGACTAGTCCTCTGTACTCAAGATAAGACGCTTGATCGTTGGGATCGCGGGGTTTCTATATACGCGGTGAGGTGATTACGCAAGCGAGAGGGGGTGTCCCTCTATTAATATTATTCCTGCGGCGCGAGCGAAAAGATCTCCCTCTACTGGGCGCTCGACCCATCGCTGCTGGAATACGCGCGTATATGAGTCATGTATGCGCGGATGTGACCGTCCAAAAAATACGGTTACACGCTCCTTTTTTTTTATTACTATTATTATTAGTATAGGTAACGTAATTATTTCTACAGTAATCCAAAACGAGGTGTATGTGTAGTATATAGAAAAATGTAATATAAAAGAAAGGAAGCAATATGTGTATATGGTCACATAGGTGTAATAATTTCCTAATCCTATACTTAAATACTATTCATGACCCCCTTCTCCCTTCAAATCCTCCATGGGACATGATTCTCCTCCCTCTTATGGAAATCTCCCTTCGGTAGGAGCCTACACTCCTTGATGCAGTCAGGGCAGTCGACTGCGGGCCGGATTGCCAGAACTAATTTCCTGCAATTCTGGCACTCTTCAAGTTTACGGGCCCATTCAAGAGGGGCAGTAACGCGGTCTGTGGCCCTCAGGAGATTGTAGCAGTCGCTACAAAAATGCCCGCTATCGCCTCTATAGAATTGGGTGGAACCGGATGTCAAACAGCTGGCTATCTCGGGGCTCATTGTATTTTCCATGGGTGTTTGCTTAGCTGGAAGATTAATGGTTTATGGTTAGTGAGTGGTTCATGTGTTTGGCAGGAAACCCTCCACCAGTGATGATTATTGTTGGATTTATTGCTAGGGTTTGAGGTCGAAAAGTCCATCAGGTTCTCTCTTAGGTATATCATGCCGAACTACAGGTGGAATGAGTTCACTAGGAGTTAACGGATGTGGAGTGGTTGGGTATAAGGCAGGTATCTGTACCGGTTTTGGTTGGCGAGTTGCCTCCCCGATTTCTATTGCGATATGAGGGCCGCTCGGGCCTTGACCTTGATTTCCCTGTCGCTTCTTTTTTTCTATCAGTTTTTGGACTAGGGTTCCCCGCACGGCGGTCAGCACATACACCGACCAACCGTACGCTTTATGAAGTGACCTGCCATGCATCAAGATGTTAATAAACTAGATCAATGTTCTAATGATCGTGATGACTCCGATGAATCCTGGCGTGAGTGTTCCGAAACTCGTTACTCTGACCCAAATCTTGTCCCAAACGGTGTTTGCTAGTTTCTCTAAAGAATTTTCATCAAATAGATTCATAATCCCATGCCCTTCCTCGATGATCGGCTGCCCTAGAAGCCCGCGCGCCATGGTGTTTAAAACGCCCGGTCGTTCGGCTTGTAGCATAATGTGGTCTCGTAGTTCGTTGAGTTCCTGTTTCGAATAAATCCCACTCGTGGCAAGGTCCCCCCCTGGGTTGATGTATTCCCACGTTGACTGCATTTCCGTTTGGATGATGGTGGGTGCTACCGCACTCGTCGCTCCGGGTAAGAAACGGTACCACCTTCCTTCTAGGCGGTACATTGTTGGTACAAAAGGGCTGCACGCTATCTGCGTGCCGGTTCTTAATAGGATGTGGGTCCTAAGCGTTAGGAAGAGACTATCGTTTCCTCTTAGCACGGGCAATTGCTGGTAACAGGTGAGAGTTCGGCGGAGCTTGACCTCTACGGGTACACATTTGATTATGTGTGCAACCTCCCCGGCGACTACCGCCATATACCCGGGCTCTCTCATAATATCGTGCCCCAAAAGGTCTGGGGTTAATGTGGCTATAGCTATTGTGTTATGTAAGACTTTCTGTTGCAGGCTGCATCGTTGAGTGAGAGTATCCCGGTATAGCTGTCCTATCTGAGTCCTAATGTGTTTTTCTACGTAGACAAATTGACATAGGCAAATATATCCAGATTCTTGACGTGTTCTTTGCCTTTAGGAATCAGCATCTCTCCGTTCCTTACTTCGAAAATCAATAATTTGGGATGATCGTTCCTTATAAAAATATGTCCGCACAAGCGGAATTTAGAGCGTCGGGTAAGGGCGAAGGTAATGTCGCCGGTGGACAGGGAATATACGATATGGTCTTCCTTGGCAGTGTTGTCGGAGATTCTATTAGCTAATCCTTGATAAAGTACTCCGTATTCGGTGAGTTGACAGCTATCAGTCGGGACTGGGTCCCAATAAGTATTCCCGCCTTCCACATCGGCGCAGTGCGTGGAACTTAAATCACACATGACTCCGGATCTTAAATGTAGCCTATTAGTTTCGATGTCCACTGGGGCTACGTAATCTTGTAGTGTAATTTTGACGGTTCCAGTTACTATTACTTGTGTCTAGCTTCCGTACGGATCAGAGTAGGCGCTCCCCTCGCAATGACCATCCATGTCGACTACTCCTGCTAGTGTGAGTGGGCGCATTATTGTCTGGTTGGGTAATAAGCCTCTAAATATGGTATTTCCTATCTTGACATCGCGGTGCTGGTGCATTTGGTTACATTGTTCTCTGGAAGATTCTTCTATGTATGCTAATCTGCCGTTCAGTACGTCTGTAGTGTGAGAGAACATCCCACACTTTTTAAAAGTACGGTCGATTTCTATCTTGCATTGTAGAATACGGGAAAATCAGAACTCGTTAATCTGGAGTAATTGAATTTGTATTTCATTGATGTTGACTTGCGTTTCTGGGATATCGCATCTCCCAACTTCTAGTAGTGATACCGTAGTCACATTGTTTCCCTTGCTTCCGCAGTCATAACCTATTATCGCTATTCCAGGTGTAAATTGGTGGGACAGGAAAAAGAGTGCAAGAAGACACAGCTTGATCATCTGTAACGAATTTATGTTGTTAGAGGGGTCGCGGGGAGATGTGATTTCTTGAGTTGGTTGGGATGTACTATGCTCGAGTTCTTTTTTACGCGAATCCGGACATTGCCTTGCGGGAGAATTTCCAACACTTGGTGTGGACCGGTATACTGGGCCCCAAGCTCTCCTGGTTTGGGGCCCCTTAATAGAAAAACCGAGTCTCCGATTTGAAAATTTTGTGGGTTCAAATGGTTGTCATGTCTTTTCATTTGATTTTTCCTTGCTGCCAACTAAGTTATCGCGAGCCGTTTGTTGGACCTGGTGTAGTCGGGTTGCGAGTTGTATCAAATATTCATCGTAAGTGGTTATTTTATCTTCGGGGACTAACGGAAGACCGGATGGTAAACGTGCCATCCGCCCGAATGTTAGTTCATACGGGGTGTGTTTGGTGCTCTCGTGTACACCACTGTTGTAATTGAAGATTGCTAATTCTACATATTCATCCCACTCCGTGTGTTCAGTTGTGAAAAGTTTCCAACGATATCCATTGCAATTTTGTCGAACGCCCTACCAGGTGTGTCGGTTATTATCATAGGCTGTTTGGTTTTAACACTAACTAGTTTCTTTAATTGACACTGCAGGCATTGCTGAATAAATTCCTATGTGTCCTCTTTCAAATGTTCCCACTGGTAATGCTGACGAACACGATTATACGTTTTTGACACGCCACGGTGTCCTCCGATAGGCGTAGCGCACATTTCACGTAGGATCTCCGGCCTTAGATCGGTCGGCGGGTATTTGACAATGTTACGGCAAATTATTACTTTAATCTTACTACGACGGAAAGCTTGATGTATAGCTTCATATACCTCTGACCAGGCTACGTTGAAATATTTAGGTGCTTTGGGAAATGCTGATGGAAGAAATTCCAAGCTCTACTGACTCGAGTTTAAGCTTCTTTAGGAGTTTGCTTATTGCGGCCAGTCTTTTGGTGGGCCCGTCCCCCTCCACCTCTTCGAGGACTAAGACAATATGTGGTACTGGCTATTTCGCTTCACGATCTCTACTGTATTTGGCCGTATTACTTTTACATTAGCGAGGAGTTGTTTCTCAAAAAGGGTTTGTGATCCACTATCGATGGGTGAACCCTTCGTGTTTAGGAAATAACATAGATTATCCCTTCGGAGGAAAAATAAATCTCTTGATTGTATTATACCGGAGTGTTCGTCTTCATCGATATCGGTTCGGTGGTGATTTAGGAGGGGGTCGGGGGCATTTTTG
Source organism: Priocnemis perturbator (assembly GCA_963942575.1). NCBI lineage: Eukaryota > Metazoa > Arthropoda > Insecta > Hymenoptera > Pompilidae > Priocnemis > Priocnemis perturbator. Next base: position 13,564,530 of record OZ012643.1, on the reverse strand, counting down.
GTCTCGGTTTCTCCGTCTGCGTTATCGCGATTGGCATACGATTCCGCATCTACCGCTTTCGCCACTGCGGCAGGGTAGAGAGGTTGACTCGGTTGTGGCTTTTTCGACTGAGATTGGGTCATTCTTTTATCGACGGGAGCGGTAGGTTGTGCGCTTCCGAGTTTTGCTGGGTGAGCTGGTACGCGCATTGCTGTTTCGGTCGTTAATGGTTCCTCTAATTCACTTTGACAAAAGGGGGTACTATCGATTGGTGACAACACATTGCCCTCATCAAGGAGTTCGGTGAGTCGGCACGCGGACGTGGTCAAGTTGTCGTCGTCTTCGTCCGTGTCGTCTTCTAATAGTTCGCATATATAATCCGTGTCTTTTGCATCGATAAGCTTACTACGATCTACAACATGGCAGTCGACCGGATTGCGCGAGAGCGCGTCTGCGTTTACATTAGTCTTTCCTGCCTTGTACACAATATCATAATCGTACTCTGATAATTTCAGTCTCCACCGCAGAATCCGCATATTGGCGCCTTGTGCATGTTTAAACCATATTAGAGGTTTATAATCGGTGACCAAAGTAAATTTGCGTCCGTACAAATAAGGTCGAAAATGTTTCACGCAGTACACTATCGCAAGGGCTTCCTTTTCATATGTGTCATATTTAACTTCGTTATCGCTAAGGGTCCTCGAAGCATACGCTGTCGGATTGTCTTTGTGCACGACCCCCTGAGAAAGTATTCCCCCTATCGCGTACCCTGAAGCGTCAGTGGTCAAAATAAACGGCTTCTCAAAGTCGGGATATTGCAGTACCGGTTTACGACATAATTTGTCCTTACGGGTTTCGAATGCGTCTCGTTGTTTGTCCGTCCAGTCAAAAGAGTTGTCATTTTTCAAGAGTTCCGTCAATGGCCTAGCGATCTTTGAGAATTCAGGTATGAATCGTCTGTAATAACCGGCGAGCCCGACGAATTGTCTTATATTTTTGGCGTTCTTGGGTTGCGGGAAATCACGTACCGCGTCTAACTTCTTAGGGTCTGGACGCACACCGTCTTTCCCTATCACGTGCCCTAGATACGTCACTTCGGTCCGTAGGAACTCACATTTGTCCGGTTGTAGTGTCAGCTCCGCACTCCTAAGTCTATCCATTAAACTTTTAACTTTTCGTTCATGCTCTTCTAAGGTCTTTAAATAAATAACAATATCGTCCATATATACGAAAAGTTCTCGCCCTTGTAACCCGGTTAACGCGAGGTCCATTCAGCGTTGGAAGGTGGTGGCGTGACCGTTTTTTAGGCCAAAGGGCATCCGAGTGAACTCGTAATGCCCGAAAGGTGTTGAGAATGCGGTCTTGTGACTATCTTCGGGGTCCATTAATATCTGATGAAAACCGGACGCTAAATCAAATATTGAAAATTACTGGGCCTCGCCAAGTTGGTCTATGTCTATTATATTGGGCAGCGGGTAGGCATCTCCTAAGGTTTTTTCTGTTACGTCCGGGCGAGGCTTATCACGACTTTGTGTTTGTCAAGACGGTCGATGAGAAATCCGCGAGCGGCCTGCCGTGCGACCGGTCGTAAAGCTTGAATATTTTTCGTTAATTTAATTACAATAAATTAACGGTAATCTAACTGAAGATCATTATTGCGGAATTCTAATCCCTTCCTGGAAGAGGAGAGATTTTCTAGTTTATTCGGTATAAGCTAAACGGAGAAGTTAAGTTGAAATCTAACATCGCGTTTAGTTATATGCAGGACTAATAGGATTCGTGCGTCCTCATAAGACCCGTACAGGTCCCCAACTGTTCGCGCGAGGTTATGTTTTCGGTCGGTGTACAATGCTATGGTATATGAGGTCTGACGTCACAACACAGATCAAATCAAGTAAAGAATAGTATAAGGGGAAAACAAAATAGTTATATTCTATTGGAAAATAGTAGTATAAGAAAAGTAGAATAGATAAAGAAAAGTAGAACAGATGCGTTCGGATTCGATAAACAATGAAAGAATTACTGCGTAGATATTATCGCAGTGTAGCGGAAAGCTCATGAGTAGTGCGCGACAATGATGCGCCTTAATAAGAGCACCCTTTACAGAAGGTGAGGATGCACTCTCGGTAATTTTACAAGTTACGCCTTTACAATCGACAGTTAACAGGAGGAACGTGCACGGTCGTTATACCGTGCCCGCGGGATCTCTCCATGACTTCAACTCGGGCATGATTTTACAATAGGATGTTAAGTTGTCGTATATCGCGACTGGAGGTTCCTACCGTGTCGCTGGTCTTCGGCTACGTTCGGATAGATTCGGCTTGCGCACGCACTCCTTCTCGCTCTTTCTCTTTCACTCTTTCTAAGGCTCTCTCTCTCTCTCTCTCTCTTTCACTCGCTCGCTCTATCTCTCTTTCTCCTTGGCGGTAGGTCGGTTGGAATTTCAAAGGATTTTGATGGAAACGATGATAATACCTTCAAATCGTAAGATAGTTTTAGTAATTTGTACTTCCTTTTTTTGCCTATGCTCTATGATAATTGAGCCGGGAACTAGTCCGTTACAAGGGGTCGGCAAAGCAAGAAAAGATAAAAGCTTCTACTCGTTAAGTTCGTTAGAGAATTCCGACTTTAGTCGCCACACGAGCGAGAAACAACCTTTCCGCGTTCTGTTCAAGTTTAAAGTAATAAAAGGAAAATAATGTAATAGAAATCAAAGGAAGGAAACTTAAAGATAACGTGTCCGACGCAATTTGTCGGCCACGTGCAAATCAAACGCGCACACCTTCGCACTTCACTAAATCAAAGAAAACTGAGTCTGTGTCTCACTTAATAACTGAATTTATAAACTAAGGCTTTAACGAGGATTAATGAGTCCTTATCGTTGCACACTGCAAGAAGAATATGCACTTTAGGCTCAGTAAATTAAAGATATCTAAGCTATCCTCGGACAGCGACCTGCGTACCTCACGACTTTACAGCCAACTGCCCAGAGAAATCCGTCGCGAGACGGCTCCTGGGCTCGCTCTTGGCCAGTTTTTCATACCTTAACCATGGAAACGGTCGATCAGCGGTCGATTCAGTGTACAAATATTCTGTTACTATGCTCGCTCGATGTTCAGCAAGAGACTTTCGGTTGCTCATTTATCCTCTTTCAATTATCTAGTTTTATTGCAAATAAAATATGATTGCCTTGACTCAGTCATCTAAAACTTCAGTAGTGCACGCTCCTGATATGTATGCTTGAACAGAACTAGGTTGATATTTGGGCAATGCCTCATTGCCACGAAAATAATAATTTACTTTTGAGAGAGAGAGAAACTAAAAATTAACACGCGGAACCTCATCGCGAATTCCTTAACCTACACACACATACGTCCATACCGCACACACACACTCATACTATATTCACGCATTCATACCCGCTCGCACGCTTATATCTATACTTACATCTACTTATATATACACGATGGGACGAATATGATTCCACGGTGAGGGAATTCCACTACATATTACAACTCGACAGTACCACATATACGATGAGGCTAAGCCGTGATACAAGTAATTCGTATACGCGGCCTGGAGGAAAAATAGAATAATCATGATTTTACAACTAATACTCTAACAACGCACCGGATGCGATGGACCTAAGTCATTTGAATAATTCGTAAATCCGGCGGCCGGAATAAAGGAAAGAAAAGAGAGTTTAATTTGAAAAATTATAATAAAAGAAAAGGAAAAATCAAAAAGTTACGCTGGGACGTAACATTTCATTAAGCGCCCGAAAGTCCAACACCATCCTCCAACGTTTATTCCCTAGGGCGTCAGGTTTTTTTGATACGATCCATACAGGTGTGTTATATGGAGACTGGGAGTGTTGGATGATTCCGCCCTCCAATAGCTCCGTTACCTGCCGATTTATCACGTCGTTGTGTAGTTGAGGGAATCGATATTGTCTGGTGTTTATGGGAAATGTCTGTGGTATGTATCCTATGTCGCATTACGTTGGTATGGGTCAGATTATCGTCAGTCAAGTGAAATCGGTTGTGGTTATTTTCTATTAATCTCGTTACTAGCTTTCTCTCTTCGGATGACAAATGACTCAAGGCATAGGAGTCTATTATAGCGCGAATGCTTTTAGGATGGGGACTACCGGAAACTGAGTCCTCTTTCGATAATTTGTTTCTTTTATCTCTGTTATCTTTAGCTTGGTTAAGGAATACACTTCTTATTTCTTTTACTTCATTCTCTATTCTTTTTATTTCAACGGATTCTTGGTCTCCTTTTTCTTCTTCGGTTTCTAGGGATCCACTAACTCCTACCTCTATCTCCTCGTTTTTCTCAACTGGATCTCTCATATCTGACTCTTCATAAATATAGTCTGTCATTATTATTTCCATCTCGCTTTGCTCTTTCGCGGGTGAAATTACTTTATTTCTGATAGGGAATTCGTAAGTCCTGTCTTTCGACCGGAAGTCGGGCTCAGTGGTTCCGTCTTTCCCATAAGGGTTGTGACCGTACTAATAATTCGCGGTGTTTCTCGTGTGATTCGATTTAATTTTCGTGTTAGTCCGCGATATATTTCCGACGTCTTGTCGTGTTTTCTGTGTCGACCGCGCGATGTTTTGTTTTCGCGGGTGTCCGGCTGCTCGCGTCAGTGTATCAGCAAGACGGTGGTGGTGTCACGGGCCACCAGCGTGATCACGTGTGCGTGTGCGCTTTTGGGCTCCGCACCGGGGAAGCGGGTGAAAGGGTGTACGGGCAATGAACCTTGTGTCATGATTCGAGTTATGATAATTCGTATATTCTATAGCTGTCAAATGTACAGCTATTCGTGTTGTTAACCGTTCCCAGCCGCTTGCGCGTCGATGCGTTTTCGTATGCTTCGCAAGTATAATTTGATGTGGGCTACTGCAGGGCTTCAGCTCCCTGCAGCGTTTTCAGACCGGAATGCACACGATGTCTCAGCCGGAACGTGGGCGGAGGAGACTCGGCCCAGGTCGTTTCCCAAATAATAACGCTTTTCTGAAGTCTAAACTCTAGCAACTTGAGGGGTCTCCACGGCCGATGCGTGAGCGGAGGCGGAGGTCGTCTGTGCTATCGTTTTTCTCTAAGTCCTCGTCGCAGATACTGCGGAGTTTTCTGCAACATGTACGTCCCCAATTTTTGCACCAGTTAAATTGAAAAAATCATTTCCAAGGATTCCGGCGGGTGTAATGGGAAAGTCATCAGCGACTAGGTGAAAGGTTGCCCCAGAGGGTGTAATATAGTTTGTCCAAACGTATAAGCTGGGTGACGGGTTATTCCATTTAATTGGAAAATTACCTGCTTATTAACTAGGATATTGCGGGACAGGGCACTGCACTTGATCAAGTTGGGTCCGGAACCGGCATCGATCATTAGTTCCACTGGCTTCGTTAACCGGTCGTCATTTACTGAGATAGTCGGGTAATCAGTTCCCTTTCTAAGTTTTATTGTTCGGCCGTGGAAACTGTTGCAACGGGTCGGGACAATGGGCGCGTCGTGTCTCTGATTCCTCCCGGCGCCCGCGCGTCCGAGGGACCCGAACCGTTTCCCGTGAGGTCATTGTTCCGACGACTATTAGCGATGCGAAGTGTGCATACTTCGAGACTATGGCCGTTCTCTTTACAATACCGGCACATTATTTGATCATCCCTACCGTAATTATTTGGGTTAACGCGACCGGGTTCTCCGAATCCACGCGAATTGCCCTGGTTCCGCCGGGCGAAGCACCAGTCAATCGAGTGACCGTTTTTCCCACGGAAACTGCAGGACATAGGTGATCGCGTTTAGTCGCGTAATATTCGCATTTGGCAGGAGATTCTGGGTTAGAGGGTTCCCGTTCATGCGAAACCAGCAATTTCTTGCAGAGGGTCTTCTCTTACTACAGATTTGGCAAAGCAACGGGGGTTGAAAATTCAAATGAGCGGAGCATTGTGGAGCGGCATGCCCCTCTAGCCCGCACAACTGGCATGAATTGCCATTCACGGATACGTGGTTTAATACTCTCGAAGGGGGTTTCTGTTCGCAACGTCTACAATTATCCGCCCCATGTTCGCGTTTTTGGCAGATCTGGCAAAGTAATACCTGTGGCGGCTGCTGAGGTGGCGGTGATCGCGAAAGATTCTTACAATTCACTGCTACATGCCCTTGCCCAGCGCAAAGGGCGCATATCTGAGCGATGCCTTGAATCTCGCTAGGGCTGTTATCGCTGGGAATTTCTAGGTTTCCAACACCTTGAATCAATTCTTGTAACCGGTTGATCGCCCGTTCACTCGCGATAGCCTCACTTACGGCGTCCGACATGATCGTGGGTTTCCCCATTTTATTACTAATATCAGAGTTTAGGCCGTTCAAAAATGTTTGCAGTATTCCCGCCGCAGTTTCTTTAACAAACTGCTTATCTGCCACCCCTCCATGTTCTCCTTTATATACTTCTATGATCTCATTTCCCAATTTGCGTACCCTATTCACGTAAGTTAATACATCCTCAGTTCTTTTTTGGAAACAAGCTCCTAATTCACCCTGGATCTGAAATATTCCCCTACTAGGCGCGAAAAGCTGGTGAAGTACCTGCTTATTTCATCGATCGAATTAACCTCCACGTGCAATAACGCGGAGCGCGCTTCACCTAAAAGGCGTGTTGTTAGTAGTTTGGCTAGGTTACCCTCAACGTCCGCCGGCAACAACCGTCTAGCGGTTTCACAACCCTTAACAAATTCTACTGCATCTTTCAGTGAAATGGTATGGCAGGGTAATGTCGACACCATATTTTCCGATCTAAGAGTCGATTCCGGCAGAGAAGGGGTAGCTTTTGATTATTCGTAAGGCGCGTCGTTCAACAAAATCAATGGATTCTCAACAAGCGTGGTGTTTAGCTCAGACGTCTTATTAAAGTCACTCTCCTCAATGTATTCGTCTTCCGATTCGATCAGCAGCTCTCGCGGAGTTCTTAGGCCTGTTTCACACCGATTTAGCACGTATTCTGGTTCGACGTCCCGCTCAGAATTGAGTGTTTTACTGCGCGTATTCATAGGGTTAACCCAGTCTTACCGACACAATACCGGACGAGCCCCCAAATTTGTTACGTCGCGACACGAGTTAGGACAGAAATACGCGATATGGATACTGTCTTCGCGAATTCTCACGTTCCGCTAAATAACAATTGCACGCACCTGACCTTGATCAAGACGCGGGCGTGATGTCTGTTTTCAGTCAACCGCGAACTCGCGGTTTTACTAGGACCAGACGCGATAAGGAGGCTGGGTTATGGTGTATAACGGAATTGAGTACACACTTGGGGAAATTGCTAAATATTACTACCCTCCACCAGGTGATGACAACGAAGACTAAATGAACCTTCACCAACGATAAATATTAGAAATCACTTACCTTGAAACTCGACGTGGGGTGCTGGTTGATTTAGGTGAACCCAAAGCCTGTTGTTGCGTCGCGTAGCATATATATATATATAGTGCGACCCGAGTGAACGCATTCGAGGTGTTGTCGCACCTACATAAGCTTCCACAAAATGTAATAGGTCAAGACCCGAACCGACTCCATTCGTCGTCGCGATCCAAGTATAAACATATACCCTAGGCGTTATCGCGACTCAAGTCGGTTCTGAGGCAACGTCTTGACCAGCGTGCTGCGACGCGTTCATTATGTCATTGTATTGGAGCAGGTTACGCATCACACCACAGAAAGAGCAGAACGCTGTTGCCATGCGTTTGTCCGGGTCAATGGCGTTACCAATGCAGTACTCCAAAAGTCGTATGCTCTATGGAAAAACAATAACCTGCTCCAAATGCACGTCCGAGGAATGCGTCTGTTTTCGTTCGCACTACCGTCTTCACCTCACACTCCAACACATTCACACCGATACCCCGACACATTCACACGGGCCCGATTCCGACCAATAACTTTCGTCGCGGCACACCGCGATCGGTGCATGAGCGATCGATCATACCTCATCGAAGTTTCTAGAAATCACTCTCTGTATAGCAGCCAAGATGCAAACAGTGAATTCTAAATCGTTAATAAAATAGTGAGAAAAAGCGTACTATTGAACCCAGTTTATTGTGAAACGAAACCACGGAGCTAACGTGAAGGCGTCGGCTTCGACAGTCCACCTAAGGACAGAACACCTGTGATTCAGCGACACTGAATTGATTGATTTCAAAAACCACGGTTGATGTAAAATGAGATTGAGTAAATTTAACTAAGATAACTATAACTAGCTGGATGTTACACAATGAGCAAAAACCAAAGGTAGGGTGAGTACTGCACTGACTGCTCAGCTCAAAAACCAAGTTGGAAGTGACTCCGTTCTCCCAAATCGAGCGGCTCCTGCTAGACAGTCCCAAATCTACCCTCTTCTTCCCGATCTTTGGTAATCGCCCACTTTTCAAAAAAAGGCGTATCACACGTCGTCCTTGTTCGGTTTTCCCTGACTTCTCCCACGCACGGGGCCTCAGTCTTTCCTCTCTCTTCCTCTTCCTTGATCAACGCCCGTCTTTGTTTTTGTTGTGTAGGTTTTCGAGGACGGATACCTTCGTATTCACCCTCGTGTTTTCCGTATTTATGCACTGCACGTTTTCTATACTGTTTTATTTCTTTATTTCTTATACACGATGCTTACGGTAGGTCTGCTAAAGACAGAGTGGCCCTGCCGCGCTCGCGTGTGGTCGCCTGATCGCTCGGCCGCCATTGTTTTTAACGGTGTCGAAGGAGAGGTAGTGACGACGTAACGTTGTACAGATTCGTCGCTCGGCGGATGTACGCGCATGTGTCCGCACTCTTAACATTTACTATAGTTTAATGTGCTATGTATTGTAGACTCGGTCGCGATATCGTCTCATGCGCGCGTATACACATGGATCGCGGCGGCGCTTCGAATATACTTTCGGTCATGACCCGTTGGTTTTTATAACGCGTATGTGGGTGCGACAACGCCTCAGAATCGACTCGATCGCGATAACGTCTCAGACGCATGTATACGCCTGGATCGCGACAATGCTTCGAGCATGATTCGGGTCGCCCTGAAAGTCGTATCATGTATGATCGAATTGTATGTCCCGGCAACGCCTCGCACCGAGTCGGGTCGTGATAACGCTTCGAGCGTGCTCGAATCGCGACGACGCCTCGACTCATTGCGGGCCTGGACAGGTTAGGTGGATGACATATTTCACCTGGTTATTTGTATGACCGATAGGCCCTTTCTGATCGTGTTACAATCTATTCGTGCGGCGTTGCATGTCGCCTTTGGTCTATTTATTATACGACGCAACAGTTTTCTTGAGGACAACTCTTTGAACAAAGAAGGGCTTGAAAAACTCCGTGATTAAGACTTCCCATGTGTGGGTCTTTGAATTTGCTCTATCTCCCCTTTGCTATTCTTTAGGACTTTTATGACTGGCTTTACTCATTTTCTTTTGCTCAATAAACTAAACCCTTGACTATATTTTACGATGTCCTGCAAGAGTATTGCGGCCTGGGAAGGAGTCGACTCAACTTTCTATTTGCGTGCCGAAGACCATGCGAGTATAATATATTTGAACGATTCCTACTTTTGGACGCGAAAACGGCCGGGGACGTAACAGGGGTATAGTCTTACAAATTTCGTGAATAGATCTTCTATTACCAACAGATACCTTGCACCTCCGGTTGATCGCGGTAGTGGCCCGTAATAATCAAGTGACAAGAGTTGCCGCGGTCGCGTCGGTAGGATCGTTTGCATATCTACATTTGGCGGGTGCGTGTTTGTTTTGACCCGTTGACAGGTGTCACACCGTGCCGTGATCTTTCTTATTAACCGATTGAGTCCCTTGATGTAGAACGATTCCTGTATTAAGCTTGTCAGCTTGTTGCTACCAGGGTTGCATAGATGCTGTTCACTTCCTGAATCAATCTCTCTTGTAAGGCGCGTGGTATGACGACTCCTATTGTCCCTCTTTGGTTGTTGTGTAGGAGCAGGTTATTCTCGTAACAATACTTCTGATGCGGGTTGCTTGTCTGTTGGATTTTGTCGATTTTCTTCTTAATGTCATTGTCTTTCTCTTGCCATTCCTTAAGATTTCTAAGGGCATTTTCTACTTCTGGTGAGAGTTTTCTTGGTAGCATATACATCATGGGAATGTTTCCTTCCTTTGATAATGGCGTGGCGTCTGTAGGATCTTGTGTTCGGCTCAGTGTATGCGCAGGTCCATTTTCCGTTCCCTTAATATGTTGGATCTCAATGATGTAATCTTGAATTGCCAGCGTCCACCTTGCTAGCCTTTGATTTACCAGCTTGCTGGTTTTTAGGAACGTCAGTGCCTTGTGGTCCGTGAGGAGCGTTGTTTTTGCCCCATAAATGTATGGTCTAAATTTACTTGGCGCCCGTACAATGGCTAAGAGTTCCTTTTCGGTGATAAAATAATTTTTTTCCGCACCACGGAGTGTCCTGCTGGCCAATGTTATCGGTCATCTTTGCCCGCGTTCGTCTTCTTGTTCGAGAATGGCGCCGAGCGCGTGATCACTGGCGTCAGTTGTTAGAAAAAAATATTTTTTTGGATCGATGTGTTGTAGTGCGACTTCTTTGCAAAAGATTCTTTTGGTCTGCTGAAACACTCGCTGCTCGGTATCCGTCCATTCCCATTTTCTTCCTTTCTTAAGGAGCTCTAAAAGTGGAGCTGCCCAGATAGCAAAATGATACAAACTTTGCGCAAAGTTTGCAGCAAACTCGAGCACGCCTTTGTAGCAAAATTGGAACAAGGTGTGCCCGGATAAAGCTTAGGTTTTGCTGGCACGGCGTTCCACAAAAGCGTGAAGCGTATTTTTTGCAAAAAACGTGGCAAACCTTGCCGTTTACGGCATAACAGCAAACTTGTAGCAAGAACAGAGCAAACCTTGTCGTGCACGGCATGACAGCAAATTTGAGGCAAGATCGGAGCAAACCTTGTCGTGCATGGCATGACAGCAAATTTGAGGCAAGATCAGAGCAAGCCTTGCCGTGCAGGTAATGACAGCAAATTTATGGCAAGATCAGAGCAAGCCTTGCCGTGCACGTAATGACAGCAAATTTATGGCAAGAACAGAGCTAACCTTGTCGTGCACGGCATGATAGCAAATTTGAGACAAGATCACAGCAAACCTTGCCGTGCACGCCATGATGGCAAATTTGTGACAAGATTAGAGTAAACCTTGCCGTGCACGGCAGTATAGCAAATTGATGGCAAGATTAAAGCAAACTTTGTCGTGCACGCAATGATAGCAAATTGATGGCAAGATTAAAGCAAACTTTGTCGTGCACGCAATGATAGCAAATTGATGGTAAGATTGGAGCAAACTTTGTCGTGCACGTCATGGCAGCAATTTTGTGTCTAGATTAGGGCAAACGTGGTCGGGCACGGCAGAAGAGTAAATTTATAACAAGAACAACAAATTGTTTAAATAACAAAATTTAATTATTTATTTATCATAAACATGCGCAGCACTAAAAAGTACTATTATATTGCGAATACGTGCATTCCTTACGTTTTATCGAATTAAAATGTGGCACTTTTCAGTGCCGTTTCGGCCAAAGAAAAGTGTCAGTTGGCAATAAAAATTGCCGATTGTTTTTTTCTCCACATCGTAGGCTTCCGGGACATCCAGTGGTCCCAGATGTGGCTACGAGCACCAACGGTGTCGGCGGTGGTGGGGGAAACTGTGCCATGGTGCATGAGGTTCTGTTGCTGTACAAACAAAACTCACGCACACATGGCACGGCTTTCCCCACCACCGCCGATACCGATGGTGCTCGTAGCCACATCTGGGACCACTGGGGACATCTCGAGTGGCGCTGCAAAAAGTTGTAACCGTCCAATTTTGGAGCGTTACATCGTGCGCTTGATTTCCCGCAAGCGCTCCACGCAGCACGCCCGAGCTACCGATGTGTGTGTGCACACGCTAGGCGCGTGAGGCGTCGCCTGCTCGCGTATGACAAATCGTAGTTACCGACCCCGGGCGGTAGATGCCTCCTTTTCTCGCCATAGGGTTTAGGCGCTCACCTGAATATATGGTGGCCGGCCGTACTGCAGAATCGTTCGTATCCTGAGTTAATTTCTAAAGGCACGCATTATTGCCGCCGCCTTTACCATCACACGCACTACGCCGTACCGCCGGACACTCTATATTCGGGACTAAGACGGTACTAAGACGACACACAGAGCGCATAAATCGCACACGAATTTACGACGGAGCGCTCTCCTTTTATCAAATTGCTCACGACGCCGAAGCTTGCGTTAGTCACTGCCCCGTCAAACTAATTGCTGCTGTAAACGCGTGTTCAGTCAATTTCAATATAAAAGCATCGCCGACATTCCGTATCTTCTCGCGTACGTTCATTTTCGCATACTGCATTCCAATGTATACTTGTGCTACCGCGTGTAGTAAGAGCGCCGCGTATCAGACCAGGATCGTTCCAATAGAATAAAAAAGGACATAAAAAAGGAGATTTAGAGTAAGAATATCAGGCTTAGCTCCAGAGAGGTAGAAGTGGCCAGATTGACTCCCGGCCAGCCTAGCGCTCCCGCAGAACAGTATCCTGTACCGTTCTTCTCACCTCTCTGAGTAACCCTGTAAGCAGGCGGACGCATCCTACTGCTGGCAACTGCCCCCCCCCCCCCCCCAAGGATACTCCTAGCCTCTCTTGCAGGCATTTTGCATAATTAGTAAAAGTAATACAGGATATCTGTGGTGCGATAGACCCATGGCACGGCCAGCTTCGCGCTCCCGCCCTAAGTCGATTTCATAACTGCAGAGTTCCTGTAGACGTATTGAAAACACTTGCAGTAGAGTCACATAGAATTGTTTTACACCTGAGTCCGAACGAAACCTTAGAACGGGACACGGGATAACCTCTGGCAGACGGATCAGACGCACGGCCCAAGCACTACGGTGTACCCCGCCTGACGATCCTAGTCTTCGCCCAGGTGTTCCCTGGTCTAGCAAACTTGACATTTGCAAAAGCGTTCGTAAAGATAACAGGTCTAGGTCGTTCTGTCCTGGCAGCATCTAAAAGCATATATAAGTATTGCGAAGTCTTTGCCTTTACGTACACCGACGTTCGACCGTATATTTTCTGTACCTATTTTCAAATAAGAATATGTATTTAATTTTGAGTGCAATATAAATCGCTGTTGTCTCATCACTCGTCCCGTGCACGAACCTACCGACACCTTCTGTGTCGACTCCAGGGAAGTAGAAAATTAATGTAACCGCTGCTCTCCTGTAGAAATCATTTTGCTGCGTTTGAATCGTGTAGCGAATTTTTGATTCGTATCCCGTTTGCATCGCTGCGGAATACGTGAACTTTTACCACGACACTCACGTCGGGGTGAGAGCGCGGTCATCCACCGACCTCCTAATACAGGGAAAAAGATTCATTCGCGAATTGGCACCCATTCTGGGGCCAGCAAAAAATACGGTTACAAAGTCCACGCTAGTTTGAAAAAATATGAAACATTATTAAAAAAGCAAGAGTACTAAGATGAGAAATGTTACTGATATAGTTGAAATTTATATAATTACAGTATCCCTTTACTTTTACACAACTAACCTAATTTCTTCCATCTCCTTCTGGCTCGTTGGGTTCATCATCGTTCCATAAATCCCGCGCCCTCTTGTGGCCCGCATGTCCTCCTGGACGGCCCATACATGCGCGAACTTTATTCTGGTGCCTCTGCTTTGCAGTCCGCATAGCATCACGCATGTACGTTTGAAACTCAGATCGAACTGGTTTCCCAAAATTCTTGTTCTCGCACACCGCATCTACATGTATGTATATGTATATGTTTATTGTTCCCTTTCGGGTTACAATTTCCTTTTACAACTCCCTCCTCTCTCCTCCATACATTTACACCCTTCCTCTTCTCATCCTCCTTATCTCTCCTTATCTTACTTATTCCTACTTAATTTACTTATTTCTACTTACACCACTTATTCTACTTATTCTACTTTCCGCTTTCCGCCTCTCCTATTTATATCCTATTTACATCTCACACTCTCCTTCTCCGCACGCAATTCTCTCTCTCTCCCTTCGCCTATTCGCTCTCTCTCCGCACCACCTCCTTCGCTCTCCTTTCTTTTCGCACGCCTGCCCTTTCTTTCCTTTTACTCACTTACTTGCTACTATTTACATCTTTGTACAAATTATCTTCTACCTTATCCTACTATCCTTCCCCCTTTCTCCTTTCCCCCTGTGGACTTCCGTTTCCTCCCATTCACACCTTCTCTCCTCTCCTTCTCCATTTCCTTCCTTTCTCTCGTTCATTCCCATCCACACCTTCCTTCCTCCTAATACCTTTCCTTTCTTTCTCCCCTCATCCTACCTTTATCCACTTCTCCCCTCCCCCCTCCCCATCCAGTACCTCCTTTACTTTTACTTCCCACCTTTCTTCCCTTCCTTCCATCTTTTCCCATCCTCCACATCTTTCCCACTCGTGCTCCCACGTCTCCTCTTCCTCTCCGCACAATCTGCACCCCCTCTCTTCTTCCCCCTCCCAGTACTTCCCTTCTCTCACCTCATTCCCCATCCTAAATCTGGCCACCCTCCTCACTCTTTCCTCACTCCATCCCTTCTTCAAATATCCCTTCCTCCCCTCTCCAACCACTTCCCTATACCAACTATTCGATCTCGATTCCTCTATCCTCCTCTTCCTTTCCATGCTCTGCTCCTCTAGATCCCTCCTCTCCAATTCCTCGTATTCCAATCCTTCTTCTCGCCCCTCCTCAACCCCTCTTTCTCTGAGGAACTCCTTTCTCTCCTTCTCCCATTTCCCCACTACGTTCCCCCTCCCCCATCTCTCCCTCATCTCTCTCCAGCACCTCCCCGCAATCACTCCCCCTTTCCCTTCCTCCAGCCTCCTCTCGTACCCCCACGCCCTCCTGCCTGCCCTCGTCCTCATCTTCACCCTGCCCGCCTCCTCTCTTATCATATATCCAGGCGTCATCCAGCTCACTCCCATTACCCACCTTATGTATCTTTCCTGCGCTGCCTCCACTACCTTCTTTTCCTTCCACCCCCACACCTCTACCCCATACTCCGCCACTGTCCACACCAACGTATCAAATAGCCATATACTTCTTTCCCAATCCTTGCTCATAACCTCTTTCCCAGACCCCAAACCTCTCTCATCGCCGCCGCCGCCCTCCTTCCTCTTTCCCTCACGTTTTTTTCACCCCCCCCCCCCCCCCCCCCCCGCTCTACCCAGTATCCTAGGTACTTGACCTCTTTCACCTCCTCCAACCTCTTTCCCTCCCATCTCCAATCCACCGCCCTTTTCCTTCCTCCCCCCTTCCTAAATCTCACTATCTTCGTCTTCTCTGTATTTACCTCCAAACCCTTTTTTTTCATGGAATTTTCCAGCCTCGCCCACCGCATCTACACAACATTACAGTTTTTAAAATGGTGATTTCAGTAATCATTTCTATTTAATATTATGTATAACAATATCATACCATATATAGCTCGCACTAAGCGGACATTGTACAATGGCCGTTGATTTTCCTCTCGGCCAAACCAAGTATACGAGGTCATGAGGCTATCTTTAAACACTTCCTTGGTGCATAAATTCACGGTCTCCTTTGGATTTAATCCGCCAATATACACCAAGTAGTTCACCTGTTCAAAATATTACATTTTCATTTTTATTTGTAATAATTTACCTTATTTTACATAAAAGTCGTTAAAAAACAAAATATTTTTTGCAGGTATTTCACAATTCAAATTATTTTTTGTAATAAAAACGTTTAATATAAAAGTAAAATTTAAATCAAGTCGTTATTTAAACTTTCAAAAAAACTTGTGATGCAAATGGAATATTACATGAAGGACATACAAAAATTGTATACTTTTAAAGTTTCATGGCGGTAGTATAGACGGTGGATCTCGTTAGAGATGAGATATCAAAAATAAGTATATAAACTTGTAACCCGTGACTGGTCACTTCTCCCTCGGATGCAACGGAAGGCTTACTCTGAAGGAGTATGCAGACCCTGAAGTTGTATCCGAGGTTAATCAAAAATAAGTATAGATAAAATAAGGAATAGTCGTCACGTAACTAATAGATGGGCACGTGTGATAATACCCGTGGATTCGAACCACTAGGCGACGAGAGGTATTGTAGTGAGAGAGTCGGTATGGTAGCTGGTAAAATGCGTATATATTCTGCGAAGAGACAATGCCGTGGTACAGAGCCGTACAAACGCGTGAATGTGCGTGGTGCAATACGTATGACAGGCCGTACGTATTGCTATTCGGCTACGTTTATGTGATCTCAACACAGAGATGCGCGCGAGGTTGTCGTACGCGCTATACGGATATGTTAGAGTTATTTACAATCAGATACTTGCACACACAGGCGCACGTGTATTGCCGGGAACGTCGGACGTTGGCTTGAAGAGCCGTACACAGCTGTTCCTGTATGTATATAAATATATACAATACACGATACGGTGTTTGTCGCGAATTTAGGAAAGCCTAGGCGTGAGGTGCAAATATCGGATAAGCGGAGGGCTTCACCGATGAGTCGCTTTAACGCGGCGTCACTCAGGATATTCCCTCCAAGGTGACCTAGTATCTATACGAGTCTTAGCAAATGTACATTCGTTTTGTACCTGTGAACACTTCGGTTACAACAACGACCAGCCGGCGGGGGACACAACCAAGTGCCAGCCGAGCAACCAGACAGTTTTGCCTTGTTGTCACAGATCTCTTTGATTTAATAAGTGACTCGGACTTAGGTCAAATACAAGCTATGAATTGACTGCAAGTAGTTCTTTAGAATTCTTACTACGAGAACACTTCAGCGAAGGAATCTAACCAGACGGCGGGGGACAACAGTCAAGTGCCAGCCGTGCATCCAATCTACCTGCCGATAGATATCTCGTAGTGCTTCGTATTTAGCAAACTGCCTTCCGAGTGGGCTAAGTCCCTGCCAAAGCGGGTTTGGCTTCACGCAAAGCCGGCAGTGACAGCAGATCGTCCACTAGAAGGGTAACGCACTGCGAGGAGTCGGGTAGGCCGAAGACGGACAGCAAGGGGTACAGTTAAGTTCCGGTCGAGTGTCTTGGTCAGGCACCTTATTCCTCCGTGGATCTAATAAATATATCTTACTTTCTACTCGTTGGAATTATCTTGAAGACCGCCGCGCTACTTCGACGTAGTGATTCCTCGACTAAGGGAGTCAGCTTGCAGGATGTTACATACGTGACTTTAAAGTGACGGAACGTGAGTTTCTCTTTTAGTCCTGAATGAATTTACTAAAGAAAATCAGATTGTTACTCGTGATTCCCTGAGTATCCACTCAGACTGACCTGAGACGTTCTACGTGTTTTATAAGACCGTGGTGTAATGTTCAAATCCGTTTGGCTATGAAATACTTTGCGTACTTCGACTTTAGAATAATCGGAGGTTACTGAATGTAGGTTGGGTCGGTTCTTTCGTATGGAGGGTGACTAGTCCTCGTACTCAAGATAAGACAGCTTGATCGTTGCAAATTCGGGGAAGCGTGGAAGTCATTATACGTACGAGAGGGAGGTGTCCCTCTGTTGCATTTAGCGCGGTAGCGCGCGAGAGAAGTTCTCCCTCTGCCGGGCGCTCAGTCTATTGCAGACGGTATACGCGTTGACATGCGTCACACGTGCGCGGATGTGACCGTCTAGAAATACGGTCACACCGTAATAAATCCTGACGTTACGACGTCGCAGTTGAATTGTCCGGTGGCCCGCATTTTTCGCAAACAATGGTTAGAAAACACAGAATTTCAACCGTGGTTACGCGAGGTGCCAGACAGCAAAGCGTCGTGTTTGTGTGTTTTTTGTAAAAAACATATATACCGCTAAGATTGGATAAAATCTGTCACGCAGAGTCCGCAGAGCACATAATCAGTGCAAAAAATCTAGAGACACAAGAAACCGACAAAGATGTTCATACGACGGACGAACCAGATTTATTGTTACACACGCGAAAGCAAGTAGCGGAGATTACGTACGCTGTTTTCGTTGCTGAAAACAATATTTCGTTCAGAACAGCAGAAAAGATCTTAAAATTTTTCCAAACTGTAGGAAAAGATTCGGAGGTATTGCAGAAAATGTCTATAGGCCGGACGAAATGTGAAAATGTACTTTCGCAAGTTGTATGTCCGATTGAAACGGAACGTGTTTCAGGCATTCTTAGAAATACAAAATTCAGCATCTTTATTGATGAAACGTCAGACATTTCTAATACGAAATGGATGACGTTTCATGTACGGTTTGTTAATCCGGAAACATCACACGTAAACTCGCAATTAGTCAAATTAATCAAACTTGATGCAAAAAATTGTGGCGCGGAAAACTTGTTTGAGAAATTCCGAAATGAAATGTATAAACTACAGATTCCATTTGGGAATATTGTTGCCTTGTCATGCGACAATGCCAACGTTATGACGGGTAAACATTTATCGTTCCAAAAAAAGCTAGAAGAAAGGTGTGAAAATGTTTTAACATTGAAATGTCCATGCCATTCCGTAGCGTTAGTTGCCAATACTGCATGTAAGATGGTTCCAGCTAAATGCGAGGAATTTTTAAAAAAGATATCAAGTTTTGTTAACTGCAGTCCAAAGCGAGCTGCTATTTTCAGTGATTGTTTTCAAGAAAGACACCGACAAATTTTGAAATTGTCCGAAACGCGATGGTTGTCTCGTCATTCTTGTATCACAAGAATCGTCGAATGCTGGGACGATCTGGAGTACTTTTTGACCGACTTAGTTAAGACGGAACCTCGGCCGAGGTTCGGCGAGGAGTTCCGAGGACGCCTGCTGCCGGCGACACATGTCGTCGGCACGCGCGATTTACAAATCCGAACACAATCTAAATCCATCGATTTGTTTACGACAATTTGTCAACGGTTTGTGAGACCAGAGCTTCTACAAGATTCAATTTGTAATATTAATTTTTCAGTATCAGAACATCAATTGCCATTAGAGACAATTAATGTTGGAAATGAATGCGAAGAGTATTTTAACAAATTGCTCTCAGAGGTGCACGCAGACGTAGTTACAAATGTCCGTCAGAATTGTTTGCAATTTTACGTTAGTGCTGCTAAGGGGATTTGTAAGAGATTGCCACTCAAGGACCCATTTTTATCAAAATTAAAAGTTTTTGAACCGCACACGGCCTTGCGCGATAGTGACAGAGAAACGACGTTTAACACGTTGAGCCCGGCGCCGAGTTTGTTGTCCTTTCCGTTCAGCCGGCAGCCGGCGAGCGATACAATGTTGTTGTTTAGGAAAGTCATGTACGTACCTCCAAGAGGCGATCAGTTGGAAAAGACCTACCGAAGTGTCCAGATTGTTCGTAAAAAGAAAATTGAGTTTAGTTTTGAAAATAGTTATTGCCCATAACATTGAATATGTCCGAAAGAGAAGAAGATAGTGACACGTCAAGTGAAATATTTTTATCTTCCAAACGTCGCCGAGTAGTACGGTTGTCATCATCAGAAGATAGTGACACGTCAAGTGAAATATTTTTATCTTCCAAACGTCGCCGAGTAGTACGGTTGTCATCATCAGAAGATGATAATTCATTAGACGAGGAAAGGCAAATTGAGAATGGCAGTAGTGGCACAGATGCTACTGAAACCTTTCATCGAAATGAATGGTTTGATCCACAAGGTAATCAGGCAAATATTACGGCCTTTACGAGTGCTGCTGGCGCAAAAAAAACTAATGAGAAAGTGCGGAATTGTAAAACAGTAGAAGATTTCTATACACTCTTTGTCACTGACGAAATGTTGGAACACATCAGTGAGCAAACAAATCTTTATGCTGCTCAATCAAGAATTGTTTGTAGAAGTAAAAATAAATGGACGCCAACTAGTAAAAATGAAATGAAACGTTTGTTTGGTGTAATAATATGGATGGGAATGGTGAAACTTCCATCCTTACGTTTGTATTGGTCTCGGGATAAATTATTTTGTCAAACATTCCCGCGTACAGTAATGAGCAGAGACAGATTTGAAATCCTCATGACAATGCTACATTTCGCAGATAATGAAGCAGTTGACGCGTCTATTCGTCTATCAAAAATTCAATTTATGATAGACGAACTAAATAAAAATTTTCAAAAATATTATGATCCACCTGAGGTATTATGCATTGATGAATCGCTAATCCCATTCCGCGGGCGAATCATATTCAGACAACATTTAAAACAAAAAAAAACATAAATACGGCATAAAAATATTTAAATTATGCTGTAATCGCGGATACACATACAATTTTCATGTGTACAGTGGAAAAGCTCTTGACAAGCAGAATACAACCCCATCAAATATTGTAATGTCCTTATTGTTAACAAGAATCGGCAAAGGTAAATTTTAGTTTAAATTTAAGCCGGACATCTATGTGTACGACTATTAAATCTATATCAAATTCTATTATTTTGAGACTGAGGACACGGTAACAGACACCTCAGCAGCTCGCAATATACGTCATCACGTACGTCGCGAGCAATATAGTTTAACTCTATTGCCATGCCAAGGGCAATTTTTGTTTTGAAATCGCGAGTAGACCGCGCGAAGAGTTCCACCGACGGCTACACGAGAAAAGGCCATTCTTTCTTTCTTTCTTATTGGTACATTTGATTATAAGATTTCGCAAATGATCTTATCCAAAAAGACAATTCGAAATCTCAATGGGGGGGGGGGGGGGGGGGGCTATGTAACCGTATTTTTAGGACGGTTGTGATCCCGTTACTCCCCGACCCCCAAGATCCCCTGGGCCTAACCGCGAAGGAGAACCATGAACCCCCCCCCCCCCCCCCCCCCCCGAGTGTAAAAACAATGAAAAAAGTGAAAATAGTTAAATAGGTTGATAAGAGACAAAATACAGACGAAAATGAGCACACTGACACAAACACAGTTAGGCGAAACTTAAGTTAAGAAGCGTTGAATATAAAAGCACCTTTTGTTTTGTTTTAGGCTAGCTGTATGAACGTCTAGATTAAGGTGTGCATGTATGTATGAATGACAATTGCCCGATCTTGTGTAGCAGGCAACCAATAAAAATATAATAATTTAATTTGTGTTTGAGCACTATGTACATATTAAACTAGAAATAAGCTCGCGGTAGTTATAAGAGTAGGTTAAAGTATAGAATCGGTACGGTCACAACCCAAAATTATATTTTGTTTTTCCTTTTGTAAATAGTTAATAAAGCGTTGAATGCGGTACCGAAGAATTCGATCCCGGACATAGATACAATCGTGAGTGAGACACAAGTGACGAGGTATATATGTATATATAGAGAGAGAGATTTATTTGAACGCAAGGTGATACAGTTACTGTTGTGAACGCGGCGAGCTCACGGACGCGGCGCATATATGTATATGTGATTGCCGTCACGCGTGATCGGCGACGATATAAGCCGGCGCGGATTACCGGACTTAGGCGGTTCTTAAATTAACGGCGGTTTTTCGGTAATATGCACCGCTGGCTAGACTGAAACCCGCTCGGCAGGACACTGCACGATGCAGTGGTGCTGTGCGATTGGGTCGTCGCCTCAGTTCTACAGGTATAGTTAAGCTTCGGCTGTCCTATGAGGACAAAACGATTGCTGTGCTAGCGCAGGAGTATGGCAAGGTCGTGAATCAGTAGGTGTATGTATTCTCGGCAGGCGTCGCAAGACGCGACGGGCTGGGCGATCGCACTTGCTACTGCTTTGAAGGAACTGTATATGTAGACGAATGTGTTCTCGGCAGGCGTCGCAAGACGCGACGGGCTGGGCGATCGCACTTGCTACTGCAGTGAGGAACGGTGTAAGTAGACGAACGTGTTCTCTGCAGGCGTTGTAAGACGCAACGGGCTGTGCAACCGTACTTACTACTTTGACCAATTGGTACCGGAGGCGTTGTGTACTCTCAGTTAGCCTACTGATGTTTGATGTGGGCTCGCGTCCGCCGTTATAAACATTGCCGCGACCACTTCGGCTTGCGCGAAACTCCGCGTCTACTAGGCGCTAGTGGTCACCCTCTGGCGGCGGCGGCTTGTGTTCGGAGCACCTGAGGTGTGTCGCGATACGCGGCGCTTCAGGGGCCTCGTTATGTAACTGTACGGTTACACACTGTCGCGCATTACTCCCCGCAGGGGGGTCCCGCCCTTGGTGGTGGGGACCTTTGGGGCTTGGCGTACCCACGGACCCTACATACGCCGGTACTGGACCCTTAATCGGCTGCTGGGCTGTGGGTCCACTCGACCGGAGGATAATCGGTAGACGGGGTGGGGGGCCCACCGGTGGCAGTGGTAGGGTAGCGTGTGGGAACGTCCCACCCGCGTTGCCCTTAGCTGCCACCGGTCCCCCTCATTTGGGACGGCACCCTGGGTACTAACTTGTATTACTATCTAAGGCACCGGGGTTGCAATCGTCGTGGCAGTGGGGAAGCCATAGCTGGCTAGGGCTTGACATCCCGGTGTGGGAGCTGCACTCAATCAGCTCGCCTTACCATGGTTGGCAGAACTATGGGAGAGGTTTAGAAAGGCCTCGCCTCCACCAGTAAGATGAGGGGCCAGCAACCCATATGGACTGGTAGCAATTTATTGCGCGTTGATCGGGCGACATCCCGATCATTTGATGGGTGCGTGCGGAGTATGACCACCGTGTCGAGGTATCCGTCGGCCTGCGGGCCCACCCGAACGAGTGCAACAGATGTCGCGCATTACTGGGCGTGGGGGCCGTGCGGTGTCGATGGTGACCGTGAAGTAACGCTTGGACTGTGCGAAGACCTAGGCAACCGGGCTATGCCCGAGATTGAGTTTGAGTATGTGCTCACATTTGAATAGAGACCAAAAAGCGTGCTGCGGTTCACAAGCTTGCTTCCCACTATGTGTAAGATAGTGCGCATCCAATTGGGGATGCAGGATGACTGTGTTTTTACACGACGTTCCAGCCTATCTATGCACGGGCTGTAAAGCACTTTGACATCGGTATACATCGGCCCTAAAGACTTTCGCATCCCACCTCCTCGTGGTGCGCCCGGACCCCCAGCATTTATGTAGGGGGAGAACCAAGTAGGATCGAAAGCAACCCCAGTGAGCTTCTGGGTGACCAAACCTCCTCTGTGTTTGCCGTGCAGAGCGTCCCGTGTCGGTGGAAAAGGGGATCCTGGACGTTGAGGAGGCCCAACCCTGCGGGGTTGACGTCTCCAACACACGTCTTTGGCCCGTGCTTCACCTAGAAGGGTGGCTGGACGAGAAAAGAGCCCTCTGTCCAGTCAATCGGCTTGGAACGACCATACGTGTTCGCACGAGTGGGTTCCGATGGGCGAGGAAGCGGGGTGCGGAGGCTGGGGAGACCCAGTTGGCCGCACTCAGCGGACTATATCCAACATTATGCACCAACCGGGCACCCCCTGTGGCGCCCATGACCACGGGGCTACTGTCGGGTTCCGGTTGAGGGTCCGTGGAGGCCGGTGTACATGCTTGGATGAAGACAAGAACTTGCTATGGATACTGTTCTTTCGGTGGTCGACGGGGTCGACGAGGTTGTGCCTAGGGCACGTAGAGAGGAGGCAAAAGGGCCGGAAGTGATTGGGGTACACCCCGATCCACCGGCCCCAAAATCCTCTAAAGCGGAAGACGACGGGCCCGCCGAGTCTATGGACTGTGAGCGGGCGGTTGTCGCCGCTAAGAGGAAGTGCAGCGAGGCTGCAATAGATATTGACAAGGACGGTGACTGGACCCCGGTGGGGAAAAGGCCCGTCCTCAAGCCACGACTGCCGCGGACTTCTGCACCAAAGTCCGCAGTGTCAGTAGCCCCCGAGGCCTCTCAGGTCTCGGAGGCGAAAACTCTGAGGGTCGTACTTGAGAAGTGTCAGGATCCTGGGAAGCCCAAACCCAGCAAACATAAAAGGGCAAAGAAGCCGCGGACTGGCAACCCGCTTCCGTCTACCCAGGCGGAAATAACGAACAAAGTTCGCGCCATTCGGGCCATTTGCCTCAGTTCATCCAATCGGGTGAGCAAGGAGGTTTCTGGCCTCATAATGGCGCAGGTCGAGGCCCTTGCTCAGGTAGCAAGGGACCTCGATATAAAGAACAGAGTTTCTGAAGGGAAGGCCAAGGCTGCCTCGCAAGAGGCAATCAAGGCCCAGAAAGCGGTGAATAGCGCCATCTCGGAGTCTATCCGAAAGGTAGTTCAAACCGAGAAAAAGCCCTTGTCCTATGCCGACATGGCAAAAAGGATGAAGGGAGGCGCAGGCGCTGCGCCAGCACCAAAACCACAGGTACATGTGGTAAAAATCTTTCCCTCGGCCAAAGGGAAAGATATGTATGCTGACAGCGATGCAACGAAGAAGACGGTCCTGTCTTTGGTGAATCCCACCAAGACGAGGATCGCAGTCAAGGCTGTCAGGCGTATCCAGGGGAACGGCGTTTCCGTGGAGACGAAATCCCAGGAAGACCTAAAGGTCTTCCTTGAAAGTACTAAATTGAAAGAAGCACACCTGAAGGTGGAGCTCCCGGCCAAGAGGAGGCCGCTCGTAATAATTTACGATGTTCCCTCCTCGATGAGCCAGAAGGAGCTCCTCTCGGGCCTCCGGAAGCAAAATCTGGATGATTTGCCAAAGGAGGAGTGTGAAAAGGCTATAGTTCCCCGTTTCAGGATGGGGAAAAAGCCGGAGGTCAAGCACTGGGTCGTCGAGGTGGACCCAGTAGTTAGAAAGAGGCTCCTCTCGGGGGGCCGAGTTTTCCTGGGATGGTCGTCCTGCCGAGTGCAGGACTATCTATCCGTGACGCGGTGCTTTAAGTGCCAAGCCTTCGGGCATGTCGCTAAGCACTGCCGATCAAAGGAGGAAGTTTGCGGTCACTGCGCCCAACGGGGGCATACCTTTGCTAAGTGCAACGATAGGGATAAGCCTGCGGCTTGCCCTTCGTGTAAGGCGCTTGGCAAATCGCATAAACATCCTTCCAGGGATAAAAGGTGTCCATCATACCTGATGGCACTTGAGAACCTTGTCAGTCGAACGAATTATGGACAATAATCGTTCTAAACTTCTGAAACCACTGAGAATGCTGCAGTTAAATATGCAGCGTTCCAGAGCGGTTGCTGACGAAGTCAGACAGACAATGGAGCGCAGGAACATAGATGTGTTGCTCGCACAGGAGCCTTACAATGTCCGGGGAAAAATCTCCGGCTTGGGGCTCGCTGCGAGAGTGGTGACGGGCGCGCCCGACGGAGCTCAGGCTCTGGCGGCGATTGTCGTCCGGAACCCTGACTACAATGTAGTCAAGCTCTCGCAGCTGTGCGACACACACTGTGCCTGTGCTGAGGTTACCGGCCAGTTCGGCGCTCTCTACGTAGTCAGCCAGTACTTTCAATTCTCTGATGAGATTGAGGTTGGCTTGGCTGCGTTAGAGAAGCTATTGTTTGTGTTACGGGACCGTTCGGTCGTTATTGCCGCTGACGTCAATGCCAAATCTCCCCTTTGGGGGAGTGAGGCAGTCGACGAACGCGGTGAAGCTATGGAGGATTTCATAGCGCAACACGACCTGACTGTCCTAAATGAGGCTGGAAACGCTCCGACGTTCTCCGGCCCGACTGGTGAGTCAAATATTGACATTACTATGGTCACGCAGAAGGCCGTTCACTTGATGAATGGCTGGAAGGTTCGCCCATCTTGGGCGAACAGTGACCATAATGCGATAGAGATTGTGATTACTAAGCCACCTGCCGAAGGCGTGCAGGTGGAACGGGAGCCCCTTACAAGGCGCTTCCTGCTTAGTTCTCTTGACTGGCGGAAGTTCGATCGGGCGCTATTAGATGAGAGAGGTACACTCTCCTCCTTTGAAGTCGGTCGACGCGAGGACGTGGAACTTCTGGCTGAGGCGGTCGAGAAATCGATAGTCAAGGCCTGTGAAGCGTCCATGCAAAGAAAGACAAGGCATGTTAAGTCGGTCCCGTGGTGGACGCCGGACTTAACAAAATTGAAATACATGACGTATAGAAAGAGAGTCGCTTTCCAAAAGGAAAGAGACGAAGAGAGGCGAACGCATTTGAAGCAAATTTACCTGGAGCAGCGTAGGCAATACACCTACGCTATCCGAAGTGCTAAAAAGAAGTCCTGGGAGGACTTCATTAGCACAGAGTGTAACAAGAGTGAAAAGACTTGGGGGTTTGCCTATAAGGCATCCCTTAACAAGCTCCGTGTAGAGCAGGCGGTTAACAACCTGCGTACGGCCGATGGCTATACGTTAGGTTGGCACGATACGGCTAAGGCCTTATTGGACACTCTCGTCCCCGACGACAGTCGGGAGGGCGAAACTCCGGAGCAAATGACGGTGCGGGCCGATTCCTCGTCTGTACCCTCGGCGGAAGACACTCCAGTCTTCCTGCCAGAGGAGGTAGGCGTAGCGATATCGACCCTTAAGCACAAGAAATGCCCGGGGATCGATTTAATCGATAGTGAGATTATCCAGTGGTCGTGGAGGATTCTTCACGAACCACTGGTTAAATTGTATAACGAGTGCCTTCGGTGGGGAGTATTCCCCACCGCTTGGAAAGTGGGTTCAATTAGAACCCTCTTGAAAAGTGAAGATAAGGATAAATCCTTGGCAAAATCGTATAGACCGATTTGCCTGCTCTCTGGGCTTGGTAAAGTCCTAGAGAAGCTCGTTGCTAAGAGATTGCGGACGGTGTTTGACGATCCGGTGCATAGCTCCGATCGTCAATATGGATTCAAGACCGGGAGGTCGACCGAGGATGCCTTGGTCAAATTTCGGTCTTTGACATCCGACTGTCCGGGGAAATATGCGGTCGCTCTTTCTTTCGACATCTCTGGTGCTTTTGACAATGTCTGGTGGCCTAGCGTCTTCAAGAATTTGAAGTGCCGGGCATGCCCTGCTAATCTGTACTTGCTTATGCAAGATTACTTCCTGAACCGTGAGGTGAGGATTACCTCAAATCATGGTCAGGTTGTGAAGCGGGTAACGAAAGGTTGCCCACAAGGATCGATTCTTGGTCCGAGCTGTTGGAACCTCATCTTTGATGAGGTTCTGCAGCTCCTTGAAAGAGTGCCCAATAGCAATGCTATCGCTTACGCGGACGACCTCCTCGCAGTCATCTTTGGTGACTCGAGACTGGAAGTTGAGCGTACGGGCCAACGTGTGACAGATGTTATAGTGGCTTGGTGTAAAACCGAGAAACTAGCACTGTCGGCACCGAAGAGCGAGATGATTCTTATTAAGGGTCATCTCGATTTAAAGAGACCACCCGTCATACAGATCGAAGGGAAAAGTGTGGCGATGAAGAGGACCATGAGGTACCTCGGCGTGCACTTTAGCACTAGACTTGGCATGGCTGCGCATGTAAGTCATATAGGAGAGAAGTGCATTAAAGCTTTTAATAGTTTGGCTAGATTAGCCAAGGCAAATTGGGGACTGGACTGTAGGACTCTTGCAGCTTTGTATAGAGGACTATATGTTCCGGTCGCCACTTATGCTAGTGCGGGCTGGGCCGATCTGCTGACCGACACCAACAAGAAAGTCTTGTTGAGAGGTCAGCGACAGGTCCTGCTCCGGGTCGCCAAGGCTTACCGAACGGTATCAACCGACGCTATCCCCGTGATAGCGGGAGTTCTGCCGGTCGACTTGGCGATCCTCGAACGATCGTACGTGTACATGGCCTCGAAAGGTTCGGACTTCGAATTCGAAGGCTATGTTTTCCGTCAAAGTGAGATCGATAGCGGGAACTTGGCCCTTGGAGAGGTGAAAGCCTCGATAAGGGAAAAGATCCTGCATCTGTGGCAGCTCCGTTGGGAGCAGTCATCGAAGGGCAGAACTACGTTCGCCTTCTTTGGCAATGTCACAGATAGACTCGCCAGTCGGTGGATTACGTTGGATCACTATACGACCCAGTTCCTTAGCGGCCACGGAGAATTCCGTGGCAAGCTGAAGGAACGGGCTCTGGTGGAATGCGGTGAGTGCGAGTGTGGGGTGTTGGAAACATCATCCCACCTCCTCTTTGACTGCGCCAAGTACGTGAATGAAAGGCAAGCCCTGATGCAGGCGGTGGGCGGGGACCGCTGGCCGGTACCCGCTTTCACCTTTACCTCGAAAGCTCTGCTCGGGGCTTTCAAGAACTTTGCGAAATTGGTATTGAAAGCCAGAGAGGAGGAACGGAAGGCTCGATTGCTCGAGCCTCCTCCTCCTGTATAGACCAAGATACCCCAACAGTGACAATGGACAAAGATGAACTGATTCGCAGGAGGGGGCTTAGGTCTCTCGGGTGTGACGATCCCGCGAACTCTGAGTTGGTTCACCAAACCTAGCCGGTACCTCGGGCCTGGGGGCCCCGGCTGTGCTGTATTTGCGCAGTCGTCCCCAGTTGTGGGTTTGGATTCGAGGGGGCAGTGGCGGAGTCGCCTTGGCAAGCGTCCGCCGGATTGTAGAGAAATGGCTAATTTGGACTAGCCGCGCCCGATCATCCGGCAAACTATGCGTGTGTGTGGTAGCAGGATATAGACCAATGAGTCGAGGTGTCTGCTTACCCACCACCTGGTAAAGGCATAATAGAACAATTGTCGCGCATTACTGGGCGTGGGGGCTGTGCGGTGTCGATGGTGACCGTGAAGTAACGCTTGGACTGTGCATTAAGACCTAGGCAAACCGGGCTTGTCCCGAGATTGAGATGAGTTGTACTCACGTTGAATAGAGACCAAAAAGCGTGCTGCGGTTCACAAGCTTGCTTCCCACTATGTGTAAGATAGTGCGCATCTGTTACGTCCCAGCGTAACTTTTTGATTTTTCCTTTTCTTTTAGCATAATTTCTCACTTAAACTCTCTTTTCTTTTCTTTATTCCGGCCGCTGGATACGAATTACTTGTATCACGGCTTAGCCTCATCGCATCCGGTGCGCTGTTAGAGTATTAGTTGTAAAATCATGATTGTTCTATTTTTCGTCCAGGCCGCGTATGCGAATTACTTGTATCACGGCTTAGCCTCATCGTATATGTGGTGCTGTCGAGCAGTAATATGTAGTGGAATTCCCTCACCGTGGAATCATATTCGTCCCATCGTATATATATAAGTAGATGTAAGTAGTTATAAGCGTGCGAGCGGGTATGAATGCGTGAATACAGTATGAGTGTGTGTGTGCGGTATGGACGTATGTGTGTGTAGGTTAAGGAATTCGCGATGAGGTTCCGCGTGTTTATTTTTAGTTTCTCTCTCTCTCAAAAGTAAATTATTATTTTCGTGGCAATAAGGCATTGCCCAGATATCAACCTAGTTCTGTTCAAGCATACATATCAGGAGCGTGCACCAGTGATATCAATTCCGGCCTAAAACCGCATATGTGGCGACCGTGGTGGGGGAAACCGAAAAGTGTGTGCGTGCCGTGTCTGTGTGTGCGATGTGCGCGCCGCGCTACGGCGGTTGACCGTACCGTACGGAGACAAGGAAGGTGCTATGCTCCCCGTCTCCTTTCCACCAAGGCTTGCGTACCGTGACGTCACAACCAACAAAAAGAAAGACAGTCCTATGCTCTGGCTTCTTTCCACCAACGAAGCGTCCCTATGACGTCGACGCTGCGCGCGCACCCATTTGCGAGAAAGACAGAACTATGCTCGCCGTCCTCTTTCCACCACAATCGTACTCATGTGCTTCGTTTGGCATGCGACAGCGGCAACGAAATTCTCTTTCGGCTGGGCAGGCCAAAATGGTCAAAAATGCACTTTCACCGAATTTATCTCGCAAGACGTCATTCGATAGGTAATTAAAATAAATCGTGCTTTGCCAAGTTTGAGCCCTCTATCTCCATCAGACGGGTAGTTATAGGGTAAAATATAATACCGGTTTTTTGCATATTTTCCGTATATAACGGTACGCAAAAATTCTGCAAAAAATGCTGAATATTCTGAACATGTGTGTTTACGGTTGGAAATTTTTGCAGATTTTTTTCTTGCAAAGCCTAAGCATAAAAAATGAAAAACGTAAAAACAACACGAAAAATTTCGATTACGTGTTGAAGTTTTCGACCGACTGGATTTTTACAAATTCTGTGATTAAGTATTGTCATGACTATTACTTCAAATTTTTTTCAGATTTTTTGGTAGGGTCCATCGCAGTTAAAATAAATAAAAACCGATGTTTTCGGCGTATTTTGAGCGCTAACCGAATGAATACTTAAAATATTTGTATTACCTTCATATAGTCAGTGAATTGGACGATCCTTTGTACGTCTGCACACAAGCGAGTAATAAAGATATGAAGGGAATTTAATCGTTTCGATTTAATTGAGAGCGTGCGCACCTTACCTTCAGAAATATTAAATACCTTTTAAAGAGTGCCGCTAGCGCAGCGATTAAGAGGTTGTGTGTCGCAGGTTCGCGCCCGGCATTGGTGACATTTATTTCCCTTGCGATAGTTGTTTTTTCTTGCTTCAATCACACGACGATGAGCCACATTCCCTTACAAATAATGTTCGAAATGGATTGCATAGCCTACCTACTGCCCCGGGGTCGCACTTGGACTACTTCAATCATCCGGGTAGTGCAACATTTCTTAAGCCATATTTTCGCAAGGATTTGAAAGGATGCAGGGATGCATTTGCTTTTTTAATTCATATGTACGTGGCGAATACAGTGATAGGTTGGGAGAGTAACGTGACAGAGAGGGGAAAAGTGCGACCAGATCCTGCAGGTAAGTGAAACACTCTTCAGCCATCGAAGCGATCGGTGGAGAAGTGCGAATGGTGCCGGCCTCAGAAGTGAGAATGAAGAGGTTTACGTGTTCGAGTCCTCAGCACCGACGCGCGTATATATTACTATTTGGTTCGAACATTTATTTTTTTTTCATATGCACACGGTTTGCCAACGCGTGCATTACATTTGTGTGTTATTGCATAAGTGACCGAATGTATGTTGCGAGAACAATTTTTACATGGTCTTCCACGCCACCCATGAGGTGCCACGACTAGCGCGTTCGGTTTTTTATTGTGGACCTTCGCCAATAGCCCTATTGTACCACATTTTTCAAGTTGTCGGCAATGACACTGCCGAAGGCATATGTAGGAGAAAATGGTAAGTAATCAGTAGGTATTACGGGAGTTACAAATATGGACAAAAAAAAAACAACGGAGAGAGATCCTATTTAAGTTTTTTATTAATTTATCACATCTGGCAATGGACATATATATTAGTGGGGGTATCTCGCCCTTGGCCGCCTATGCCCCCGTTGCCGCCTCCTCGCCCGTTTCCACGCCCGCCCTGGTAACGGCGGTGGGATCTCGCGCGGCTTCGACCCGCTCCCCTTTTTTTCTTCTCTAAAATATAAACGTACAGATATGTAATAAATGCACACAATTGTAATACATATTACCTAATAGAGCGACCCATGCAGTTAACCCGCGATTGGGCTCGCTCGTGCACGTGCTGCTAATGTTGTTATAACGCAAAAAGTATTGATACTTTACTTACTTTTCATTATCGCTCGCGGCTGCTGTAGCTGCTGCTGTTGCGGCTGCTGCTGCTGCTGTAGCTGCTGCTGTTGCGGTTGCCGTTGCCGCTGCTGCTGCTGCTGCTGCAGCTCCGGGTGCAGTGGCGACGGCGGCGGCGGCTGCTGCTGCTGCTGCTGCAGCTCCGGGTGCAGCGGCGACGGCGGCGGCGGCTGCCGCTGCTGATGATGCTGCTGCTGCTGCAGCTCCGGGTGCAGTGGCGACGGCGGCGGCGGCTGCTGCTGCTGCTGCTGCTGCTGCAGCTCCGGGTGCAGCGGCGGCGGCGGCTGCCGCTGCTGATGATGCTGCTGCTGCTGCAGCTCCGGGTGCAGCGGCGACGGCGGCGGAGGCTGCTGCTGCTGCTGCTGCGGTTGCAGCGGGTGCTGCTGCAGCGGCTCTTGGTGCAGCTGCTGATGCTGCACCAGGAGCTGGTGATGGTGTTGATAAAAATGGCCGTGCTGGTACTGATGGTAGTATTGGTGGTTGTGGTGCTGGTGCTGGTGCTGGTGCAAATACGACATTAAATGCCATATTTGCCCCAGCACTTGCTCCTGCTCGGCCATCGGAATACCTTGCATATCTTCTGCGGGAAGAAATAAAGCGATACTTCAATGTTATCCATTGTGTTTCCACATATAATCATTCATTATATATAAATGAAAGAAGCTGTATAATGATACATGTATTACTTACGTGGATTCATATCGTCCTTTCGCTGCCTCGTTTCGGGAGCAAGTGAGGCTTCCGCTTGCACGTCGTAGCACAGCGAAAAGCCGTTGAGAAACAAATGCAGATCGCACCATACATTGTTGCGCACGGTGACACTGCTCTCAGTTCTCAGTTCATTTTCGTGCAGTGTTAGGAGCAGACGTGCAGGCACGTGAGTCGTAGTAAAACACAGAAAAATTATTTGCGTGTAGAAGCCGATCCTTTTTATTTACTTTGGTTGGTTTTTTTGTTTGCGTATTTTTTGATTAGGCGTTACTTTGCTTCGGGTTTTTAGTTTAGTTTTTATTTTTAAGTTTTTAATAATATCTAATTACATTTTTGTCTGTCCTTTTTTTAATTTACACAAAAATGAGCGAGCCGTTGCAAAAAAAAAATAGGCGAAAGTTTTGTGAAGCTTGGCTTCGCGACACTAGATACAATTCTTGGGTACGCAAAGTACCAACAAATGATTACTTATTTCATTGCACAATATGCAAAAAAAATTTGTCATGCGAAACGTTCATTTCGAAGCATGCGGATTCTCAGTGCCACAAAAGTAATGCAAAGAGTAATTCATCTGTCGCAATAAAAAGACAGAATTCAGTTCTACTCTGTCCAGAGGTACGATCATTTCGTAAGCAATGGCTAGAAAATTTAACATTTCAACCATGGCTATGCGAAGTATCGGAGGACACGACACTCGCTTTTTGCAGATATTGTGAGAAACACATGAGCGCAAAAGTGTCTGTCATTTATCGGCACGCAGAATCCGCAGTGCACATACAAAAGGAAAAATGTATTGAAAAAAAAGGAACAGACAAGAATATAAATACGACGGACGATACAAATGTACCTTTCGAGATGCGAAAGAAAGCAACAGAAATTCGGTACGCTGCTTTGATCGCTGAAAATAATATTTCGTTCCCGACAGCAACAAAATTATTACATTTTTTCCAAGTGATAGGAAAAGATTATGCCGTATTGCAATCAATGAGTATGGGGGAGACAAAATGTAAAAATATTGTTTCTAATGTGCTCTGTCCGATTGAAACGGAACGTGTTTCGGAAATTCTTCAGAATGGAAAATTTAGTGTTTTTATTGATGAAACGTCTGATATTTGTAGTACAAAATGGATGACGTTTCATGTTCGGTATGTTCATCCTGACTCTTTACATGTTACCTCCCAATTAGTCAAGCTGATTCATCTTGATGCAAAAAGTTGTACTGCAGACAAATTGTTCGAAACGTTTCGAAACGAAATGTACAGATTAAACATTCCGTTTTTGAATATTATTGCCCTGTCATGCGACAATGCACGTGTTATGACAGGGATACATTCGTCATTTAAAACAAAGCTAGAGGAAAAGTGTGGAAATGTCTTAACATTGACATGCCCATGCCATTCCGCAGCATTAATTGCAACTTGTGCATGCAAGATGATTCCAGACAAATGCGAGGAATTTGTAAAGCATGTAACAAATTTTATTAACTGCAGTCCCAAGAGATCTGCTATTTTTGCTGATAGTTATCAGGAAACAAACCATAAAATTTTGAAACTGTCCGAAACACGTTGGCTTTCGCGCCAATTATGTATCACAAGACTTTTAGAGTCTTGGGATAATATCGAGAATTTCATAATATATTTAAATGCAAATGATAAAAGCAAAACCTCACAGCACTTATTACTGGTCATGCAAAATCCCGATTTAAAAGCCTACTTATTATTTCTTCAAAATATATTATTTCATTTCAATGAATTTACTTCGTTTTTCCAAGCTCTGGAAACCAGAATTCATTTGCTGCAACCCAAATCATTGAAATTGCTG
This sequence comes from Priocnemis perturbator, assembly GCA_963942575.1. Classification (NCBI taxonomy): domain Eukaryota; kingdom Metazoa; phylum Arthropoda; class Insecta; order Hymenoptera; family Pompilidae; genus Priocnemis; species Priocnemis perturbator. Next base: position 13,530,511 of record OZ012643.1, on the reverse strand, counting down.
GAAATTGTTTGTCAACAATTTCTCAAACCAGAGGTTTTTCCAAATTTCATTAATAATGTCGATTATTCGCATGTAGATAATCAAAAATGTCTACATGAGATTAACTTAGGGTTTGAATGCGAAGAGTACCTGAACAAATTGCTTTCAGAAGGGCTCGCAGATGTAGTTGCAAATGTTCGCCAGAATTGTTTGCAATTTTATGTGAGTGCCGCTGAAGAAATTTATACAAGGTTACCCGTCAATGACGCATTTTTATCAAAGCTGAAAGTTTTCGAACCGCACCCGACTTTGCAAGACATTGACAGAGAAACATCATTCAATGATGTTTGTTTTATCGCCGAAACTTTCAGGGGCTTTGATACAGATGCTTTAAGAATAGAATGGTTTGCTTTGCATGAAGATTTTGCAGACATAGAAAAAGAGTACTTCTCGCAATTGAGTTTTGACGAAATGTGGGAACAAATTTTCCGCGTTCGTCAATATCCCAATTTGAAGAGTCTTGTTAATGCTGTGAGATCTCTACCAAATTCCAATGCTGATGCGGAAAGAATTTTTTCACTTTTGACAGATTTAAAAACTTAAAAACGAAATAAACTATCGTCCGTCATTGTACATGCGATTTGTGTTGTTAAATCAGCACTAAAGGCGAGAAGAGAAAATGCTGCAACTCTTGACATTAGTGACAAACATTTGTCCCTCATGTCAACTGAGACTTTATATTCTGCATGTGCCAATAACAAAGTGACACAACATGTGGAAGACATTGCTATTCCCGGCTCGTCTACTGATATGTAAAATTAATAAATACCATAAAATTCACTGTATTTTATGGGGATTATAGCAATTTGATATAATTGCTGTTCCATCCGTTACAGTATTCTTTTTTGTACACCATCCATGTCTAAAGAAGAGATAGGCAAACTTGAGTCCGGCCTCGTGCTAGACACCCCGTCTCCACACAGGAGACGGGCAAACCTGAGTCCGGCCTCGTGCTAGACACCCCGTCCCCACACAGGAGACGGGCAAACCTGAGTCCGGCCTCGTGCTAGACACCCCGTCTTCACACAGGAGACGGGCAAACCTGAGTCCGGCCTCGTGCTAGACACCCCGTCTCCACACAGGAGACGGGCAAACCTGAGTCCGGCCTCGTGCTAGACACCCCGTCTCCAAACAGGAGATGGGCAAAAATATGTCGTGTAACGAATTTTGTCATGTGTTGAAAATATGCATTTTCTCCTACATATGCCTTCGGCAGTGTCATTGCCGACAACTTGAAAAATGTGGTACAATAGGGCTATTGGCGAAGGTCCACAATAAAAAACCGAACGCGCTAGTCGTGGCACCTCATGGGTGGCGTGGAAGACCACGTAAAAATTGTTCTCGCAACATACATTCGGTCACTTATGCAATAACACACAAATGTAATGCACGCGTTGGCAAACCGTGTGCATATGAAAAAAAAATAAATGTTCGAACCAAATAGTAATATATACGCGCGTCGGTGCTGAGGACTCGAACACGTAAACCTCTTCATTCTCACTTCTGAGGCCGGCACCATTCGCACTTCTCCACCGATCGCTTCGATGGCTGAAGAGTGTTTCACTTACCTGCAGGATCTGGTCGCACTTTTCCCCTCTCTGTCACGTTACTCTCCCAACCTATCACTGTATTCGCCACGTACATATGAATTAAAAAAGCAAATGCATCCCTGCATCCTTTCAAATCCTTGCGGAAATATGGCTTAAGAAATGTTGCACTACCCGGACGATTGAAGTAGTCCAAGTGCGACCCCGGGGCAGTAGGTAGGCTATGCAGTCCATTTCGAACATTATTTGTAAGGGAATGTGGCTCATCGTCGTGTGATTGAAGCAAGAAAAAACAACTATCGCAAGGGAAATAAATGTCACCAATGCCGGGCGCGAACCTGCGACACACAACCTCTTAATCGCTGCGCTAGCGGCACTCTTTAAAAGGTATTTAATATTTCTGAAGGTAAGGTGCGCACGCTCTCAATTAAATCGAAACGATTAAATTCCCTTCATATCTTTATTACTCGCTTGTGTGCAGACGTACAAAGGATCGTCCAATTCACTGACTATATGAAGGTAATGCAAATATTTTAAGTATTCATTCGGTTAGCGCTCAAAATACGCCGAAAACATCGGTTTTTATTTATTTTAACTGCGATGGACCCTACCAAAAAATCTGAAAAAAATTTGAAGTAATAGTCATGACAATACTTAATCACAGAATTTGTAAAAATCCAGTCGGTCGAAAACTTCAACACGTAATCGAAATTTTTCGTGTTGTTTTTACGTTTTTCATTTTTTATGCTTAGGCTTTGCAAGAAAAAAATCTGCAAAAATTTCCAACCGTAAACACACATGTTCAGAATATTCAGCATTTTTTGCAGAATTTTTGCGTACCGTTATATACGGAAAATATGCAAAAAACCGGTATTATATTTTACCCTATAACTACCCGTCTGATGGAGATAGAGGGCTCAAACTTGGCAAAGCACGATTTATTTTAATTACCTATCGAATGACGTCTTGCGAGATAAATTCGGTGAAAGTGCATTTTTGACCATTTTGGCCTGCCCAGCCGAAAGAGAATTTCGTTGCCGCTGTCGCATGCCAAACGAAGCACATGAGTACGATTGTGGTGGAAAGAGGACGGCGAGCATAGTTCTGTCTTTCTCGCAACTGGGTGCGCGCGCAGCGTCGACGTCATAGGGACGCTTCGTTGGTGGAAAGAAGCCAGAGCATAGGACTGTCTTTCTTTTTGTTGGTTGTGACGTCACGGTACGCAAGCCTTGGTGGAAAGGAGACGGGGAGCATAGCACCTTCCTTGTCTCCGTACGGTACGGTCAACCGCCGTAGCGCGGCGCGCACATCGCACACACAGACACGGCACGCACACACTTTGCGGTTTCCCCCACCACGGTCGCCACATATGCGGTTTTAGGCCGGAATTGATATCACTGGCGTGCACTACTGAAGTTTTAGATGACTGAGTCAAGGCAATCATATTTTATTTGCAATAAAACTAGATAATTGAAAGAGGATAAATGAGCAACCGAAAGTCTCTTGCTGAACATCGAGCGAGCATAGTAACAGAATATTTGTACACTGAATCGACCGCTGATCGACCGTTTACATGGTTAAGGTATGAAAAACTGGCCAAGAGCGAGCCCAGGAGCCGTCTCGCGACGGATTTCTCTGGGCAGTTGGCTGTAAAGTCGTGAGGTACGTGGTCGATTGTCCGAGGGTATCCTAGATATCATTAATTTCTGAGTCTAAAAGTGCATATTCTTCTTGCAGTGTGTTACTAAACGAACTCAATTATCCTCGTAAAGCTATAGTTTATAATTTCTGATTATTATTTGAGACACAGACTCAGTTTTTCTTTGGTTTAGTGAAAGTGCGAAAGTGTGCGCGTTACGTTTTGCACGTGGCCGACAAAATTGCGTCGGGCACGTTATCTTTAAGTTTCCGTTTGATTCCATTTACATTATTATTTCCTTTATCATTTTAACTTGAACAGAGCGCGAAAGGTTGTTCCTCGCTCGTGTGGCGTTTGAAGTCGGAATTAATTATCGAAATATCTGAATAGAAGCACCATCTTCCTGATTTGCCGACCCCTTGTAACGGACTAGTTCCCGGCTCAATTATCATAGAGCATAGGCAAATCAAGGAAGTTCAAAGCACTAAAACTTTATTTCGATTCGAAGGTATTATCATCGTTTAACACCGAATACTGAAAATTCCAACCGACGATACGCCAGAGATAGAAAGAGAAAGAAGGATAGAGCGAGTGAGCGAAGGAGACAGAGAGAGAGAGAGAGAGAGAGAGAGAGAGAGAGAGAGAGAGAGAGAGAGAGAGAGAAAGAGCGCGTGCGCAAGCCGAATCTAACCGACAGTAGCCGAAGACCAGCAACACGGTAGGAACCTCCAGTCGCGAAACACGACGACGATTTAATATTTTCTTGTATAATCATGCCCGAGTTAAAATCATGGAGAGATCCCGCGGGCACGGTATAACGACCGTGCACGTTCCTCTTGTTAACTTGTCGAATGTAAGGGCGTAACCGCGAACTACCGAGAGCGCATCCGTAATATTGTTAGACCGCTCGTATCAAGGCGCATAATTGTCGCGCACCGATATCCAACAATTCTCGATACTGCGAATGGTATTTCCTGCAGTAATCCTTTCATTGTTTATCGAACTCATGACATGTTTACTCTATCTTCTCTATTATCTATTTGAATTCTACTTTTCTTTATATAATTATTTTTAGATTGAATATATCTATTTTTGTTACCCCTTATACTATTCTTTACTTGATTTCATCTGTGTTGTGACGTCACACCTCATATACCATAGCATTGTACACCGGCCGAAAACATAACCTCGCGAGAACAATTGGGGACCTGTACGGGTCTTGAGAGGACACACGAATCCTATTAGTCCTGCATACAACTAAACGCGATATTAGATTTCAACTTAACTTCTCCGTTTAGCTTGTACCGAATAAACTAGAAAATCCCTCCTCTTCCAGGAAGGGATTAGAATTCCGCAATAATGATCTTCAGTTAGATTGCCGTTGATTTATTGTAATTAAATTAACAAAATATTCAAGCGTTACGACCGGTCGCACGGCAGGCCGCTCGCGGATACTCATCGACCGTCTTGACAAACACAAAGTCGTGATAAGCCTCGCCCGGACGTAACACATCCAATTGGGGATGCAGGATGACTGTGTTTTTACACGACGTTCCAGCCTATCTATGCACGGGTTGTAAAGCACTTTGATATCGGTATACATCGGCCCTAAAGACTTTCGCATCCCACCTCCTCGTGGTGCGCCCGGACCCCCTGCATTTATGTAGGGGGAGAACCAAGTAGGATCGAAAGCAACCCCAGTGAGCTTCTGGGTGATCAAACCTCCTCTGTGTTTGCCGTGCAGAGCGTCCCGTGTCGGTGGAAAAGGGGATCCTGGACGTTGAGGAGGCCCAACCCTGCGGGGTTGACGTCTCCAACACACGTCTTTGGCCCGTGCTTCACCTAGAAGGGTGGCTGGACGAGAAAAGAGCCCTTTGTCCAGTCAATCGGCTTGGAACGACCATACGTGCTTGCACGAGTGGGTTCTGTTGGGCGAGGAAGCGGGGTGCGGAGGCTGGGGAGACCCAGTCGGCCGCACTTAGCGGACTATATCCGTCTTGATGCGCCGACCCGGCACCCCCTGTGGCGGTTCGCGACCACAGGGCTACTGTCGGGTCCCGATTTGAGGGTCCGTGGAGGCTGGCGCAAAAGTTCGGACGAAGGCAAGAACGCAATATGGATAATTCTTGTGCTGTTGCGGTCGACGAGGTCGATGTGGAGGTGCCTTGTGCACGCGAGAACGGCGAGGGAACGGAAGTGATTGGGGTGCACCCCGATCCACCGGCCCAAGGAGCCAAAGAAGTAGACGGTTATGAGTCCGGCGCGTCCATGGACTGTGAGCGGGCCGTAACCGCTACCAAGTGAAAATGCAGCGAAGCTGCTTTGGAGGAAAAGGACGAGGGCTGGACCCCAGTGGGGAAAAGACCCGTCCTGAAGGCACGCCCGACGCGGACTTCTGCACCGAAGTCCGCAAAGCCAGTAGCCCCGGAGGCCTCTCAGGCCACGGAGGCGAAAACTTTGAGGGTCGTGTTGGAGAAATGTGAGGATCCTGGGAAGCCCAAACCCAGTAAAAAGAAAAGGGCTAAGAAGCCGCGGCCTGGCAACCCGCTCCCGTCTACTCAGGCGGAGATTACGGAGAAAGTCCGCGCCATTCGGGCCATTTGCCTTGGCTCATCCAACAGGGTGAGCAAGGAGGTATCTGGCCTCATAATGGCACAGGTCGAGGCCCTTGCTCAGGTAGCAAGGGACCTCGATCTGAAGAATCGGGTTTCCGAGGGAAAGGCTAGAGCTGCCTCGCAAGAGGCAGCGAAAGCCCAAAATGCGGTGAAGAGCGCGATCTCTGAGTCCATCCGTAAGGTGGCTCAGGGTGAGAAAAAGCCCTTGTCCTACGCCGATATGGCGAAGAGGACGAAGGGAGGCGTAGGCGCTGCGCCACAACCTAAACCACAGGTGCATGTGGTGAAAATCTTTCCCTCGGCCAAAGGGAAAGGTGAATACGCTAATAGCGAGGCCACCAAGAAGGCGGTCCTGACCTTGGTCAATCCGACCAAGAATAGGATCGCCGTGAAAGCGGTTAAGCGTATCCACGGAAATGGTATTTCCGTGGAAACTAAATCCCAGGAGGACCTTAAGGTCTTCCTGGAGAACACGAAATTAATAGATGCACACCTGAAGGTGGAGCTCCCGGCCAGGAGGAGGCCACTCGTAATTATTTACGATGTGCCTTCTTCCATGACCCAGAAGGAGCTCCTGTCAGGCCTCCGGAGGCAAAATCTTGATGATATGCCAAAGGAGGAGTGTGAGAAGGCTGTTATTCCCCGTTTTCGGATGGGGAAGAAGCCAGAGACAAAGTACTGGGTCGTCGAGGTAGACCCAGTGGTCAGAAAGAGGCTCCTCTCGGGGGGCCGGGTATTCCTTGGGTGGTCGTCCTGCCGAGTGCAGGACTACTTAGCCGTGACGCGGTGCTTTAAGTGCCAGGCCTTCGGGCATGTGGCCAAGCACTGCCGATCCAAAGAGGAAGTTTGTGGTCACTGCGCCAAATCGGGGCACACCCATGCCAAGTGCACAGATAGGGACAAGCCGGCGGCTTGCCCTTCTTGTAAGGCGCTTGGCAAAGCATACAAACATCCTTCAAGGGATAGAAAGTGTCCATCATACTTGATGGCACTCGATAATCTTGTTAGTCGGACGAATTATGGATAATAATCGTTCTAAACTTCCGAGACCCTTGAGAATGCTGCAGCTTAATATGCAGCGTTCCAAAGCGGTTGCTGACGAAGTTAGGCTAACTATGGAGCGCAGGAATATCGATGTGTTGCTGGCACAAGAGCCTTACAATGTCCGGGGAAAAATCTCCGGCTTGGGGCTCGCTGCGAGAGTGGTGACGGGCGCGCCCGACGGAGCTCAGGCTCTGGCGGCGATTGTCGTCCGGAACCCTGACTACAACGTAGTCAAGCTCTCGCAGTTGTGCGACTCGCATTGTACCTGCGCTGAGATTACCGGCCAGTTCGGTGCCTTCTACGTGGTCAGCCAGTACTTCCAATTCTCTGATGAGATTGGGGTCGGCCTGGCTGCGCTAGAAAGGCTGTTAATTGTGCTGCGGGACCGTCCGGTTGTTATTGCCGCTGACGTCAACGCCAAGTCTCCCCTTTGGGGGAGTGAGGCAACTGACGAACGCGGTGAAGCTATGGAAGATTTCATAGCGCAACACGACCTGACTGTCCTAAATGAGGCTGGAAACGCTCCGACGTTCTCCGGCCCGACGGGTGAGTCAAATATTGACATTACTATGGTCACGCAGAAGGCCGTTCACTTGATGAATGGCTGGAAGGTTCGCCCATCTTGGGCGAACAGTGACCATAATGCGATAGAGATTGTGATTGCTAAGCCACCTGCCGAAGGCGTGCAGGTGGAACGGGAGCCCCTTAAAAGGCGCTTCCTGCTTAGTTCTCTTGACTGGCGGAAGTTCGATCGGGCGCTATTGGATGAGAGAGGTACACTCTCCTCCTTTGAAGTCGGTCGACGCGAGGACGTGGAACTTCTGGCTGAGGCGGTCGAGAAATCGATCGTCAAAGCCTGTGAAGCGTCCATGCGAAGAAAGATAAGGCATGTTAAGTCGGTCCCGTGGTGGACGCCGGACTTAACAAAATTGAAATACATGACGTATGAAAGAGAGTCGCTTTCCAAAAGGAAAGAAACGAAGAAAGGCGAACGCATTTGAAGCAAATTTACCTGGAGCAGCGTAGGCAATACACCTACGCTATCCGAAGTGCTAAAAAGAAGTCCTGGGAGGACTTCATTAGCACAGAGTGTAACAAGAGTGAAAAGACTTGGGGGTTTGCCTATAAGGCATCCCTTAACAAGCTCCGTGTAGAGCGGGCGGTTAACAACCTGCGTACGGCCGATGGCTATACGTCAGGTTGGCACGATACGGCTAAGGCCTTATTGGACACTCTCGTCCCCGACGACAGTCGGGAGGACGAAACCCCGGAGCAAATGACGGTGCGGGCCGATTCCTCGTCTGTACCCTCGGCGGAAGACACTCCAGTCTTCCTGCCGGAGGAGGTAGGCGTAGCGATATCGACCCTTAAGCGCAAGAAATGCCCGGGGATCGATTTAATCGATAACGAGATTATCCAGTGGTCGTGGAGGATTCTTCACGAACCACTGGTGAAATTGTATAACGAGTGTCTTCGGTGGGGAGTATTCCCCACCGCTTGGAAAGTGGGTTCAATTAGAACCCTACTTAAAAGTGAGGATAAGGACAAAACCTTGGCAAAGTCGTATAGACCGATTTGCCTGCTCTCTGGGCTTGGTAAAGTCCTAGAGAAGCTCGTTGCTAAGAGATTGCGGACAGTGTTTGACGATCCGGTGCATAGCTCCGATCGTCAATATGGATTCAAGGCCGGGAGGTCGACCGAGGACGCCTTGGTCAAATTTCGGTCTTTGACATCCGACTGTCCGGGGAAATATGCGGTTGCTCTTTCTTTTGACATCTCTGGTGCTTTTGACAATGTCTGGTGGCCTAGCGTCTTCAAGAATTTGAAGTGCCGGGCATGCCCTGCTAATCTGTACTTGCTTATGCAAGATTACTTCCTGAACCGTGAGGGGAGGATTACCTCAAATCATGGTCAAGTTGTGAAGCGGGTAACGAAAGGTTGCCCACAAGGATCGATTCTCGGTCCGAGCTGTTGGAATCTCATCTTTGATGAGGTTCTGCAGCTCCTCGAACGAGTGCCCAACAGCAATACTATTGCTTACGCGGACGACCTCCTCGCAGTCATCTTTGGTGACTCGAGGTTGGAAGTTGAGCGTACGGGCCAATGTGTGACAGATGTTATAGTGGCTTGGTGTAAAACCCAGAAACTAGCACTGTCGGCACCGAAAAGCGAGATGATTCTTATTAAGGGTCATCTCGATTTGAATAGACCACCCGTCATACAGATTGAAGGGAAAAGTGTGGCGATGAAGAGGACCATGAGGTACCTCGGCGTGCACTTTAGCACTAGACTTGGCATGGCTGCGCATGTAAGTCATATAGGAGAGAAGTGCGTCAAAGCATTTAATAGTTTGGCTAGATTAGCCAAGGCAAATTGGGGCCTGGACTGTAGGACTCTTGCAGCTTTGTATAGAAGACTATATGTTCCGGTCGCCACTTATGCTAGTGCGGGCTGGGCCGATCTGCTGACCAACACCAACAAGAACGTCTTGTTGAGAGGTCAGCGACAGGTCCTGCTCCGGATCGCCAAGGCTTACCGAACGGTATCAACCGACGCTATCCCCGTGATAGCGGGAGTTCTGCCGGTCGACTTGGCGATCCTCGAACGATCGTACATATACATGGCCTCGAAAGGTTCGGACTTCGAATTCGAAGGCTATGTTTTCCGTCAAAGTGAGATCGATAGCGAGGACTTGGCCCTTGGAGAGGTGAAAGCCTCGATAAGGGAAAAGATCTTGCATCTGTGGCAGCTCCGTTGGGAGCAGTCATCGAAGGGCAGAACCACGTTCGCCTTCTTTGGCAATGTCACGGATAGACTCGCCAGCCGGTGGATAACGTTGGATCACTATACGACCCAGTTCCTTAGCGGCCACAGAGATTTCCGAGGCAAGCTGAAGGAACGGGCTCTGGTGGAAAGCGGTGAGTGCGAGTGTGGGGTGTTGGAAACATCATCCCACCTCCTCTTTGACTGCGCCAAGTACGTAAATGAAAGGCAAGCCCTGATGCAGGCGGTGGGAGGGGACCGCTGGCCGGTACCCGCTTTCACCTTTACCTCGAAAGCTCTGCTCGGGGCTTTCAAGAACTTTGCGAAATTGGTATTGAAAGCCAGAGAGGAGGAACGGAAGGCTCGATTGCTCGAGCCTCCTCCTCCTGTATAGACCAAGATACCCCAACAGTGACAATGGACAAAGATGAACTGATTCGCAGGAGGGGGCTTAGGTCTCTCGGGTGTGACGATCCCGCGAACTCTGAGTTGGTTCACCAAACCTAGCCGGTACCTCGGGCCTGGGGGCCCCGGCTGTGCTGTATTTGCGCAGTCGTCCCCAGTTGTGGGTTTGGATTCGAGGGGGCAGCGGCGGAGTCGCCTTGGCAAGCGTCCGCCGGATTGTAGAGAAATGGCTAATTTGGACCAGCCGCGCCCGATCATCCGGCAAACTATGCGTGTGTGTGGTAGCAGGATATAGACCAATGAGTCGAGGTGTCTGCTTACCCACCACCTGGTAAAGGCATAATAGAACAATTGTCGCGCATTACTGGGCGTGGGGGTCGTGCGGTGTCGATGGTGACCGTGAAGTAACGCTTGGACTGTGCGAAGACCTAGGCAACCGAGCTATGCCCGAGATTGAGTTTGAGTATGTGCTCACATTTGAATAGAGACCAAAAAGCGTGCTGCGGTTCACAAGCTTGCTTCCCACTATGTGTAAGATAGTGCGCATCCAATTGGGGATGCAGGATGACTGTGTTTTTACACGACGTTCCAGCCTATCTATGCACGGGCTGTAAAGCACTTTGATATCGGTATACATCGGCCCTAAAGACTTTCGCATCCCACCTCCTCGTGGTGCGCCCGGACCCCCTGCATTTATGTAGGGGGAGAACCAAGTAGGATCGAAAGCAACCCCAGTGAGCTTCTGGGTGATCAAACCTCCTCTGTGTTTGCCGTGCAGCGCGTCCCGTGTCGGTGGAAAAGGGGATCCTGGACGTTGAGGAGGCCCAACCCTGCGGGGTTGACGTCTCCAACACACGTCTTTGGCCCGTGCTTCACCTAGAAGGGTGGCTGGGCGAGAAAAGAGCCCTTTGTCCAGTCAATCGGCTTGGAACGACCATACGTGCTTGCACGAGTGGGTTCTGTTGGGCGAGGAAGCGGGGTACGGAGGCTGGGGAGACCCAGTCGGCCGCACTTAGCGGACTATATCCGACTTGATGCGCCGACCCGGCACCCCCTGTGGCGGTCCGCGACCACAGGGCTACTGTCGGGTTCCGGTTTGAGGGTCCGTGGAGGCTGGCGCAAAAGTTCGGACGAAGGCAAAAACGCAATATGGATTCTTTTGCTGATGACGCGGAGGTCGACGTGGTCGACGAGATTGTGCTGAGTGCACGAGTGAAGGTGGAAAGGCCGGAAGTGATTGGGGGTCACCCCGATCCACCGGCCCGAGAGTCCTCCCAGGCGGAAGACGGCGAGCCTGCTCAGTCCATGGACTGCGAGCGGGCCGTAGTCGCTGCCAAGAGGAAGTGCAGCGAGGCTGCAATGGATGACAACGGCAATGACGGTGACTGGACCCCTGTGGGGAAAAGGCCCGTCCTCAAGCCACGCTTGCCGCGGACTTCGGTTCCGAAGTCCGCTAAGGTAGTAGCCCCTGGGGCCTCTAAGGTCTCGGAGGCGAAAACCTTGCGAGTGGTGCTTGAGAAATGCCCAGATCCAAGTACAAGTCCTGGGACGTCTAGTCCCAGGAAGAAGAAGAGAAGGGCTAATAAGCCGCAGCGGATTGGCAACCCGCCCCTATCTCCGTCACCGACGGAGATAGCAGACAAAGTGCGCGCCATACAGGCGATATGCCTCAGCTCACCCAATAGGGTGAGCAAGGAGGTGTCGAGCCTGATAATGGCGCAGGTCGAGGCTCTTGCCCAAGTGGCAAGAGACCTCGTCATAAAGAACAAAGTTTGTGAAGGGAGGGTTAAGACTGCTTCGCAAGAAGCAGTCAAAACCAAGAAAGCTGTCCAGAGTGCAATTTCTGAGTCACTGAAGAAGGTGGCTCAGAAGGAATCAAAGCCCTTGTCCTACGCCGAAATGGCGAAAAGGACGAAGGGAGGTGTAGGCACTGCACCTATAAATAAACCACCAATTCATGTGGTTAAAATCTTTCCCTCCGCCAAAGGGAAGGATAAATACGCTGACAGCGATGCAACTAAGAAGACGGTCCTGTCCTTGGTAAATCCTACCAAGAATAGGATCGCAGTTAAGGCAGTCAAGCGTATCCACGGAAACGGCGTTTCCGTGGAGACAAAGTCCCCGGAAGACCTTAAGGTCTTCCTGGATAGTGAGAAACTGAAAGAAGCACACCTGAAGGTGGAGCTCCCGGCAAAGAGGAGGCCGCTCGTAATAATTTACGACATTTCCTCCTCGATGAGCCAGAAAGAGCTCCTCTCAGGCCTCCGGAAGCAAAATCTGGATGATTTGCCAAAGGAGGAGTGCGAGAAGGCTATAGTTCCCCGTTTTCGGATGGGGAAAAAGCCAGAGACAAAGCACTGGGTCATCGAGGTAGACCCAGTGATTCGAAAGAGGCTCCTTTCGGGGGGCCGCATATTCCTTGGATGGTCGTCCTGCCGAGTGCAGGACTACTTATCCGTGACGCGGTGCTTCAAGTGCCAGGCCTTCGGGCATGTGGCCAAGCACTGCCGATCAAAAGAGGAGGTTTGCGGTCACTGCGCCCGACGGGGGCATACCTTTGCGAAGTGCAATGTTAGGGATAAGCCAGCGGCTTGCCCTGCGTGTAAGGCACTTGGCAAATCGCACAAACATCCTTCAAGGGATAGAAAGTGTCCATCATACTTGATGGCACTCGATAATCTTGTTAGTCGAACGAATTATGGATAATAATCGTTCTAAACTTCTGAGACCCTTGAGAATGCTGCAGCTTAATATGCAGCGTTCCAAAGCGGTTGCTGACGAAGTCAGGCTAACTATGGAGCGCAGGAATATCGATGTGTTGCTCGCACAAGAGCCTTACAATGTCCGGGGAAAAATCTCCGGCTTGGGGCTCGCTGCGAGAGTGGTGACGGGCGCGCCCGGCGGAGCTCAGGCTCTGGCGGCGATTGTCGTCCGGAACCCTGACTACAACGTAGTCAAGCTCTCGCAGTGGTGCGACACGCATTGTACCTGCGCTGAGATTACCGGCCAGTTCGGTGCTTTCTACGTGGTCAGCCAGTACTTCCAATTCTCTGATGAGATTGGGGTCGGCCTGGCTGCGTTAGAGAAGCTGTTAATTGTGCTGCGGGACCGTCCGGTTGTTATTGCCGCTGACGTCAACGCCAAGTCTCCCCTTTGGGGGAGTGAGGCAACTGACGAACGCGGTGAAGCTATGGAAGATTTCATAGCGCAACACGACCTGACTGTCCTAAATGAGGCTGGAAACGCTCCGACGTTCTCCGGCCCGACTGGTGAGTCAAATATTGACATTACTATGGTCACGCAGAAGGCCGTTCACTTGATGAATGGCTGGAAGGTTCGCCCATCTTGGGCGAATAGTGACCATAATGCGATAGAGATTGTGATTACTAAGCCATCTGCCGAAGGCGTGCAGGTGGAATGGGAGCCCTTTGTCAAAAGGCGCTTCCTTAGTTCTCTTGACTGGCGGAAGTTCGATCGGGCGCTATTAGATGAGAGAAGTACACTCTCCTCCTTTGAAGTCGGTCGACGCGAGGACGTGGAACTTCTGGCTGAGGCGGTCGAGAAATCGATAGTCAAAGCCTGTGAAGCGTCCATGCGAAGAAAGACAAGGCATGTTAAGTCGGTCCCGTGGTGGACGCCGGACTTAACAAAATTGAAGTACATGACGTATAGAAAGAGAGTCGCTTTCCAAAAGGAAAGAAACGAAGAAAGGCGAACGCATTTGAAGCAAAGTTACCTGGAGCAGCGTAGGCAATACACCTACGCTATCCGAAGTGCTAACAAGAAATCTTGGGAGGACTTCATTAGCACAGAGTGTAATAAGAGTGAAAAGACTTGGGGGTTTGCCTATAAGGCATCCCTTAACAAGCTCCGTGTAGAGCGGGCGGTTAACAACCTGCGTACGGCCGATGGCTATACGTTAGGTTGGCATGATACGGCTAAGGCCTTATTGGACACTCTCGTCCCCGACGACAGTCGGGAGGACGAAACCCCGGAGCAAATGACGGTGCGGGCCGATTCCTCGTCTGTACCCTTGGCGGAAGACACGTCTTCCTGCCGGAGGAGGTAGACGTAGCGATATCGACCCTTAAGCGCAAGAAATGCCCGGGGATCGATTTAATCGATAATGAGATTATCCAGTGTTCGTGGAGGATTCTTCACGAACCACTGGTGAAATTGTATAACGAGTGTCTTCGGTGGGGAGTATTCCCCACCTCTTGGAAGGTGGGTTCGATTAGAACCCTACTTAAAAGTGAGGATAAGGATAAAACCTTGGCAAAGTCGTATAGACCGATTTGCCTGCTCTCTGGGCTTGGTAAAGTCCTAGAGAAGCTCGTTGCTAAGAGATTGCGGACGGTGTTTGACGATCCGGTGCATAGCTCCGATCGTCAATATGGATTCAAGACCGGGAGGTCGACCGAGGAAGCCTTGGTCAAATTTCGGTCTTTGACATCCGACTGTCCGGGGAAATATGCGGTTGCTCATTCTTTTGACATCTCTGGTGCTTTTGACAATGTCTGGTGGCCTAGCGTCTTCAAGAATTTGAAGTGCCGGGCATGCCCTGCGAATCTGTACTTGCTAATGCAAGACTATTTCTTGAACCGTGAGGTGAGGATCACCTCAAATCACGGTCAAGTTGTGAAGCGGGTGACCAAGGGTTACCCACAAGGATCGATTCTCGGTCCGAGCTGTTGGAATCTCATCTTTGATGAGGTTCTGCAGCTCCTCGAACGAGTGCCCAACAGCGATACCGTCGCTTACGCGGACGACCTCCTCGCAGTCATCTATGGTGACTCGAGCTGGAAGTCGAGCGTACGGGCGGAAGTGTGGCAGATGCTATAGTGGCTTGGTGTATGTATGTATGTATGTATATGTTTATTGTTCCCTATCCGGGTTACAATTTTCTTTACACCTCCCACCTTAATCTCCCCCCACCCACCTTTTCTCAAATACTCCTCCATGTCCGCTATCAGTATGTTGAAGAGGATCGGGCTGAGCGGGCAACCCTGCCTCAGCCCTCTCGCCGTCCAAAATACCTCTCCTTGCTCCTCCCCCACTCTCACCTTACTCTTTGTTTCCCTCATTACCTCCTCCACTCTCTTTACCAAACCTTCCCTAACCCCCCTCTCCCTCAACGCCTCAACCACCTTCCTTTTTTCCACCGAATCAAATGCGGCTCTGAGGTCCAGGAACAGTGCGCACATTTTCCCTCCCTTCTTCCCTATCTCCCTATTTACTATATAATTCAACGCATAGATCTGATCCCTAGCCCCCATGCCTTTCCTGAAACCCGCCTGCGTGTCCCCTAGAATTCCCTTCCCTTCTACCTCTTTCCCTATCCTGTCTGCCAATATCTTTGTATAAATCCTGTACAGGGTGGGCATTATCGTTACCCCCCTGTACTCTTCCACTCTCCTTCCCTCTCCCTTCTTCACTATCGGCACTATCTCTCCCTCACACCATTCTTCTGGCCATCCCTCTCCATTCCATATCCTCTTACATATCTCCCCTCCCCCTTCCCTTACCCTTTCCCCTCCGTACTTCCACACCTCGTTGGGTATCCCATCCCCCCCTATCGCCTTTCCGTCCTTCAACCCTCCCATCACCTTATTTATTTCCCCCATATTCAATTCCTCCTCTTCGTCCTTCTCCCTCCCCTCTTCCTTTCCTCCGCTGACTACCTTTCTTTCCTCTCCTCCCAGCAGTCCCATAAAATGTGCTTTCCATTCCTCTCCCGTTATCCCTTCACATACCCCTTTCCTTCTTTTCCTATTCCTTCTAACTATCCCCCAAACCTCCCCTTCCGTTCTCGCCGCCCCTGCCTCTCTCACTAGCCTCTCCCTTTCTTCCGTCTTTTTCCTGTCACATAGCTCCTTATATCATCTTTTCCTCGCCCTATATTCCTCCCCCTCCCCCCCTCTCCCTTCTTCCATTTCCTTAGTTCCTTTCTCAGTTCCTTTTTCGCCTCTGCATCCCTTATCCCACCATCCCTCCCTCCTTCTCCCTCCTCCCTCCCCCTTCTTTTCCTCCTCCAAAGCCGCCTTTATCCTTTCACCTAGCTCTCTCATCTCCTCCCTTGTCGTTACTCTCCTCTCTCGTTCCCCTTCCCCTATTTTCCCTTTGAATTTCTCACCCTTCTTCATCCCAGTTCCCTCTGATCCTCCCCCCTTCCCCTCTTCCTTCCTTCCCCTCTTTCCCATTCCCCTTTTACCCATACTACTACTGGCTGGTGGTCCGAGTCCACCCTCTCCCCCACCTCCACCCTTCTCACCTTTTCCCTCGTCTTCCTGTCCCCAGCACGTAGTCAATCACAGACCTTCCCCTTCCCCCTGTGTACGTATATTCTCCCTCTTCATCCCCCTCCGTGCATCCATTCAGTATCCCCCACCCCCTTTCCTCCACACACTCCACCAACATTCTTCCCTCCCTATTTATCTTCCCATCCTTGTACCTCCTTCCCTCCTGTTCTTCCTCCCCTTCTACCCACCCCCCTTCCCTTCCAGTCCTAGCATTGAAGTCCCCTATTATAATCGTTGTCCTCTCCCCCTCTTCCTCTTCCATGCTACCCCTTATTCCCTCTATTTTGTCCTCTATATCTCCCCTTACATACACCCCTATCACTCCATTTCTCCCCCCCCCCCCCTCATTCCCCATTCCCATTTCCCCTCCTCCTCCCTCCCTCTCTCCTCCTCTTCTATTACTATCCCCTTTCTCGTCCCCCTTATCATTCCCCCGCATGCCCTTCCTTTTTTATTCCACTTCTTCGCAAACCTCGCTTCCCATTCGTACTCTTTAAACTTGTTAAACTTGCACTGTCGGCACCGAAGAGCGAGATGATCCTTATTAAGGGTCATCTCGATTTGAATACACCACCCGTGATACAGATTGAAGGGAAAAGTGTGGCGATGAAGAGGACCATGCGGTACCTCGGCGTCCACTTTAGCACCAGACTTGGCATGGCTGCTCATGTCAGTCATATAGGAGAGAAGTGCGTCAAAGCGTTTAATAGTTTGGCTAGATTAGCCAAAGCAAATTGGAGCCTGAACTGTAGGACTCTTGCAGCATTGTATAGAGGACTATATGTTCCAGTGGCCACTTATGCTAGTGCGGGCTGGGCCGACCTGCTGACCAATACTAACAAGAATGCCTTGTTAAGAGGTCAGTGGCAGGTCTTGCTCCGGATCGCCAAGGCTTACCGAACGGTATCAACCGACGCTATCCCCGTGATAGCGGGAGTTCTGCCGATCGACTTGGCGATCATCGAACGATCGTACATATACATTGCTTCGAAAGGTTCGGACTTCGAATTCGAAGGCTATGTTTTCCGCCAAAGTGAGGTCGATTGCGAGATCGTAACCCTTGGAGAGGTGAAAGTCTCGATAAGGGGGAAGATCTTGCAGCTGTGGCAGTTCCGTTGGGAACAGTCATTGAAGGGCAGAACTACGTTCGCCTTCTTTGGCAATGTCACAGATAGACTCGCCAGCCGGTGGATTACGTTGGACCACTATACGACCCAGTTCCTTAGCGGCCACGGAGACTTCCGTGGCAAGCTGAAGGAACGGGCTCTGGTAGAGAGCGGCGAGTGTGAGTGTGGGGTGTTGGAGACATCATCCCACCTCCTCTTCGACTGCGCCAAATACGTAGATGAAAGACAAGCCCTGATGCAGGCGGTGGACGGGGACCGGTGGCCGGTACCCGAATCCACCTTTACCTCGAAAGCTCTGCTCGGGGCTTGCGAAATTGGTATTGAAAGCCAGAGAGGAGGAACGGAAGGCTCGATTGCTCGAGCCTCCTGCTCGATTGCTCGAGCCTCCTCCTCCTGTATAGACCAATTGCCCCAACAGTGACATTGAACAAAATACGAACTGATTCGCAGGAGGAGACTGATGTCTCTCGGGTGTGACGATCCCGTGAACTCTGAGTTGGTTCACCAAACCTAGCCGGTACCTCGGGGCTGGGGAGCCCCGGCTGTGCTTGCGCAGTCGTCCCCAGCAGTGGGCAAGGCTTCGAGGGGGCAGTGGCGGGGTCGCTTTGGCAAGCGTCCGCTGGATTGTAGAGAAATGGCTATTTGGGCTAGCCTGCCCGACCATCCGGCAATACTTATGCGTGCGTGGTTTCGGTAATATAGACCAGTGAGTCGAGGAAAACCGCTAGCCACCACCTCGAATAGGCATATAGAACAATTGTCGCGCATTACTGGGCGTGGGGGCCGTGCGGTGTCGATGGTGGCCGTGAAGTAACGCTTGGACTGTGTTAAGACCATGGCACGTTGGGCTATGCCCGAGATTGAAAAGAGTATTGCACTCAAGATTGAATAGAGACCTAAAAGCGTGCAGCGGTTCACAAGCTTGCTTCCCACTATGTGTAAAATAGTGCGCATCTAATTGGGGATGCAGGATGACTGTGTTTTTTTTTTTACACGACGTTCCAGCCTATCTATGCACGGGTTGTAAAGCACTTTGACATCGGTATACATCGGCCCTAAAGCAGTGTCAGCAGATTTGTACCTCTAGCAACATGGGCAACATGGAGAGTGGGGATACGCGCAAGTGTGCGTACCCTGTCTGTGAGCGCTGCGTGGAGAGAAGGACGGAACTATGCTCCGTCCCCTTTCAACCAATATCGCGCGTCGCGTCTTTGTTCGACATGCAGTCGCGGCGTCGCGTCTTCGTTCGACACACAGGCCGGTATAAGCTTCTCGCGGTGGTGCCAGATTTAGCATAAGGCACCGCACGTACCATTGCGTTCTTCCGGCCCGGCAAGCAAATCGGGCACCACCGCGTTGAGCAGAGCGCGATCCAGCGAAAAGTGAATCCAGGAGAGATTGGGATTGACTCGTCGTACTCATCGCCGCTCGTCGACGCGTTGGTTTTTTCGTATGTTCGCACCCAGCCATGTTGCATTTTTTTGTCACAGAATCAATTTTTTTTTTAATTACTCATCGCACGGCAACAAACGATATTCATTTAAAAATATTTTACTACTTACTACAGATAGTTTTTAATCATTTTGGTATAAATATACATACACCGATAATTGCGGCAGCTGTCTTACGATAACTCGATGCATAGTTTGCATTTCCGTCATAAGATGAATGTTTTCAGAATATTCAATCTTATACCATATATAAATATTTCTAGGAGAAGTGGATTAATATTGAAATAAGGTATGTACTTTTTCGGTTTCGCACCATCTACCCTGTACAATTGAGTGTATGAAGTAAATGAAACGTCGCACTCTGTGCGTGATGTACGACGGTGGTAGGCATGAAAGAAAAAGGTATTCTCAATCCCGGCAATAATCTCAGATCCGGTGTCAATGAGAAACCGCAACTTTTATTGCCTGGCCTGCCCACGTAGCGCGGGTCGCGCTTCAATTAATGACACCTTTTCGCGCCTACTTACCATCTGATCGCGTATTTCTCTAATCTCCTGGAACGATCCCCGCAGACCTACACTCGCCGTTTCAACTGATATTTACGTACATTTGTTTTAAAAGTAACAAGACGATGTGTATTACTCGTGCCTATGTATATATTAGATGCTCGTTATTAACATATATGACTTCAATGCAAACCAACGAATCGTATTTCTTTCCGAAAGACTATAAATTTCTACATGGTCTTCCACGCCACCCAGGAGGTGCCTCGACGAGCGCGTTCGGTTTTTTAATGTGGACCTTCGCCTATAGCCCTATCATACCACACTACATAACAACTTGTGGTGTCTAGCATAACAAAATGCGACAGATTTGTGCGAAATTTATGATTTGCACCTCCGGTGTCTAGCATAACAAAATGCGACAGATTTGTGCGAAATTTATGATTTGCACCTCTGGTGTCTAGCATCACAAAATGCGACAGATTTAATCAAGATGCGGCATAATGAAACGCAATACATATTTTAACACATTTGTGCATTACAAATGTCTTAACGTTTGTTGCGGCCGTTAATAGCGCACCTTATAAAATAAAATTTCCGTGAAACGTTTATTTTATGATTTACGTTAATATTAAAAATCAGTAGACGAGGAGGGACCAGCAGTGGGAGCAATATCTGAACATTGTCTGACTTCTTTTTCTGTCGAATGTGCAGAATATAATGTTTCAGATGCTATGAGTGACAAGTGTTTGTCAGTAACTTGCAAATTTGAAGCAGTTTCCCTTCTCGCGTGCAAAGCTGATTTTATAACGCAAATAGCGTTCATATTGACGGACGACAGATTGTTTCGTTTTTTTGTTTTTAAATCCGGTAAATAGGAGAAAATTCTTTCCGAATCAGCGTTAGAATTCGGCAACGCTCTGACTGCATGAACGAGAGACTGTAAATGGGGGTATTGAAGCTTGTGTGTGAAAATCTTTTCCCACATCGCATCGAAATGTAATCGGGATAAATTGACTTTTTCAGTTTCTGTGAATTCCTGATGTAAAGTAAACCACTCGTGTCTTAACCCATCTGTATCAAATCCGCCAAGGGTTTGTGCGACAGAGGAAACGTCATTAAATGAGCTTTCTCGGTTATTGTCGCTCAGAACCGTGTGCGGTTCAAGAACTTGTAATTTTGATAAAAATGGGTCATTGACTGGTAATCTGGTATATATATTGTGAGCAGCACTAATGTAAAACTGTAAACAATTTTGACGAATATTTGCAACAACGCTCGCGTGCCCCTCGGAAAGTAATTTGTTACAATATTCTTCGCATTCACTTCCAACATTAACATTTTCCAATAATACATGATTTTCGGATAACGAATAATCTATGTCACAAACTAATTGTTGTAAAACATCTGGTCTGAGGAACCGTCGACAAATCGTCATCAGTAAATCTAACGATTTACGTTGCAAGAATTGTACTCGAGTTTCCAGACCTTGGAAAAATATTGTAAATGAATTGAAGAAATGTAAGATATTTTGGAGAAACAGGAAATATGCTTTTACATCAGGATTTTGCATCACCAGTAGAAATTCTTGAGCACGTTTTGTTTTTTCCGTCCTAATTAAGTCGGTCAAAAAGTGCTCAATATTGTCCCAATATTCCAGGAGTCTTGTGATGCATGAATGGCGAGACAACCAACGTGTTTCGGACAGTTTCAAGATTTTACGTTTGGTTTCTTGGACACAATCGCTGAAGATAGCAGCACGTTTTGGACTACAATTTATAAAATTCGTTACGGATTTTAAAAAGTCCTCGCATTTAGCCGGAATGGTTTTACAAGCCGCGTTAGCAACTAAAGCTACGGAATGGCATGGACATGTCAATGTTAAAACATGTCGGCACTTTTCCTCTAGTTTTTTTTTAAAAGATAAATTTTTGCCCGTCATAACGCGGGCATTGTCGCATGACAAAGCAATAATATTCCCAAATGGAATTTGAAGGTAATACATTTGGTTACGGAATACTTCAAACAGTCTTTCCGCACCACAATTTTTCGCGTCAAGTTTTATTAATTTGACTAACTGCGAGTGAACGTGAAATGTTTCCGGATGAACAAACCGTACATGAAACGTCATCCATTTTGTATTAGAAATGTCTGTCGTTTCATCTATGAAAATGCTAAACTTTGTATTTCTAAGATTGTCCGCAACACGTTCCGTTTCAACTGGACACAAGACGTTGGAGATTACATTTTTACTTTTAGTCTCCCCCATACCCATTGTTTGTAGGACTACCGGATCTTTTCCAACAGTTTGGAAGAATGTTAAACACCTTTTGGCAAACGCAAACGAAATATTGTTTTCGGCCATGAAGGCAGCATGCTTAATTTCCGCTCTTTTCGTTCGCGTGTTTAAATCATCGTCGTCCGTCATATGAACAGATGTGTCGGTTTCTTGTGTTTCTACATTGTACGCGTTCCCGATATGCGTCGCGGATTCTGCGTGACGATAGATTTTATCCAATCGCGCCCGCATATGTTTATTACAAATTGTGCAAATACACGATGTTTGATCGTCTAACACCTCGTGTAACCATGGTTGAAATTCGGGAATGTCCAGCCATTGCTTACAAAAAGTGCGTAACAACGGCTCTTTCGACTTCGACGTGGTAACATCGACATTAACTGCCAACGGTTGTTTCTTTAAATTGGATATATGTCCCGCAGAATTCGCATGTCTTGAGACACTCGTACTGCACAAAAAATCTTGCTTGCATACTACGCAATTATATAAGCTAGCGTCCGACGGAACGCTGCGTATCCACGAATTGATGTTACTGTTTTGAAGCCAAGCGTCCGAAAAGCGACGTTTCATTTGTTTCACGCCTGACTCGCACAGTTCCGTACAAAATCACAAGAAACCGACAAAAATCCTTAAAATTACTTAACCTACCATGCAAACAAACACAAACACACACAAATATTACACTTAAACTGAAATTAATAGAAAATCGAAATTCTTAATTTGCTACCACTCACGCCTGCCGCAACTCCGTCCAGCTCACGGCACATACTGGTCGTCTGTGTCATTGTTCGCTTTTCGCGCAACGCGGATTAGCAAAGGCGAGAGATAAGCAACAAAGACAGACCGTCGTTCGCTCTTTCGTACTGTTATGCCGCGTTGGGAAGGTGTGGGGTGATAGTCTCGGTATTCACTCCTCTTCTCACAAGCACAACTTAAGGTTTATTAGAAATAGCGTACAGTTTGCAAAATGAACTAAGTGATTGAGCGGAGTATCGAGCAGCGTTACGATGTTGCTTGCTCGATGGTATTTCTTAGAGTGTCGGGCCCAGATTTGGGCGTTTTCTAGGTGCTGTCTAGTGGGGGAAAAACCCTTAGCGTCGGTCACGTAGGCACGCGGTGCATATGGTGACATCACCATTGGCACAAAGCTTCGTTGTCTTGAAACTTAAGTTATTTACGCAAGATGAAGGGCTTGCCCTAACGGATAGCTATAAAAATAGTGGTGGCTTAGACCTAACACAGAAATGCTTAAATCTAGTGGTGGCTACAACCTAACAGTACATCATTTCACGAATAAGCGTAACGTTCCGACAGTGTTGCGTACACCTACGATTGTACATAAATATCTTTCCATATCCGTTCGGTGATTATTATCAAATGTTAGCTTTCAAATAGAAACTATGGCACTCTTCTCTATCCATCACCCACAGCTGTCGACAAAATTAGTATTGATAATAATTAGCATTTTCCCAACTTTTATTAACAATGATGTCCAAAGTACAACAGTTGCATACATTCCATTGGTTGCAAAACGTTTGCCGGCTTTTTCCAATAAAATTGTGAATTCTCCGTTGATTGTGAAACTAT
Organism: Priocnemis perturbator; assembly: GCA_963942575.1. Classification (NCBI taxonomy): domain Eukaryota; kingdom Metazoa; phylum Arthropoda; class Insecta; order Hymenoptera; family Pompilidae; genus Priocnemis; species Priocnemis perturbator. The sequence continues at coordinate 13,507,193 of OZ012643.1, read as the reverse complement.
TGAAAGATAGAAGAAATTTTTCTGCGCACCCAGGAAATCATAATGTGCGGAACAGATTTACCTTTCGCTATGAAAAGTAAAATAGCCGTGCTAACAACCCGAGAGCGTGTCTCTCCAATTTCAACTCACATTACAACACGATTGTGACTTGAAGTTGCAAAACAGATTTAATCCATTTCAGTCCAACTTAATCGAAGAAGTCCTCTCAATTATTTTGCCACCAATACAAATTGTCTAACTATTACACTTGCGACGTAATTGTTGTTCACACTCAAAATAAGTGAATTGTTTTCCAAGTTTTATTTCTTGCAAACTGTGGGTGATGGAGACCATGATACGTACAGCTAATTCCCGCAAGATATGGAAATACATGAAAACAAATATAAATTTGTCAAACACCTTCAATCTTCTTCCGTCATTACCTGCTCCGTACTCTTAACCCTTCCTAATTGCTGGTATTTAACGTATACCTGCCTCCTTTTTCAAACCGACGAATCACAACTATATGTGCCCTTCTCCACGAAATTCAACCCCACTTTTACTACCGCATAGGACATTTACGCATTTGTGCAAAAATGTGAGTCAGTTCTCAAGTGTCATTTGAAGTGAATTAACATGGATATGGATATGGAGACAACTTCGTCTCGTAAGTATTGTGAAGATATTATACATTCTACGTCATTTTTACATTACGTAGCGCTGTTGGTAAAACAAATGTACATTCCCCATTAAATTTGCACACGCAACGGAATCTCATTTATGTGTCAGTTTCTTTTTGGCAGAAAATAATGAATATGTTCTCCTTGTAGAAGTTCAGCTGATAGCTGCGCCGGTGTTGCAGGAGAAGGTGGTAGACCAGGCGGAGGTGCCAATAAAAGAGGTGCAACAGCCGGAAGTGCCAGTAAAAAATGTGCAGCAGCCGGAGCCGCAGCAGCCGGGGCTGCAGGGAAAAGAGCCCCCTATGTGTGCCAACTGCAAAAACTGCAAGCAGTTGCACTCAACCAAACAAAGTGAGTGCATAATTCTAACATGTTGTAGTACAACGTTGATCATATACAGTAGGCTTCTGTATAATGCGGTTGATACGTCACGCGCTATACAAATTCGCGTTGTACGAAGTCGTGTAACACGGGAGCCTATTGTATCCATATATCCCAGTCCATGGATGCGTGGACCATACGTCACACTGTAAGTTCACTACTCATTGAAATGTACGTTTATGTTGCAGAAAAAAAACGGAAACAGGGCGGCAAGAGTAGAGCGCGCTGGTACGCGCGGCGCGGGGGAAGAGGTGGCGGCGGGGGTGCCGAGCATTGGGGTGGCGACCGAGGTGCCAACCAACCGCTGGTGATACACCAGTATTACGGGTGTAATTAAATTTTAATAAACACAACTCGAAACCAATACAAATGTTTTTCAATCATTACAGTAGTCGCGTATCTTTCCCGTCACACCGCACATTCGCGCATCACCGCTGAATATCTTTATATATATCCATTCACCACCGTCAGTACATAAATTTGTTAACATCTCGTATAATAGGGCTATAGGCGAAGGTCCACATTAAAAAACCGAACGCGCTCGTCGTGGCACCTCCTGGGTGGCGTGGAAGACCACGTAGAAATTTATAGTCTTTCGGAAAGAAATACGATTCGTTGGTTTGCATTGAAGTCATATATGTTAATAACGAGCATCTAATATATACATAGGTACAAGTAATACACATCGTCTTGTTACTTTTAAAACAAATGTACGTAAATATCAGTTGAAACGGCGAGTGTAGGTCTGCGGGGATCGTTCCAGGAGATTAGAGAAATACGCGATCAGATGGTAAGTACGCGCGAAAAGGTGTCATTAATTGAAGCGCGACCCGCGCTACGTGGGCCGGCCAGGCAATAAAAGTTGCGGTTTCTCATTGACACCGGATCTGAGATTATTGCCGGGATTTAGAATACCTTTTTCTTTCATGCCTACCACCGTCGTATATCACGCACAGAGTGCGACGTTTCATTTACTTCATACACTCAATTGTACAGGGTAGATGGTGCGAAACCGAAAAAGTACATACCTTATTTTAATATTAATCCACTTCTCCTAGAAATATTTATATACGGTATAAGATTGAATATTCTAAAAACATTCATCTTATGACGGAAATGCAAACTATGCATCGAGTTATCGTACGACAGCTGCCGCAATTATCGGTGTATGTATATTTATACCAAAATTATTAAAAACTATCTGTAGTAAGTACTAAAATATTTTTAAATGAATATCGTTTGTTGCCGTGCGATGAGTAATTAAAAAAAAAATTGATTCTGTGACAAAAAAATGCAACATGGCTGGGTGCGAACATTCGAAAAAACCAACGCGTCGACGAGCGGCGATGAGTACGACGAGTCAATCCCAGACTCTCCTGGATTCACTTTTCGCTGGATCGCGCTCTGCTCAACGCGGTGGTGCCCGATTTGCCTTCCGGGCCGGAAGAACGCAATGGTACGTGCGGTGCCTTATGCGAAATCTGGCACCACCGCGAGAAGCTTATACCGGCCTGTGTGTCGAACGAAGACGCGACGCCGCGACTGCATGTCGAACAAAGACGCGACGCGCGATATTGGTTGAAAGGGGACGGAGCATAGTTCTGTCCTTCTTATGTGTCGTCACGCGTCGTTGGTGGAAGGGAGACGCAGCATAGTTCCGTCCTTCTCTCCACGCAGCGCTCACAGACAGGGTACGCACACTTGCGCGTATCCCCACTCTCCATGTTGCCCATGTTGCTAGAGGTACAAATCTGCTGACACTGATGGAGACATCTGATTGCGAGAAAGGGCGCGGACGTTGTGCCGTACGTTACGGTATTCAATTGAAAAACCTCAGTTGGTTTATCTGGAGAGTCGCGCCAAATAATCTTTTGGTAACACCGATCTTCCGAATCTAGACGAATCTGCCTATACATTTTCTCTATATCGGCAGTTAATGCGAAGGCATGCGAACGAAAACGTACAATAATAGAAAATAAGTCCTCCTGAATAACGGGACCGTTCATAAGGGCATTGTTCAAAGATATGCCGGTGGAGGTCTCAGCTGATGCATCAAATACGACCCGCAATTTAGTCGTGTGGCTAGCATTCTTAAATACGGCATGATGCGGTAAATAGTAACCCTCATTGGGTTCGTCAATATCTGTAATATTTGTCATGTGACCTAGGTGCTCATACTCCCGTAGAAACAGAGTGTATTGTGACCGTAATTCCACATCCTTACTAAGTTTTCTCTCTAATGAATAAAAACGTTTCATCGCCATACTATATGAATTCCCGAGCATCGATTTCTTATCCGTAAATGGAAGTTTCACAATGTATCTGCCGCTCTCGGTACGACGCGTAGTGTATTGAAATGACGCTCACACGCAGTTTCTTCGTCCGATTTAAATGTGCGACTGGGACCGTCATCGATATCCCAAAATTTCACCAATTGTTTATCTAAGGCCGTGCTAGTCAACAGACATGTTCCGTTAGAATCTGCGATTGCCTCTACCTCACCAGTTACCACCCAACCCAATTTGGTTTTTTGTAGAACAATATTATCATCAGCTAGCCGAATTTGACCAATGCCTAATAATTTGAAGAAAAGTTTATTATCCAACAATATATCTATTTGACCAGACCTTTCGAAATGCGGATCGGCGAGCTTCACGTTACGAGGAATTTTTAGTTGCTTGCGATCTATTTGTTGGGATGGCAACACGTCAGTAATTTTTGGAATCGCTATTAACGGTATTGTAGTTTCAAACTGATCGTGTCTCGATTTAATTTGTGCATTTATTGAATAACTAGATTGTGAGGTTGACCTTCCTAATCCTGATATTGTCAATGGCGAATGATTTTTCGCGAGACCTAAAACTTCGGCCAATTCCTCTAAAATAAAATGCTTCTGCGACCCACTGTCGAGAAGTGCACGGCAACGATATTCTTTATTATTTTTATCAATTATGATGATCTCCGCGGTCCCTAAAAGCACCTCGGAATATCGTGACAAAGCTTTGCAACACACCGTCAAAGCCTGAGTGACTTCCGGCTTAACCTTTTCTATTTCTGTCGCCGCGACGGTTGGATGCGCAGTAGACTGTTGTACTGCATTGTTTGTAAAATGTAACATAATATGATGCTTGCGCTGGCACTTTCGGCAACTGCTCATGGTACATTGATGTACACCAGGCCTGCCCAGCGGTCTCGCCGGCGGAGAACTGCCCCCTCTATGCCTACTGCTCAGAAATCTGGCTACGTCTTCGATGTTCGACTGTTGTCACCTCATTGTAAATATTACAGGAGAGGGGGTACCTCTCCGCCAGCAAGTCCGCGGTAGCGAGCGGGGCCAAGGGAACATGTGTGGTTGTGTGCTGACTGTGTGTGGCTCGGGGGCCACCGTTGGGCAGGCCTGATGTACACTGTGGGATGAACGTAAGCAATTTATACATAGTTGCTCGCGCTTCGCGATGTCAAACCGTTCACGCGGAGACGCGTCTCTAAATTGAGAACAGCCGAATATTGCATGATTGCCCTTACACGAAGGACACACCAAAGGGGGACGAACACCTACAAATGACTACGTTTTCGGCTGACTGCGCGTAATGCGCTTAACCTGTCTAGAATAATCACTATTTCAAGTACTGACAGACTGCGATTCACCTGTGCCGTCGTCATCACAACGCGAGAATTTTTGCAAAAAAGTTAAAAACTCTCTAACCGTAGGGTGCTTGTCATCTTCCAACGTTCGTTCCCATGCTCTACGTGTAGCTTTGTCCAATTTCCGCGTCAATATATATACGAGAATCGTGTCCCAATGATGGACCGGCTCCTTCAAAGCCTTGAGCGCATTTACTCGAGTTTCGGCTTCGTCGGCTAATGCCTTTATTGCTTGAGCCGACTCGCCTGTAATTTCCGGGAAGGTCAATAGATGTTTTAAATGAGTATAGATAATCTTCCGCGGTTTGTCGCAACGTTTTTGCAATAAATCCCATGCGACTGTATAGTTTTCTTCCGTAGCCGTAAGGCTTTTGACAACCGCACTGGCGTCACCGCGTAAATAACCTTTTAACAAATGAAACTTCTGTACCGCGGGTAAGTCAACATTGTCGTGCACCAACGATTTAAACGTGTCACGAAAGCTATGCCAATCGGAAGGATTCCCATCAAACGGCGGTATCTCGATTTTCGGCATCAAATAATTGCACGAATTTCTACTACTCTCAGACACTGATGCTGAAGATGCTCCCGCGGCGCTAGTACTGCTGGGCAAAGAAGCGTTATTTAGTAATCGAATACCCTTCATTATATCGATCATGGCTGTATCATAAGCATCTTCGAACGCGATTCGCTCGTCCAATTGTGTTTCGCTCGTGTCAACAGATTCTATTTCTGTCTGCGCGGTTTGAAACGGTATATATAACGACTCCAGCTTATTCTTATACACGGTCAAGGCATCGATATCCTTCATTGCTGAGGGCAACACATTCTGAACCCTGGTTAATTGTCCTTTAATGACTCCCCGCTCTCTAATATATGATTTTACCGGCGTAGCAGTCGACATTTTATATTTTCGAAGTTGAAGGTAGGTAGGACCAGATAGATAGGACGGTGAATTTAACGAGCTTACTTGATCGTTGAGTTCTTATGCCTGGATCGTGAACCGTTGCGTGCGACGAAGATGCAATCTCTTCTGTCGTAGATGACTGTAGTAGCCTCTACGATGTTGTATAGCTGCAGGTCGAAGATGCAATATCTTCTGCCGTCGGTGACTGCACTAGCCTCCTCGGCACGATGTAGCTGCAGAGTGAAGATGCAATATTCTCTGCCGTCGGTGACTGCACTAGCCTCCTCGGCACGATGTAGCTGCAGAGTGACGATGCAATATCTTCCGCCGTCGATGACTGCAATAGCCTCGGCGCAATGGAACTGTAGACCGAAGATGCAGTATCTTCTGCCGTCGATGACTGCAATAGCCTCGACGTAATGGAACTGCAGACCGAAGACGCAATATCTTCGGCTATCGATGACTGCAATAGTCTCGACACGATAGAACTGCGGCTAAAGATGCACTATCTCTGCCGTCGACGACTGTAATAGCCTCGTTATACAAAACTGTATTTAGCCGCAATGGCGGGTTGTTGCCTCAAAGCCTTCCTGTCCGTCAGTTGTCCGGCGGCAGATTCCATACGGCTTCATCGAATGCAAGAAAATTGCCGAGTCCTCGTGTTCCGTGGATTTCGGGCAATCCGAAGAATCCGGCTCGAAGGACCAATTTGATGTTACGCCTTGCGTAGTTTTAATATGGATTACGCAGAGGGCGACGCGGAACCTTTTCCGTAACGCTTGCCACGTGGAATATCGTTTCCGCGGTCACACGCCAACTTAATATAGCGTGATTAATTAAGGAGGAACACTTGTTAACCTAGCAATTTCTATCTTCACTTTATTTAAATAAAAGAATCAATACGTAATTTACAATAAGAAAGAATAATGCGCGTGTACAGTGACGTACGCATTTCGCCTGATTTACATCTTTCACGAGACTGGAAAGAACTGCCGCTCGGTCGCTTGCCGGCACGCACGTGAGATCGCATCCCCACTCTCGCTGTCCTTTGACGACCGATGATTGGCCACGAAAAATGTCGGAGGAACAAATGTAGGCAGAGCAGATAGTACACAGTGAGAAAAATTAAGAAGACAGACAGTATACGGATCGAGAACCAACAAAAGAAGCGTGCATGACGACTAAAAATAACATCGATATAGGAAGATTACATTAACCGGACTATTGTTCAGCGAGCGTGCAGCGATTAAGGCGCAAAAGAAAAAATACAGATCACGGTGATCTCTAACAGATGGAAAGGAACGGGTTACAGATTCGGATTTAGAGCATTAAAATCTATAAGAATCACCTAACAGATATTGCGAAGTATGAAAAAATGTTGCACTGGCAAGGAAACAAATTGCGAGATATGTAATATCACATCTCTTTCGTTTTTCTTTGTTTTTTATATACGAAAATACTAGTGCAACTATAGTTACATAATATTAAAAAAGCAAAATAATGGCAAATGATCGTTTAGGTACTGGGCAAGACATAACTTATGCTTAGAGGAGATTTTACCCATTGTAACATTTACAATGGTTTGAACAAATTTTATTTATTTTTACGACAACATAATTATGATTTTTACATAAAATGGGATGCATAAAATCATTTCGTACAGAAACTTTACAACTACGCTACAATTTCACGTAATAGAACCTTACCCCTGCCATCTCCTGCACAGGAAAATCATGTAGAAATAGATATTCTTCTCTATGTGAGGAGATTGCGGGTTCAGGTTTTACTAAGTCGTCTACTTTCGGTATTAATATTTTTTAAATTTGAATTGCCCGGCTACGCTTACAGATTACTACGCGAACGGTGCTATGTTGTCCGCCAGTGTTACTTTCGACATTATACATTGTATACATTCGGTAGTAGCCCTTATGTGCGTATCCAGTGGCGGATCCTTCTTTCCGGCGCGGGTGCCAGGGTATTTCGGGGTGTCGCGGAAGAATATTACGCGCAATTACGTGTAAAATAAATCTTGTGTACACCTACTAGTGATCCAGGGATGTCGCGAGCAGCTCCGAATCTCCCTTCTGGAGGACGTAGGATGTCTGTATACTGGCGGAGAGCACAGTACCCTTCCGCGTAGTAATCCGTAAGCGTGCCGCGGAAGGGCTGAGTGGTGGAATCGGAGGGCAATTTGCAAAAATATTAATAAGGAAGGTAGTCATCCTACTAAACCTTGAACCTGCAATCTCCTCACCGAGTAGAATATCTATTTCTGTATGATTTTCCTGTGCAGGAGAGGGCAGGGGTAAGGTTCTATTACGTTGAATTATAGCGTATTTGTAAAGTTCTTGTACGAAATGATTTTATACATCCCATTTTATGTAAAAATCACAATTATGTCAGCGTAAAAATAAATAAAATTTGTTCAAACCATTGTAAATGTTACAAACGGATAAAATCTCCTCTAAGCATGAGTAAGTTATGTCTTACCCACTACCTAAACGATCATTTACCATTATTTTGCTTTTTTAACATTATGTAACTATAGTTGCACTAGTAGTTTCGTATATAAAAACAGAGAAAACCGAAAGAGATGTGATATTACATATTTCGCACAATTCTTTCACTTGCCAGTGCAACATTTTTTCATACTTCGCAATATCTGTTAGGTGATTCTTATAGATTTTGATGCTCTAAATCCGAATCTGTAACCCGTTTCTTTCCATCACCCTCAGTTTTTGAAAAAATGAATTTTGAAAATAAACCAATATTTTTCAACTTTGAACAATAATACTGTCGAAACTATAAATGATAGACAGATTCTATTAGTCGGAAAAAATTCAGCACACAATTCTGCATAAATTGGCATGAATCGTTTTTGCAATATCAGTTTACAATGATGTTTAAATAATAGTTGAATTGGACAAGACACGTTTTGCGCGCATGTTTTGGGAGACTATTTCCAAATTTTTGTAAAAATGATGGGTCTAGGGTGAATTCCAATCACGCTGAGCGATAAAACAGACATTTTTTTATGAACATCCATCATCAGACTATGCGAAATACGTTTTGGCTTCGCACAGGAAAATGTTAAAAATACTCGTGCGTGTCACGCAACGTGCGCAGGGGACATGGCGCGCGTGTGAGCGGCGCTCGGCTGCTCGGGCCACTCCGCGGCGGAGCGCGGTCAATACGATAAGGTCGGAGAACCACTGCGCTGGTTGCGTGACACGCACGACTATTTCGTTTTCCTGTGGGAAGCCAAAACGTATTTCGCAAAATCTGACGATGGATCTCCATAGAAAAATGTCTGCTCTATCGCTCAGTGTAATTGGAATTCGCCCTAGACGCACCATTTTGACGATAATTTGAGAAAAGTGTCCCAAAATAGGCGCGTAAAACGTGTCTTGCCCAATTCAACTATTATTTAAACATCTTTGTAAATTGATATGGCCAAAACGATTCATACCAATTTATGCAGAAATGTCTACTGAATTTTTTGCGACTAATAGAATCAGTCTATCTTTCCTAGTTTCAACGGAATTGTTGTTCAAAGTTGAAAAAAGGTGTTTTTTTTTCAAAATTCATTTCTCAAAAACTGAGGGTGATGGAAAGGAACGGGTTGCAGATTCGGTTTTAGAGCATCGAAATCTATAAGAATCACCCAACAGATGTCACGAAGCAAAATACGTGTTGGACGGTGTTATGTGCCCTGCGGACTCTGCGTGACGCCAGATTTTATCCACTCTCCGCGATATATGTTTTTTACAAAAAATGCAGAAACACGACGTTTTACTGTCTGGCACCTCGCGTAACCATGGTTGAAATTCTGTTTCTTCTAACCATTGTTTCCGAAAAGTGCGGGTCACCGGACAATTCAACTGCGACGTTGTAACGTCGTGATTTATTACGGATTCGCGATTTTTCAGATTGGATAAGTGTCCCGGAGAATTCGCATGTTTCGAAATACGCATATTGCAGGAATAATTTTTTTTACAAAATGCGCAATGAAAAGATGTTTCGTCTAACGGGACACTGCGTAACCACGAACTGTACTTTGAGTCCCGAAGCCAAGCTTCTGAAAAGCTTCGCTTCGGTTTTTTTGAGGGTTTTTCGCACATTGGATTTTTATAGAGTGACAAAGAAACCAACAAAAATACTTAAAATGTAAACTTACCACTACACATTCACACACACACAAACACACACTTAAATAAAATGAAATTATTAACAAAAATACAAAAACTTGTGCTACGCTAGCGTCCGCAGATTGGGCAGCCACTTCACGTGAAATACTGTGATGCCTATTGTCTAAGCAAATCACCGCTCATCGTGTAACGCTTGGTCAAAAGATGATCCATTATCGATTGTTGCCTCCCCCCAATCTGGGGGAGGTAAGAAACATAGACAGTACGTAAACAATCGATAATCGATCATCTTTTGTCCATCAAGGAGAGGACGATGCAACACATGCACATTGACGCGTATACGTCGTACATGTGTATGGCTATGCGTGCGTGCGTGCGTGCGTGCGTGCGTGTGTGTGTGTGTGGCTGTGTGTGTGTCATGCCGACAGCAGCGATCGAACTTCGGTCGCCGATCGCGGAACGAGCAGTTTCGTGTTTGTGATTGGAAATAGAAGACGAAAAAAGTGACAAAATGTAATCCGTGGATATGGATATATGTTTCCCTCGTAAGTAATACATATATATATATATAAAATAAATGAGATTGATGTGTGAGTTTGTCTTTTGCGCAAATTAAATAATATATTCTATTTGCAGAACTGCAGCGCTTGCAACTAGCGGAAACGCCGGCTAGCTGCAATGCGCAGGCACCCGCGCAATTGGCGGGTGTCGCGGCTCAAGGAGGAGCCGTGGAGGTGGCCAGGGTGGCGAAGGCAACGCCGCCGGTGATAGACATCACGCAATCGCCACTACGCGCGCCGCCACCCGCACCACCCGCACCGGTAGGCGCAGGGGCCGCGGCCCACAATTGCGCCAATTGCGGCGAGCTCCTGCGGCGATTCATGGAAGAAAGTGAGTGTATTATTCAAACGTATCGTAGTACATTAACAATGCTCACACATACATACATACATACATACATACATATATACTTGTATAATAGTGTGATTTCATTCGTTGCATATATTGATATATGTATGTATATAAAAGAGGGGCCGGCAAGAGCCGCGCGCGGTGGTTAGGTAGCGCGCCGTTCCGGCCTTGGTGGTGGCGGCGGCGGCGGCGGTAATGGCGGCGGTGATAACAGCGGCGGCGGCGGCGGAGGTCGTGGACGAGGAACCATTCGCGGGAATAGGCGGGTCAACGTTAAAAACGTGACCAATCATTATTATTAATTTATTTATATTTATAAAACGTGTTAATTTACTTATTTTTTTATTACTTACATATATTATTTACTTACCCACTTACCTTAAACTTAATTCACTTAATTTACTTATCATTTTATTATTGAACTTAATCTTAATTTACATATTTTTACTTAAAATAAAAAACTATTAAAATGTCGCTTTTTGAAATGCATTCCTGTTTTGATACTCTCTTCTTTCTCTCGTACTTCTTCCTTGCACTTTCTCGTTCAGACATTCCTTAACCATTACTCTACCTACCGTCTCGCTTACTTTATTTTCATATTTCATCGCTGTAACTCCTGCTTAGACACCTGTTTTGCAATACATTTGCTAGACACCACATTTGACAATAACAATTGTCAGACGCGTTTTGCAATACATTTGCTAGACACCACATAAAATTGCTATGCGATGTGGTATAATAGGGCTACAGGCGAAGGTCCACGTTAAAAAACCGAACGCGCTAGTCGTGGCACCTCATGGGTGGCGTGGAAGACCACGTAAGAAAATGTAGTATTTTACGAACGAAATACATATATCTCGCAATGTGATACACACAATATCGTATCTATGCATCGTGTGACATGTAAACTGCTTACGCGCTAAGAAGGTTATACTTTCGAGACGCATTTCGATTATTCTCGTGATTTATGGTACCTCCTGCGATAAAGTGCGACTCGAGGACAATTCTTCTTCTTAGACTTCGTAGAAGTTATTACCACGATGTATGGCAAAAATATATCGGTGACGTTGAAATTTGGAATACTATGAGCTCCGTGAAGTGTTACTGTACTAACAATATTTGCCCCCTTGGCAGTGTCATCAGATCCGGCCTAAAACCGCATATGTGGCGACCGTGGTGGGGGAAACCGCAAGGTGTGTGCGTGCCGTGTCTGTGTGTGCGATGTGCGCGCCGCGGCACGGCGGTTGTCCGTACCGTACGGAGACAAGGAAGGTGCTATGCTTCCCGTCTCCTTTCCACCAAGGGTTGCGTACCGTGACGTCACAACCAACAAAAAGAAAGACAGTCCTATGCTCTGTCTCCTTTCCACCAACGAAGCGTCCTTATGACGTCGACGCTGCGCGCGCACCCAGTTGCGAGAAAGACAGAACTATGCTCTCCGTCCTCTTTCCACCACGGTCGTACCCATGTGCTTCGTTTGGCATGCGACAGCGGCAACGAAATTCTCTTTCGGCTGGGCAGGCCAAAATGGTCAAAAATGCACTTTCACCGAATTTATCTTGCAATACGTCATTCGATAGGTAATTAAAAGAAATCGTGCTTTGCCAAGTTTGAGCCTTCTATCTCCATCAGACGGGTAGTTACAGGGTAAAATATAATACCGGTTTTTTGCATATTTTTCGTATTTAACGGTACGCAAAAATTCTGCAAAAAATCCTGAATATTCTGAACATGTGTATTTACGGTTGGGAATTTTTGGAGATTTTTTTCTTGCATAGCCTAAGCATAAAAAAATGAAAAACGTAAAAAAAACACGAAAACTTTCGATTACGTGTTGAAGTTTTCGACCGACTGGATTTTTACAAATTCTGTGGTTAAGTATTGTCATGACTATTATCTCAAATTTTTTTCAGATTTGTTGGTGGATTCCGTCGCAGTTGTAATAAATAAAAACCGATGTTTTCGGTGTATTTTGAGCGCTAACCGAATGAATACTTTAAATATTTGCATTCCCTTCATATAGTCACTGAATTGGACGATCCTTTGTACGTCTGCACACAACCGAGTAATATACATATCAAGGGAATTTAGTCGTTTCGATTTAATTGAGAGCGTGCGCACGCTCTATTCTGAAATATTAAATACCTTTTAAAGAGTGCGGCTAACGCAGCGGTTAAGAGCTTTCGTGTCGCAGGTTCGCGCCACGTATTGGTCCATTTTTTTCCCTCGCGATAGTTGTTTTTTCTTGGTTAAATCACACGACGATGAGCCACATTCCCTTACAATCTAACAAATAATGTTGGACACACTACCATCAGTAATAAACTTATACATAATGACAAATTCGATTGAAATTTGAAATCGATTGCATAGCCTACCTACTGACCCGGGGTCGCATTTGGACTAGTTGAACCGGCTGGGAAGAGCAACATTTCTTATCCCATATTTCCGAAAGCATTTCAAAGGATCCCACCCCTGGGATGCATTTGATTTTTTAATTGATATGTATGTGCCGATCCGTGGTCCCCTACCACGAATACGATGACAGGTTCGGAGAATCACAGGACAGAATAGGGAAAGGTGCCACCAGGTTCTACAGGTAAGTGAAACACACCTAAATCAACGAAGCGGTCGGTGGCGAAGTGCCTATGGTGCCAGCTTCGGAATCCGAAGGTTGCAGGTTCGAGTCTATGCTCACCGACGTGCGTGTTTATTATTACTTTCTGGTTCGAACATGTATTTTTTTTTTTAACACACGTTGGTGTGTTATTGCATAAGTCACCGAATTTATTTTCTGAAACTAATTTTAACGTGGTCTTCCATGCCACCCATGAGGTGCCACGACTAGCGCGTTCGGTTTTTTATTGTGGACCTTCGCCAATAGCCCTATTGTACCACATTTTTTAAGTAGTCGGCAATGACAGTGCCGGAAGCATATATACGCGAAAATGCATATTTTCAAGAAATAACAACATTCGATAAACAACAGATTTTTTCCCATCTCCTCTCTGGAGACGGGGTGTCCAGCACGAGGCCCGACTCAATTTTTCCCATCTCCTCTCTGGAGACGGGGTGTCCAGCACGAGGTCAGACTCAATATTTCTCATCTCCTCTCTGGAGACGGGGTGTCCAGCACGAGGCCCGACTCAATTTTTCCCATCTCCTCTCTGGAGACGGGGTGTCCAGCACGAGGCCCGACTCAATTTTTCCCATCTCCTCTCTGGAGACGGGGTGTCCAGCACGAGGCCAGACTCAATTTTTCCCATCTCCTCTCTGGAGACGGGGTGTCCAGCACGAGGCCCGACTCAATTTTTCCCATCTCCTCTCTGGAGACGGGGTGTCCAGCACGAGGCCAGACTCAATTTTTCCCATCTCCTCTCTGGAGACGGGGTGTCCAGCACGAGGCCCGACTCAATTTTGCCCATTTCTTCTTTGGAGATGGATTGTGTAAAAAAAATAATACTATAATGGATGAAACAGCAATTATATGAAATTGCTTTAAATCCCCATAAAATACAGAGAATTTTATGGTGTGACGGCCAGCCGGGACGTGACAATGGTATTTATTATTTTTACAAATCAGTAGACGAGCCGGGAATAGCAATGTCTTCTACATGTTGTGCCACTGTGTTATTGGGACATGCAGAATATAAAGTCTCACTTGACATGAGGGACAAATGTTTGTCACTAATGTCGAGAGTTGCAGCATTTTCTCTTCTCGCCTTTAGTGCTGATTTAACAACACAAATCGCATTTACATTGACGGACGATAGATTATTTCGTTTTTTGGTTTTTAAATCTGTCAAAAGTGAAAAAATTCTTTCCGCATCAGCATTGGAATTCGGTAGGGATCTCACAGCATTAACGAGACTCTTCAAATTGGGATATTGACGAACGCGGAAAATTTGTTCCCACATTTCATCAAAACTCAATTGCGAGAAGTACTCTTTTTCTATGTCTGCAAAATCTTCATGCAAAGCAAACCATTCTATTCTTAAAGCATCTGTATCAAAGCCCCTGAAAGTTTCGGCGATAAAACAAACATCATTGAATGATGTTTCTCTGTCAATGTCTTGCAAAGTCGGGTGCGGTTCGAAACTTTCAGCTTTGATAAAAATGCGTCATTGACGGGTAACCTTGTATAAATTCCTTCAGCGGCACTCACATAAAATTGCAAACAATTCTGGCGAACATTTGCAACTACATCAGCGTGCCCTTCTGAAAGCAATTTGTTAAGGTACTCTTCGCATTCAAACCCTAAGTTAATCTCATGTAGACATTTTTGATTATCTACATGCGAATAATCGACATTATTAATTAAATTTTGAAAAAGCTCTGGTTTGAGAAATTGTTGACAAACAATTTCCAGCAATTTCAATGATTTCGGTTGCAGCAAATGAATTCTAGTTTCCAGAGCTTGGAAAAACGAAGTAAATTCATTGAAATGAAATAATATATTTTGAAGAAATAATAAGTAGGCTTTTAAATCGGGATTTTGCATGACCAGTAATAAGTGCTGTGAGCTTTTGCTTTTATCATTTGCATTTAAATATATTAAGAAATGCTCGATATTATCCCAAGCCTCTAAAAGTCTTGTGATACATAATTGGCGCGAAAGCCAACGTGTTTCGGACAGTTTCAAAATGTTATGGTTTGTTTCCTGATAACTATCAGCAAAAATAGCAGATCTCTTGGGACTGCAGTTAATAAAATTTGTTACATGCTTTACAAATTCCTCGCATTTGTCTGGAATCATCTTGCATGCAGAAGTTGCAATTAATGCTACGGAATGGCATGGGCATGTCAATGTTAAGACATTTCCACACTTTTCCTCTAGCTTTGTTTTAAATGACGAATGTATCCCTGTCATAACACGTGCATTGTCGCATGACAGGGCAATAATATTCAAAAACGGAATCTTTAATCTGTACATTTCGTTTCGAAACGTTTCGAACAATTTGTCTGCAGTACAACTTTTTGCATCAAGATGAATCAGCTTGACTAATTGGGAGGTAACATGTAAAGAGTCAGGATGAACATACCGAACATGAAACGTCATCCATTTTGTATTACAAATATCAGACGTTTCATCAATAAAAACACTAAATTTTCCATTCTGAAGAATTTCCGAAACACGTTCCGTTTCAATCGGACAGAGCACGTTAGAAACAATGTTTTTACATTTTGTCTCCCCCATACTCATTGATTGCAATACGGCATAATCTTTTCCTATCACTTGGAAAATATGTAATAATTTTGTTGCTGTCGCGAAGGAAATATTATTTCCAGCGATGAAAGCAGCGTACCGAATGTCTGCTGCTTTCTTTCGCATGTCGAAAGGTACATTTGTATCGTCCGTCGTATTTATATTCTTGTCTGTTCCTGTTTTTTCAATACATTTTTCCTTTTGTATGTGCACTGCGGATTCTGCGTGCCGATAAATGACAGACAGTTTTGCGTTCATGTGTTTCTCACAATATCTGCAAAAAGCGAGTGTCGTGTCCTCCGATACTTCGCATAGCCATGGTTGAAATGTTAAATTTTCTAACCATTGCTTACGAAATGATCGTACCTCTGGACAGAGTACAACTGAATTCTGTCTTTTTATTACGACAGATGAATTTCTCTTTGCATTACTTTTGTGGCATTGAGAATCCGCATGCTTCGAAATAAACGTTTCGCATGACAAATTTTTTTTGCATATTGTGCAATGAAATAAGTAATCATTTGTTGGTACTTTGCGTACCCAAGAATTGTATCTAGTGTCGCGAAGCCAAGCTTCACAAAACTTTCGCTTATTTTTTTTTTGCAACGGCTCGCTCATTTTTATGTATATTAAAAAAGGAACAGACAAAAATGTAATTTATTATTATTATTAACTTAATACTAAAAATCAAACTAAAAAAAAGCCGCAAAATAAACCAAAAATATACAGTAAGAAGGAAAAAAAAAAGAATGTATGCAAGAGGATAAAGGAAGCAAATTACTATAGAAAAGGAAAAAAAGAGAAAAGGAGAAAGAAAAGGAAAAGGAGAAAAGCTAAAAGATTAAATCACAAGTAATTTAATATTCGTACCGCTGTGTATCCACAATCTGCACACTACACTGGACGAAAACGAACTGAAGGCAGTGTTACCGTGCGACCGTGCGTACAAAGTATGGTGCGATCTGCGTTTGTTTCTCAACGGCTTTTCGCTGTGCTACGACGTGCAAGCGGGACGCCTCACTTTCAATGAAGCTACCGGTTAAAGCGGACGCGATATGAAGAAACGTAAGTAATACATGTATCATTATACACTTCTTACATTTTCATATAATGAATGATTATATGTGGAAGCACAAAATGTGATTGTGTGTAGTAAAGTATCGCTTCTTTTCTTCCCGCAGAAGACAACCAGCAGAAAATGGTCAGCAGTGACCAGGAGGGCCATCTGTTTTACTCATACGCGGGTGGGCCCGCAGGCCGGCGGCCACCTCGACTCATGGTCTATATGCCGCACGCACCCTTCAATGATCGAGATGTCGCTCGATCAACGCGCAATAAATTGCTACCAGTCTATCGGGGTGCTGGCCCCAGCATCTTACTGGTGGAGGCGAGGCCTTTTTAAACCTCTCCCATAGTTCTGCCAACCATGGTAAGGCGAGCTGATTGAGTGCAGCTCCCACACCGGCATGTCAAGCCCTAGCCAGCTATGGCTTCACCACTGCCACGACGATTGCAACCCCGGTGCCTTAGATAATATAGTCAGTTAGTACCCAGGGTGCCGTCCCAAATGTGGGGGACCGGTGGCAGCTAAGGGCAACGCGGGTGGGACGTTCCCACACGCTACCCTACCACTACCACCGGTGGGCCCCCCACCCTGTCTACCGATTATCCTCCGGTCGAGTGGACCCACAGCCCAGCAGCCGATTAAGGGTCCAGTACAAGCGTATGTCAGGTCCGTGGGTACGCCAAGCCCCAAAGGTCCCCACCACCAAGGGCGGGACCCCCCTGCGGGCACCAGGAGGGCCAATTGTTCTATTATGCCTTTACCAGGTGGTGGGTAAGCAGACACCTCGACTCATTGGTCTATATCCTGCTACCACACACACGCATAGTTTGCCGGATGATCGGGCGCGGCTAGTCCAAATTAGCCAGTTCTCTACAATCCGGCGGACGCTTGCCAAAGCGACTCCGCCACTGCCCCCTCGAATCCTTGCCCACTGCTGGGGATGACTGCGCAAACACAGCACAGCCGGAGCTTCCCCAGGCCCGAGGTACCGGCTAGGTTGTGACCGTACTAATATTTTCCGCGAAGTATTTCGATTATATTTTAAGAAATCGCGGACTATTTGTCTTTTCACCGGAGTTTAGAAGGTTGCGCGATGTTTTTCTTGCCTCGCGTTCGGCTGCTCGTGTTCGTGTGTCGGCACGCTGGTAGTGGGGTCACGACCACTACCGCGGTCTCTAGTGCGTGAGCGCTCTAGGCTTCGCACCGGGGTGGCGGGTGAGAGGAGGTACGGGCAATGAACTTAGTGTTATGATTCTAACAGGTGACAAAGATGTATATTCTCCGTGTGTCAAAAGTACAGCTGTTATTCTTATGTTAACCGCTCGCTTGCGCATCGATGCGCTTTCGCTTTTACAACTCGTAATTTTTATATTTATGTGGGCTACTGCAGGTCTCCAGCTCCCTGCAGCGGTTTTAGACCGTCTACACACAAGACCTCCCCCGGTGCGTGGGCGGAAGAGACTTGGTGCTAGCCGTTTCCCAAAATAATAAGTGCTTTTCTGGAGTGAATTCCAATAACGGTCAGAGCTCCACGGCCGGTGCGTGAGCGGAAGCGAAGGTCGTCCGTACTGGTATTCAATTCTACGTCTTCGTCGCAGATACTGCAGAGCTTTGGCTAACGTGCACGTCTCCACGGCCAGTGCGTGAGCGGAGGCGGGGTCGGCGCGTGCGTTCGCTTGGCTTCTCTTATGACGGTTCGCAAAGTCCTCAGGAGAGGTGCGCTTTTCGGCATGCGCTGGAGATGAAGTCTCCGGTACGTCGCTCGTACACCGATCAGACGTGCTACAGGCACGGCGCTAATCTGGCACACAGGCCCCGATTGTTAGATTTCGTCGGCTTTTATACTAGCGGGGCGGTGTTTGCCCTCTCGAGAATATTTTCTACTGACGCACCCTATCGGGAGATGTCTAATTTGGGGTCGTTACCCCGGCCGGTGGTGGGGGGTACCTCCGCTACTGAGGCCGCTCGCATTATACTGTGTGCCGTGTACGTGTACGGTCACAAGGTTTGGTGAACCAACTCAGAGTTCGCGGGATCGTCACACCCGAGAGACCTTAGCCTCCTCCTGCGAATCAGTTCCTCTTTGCTCATTGTCATAGTTGGGGCATTTTGGTCTATACAGGAGGAGGAGGCTCGAGTAATCGAGCCTTCCGTTCCTCCTCTCTGGCTTTTAATACCAATCTCGCAAACTTCTTGAAAGCCCCAAGCAGAGCTTTCGAGGTGAACGTGGATTCGGGTACCGGCCATCGGTCCCCGACCACCGCCTGCATCAGGGCTTGTCTTTCATTTACGTATTTGGTGCAGTCGAAGAGGAGGTGGGATGATGTCTCCAACTCACACTCGCCGCACTCCACCAGAGCCCGTTCCTTCAGCTTGCCTCGGAAATCTCCGTGGCCGCTAAGGAACTGGGTCGCATAGTGATCCAACGTGATCCACCGGCTGGCGAGTCTATCCGTGACATTGCCAAAGAAGGCGAACGTAGTTCTGCCTTTCAATGACTGTTCCCAACGGAACTGCCACAGCTGCAAGATCTTTTCCCTTATCGAGGCTTTCACCTCTCCAAGGGCCAAGTCCTCGCTATCGACCTCACTTTGGCGGAAAACATAGCCTTCGAATTCGAAGTCCGAACCTTTCGAAGCCTTGTAAATGTACGATCGTTCAACAATCGCCAAGTCGATCGGCAGAACTCCCGCTATCACGGGGATAGCGTCGGTTGATACCGTTCGGTAAGCCTTGGCGATCCGGAGCAGGACCTGCCGCTGACCTCTTAACAAGACGTTCTTCTTAGTATTGGTCAGCAGATCGGCCCAGCCCGCACTAGCATAAGTGGCCACCGGAACATATAGTCCTCTATACAAAGCTGCAAGAGTCCTACAGTCCAGGCCCCAATTTGCCTTGGCTAATCTAGCCAAACTATTAAATGCTTTGACGCACTTCTCTCCTATATGACTTACATGAGCAGCCATGCCAAGTCTAGTGCTAAAGTGCACGCCGAGGTACCTCATGGTCCTCTTCATTGCCACACTTTTCCCTTCAATCTGTATGACGGGTGGTCTGTTCAAATCGAGATGACCCTTAATAAGAATCATCTCGCTTTTCGGTGCCGACAGTGCTAGTTTCTGGGTTTTACACCAAGCCACTATAACATCTGTCACACTTTGGCCCGTACGCTCAACTTCCAACCTCGAGTCACCAAAGATGACTGCGAGGAGGTCGTCCGCGTAAGCAATAGTATTGCTGTTGGGCACTCGTTCGAGGAGCTGCAGAACCTCATCAAAGATGAGGTTCCAACAGCTCGGACCGAGAATCGATCCTTGTGGGCAACCTTTCGTTACCCGCTTTACAACCTGACCGTGATTTGAGGTAATCCTCACCTCACGGCCCGAGAAGTAATCTTGCATTAGCAAATACAGATTTGGAGGGCATGCCCGGCACTTCAAATTGTTGAAGACACTAGGCCACCAAACATTGTCAAAGGCTCCAGAGATGTCAAAAGAAAGAGCAATCGCATATTTCCCCGGACAGTTGGATGTCAAAGACCGAAATTTGACCAAGGCATCCTCGGTCGATCTCCCGGTCTTGAATCCATATTGACGACCGGAGCTATGCACCGGATCGTCAAACACCGTCCGCAATCTCTTAGCAACGAGCTTCTCTGGGACTTTACCAAGCCCGGAGAGCAGGCAAATCGGTCTATACGATTTTGCCAAGGTTTTATCTTGTCTTCGCTTTTGAGTAGGGTTCTAATCGAACCCACTTTCCAAGCAGTGGGGAATACTCCCCACCGAAGACACTCATTGTACAATTTCACCAGTGGTTCGTGAAGAATCCTCCACGAGCACTGGATAATCTCATTATCGATTAAATCGATCCCCGGGCATTTCTTGCGCTTAAGGGTCGATATCGCTACGCCTACCTCCTCCGGCAAGAAGACTGGAGTGTCTTCCGCCAAGGGTACAGACGAGGCATCGGCCCGCACCGCCACTTGCTCCGGGGTTTCGCCCTCCCGACTGTCGTCGGGGACGGGAGTATCCAACAAGGCCTTAGCCGTATCGTGCCAACCTAACGTATAGCCGTCAGCCGTCCGCAGGTTGTTGACCGCCTGCTCTACACGGAGCTTGTTAAGGGATGCCTTATAGGCAAACCCCCAAGTCTTTTCACTCTTATTACACTCTGTGCTAATGAAGTCCTTCCAGGATTTCTTCTTAGCACTTCGGATAGCGTAGGTGTATTGCCTACGCTGCTCCAGGTAACTTTGCTTCAATTGCGTTCGCTTTTCTTCGTCTCTTTCCTTTTGGAAAGCGACTCTCTTTTTATATGTCATGTATTTCAATTTTGTTAAGTCCGGCGTCCACCATGGGACCGACTTAACATGCCTTGTCTTTCTTCGTATGGACGCTTCACAGGCTTTGACGATCGATTTCTCGACCGCCTTGGCGAAAAGTTCCACATCCTCGCGTCGACCGACTTCAAAGGAGGAGAGTGTACCTCTCTCATTCAATAGCGCCCGATCGAACTTCCGCCAGTCAAGAGAACTAAGTAGGAAGCGCCTTTTAAGGGGCTCGCGTTCCACCTGCACGCCTTCGGCAGGTGGCTTAGTAATCACAATCTCTATCGCATTATGGTCACTGTTCGCCCAAGATGGGCGAACCTTCCAGCCATTCATCAAGTGAACGGCCTTCTGCGTGACCATAGTAATGTCAATATTTGACTCACCAGTCGGGCCGGAGAACGTCGGAGCGTTTCCAGCCTCATTTGGGACAGTCAGGTCGTGTTGCGCTATGAAATCTTCCATAGCTTTACCGCGTTCGTCGACTGCCTCACTCCCCCAAAGGGGAGATTTGGCATTGACGTCAGCGGCAATAACGACCGGACGGTCCCGTAACACAAACAATAGCTTCTCCAACGCAGCCAAGCCGACCTCAATCTCATCAGAGAATTGAAAGTACTGGCTGACTACGTAGAGAGCGCCGAACTGGCCGGTAACCTCAGCGCAGGCACAGTGTGTGTCGCACAACTGCGAGAGCTTGACTACATTGTAGTCAGGGTTCCGGACGACGATCGCCGCCAGAGCCTGGGCTCCGTCGGGCGCGCCCGTCACCACTCTCGCAGCAAGCCCCAAGCCGGAGATTTTTCGCCGGACATTGTAAGGCTCTTGTGCGAGCAACACATCTATGTTCCTGCGCTCCATTGTCTGTCTGACTTCGTCAGCAACCGCTCTGGAACGCTGCATATTTAACTGCAGCATTCTCAGTGGTTTCAGAAGTTTAGAACGATTATTGTCCATAATTCGTTCGACTGACAAGGTTCTCAAGTGCCATCAAGTATGATGGACACCTCTTATCCCTGGAAGGATGTTTGTGCGATTTGCCAAGCGCCTTACACGAAGGGCAAGCCGCAGGCTTATCCCTAACGTTGCACTTTGCAAAGGTATGCCCCCGTTGGGCGCAGTGACCGCAAACCTCCTCTTTTGATCGGCAGTGCTTGGCGACATGCCCGAAGGCCTGGCACTTGAAGCACCGCGTCACGGATAGATAGTCCTGCACTCGGCAGGACGACCACCCCAGGAACACGCGGCCCCCCGAGAGGAGCCTCTTTCTAATTACTGGGTCCACCTCGACGACCCAGTGTTTGATCTCTGGTTTTTTCCCCATCCTCAAACGGGGAATTATCGCCTTCTCGCACTCCTCCTTGGACAGATCCTCAAGGTTCTGCTTCCGGAGGCCCGAGAGGAGCTCCTTCTGGCTCATCGAGGAGGGAACATCGTAAATAATTACGAGCGGCCTCCTCTTGGCCGGGAGCTCCACCTTCAGGTGTGCTTCTTTTAGTTTGGCACTATCAAGGAAGACCTTTAGGTCTTCCTGGGATTTCGTCTCCACGGAAACGCCGTTCCCGTGGATACGCCTGACAGCCTTGACTGCGAACCTCGTCTTGGTGGGATTCACCAAAGACAGGACCGTCTTCTTCGTTGCATCGCTGTCAGCATACATATCTTTCCCTTTGGCCGAGGGAAAGATTTTTACCACATGTACCTGTGGTTTTGGTGCTGGCGCAGCGCCTGCGCCTCCCTTCATCCTTTTTGCCATGTCGGCATAGGACAAGGGCTTTTTCTCGGTTTGAACTACCTTTCGGATAGACTCCGAGATGGCGCTCTTCACCGCTTTCTGGGCCTTGATTGCCTCTTGCGAGGCAGCCTTGGCCTTCCCTTCAGAAACTCTGTTCTTTATGTCGAGGTCCCTTGCTACCTGGGCAAGGGCCTCGACCTGCGCCATTATGAGGCCAGAAACCTCCTTGCTCACCCGATTGGATGAACTGAGGCAAATGGCCCGAATGGCGCGAACTTTGTTCGTTATTTCCGCCTGGGTAGACGGAAGCGGGTTGCCAGTCCGCGGCTTCTTTGCCCTTTTATGTTTACTGGGTTTGGGCTTCCCAGGATCCTGACACTTCTCAAGTACGACCCTCAGAGTTTTCGCCTCCGAGACCTGAGAGGCCTCGGGGGCTACTGACTCTGCGGACTTTGGTACAGAAGTCCGCGGCAGTCGTGGCTTGAGGACGGGCCTTTTCCCCACCGGGGTCCAGTCACCGTCCTTGTCAATATCTATTGCAGCCTCGCTGCACTTCCTCTTAGCGGCGACAACAGCCCGCTCACAGTCCATAGACTCGGCGGGCCCGTCGTCTTCCGCTTTAGAGGACTTTGGGGCCGGTGGATCGGGGTGCACCCCAATCACTTCCGGCCCTTTTGCCTCCTCTCTACGTGCCCTAGGCACAACCTCGTCGACCCCGTCGACCACCGAAAGAACAGTATCCATAGCAAGTTCTTGTCTTCATCCAAACATGTACACCGGCCTCCACGGACCCTCAACCGGAACCCGACAGTAGCCCCGTGGTCATGGGCGCCACAGGGGGTGCCGGGTTGGTGCATAATGTTGGATATAGTCCGCTGAGTGCGGCCAACTGGGTCTCCCCAGCCTCCGCACCCCGCTTCCTCGCCCATCGGAACCCACTCGTGCGAACACGTATGGTCGTTCCAAGCCGATTGACTGGACAAAGGGCTCTTTTCTCGTCCAGCCACCCTTCTAGGTGAAGCACGGGCCAAAGACATGTGTTGGAGACGGCAGCCCGCAGGGTTGGTCCTCCTCAACGTCCAGGATCCCCTTTTCCACCGACACGGGACGCTCTGCACGGCAAACACAGAGGAGGTTTGGTCACCCAGAAGCTCACTGGGGTTACTTTCGATCCTACTTGGTTCTCCCCCTACATAAATGCAGGGGGTCCGGGCGCACCACGAGGAGGTGGGATGCGAAAGTCTTTAGGGCCGATGTATACCGATGTCAAAGTGCTTTACAACCCGTGCATAGATAGGCTGGATCGTCGTGTAAAAACACAGTCATCCTGCATCCCCAATTGGATGCGCACTATCTTACACATAGTGGGAAGCAAGCTTGTGAACCGCAGCACGCTTTTGGTCTCTATTCAATCGAGTTCAAAACTCTACTCACTCTCGGGCATAGCCCACACTGCCTAGGTCTTATCACAGTCCAAGCGTCACTTCACGGTCACCATCGACACCGCACGGCCCCCACGCCCACCAGGAGGGCCAGTGGGCGATTCTCGCCCAGATGTGGCACCTCCTGGCACTGCTGCAAAACCAGCAACAGCAGCAGCAGCCGCCGCTGCCGCCGTTGCCGCCGCTCCCGCCGTCGGCGCCGTTGCCGCCGCCGCCGCAAAATGTAATAAAAAGTAAGTGTACTATCAATACTTATTGCATTATAACAACATTAGCAGCACGTACACGAGCGAGCCCAATCGCTGGTTAGCTGCATGGGTCGCTATTAGGTAACATATAGTACAATTGTATACATCTGGTGCATATCTGTACGTTTATATTTTAGAGAAGAAAAAAAGGGGAGCCGGCCGAAGCCGAGGATTCGCCCACCGCAGATACTGGGGTGGGCGAGGAAACGGCCGAGGAGGCCGCGGAGGAGGCCAAGGAGGGGACGGGCCACCTATATATTACATTAATTGTACATGGTGAATAAAAAAAAATTGTTTAAAAACCTGGGTTTCTTTTTTTTTAATGCTAGTAACTCCCGCAATACCTGCCTACATTCCATGTGTTGAAAATATGCATTTTTGCGTATATATGCTTCCGGCACTGTCATTGCCGACTACTTAAAAAATGTGGTACAATAGGGCTATTGGCGAAGATCCACAATAAAAAAACCGAACGCGCTAGTCGTGGCACCTCATGGGTGGCGTGGAAGACCACGTTAAAATTAGTTTCAGAAAATAAATTCGGTGACTTATGCAATAACACACCAACGTAAAGCACACGTAGCCATACCGTGTGCATAATAAAAAAAAAAATACATGTTCGAACCAGAAAGTAATAATAAACACGCACGTCGGTGAGCATAGACTCGAACCTGCAACCTTCGGATTCCGAAGCTGGCACCATCGGCACTTCGCCACCGACCGCTTCGTTGATTTAGGTGTGTTTCACTTACCTGTAGAACCTGGTGGCACCTTTCCCTATTCTGTCCTGTGATTCTCCGAACCTGTCATCGTATTCGTGGTAGGGGACCACGGATCGGCACATACATATCAATTAAAAAATCAAATGCATCCCTGGGGTGGGATCCTTTGAAATGCTTTCGGAAATATGGGATAAGAAATGTTGCTCTTCCCAGCCGGTTCAACTAGTCCAAATGCGACCCCGGGTCAGTAGGTAGGCTATGCAATCCATTTCAAATTTCAATCGAATTTGTCATTATGTATAAGTTTATTACTGATGGTAGTGTGTCCAACATTATTTGTTAGATTGTAAGGGAATGTGGCTCATCGTCGTGTGATTTAACCAAGAAAAAACAACTATCGCGAGGGAAAAAAATGGACCAATACGTGGCGCGAACCTGCGACACGAAAGCTCTTAACCGCTGCGCTAGCCGCACTCTTTAAAAGGTATTTAATATTTCAGAATAGAGCGTGCGCACGCTCTCAATTAAATCGAAACGACTAAATTCCCTTGATATGTATATTACTCGGTTGTGTGCAGACGTACAAAGGATCGTCCAATTCAGTGACTATATGAAGGGAATGCAAATATTTAAAGTATTCATTCGGTTAGCGCTCAAAATACACCGAAAACATCGGTTTTTATTTATTACAACTGCGACGGAATCCAGCAAAAAATCTGAAAAAAATTTGAGATAATAGTCATGACAATACTTAACCACAGAATTTGTAAAAATCCAGTCGGTCGAAAACTTCAACATGTAATCGAAATTTTTCGTGTTTTTTTTACGTTTTTCATTTTTTATGCTTAGGCTATGCAAGAAAAAAATCTCCAAAAATTCCCAACCGTAAATACACATGTTCAGAATATTCAGGATTTTTTGCAGAATTTTTGCGTACCGTTAAATACGAAAAATATGCAAAAAACCGGTATTATATTTTACCCTATAACTACCCGTCTGATGGAGATAGAAGGCTCAAACTTGGCAAAGCACGATTTCTTTTAATTACCTATCGAATGACGTATTGCAAGATAAATTCGGTGAAAGTGCATTTTTTACCATTTTGGCCTGCCCAGCCGAAAGAAAATTTCGTTGCCGCTGTCGCATGCCAAACGAAGCACATGGGTACGACCGTGGTGGAAAGAGGACGGAGAGCATAGTTCTGTCTTTCTCGCAACTGGGTGCGCGCGCAGCGTCGACGTCATAAGGACGCTTCGTTGGTGGAAAGGAGACAGAGCATAGGACTGTCTTTCTTTTTGTTGGTTGTGTCGTCACGGTACGCAACCCTTGGTGGAAAGGAGACGGGAAGCATAGCACCTTCCTTGTCTCCGTACGGTACGGACAACCGCCGTGCCGCGGCGCGCACATCGCACACAGACACGGCACGCACACACCTTGCGGTTTCCCCCACCACGGTCGCCACATATGCGGTTTTAGGCCGGATCTGATGACACTGCCCCTTGGCTGAAGCAACTTCTCCCAGAGGTATTTCAGCGTACCTGAATTACACTGTCCAACACGTATTTTGCTTCGTGACATCTGTTGGGTGATTCTTATAGATTTCGATGCTCTAAAACCGAATCTGCAACCCGTTCCTTTCCATCACCCTCAGTTTTTGAAAAAAATGAATTTTGAAAAAAAGCACCTTTTTTCAACTTTGAACAACAATTCTGTTGAAACTATGAAAGATAGACTGATTCTATTAGTCGCAAAAAATTCAGCAGACATTTCTGCATAAATTGGTATGAATCGTTTTTGCAATATCAATTTACAAAGATGTTTAAATAATAGTTGAATTGGGCAAGACACGTTTTACGCGCCTATTTTGGGACACTTTTTTCAAATTATCGTCAAAATGGTGCGTCTAGGGTGAATTCCAATTACACTGAGCGATAGAGCAGACATTTTTCTATGGAGATTCATCATCAGATTTTGCGAAATACCTTTTGGCTTCTCACAGGAAAATGAAATAGTCGTGCGTGTCACGCAACGAGCGCAGTGGTTCTCCGACATTACCGTATTGACCGCGCTCCGCTGTGAAGTGGCCCGAGCGCCGTTCACATGCGCGCCAAGTCCCCTGCGCTCGTTGCGTGACACGCACAAGTATCTTTAACATTTTCCTGTGCGAAGCCAAAAAGTATTTCGCATAGTCTGATGATGAATTTCCATAGAAAAATGTCTGCTCTATCGTTCAGTGTAATTGGAATTCACGCTAGACCCACCATTTTCACAACAACTTGAAAAATGTGTCCCAAAATAGGCGCGCAAAACGTGTCTTGCCCAATTCACCTATTATTTAAACATCTTTGTAAATTGATATTGCAAAAACGATTCATACCAATTCATGCAGAAATATCTGCTGAATTTGTTGCGACTAACAGAATCTGTCCATCTTTTATAGTTTCAACAGAATTATTGTTCAAAGTTGAGAAAAGGTTTTTTTTTTTTCAAAATTCATTTTCTCAAAAACTGAGGGTGATGGAAAGGAACGGGTTCCAGATTCGGATTTGTTACGCCCGGGCGAGGCTTTTCACGACTTTATGCTTGTCAAGACGGTCGATGAGAAATCCGCGAGCGGTCTGCCGTGCGACCGGGCGTAACGCTTGAATATTTTTGCTATCCAGTTACAATAGATAACGGTAATGTAACTAAAGATCAATATTGCAAGATTCTAATCCCTTCCTGGAAGAGGTGGGATTTTCTAGTTTATTCGGTATAAGCTAAACGGAAAGTTAAATAAGGAAGCTAATATCGCGTTTAGTTATATGCAGGACTAATAGGATTCGTGTGTCTTCATAAGACCCGTACAGGTCCCCAATTACGCGCGCGAGGTTATGTTTTCGGCCGGTGTACAACGCTATGGTAGACGAGGTGTGACGTCACAACACAGATCAAATCAAAGAGAATAGTATAAGGGGAAAACAAAAGTAAATATATTCAATCGAAAGTAATGATATAAAGAAAAGTAGAATAGATATGTTACGAATTCAATAAACGATGGCAAAAATGACTGCATTAGATATTATCGCAGTGTAGAGAAATGTTCAGAAATAGTGCGCGACAATTATGCGCCTTAACATGAGCGCTCTTACAAGATTACGGATGCGCTCTCGGTAATTCACGGTTACGCCTTTACAATCGAAAGTTAACAAGGAAACTTGCACGGTCAAATGACCGCGCCCGTGGGATCCCGCCGTGGCCTGAGCTCGGGCATGATCATACAATAAGATGTTAATTGTCGTATATCGCGACTGGAGGTTCCTACCGTGTCGCTGGTCTTCGGTTACGTTCGTGAACGGCTGCGCTTGCGCACGCGCTCCTTCTCTCTCTCTCTCTCTATCCTTCGCTCTGTCTCTCTCTCTCTCTCACGCTCGCTCTATCTCTCTCTTTCTGGCGTATCGTCGGTGGAGTTTCTCAGGATTTAGATGTTTTAAATCCATGATAGTAACTTCGAATTGAAAGATAATTTTAGTACTTTGAGCTTCCTTGATTTGCCTATGCTCTGTTATAATTGAGCCGGGATGTAGCCCGTTACAAGGTTCGGCAAGACAGGAAGTTAGTGCTTCTATTCATTAGTTTCGTTAGTTAATTCCGACTTTGATCGCCACACGAGCGAGGAACAACCTTTCGCGTTCTGTTCAAGTTTGGAGTATGATGGAAAATAATAATGTAATCGAAATCAAAAAGGAAACTTAAAGATAACGTGTCCGACGCAATTTTGTCGGCCACGTGCAAATCGAACGCGCACACCTTCGCACTTTCACTAAATCAAAGAAAACTGAGTCTATATCTCAAATAATAATTGGAAGTTAATACTAAGGCTTTAACGACGATTATTGAGTCCGTATCGTAGCACACTGCGAAAAGAATATGCACTTTAGGCTCAGAAAATTAAAGATATCTAATTGTAAGATATCCTCGGACAGCGACCACGTACCTCACGACTTTACAGTCAACTGCCCAGAGAAATCCGTCGCGAGACGGCTCCTGGGCTCGCTCTAGGCCAGTTTTTCATAGCCTAACCATAGAAACGGTCGATCAGCGGTCGATTCAGTGTACAAATATTGTGTTACTATGCTCGCTCGACGTTCGGCGAGAGACTTTCGTTTGCTCATCTATCCTCTTCCAATTATTTAGTTTTATTGCAAATAAAATATGATTGCATTGACTCAGCCATCTAAAACTTCAGTAGCGCACGCTCCTGATTTGTATGCTTGAATAGAACTAGGTTGATATTTGGGCAATGCCTTATTGCCACGGAAATAATAATTTACTTTTGAGAGAGAGAGAAACTAAAAATTAACACGCGGAACCTCATCGCTTTTCCTTAGCCTATACACACATACGTCCATACCGCACACACACACACACTCATTCTATGTTCACACGCATTCATACCCGCTCGCACGCTTATAACTACTTACATCTACCTTAACTTACTTATATATATATATATATGATGGGACGAATATGATTCCACGGTGAGGGAATTCCACTACATGTTACTACTCGACAGCACCACGTATGCGACGAGCCTAAGCCATGATACGAATAATTCGCATACGCGGCCTGGAGGAAAAATAGAATAATCATGATTTTACAACTAATACTCTAACAGCGCACCGGATGCGATGATGCTAAGCCGTGATACAAGTAATTCGTATCCAGCGGCCGGAATAAAGGAAAGAAAAGAGAGTTTAAGCGAGAAATTATGCTAAAAGAAAAGGAAAAATCAAAAAGTTACGCTGGGACGTAACATCCTCCCCCTTGGAATCATCATCGTCCCCGATGATGTGTCGCGCAAAAGTCTCACACGTAGGGGCTAACGGACCGGCGCATGTATATAATGTTAACATGGAGCATTCGCCTGTCTCGACGATGAGGTACGGCGCTGGTACCCCCTACCATGAGACGGAACCGTACGCCACGAGGATCCCCACGCATCACCTCCAAGACACACTCTATTAGGGGTCGCCCCACTCCCTGGCACCCCTCCACGTCCACGTGCTCAATAGTTGCGCAGCACCGCACCAAACCGCAAATGTCTTCATCGGAAATTCCCTCATTGTCTCGGCACCTCAGTTCCTTAAGTGATCGTAGGCGCATTAGGAACTGCGCTCCTACACTGGGATGTATATAGCTTATCTCGAGGGTACGGAGGCGAGGGAGTTCACCCAGGCCGTCGAGTCCGAATTGCCCTCGGATATTAGTACACCCCTTATATCGAGTGTCTCCAGGTGACGCATATGCTCTCCCACCTTGTCGATGAAGGTTACGTCCACCCATCCGCAGCCCTCAACACACAATTCCGTGACCTGGGTGAATCGGGGTGGCAGCCACAATGCTGCCGTGACCGAGCCGTACCCCAGCTCGAAAAAGTTGGCGATTTCTCCTAGTTCCCCCGCCTCGTCGAGGTCTTCTTCCAACGTCTCGTCCCTCTGGTCACAGTATTTTAAGACCAATCGCCGCATGGTCACCCCTACCGCGTGGTTGTGTCCCAGGGCTGCCAGCACTTCCTCGGCGAAGAGCACTGGCCGATCTATTATCAATTCTACCAGGGCAGCGTTCTTCTCCAACAACCCGGCCAAATCGAGCGGTTTAATCGCGGCACGCCTCAGTTCTAGTCGCTGAAGGCATGAGCTCAGGACGCGGAATGAGCTCCCCGTCATCGCAGTTCCAAGCGCGCTAAGACGGATTAGATTCCTGGCAGCAAACACCCACAATAGCTCGCTATCTACCGGTCCCCCACACTCCCCTACGGTGAGACTTTTTAGGTTCTTACTGGAATCAGCCACCGCGCGCAAGCCGGACGGAAGAATGCGGAATCCGGAAATGTCTAAATCTTCCAACCCCTCCGCCCATGTCGCTAACACTGTTAGTATCTGGGGCCGCAGTGCCCTGCACGCGCAAGTGTCCGCCAGGCGCACCGCTCGGAGCCCCCGCGCGCAGCGCCGCACGAGCCAGTTAAGTGAGTCGTTAGTTATGGCAGGATTGCTCCTATAACGCGGCCATCTCCAGTCGTCCGAGTCTATTTCCGTGGTACGGCCTAGCGCTAGCCGTACCCCACGCTGCCAATCTCGGCTCACCTGTTCCATATGCGCCAGGTTGCCGAAGGACACAAAGGGCGCCAGGAGTGTCACGACCTCCTCTGGCAACAACGGGGCATACTCCTCCTCAAACCCCAGACCATCGAATGGTAACATCGCCCCGTCCTCGACAACGGCGGAGGTAGACGGCCCGCGTCGATGCCACGCGTCAGCCATCTGCAGTCCTAGCTTTCTGTTGCGCAGAATAATCGGGTTCGTTGCTGCTGCCTCCACGGCCCGCAGGGGGGTCCCGCCCTTGGTGGTGGGGACCTTTGGGGCTTGGCGTACCCACGGACCTGACATACGCTTGTACTGGACCCTTAATCGGCTGCTGGGCTGTGGGTCCACTCGACCGGAGGATAATCGGTAGACGGGGTGGGGGGCCCACCGGTGGTAGTGGTAGGGTAGCGTGTGGGAACGTCCCACCCGCGTTGCCCTTAGCTGCCACCGGTCCCCCACATTTGGGACGGCACCCTGGGTACTAACTGAATATACTATCTAAGGCACCGGGGTTGCAATCGTCGTGGCAGTGGTGAAGCCATAGCTGGCTAGGGCTTGACATCCCGGTGTGGGAGCTGCACTCAATCAGCTCGCCTTACCATGGTTGGCAGAACTATGGGAGAGGTTTAGAAAGGCCTCGCCTCCACCAGTAAGATGCTGGGGCCAGCACCCCGATAGACTGGTAGCAATTTATTGCGCGATGATCGAGTGACATCTCGATCATTGAAGGGTGCGTGCGGCATATAGACCATGAGTCGAGGTGGCCGCCGGCCTGCGGACCCACCCGCGTATGAGTAAAACAGATGCTGCCTCCACGGCGGCTACCGCCTCCTCGGTTGTCCTGAACGTTACGAACCCCGTCGCTCCCGTGTGGCCGCGTCGCACCACCGCCCCTATTGCTCCTAGTGGTCGAAACGCGTCCAAAAGCTGCTTCTGTCGCGTGTTGGTTGCCATGCGGGCGACGAACACCCGATTTATTTCGAGATTTGTTGGTTTCATCTCAAGGCTTAATAAGAGATTACATGGTTATACACATTATTACATTACGATGGTTATTTCATGCCGTCGCCCTCCACGGGGAGATCCGCGTTCGCAGGAAGCTGGCTGTAAAGGTATTATCTGTTTACGCGCCCGAGGCGAATGTGTGAAGTTTGTCCCTCACTCAGAGGGAGAGAGAATCTTAGGTCATAGGTAAGACTTTATCCGCGTGCTTGAGGAGACGTTTACCCTCCTCCGTCTCCAGCAACACGGTATTTCCCTCCAGCCTTTTTACGACGCGGTAAGGACCCCGATATCGACTGCCAAATTTTCCCTTCTTGGGCTCGATAAGGACCCGCACCATGTCGCCCTCCTTCGCCTCAAGCGGCCGCGCGCGCGCGTCGTAGTGCACCTTGGATTTCTGCTTCGCTTTTAATAGGTTTTCTCCTGCCGCGATCTGCATTTCCGAAAGGTGGGGGATAAGCTCCCGTAGATACGCGGAGTACGTATCACTCCTCTCGTCCACGCAGATCGAGCTTGGATATCGCGCGGTTCTACCATACACGAGCTCGTACGGTGTAAAATTCGTAGCTTCATGTACTGAGGTATTATACGAGAAAATTGCAAACGGTACCAGCCTATCCCAGTCATCATATTCGTCTAAGTAATGCTTAATGTATTCGGTAAGCACGATATGGCTGCGCTCTAGTGCACCATTAGACTGAGGGCGATATCCCGATGTTCTTACATGTTCGATATCAAAGAGTCGCGCGATTTCCCTAATTACTCTATTTATAAAGCTAGTGCCTCTATCTGTTAATATCGTTCGCGGCGCTCCGAATTGTAATATGAGATTTGTAACCATCGCATGGGCTATTGTTTCCGCTTTTATATCCGGCACGGGTACTGCAATGCAATATTTAGTAAGGTTATCTTGCATAGTCAGAATATGTCGGTTCCCCTCCGGTGTTGTAGGAAGCGGGCCGACAGTGTCTAAAGATATCTTAACGAAAGGCTCAATTGGAGTGTCTGTTATAATCATTGGTTCGCGCGTTCTCGCGCGGACTAACTTTTTCTCCAAGCATCCCGTGCAAGTCCGAATAAAATTTTGAATCTCATTTTTCATACCCGGCCAATAATATCGTTCGCGAATTCGGTGGTAAGTCTTTGTCACGCCCTTGTGACCACCCATACGACCTGCATGTAATTCGGATATTATTTTTGGTCGTAACGCCTCAGCTGGTATCGAGACGTTCCCGGTGAATAAGGTAATAGTTATCCCGGAACCTTCAAATATTTCATTTAGTAAGTCCGGGTAAATTCCGCACGACAGTTTTTCCGTGATATCTCCTCTTAGTGACAACCCGCACGATGTTTGCCCGTAGTTAGTTAAAACATCCCGTAGGTTAATCAATCCGTCTCTGAACTCAGTGACAGTGGGGGTATTGTAAAATCTTTTTGCTACTACTATGCTGTAAATAAAATGTTTCTTGTAGCGCGTATTTTCCCTTCTGTTGGATTAACGGACTTCATATCTTCGATGTTAATTGCACGCAGTTCCGTTAACAAACGCGATACGGTATTGTCGAATTCGCAATCAGCTGTTATGAAATGGGCTATGTTTCCCCGTCGCGCTGTTAGATTCTCGCGCGAATATCGTACAGGCTTCACTCCGTTTTTTATTTTATTTCCTGGTAAGCTCTGTGGACGAGGCTGATCAGGCTCGCAAAACACACTCTCGCTCACGGGAATCCCGACGATAGTTGTGTTCGATGCTCGGTCGGCGTATAGTCATCGTGGCGGTCCGTCTTTCGGTAATGTCTCTTTTGTCGGAGGGTTCGGTGTCGAAAGTGCCAGTGGTCGCGTCGCGGGAATAGGCGTCGGTATAAATGATCGCCGTATCGGTTTCGAAATTATAGTATCGTTAATTTTCCCCGGCGCTTCTTCGGTTTCCGCGATAGGTGTTAAAGGCCCTATAGAGGGACGCGTGATAGTCCCGGCACGGGCAGGACGGGTGGGGAACTCCATTGTGTCTGACGCGTTTCCCGACCTGTCCGGCTCTAAAATTTCTCCCACTTTCTCTAACGGATCCCGTTCATGTAAGTCGTCAAAGAATGTTAAGTCTTGTCTGTTCGCGCTGCCATCGTCGTGCGGCAGTTCGTCCGCGCTTTCGTCGTCAGTCCGTTGGTCGTGTCTGAATAAAGCGTCGTGGAAACGTACGATCGAGTCGGACAACTCCTCCAGCGTAATCGGCCCTTCCGATTCCTCACTAGAAGATTCACCTTCGTCGGTCGCGTAGTGGTGCCGGGTGGAAACTTCCATGGTGGTTAATGCGCTTCCCGGCGCTTCCACCACTTCGCTCGCGCCCGGTTCTGTCTCTGGTATTTTGTCCGTTTCCGGCGGCGGTCGACTCGGTTGTCTCGGTTTTATACTAGGCAACACGCTTCTACGTTCAACGAATATTGGCGTATCGGAAGCATCTGATGACGGGTCGTCGCTGTCTGTTGTCGCCTCTGTTTGCGTCGACGGTACAACCGGAACACGATTACGCGTTCTTGATGCTACCGCGCTTGTATCTAAACGATTTGGCAACCTCGGATTTACTCGAACTCTACCCGTTCTTTCCTCCGGTGGAGAAGAATCGCTTGTTGATACGCGTGGGTTATCCGAGCTCGATTCCGCGGTCCCTTGTCGCAACGGTAACACCTTCTTTTCTAAACGCTCCTTAACCTCCTCGTCGGAATTGAGTATACTTGTTTTGATCGGATTACGCGACAACGCGTCGGCATTAGTATTGAGCTTTCCCGGTTTGTGCACGAACTCATATTCATAGTCCCTCAGTTTCAGTCTCCAACGTACAAGGCATTGTCCCGGATCTTTTACAGAATCTATCCATTTTAATGGTTCGTGATCACTAAAGAGCGTGAACCTTCTACCGTATAAGTATGGTCTGAAATGCAATACCGCGTAGAGAACGGCTAGACACTGCTTCTCGGTGGTGGTATAGTTCTGTTCCGGTTTTGTTAAATTTCGCGACAGATACGCAACGGGCAGATCGTTGCCGTTAGTATTCTGACTGAGTACTGCGCCTATCGCAACGTCCGAGGCGTCAGTCGTTAAAGTAAAGGGCTCATTAAAATTAGGAAACTGTAAAATAGGAGACTTGCACAATGCTCCGCGTAATATTTTAAAACTCTTAGTATGTTCTGCGTTCCAATCAAATTTCGCGTTTTTCTTTAATAGTTCGGTCAACGGTTTCGCGATCGCGGCGAAATTCTCAATAAAGCGACGATAGTAGCCTACTAAGCCTAGGAACTCCCGAACATTGCGCTGTGTCTGTGGATAAGAAAACTTCTTCCCAGCGCTTATTTTACCTGGGTCTGGGCGTACCCCGTTTCGACCTATTATGTGTCCTAGGTAAGCTACTTCCGTACGCAGAAAGTCGCACTTATCCGGTTGTAACGTAAGTTTCGCGTCGCGTAATCTATTGAATAACCGTTGTACTTTTCTCCTATGTTCTTCCAATGATTTGGCATATACGACTATGTCATCTAAATAAACGAAAACTTCTACTCCTTGCAATCCACGCAACACCTGATCCATTAGTCGTTGGAAAGTCGCCGGCGCGTTCTTAAGCCCTTCCGGCATTCGTATATATTCGTAATGTCCGTTCGGTGTCGTGAACGCGGTTTTCGCGCGGTCTTTCGGTTCCATTCCGATTTGCTGAAACCCGCTTGCCAGGTCAAATACGGAGAAATAACGCGCCTCGCCTAGGTGATCCATGATATCTGTGATATTGGGCAATGGATACGCGCCCCGATCGTTTTCTCGTTTAATTTCCTAAAATCTATCACCATACGCCAGCGTTTATTCCCGTGGGAATCTGGTTTCTTCGGTACTATCCAGAGTGGCGAGTTGTATGGTGAGCTCGATGGTGTTATTATATTGTCGGTTAATTTCAAGGAGATTTGCCGCGCGATCTCTTCTTTATGTATCGGTGGAAATCTGTATTGACGCGTATTAATCGGTAGGTCGTCTGTCGTCGGTATTGTGTGGGTGATGCACGGCGTCGATTGTAGTTTATCACCCGGTAGATGGAAGGTTTTAGGGTATTCCTCTATTAAATCGGTTACGTGCTCGCGTTCTTCGGCGTTAAGGTGTTCGAGCCGCAAGCGAGAGAGCACCTCACTCACCCGATCAGTCGTCACCGGCTTTTCCGCGCGTTCTGAATCTGTATCGAAGTATTCTTGCTCTTCGGGAAAATTACGGTACTCGAACGGCAGTATGTTTTGTGGCGGAATCTCAATTTCCACGCGCTCGTCTAGCGTGTTAATCGCAAGCACGTGGCACGCGCCCTGACTGACTGAGACGGCTGCTTCACCGATATATATACCGTCTGCAATGCTCATTCGCGGCAAATAGCCCTCCGTTAAATCTCTCCCTTCGTCCACGTCGATCCTAAGTACTTGTCGCGCGCGCAGCTGCAGATGGTATACTCGCGTCGCTGGCGAGCTGCGTCGCGCGCTGTTCGGTTCGGATTCTCCGACGAATCGCATCGGTCTTATCGGATCGCTTTGTGTTACTAATGTATTGTGAGCAAAAGAGATCTCTGCACGTTCTTGTCGAAGGTATTCTTTCCCGAGAATTCCATCACTTCGTATTGGAAAGTTGGACCGTACTACGTGAAATTTGACTACTTGCCCGAGCAAGGTTAAAGTGGTCGTGCCTAGAGTTTCGGTTTGCTCCATGGTAATTCCTGTTATAATTACTGATTCATCTAGGGCTACGGATACGTCCTCGCCGAGAGCTTTTAATTTGATTATGTTTACATCCGCTCCGGTATCAATAAGGAAGTAGGCAAATTCATGTCGCAATTTTACCGCGTGCATTTTAACTTGCGGTGAATCTCGGTTCGACTCGAAGCGCACTATTGCTGGTTTTGTTCCAGAAACCTTACTGTCGCTCGACGCTCCGTGCTGTGCGGGCTCGGCGGCGCGTCCGACCGACGAGCTCCTCGGGAGTTTAAATCGTTTTCCCCGATTGATTCGGACGGCGCTTGTTCGCGCCTTGGCGACGGTTGCCATCGCGGCGGTGATCGCGGAGGTGGTGGAGAATCGTTTCGTCGCATCGGTTCAGGTCGCGGTTCGTAGATGCGGTTGTTCCCGTATCGATACGGGCGCTCTGGCGACATGGCGCGGGGCGGTGTCAAGCGTTGCGCGGCACATTGACAAGTGCACGGCGCAGCGTACGGTGTCGGCGGGTATAGTACGTTCGGCGGCGGCAAACCCGAATGATGCGAACTCAGAGGCGGCGATTTTAATATACTAGTAGACGCTCCCGGATGTTCGTGGGACGGTCCAGCCGCATGGTGATCGTACGGGCTCAGCGGTCGAGGAGGAGTGCGCGACGGCACATCCTCTTCTCAGCGCGATACTAGCAGTCGCGCCGACTTTAAACTCGTGTTTCTGGATGCTTTTATTCGGTGCTCTATTTGTGCCGCAATTCCGACGGCTGCATCTAAATCTTTCGGCGCACGCGCTTCTACTTCTCGCATCATATCGTCTGGCAATCCCCGCACGAACCCCTCGAGGGCATTTTCCCTAACCGGGATCATCATCACGTCTATTCCGATCGATTGCGTTTCCTGCAGCGCCACCTTAGCACCTGAGACGAGTGCCGATAACCTATCATAGAACCCGTATACCCCCTCATCGCGTCGCATCCGGATCGTAACAATATCCTTTAAATATTGCGCGAAAGTTCTGTGGCCCCCGAAACGAGTCTTCAGATGTTTAATTAACGAGTCGACGGTGGAAAAATCTTTTTCATAAGTGCTTACTCCCGCTCGGCCATCAAGTTTGTTTATCACTCCGCGCACAAACGCGTCCTCCCAAGCCGGCGGTACGAGTGCCGCGCCTCCGCGCACTCTCCTAACGAATTCGCTCAATGGTATGTTAGTCCCGTCGTAATTGGGTATGCCGACCAACCCCTGCTGGAGGGCATATATTTCTGCCATCATGGAGGTCGATGCATCAGGATCTGCACCCGACCTACGCGTAGTGTTGTTCGCGGTCGATTCGTTTGGCTGACTCATTTTGGCTAGTCGATACCGGGGCGCTTAAATCTAATTATGTACAGCGCTCCTGTGTTATATCGACCGTAAAGGACAAAGGCTAATCTAGGCGTTTATCGAATTCAAAACAATATGCACATAACCAAAAATAAAATTATTAATCTGTCTTGATTCGTCACACCGTTAATCAGAAATATAACCTCAAAAATAAACAATAAGCAAAAAAAGAAATATAAATCTAAGATAATAGAAATATAGTTATAAAAAGAATATAAGATATAGAAGAATAGAATTGGTGGCAACACACAAATCTGACACCAATTCAGAAGTGGATATAATATCTAAATTTGAAATAGTATATATGTATGGAACTGAAAAATAAACTAATTGGTGGAAGAACTCGAATCCCACTTCTGACACCAATTCAGCTGTTACGTCCGGGCGAGGCTTTTCACGACTTTATGCTTGTCAAGATGGTCGATGAGAAATCCGCGAGCGGCCTGCCGTGCGACCGGGCGTAACGCTTGAATATTTTTGCTATCCAGTTACAATAGATAATGGTAATCTAACTAAAGATCAATATTGCAAGATTCTAATCCCTTCCTGGAAGAGGAGGGATTTCCTAGTTTATTCGGTATAAGCTAAACGGAAAGTTAAATAAGGAAGCTAATATCGCGTTTAGTTATATGCAGGACTAATAGGATTCGTGTGTCTTCATAAGACCCGTACAGGTCCCCAATTGTTCGCGCGAGGTTATGTTTTCGGCCGGTGTACGATGCTATGGTATACGAGGTGTGACGTCACAACACAGATCAAATCAAGAAGAATAGTATAAGGGGGAAAACAAAAGTGAATATATTCAATCGAAAATAATGATATAAAGAAAAAGTAGAGTAGATAAAGAAAAGCAGAACAGATATGTTACGAATTCGTTAAACAACGAAGGAATTACTGCAGTAGATATTATCGCAGTGTAGTGAAATGTTCAGAAATAGTGCGCGACAATTATGCGCCTTAATATGAGCGCTCTTACAAGATTACGGATGCGCTCTCGGTAATTCACGGTTACGCCCTTACAATCGAAAAGTTAACAAGGAAACTTGCACGGTCACATGACCGCGCCCGTGGGATCCCGCCGTGGCCTGAGCTCGGGCATGATCATACAATAAGATGGAATAATATTTCGTCGTATGTCGCGACTGGAGGTTCCTACCGTGTCGCTGGTCTTCGGTTACGTTCGGATACTCTCGCTCTGCGCACGCGCTCTTTCTCCTCGATCTCTCTATCCTTCTCTCTGTTACGTCCGGGCGAGGCTTTTTCACGACTTTGTAATTGTCTAGATGGTCGATGTAATCTGCAAGCGGCCTGCCGTGCAACCGGGCGCAACGCTTAAATAATTTCGCTAT
This sequence comes from Priocnemis perturbator, assembly GCA_963942575.1. Taxonomy (NCBI): domain Eukaryota; kingdom Metazoa; phylum Arthropoda; class Insecta; order Hymenoptera; family Pompilidae; genus Priocnemis; species Priocnemis perturbator. Next base: position 13,467,210 of record OZ012643.1, on the reverse strand, counting down.
TTAATTATAATAAATAACGGTAATCCAACTAAAGATCAATATTGCAAGGTATTCTAATCCATTCCTGGAAGAGTGGGATTATTGGTTTAATTTTATAAGCCAAACGGAAAAGTTAAATTAGAAACTAATGTCGCGTTTAGTTATATGCAGGACTAATAGGATTCGTGCTCCACCGTAAGACCCGTGCAGGTCCCCAATCGTTCGCGTGAGGTTATGTTTTCGCTCCGCGGAAACACTACGGTAGATAAGGTGTGACGTCACAACATAGATGAAATTAAGAAAATAATATAAGGGGAGAACAAAGTAGATATATATATATTCAATCGAAAAATATTGATATAAGGAAAAATAGAAAAGACATATATATATATATATCCTGAATCTGACTAGCAATTATAGCACTACTGCAGTAAACATTATTGGAAGTACTAAGAAACGTTCGATGCTAGTGCGCGGCAATTACGCGCCTTAATACGAACACCATTCACAATATGATACGATAGCATTCGCGACAATTAATATTTAGACGCTTAACAATCGACATTTCGTTTCGGGACTGTAATCACACAGTCAGCGACCGTACCCGGCGGATCTCTCCGTGGTGCAGGACGCGGGCAGGGTCAGACTATATGGTTTAGTTACAATGTTGTCGAACAGCGCGACTGGAGGTTCTTACCGTGCCGCTGGTCTTCGGTTACGATCGGATATAATCGGGGTACGAACGCGCTCGTCCGCTTTAACTATCCCTCTCTCTCTCTCTCTTTCACTCTCGCTCTCTCGCTCTTTCCTTCTTAACTCTCCTTCTCTGGCGTAGGTCGGTGGAATTCAAGGATTTGATGGCAAAACGATGATAATACCTTCGAATCGAAATATTGCTTTAGTACTATGTCCCTCCTAGATTTGCCTATGCTCAGCTTGAATTGAGCCGGGGTCTAGCCCGTTACAAGGGTCGACAAATCAGGCGGTTAATGCTTTTATTCGTTTATAATTCACCGACTTTATTCGCCACACGAGCGAGGAACAACCCTTCGCGTTCTGTTCAAGTTTAATGAGTAATGAAAAGGAATAATGTAATAGAAATCAAAGAAAGGAAACTTAGAATTAACGCGTCCGACACGATTTGCCGGGCACGTGCAGAACGTAACGCGCACACCTTCGCACTTTCACTAAATCAAAGAAACAAAAGGAACTGAGTCTATATCTCAAATAATAATTGGAAGTTAATACTAAGGCTTTAACGAGGATTATTGAGTCCGTATCGTAGCACACTGCGAAAAGAATATGCACTTTAGGCTCAGAAAATTAAAGATATCTAATGTTAAACCGATAGTTTGACGGATTTTGCAATGAAAATTTTCTTGGCTCAAATTGTAACAAGAAAATTTTCTTTGTAAGGGGGGGGGGGGGGGGGATGTTATGGCGTGATGCTGGATCCTGCTGACAGAGATCCTGCGTTCCCGGTAGCGAGCCGGATAGCTCTTCTTAGAATGCTCATCTTGCTATCTCACGCGTGCGACCGCGTCAACGGCGACGCTTGGCGACGCCCCGGTGGTCACTTTTTGATCGCGCCTCCTGGCAGTAACTTCGATCTAACTCTTGTCGGGAATCTTTTGTACGCCTATCTAAAATAAACCGAAGTTGTGCTTGAAGAAGAATAAGTGTTGTGTTCGAGAACCCTCACCACCCTTCCACGGCATAACAACGCGATGCAACGCGTTGCATACAATATAGAATACAATCGATTGCATGCGACGCGCTGCGTCGTGTGAAAGGGTCTTTAAGGTAGCCTTCTGCTGTGCGCGACTGCAACTCGCGGGGTCGCGGGTCGCGGGTTCCAGGCGCGACCAATCGAAAAATATATATACATATATATTGGCTCGAAATGATACTTGTTTTTATCTTCGCGATAAAACTATATGTACATATATTTATCAATCGGTCGCCCGTCGTGGCCGCGTGTAGCCGTTTTCGCGAAGAAACAAATTATATTTATATATATTCATCAATCGGTCGCGCGTCGTTGCCGCGTAACGACGTTTTCACGATGAATAAAACTTAATCTATATAGGTGTAGATTGATAGGGCGTCGCGGTGGCGAGCAGCGGAAGGCTACCTTTAGGGCTAAGTGGGAGGAAAAGGACGTATAAACATTTATAAGTAAATTTTAATCCTTTGCACTCGAGAGGTGACTCTCAGTCACCACTTGGTTTCGTGAACGACGAAAACTGAAACTCATCTTCATTAAAACTCATTCCATTACGGTAATGAAATGATGTCAGGTGAAGATGAGTTTCATTTTTCGTTGTTCCCGAAGCCAAGTGGTGACAGAGTCACCTCTCGAGTGCAAAGGGTTAATTTTATTAATAATACACCACACTTATTCTAATTATAAAACTATTATCGTTGGAATATATTAATTGTTCCCCCCCCCCCCCCCCCACACCACCCCCAGCCCCCCCCCGATCCCCCCCCCGCCCCACCCCCCTTTTCGGTTGTCATCGTCCCGACGCCTCCATCCTCCGGAGTTGCCATATTCTCCTCTGCGTCCGCCGCCCCTTCCACGACCACTGCGGCGGCCATATTTTAATAGTCGTAGTTGTTTTTTCAGATCACTCACCTGCAATATGAAAAATAAACATAATAATTATATGTCAACGTAAGTTTGAGTGTGTGTTAGCTTGTTAAACTTGGAAAGATGAACCTCGTCAAGTGGTCAATAAAATTGTAACTGCGTATATTTGTATAATTACTTACGCTGCGCATCAACGCCTGGTGGTCTGTCCACTCCCGGGAGTCCCGGGTGGCCCTATTGACGGTATTTGTGAGTCTCCTCTCCGGCACGGGAGAAGGCGATCTTCGGCTCCTACGGGGCAATCTTCGGCTCCTACAGGGCGACGGCTCCCTCCGGCGCCTGGACGGCTCCCTCGAGCGCTTGGAGGGAGCCGGGGCCGACCGTGTGCGGGACGGCCGTGCGCGGGCAGGCCGTGCCGTGGTGTCGCCGTCGCCTGGGGCAGCCTGCCGTGCCGTGGTGTCGCCGTCGCCTGGGGCAGCCTGCCGTGCCGTGGTGTCGTCGTCGCCTGGGGCAGCCTGCCGTGCCGTGGTGTCGTCGGCTGGGGCAGCCTGTCGTGCCACAATATTGCCATCTGGCGTGGTCGCTTTTACTTTCTCTGACATCTAAAAATGAGACAAAGCAATAATTCATTATTTTGTTAACAAAGTATTTCAAAGCACACTGGAAGGCTACGCGCTTTCAAAGTTCGTGCATAACCCTTTGAGTGCTGACTACTCCCAGCGGAAGCAATCCGCGTGAACGGCACGCGCTTAGCGGTTGCAATCGTTGGGGACGGAAGACTTTTTTTGCTAATGTGAACGATGTTGATTGAATGCGCAAGGCGCAACTAAGTTATAAATGTACTTCCTGTACGCCAAATAAAATAATACAAGAAAGTTATTTTTGATATTACAAGCGCATATATGCGTCCTTAGTCCACACAGATCGCTTATGCTGGACGCATATATGCTCGAAAATAACTTTCTTGTACTATTTGATTTAGTGTCCAGGAATTACTATTATAACTTAGTAGCGCCTTACGCATTCAATCGACACAGTTCACATTAACACTTTGACGGCCGCACGGTTCACACAAATTCTCTTCTCTGTCGCCGGAACTGTTTGCAAAGTTGTTCAACGTGCTGCCACCGGCAAATAACGAACGGCCTGCCCATGGCACCACGTTGGTATCAGCGGCAAACGACGGCCGGCTCACCCATGGCACCACATTGGTGTCACCGGCCGTCATAGTGATAACAAAGAAAGTATTCCGTCCCCAACGATCGCAACCGCTAAGCACTCATATACCCATAGCACTCAAAGGGGTAAAAAACATTTAGAACTCGAATAAAGTACAAGAAGCAGGAATATTATTTAGACTTGCAGGTACTTACGATCTTTCCTTTACGACGTTCGGTTTGAAACTGACCGCTGCGGCCGGTGGCAGCATGTGCGGCATCCAACTCCATTGGATTTTGCGGTGGTGGGGGAAACCTCGCTCAAGAGACCGTGCGTGGCGATAGGTGGCGGTTGGCGGCGCGAGAATTTCTATATACGTATATATATATATATATATGTATTTATGTATGTTGTATATCCATTCCTCGTTATAATTTAAGCTTTCTACAAACCGGGGTCTATGTTTCAAAGAAATGTTTTGGGATTTCATAAAAACTTCGAAATGGAGACCGAGCGTAGCTCTGTCCTTCCCGTTTCGCGGTGCAGCCAAGCGTCGCGCACAGTGGTCACGATGCCCGCCTCAATATATATATATATATATATAGAGAGAGAGAGATGTATAGCTTATATATCAATATATCAGCTCGAAATCGTATTTGTTTTTTCTTTGCAAAGAATGTACATCTATATAATTATATTCAACGATCGGTCGTGCGTCGTGTCCGCGTGTCGCAGTTTGCGCGAAGAAAAAAAAAATATATATATATGTTGCGTATTCGCAGTCGCCTCGGGCGGGCGGCCAATGGGCGCCCGCGGCGCGCTCGCCCGAGATCAATCATTGCGGTCGATACTCAGGCGATACTCTATGTAAACGCGCCTACTAATCAGTAGCGCCGCGTCGCGTTCTTCTCGGGCAATTGTACTCTCGCGGTTCCCGCGCGCTCTCGACGGCCATTACCGTACTTTCTTTCGTGTCGACAAGGTGCTTTCTCCCACGTGCGAAATAGTAGTGGCTTTTCTCGGGTTCCTGTGCTCAGATGAGAGTATCTAGTTAGTGCTAAGAAAAACAGGGATTATTGAAAGACGCTGTGGTGCCCCTCAACCCATTGAAGTTAGTGTATAAGTGCTTAGTTTTAATAAAGACTCCTCAGAGCTCCTCAACACACGTGTTCGTGTTCATTGTGCCGGCCACGCGCCGTGTGACTCTCCGTGCGGTCCTTCTCAAGCGTTCCTTCACGCCGAAAATCGCGCTCTCCTACCAGTCTCCTCAGGCACGAGTGCGAGTCCCCCTTAACCTCGACTCGTTATCAAATAATATATATTTATCGAACAGTCGCGCGTTGCGGTCGCGAGCAGCGAAAGGGTACCTACAAACAATTTGGCCAGGTGCGCACTTGCGATTTTGTGTCGCACGATTATTGCTGCGACTGAATAATCACGCGGCAGAATATCGTATGCACAAACATATTTGCACGCGTGGCAACGAAGGCAAATGTTTTTTCATACTATCCGTCAGCCGTGCCATGTGCGTATCGCTCTCGAGCTCCGAGTCAGAATTGACTCTGGCTGCGCTCTCCAAGTGTTAAGAAGAGATTATACCGCTGTTCCGACTTTTCCTTATGCGCGACCGATCAGCGGCTTCGGGCCGCCTCGGTACCGCTCGGGTCTTACCCGATCTTACGCTTAACTCCTCTCCCGCTCTCCCTTCCGCCGCCCCGGGTGGATCGAGCAGCTCGTGGGCTGCGGGAGCGGGGAGCGGGGGGGACTTATTTCCCGGAATAGGACACCTGTGCGACCGCTAATTAGTCGTTAGCCTATTACCGGTGAGGATACACCTTTCTGCGAATAGTGAGCTTATCTCTGTGAGCCTGAGTTTTTGTAAACGCGCGAACCGTCTACGGTCCGTCTAGGGATCTCGTCCCCACGTTTCTTGAGCGAGAGCTCTCTCGCCGGTGTTTTATAGACCTTTTTGGGGAACTCCGTGGTAAAAAATAAAGACTGGGAGTTATACGCAAACCTCGCGCATTTTATTTAAAGGGCTTGCCCTCGTACCATTCCGAACGCATTAACTCTACTCTCCGATCGGCTGCTCCTTCCGACCAGTTCGTGGCTTCGAACGAGCAAAACGATTGAACACCGCAGCCACGGCCGTTTGCTCATACTCTTGTCAGGGGCGGAACTCATTCCCTCACACATCGGAAGCTGCAAATATTTTTGAAAGAGAATAATGCAGCTTTCGACGACTTGCTAATGCACTGTGAAACTCGGTGGCTAAGTGCGGGAAAATCATTACACCGGTTTTTTGCAGTTCGTAAAGAACTGGTCATGTTTCTGAAATGTCATATAACAGAAGATATAACGTCAACGATTAAAGAATTAGAAAGCCCCGAATTTTTATCTGTATTAGCATTTTTTACGGACATGGCTGCTTACCTGAATAATTGAAATTTAAATTTGCAAGGTAAGAAGCAAAATATTGTTGAATTAGTCGGACATATAAACAGTTTTAAGGAAAAACTTTTGTTATTTGCAGGACAATTTGAAAGAGAAGTTTTAGAAAATTTTCCGCGGTGTTTAGAAATTAAAACAGATTTTCCAGAAATGGATTTTACATTTTTTAAAGAAAAAGTAATTACAATGAAAGAAGAATTTGACAATAGATTTAAGGACTTTGAATCGTTACAAAAAGAAATTAGATTATTCGCGAATCCGTTAACAGTTAATATCGCGGATCAGGACTTTGTTTTCCAATTAGAATTATGTGATTTACAGACTGATCCGTTTTTATCTTCCCGTAAAGAAATGGGTGTAGAATTTTTCAAATTGTTGCCTGCAGAAAAATACCCAAAGTTACTCGATTTTGCTTTAAAAATAACTTCAATGTTTGGATCAACATATATGTGTAAAACCGGGTTTTCTGCAATGAAAAATATTAAAACGAAACACCGTAATTTATTGAGTGACGCGTCATTGGCAAGCCGTTACGAATTAATTTAACAAATATTGCAATTGATATCCCAAAAATTGTTAACAACAAGTAATGTTTATATAGATCCGAAAAATTTAGCAGTCTGTCTTTTTATATATTTTAATTTCAGATTTGTTCGTTATGTTTTTTGATAATTTTATTTCATTTGTTTCATATAATTGTTTTTCGTTTTTTATTTAGAATTTCAGCGTCGCCCGTGGAGTTTTATCAGCCAACGATGGAAAGATTAATATTCATGGCATAACTTTTTATTTTTAAAGATGAGTTTTCTCCATATTATATAATTGTTATCATTCATTTATTCTGTACAGCGACAAATAATTAATAATATATTTTCAGTAGGCCAACGTGCGGGATCTGGCTTAGGAGCCTAAAGAGACGCGTTAAGGAGCCTTGTTAATTTGAAGTACCCGCATCTACGCGAGTCGCGCGCATCGTTCGCGTTGGAATTTTAGTGTTAGCCGTGGAGTTTTATCAGCCAACGATGGAATGATTAATATTCATGGCATAACTTTTTATTTTTAAAGATGAGTTTTCTCTGTATTATATAATTGTTATCATTAATTTATTCTGGACAGCGCTAAATAATTAATGATATGTTTGCAGTAGGCCAACGTGCAGGATGAGGTTTAGGAGCCTGAAGAGACACGTTAAGGAGCCTCGTTTAATTTTAAGTACCCGAATCTACGCGAGTCGCGCGCGTTTTTCACACCCGTCGCTCGCGCGCGTCGTTTGCACCCATCGCTCGCGCGCTTTGTACGCGCCCGTCGTTCGCTTGTCGCTTGCGCTGCGCCGGTAGGGTATAGGGGGGGGGGGGGGGGGGGGTCGTTGTTGCGTTCAGCTAGTGGAGGTGGAAGCAGCCGCGTGAGGGGCCCCACCGTGACCACACTGTTCTAGGGGGTATGTGTAATAATATTCTGAATTTGATTTCACAAGATTCCAGCTGTCATGTCAATACAATTGTAGACGCTGTGTTTCTTCTTGGAAGTTTAAATAAGCAGAGATGGTCGCATAAACCTAAGTACATAATACAACACAATGTATTTTTCTTCCGATTCTTTATTCCGCGGTGCGACATTGTAAGGTTTGCCGCTTCGCGACTGTGACGGTACAATGTATTGGGACAACTTTGTAGAGGGGACATGGTTTTCGAGCCTGACGGCTTGATCTTTGATCATCGCCGAGAAGGAAGAAAAGGACGACAACGAGTAAAACAGATTGATGAAACAACGATCGAGGCAATTGACAATGAAACATTCAAAACTCAGCGTACCAAACGCTATAATAAAACAGATACTACATTTAGGTCACATTTTCTGATTAATACTTAGTGAGTAACTCAGTAACTCATTCCGTTTCGTTCCGTTTCGTTTCATTAACGCCTTGCGAATCGTAACATGTGTGAATGCTGCTACTTGTCTCTCGCTAAGTTAAACTTGCGAAACTGTTTAAGGATATTTTTTAAGAGTTTTTATTCTAACAATATATATGTACAACCAATAACAACGAACGTGTTGTTACGTCCTGCGTCCTCCACCCGCCACAATTTTTTGCTTTTCTAAATTATTTAAGAATAACTAATCGATCATTCTCGCCGCAGTCTCCCGTTCGCTCAGCAGTTCTAAGATTTACTCTAATCTAACTTTAGGAATGAAGTGCGGTTCTCACGAGCCCCCGTTAGCGATAAGACACGCCACGCGCGACAAGTAGAGGTAACTTACACCCGAGCGATAGCCAAGACGACGCGAGTAGGGAACAAGCGAAACGTACAAGAAAAGCTCCGCCGAATTCTCGCGCTGCGCGACCGGACAACCGCCAAGTAATGCAACCTGTCAGAAAAGGAATTCCAAAAGATAAGATACGTGTAGCCAAGTCCTGGGAAAGGCATCTGTCGCGCCGTTCCCAGGATATAATGCCGATGCAGTGTCAGCATGCGAATGCCGCTCAGCGGAGCACGGCGTCTATATAGGGCAGTACGAGACCCTTTTCGGACACTCTTGGTCGCTACGACACTCTTGGTCACGAAAAGCACCTGTACGCGCTCTTTTGATTACGACAAGTGTTAATACGCGCGCTCTTGCCTACGACAGTCACTTGCCAATTATTTTACTTCAATTCAATTCAGTGCGTGAAGTGCTCCGAATAGCACCGTTGTTCACACTCAAGAATTCAAGCGCGGGTGCGAAGCGCAACACCCGACTTAGCGTTCACCTCCAGTAATCTTTCAAGTGTAAAGAATAGAATCAAGTTAAGTCACGTCGAGTCAGTCGAATCAAGTTAACTCCAAGCAAATAATCAATACGATAAAATCAGTGCCATTGTTCCTGCATCTCGCCAGGCAACACCAGGTTTGTATAACCTACTAAACTTTGTAATCTGGACCGCTCTAGGCCACCAGCGTGGTGAAGCCTCCGAAATTCAGCTAATTATAAGTAAACTGCGTGATCGAGACACTGCGTCTAGTCTCGATCTCCGATTCTCCGGTCGCGATAACGAAGTGGAGCCGTTCTACTCCAAATTGTAGGGTTCGATCAATTAATAAACACCATGTACACAATCTCGTGAGTCACCTATTGCACACCCATCCTCGCAACACTACACGTACACCCGCGTAAAACTTGGTCATCGGAGTGTTCTCTGAGTGTAATTAGACAGAGGATCTCACCCCTTTTCATCCCGCGATACCGAAACCGCCGTGCGCATAAATCGAGTGGTCTTTGCTGCCGCCTTCGAGCCTGTGCCTGAGTCGCCGTACAGGCAATATCCCGCGGGCACCGTCGAACCTCTGAGTTCCGGTGACCCCTCTGCGAATCTTTCGCGCGACATCAGCTCACAGGTTTCGTTGGCCGGCGGCGGGCCCCCTCGCTACGATCGTGGCTCCCCAACCACCTTCGGCGCACCACGGTTCGGGCCCGAGGTCAGTGGTCACATCCACGGATCGCAATTATTCTACCAGTCAAACCCATAACCAGAGAGCGCCCCGACGTCGCCGGCCACGTGAGGACTATAGAGGAATTCGGGGTGGCGGAGTAAAACAGTGGGCACGCCGCGTAGCTGCCCGCTTGTATCGGTCGCAGCTATCTCGACAAACAGCGAGCGAATCCGCGAATTCCCTTCCGCCTACCTACCCGCACCCCGGACAGCAGGCGCCACCGGCCTGGACCTCTCCAGAACAGCCTTGTCCGTTCGAACTACCCCCAGGGCAAGATCAGTTCACGGTCTACTTCGAACCTCTAGAACTGGAAATCGTACCGTCTACCATCGTGGTAACTGAGATCTGCGAAGATTCGGATGTCGAAATCATAGATTAAGTAACCCGCACGAACGCGAGTAGATTCTTGGGTTGGTGTAATTCCGAGTCACCAGCGACGCTCACATTGCCTGTGCTGTAACCATTCGGACGCGAGTAGATTCTCAGGTTGGTGTAATTCCGAGTCACCAGCTACGCCCACACTTTCCGCGCCGTAACCGCACGGACGCGAGTAGATTCTCAGGTTGGTGTAATTCCGAGTCACCAGCGACGCTCACATTTTCTGCGCCGAAACCGCACGGACGCGAGTAGATTCTCAGGTTGGTGTAATTCCGAGTCACCAGCGACGCTCACACTTTCCGCGCCGTAACCAGTCGGACGCGAGGATACACGTAGGTTTAGTGTCGAATCAGGACACCGAGTATATTTAGGCGCGTGCGACGTCTCAGCGAGCCGCTCCGCTGACACGTCAAATCTCTTATCAGGCCGGTCACTTCGTCTGTCTTCCGATCCCCGGTATACCCGGTGTACGCAGGGTGCCGAAAAACGGAGGACGTAACAATACACAATTTTGATTTCAATATTACAGATAATTTATTTGCAATAACATGAAGTAGTTTCGCGAACGAATTAGCGACGAAGAACCCCGTTATTTGCCATGTAGGCGGTGAATAACTGCTCGTTTCTGTTACAGGCAATAGTAGCAGAAAGTTGTGGAGAGCACAACGACAAGCCTCAATAGTTTCGCATCAGTTTGATTAAAGGTAAGTCTGTCATTCGACGTATAAAATCTTTTAACCGACTTCGAATAAAACACTTAACAAAAAGGTCAACACCAATTTAAAGGTGCGTTGAAAAGAACAAAATAATTTTGATTTTCTCACGTCGGTGACCTAACGCAGACCCTACACTAGATCCGCACCCATTTTGGCACCGCTCTCAAACATGAAGAATTATTTTATTCTTTTTAGACCACCTTTCAAGTCGGTTTTTAGGCAATTATGTCATTACTGCAATGTAGGTTGAATGTAACATGTACTATTTCCCTTTCATATTTTCAGATGGGACGCACGGTCACGGACAAGGAGGCCGTTCAGCTGATGCAGAAGTATATGAATTACTTCCGGACCAACGAATTTCCGCCCAGTTCATCAAACGTCCGGAAGGAAATGAGCAGAGACCTCGATGGAAGGTGGAAACCGCATACGGTTTATTTACACGTCAGGGAAAATCAGCGTGGGAATTTGACAGCGGCTCGTGAAAGCCTCGGCATAGAAGTGGTGTCACCAACGAGGGAACTGGTGCTCTGCAACACCGTCGACAATGAACCGTCGGGGGATTCCGAATCGGCACAATCTTCGTACTGCGACGAACAAACTGAAAACGCTGGGAAGGACGCCGACAGTTTCCTCCTGGTCCTCTCACCCAGTGAGTGGGAACAAATTAAGCCCGCCGAAGCGTCCGAGGATCATCATTTGAACCCACGCGTTTGGCCGAATGTCATTTTCAAGGCATTCTGGAATATGTACCAACTCCCATGTGCTTTCGTGGGCAAATGGTCGTACATACGCGAGGAAACCAAAGAAGAAAATACGAATGACGCCGCTGGATTATACTTAAAATTCCAAGGTGTTCAATATTGCGCCAATCAAACGGCGGGCTGCATCCACATCCGCGCGTCGCCTCAGAGCAAATCACATCTGTGCTTCTCAGGCGCGCGGCAGCACGCTCGCTACCGATCATTGCACCAATCAGCGGTCTCGGGCCGCTAACTAGTGTCCAACAGCGCGGCCACTCAGAATCACGAACAAGATTACGTGGTGACACGTCACATCCGTCCGCATCGCCACGCGGCGGGCAGGCCGCTTCGGCGGCCATTCTGTTCAACGTCTTGACGGCAAACACACGTGCCTTACGAACTCAGTTCTTTTCTCGTGCTATTCACCCACCAGACCACCGAGCAGATCGTGCTCACGCACAACGGACACAACACCCAGCTCAAATCACAAATTCACCGGCGTTTTCGCAGCTGCGATACTCCAGAAATAGCACAGATCATTCGAGTGCCACGTGGCGGTAGTATACCGGGAACCACGGCGCTCATTCAGCAGTAACTGATCACTTCTCCAGCAGAAGCATAGCCCAGATCACCCAGGTATTCATTACCCCTCGTTAATTCAGTCAGATTCACGTGGAGAATTCAATGTGTGCGACCTAACCTTACTAGTTTTGAGCATTCTACATTAGTTACAGCTCATTCAGTTTCATCCAGTTGCACACAATAATATCTCCCGTTATCATTCTTGCTTCAGTACATCATCGCACTCACCCAGTGCAAGCATTTCATTCATACTAAAGTCTTTACTCAACATTCTTTTTGGTCCTTCGAGCCGGATATCTGGTCAGTCGTGTGGTTCACTCATAGTACGTGTGTTCACGGTTTCACTTAATTCACTGGTGGTTAATGTGAGATCGTTGTTTGATCACCCAGTAATCAAGAGAGAAACCATTCATTGCAATGGACAGTACTCAGACCAAAGATCAGAGCAGCGAGACCAACCCATCGCTCAGCCAAGAGGAAGGAGAGCCTCAAGCAACTGCTGAGTCCCTGTCGGTCCCATCCGAGCTTGCAGCAAAATCACGACCAGCATCCCCCGTCACCATGCAGAATAACACCATGGAATACAAGATCTCGACTCAAATGTACAGACTCGCCATGCTCACACTCGTGAAAGAACAGAGTGCAGTCTTCCAGGCCACCTCAACAGAAGAAGTTGATGGCCAGCTGGAACTCCTCAAGAGCCTCTGGGCAGAGTTCACAGAAGATCACAATCAATTAGGACTGGCATGCAAGAGGGCATTTTTTGATCACCCATATATCACGGGTAAGGTCTTCCAGCATGGTTTCGCCTCATATCATCTGGCGTTTTCGGCTCTCCATAAGGTCAAATCACAAGTACAGCAAAAGCTCCAGGACGTATCACTTGCACGATCATCAATTAGGACTGACCACCCTACAAGGCACCGTTCAACACTGCCTGAGATCAAGCTGCCTCAGTTCAATGACGATTTCTCAGCATGGCCTGCGTTCAGAGATCTGTTCAAATCATTGGTCATTGACGATCAGCAGCTCAGCAACGTGGAGAAACTCCACTACCTGAAGACCAGTGTAGGAGGAGCAGCAGCACAGATCATCTCCAACGTCCCAATGGCCAATGATTCATTCCACCCAGCTTGTAAGCTCATCAAAGACCGGTTCGACGACAAGGAGCGACTCATACTCTCGTATGTAGAGAAGCTGTGTTCAGATGCAACTCCCGTCAAGAGAACAGCTCACGATCTGAAAACCTTGATCATCACGATCAAGGAAAATCTAGACGCGCTCAACGCCTTGGACGTTCCAGTTGAGAGTTGGAACTATGTTCTGCTCCACCTAGTGTCACGCAGACTTAATTCCTTCTTGCGAGAATCATGGGAAGTGAAGCGCAGCTCATCCAGTGAGCCATTGACATTTGATCAGCTCATGGAATTTATCAAGGCCAGAGCCCGCGCATTAGAAGCAGTCCAACCATCATCCAGTGACTCTAAAAAATCACCATCTGTTGGCACAGCAAGAACTATCACTAGAGCTCCAATTCATCAAACCAGGACGGCACACCACACATCAACAGCGCAACCATCTGCAACAAGCTACCCATGTGATCACTGCAGAGGCGACCACTACATTGTCACCTGCCCAAAGTTCCGTGACCTCCATCCTACAGAACGTCATAAGGTAGTGACTGCTCAGCACCTCTGTTACAATTGCCTAGGGCACCACAACTTGACGTCGTGCAGTTCATCAAGGACGTGCAAAACGTGTGGAGCAAAACACCACACTATGATACATCTTCCCTCATTGAGAGCGACTCAGCAATCAGCAACACCAGCCCAATCTCAGAGCAAATCATCAGCCAGTACAAGTTCAGCAGCAGCTACACCATCAGGGCAATGAGGAGTTGCCGTGCCATTTCGCCAAACCACCCGCTCAAGCGGGAATTCTTTAGTGCTACTCGCCACATGCGAAGCAACACTCATCACCCCATTCAACATTCACCCAGTCAGAGTACTTATAGACCCAGGATCAGAACTCACATTCGTCGCAAATCACCTTGTCAATGCCTATGGCTTGACTCGTCAGCATTCATCAACAACAATCAGTGGAATAGGAGGATCATACTCAACCCAAACTAAGGGTGTAACCACACTTCAGCTCAGATCAAACCATTCGTCGCAGAGCGTTACCATCACTGCTCACATACTTAACAAACTGACGAATACGTTGCCATCATTCACTGTGGGGCCCCAAGAGTGGCCGCACCTATCATCATTACAGCTGGCCGATCCTGACTTCCTCATTCCAAGGCCGATCGATATCATAATTGGAGCAGACTCATATGGCCTCATCATAAAACCTAACATCGTGAAGCAGTCGTGCTCAGCGCCAATCGCTCAATTGACGATGTTTGGATGGGCAGTTCTTGGTCCATTATCAGAGCCCAACTCAGCAAACTACCAGTCATTTCACACTTCAGTCGAACCATCAAACCAAGAACTTCAAGATCTGCTATCGAAATTCTGGGTTCAAGAAGAAATACAATCAACAACCAAGCATCAGCTCACCCCAGACGAGCAAACTTGTGAGTGTTACGTCCCAGCGTAACTTTTTGATTTTTCCTTTTCTTCTATTATAATTTCTTAAATTAAACTCTCTTTTCTTTCCTTTATTCCGGCCGCCGGATTACGAATTACTTGTATCACGGCTTAGGCTCATCGCATCCGGTGCGCTGTTAGAGTATTAGTTGTAAAATCATGATTATTCTATTCTTCCTCCAGGCCGCGTATGCGAATTATTCGTATCATAGCTTAGGCTCATCGTATATGTGGTACTGTCGAGTTGTAATGTGTAGTGGAATTCCCTCACCGTGGAATCATATTCGTCCCATCGTACATGTATAAGTAGATGTAAGTATAGATATAAGCGTGCGAGCGGGTGTGAATGCGTGTGAGTATAGAATGAGTGTGCGTGTGCGGTATGGACGTATGCGTGTGTAGGTTAAGGAATTCGCGATGAGGTTCCGCGTGTTAATTTTTAGTTTCTCTCTCTCTCTCTCAAAAGTAAATTATTATTTTCGTGGCAATAAGGCATTGCCCAGATATCAACCTAATTCTGTTCAAGCATAAATATCAGGAGCGTGCACTACTGAAGTTTTAGGTGAGTGAGTCGAGGCAATCACATTTTATTTGCAATAAAACTCAATAATTAAAAGAGGATAAATGAGCAACCGAAAGTCTCTTGCTGAACATCGAGCGAGCATAGTAACAGAATATTTGTACACTGAATCGACCGCTGATCGACCGTTTCCATGGTTAAGGTATGAAAAACTGGCCTAGAGCGAGCCCAGGAGCCGTCTCGCGACGGATTTCTCTGGGCAGTTGGCTGTAAAGTCGTGAGGTACGTGGTCGATTGTCCGAGGGTATCCTAGATATCATTAATTTCTGAGTCTAAAAGTGCATATTCTTCTTGCAGTGTGTTACTAAACGAACTCAATTATCCTCGTAAAGCTATAGTTTATAATTTCTGATTATTATTTGAGACACAGACTCAGTTTTCTTTGATTTAGTGAAAAGTGCGAAGGTGTGCGCGTTACGTTTTGCACGTGGCCGACAAATTGCGTCGGACACGTTAGCTTAAGTTTCCTTTTGATCTCATTTACATTATTCTTTTCGTTATTATTTAACTTGAACAGAGCGCGAAGGGTTGTTCCTCGCTCGTGTGGCGATTAAAGTCGGAATTAATTATCGAGATATCTGAATAGAAGCACTATCTTCCTGACTTGCCGAACCTTGTAACGGACTAGTTCCCGGCTCAATTATCATAGAGCATAGGCAAATCAAGGAAGTTCGAAGTACTAAAACTATCTTACGATTCGAAGGTATTATCATCGATTCCACCAAAAATCCTTTGAAAATTCCAACCGACCTACTACCAGAGAGAGAGAGCGAGAGCGAAAGAGCGAGCGAGAGAGAGAGCGATAGCGCAGAGAGGAGGAGAAAAAGCGCGTGCGCAAGCCGCTTGAATAACCGAACGTAACCGAAGACCAGCGACACGGTAGGAACCTCCAGTCGCGACTTACGACTAAATATTATTCCATTTTATTATATGATCATGCCCGAGCTCAGGCCACGGCGGGATCCCACGGGGGCGGTCATTTGACCGCGCAAGATTCCTTGTTAACTTGTCGATTGTAAAGGCATAACCGTGAATTACTGAGAGCGCATCCGTAATATTGTAAGACAGCTCATATTAAGGCGCATCATTGTCGCGCACTACTCATGAACTTTTCTCAATACTGCAGATAATATCTACGCAGTAATTCTTTCATTGTTTATCGAATCCGAACACATCTATTCTACTTTTCTTTATCTATTCTACTTTTCTTTATATAATTATTTTTAGATTGAATATATCTATTTTTGTTACCCCTTATACTATTTTTCTCTGAGTTATCTGTGTTGTGACGTCACACCTCATATACCATAGCATTGTACACCGGCCGAAACATAACCTCGCGAGAACAATTGGGGACCTGTACGGGTCTTGAGAAGACACACGAATCCTATTAGTCCTGCATACAACTAAACGCGATATTAGATTTCAACTTAACTTCTCCGTTTAGCTTGTACCGAATAAACTAGAAAATCCCTCCTCTTCCAGGAAGGGATTAGAATTCCGCAATAATGATCTTCAGTTAGATTGCCGTTGATTTATTGTAATTAAATTAACAAAAATATTCAAGCGTTACGACCGGTCGCACGGCAGGCCGCTCGCGGATACTCATCGACCGTCTTGACAAACACAAAGTCGTGATAAGCCTCGCCCGGACGTAACATGAGGATCAGTTCAAAGCAACACACTCATGTGACGAATGTGGGAGATACACAGTGAGAGTTCAACTTAACGCATCACCATCAACACTAGGAGAATCAGACCTCACTGCGAAGAGATGTCTGCAACGACTCAACAAATGATTCATACAGCGAGCAGTATCATTCATTTATGAAGGAGTATGAAGAGCTAGGCCACATGAGACGTGTGCCGAATCCAGACGACAACGCAACCAATCCACCCGAGGTTGTGCCTGACGATCGGGCTGACGAGATGACCTTGGCACATAATGCTTCGGCATTAGGAGGGTTGAGGGTCTCAGAAGTTCGGTCGGCAGTGCCAGCTCACTCTAAATCAGCATACTACCTTCCGCATCACGGTGTACTCAGAGAAGACAAAATCACCACCAAATTGAGAGTCGTATTCAACGGATCCAGCCCAACAACATCAGGCATATCACTCAATGACATCCAGCACGTGGGTGCCAAAGTACAACGAGACATCTTCGATGTGCTTCTGTGGATCCGCCAATACAAGTACCTGTTCACAACAGACACCACGAAGATGTACCGCCAAATCAACATACATAAAGACGACTGGGATCTACAACGCATCATGTGGGTCGATGAACAGCTCAACATCGTCCCATACCAGCTAACAACTGTGATGTATTGGATCAGATCAGCGCCATTCTTGGCGATCAGAACGATCATACAGTTAGTTGAAACTGAAGGTCATCGATTCCCAAGGGCAGTAGAGCCACTCACTAAAGGCCGGTATGTGGATGACATATTCGGCGGTTCGGATCACTATGCAGATCTCATCGAGATTGCAACTCAGGTGACCCAGCTCTGCAGTGCAGGCGGGTTCCCACTGGCGAAATGGCACAGTAACAGCAACCAGTTCACCAATCATGTCGCTCAACAGTCATTGCTCACTGAAGAGCATCCATTCGACGATAGCAGCACCAATCTACTCGGCCTGTCATGGATACCCCATTCAGATACATTCAAGTTCAATTCCAAGCCACCATGCTCAAGTTCCAACCTCACAAAAAGAATCATCTTATCGGAAACAGCACAGCTCTATGATCCACTTGGCTTCTTGTCACCTTTCATTGTGAAAGCCAAGATATTGTTACAACATCTTTGGCTTGAAAAACTCACCTGGGATGAACCAGTATTAGGCCAACTCAAGGCGAAGTGGACAGCAATCCGACAAGACCTCACTCATGTGTCAGAGCTCTCAATTCCACGCTGGATTCACACGTCAAAGAATTCAACGGTGGAACTGCATGGGTTCTTAGATGCATCGCAATTAGCGATGGCTGCTGTTATCTATATCAAAGTAACTGATCCAGCATGCAAACCAGAGGTTACTCTAGGTTGTGCGAAATCAAAAGTAGCACCGCTGAAAAGAATGTCCATACCTCGATTGGAACTCACAGCAGCCCTTCTTGTAGCTAAACTCATGAGCAGTGACGCCAGATCTGGCTCGCTAGCACGGTCCGTGCTGGCGTTGGTGGGGGTAATAGGCGTGTGTGCGTAGCCTGTCTGTGAGAGCTGCGTGGAGAGAAGGACGGAACTATGCTGCGTCTCCGTTCCACCAACGTCGCGTGACGTCACGTATCGTGACGACACATAAGAAGGACAGAACTATGCTCCGTCCCCTTTCAACCAATATCGCGCGTCGCGTCTTTGTTCGACATGCAGTCGCGGCGTCGCGTCTTCGTTCCACACACAGGGCGGTATAAGCTTCTCGCGGTGGTGCCAGATTTCGCATAAGGCACCGCAACTACCATTGCGTTCTTTCGGCCGGAAGGCAAATCGGGCACCACCGCCGTGAGCAGAGCGCGATGCAGCGAAAACTGAATCGAGGAGAGCTTGGGATTGTCTCGTCGTACTCATCGTCGCTCGTCGACGCGTGGTTTTTTTCGTAGATTCGCGCCCAGCCATGGTTCATTTTTGCTTCAGTGGATAATTGTTCTTTTTTAAGTATTCATCACACGGCAAGAAAAGATATTTATTTAAAAATATTTTAGTACCTACTACGGATAGTTTTTAATATTTTGTCAGCGGAACATATGTGTCATGTGTCGTGTTGGTTTATGATAGATACGGACATTATATATGTTTGACGTTATAGCACAGTAATTTTAACGTCCCCGATTTATTTTTGCCGTAGAACGTCGTAATAATTCGTACGAATTGTAAGAATTCTCCCCAAGAGAAAATCCGTGTTCAATGGTAAACCGCAACTTTTATTGCGTCGCCCGTGAACAGACCTCGGATCGCGGTTGAACTAATTTAGCCGACCCGCAGGTACAACCCTTCTTAGCGCGTCAGCAGCTCATATGGTTTACGATGCGTGTTACTTTGCCGATATATACGTATGTAATCGTATTTTTCGTAAAATATCGTATTGCCTCAAGTGGTCTTCCACGCCACCCATGAGGTGCCACGATTAGCGCGTTCGGTTTTTTTAATGTGGACCCTAGCCCGTAGCCCTATCATACCACAATGAAACGGGATGTCTGGTAAAAGTGATACCAGACAGTTGATACACTTATTATATAAGAGAAATATAAATAATAATGACCATAGAATAAACTGTATTATACGGTCAACATTATTATTGCAAAGCGTTTGACGAGGAGGGACTAGCCAATTCAGCAATATCTGCTGCATGCAATCTGCTTTCTATTGAATTTGATGGTGTGGCATACAATGTTGTGGATGCCATTCGACACAGATGGTTGTCATTTATTTGCAGATTCATGGCTGTTTCCACTCTCGCCTTTTGCGCTGATTTTAAAACACATATTGCATTAACATTGACGGACGACAGTTTATTTCGCTTTTTGGATTTTAGATCCGGCAAGTAGGAAAACGCGTCAGAATTCTTTCCGAATCAGATTCTTTCCGAATCAGCATTTGAATTCGGCAACGACCTCACAGCATTTACAAGACATTTCAAAGTAGGATATATATTTGTACGTGTAAAGATTTCTTCCCACATGTTATCGAAATTCAATGTGGAAAGATAATCAATTTCTGTTTCTGTAAAATGTCGACGCAAAGCACACCATTCTGATCTTAAAGCAGTATTATCGAACCCGGTCAAAGTTTCAGCGACAAAAGAAACCTCATTAAATGACGTTTCTCTGTTAATGTCGCGCAATGCCATTTGCGGTTCAAAAACTTTTAATGTCGACAAGAATTTATTATTTATAGGCAACCTTTTACAAATATCTTGAGCGGCACTTATGTAAAATTGTAAACAATTTTTACGAATATTTGTAACGACATCTGTGTGCCCTGCTAATAGCAAATTATCGAGATATTATTCGCATTCAATTCCAAGATTAATGTCGTTTATTGATTTTTGATTTTCCATTTGGGAAAAGTCAATTTCATGAATTGGATGCTGTAAAAGCTCTGGTTTTATAAACTGTCGACAAGTTATGTTTAACAATTTTGAGGATTGCGGTTGCAATAATTGTATTCTTGTTTCCAGAGCTTGAAAAAAGGTTGTAAAGTTATTGAAATATTGTAAAATATATTTCAAAAATAATAAGTGTGCTTTTAAATCTGGAGTCTGCATCAACAGTAAAAAGTGATCAACACTTTTGGATTTATCTGTTCTATTTAAATCCATTAGAAATTCGTTAATATTATCCCATGATTCTAGAAGTCTTGTAATGCACAAGTGGCGAGAAAGCCACCATGTTTCGGATAATTTCAAAAGTTTTCGGTTTGTTTCCTGAAAGTCATTGAATATAGCTAGCCGCTTGGGACTGCAATTAATAAAATTGGTAATTTTTTTCACAAATTCCTCGCAAATTTGAGGAATGTTTTCGCACGCTGTATTAGCAATCAACGTTACAAAATGGCATGGACAGGTAAATGTTAATAGATGTCCACACTTTTCCTGTAGTTTCGTTTTAAAAGATAAACGATTCCCGGTCATTACATGCGCATTGTCGCATGACAGAGCAATTATATTTACGAATGGAATTTGTAAAATATACATTTCGTTTCCAAATGCTTCAAATAATTTTTCGGCGCCACAATTTTTGGCGTCAATATTTATAAGTTTTACTAATTGCGAGCTAATCTTTGATGTTTCAGGGTGTACATACCGAACATGAAACGTCATCCATTTCTGATTGCAAATGTCTGACGTTTCATCAATGAAAATACTGAATTTAGTATTTTGCAATGTCTCCGCGACACGTGCTGTCTCAGCGGAACACAAAAATTGTGAAATTATTTGCTTGCATTTGGTTTTACCCATACTCATTGAGTGCAACACGTCTGAATCTTTTCCTATTTTCTGAAATAACGACAACAATTTATTTGCTGTTTCAAAAGAAATATTATGTTCGGCAATGAACGCAGCGTACTTAATCTCTGCTTCAGCCTTTCGTGTATCAAACGGTACTTTGATGTCGTCCGTCACATTAACATTAATATCGGTTTCTGTTCGCTGTACTTGTTTTACGTGTTCTGCAGATTCTGCGTGACGGTAAATATTGTGCAATTTTGCAAACGTCGTTTTTTGACAAAGTAAACAAAAAAATAATGTCTCGTCCTCCGATACTTCACGCAGCCATGGTTGAAATTCAACAATCTCTAACCATTGCTTGCGAAACGTTTGTACCGCAGGACAGTGTCTTGGCGACGTTGCATCGTCGTCATTGAATAAAACAGATGCGTTCTTTCGCACGTTAGTTTTGTGACACGCAGAATCAGCATGCCTTGAAACGCGCGTGTCGCACGAATACTGTTGCTGGCACACGATACAGCGGTATAAATGTGCATTTGTGGGTACTTTACGTATCCAAGATTTATATCTGACGTCCTGAAGCCATGCTTCACGAAAGCTTTGCTTTAATATTTTATTGGACGCGTCGCACATTTCTGTACAGAATCAAACAGAAACCGATAGAAGTATAAATACTAACCTGGTAACACAGGCACAAACCCACCAACCCCACACACACACACACACACACACAGTTTAGATTAGAATAGGAAAGATTACGAAAAGTATTGAAACACTACGTACGACGAAAGGAAATGCGCACGCTATGCAAAACACACACACACACACACGAAAACACAAGCGCGCGCAGGGTGTCGTACGTTGCAAACCAAAAACTCACGCCCGCCGCGAACAGAATTCCTCCCGACCATGTCCGGCGATGGAATACTCACGCACATCGCCGTTCATCGTGCAACCGTCTCAAAACAATCGCGAGAAAACAAGGTAAGATATATCTCCGACGATCGCTTCTTTGTCGAACGTTTCACGAGATAACGTGGTGTTGCAACACTGTTGCGCGCGAGCATCTTTAGACAGCGTTCAACACGTATTTTGATGTGAATGTGTACGACGTCATTCCTTTAGATTCTGATACTCTAGAAAGAATTGAGAGATCCGTTTCTCCCCATCACCCTCAGATTTATAAGAAGTCAATTTTGCTGAAAATAGACTTTCTTAATCTTTGACCAATTCCATGAGCAGAATACAACTTGTAACCCGTGACTGGTTACTTGTCCCTCGCATGCAACGGTAGGCTTACTCTGAAGGAACAAGCGGACCCTGTGGTTGCATACGAGGTTAAACAAAAATAAATACAGTTATAATGAGGAATGTAGTTGTCACGTAACTAAAGTGGGCACGTGTGATAGTGCCCGTGGATTCGAACCACTAGGCTGCCGGGGGTAATACAGTAAATGAGTCGGTATGGTAGGTGGTAAAAGTAGAGATATATTCTGTAATGAGATGAGCCGAGGTACAGAGACGTACAGATGCGTGTGTTTACGCGTTGCAATACGTACGACAAGCCGCACGTATTGCTTTTCGGTTATAACTATAAGATCTCACACAGAGATGCGCGCTTAGTAGTCGTGCGAGCTATTCGATGCGTCAGAGGTATTTACAATCAGATGTTTGCACATACAAGTGCCTATGTATTGCCGGGAACGTCGGACAGCGGCTTGAAGAGCCGTACACAGCTGTTCCGTGTATATAACTATATACAATACGCGATTCGGTTTTCGTCGCGTATCAGGAAAGCCTAGGCGTGAGATGCAAACATCGGATCAGCGGAGGGCTTTACCGATGAGTCGCTATAACGCGGCGTCACTCAGGATATTCCCTCCAAGGTGACCTATTATCTATACGAGTCTTAGCAGTTTACATTCGTGTGCCTGCGAACACTTCGGTTACAACAACGACCAGTCGGCGGGGGGACACAGCCAAGTGCCAGCCGTGCAACCAGACAGTTTTACCTTGATATCACAGGTTACTTTTATTTAATAATGACTCGGACTTAGGCCAATAACAAACTATGATTCTACTGCAAGTATTTCTGTTCAATTCATACTACGAGAACACTTCGGCGAAGGAATCTAACCAGACGGCGGGGGACACAACCAAGTGCCAGCCGTGCATCCAATCTACCAGCCGTTAGATATCTCGTAGTGCTTTTTATGTAAGCTAACTGCCTCCTATGGACTAAGTCCTCACACCCGGGACCCGCAACTACGCAAGGCCAGCAAGTGCTCAGATCGTCCACCTGAAGGGTAACGCACTGCGAGGAGTCGGGTAGGCCGAAGACGGACAGCAAGGGGTACAACCAAGTACCGGTCGAGTGTCTTAGTCAGGCACCTTATTCCTCCGTGGATCTAATATCTATTCCTTACTTTCTACTTTTTGGAACATATCCTGAATGACCGCCACGCTACTTGCGCGTAGTTGTTCCTCGACTAAGGGAGTCAGCTTGAGGATGTTACATTCGTGAATTTAACGTTGACGGAGTGTGAGTTTAACCCTTTTCGGAACTAAGCAAGAATTGAAGACACGTTCTTTACTTCGTGAATCCCCTAATACTCCACCTAGAATTTCCTGGGACGCTCGACGTGTATTAAAACCGTAATGCAAGAATCGAATCCCGTGCTTAGAGTATACTACGTATACTTGACGTGTGCCGTTAATCGCAGGCTAGCGAAGTTTATGATGGGTCGGTTCTTTAGTTATCGAGGTTGGTTAGTCCTCTCAAAGTTCAAGATATGACAATTTCCTTATGCATTCGCGGGGTTCATATATATGTCGCGGCGCTATTCCACCAGTGAGAAGGGGGTGTCCATCTACTGGCGGCGGTACTGTAGTGTACGCGAGAAGGAATCCCTCTTCGGGGCGCTCGGTATATGACGCGGTTATATGTACGTAAACGGTGTTTACGTTCTACATGTAGCCGTCCTAAAAATACGGTTACATAACCCCCCCATTTAGATTTCGAAAATGTCTTTTGGAACGATCATTTGAGAAATCTTACGAACATATGCATTATCAAGGAAAGAAAGAAAGAAAGAAAGAAACCCGTCTTCGCACGTAACCGTCGGTGATGTTGTCGCGCGATCTACTCGCGATGCAAACAAAGGATTACCCTTGACTCGGCAATAGAGTTAAAATGATACGATTCGCGGCGTACTTGATGACGCGTTTTGCGAGATGCTGAGGTGTCCGTTACCGTTTTCCTCAGACTTAGAAACAATAGAGTTAAATTTGCAAGAAAATAATGTTCGTACGCATAGATGATCGGCTTACCTTTTAAACTAAAATTACCATGGCCGATACTTTAACATAAAAAGAAACGTTCATTCATCCACATGTACTCTTGTCTTGCCCGTACTGGGACTTTTTTTTTTTTTTTTTTTTTTTTTGTGTCACACACACACACTTCACTTTATTCACACGTCTGATCGTTGCCTGGAGGGTGGTGGTACCTTCCGTGCCTTGATGTTAGTCGGCATGTGGAGGATAGGATCGTCCTGTGCTATATCCGGCATCTCGATCGGCAGGTTCGGGTGTTGTGCTGTGTTGACTACGTGGCGATACTTCCATCCCGGTGGCGGAGTTCGAGCTTTTATATCAAACAGCTCAGACATTAATCTCCGTTTCTTTGCGGACAAGGGCTTGCGTGGAGCTCGACTCTCGTCCTTCCGTACTGTGGTGCTGGATGACGGAAGGTTAAGCGGCTTCGATGAAGTAGCGTTGACGCTGCTGGTCTGCGTCCGTGCGTGGGTGACTCGTATAGTCGCTTGAGTCCCGGTGCCCTTGCGGAAGGAGGCCACCCCCTCAGACTTCCAGACGCCCGGTATCAGGCACGTACGCGGAGGCAGGAAGACTTCGTTGTACTGAATGTCCATTCCTGTCTGCGTCGCACGGGTCACCTGCAGCCACCGCGGTTCACACTGCGTACTTACTGTACGTTGCGTTGCCATTTTCGTACGGGTGAATTGTACGACTGGCCAGTATGTGCGCGACGTTGTCCGTCGTCAACCCATCTCTTACGAGATTTTTGGGTGGGGATAATTCCTGGAATCTTCCTCTGCGGCGTATTGTGGCCTATATCGTCTCATTGATGACGCGTGGTAGGTGCCCTTCGTCTTAGCAATATTGTCATCGCGAAGTACATACGTAGTATCCCCTTTTCGAGCGGTCACTCGATAAGGACCTTCGTATAGGTGGAAGAACTTCGCGATGGTCCTGTCGGCGGCACTTGAGATCGGATTAGTGCGGAGGAGTACTTCCTCTCCAATGTCAAATGTCGCTGTCGGTCGTCCTTCATTGGCTTTCCTTAGGCGTCTCTCGGCTCGTCTGGATAGCCGTTGGAAAGCAAGGTGGAGGCGTCGGTTGATCTCGGAGGCGTCGTTCGGTGGTCGGAGTTGTGGGTACCACCCCGTCCAAGGGCGCTCCGGCAGATCCCCCCACATCAATTCATATGGGGTAAAGCCAGTCGTGTCGCAGGTGACTTCGTTACACGCTGTCTCTATTACTTTTACCCATTTAGCCCAGGATACGTGTGAGTCCCGAACGACCGTTCGCAATATCCGTCCGATCTCGCGATTCGTCCTTTCGACAGGATTGCTTTGAGGATGCCGTACCGATGATAGTACATGCACTATGTCGTATGTCCTCAAAGCATCACGCCACCGTTCCGACATGAACTGCGTGCCGTGATCGGTTATTATCCTTTTCGGAACGCCGAATTCCGGTATAAAAGACTCGCATAGTTTTTGAACGGTTACTAACGCGGTCGCGTGTTTCACTGGGTATAACTTTATGAATTTTGTAAACACGTCTTTTATCACCAAGACGTGTTGTACACCTCCAGATGATTTTGGTAGAGGGCCGTAATAATCGATCGCGAGCGTGTCGAGCGGCTCTTTCGTAATGATCGTGCCCATATGTACTTTTTCTGGGTGTGTGTTAACTTTGACCCGTTGACACGTATCGCAGCTTGCGACGATTTGGCGTGTGATACGGTGCAATTTCCTGACATAGAAACTTTCGGCTATGATCGCGGCCGTTTTGTCGCCTCCGATGTGCGCGTATATTTCGTGCACCTCGCGTATCAATTCATGGTGTAAGTGAGTTGGAAGTACAACGCGGAGTACGCCTCTTTTATCCGCAATACAAACTAAGCCTTCAACGATAGTATATTTAGATCGCGCGGGTGTTCGTGTGGCGCTAAAAACGGATGCTAACGTTGGATCCTTTTTTTGTTCGTCTGCGAGATTTACCAGACGAGTTTTTATGTCGGGTGTCAGAGTCCTCATCAGAGTCGTACAGATCGGAATGTACGTGTTTCGTTTCTCTACTACAGTGGTGTCGACGGATGGAATTCTACTCAATGTATCAGCGAATGAATTATCTTTTCCGGCGATGTGCCTTATCTCCAAATCATAATCCTGGATGCTGAGTATCCAGCGGGTAAGCCGCTGATTTCCCAGCCGACTTTCTTTAAGAAAGCTTAGTGCTTTATGGTCCGTAAGTAACGTGACCTTGTTTCCCGCCACATACGTCCTGAATTTTTGGAGTGCCCATACTATTGCCAATAATTCCTTCTCTGTCGTTGAGTAGGTGATCTCCGGTCCTTTTAGAGTGCGGCTTGCGAAAGTAATCGGGTGTTTAACCTTCGCTTTGTCCTCCTGCTCGAGAACTGCTCCGATTGCGGTGAAGCTGGCATCCGTTGTTAAAAAATACGGTTGCCCAATGCACGTATAACGCAGAACGACTTCCTTGCAGAAAGCGTTTTTTAGTGCGTTAAATGCCTTCTGTTCCGTTTCGCTCCAATTCCATTTCTTGTTCTTTTTGAGTAAGCACAGCAGCGGAACTGAGAGTTCTGCGTGCTTACTCGTGAACTTGCTGTAGTAGTTGATCAATCCAAGAAAACCCCTCAGCTGCTTTAGGTTGCGTGGCGCTGGGAAATTTTCAATGGATTTCAGTTTGTCTGGGTCCTGCGAAAGTCCTTTTTCGTTGAGGACATGGCCGAGAAAGCGTATCTCAGTTCTGAGGAATCGGCATTTCTCGAGGTTTATGGTAACCTTGTGCTCTTCTAGTCGCGTAAGAAGAAGTTGCAGGTGATTCTTATGCTCCTCAAAGGTTTTAGAAAAGCATAGAATATCGTCCACGAAGGTGACGACAAATCCCTGCAGTCCTCTTAATACGTGTCGCATCGCCCTCACCAGACTTGCACTTGATGTTTTGAGTCCGAACGGCGTAACACGGTACTCATAACATTGCCCACGATATAGAAATGCCGTGTACTTCATGGAGTCCTCAGTCAAGGGGACCTGCCAAAAACTGCTGGTCAGGTCGAGGCTTGTCATGAAGTTCGTGCCCTTGAGTTGCTGGAATATGACGTCAGCAGCCTCCGACATCTCATAATCGTCTTGTAAGTATGTATTCAGTTTCCTGGCGTCAAGGCATAGACGGAGACTTCCGTCTTTCTTTTTCACAGGAACAACTGGATTTACATAGGGGCTCGTGCTGGTCTGGATAATGCCATTATCAAGCATTCGCTTGATTTCTGCATCTGCCGCTTCTAGGTGTCTGAGCGGGATCGGATACGTCCGTGAAAAGAATGGCGTGTCCTTGTTGACGTGGAGGGTATGCTTGTACCCTGTAATCCGTCCTATTTTATCTTCCCATAAACGGGGATGTTGGCGGATTATTTCCTGGATTTCTGATTTTTGCAAATCAGTGCCATGACTCGCGTCGGTAAGGTCGTCCATCTCCTGATCTGATTTGTTAAGAGGAGGCGCCGTGGTTTGCCGAACCACGAGCGTGGTGACTATTTCTTCATCGGCCTCCGGTATTAGTGCCGTTGTCGTCACCTGTCCTCCGTGATGTATCGTTAACGAGCCGTCCGCGAAATTAATATGCGCTTTAAGGCATTTCAAGACGTCGGCTCCTAATATAGCGGTGCAAATTAAACTTGGAATTACAACTATGATCGCTTGAATGCGTATATCATTAATTGTAACGTTGGCCCAAAATTGTACTCGTAATCGGCTCGATTTTTGGCCTGTCGCTCCCTTGATAAAGGTGTTTGATATCGGGAGTGTCGGACAGTGCTGCAGTGCTTCTTCCTGCTCTTGGTACCATTCAAGTGACACGCCTGTAATGGTACTGCCTGTATCGACGAGTGCTTGAACTTTGATGCCTTCAATTTCCATGTTTATTTGCGGACTCTGGGGTGTTCCTCTCTCTGTTGGTGGAGAGTTGAGCTCCTCCAATAAGTCGTCTCTCGTGTTGGTAAAGACAGTACTTATCGGGAATAGCTTTGTGTTTTCCCCTTTCGTCGCCGAGGAACGTGCGTGCGGCTTTTCCGGGGCGTTTGCCAGCCGTGAATTGCACACGCTCCTCCTTAGTTTTCCGTCTCGTGGTTTGACGGATCGTCCTTTCTCTCGGACGTGGGATCCTCCATTGGCTCGTGGTCTGCCGTCTCTTTTTCTTCCGTCTCGATGACTCGTATTCGTTCACTCGGACGTTTTTCAGAAGGCGTGGATTCCCGTATTTGTTGTCGGTCACGTGAGAACGGTGGTCGCGGTGGTGTGCGATACGTTGTCGGTACGATGTTTCTCGGGGCATTTCCTCGGGCTGGCGGCATTGGTGTTTTTGCCCCCGGTCGATTTACCGTCCCCCCGTTATCAAAACGTTCAAGGAGAAGCAGTAGGTCGTCGACAGTGTTGATATTTTGCCCTACGACACAATCGTCGACCGCCTGAGTGAAATGTCGCGCTATGGTTAAAACAATCTGCTCGTCCGACTGTCTCGGAGAGAGGTCGCGCGCGTTACCAATCAATCGCATTGCATACGTGACTCTGGATACTCCGATATCGTTACGGTAGTACCCGTTCTCTAAATTTTCGCGGACTCGTCTCTGGACAGCTGCGCTCCAGAAACGAGCCTTGAATTGAACCGTGAATTCTTGCCAAGAGTTGACGCGGTTTGCTACGACGTCCCACCATTCGCCCGCTATGCCACGAAGAGCCTGATTTAACAGAAAATTGACTTGATCGTCTGGCGTATGTGTTGCGTCGACGAAAGTCTGCAGGTCTCTTATAAAGCGCGACGGTTTCTCGTCGGCTTTGCCTTCAAACGTAGGCAGTGTGGGTCGAATCGCGTACTGACGCGGTGTCGGTATTTCGTCGTGCGCGGCTCGTTCGTTCGTGTACCGAGCCTCTTCGTGTCGCTGTTCTTCTCTTGCTTCCCTCGATGGTTCCCTCGTTGGTGGTAGTGGGTTATCAGACGCGGATAGATGCCGTTGACGTTGCATCTCATATGCATGATCGATGTTACTCATGCTATTTTCGCGGATTTCTCTGACACCTCTTTGAGTGATTGCGAGCTGGTCTAATGCTCGCCTCACCATCGCCTCTTGTTCCGTTTGTGCATTTACTAGTCCTTCAAGACGCGCGTCGAGGTTTTTAAATACGTCGCGGAAGTCTTTCTTGAAGTCTAATAAATCTCGCGAGATCTCGTTTCGTGCTTGCTCCACACGGAGCTCAATCTGGGTGTCACACCAGATTTCTATTCTGTTAAGCCGTTGCTTGTACAAATCAAGCTCGTTGGTGAGTCGCCTGATTTCTACAAGAGGGTCTACTATGTGACTCGCGGTTGCAGTTTCCGGAAGGGAAACGCCTGAATGTGCCCTTGCAACCTCGTCTATTGTACGAGCCATTGTATCTTCGCCTATTTCGCGTATGATACTAGTAGATGACATGGACTCGATGTTTTCAGACCTGATGTTACTGTTGTCCGCGTGCTCTATGCTCGCGTCGGTATTGTCTCGCGGTTGTCTTACCGTATCAGGCATCGTACTGTGCGTATTTCGAGGCGTACTAATGGTAATATTTGGAGGTGATCGCGATGGTATTTCGATGACCGGTACCATTAGAGGTATCGCCGAAGTGCTACGCGTCTGTACGTGTGTTCTCTCGGACCTCGGTAGATGAGATTGATATTTAAATGCCTGTCTCTTTTTTGTCATGTCCGAAGTTAAATATGACGTTATTATGATTCTGTCTGTGGGTTATGCGCTTCGTCAGTCGTGACTCAGTTACTTCGGACAACGATTCGGTAAGCGCTTCCCGAATCGCTGCTCGTTTTACGGTCTCGTCGCCCCTCGTCGGAGGCCAATTTGTACTTGGTTTTTCCGACGCTGGGCGATTGCTCCGCAATACCTCCCGCAGCTCCTCGTCGAATGCCAATTTATGATTGGTTATCCGACGGTGGGCAACTATAACTGTTTTTTACTTGTCTCGCAGCTCGTCGTTGGGCGCCAATTCGTGATCGGTCGTACAACGATGGGCTACGATTACTTGTCTACTTCTTTTGCAGTCCCACGTTGGACGTCAATTCGTGATTGGTCGTACGACGATGGGCTGATTATTACTCTGTTACCTCCCTCGCAGCCCCACGTTGGGCGCCAATTTGTAACCCGTGACTGGTTACTTGTCCCTCGCATGCAACGGTAGGCTTACTCTGAAGGAACAAGCGGACCCTGTGGTTGCATACGAGGTTAAACAAAAATAAATACAGTTATAATGAGGAATGTAGTTGTCACGTAACTAAAGTGGGCACGTGTGATAGTGCCCGTGGATTCGAACCACTAGGCTGCCGGGGGTAATACAGTAAATGAGTCGGTATGGTAGGTGGTAAAAGTAGAGATATATTCTGTAATGAGATGAGCCGAGGTACAGAGACGTACAGATGCGTGTGTTTACGCGTTGCAATACGTACGACAAGCCGCACGTATTGCTTTTCGGTTATAACTATAAGATCTCACACAGAGATGCGCGCTTAGTAGTCGTGCGAGCTATTCGATGCGTCAGAGGTATTTACAATCAGATGTTTGCACATACAAGTGCCTATGTATTGCCGGGAACGTCGGACAGCGGCTTGAAGAGCCGTACACAGCTGTTCCGTGTATATAACTATATACAATACGCGATTCGGTTTTCGTCGCGTATCAGGAAAGCCTAGGCGTGAGATGCAAACATCGGATCAGCGGAGGGCTTTACCGATGAGTCGCTATAACGCGGCGTCACTCAGGATATTCCCTCCAAGGTGACCTATTATCTATACGAGTCTTAGCAGTTTACATTCGTGTGCCTGCGAACACTTCGGTTACAACAACGACCAGTCGGCGGGGGGACACAGCCAAGTGCCAGCCGTGCAACCAGACAGTTTTACCTTGATATCACAGGTTACTTTTATTTAATAATGACTCGGACTTAGGCCAATAACAAACTATGATTCTACTGCAAGTATTTCTGTTCAATTCATACTACGAGAACACTTCGGCGAAGGAATCTAACCAGACGGCGGGGGACACAACCAAGTGCCAGCCGTGCATCCAATCTACCAGCCGTTAGATATCTCGTAGTGCTTTTTATGTAAGCTAACTGCCTCCTATGGACTAAGTCCTCACACCCGGGACCCGCAACTACGCAAGGCCAGCAAGTGCTCAGATCGTCCACCTGAAGGGTAACGCACTGCGAGGAGTCGGGTAGGCCGAAGACGGACAGCAAGGGGTACAACCAAGTACCGGTCGAGTGTCTTAGTCAGGCACCTTATTCCTCCGTGGATCTAATATCTATTCCTTACTTTCTACTTTTTGGAACATATCCTGAATGACCGCCACGCTACTTGCGCGTAGTTGTTCCTCGACTAAGGGAGTCAGCTTGAGGATGTTACATTCGTGAATTTAACGTTGACGGAGTGTGAGTTTAACCCTTTTCGGAACTAAGCAAGAATTGAAGACACGTTCTTTACTTCGTGAATCCCCTAATACTCCACCTAGAATTTCCTGGGACGCTCGACGTGTATTAAAACCGTAATGCAAGAATCGAATCCCGTGCTTAGAGTATACTACGTATACTTGACGTGTGCCGTTAATCGCAGGCTAGCGAAGTTTATGATGGGTCGGTTCTTTAGTTATCGAGGTTGGTTAGTCCTCTCAAAGTTCAAGATATGACAATTTCCTTATGCATTCGCGGGGTTCATATATATGTCGCGGCGCTATTCCACCAGTGAGAAGGGGGTGTCCATCTACTGGCGGCGGTACTGTAGTGTACGCGAGAAGGAATCCCTCTTCGGGGCGCTCGGTATATGACGCGGTTATATGTACGTAAACGGTGTTTACGTTCTACATGTAGCCGTCCTAAAAATACGGTTACAAACTTAGACAATTTCTATTTGTTGTATAAACAATTACCGGACAATTACGCACGAAATGGTACGAGTCAGTGTTACAATCATAGGCCTTATATACATGGACCGCGTGCTCGGGGTACGAGGTAAAGACAACGTGGAAAGGACAGAAGATGGTCGTTTCTCTCTGTCTCTCCTTTGCAGCGTAGCGTGTAGGGGTAATCCGCGTGCCACGCACATATATAGTCGCGTATGCTTCTGTGTGGATAATCGAACACGTGCTACATGGGGGTAATCCGCGTGCTGCGCGCATATATACTCGCGTATGTTTCCTGCATGGAGAATGGAAAATGTGCGACGCTGCAAATGAGAAAGAGAGAGAAACGACCATCTTCTGTCCCTCCCACGTTGTTTTCACCTCTTCGCCCGAGCGCGCAGTCCATATATATGAGGTGTATGGTTACAATATGAAATTGCAAACTTGTTTAAACATTACTTCAACTTGATAAGACACGCTGTGCGCCGTAACTTTCTGACACATGTTTATCATTTCCGTGAAAATGGTGTGTCTACCGTGACTTCTGAATATACTGAGCGATAGAATATACTTTCTTCTTCAGAAATATGGTATCGCAATATGCAACACAGATTTTGGGGTCATACAGGCAAATGTAATAGGTCAGCTAGGCAAATAATGTGAGGCGGCATTGTCCGACGTCGACGTTTCACGGCGCTCGCCGGAGACACTCCGCAGCGGGGTGCCGTATAAATGGCGCTGTCGGAAAACCTACCATGACTCGCGCGACTTCAATTTTCGTATGCGAAATGAACACGTATATTGCATATTGTCATAATGGATTTGCAAAGGAACATTTATATTCTGGCACCGAGCGTATTCAGAATTCACGGCAGACGTACTACTTGTACAGAAATGGTGTTTCCCGTCAATTAGAAGTAAGCTTTAAACATGTATGCAAATTTACAGCGTAAATTGTTTGCAACAAATTGACTTTGTCTGACATGAATGTTTGCAACGCTAGCCTTGTTCAAATCTTAAGAAAAGTCCTTTTTTTTTAGACTGTTGTCGATATGCCGTTGGCATCAGTTAACACAGAATCACAGTGGAAAACAATTTGCAACAAATTGTTGACATGCATAGATAAACTAAACATTTCATGCACACTGTCATTTCGCATCGGCTGAGCAGAGCCGTAAATTTGCTCGCGCTATTACCCGGGCTGTAATCTTAAGCCTCCCTATATGGCAACCTTGTGCTACCCTTTCGAAAAACATGACCTAGCAACGAATGTTGTTGACGCAACCCATATGAAAGAGAGAGATGAAGGGTCCCCAAATTCCCTCTCTGTCTAGCTCCGGGCGCTCTGCATGTAAAAACAATAGACGTTCACATTCCAGTTAGACTATAGTTAAATGGTGCAAACACGTCAGTTAGTTTGAAAACATCGCAATGGAGACACACAGTGACTGTTCTTCCCGTAAGTAATACATATATCCTAATCAATTCTATTTACTATTCAAGTAACATTAAAGTGTTTCTGTTACAATTGTACAATCTTTCCAACATTCATACATACGATTTACATTTTCCCCTTTTTTTTTAAATAAAGCAATGAAAGTCGACGTAGGTGAAAGTCAGCTGCAGCACCAGGAGCAGCAAGAGCCGCAGCAGCAGCAACAGCCGCCGCAGCAGCAGCAAGCGCCGCATATCAAACTTGCGGAGATGCAGAAGCAGTTGCTGCTGCTGCAGAAAGCCATAGCCGATCATATTTGGCAGCATCCGCTGCAGCCGGAGGCACTGCAGCAGCCAGAGCCGCAGCAGGCTACGAGCGGCCAGCCGCAGCAGGCTGAGGCAGGCGAGCAGGCGGCCGCGGCGCCGCAGGTATCGACTAACATTGCAAGTGAGTGCACATCCAGACATCACGTATTGTGACAACATTTCGTGTTATGGGGAAAAAATCGTGTTACTTGGCGTACAGTTACGGTCCGGGTGTAGAACATTGTGAAATTTAAGTAATGAAAGACAATGGCGAAACGTTTGGACAACGATCGTTGTCATTCTCAGTGGCAAAATTGCGATTTCTGCGAAATATGACAAAATGAAGATCCATGGGTGTATGCCGAAACATTATTTTTGATTCATGCCTTAAGGAAGGACACTACCGTCGCGGACCAGAAAATAGACTAATTGCAAAAAACATGTGGTTTTTGAAAGAAATAACGATATTTGTAAAATAGTCTTTGAATTTCTTCAAGGTAGATTGAACGTGTTGTACAAAAATTGATTGAGAAATATTAACTTTCGTGCGTTCAGTGTGTCACCGTATATCTCTGCAAAGAAATCGCTGTTTGCAGGAAATCGTCGGGGGTTTGATCGAGATGGCCGAAATAAACGATTACGCGGTCATTTGAAGTTATAGTAGTCCACTTTCGGTTGAGTGTGGGTATTTTTAGACATTTATCTCCAACAAAATAGCGCGGTTTTAAATAAATCATTCAATTTCAGCCGCAACATACGCGCCTTTTCAATTATATTCAAAGAACTAATTTACCAATACTAACACTCTCTCTCTGTACATAGATATGTATATAAAGTGTTTACCGCACACGGCGATTTGTTTGCAAAGATATAGGGTATTACAGAAGGATTGCGCGAAAATTAATATGTCTTAATCATTTTTATTATAACACGTTCAATCAATGTTCTATGAAGAAATATAAAGACTATTTATTATATATATATGTCTACATTTGTTGTTGAAAGAAAGAATTACTTTTTTTTGCAATTTTTGGAATTCTGATGGTATTGAAAATATTAATAGTTCAGTTGTAATAGCATTAGCACCCTTTTGTTTACTACCAGAAAAAATATATATATATATTTATTCTGAAAATTAATAGGGTGCAAATGCTATTACAACTTAAGTAGTAACATTTGGAATAACAACAGAATTCCAAAAATTGCAAAAACAATCGTTTTTTTAAGCCATCGCTGTGGCGTCCTCCCTCAAAACAGGTTCTGAACAACAATATTATTAGATAATATATGTCACAAGTTCTATCGTTCTTGACTTACAGGTATATTGTTATTCTTTCAGACAAAAAAAAAAGGAGGTGGCAGAAGCCGTGCGGCGTGGTACGTTAACCGCCGAGCAAGGGGAGTTGGCCGAGGGCAACAAGGCGGGCGAGGCGGAGTCCTGAGTGCAATTGCACAACAGGCAGGCGGAGTCCTGGGTGCAATTGCACAACAGGCAGGCGATGGCCAGGGCGAAATACAGCCTGCCGGTGGTTGGGGTGCCGGACAAGGCCAAATACAGCGAGGCGGTGGCCGGGGTGGCGCCCGGGGTCGCGGTGCCCGCCGAGGTCGTCGCCAGCGCCCCACCAAAATTTATTATATTAGGAATTTAAGAATAGGATTATAATATTTTTTTTTTATATTTTTTATTAGGTAATAGTTTTTTTGATATAGGTAATAGTTGCCCAGTGTTGTACCTTATTTTGATAAAAAAAAATTATATCACGAAGTAAGCGTTTCTTTTTTTTACGCGAAAGTGTTGTAGTACCGACCACATTTTAGTCCATATATGCCTTCTGAGAAGTTAATTGAAGTACAGTAGACTTCCGTATAACGCGATTAATAAATTAGGCGCTACATAAATTCGCGTTATAGAAGGCGATGTCAATGAAGAAAATAATGTAATCCTCATCTAAAGCAGATTCAATTCGTAAGGAGGAACTGGACAGACATTAGAAAATCGTATAAATTCTTCAAATTTTATGGTACCAATTAGATATTAATCTTCCATTTGGCCACGTTAAAGATACGCTACATTATCGGTATTCGTAAATGTATCTGCATTTTCACCATGTGGCATTAAGTTTTGACCAGATTGCCTCTCCGATTCCTCCTTAAAGCAGGTACTTCCTGTGTTTTATTATTTGACGCGTTGAACCAAGAGTCGCGTTATATGACAGCATTAGTCACAATACCTTCGTCGCGTTATAGAAATTCGGGTTGTAGGAACTCGCGTTATATGGGAGTCTACTGTATTATACGATCTGGAATAATCAGGCTGCGGGCGAGGGCCCACGTTAAAAAAACCGAACGCGCTAATCGTGGCACCTCATGGGTGGCGTGGAAGACCACTTGAGGCAATACGATATTTTACGAAAAATACGATTACATACGTATATATCGGCAAAGTAACACGCATCGTAAACCATATGAGCTGCTGACGCGCTAAGAAGGGTTGTACCTGCGGGTCGGCTAAATTAGTTCAACCGCGATCCGAGGTCTGTTCACGGGCGACGCAATAAAAGTTGCGGTTTACCATTGAACACGGATTTTCTCTTGGGGAGAATTCTTACAATTCGTACGAATTATTATGACGTTCTACGGCAAAAATAAATCGGGGACGTTAAAATTACTGTGCCATAACGTCAAACATATATAATGTCCGTATCTATCATAAACCAACACGACACATGACACATATGTTCCGCTGACAAAATATTAAAAACTATCCGTAGTAGGTACTAAAATATTTTTAAATAAATATTTTTTCTTGCCGTGTGATGAATACTTAAAAAAGAACAATTATCCACTGAAGCAAAAATGAACCATGGCTGGGCGCGAACCTACGAAAAAAACCACGCGTCGACGAGCGACGATGAGTACGACGAGACAATCCCAAGCTCTCCTCGATTCAGTTTTCGCTGCATCGCGCTCTGCTCACGGCGGTGGTGCCCGATTTGCCTTCCGGCCGAAAGAACGCAATGGTAGTTGCGGTGCCTTATGCGAAATCTGGCACCACCGCGAGAAGCTTATACCGCCCTGTGTGTGGAACGAAGACGCGACGCCGCGACTGCATGTCGAACAAAGACGCGACGCGCGATATTGGTTGAAAGGGGACGGAGCATAGTTCTGTTCTTCTTATGTGTCGTCACGATACGTGACGTCACGCGACGTTGGTGGAACGGAGACGCAGCATAGTTCCGTCCTTCTCTCCACGCAGCTCTCACAGACAGGCTACGCACACACGCCTATTACCCCCACCAACGCCAGCACGGACCGTGCTAGCGAGCCAGATCTGGCGTCACTGCTCATGAGGCATGTGCAGCAGACGCTTGAGTTCAGCACCGCACAGACATTCTTATGGACCGATTCATCAGCAACACTCACTTGGATCATTGGAGGTTTGTTCCTGGGAAAGAAAACCCAGCCGATTGCGCTTCAAGGGGGCTAACCATCTCCCATCTCCAGAAGCATCAACTGTGGTGGACAGGACCACAGTGGCTAATCAACGACCATTGTTCGTGGCCAATCCAGCCAATCCATCAAGATTTACGGATACATATGGAAGAGCGACCGGGGCTCTCATTCACTCTGGCAACAACTCATCACGAATATCATTGGGAGATGATATATAGATTTTCATCACTTATTCGGCTGCTCAGAGTAACCGCAATTTGCTTTCGAGTGAGCCAAATCATCAAGAAGATGCCACATTCAACACTCGCAGATCCGATCACGCCACACGAAATTACTAATTCACGAGTGTTTTGGATCAAAGCAACACAAGCAGCGTTCTTTTCACATGAACTCAAACTTATCGGGTCGAAACAGCTACCACCTACTCATCCCTTTAATCGGTTGACTGCCTTCATTGACACTCAAGGCATCATTCGTGTTGGAGGCCGACTAGAACATTCACAGTTGGAACTTGAAACCATTCATCCAGCAATACTTCCACGACAGTCACAGTTCACAGCGCTCATCATAGCAGATGCGCATCAGAAAACATTGCATGGTGGCACTCAATCAACCATGAACTTCATCAGGCGATCATACTGGATCATTGGTGGTAGAGCTCCAGTTAGATTGCATATTCTCCGCTGCATGAGATGTGCTCGCCAACGTGGCGTGCGAGCACAACAATTAATGGGTCAGCTCCCAAGATCACGAGTCACACCATCCCGACCATTCTCCAGTTCAGGCGTGGACTACGCTGGTCCGCTTACCATCAAGACCTGGAAAGGAAGAGTCGCCAAGAAACAAAAGGGATGGCTGTGCATATTCGTATGCTTTGTCACTTCTGCCGTGCATCTGGAGGCAGGTAGCGACTATACAGCTGACGCATTCATCGCTGCGTTCAGACGATTCACTGGACGCAGGGGCATCTGCCATACTCTTCACAGTGATTGCGGCACTAATTTCGCAGGAGCAGATGCCGATCTCATTAGACTATTCAAGCAAGGCACAGAAGAATCAAATGCCCCGTTCTGCTCACTTACCAATGATGGGACCTCATGGAAGTTCAACCCACCAGCAGCTCCCCACATGGGAGGGAAGTGGGAAGCAGCGGTCAAATCAGTTAAGCACCATCTGAACCGAACAATTGGGGACACTACACTTACATACGAAGAACTGATCACACTGCTCACCCAAATAGAAGCAGTGCTCAATTCAAGACCGCTAGAACCACTGTCAGATGACCCTGAAGATGTATCGGCATTAACACCAGCACATTTCTTAATCGGAGAACCGATCACAACAATACCAGAGCCATCGCTTAGTGGAGTTGCTCAAACGAGACTATCGCGATGGCAGTTTATTCAGCAACGGCTCCAGTACTTCTGGTCCAAGTGGTCAACTCAACATCTTCAGCGTCACCTATCAACGTCCAAGTGGCATCACCCATCAAACGAACTCAAAGTCGGGTCGTTAGTGCTAATCACGGATGAGAGGCTGCCACCAGCCAAATGGCCTCTCGCACGAGTTACACAGCTCCACCCAGGAAAGGATGGACTAACTCGTGTAGTGTCACTCAAAACTGCAACGACCATGCTTGTACGACCAATCAGCAAACTCGCCATTCTACCAGCGACAGATCATGATGGTCAGATCAAGACGAATCAGCAACACAGTCGCTGATGGCGGGGAGAATGTTCAATATTGCGCCAATCAAACGGCGGGCTGCATCCACATCCGCGCGTCGCCTCAGAGCAAATCACATCTGTGCTTCTCAGGCGCGCAGCAGCACGCTCGCTACCGATCATTGCACCAATCAGCGGTCTCGGGCCGCTAACTAGTGTCCAACAGCGCGGCCACTCAGAATCACGAACAAGATTACGTGGTGACACGTCACATCCGTCCGCATCGCCACGCGGCGGGCAGGCCGCTTCGGCGGCCATTCTGTTCAACGTCTTGACGGCAAACACACGTGCCTTACGAACTCAGTTCTTTTCTCGTGCTATTCACCCACCAGACCACCGAGCAGATCGTGCTCACGCACAACGGACACAACACCCAGCTCAAATCACAAATTCACCGGCGTTTTCGCAGCTGCGATACTCCAGAAATAGCACAGATCATTCGAGTGCCACGTGGCGGTAGTATACCGGGAACCACGGCGCTCATTCAGCAGTAACTGATCACTTCTCCAGCAGAAGCATAGCCCAGATCACCCAGGTATTCATTACACCTCGTTAATTCAGTCAGATTCACGTGGAGAATTCAATGTGTGCGACCTAACCTTACTAGTTTTGAGCATTCTACATTAGTTACAGCTCATTCAGTTTCATCCAGTTGCACACAATAATATCTCCCGTTATCATTCTTGCTTCAGTACATCATCGCACTCACCCAGTGCAAGCATTTCCCCACGACTGTCACCAGATACAACATCTTATACTGGCATAGTACATTCATACTAAAGTCTTTACTCAACACAAGGATCGTGCCGAAGCAAGAAATGCAGCAACAAAATTTTTGGGTTTTCCGACAAAAAGCCGGTTAACGGAAGGCTTCATTTAACCATCCGAACACGTGATACGCGTAATGATTATCACAAGGATGTTAAGCGACCATTGAATGGTCCCGAAAGGAAAGCCCTTGGACGAGAGCTGCAACGAAGAGGAGTCGCAGGACATCGCCAAAATGTACTTGCTGACAATATGGAGTTTGGAGAGAACGAACCTCCGTGGATCCAAAAATGCCAGGTTTACCGCCAAGCCAAGATGGAAGTGAACAAGGAAGATCTTGGCATTAAACCAAACATGAAGATGGATATGATAACCAGCATCAGAAATATGCTTCAGGACATCCGCTACGAAAACACTATTCGGGAGATAGGAGCAAAGAAGTTTTACGTCTTCTACTGCGGTCCCGAGCAAATATTCGTCGAGAAAGAATACTGTCGAGTGACAAAGGGACTCTCTCGAATTTGTGTGGATGCAACGGGAAAGATGGTGAAAACGTTCGAAACGTTTCCAGGAAGAAAAACTGGCCACATTTTTCTGTACACCGTCACCATTAACTTCGAAGGCAAGACACTTCCGGTGTACCAGATGCTGTCCGAAAAACATGACGCCGCATTCATCACCTTCTGGCTTCAGGAATGGATACGGGGATGTGGAGCCTCCATACCTCACGAAGCTGTCGCTGACCTTGGACGTGCTCTGTTGTTGGCAATGTGCGACGCATTCAACAGAATGAGCCTAAAAGAGTACGTGGATGTGCTCTTTAAATGGGCTGTTAAGGGCAACCACGAAACACCTCAGCCATTCAACACCTTCATAAGAGCGGATGTCGCTCATCAAATGGCTATCATCACCAGGTGGAAATGTATAAAAAATATACGCCATCCTGTGGTGAGAGGATTTTACATACGGACAGTGGCATTGATGATCGACTGTCAAACAGTGCAACAGTTTGAGCATGTTTTTCTATTAACATGCATCGTCGCATTACATCCCGATCAGGATGTCCGCACCACGGTGTCGGGAAAAAAATTAACCGTTTTGGAAGCCAGACGCACCTTGGAAGATTTCATGGCTCAACACCAACCAGCGATTGACCAGCTGCGAACATCCATCGAGAACATCGAAGTCGAAGAGGAAGTCGAAACGACTCTAAATTCGACTGAAGAAGAGGATGGTGACAAGTTGACTGTCACCCATAAATGGATCAAGAGCCTCATCACAATGTCGACACCATCTCAGGAGCATCAAGGGGAATGCAATACGGTCAACGGCTTTTATTTGCCGGAATTCATACAGCCACTGGAACGAATTGCCAAGGAATTTCCGCTATGGACTGCAGCAGCTTTCCCTGGCAGACAAACGCACGCATCGACAGCGTTTCAAGAAGGATACTTTGCGGAAGTCAGAAGAACAATTTTTGAAGGCATCACTCTGCCATGTTCGGCGAACAAATTCTTGAAGGAGCATATTCGCGACTTATATTCCGGCACCAACGAAGTAGCAGCCAAATTGAAGCACTTCAATCACAACCGCAGGCAACCTATAGCACCTCCGCCTACACCAAAGAAAGAAATAAGGTCATCAGTTTCGCCGAAGCTTACAGACCTCGTTGGGAAAGAGGCAACACCGCATTCAACGGATGAAGAATTGAAGTTACCATTGGAACAACGCGATCTACAGATGGATTTCGCATCAATAAGTCCATTGTGCAGAAGAGCGCCCATGATGGATGATTCCGACTTCAAGAGTGGTGAAGCCTGGAAAGGATTTATAAATAAGGATACCTTCTTGGTGGATACTAAGGCAATAAGCCTCACAAACCAAGAAGACCCAAGAAATGCCGAAGATGAGGAATTCTCGTCGCCGGTCCCAGGAAACCCCATTTTCTCGAGTTCGCCGTTAATCGATGAATGCTTCGTAATCTCTTCAGATGAAGAAGAAGTGTCACCGATTAAAGTCGCAGAAGACGAGCAGAAAAATGTAAATTTAAAGTCAACGAAGATCAAACCTGCCAAGGAAGGATTCTACTTCCAGCCATACCCCCAAATACGTCTTCTCAACGAGCGATTCGACAACAATGGAAGAAGAGGATTTTTTCTGAAGAACGGTTTAAAATACGGCGTCATGAAAGTGGCCAATAAATCCGTCGACTTGCAGAACACTTGTGGGTTTCACGCCATCATTCACATATTGCACTTTGGCGCACTGTACGATTCACGGTATAACTTCCGTATACAGTCGTCAAGCAATGATGGATTGAAATTCTTATGCAAATTTATGCAAGCTGGCCCAACAAAGGAGATATTGCGGCAACGCATTATACTTCTCAACCTATTTTACCCGCTTATAAGGGATTCTGACGCACCGTCCATCGTACCATTTAAATTAAATGGCGAAGACTCCATAACAGCCATCTGGAAACACCTCTTCTCGTCATCGGAACCGACTGAGCCAAGTGCAAGAAAATCATTGCAATGTAACAGACCGGAATGCCTCTCATCGTTACCAACGAACATTCCGTATTTTGCGGTGAATATTAAAACCATCAACACAAAAGGATTCGGAGCACTGCAAGAAGCACTCGACTTTCAGGAAAATAATTATAAAGTGAAATGTCGACAGAAGAACTGTTTGGGTACAGTCGTTGAAACGATCCGTCCACATTTCCACATTTTTATTGATCTGGATACAAGGGCGGATCCTACAAGGCGCTATGGCATGAAATGCCGATTGGCAGATGTTCCGACCACATTGGATTTGGGAAAATCCAATTTTACCTTGATTGGTATCATCGATTATTTCTCCGGCCATTTCGTTGGGTACTGCAGGAAACCATCAGGACGATGGCTCAAATGCGACGACATGCAGCCCAACATAGAAGGATGTGACGGCAATTTGGCAATTACACCGATTGGGGCCATTTTCATTGCAACATGAATTGCTGAACCTGAAAGTTTGCGAGTGCATGGACGAGTGCAAATCAGCGCACATGAAAAGCTGTCCGATTGCAAACGAGGTTCGTAATTGCACCGGCGAGTGCAGATCAGCGCATATGAAGAGCTGTCCGATTGCAATCGAGGTTCGCAATTGCACCGGCGAGTGCAGATCAGCGCATATGAAGAGCTTTCCGATTGCAATCGAGGTTCGCAATTGCACCGGCGAGTGCAGATCAGCGCATATGAAGAGCTGTTCCATGGCCTATGAAGAAGTAATTGGAAAAACATGAAGATAAGTGGAATGTTTGTATTTTTATTGCTTGTACATTATATAATTTGAAATCATCATAATCTTATGTATATTTATTTCGCAGGCGCACGTTGGGACAGTGCCGAGAGGCGCCTGATTCACCGAAGGAGGGCGAGGAGGGGTTTTAGTGGGTATTCCTCCTAAGAGTTTCATCTCCTGGGGGAGAGTCCCACATAACCCGACCCCATTAGGGCTGGGTATGCGTAATGCATTTCCCCCCTCGAAAAAAAAAAAAAAAAAAAATCAGTAACTTCAGAGGCTTATATTCTACCGCATGATGGGAAGGAACAAAGCAACAGCTTACAACACATACAAAGAGATAAGTAAATCACAGACACTTCTAATCAAAAATCAATCCATCGGAAATCGGTCACATTGTGCTTAAATTTATATTACAGATTTGATGGCATCAGTCATTCAAACGGGCTAGAACCGATTCAAGAAAAGGTTTACAACAAAAATAGCAACTGGTGGTTCAACAAGATGGGAGTCACAAGACAAATTTAATACAAAAGGTATTTCATCTTTGCATATCACTTGCATTTTACTTGCATTTCACTTACAGATACATTCATGCTGCTTCATTATCATATTGCTTACAGAATACAATCAGCTCTGCGTACACGAGCGGCAATAAGCGTCACATTCAAGACCGATGGTATACAGCGAGTACTCTGTGCTGATACTGACTGTAATGAGATGATCGTAATAATATACTGAGAACATACGTAGAACATCTCTGTAGTACCCGCTCTTAGTCCCCATATACG
Organism: Priocnemis perturbator; assembly: GCA_963942575.1. Taxonomy (NCBI): domain Eukaryota; kingdom Metazoa; phylum Arthropoda; class Insecta; order Hymenoptera; family Pompilidae; genus Priocnemis; species Priocnemis perturbator. The sequence goes on along the minus strand of OZ012643.1, from coordinate 13,422,999 downwards.
TAGGTAAATGTATTTCAATTCTAATACATATATATAACATGTAAGAGACTTTTGTGAATACATTTTTGCATACATTTTTTATAATTGAAATTTGTATAATGATTTTAGGTTAAACAGCTGCTTCGTAATACTGATCTCTATTTACACTGGATGTATCATGTATCATCGGAATCATAGGATACAACTTACGCCGAATTGAAAGTCCAAACCGCCATAAATCAGATGGTGGATGTAGCACTTTCAATATGGCAGCTATCATTCTATCGGGTCAATGGAGTCAACATACACACTTGTTATTGATTATTATGTTTATTTTGCATATTGCAGGTCGCAGATCTCAGGAGAGAAATAAGGCAAATAAAATATGGCCGGAGACGGAGTGGCCGCGGAAGGGGCGGTGGTGGTGGTGGTGGAGGAAACACCAATACCGTGCAAAGAGGGGAACCACGACGTGGACAAACAGCCGGAAAAAATAGCCTTTACATTTATCAAACATAAAATTGTTATATATTTAAACTTAATATTATATATAGGTAATCCGTGTATTTAGATTTAACGTAGTTATTAATAAAATTAACCATTTGCACTCGAGAGATGACTCTCAGTCACTATCTGGCATCGTGAACGACGGACACTTTTCGTGAAAAGTGACTGAGAGTCATCTCTCGAGTGCAAAGGGTTAGGATTCACTTATAAATGTTTATACGTCCTTTTCCTCCCTCTTAGCGTTATAAAGACAGCCTTCCGCTGCTCGCGACCGCAACGCGCGACCAATCGATACATATAATTTGACATATAATGATATAGATATACTCTGTTTCTTCGCGAAAACAGTGATGATAATCGATTGATAAATACATATAGATATAGTTTTATCGCGAGGAAAAAACAAAGCCATATATATAATATATATGTTACAGGCAATGTGTTCAACGTCGGCATTCTGTACAATGTCCGGGCACTGTATAGAATGCCCACGTTGAACACATTGCCCGTAATATATATATTTATCAATCGATCGCGCATAGTGGCCTTCGAACCGCCTTTGTATTTTTCCTCGCGAAAAATATGTATCTACACATATGGATTAGTCGAGCCTCGCGGTTATTATATATAATACCGCAACACTGGCGGAAAACACAGTGCCACTCCTCGTAGTAATGCGATTTTGACCGGTATCGAGGAGTGGATGGGTGGTGAAAAAGGTGAAAAAAAAAAACTTTTTAGAGTCTCTTTAGCGTTTAGCGTATGATAAAACATTTGAACCAAGATAAAAAAGATTTTAAACATGTATGTATTCCGTCGCGTACATTAAACCTACATTATGATAAAACATTTGAACCAAGATAAAAAAGATTTTAAACATGTATGTATTCCGTCGCGTACATTAAACCTACATCTGTGGATGACGCATTTCATAATCATAAATCCCTAGTTTGTAAGCTGTCGCATATCCTTTCTTTCCTACGCCGATAGGTACCTGTATTTCCTTTCTTACGCCGATACCTTTATTACGATACCACCACGTATGTCGTATGATAATGACCACATTCTACCGTCGTCTTGGAACTGCAAACGGCGGGTTAGGCTTATCACACGTTCGTTGTTATTGGTTGTACATATATATTGTTAGAATAAAAACTCTTAAAAAATATCCTTAAACAGTTTCGCAAGTTTAACTTAGCGAGAGACAAGTAGCAGCATTCACACATGTTACGATTCGCAAGGCGTTAATGAAACGAAACGAAACGAAACGAAATGAGTTACTGAGTTACTCACTAAGCATTAATCAGAAAATGTGACCTAAATGTAGTATCTGTTTTATTATAGCGTTTGGTACGCTGAGCTTTGAATGTTTCATTGTCAATTGCCTCGATCGTTGTTTCATCAATCTGTTTTACTCGTTGTCGTCCTTTTCTTCCTTCTCGGCGATGATCAAAGATCAAGCCGTCAGGCTCGAAAACCATGTCCCCTCTACAAAGTTGTCCCAATACATTGTACCGTCACAGTCACGAAGCGGCAAACCTTTCAATGTTGCACCGCGGAATAAAGAATCGGAAGAAAAATACATTGTGTTGTATTATGTACTTAGGTTTATGCGACCATCTCTGCTTATTTAAACTTCCAAGAAGAAACACAGCGTCTACAATTGTATTGACATGACAGCTGGAATCTTGTGAAATCAAATTCAGAATATTATTACACATACCCCCTAGAACAGTGTGGTCACGGTGGGGCCCCTCACGCGGCTGCTTCCACCTCCACTAGCTGAACGCAACAACGACCCCCCCCCCCCCCCCCCCCCCCCCCTATACCCTACCGGCGCAGCGCAAGCGACAAGCGAACGACGGGCGCGTACAAAGCGCGCGAGCGATGGGTGCAAACGACGCGCGCGAGCGACGGGTGTGAAAAACGCGCGCGACTCGCGTAGATTCGGGTACTTAAAATTAAACGAGGCTCCTTAACGTGTCTCTTCAGGCTCCTAAACCTCATCCTGCACGTTGGCCTACTGCAAACATATCATTAATTATTTAGCGCTGTCCAGAATAAATTAATGATAACAATTATATAATACAGAGAAAACTCATCTTTAAAAATAAAAAGTTATGCCATGAATATTAATCATTCCATCGTTGGCTGATAAAACTCCACGGCTAACACTAAAATTCCAACGCGAACGATGCGCGCGACTCGCGTAGATGCGGGTACTTCAAATTAACAAGGCTCCTTAACGCGTCTCTTTAGGCTCCTAAGCCAGATCCCGCACGTTGGCCTACTGAAAATATATTATTAATTATTTGTCGCTGTACAGAATAAATGAATGATAACAATTATATAATATGGAGAAAACTCATCTTTAAAAATAAAAAGTTATGCCATGAATATTAATCTTTCCATCGTTGGCTGATAAAACTCCACGGGCGACGCTGAAATTCTAAATAAAAAACGAAAAACAATTATATGAAACAAATGAAATAAAATTATCAAAAAACATAACGAACAAATCTGAAATTAAAATATATAAAAAGACAGACTGCTAAATTTTTCGGATCTATATAAACATTACTTGTTGTTAACAATTTTTGGGATATCAATTGCAATATTTGTTAAATTAATTCGTAACGGCTTGCCAATGACGCGTCACTCAATAAATTACGGTGTTTCGTTTTAATATTTTTCATTGCAGAAAACCCGGTTTTACACATATATGTTGATCCAAACATTGAAGTTATTTTTAAAGCAAAATCGAGTAACTTTGGGTATTTTTCTGCAGGCAACAATTTGAAAAATTCTACACCCATTTCTTTACGGGAAGATAAAAACGGATCAGTCTGTAAATCACATAATTCTAATTGGAAAACAAAGTCCTGATCCGCGATATTAACTGTTAACGGATTCGCGAATAATCTAATTTCTTTTTGTAACGATTCAAAGTCCTTAAATCTATTGTCAAATTCTTCTTTCATTGTAATTACTTTTTCTTTAAAAAATGTAAAATCCATTTCTGGAAAATCTGTTTTAATTTCTAAACACCGCGGAAAATTTTCTAAAACTTCTCTTTCAAATTGTCCTGCAAATAACAAAAGTTTTTCCTTAAAACTGTTTATATGTCCGACTAATTCAACAATATTTTGCTTCTTACCTTGCAAATTTAAATTTCAATTATTCAGGTAAGCAGCCATGTCCGTAAAAAATGCTAATACAGATAAAAATTCGGGGCTTTCTAATTCTTTAATCGTTGACGTTATATCTTCTGTTATATGACATTTCAGAAACATGACCAGTTCTTTACGAACTGCAAAAAACCGGTGCAATGATTTTCCCGCACTTAGCCACCGAGTTTCACAGTGCATTAGCAAGTCGTCGAAAGCTGCATTATTCTCTTTCAAAAATATTTGCAGCTTCCGATGTGTGAGGGAATGAGTTCCGCCCCTGACAAGAGTATGAGCAAACGGCCGTGGCTGCGGTGTTCAATCGTTTTGCTCGTTCGAAGCCACGAACTGGTCGGAAGGAGCAGCCGATCGGAGAGTAGAGTTAATGCGTTCGGAATGGTACGAGGGCAAGCCCTTTAAATAAAATGCGCGAGGTTTGCGTATAACTCCCAGTCTTTATTTTTTACCACGGAGTTCCCCAAAAAGGTCTATAAAACACCGGCGAGAGAGCTCTCGCTCAAGAAACGTGGGGACGAGATCCCTAGACGGACCGTAGACGGTTCGCGCGTTTACAAAAACTCAGGCTCACAGAGATAAGCTCACTATTCGCAGAAAGGTGTATCCTCACCGGTAATAGGCTAACGACTAATTAGCGGTCGCACAGGTGTCCTATTCCGGGAAATAAGTCCCCCCCGCTCCCCGCTCCCGCAGCCCACGAGCTGCTCGATCCACCCGGGGCGGCGGAAGGGAGAGCGGGAGAGGAGTTAAGCGTAAGATCGGGTAAGACCCGAGCGGTACCGAGGCGGCCCGAAGCCGCTGATCGGTCGCGCATAAGGAAAAGTCGGAACAGCGGTATAATCTCTTCTTAACACTTGGAGAGCGCAGCCAGAGTCAATTCTGACTCGGAGCTCGAGAGCGATACGCACATGGCACGGCTGACGGATAGTATGAAAAAACATTTGCCTTCGTTGCCACGCGTGCAAATATGTTTGTGCATACGATATTCTGCCGCGTGATTATTCAGTCGCAGCAATAATCGTGCGACACAAAATCGCAAGTGCGCACCTGGCCAAATTGTTTGTAGGTACCCTTTCGCTGCTCGCGACCGCAACGCGCGACTGTTCGATAAATATATATTATTTGATAACGAGTCGAGGTTAAGGGGGACTCGCACTCGTGCCTGAGGAGACTGGTAGGAGAGCGCGATTTTCGGCGTGAAGGAACGCTTGAGAAGGACCGCACGGAGAGTCACACGGCGCGTGGCCGGCACAATGAACACGAACACGTGTGTTGAGGAGCTCTGAGGAGTCTTTATTAAAACTAAGCACTTATACACTAACTTCAATGGGTTGAGGGGCACCACAGCGTCTTTCAATAATCCCTGTTTTTCTTAGCACTAACTAGATACTCTGATCTGAGCACAGGAACCCGAGAAAAGCCACTACTATTTCGCACGTGGGAGAAAGCACCTTGTCGACACGAAAGAAAGTACGGTAATGGCCGTCGAGAGCGCGCGGGAACCGCGAGAGTACAATTGCCCGAGAAGAACGCGACGCGGCGCTACTGATTAGTAGGCGCGTTTACATAGAGTATCGCCTGAGTATCGACCGCAATGATTGATCTCGGGCGAGCGCGCCGCGGGCGCCCATTGGCCGCCCGCCCGAGGCGACTGTGAATACGCAACATATATATATATATATATATATATATATATATATATTTTTTTTTTCTTCGCGCAAACTGCGACACGCGGACACGACGCACGACCGATCGTTGAATATAATTATATAGATGTACATTCTTTGCAAAGAAAAAACAAATACGATTTCGAGCTGATATATTGATATATAAGCTATACATCTCTCTCTCTCTCTCTATATATATATATATATATATATATATATATATTGAGGCGGGCATCATGACCGCTGTGCGCGACGCTTGGCTGCACCGCGAAACGGGGAGGACAGAGCTACGCTCGGTCTCCATTTCGAAAAGTTTTTATGAAATCCCAAAACATTTCTTTGAAACATAGACCCCGGTTTGTAGAAAGCTTAAATTATAACGAGGAATGGATATACAACAAACATAAATACATATATATATATATATATATACGTATATAGAAATTCTCGCGCCGCCAACCGCCACCTATCGCCACGCACGGTCTCTTGAGCGAGGTTTCCCCCACCACCGCAAAATCCAATGGAGTTGGATGCCGCACATGCTGCCACCGGCCGCAGCGGTCAGTTTCAAACCGAACGTCGTAAAGGAAAGATCGTAAGTACCTGCAAGTCTAAATAATATTCCTGCTTCTTGTACTTTATTCGAGTTCTAAATGTTTTTTACCCCTTTGAGTGCTATGGGTATATGAGTGCTTAGCGGTTGCGATCGTTGGGGACGGAATACTTTCTTTGTTATCACTATGACGGCCGGTGACACCAACGTGGTGCCATGGGTGAGCCGGCCGTCGTTTGCCGCTGATACCAACGTGGTGCCATGGGCAAGCCGTTCGTTATTTGCCGGTGGCAGCACGTTGAACAACTTTGCAAACAGTTCCGGCGACAGAGAAGAGAATTTGTGTGAACCGTGCGGCCGTCAAAGTGTTAATGTGAACTGTGTCGATTGAATGCGTAAGGCGCTACTAAGTTATAATAGTAATTCCTGGACACTAAATCAAATAGTACAAGAAAGTTATTTTCGAGCATATATGCGTCCAGCATAAGCGATCTGTGTGGACTAAGGACGCATATATGCGCTTGTAATATCAAAAATAACTTTCTTGTATTATTTTATTTGGCGTACAGGAAGTACATTTATAACTTAGTTGCGCCTTGCGCATTCAATCAACATCGTTCACATTAGCAAAAAAAGTCTTCCGTCCCCAACGATTGCAACCGCTAAGCGCGTGCCGTTCACGCGGATTGCTTCCGCTGGGAGTAGTCAGCACTCAAAGGGTTATGCACGAACTTTGAAAGCGCGTAGCCTTCCAGTGTGCTTTGAAATACTTTGTTAACAAAATAATGAATTATTGCTTTGTCTCATTTTTAGATGTCAGAGAAAGTAAAAGCGTCCACGCCAGAAGGCAATATTGTGGCACGACAGGCTGCCCCAGCCGACGACACCACGGCACGGCAGGCTACCCCAGGCGACGACGACACCAGGGCACGGCAGGCTGCCCCAGCCGACGACACCAGGGCACGGCAGGCTGCCCCAGGCGACGGCGACACCACGGCACGGCAGGCTGCCCCAGGCGACGGCGACACCACGGCACGGCCTGCCCGCGGACGGCCGTCCCGCACACGGTCGGCCCCGGCTCCCTCCAGGCGCTCGAGGGAGCCGTCCAGGCGCCGGAGGGAGCCGTCGCCCCGTAGGAGCCGAAGATCGCCTTCTCCCGTGCCGGAGAGGAGGCTCACAAATACCGTCAATAGGGCCACCCGGGACTCCCGGGAGTGGACAGACCACCAGGCGTTGATGCGCAGCGTAAGTAATTATACAAATATACGCTGTCACAATTTTATTGACCACTTGACGAGGTTCATCTTTCCAAGTTTAACAAGCTAACACACACTCAAACTTACGTTGACATATAATTATTATGTTTATTTTTCATATTGCAGGTGAGTGATCTGAAAAAACAACTACGACTATTAAAATATGGCCGCCGCAGTGGTCGTGGAAGGGGCGGCGGACGCAGAGGAGAATATGGCAACTCCGGAGGATGGAGGCGTCGGGACGATGACAACCGGAAAGGGGGGGGTGGGGCGGGGGGGTAACAATTAATATATTCCAACGATAATAGTTTTATAATTAGAATAAGTGTGGTGTATTATTAATAAAATTAACCCTTTGCACTCGAGAGGTGACTCTGACACCACTTGGCTTCGGGAACAACGAAAAATGAAACTCATCTTCACCTGACATCATTTCATTACCGTAATGGAATGAGTTTTAGTGAAGATGAGTTTCAGTTTTCGTCGTTCACGAAACCAAGTGGTGACTGAGAGTCACCTCTCGAGTGCAAAGGATTAAAATTTACTTATAAATGTTTATACGTCCTTTTCCTCCCACTTAGCCCTAAAGGTAGCCTTCCGCTGCTCGCCACCGCGACGCCCTATCAATCTACACCTATATAGATTAAGTTTTATTCATCGTGAAAACGTCGTTACGCGGCAACGACGCGCGACCGATTGATGAATATATATAAATATAGTTTGTTTCTTCGCGAAAACGGCTACACGCGGCCACGACGGGCGACCGATTGATAAATATATGTACATATAGTTTTATCGCGAAGATAAAAACAAGTATCAATTTGAGCCAATATATATGTATATATATTTTTCGATTGGTTGCGCCTGGAACCCGCGACCCGCGACCAGTGATCTCAGAAGTGGCATCCTGCCGCATCGCGGCACTCGTGGTGGGGGAAGGCGAGAGTTGTATGCGTGCCGTGTCCGTGAGCGCTGCGCGCGCACCGTACGTAGACAAGGAAGGAGCTATACTTTTCGTCTTTCTTCTACGAATGTAGAGAAAAATGACGTCAGAAGCTGCGCGCGCACCCAATAGAAAGAGACACAGAATTATGCTCCGTCTTCTTTCCACCACGATCGCACACACTTCGTTCGGCATGCGACAGCGGTACCGAATTTACCTTTCGGCTGAGCGTTGAGCCGGCTGAAATTCTCAAAAATGCACTTGTACCAAATTTATCTCGCAAGGCGTCATTCGATAGGGGATGAAAAGAAAAACGCTCTATGCCAAGTTTCAACCCTCTATCTCCATCAAAAGGGTAGTTATAGGGGAAATAAAAAAATCAGTTTTTGACACATTTTTCGTATTTAGCGGCGCGGAAAAATTCTGAAATAATTTGAGAATATTCAGAACATGTGAATTTATGGTTGGGAATTTTTGCAGATTTTTGTCTAGCAAATCCTAAGCATAAAAAATCAAAAACCCCCCAAAAACACAAAAAATTCCAATTACGTGTTGAAGTTTCCGACCCACAGAATTTTTATAAATGCTGTAGTGAAGTATTGGCATAAGTAGTAACACCAATTTTTTTTAGATTTTTTGTTAGTGTGCGTCGTTGTTCAAATAAATAAAAACCGATATTTGCGACATATTTCGTGTAATAACTTATTGAATGCTTAAAATAATTGCGTTTTCTTGATGTTGCCAGTCAGTTGCACGATGCTCTATGTTACAAATAAAGGGAATTAAGTTATTTCGAGTTTATTGAAAGTCTGTGTGCACCGTACTTTGAAAAATATTAAACTACAAGCCAACAGCGCGAATAGCTCGTTGGTTAAACTACACCCATCTGCGACATGGTTGTGCACTTTTGTCGGAGGTTCGCGCCCAGGAAAGCTCATCTTTTTTTTCTTTCTAACAACTACACGACGGTAAGCGATATTCACTTACAAATATTTTAAACATACTTCTATAATATTTAATTATATTGTGTATGAAATATGTATGCACGCATTGCGTTATTTATGTGACGTTTACTTATATTTTATCACCCAATGAAGCTTCCAATGCGTGCAATGCATTCGAACACAGGAACATTCTACGAATCTGCTAGTATAAGTATTTTATTCTCCAAATATACATTTTCACGTGGTCTTCCACGCCACCCATGAGGTGCCACGACTAGCGCGTTCGGTTTTTGATTGTGGACGTTCGCCGGTAGCCTTATTGTACCACATTTTTAATTTATTAAAATACAGTGGTGATGGGATATGTTTCAAGGAATGGTATAGGTATATTAACTTTTTATAAAAGAATAAGAAAAAGCAAAAAAAAATTGGTCTGGCCTTACTTGTGTCAGACCGCATGTCTTTACGTTTAAGAAATCTGTCGTATGGTGATTGCTGTCAACCTCATCGCGAATTCCTTAACCTACACACACATACGTCCATACCGCACACACACACTCATACTATATTCACGCATTCATACCCGCTCGCACGCTTATAACTACTTACATCTACTTATATATATACGATGGGACGAATATGATTCCACGGTGAGGGAATTCCACTACATATTACTGCTCGACAGCACCACGTATACGACGAGCCTAAGCCATGATACGAATAATTCGCATACGTGGCCTGGAGGAAAAATAGAATAATCATGATTTTACAACTAATACTCTAACAGCGCACCGGATGCGATGAGCCTAAGCCGTTATATGAGTAATTCGTAATCCGGCGGCCGGAATAAAGGAAAGAAAAGAGAGTTTAATTTGAAAAATTATAATAAAAGAAAAGGAAAAATCGAAAAGTTACACTGGGACGTAACATTATAAAACGTCAATATACCTACCCCATTTCTTTACACATATCCCATCACCACTGTAATTTAATAAATTAAAAATGTGGTACAATAGGGCTACTGGCGAAGGTCCACAATCAAAAACCGAACGCGCTAGTCGTGGCACCTCATGGGTGGCGTGGAAGACCACGTGAAAATTTATATTTGGAGAATAAAATACTTATACTAGTAGATTCGTAGAATGTTCCTGTGTTCGAATGCATGACACGCATTGGAAGCTTCATTGGGTGATATAATATAAGTCAAGATTACATAAATAATGCGATGCGTGCATATATATTTCATACACAATACAGTTTAAAATTATAGAATTATGTTTAAAATACTTGTAATTGAATATCGCTTACCGTCGTGTAGTTGTTACAAAGAAAAAAAAGGTGAGCCGCCTCCTGGGCGCGAACCTCTGACAAATGTGTCAAACGATGTCGCAGGCGGGTGTCGCTTAACCAACGAGCTACTCGTCCTGTTTGTTTACCGTTCAATATTTTTCAAAATACATACTGTGCACACAGACTTTCAATAAACTCGAAATAATTTAATTCCCTTTATTTGTACATTGCTCTCTCGCATACAGAAACATAGAGCATCGTATAACTGACTGGCAATATCAAGAAAACGCAATTATTTTAAGTATTCAATAAGTTATTACACGAAATATGTCGTAAATATTGGTTTTTATTTATTTGAACTACGACGCACACTACCAAAAAATCTAAAAAAAATTGGTGTTACTACTTATGCCAATACTTCACTACAGCATTTATAAAAATTCTGTGGGTCGGAAACTTCAACACGTAATTGGAATTTTTCGTGTTTTTGGGGGGTTTTTGATTTTTTATGCTTAGGATTTGCTAGACAAAAATCTGCAAAAATTCCCAACCATAAATTCACATGTTCTGATTATTCTCAAATTATTTCAGAATTTTTCCGCGCCGCTAAATACGAAAAATGTGTCAAAAACTGATTTTTTTATTTCCCCTATAACTACCCTTTTGATGGAGATAGAGGGTTGAAACTTGGCATAGAGCGTTTTTCTTTTCATCCCCTATCGAATGACGCCTTGCGAGATAAATTTGGTACAAGTGCATTTTTGACAATTTCAGCCGGCTCAACGGTCAGCCGAAAGGTAAATTCGGTACCGCTGTCGCATGCCGAACGAAGCGCGTGTGTGCGATCGTGGTGGAAAGAAGACGGAGCATAATTCTGTGTCTCTTTCTATGGGTGCGCGCGCAGCTTCTGACGTCATTTTTCTCTACATTGGTAGAAGAAAGACGAAAAGCATAGCTCCTTCCTTGTCTACGTACGGTGCGCGCGCAGCGCTCACGGACACGGCACGCATACAACTCTCGCCTTCCCCCACCACGCGTGCCGCAATGCGGCAGGATGCCACTTCTGAGATCACTGCCCGCAACCCCGCGAGTTGCAGTCGCGCACAGCAGAAGGCTACCTTAAAGACCCTTTCACACGACGCAGCGCGTCGCATGCAATCGATTGTATTCTATATTGTATGCAACGCGTTGCATCGCGTGAAATCTAGACTGTCCTTCGGCTAATTAAAAATTGATTACTTCTATTTACTTATCCACTACTTCAAACACCCAAACAGAAATTCGCCGCGGTGCTGCTAGCAGCAAACGCTGATTACGAAATATTTAAATTTTTAATTCCGAGTAAACTATCGTTTCGTCAACTTTAAAATCTCTGCACTCTCTGCATCAAGTCAGCTTCTCCCTTCCGCCAATGGCGGCGCTTGCGAGCTGCACGATAGGCGAAACTGAAATTGTTAATTACTACGATTTCGTAAACTCTGAAATCGTTACAGTGGCTTGCGTAAACTATTCGTAAACGATTGAGACCGTTTCACACGAGATACGTAAAAGTTATTTCGCCACGTTTTGCATCTGGTCAGCTTCTCCTTTCGGCCACTGGCGGCGCTTGCAAGCTCTATATTACCCGATTCTCGAAATTGTTAATTACGACCAAACTACGATTTCGTAAACCCTGAAATCGATATAGCAGCTTGCGTAAACTATTCGTAAACGATTGAGACCTTTAGACACGAGATACGGCAAAATTATTTCGTTACTCTATGTCCGAAGAGCGATTCTCGCCTCGGCCAACGGCGGCGCTTGCGAGCTGCACGTTAGTCGATTCTGAAATTGTTAATTACGAGCAAAATACGATTTCGTAAACTCCGAAATTTATACAGTAGCTTGCGTAAACTATTCGTAAACGATTAAGACCGTTACACACGAGATACGTCAAAGTCATTTCGCATTGCGACCCAATCAACGCTGAACGATAGCCGATTCTGAAATTATTAATTACGGGCAAACTACGATTTCGTAAACTCCGAAATCGATACAGTAGCTTGCGAAAACTATTTGTAAACGATTGAGACCGTTATACACGAAATACGTCAAAGTTATTTCGCCACTTTCTGCATCTCCTTTCGCCAACGGCGGCGCTTGCGAGCAAATCAACGCTGCACGATAGCCGATTATGAAATTGTTAATTACAGGCAAACTACGATATCGTAAACTCCGAAATCGATACAGTGGCTTGCGAAAACCATTCGTAAATGATTGAGACCGTTAGAGATGAGATTCGTCAAAATTATTTCGTTACTCTATGTCCGAAGAGCGATTCTCGCCTCGGTCAACGGCGGCGCTTGCGAGTTGCATGTTAGTCGATTCTGAAATTGTTAATTACGAGCAAAATACGATTTCGTAAACTCTGAAATTTATACAGTAGCTTGCGTAAACTATTCGTAAACGATTGAGACCGTTACACACGAGATACGTCAAAATTATTTCGCCAGAGTTTGCATTTGGTCAGCTTCTCTTTTCGGCCACTGGAGGCGCTTGCAAGACATACATTACCCCATTCTCGAAATTGTTAATTACGGCCAAAATACGATTTCGTAAACTCCGAAATTTATACAGTAGCTTGCGTAAACTATTCGTAAACGATTAAGACCGTTATACACGAGATACGTCAAAGTCATTTCGCCACTTTCTGCATCTGGTCAGCATCTCCCTTCGGCCAACGGCGGCGCTTGCGAGCCAATCAACGCTGAACGATAGCCGATTCTGAAATTATTAATTACGGGCAAATTACGATTTCGTAAACTCCGAAATCGATACGGTAGCTTGCGAAAACTATTTGTAAACGATTGAGACCGATAAACACGAAATACGTCAAAGTTATTTCGCCACTTTCTGCATCTCCTTTCGCCAACGGCGGCGCTTGCGAGCAAATCAACGCTGCACGATAGCCGATTATGAAATTGTTAATTACAGGCAAACTACGATATCGTAAACTCCGAAATCGATACAGTGGCTTGCGAAAACCATTCGTAAATGATTGAGACCGTTAGAGATGAGATACGTCAAAATTATTTCGTTACTCTATGTCCGAAGAGCGATTCTCGCCTCGGTCAACGGCGGCGCTTGCGAGTTGCATGTTAGTCGATTCTGAAATTGTTAATTACGAGCAAAATACGATTTCGTAAACTCTGAAATTTATACAGTAGCTTGCGTAAACTATTCGTAAACGATTGAGACCGTTACACACGAGATACGTCAAAATTATTTCGCCAGAGTTTGCATTTGGTCAGCTTCTCTTTTCGGCCACTGGAGGCGCTTGCAAGACATACATTACCCCATTCTCGAAATTGTTAATTACGGCCAAAATACGATTTCGTAAACTCCGAAATTTATACAGTAGCTTGCGTAAACTATTCGTAAACGATTAAGACCGTTATACACGAGATACGTCAAAGTCATTTCGCCACTTTCTGCATCTGGTCAGCATCTCCCTTCGGCCAACGGCGGCGCTTGCGAGCCAATCAACGCTGAACGATAGCCGATTCTGAAATTATTAATTACGGGCAAATTACGATTTCGTAAACTCCGAAATCGATACGGTAGCTTGCGAAAACTATTTGTAAACGATTGAGACCGTTATACACGAAATACGTCAAAGTTATTTCGCCACTTTCTGCATCTCCTTTCGCCAACGGCGGCGCTTGCGAGCAAATCAACGCTGCACGATAGCCGATTATGAAATTGTTAATTACAGGCAAACTACGATATCGTAAACTCCGAAATCGATACAGTGGCTTGCGAAAACCATTCGTAAATGATTGAGACCGTTAGAGATGAGATTCGTCAAAATTATTTCGTTACTCTATGTCCGAAGAGCGATTCTCGCCTCGGTCAACGGCGGCGCTTGCGAGTTGCATGTTAGTCGATTCTGAAATTGTTAATTACGAGCAAAATACGATTTCGTAAACTCTGAAATTTATACAGTAGCTTGCGTAAACTATTCGTAAACGATTGAGACCGTTACACACGAGATACGTCAAAATTATTTCGCCAGAGTTTGCATTTGGTCAGCTTCTCTTTTCGGCCACTGGAGGCGCTTGCAAGACATACATTACCCCATTCTCGAAATTGTTAATTACGGCCAAAATACGATTTCGTAAACTCCGAAATTTATACAGTAGCTTGCGTAAACTATTCGTAAACGATTAAGACCGTTATACACGAGATACGTCAAAGTCATTTCGCCACTTTCTGCATCTGGTCAGCATCTCCCTTCGGCCAACGGCGGCGCTTGCGAGCCAATCAACGCTGAACGATAGCCGATTCTGAAATTATTAATTACGGGCAAATTACGATTTCGTAAACTCCGAAATCGATACGGTAGCTTGCGAAAACTATTTGTAAACGATTGAGACCGATAAACACGAAATACGTCAAAGTTATTTCGCCACTTTCTGCATCTCCTTTCGCCAACGGCGGCGCTTGCGAGCAAATCAACGCTGCACGATAGCCGATTATGAAATTGTTAATTACAGGCAAACTACGATATCGTAAACTCCGAAATCGATACAGTGGCTTGCGAAAACCATTCGTAAATGATTGAGACCGTTAGAGATGAGATACGTCAAAATTATTTCGTTACTCTATGTCCGAAGAACGATTCTCGCCTCGGCCAACGGCGGCGCTTGCGAGTTGCACGTTAGTCGATTCTGAAATTGTTAATTACGAGCAAAATACGATTTCGTAAACTCCGAAATTTATACAGTAGCTTGCGTAAACTATTCGTAAACGATTGAGACCGTTACACACGAGATACGTCAAAATTATTTCGCCAGGTTCTGCATCTGGTCAGCTTCTGCTTTCGGCCACTGGAGGCGCTTGCAAGACCTACATTACCCCATTCTCGAAATTGTTAATTACGGCCAAAATACGATTTTGTAAACTCCGAAATTGATACAGCAGCTTGCGAAAACTATTCGTAAACGATTGAGACCGTTACACATGAGATACGTCAAAATTATTTCGCCAGGTTCTGCATCTGGTCAGCTTCTGCTTTCGGCCACTGGAGGCGCTTGCAAGACCTACATTACCCCATTGTCGAAATTGTTAATTACGGCCAAAATACGATTTCGTAAACTCCGAAATTGATACAGCAGCTTGCGTAAACTATTCGTAAACGATTGAGACCAAAATAAGCGAAATCGGTGATAGTCGTCTGCTAACTATACACCCACCTAAAAATGGTTAATTACGAGCAAACTACGATTTCGCAAACTCTGAAATCGATTGCGTAAACTTGCGTAAACTATTCGTAAACGATTGAGACCAAAATAAGCGAAATCGATGATAGTTGTCTGCTAACTATACGGCGGTGTTGGACAGGCCTGCTCTAGAACCCCCTTACCATTTCCGTGTCACATCCAACGTTACCGGCCGGGTGCAGCATCATATCACACCGCTGCCCGTGGTGAGAATAAATACTAAATTCGTTGATTGCACTTGTCACAAGACTGGCAGCGGCTGCGTAAAATATCAGCGCGCTTCTTCAATACAGGCTTAAATTTACGTGCTGTTATTTGTGATCAATGTAGTAATAATCAAAGTATTATGAAGAATATGATTTCTGATGATCGTTCGTATGTCATGCACGGAAATTCACAAACAATATATGTAATCTTTGACATTCCGCATATGTAAAAGTCTATAAGAAATCTACTTATAACTTATGATATTATGTATGCTGATGAAAGAATAGCATATTGGAAAGACGTACGCTCATTATGGGAATTAGAAAACGGTGCGGCAACGAGAGCTGCTGTTAACTTATCAGAAAAACATGTAAATCCCAACTGCATCGAAAAAATGAACTGCCATTTAACTCTGGAAGTATTTAGTTGCGGGGTCTCAGCAGCTCTCTAAACTCAATCGCAGAAATAGTAGGACAAATTGAAAGCTCGGCGGTCATGCACCATGGCGAAGTTTTTTACATTCTTAACGACAGTTTTGATTCTTTAAGCAGCAGAACTTGCAACGATTAAAATCCAAATAGATGGGCATTATCAGAAATTCGATAAAATGCGGAAAATAATTAAAAATATCTATTAAAAGAATGTTCGAAATGGCGCACTATTACGCACAGCGGTCTTAACACTATCACGTTTTCAGGGCTTAAAAATGTCTTTGAAATCTATCTTAGAATTGATGAATCCGTCTGCTAAAACAAATCAATCTCCAAATTGGTTAGATGATGAAAATGAAGCTATATCAGAACAGAAGACGGGAGAAGCTGTCGCTTGGCGACAGCGATTCAGAAACGCAAAACAGCTTGAAAGACCATTTTACACCCAACCGGCCAGACCGAAACGTTGATCGTAAGTTTTTGTATTACTGTATTTTTCTGATTCATCCGTTTTGGAATATAGTGTTTTGTGACACGCTTTCGACATTCCATCTAAATTAATCTTACAATATATAATAATATTTGACTTGTTAATATATTTTATTTTACAGAATGAATTCAGACATGACAACTGGAATGGCGTCAATGTCGTTAAATCAGGCGATACCGACACCGACACCGCCGCCGACGCCGACGCCAACGAAAAATAGAGGAAAATGGACCAAAAATTCCGAGCGAAAGGTATGTAATGTTATTGTTCAATTTATACATATGCTTAAAGCGAATAGCGTACGTTTGTGGGTATGGATGAGCGTACATGCGTTTGTCATGCGTGCGAGCTGCGACGCGTCTATGTGCGCGGACAGTGGGGCATAGAACGTACTCATTGACATGTACATCAATAAACCTGCGGGTCCATCACCACGTGTATGAAGTATACACTTTATAATGAACCTGTTTTGTATTATATGTGTATGTATATTAATAATGTATTTTTATAAGCATTTTCAGAGATTGAATCAAGCTATCCAACAAGGGTGGCGCGGGAATTACACCGTCGAGAGTACCGCGGCGCCCCGATGGCCCCACCGCCACAGCCGCTCCCGCCTCCACCGCCACAGGTACTCCCGCCCCCGACACTCCCGCCCTTTATAAGTGCCACGTTCGGCCCAAGGATCACATATCCTCCCGCGGGATATATGCATCCGGGCCCAGGGTACAGCTACCCTCCTGCGGGGTATCACCCCTATTTTCCTTAAATTATAATTTAATATATAATTAAATAAAAATATTAATATATATATATTTAATTTGTGAAGAACTATAAATGAAAATAAAATCTTATAAAATATAATTCGTGCAGTTTAGTTTTTTTTTAAATCTTATACCGCATTCCTAACCCTCCCGCCGTGTGCATACAAACCGGCGGTTGTTACACACACACACGCGCGCATTATTTCTTCATATATGTACCATATTGTTACACACTCAAATAACGATTTTATTTTTTCTTTATATCGTGAAATTGAGAGTAAGGTTAGACGTAACCTGCACACTGAACGAACCTGGGTGAGTTTATAACAGATTACGTTTTTCCTTTAGTTGTATTATTTTTGTGTCTACAACTGCTTGTTTTAATTGTTTTTGGTGGCAAAATTAAAGTAAAATTGTGCCTAAACCCGGGAAATGGAGCATCCCGAAAGAAAAACACATTATAAAAAGTGCGTATATCCGAAGTGTGGCTTAACAAACCGCACTGCATCGGATGGCACTTCATTCCACGCCTTTCCCATTAAAGATTCCGATCGCTGCATAACGTGGCTAATTCACTGTAGTTTAGATAATTTGGTCGAAGCCTCTGATGCAGAATTAAAGAAAAAATATGTTTGCAGTCGACATTTTTCGAAAGATCATTTTTACGCGTCTGGTCGACTGCATAAGAATGCCGTCCCCGTAATGCCAGAAGTATATTTAAGCGACGATAGCAGCATCAGCTTCGAAGATGATGCAATTGCACAAGCGAAAGAACGTAGCGATCTAGAGCAACGGCTGTTGAAAACCGAAAAACTATTACAGCAAGAGAAGAATAAATCAAGTACTCTTTTCTTGCAATTACGTGCGAAGTGTAGGGCAATGAGTAGACTCACTAATAAAATTTCTTCAGGCTGTATTGGCGATGAATGTCTGAAGAAAGCAATTTCTCGAAAATTATCGGGTTTTATGCTTACATTTGTGTTAATGTTATTGGTTCCCGTAAAAAAGTTTCTGGGCTATTTAAAAAATGAAAAGCAATTGTGCATGACAATGCACTACACTTCGCCATCGCTATATGATAAAATGCGTAATGTGTTGGGTTTTCAACTTCCGTGTCCGCGTACAATTACTCGATGGTTCGGCAAAATTCATATTTGGCCTGGCATATGCAAAAATTTATTTACGGCCTTAAAATTAAAAGCAGCGCACATGAAAGTGTTCGATAAAAATTGCGTTCTTTTGTTTGATGAAATTTCAATAAAAAAATGTCTAGATTTCCACTCAAACAGGCAGGTCATAGAGGGCTTTGAAGATTTGGGATTTTTGGGAAGAAATTGTGCCGTAGGCACACAAGTCCTGGTGTTTATGTTACGCGGGCTAATCGCTAATTGGAAACAACCACTGGCTTTCTTTGTATCTAAATCGGGTGTTAAAAAGAACGAATTATCCATCATTTTGGATAAAATTTTGGATTTCTTACATGAAACAGGCCTTAAAGTCAGAGCTGTTGTTTCCCATCAGGGGAGTAGTAACCAAAGCATAGCAGCCGACAGGGTTTCAATTGGAAGGCCATATTATTATAAAAATGGCCAAAAAATTGTCTTCCTATTTGATTATTTGCATTTTTTTTAAGTTTTAGAAATAATTTATTAAATCATAATTTTTGGATTAATGGTATGACTGTGTCCTGGTGTTGCGTGAAGGGTGATCCGTGGACGACTTAACGTTTTCAGATCTCGTTCAGGATCCCAATCGCCGTGGAATATTCGACTGGCTTGTTATGGTTATTCACAGAGTTTATTTGCACTATTATAACTATCTAATTTGCGGTATACAATAAATTGTAATACAATATGTGACGCTTGCGTGCATGTCGTTCCACATCGCTACGGAATCTGCTACCTCGCGGAACGCGTTCGGACGCGTCGCCGAACAATTCGGGAGACGCGAGTGGGGAATGCACACGATTGGCAGGCGATGACGGAAGGGCACAAAGAAAAGCAGGCAATTGGACAAGATAGGTTGCCGGGCGACACGATGTTGACATGCCATATTGAGGAGAGGTGATGCCTGGAAGTTTCCAGAATGTTCGAGAATGATCGCAATATAGCGTCCTAAACCCTGCATGGTAGAGTACGCTGCAACACGTGGAATGACGTCATATGTCTTTGGAATATAGAAAAACAATAAAAGTACAAAAGCAGCTTACAAGTTATCTGAAAAGCATATTCGGCCTAATGTGTTTGAAAGAATGAAATGTAAGCTTGCTCTATAAGTTTTTAGTAAAAGAGTATCAGCTGCTTTGTTTACCGCATCCCATACTGGTTGCATAAATACGCCGACAGTTCAAAACACGGCTAGTTTCTTCGGAACCCTAAATGATCTGTTCGATAATTTAAACAGTAGATCTGCCAGTGATCCCAATCCGCACAAGTGTGCAATGTCCCGGGTACGCAATTTAATTGAAGAAAATTTAAAAACTCAACTACGTAATATGGACAATTTTTGAATTTTGTCGGAACGAGCAAATGCTGTTATCCTTCCGTGCTTACGCAGTCAACGAAGAAGTTGATTTTGGACATCTATGTGTGCCCAGTCGGGATTTTTCAGAAATTTTCAATATTATGTATAAAATTTTTGATATCTATTATCCAGCAATACGCAACGAAGCATTGATATTGGATAAACTGTTTTTGAAAGTGTCGCATTCTGTCGAAGAAAAATTTCCAGAATGGTTTAGCCACAATGAATGCGCTGCCCATCGAAAAGACATGGTTTATTTGGCATTTCGTGTTAAAATTTATAAGGATATAGTATGGCTCGGCGAAAAATTGAGATTTTCAAGACGCTGAGGAACTAGATGTTCAAAATTATCGCATTTGCAAAATGTTTAAACTTTGTACTTCTTTGTAATATAGCTGTATGTTAGCGGTGCAGTGTCACCTGCTTTTTGGAGGCGCCGAGGGTCGCGGAACATATGTTTACCTCGGCGGCCGGTGCATTGACCTGCGTATAAGTAAGAGCACAGACGTAAGAGTAAGCATTGAAAACAAATGCAAGAGTGAATCTGACCGAATATCGGAGCAGGCTTTGCCTGCTGGAAAGAGGACGGAGCAGCTCCGTCGGAGCTTGACCCCTTTGCACTACCCCCAAAATCGTTAAAACGAACGCATCTCGTTGATCTATCTCTTGTGTTTCTAACATGCATATCTTTGAACATTTTTATGCTATTACTTGCTAGCTATTTGTTTGTATAAAACCTAGAATTGTATTAGTAGTTGCAGCTTGTCGCTTTTAGTTCCAATGTTTTGTTGTTAATGTTAAACATTGTATGGAGTACTTTCAATGTTTTTTGTCGAAAAGAAATTTTATGCAAGCATGGGTCCTTTCCGTTTCCGGGATATTATTTATACATATTTTAGAAAACATTTAACGTACTCTGGGATGGTAAAGACCCCCTTTCACGCCTTCACGTGGCCCATCCCGTTAACACTATCACTTCACTTACTGCATGTTGTAATTTGCTGCTGGTGAATGTAATAGAGGAACCAAGTTGAAAGAGGGGCATGTTGTATTTTTTTTATCTGATTATCATTTTGTTTATGCTGTGAGGATGCTTGATTTTATCAGAGCGGCACACTACATTGTCGGACAGTATTTGACTCAACTAGCAATTAATGATTACTATAAAAAAATCAAATGATTATTTGTAATTAAAGATTTAATCTTTATTAACGTTTAATGATTAAATTAGTTACTTTGTAACCGTATTTCTACGCGGTTACATACGCGCACACCCTACGGTGCCCGCGTATGCATTGTATGCACTAGATCGAGCGCCCCATAGAGGGAGTTCTTTCGCGCGCGCCGCGGTACTTCTAACAACAGAGGGACACCACCTCTCGCGTGCATAATGGTCTCACCGCGGGTATACAAACCCCGAATTTATCATATTAAATGGTCTTATCTTGAGTTAGAGGCTTAGTCAACCTCAATACGCAAGAACCAGACCCATCCTAAATTCTCTAGCCTACGAGTATCGAATAGTCGAGGTACGTATAGTACACTCATAGTAAAGGGATTTGAATATTGCATCACGGTCTTTGAAACACGTAGTAACGTCTCAGGCGAGCCTGTGTGGATGATAGGGGAATCACGAGTAAAATCTGACTTCTTGTATTAAATTCACTCAGAGCTATAAAAGAGTTAAACACACGTTCCGTAACTTTAAATTCACGCATGCAACATCCTACCAGCTGACTCCCTTACTCGAGGAAGCACTAGATCGAATCGACGCGTTCGTTCTTCAAGATAAGTCCAAAGAGTAGAAAGTAAGAATATAGAAATTAGATCCACGGAGGAAGAAGGTGCCTGACAAAGACAATCGACCGGTACTTGACTGTACCCCTTGCTGTCCGTCTTCGGCCTACCCGACTCCTCGCAGTGCGTTAACCTTTCGGTGGATGGTATGCTGACATTGTCGACTTTGCGTAATTGCGAGTTTCCTTTGGACGCGACTTTTTCCCGTGGAAGGCAGTTTGCGTAAATACGAAGCACTACGAGAGCTATCGGCAGGTAGATTGGATGCACGGCTGGCACTTGACTGTTGTCCCCCGCCGTCTGGTTAGATTCCTTCGCCGAAGTGTTCTCGTAGTAAGAATTACAAAGAACAATTTGCAGTAGAGTCATAGCTTGTATTGACCTAAGTCCGAGTCACCTTTAAATTCACGTAACCTGTGATAACAAGGCGAAACTGTCTGGTTGCACGGCTGGTACTTGGTTGTATCCCCCGCCGACCGGTCGTTGTCGTAGCCGAAGTACTCACAGGTACATTACAAATGTACATTTACATCGACTCGTATTGATACTAGGTCACCTCAGAGGAGTTATCTTGATCGACGCCGCGTTTTAGCGACTCATCGGAGAGAGCCCTCTGCCACTCTGATATTAGCACCTCACGCCAGGCTTTCCTGAGTCGAGACACGTGCGTAGACATCGACGCGTTTTTGCGTGTAAAGGAACAGCTGTGTAAGCCTCTTCTAGCCACCGTCTGCAGTTCCCGGACATATACACAAGCGCCTGTGTGTGCATATCTATTTTGTAAATATACCGGACCTATCTATAAATAGCACGCGTACACTACCTCACGCGTATCTCTATGTAAGAGATTTCATACACATCGCCGATCAGCAATACGTACGGTTTGTCGTACGCATTGCAATACTCACACGATCGCGCTGACATATACATATTCTGTACCATTACCATCGTAAATAGAATATACTGACTTCTACCAGAAACTGACCATACCCACTTATTGCATTGCCTCTTGTCGCCTAGTGGTTCGAATCCACGGGCATTTCACACGTGCCCATTATATAGTCAGTGACAACTATCTATTACTTATTTTTGTTTTTCCTCGGTCATTGCCATAGGGATCCGCAACTCCTTCTGAGTGCCTATCCGCAATTGCCGAGGGAGTTTGTGACGTGTCACGGTCACAACTTCAGCATTCGTTGAATTAATATTTAATAATTGGACGATTTCTCTCACAAATTGTCGCACAAGAAGGTATTGCCTCCTAAGGGCCAAACTCATTGATGCTTTTTGTTTTATCAGTAAAAGCAGTACTACAAATATATTAGATTATTGATGCATAAGATATATATCGAATTGGAGTTTGATTGACAACTCTCCATTTTCAATGAATGATTGTTTGTCCCAAGCAGCAATTGATAATAATTTGCATCAATTGAGGATTTTAATGTGGCCCAATACTAGTACGATATGCATACCTGCATGCATACACATATATGAATAGAATTCACGAATCTTTGAAAAACTGCGGGGGAATTGCATAGCCCAAATGGTACCTTTAACATGAGATCGCTTCCGGTATCGATAAGCGCGACTATATCTACATCAGCTATCTTTACATCTTTAACATGTTTCTTTTGCGAAGGTGACGATACATTACAAGAGTTCTTGACAACGTTTACTTTACTCGGACAGTTTCGGCCAATGTGACCATACTCGTTGCACCTGAAACACTTAACAATTTTCTCCTTGTCTGGACAGCTCGTACCCGCGTGTTTTTCTGACCCGCAGTTGTAGCATCGTTGTCGATCAGGAACAGCAGCACGGCTGAACCGCTTCTCTTTGTCGTCGTTGCGCCTCGCCTTCGTTCGGGCGCTCGCCTTCATTTCCTCGTACACCGAGCACTTTTCTTTTAACTCTTTAATATTTTTAGCACCGTATAAACTTGTTACACGTCTTTACTTGACAAATGTCGCAGCGGAACTGTCTCGCCTCGCGCGTGGCTGACACAAAGGGCCTCGCCGTCTCACGCGTCACTCATGCACACGCTCCACACTCGTGCAACACACACACATGCATGTCTTTCCTTAATCCTAGATATGTGTTATTCGTCAAATTGTTTTTCGCAAAATCTAAATGTGCGTCTACATCTGAGCTCGAACGCGCACGAAGCAGCCTGAGCATGACGTTATAGAGGCGCATGGGCAAGTCGAGGCAAACCGATTCAATGATTTCAAGTTGCACTCATCGATCGTTGTGTTGGTTTTAATTTGTTCAAAAAATAGTAAATCTTGTATAAAAAAGAAATAAAATACTTAGTGTGTCTAATTTAAAAGTTACTAAAGAACAGCTGGATAATGCTACTCCAGAGTAGTACTCTTTACAAACGCCCGTTATGCCAGGCATTATCGTATGTAATATACAACTGTGATCGTATAAAAATCAATAATATCGATTGTATTTATTTTAGCGACAATTCTCTGAGAAATTCCAATAAATTAGTCGTGCTAAAATTGACAAAACTTCCCAAACTACATTCCTTTTGATATGTATAACAGTGTAAAAATGTATGATAAATTGGAAATAGTATTATTTAACGCACAAACAAAGTATCTGATATTTTCCGTCAAATGCTTTTTAATCAGCTTGTTAAAGTTTCAATGTATATATCTAACTCAAATTTAGTATAGAATTAGAGGGACAAGAGATTGCGTTACATTTACACCGAAACTGGGCAAATGTGATGGACCCTTTACTCTTGCTCGCCATGAGCTTGCTCTACCCCGACTAGAAATTCTGGTCCGGGCCACGTCAGGCCCTGATCAGGCTTGCCTGGCCAACAGTCAGGCCCTGGTGAGGCGAACCGGATCAGGCCCTGATCAGGAATGTAACGCTAAAGTACCATCAGGGCCTGGTCCGGCAAGCCTGGTCAGGGCCGGGTCCGGTTAGCCTGATAAGGGCCTGCCGCAAAAAAAAAATTAAGACCGCCACAACTTTAACCCGCGCCCCCACCACACACACATGCTTCCCCCTTTTTCGCTCAAAGGACCCCTGTCATATAAGAACTACCCCCGAACTGCACGAACATATTTTATTATTTATATATAATATATTATATATAAAGTACATTCATTTTTACCCGATGCGTAGGTTTCTTTTTATCTTACACAGGAGCGCAGATGTTGTGGACGAATAATGATGTACGACGACGAATTATGTATGGTGGGTTTCGGCGCTTGCCTGTGTGTCACGCGGCTGAGGACGGCACTTTTTTTTATCTCGCCGGCCGCAAACGCACGGCTCCCAAGCGTGGTGTGTGTGGTGGTGTGCGGTCACCCATTCAAGTAAAGAACCTTGTTCATTGCTGCTTAACCTCGGTGATGATCGGACGAGCATCATTCATTTCATTTTGACGTCTTCACTTTTATACGGACAGAGTATTGCAAGAAGTATAACTTGTATACCAGTGCTGTCCAGGGAGCGCTCTCAGTGCTCTATAGGCCCCCCCACCAAATTAACGTTGCCTTGGAAACGGACGACGCACCGTGTGTCATATGATCGGCATAAACAAAAAACGCGATGAAACATAAAGGACAGAACCATTTCTATCTAGTGGAGGTGGAAATAGCGGCGTAAGGGGCCCCTCTCGTGGACTGCACTGTTGTATACAGAGTTTTATACATTATTTTCCTGTAAGCACTTCGTATGACAGTATCTTGATAGTTTCTACGCGCCATGAAAGAGCTACGCATATCATATTGCTATAATTTCACGTATTAGGCAGCTATGATACTAAACGTGTGTATAACGCCAGAGCTACTCTAAGTTCCTGTATTCTATGGTTTACATCTATTCATACGCTTGCAGTGGTAATTTCATTAAATTTGTAAATTTTTGCTGGAAAAATACATAAAAACGTATTTATAGTAATGCTCAGGCACGCGAACCGGTGAATTTCGACAAGATGCGACGGCTGTCTTGGTGGACAGCTGTTAAACAGTCTGCTGTTCAATATATAATATATTATAGATTTCGATGCTGTAAGACTGGTTTCATTCCATCACCCACAGTTTAACAAAAAATTCATTTTGGAAAAAATAACGACTTACTTCAAATTTGAACAAAAATTCTGTTGATACTGTACAAATGAGAGAGATTCTATCGCAAATATATTAGTAGACTTTTGTGCATAAATTGGTATGAATCGTTTTTGCAATATCAATTATATATATATATGTATGTACGAGTGTAATTGGAATTTACGCTAGACGCACCAGTGTGAAATCAGTAGACTTTTCTGCATAAATTCGTATATAAAACATTTCTGTAAATTTTTACTGTAAAAACGATTCATACCAATTTATGCTGAAAAGTCTACTGATTTTTTTGCGACTAATATAATAGAATCTGTCTCATTTGTACAGTTTCGACAGATTTTTTAATCAAATTTGAAACAAGTTTTTTTTTAAAATTCATTTTTTTTTAAACTGAGTGTGATGCAAAGGAACCGGTCTTACAGCATGGAAATCTATAAGAATCACTTAACAAATATTGAAAAACAAAATACGTGTTCGACAGTGTAATTACCCGATCGAGATTAGGTATCGGATAGAATTTAGTTTTTTTCTGTGGAGATGACTGGAGTTCTAGTCGGGCGGGTAAGATTTTTAACAGACGAACCTGATTTAACAATATATTAATTCTTTTTTATTACATGGATATTTTTTAACAAATGTTACTTTAACTTAGAAACTATTAACAAAAATAAACATAAAATTCTTTTACACAGATATATAATAATAATAAAATGTGAATAAATATAAAACTTAAAAAATATATTAAAATGTTACATTTGTTTACTACGAAGTAATCTCCCACCATCCCAATCCTTTACGGAATTAAACACGCTCTTTAAAGCATTAGCGAACCTTGGTTCATCCATTTTGTCCCCTAACACTTCCAAATGCGTGGAAAGCAGCAAATCGAAAAAATTTGTCCCCTTTAAGCAACTTTTTGTTGGTGTTGCTTTTAATGCGGTAAAATAGGTGCTGGCAGCGTGCTTTGTGAAAAATTGCCGTATAATAATTGATAAATTGTGCGCGCTATAATTTGTATTGCGGGGTATCATACTCCTAATGCGGTGTTTCTGAAACAAAAATTAATATGTGGTTTGTTAAAAAACAAAGCGGATGAAACATGCACAGTAGGGTGGTCACAAGAAATCAATCTTCGAATTTTTGCTGCATGGATCCCCTAAACGTTCCCCATTGGCTAGAGAATGAGATTGGCAAAGTTTTATCTGAATTGGATAACGTTAACCCCTGCCTCATTGAGGTTGATTTTTTGAAAAACTGCGAGTTTTGCAATAAAATGGCAGTTTTTCCTTTGTAAAATGAAAACTATTCGTCCTAGAAACCTGATTCTTGTCTCGTTTTATATGAAATTTTGTTACCTTAATGCTTTCTTCTTACCACTTTTTTGCTAAAACATAGATTTAATGATATTTATCATTTCCGAAGCAAGACATGGAAAGCAGTTGTAATTGAATGTTACTATGTTTTTATGCATTTGCTTAAGTCACTTTTGAGGATTCGGATCATGTCCTGTCTTCGGAAGTGCTAAATATCATTAAATCGATAAGTTTTAGCAAAAAACGGTAACAAGAAAGCATTAAGGTAACAAAATTTTCTATAAAACGAGACAAGAATCAGATTTCTAGGACGAATAGTTTTTATTTTACAAAGGAAAAACTGCCATTTTATTGCAAAACTCGCAGGTTTTCAAAACATCAACCTCAATGAGGCACGGGTTAACGTTATCCAATTGAGAAAAAGCTTTGCCAATCTGATTTTCTAGCCAACTGACAACTTTTTGGCTGTCCAGACAAAAGATAGGGTGAAAACATTTTCCAGGTATGTCCTTGAGACCACCCTAAATTGCACGGTGTTCAAAGAAAGAACCGTAGGACTATACGCAAATTTAAAAAGAGTATTTACTATTTGTTTTCGATAACTTTGATCGAGCTTCAGTCTTTCGTCAAAGTTATGGAAGTCCTCTTTGGAGTCTATCGAGGGTCCATTATGCTCATCTTCCCCGCCGCTCTCGACACGCTGAGCCGATGTTTCACCAATCATTTCTATTAATTTATTTAATTTGCCGAGCGTTTCCATCTGGTTGCCATGAAGTCTGTCGATTTTCTTTGATAAATTTATATGGACTTCTCCTATTAACTTTATAACAGATGCTGAAAAAAAGAGAAAGACAATTTATATAAAGTGAATTAATATAATAACATAGTTGCACTTGAATGATAACAATTTTCTCACCCAAATCCATTTGACTATGATCCTTGTTAGTAATGGGTTGTGATGTGGTTTTCGGTCTGCAAATGTCCTCACCCGGTAAACGTGGCGGAGACGCCGAAGAAGTCGGTGAGGAGCTGCAACTCGACAAATTTAGCATTTGCCTGCTCGTGCTTCTTTCTCCAATCTCTGAATCATTGCGAGATAAATATGATAATACATATATCTATAAATAATCAAATTATATTACAAAATTGACAGTTATGCAGTGGGATTTACGTTCTGTCCGTGTGGCATTTTCACCCATTCGCGTTGCTGTATTCAACTGAATGGTGGCATTCAGCAAATGTTCATTGATCGGGATCTCCGTCGTTGGCAGTGTGTCACTCATATAGTTCTCCTCGCGATACACGCGTTCGACAGACGACTCTGCATCTGTTGAAAACGCGTATCGCTGATACTTGAGTTTATTTGCAGCGGCACATGCCTCTTCATACGTGTCTACATGCAAAAGAAAACATAACATAACAAAGCGAAAGATGATGGTAAAATTAATAATGCGAGAAAAACATACGTGCTCTACCATGTATCGTTACACGGTGTGTTGGCCAAGATTTCTCCGCAGGCTTGCAATGTTCCACCATTTGGTGCAATTGCACAATTTTTGCTGGTGTGAATGGGCCTCGGAGGAAGTAGCAGGCCTTACTTCTTAATTTTTTCGAATTAAATATCCAGACGCTTGGGACAACGTCCATACTCAATTGATTGGTCCCATCGTCGGGGAATAAAACTATTTTGTAAGAATAGTTCATGTTGTGGCTACAAAGAAAATATATCCAGCTATACATAATTCGTTTCTTTAGCACAACAATAAATATAAAATGTTTGCAATATTTTTTTCCGGTTCAGAATCTTGTTTATATTTATGTTCAATACAACTTTGAATTAAATAAACTTACCTCAAAATTGTTGACGGATTTCTTATAATTTTTTTTCTGTTTTGCTGAAAAATTCACTGGCAAAGGCGTCGGTTGTCCCGTAATAACGTTCTACAATGTTTATAAAATTTTTCATTAAAGTTAGGCAATGTTCAATCTGATTACCGTTTGACGATTAGGATTACAAACATAATATCGAGAAGAAATCGGAAAAAATTATGCTTAATTGAACCGGAAATCATTAATCGCCGTGCGTCTGTGTTTCATTCGTGCAGGCCATATCGGGCAGTCGCACGCACACGTCTCCTTGTGACGTTGCGAACACTTCTCGACATCGCCATGAGGAAGAAAACGACACACATGTAACCAAAGAAGATACACAGCGACCGACAATTACTTCTTTCAATCGTCGATTGATTTCATTAATCGTTGCAGTTAATCGTGACTTTTTCTTGATTTTTTGTTCTAATCGTTAATCGTAAATAGTTAATCAAATTGAAACTTTTAATACATTTGATGCACAACACTGTTCTTGAGTTCTCTCACCTGACACTTCCACTAAAATTCAGCGGTATGTATTCGCACTTAGTGCCTGAGAAAAGTTACGTTTCTACAGAGCAAAAATTATATTGACAATGATTCTAAAACTAACTCAAACAAAATAAACCCAAAAACCCACAACCAAAAACAAACCGAAAATGAACTAAAATGAGATACGACTAAGAATGAATAAAAAAATATATATAATAGAAAAACAAAAATAAAAGAAACAAAATTATATGATACTTATAATAATTAATAAAAGAAATATATGCAATAGAAAAAAAAAATAAACGAACAATGAAACACGCGAAAATTTCTCAAACACATAAGCACAAACGTTCTCAATGAAACTGTGAACACGACTGACACTTACGGAAAATTCTTTCCTTCGTGACCAAGTCTGGGACAAAAGAAAAGGGAGAGGTACCTCTCCCCCACGTATGAGGATTACCTCTTCTTCATGAGCTCACGTGGTGGGTCGCGGGCGCATGTTTTCGCGCCGATAGGATAATGCCCGTTTTCCCGTGTAGAACAGCGTAAAGTGTCGATTTTAAGATACCACAAATGCGCACGCGACTGAAAATAAAATTAATTAAAACTATCACATTTACCAGACGTTGTCCGGGTATAGCAACGTTCCACACACACCCTTGAGGTCTTGCTACTGTATGCGTTATTTCTGTTTTTACGTGGTGATTTCCCCTGTAGGCCTATATATCCACGGTGAAAATAATATTCATTTAAATCAAATTGTATTATTTTATTGTTCTGTACTTCACAATTGTGATCGAAATACTGATCGAATTATCAGATGGAAGTTGTCCGAGATTCCCCGTTCGCGCCGAGTTCGCGGTGATCGGAGCACACTTCGCGGCTGCGCATTGCGCGCCTCTGTGCGCGAGCTGCGTGCGTCGACGCACCTAGCCCTCGCCAGGGTGCGCGCTCAACACAGCGCCCGCGGTGCCTCTCACCCGCCGGCTCCCCTCAAATCGCAGGGCCCTCCGGCCGCCAGGAGTCTGCTGTTTGTTATGAGACGAATACGGTTAAAATTCGAATGTAACGTTCGAGCGACTCCTGGAGGTCGCAGGGCTCATGTTCTAGAAAAGCCGCTCGCGCGCTTCTTCCTTCTTGTGCGAACCTCCGGTGAGATCAGAGCGATTCTGAGCCGAGCAAACCTAAAGAGACGATAGTGCGATTCTTATAACAAATCTGTGCCGTTCGATTCGGTTTAATCCTTCTTTTGTTCTGTGCGGAGACGAATAAAGTCCTTGAAATATAGAGCAACGAGTGCGAGTATTTTAGAGACCAATACAACCGAAAGCTTCCTTAGTCCACCACGACACAACCGCGTGTTTCGTAGACATTTCTGGTCCTTCGAGCCGGATCCGCGAATCTCCGCCTTCGAGAGTGTTGAAAGTGAGTGGTGACCTGCAAAGGAAAAGAAGCGCGCGTGAAAAATGGAGCAGTTGATAGCCGCGCAAAGAGAGTTGCACGGGCGCATCGCCCGTACGTGGGAGAACATCAAGAAGCTCGGTAGCGCGAAAATAACAATCGACGTCATTCGAACGGCGTTGCCCTTGCTGGAGGCCAAATGGAAGAAATTCGAGGAGCAGCATTATCAGATAATGCTGAACTACAGGTCGCAGTTGGAAGGTAACGATTACGTGACTGCGGACTTCCTCGGCACCGTTGAGTTGGCCTATACCGAGCAGAGGGCATTCCTCCTGCAGATGGAGCGAAAGGCGGCAGGCGCGCTGATCTCCTCCGCCACCAAGGTTGAAACCGTTGCGCCGCGAGTTTCATTACCCAGGATCGAACTGCCTAAGTTCAGTGGCCAGTTTGAGGATTGGCCTGGGTTCCGAGACCTGTTCTCGTCCTTGGTGGGCGATGAGACGACCCTGCCAAAAGTGGAGAAGCTCCATTATTTGAAGTCCTGCGTCAAGGGAGACGCCGAGAGCCTCCTACGAAACCTTCCGCCGGTCGCCGATAATTACGACCGGGCGTGGACGATCTTGAAAGAGCATTACGAGAACACGCGACTGCTCGTCCGATCCTACCTGGCCGCGTTCACCGCGCTCCCCAAGATGAGAGCCGACAGCGCGGAGGATCTGCGCGAAATCTTCCACGGAGTGCTCGCCACCGTAGGCGCCCTAGAGGGTGTCGGACGCCCTATCTCCAGCAGTGAGGACTTGTTCGTGTTTCTTGTGGTCGAGCGACTCGATCAGCGGACTCGCCGCGAATGGGAGTCCTCTCTGAGCGAAACCTCTACTCCTCCGTCATACGAGGTCCTTCGAGTGTTTCTGCAGGAACAGCTGAGGACGCAGGCGGCTATGCAAGGAATTCAGGAGGTGACGTCAGTGAAGACGGTCGCGCGAGCAACCCGCACTGCCCGAACTGACACCTTGCGTACAGCTAAGGCCGATTCCAACCGCGCATGCCCGCTCTGTAAGGATACTCACTATCTGGCGGCGTGCGAGGTCTTCATGCGTAAGTCGCCGCAGGGCCGTCGCGAGGCCGTGGAGAGCCAGGGGCGTTGCTGCAATTGTCTGGGCTGGCACGAGGTGAGTTCCTGCAATTCCGAAAAGACGTGTTACAGGTGCTCCGGGCGACATCATACCTCACTGCACGATGCTTACCTTCCCGCGTTGCGCCCCGAAGCGCCCCCGTTCGCCTCACCCTCTGTGTTGGTCGCTAAGCAGGCGCCGTCGGAGTGCGCTTCCGTGCTTCTCGCGACCGCGAGAGTGCTCGTAGTGGACAGTTCCGGTGGAAAACATTCCGTTCGAGCTCTTTTAGACTCTGGATCCGAGACGTCGTTAGTTTCGGAGTCATTAGCGCAACGATTGCGCCTCCCGCGGACTCCCGCGTCGGTATCCATATTCGGCATTGGTGGTCAAGAAGCCGGACAAGTGCGCGGTCGGGTTTCCCTCACGTTCGAGGCGCGAAACGGACAATTTAAGGACACCGTGTCGTCGCTGGTTCTCCCGCGCCTGTCCGCCTACAGCGGCGCCGTCCGGTGCACCTCGAGATCGTGGCCTCATGTGCGCGGCCTTACCCTCGCCGATCCGGACTTCTCGGCAAGAGACCCCGTGGAGCTCCTGCTGGGTGCTGACATTTTTGCCGCCCTTGCGATGCCTGGGTTGCTGCGGGGCGGGCTTCACGAACCCGTCGCCCAACAAACGAGGTTGGGATGGATCCTAGTAGGCAACGTCGGTGGAATGGGGGCTGCCTCCTCTGCGTTTACGGCCCTGCAATGTTCATGCGTCGACGATCTCCCGGGAGCCCTGCGCAGGTTTTGGGAGTGGGAGGAGCCTCAGCCAATCCCCTTGCCGCTCACGCGTGACGACGAGGAGTGTGAGCGGCATTTCACTCGAACCTTCGAGAGATCAGCTGACGGACGCTTTCAACTGCGCCTCCCCTTCCGCCCCGGTACACCTGACCTAAGTGCTACTCGACGTGCGGCGGAGCACCTGTGCGGCGTATTACGGCGTCGTTTCGCGCGAGACGGTTCGTTCGCCGAACATTATTACCGATTCATGACAGAGTACGAAGAACTCGGCCACATGTCACCCGCTAGCGCACCTCCCTGTGATACTGAGTCTCGGATCTGTTACTTGCCGCACCACGGGGTGCGTAAACCTTCCGAGCCGGGCGGAAAGCTCCGCGTAGTCTTTAATGGCTCTTCTAGTACACCGTCGGGAACCTCCTTGAACTCGTCTTTATACATCGGGCCTAATTTGCTCCCCGCCCTTCCTGACATCGTGCTGCCGTGGCGCTGTCACCGGTACGCCCTCGTGGCGGATGTAGAAAAAATGTACCGGCAAATTTCTCTCCACCCTGACGACCGGGACTGGCAGAGGATTCTGTGGAGCAAGGTCCAAGGTGAGGCCCCGTCAGAGTTTCGCCTCAATACTGTCACCTACGGCCTCGCATGCGTGCCATTCCTGGCCATTCGAGCACTGCGACAACTGGCCGACGATGAGGAGGCCCGATACCCGTTGGGGGCTAATGCGTTGCGGGACCATACTTACATGGACGATGTGTTGTCCGGCTCCAGTTCCCTCTCCTCGGGCAGGCTGTTGCAGCAGCAGCTTCGCGAGCTGTGCATGGCGGGCGGCTTCCGCCTGCGAAAATGGGCGGCCAACCATGCCGCGCTTCTGGACGGGCTTTCGGACGAGGATCGACTGCTGCCGTCGAGCGAGACCGAGCTCCCGCTAGCCGAGCACTCAGTCCTGGGCCTCCGGTGGAACCCTGATCTCGACGAACTTTCGGTGGTCGTGCGCGTACCGCCTACGTGCGGCATTACGAAGCGGGAAATCGTGTCCCAAGTCGCGCGGTTATTTGACCCCTTAGGTTGGCTGGCTCCCGTCGTCGTCAAGGCCAAGCTGCTCATACAGACGACCTGGCTGCAGCAGTTGGGATGGGACGCCCCGCTGGCCGACGAAGAAGCCCAGACATGGCGCAGCATCCATGAGGAACTCGCCTCACTGGAGGAGGTGCGAGTCCCTCGGTGGTTCCAGGGCGCCGACTCCGGTGCTGTGTTGGAGGTTCACGGCTTCGCTGACGCCTCTGAACGCGCCTTCGCTGCCGCCGTGTATCTCCGTAGTATCGAAGGGGGCAGTGCGAGCCTGTCCCTTGTCCTTGCCAAAACTAAGGTGGCCCCGCTGCAGCGTATTTCACTACCACGGCTTGAGTTGTGTGCCGCTTCACTGCTCGCGAAGTTGTCCGCCCACGTGAAGAAGACGCTAGGGTTGACCGCCGCGAGGACTATCCACTGGTCCGACTCTACCGTAGCCCTGCACTGGATCAAGGGGCACCCGACCAGGTGGACGACTTTTGTAGCCAACCGAGTGGCTGAGATCCATCGCAGCGTTCCCGAGGCTGAGTGGCGCTACGTTTCCGGGAAGCACAATCCGGCCGACTGCGCGTCGCGTGGTCTGTTCCCGACAGAACTGAGTAGCCACCCCCTTTGGTGGCACGGCCCCCCTTTCTTGCAGGAGGACGAATCTCTGTGGCCGCGGGCGCCCCCGAGCCCCGAGCCGTGCGATATCCCCGAGCAACGTCCCGTGGTTTGCTTGGCCGTCAAGCTCCCCGCCAAAGAGCCTGAGGAGTTGCTACGGTTCTCTTCGCTGACTCGTCTACTGAGGGTTACCGGTTGGATCCTATGTTGGACTAGCGCCGTGTCCGCACGGCCCTCCGCCACTCCCCGCGTGCTCTCATCGTCCGAGTTGGACGGAGCCCTCCGACGATGGCTCCTGGTTGCCCAAGACGTCGCCTACCACGATGAGTTGGCAGATTTACGCGCTGGTCGAGCGTCGTCCTCAAGCAGCCCGCTGCGCTCGTTGTCGCCGTACTTGGACGAGAACGGGATCCTGCGAGTGGGCGGACGGTTGAAACACGCTGTATTGAGCAGTGAGCAGCGACATCCGGCCGTTCTCCCCCCCTCATCCCATCTCACGTACCTTATCATCCAGGACGGGCATCGAAGAACTTTGCATGGGGGTGTCCAGGCTACGATGGCCGCCGTTCGACAACGCTTCTGGGCACCTCGTGCACGGCAGCTGGTGAAGGCCTCTGTTACGTCCGGGCGTCGCGATAGGTCGGTTTAAAGGATTTGTCTAGGATGGAACCGTGTGTGTGTTCGAGCGGTCGACCGTTGTCGCCCGGGAGTAACGCGTGAATACTTAACCTAAAGGATATAAATCAAAAAGATGATTCTATCAATGACCGAATAAAATGATGACGCGAAAGAACGAAATCAATCTACTCGATCTGCAGGACTTATAGGATTCTCTCTCTTATCAACCCGTACAGGTTGCTGAGTTATTGCGTGTTACATTCCAGTACAGATAATGTTAATTATAGCGCATGCAAAGAAAATAAAAAAAGGATAAAGCAGATATAGTGTGGAAAAAACAATAGTGTATATTCTGTGATGATTAT
This sequence comes from Priocnemis perturbator, assembly GCA_963942575.1. Lineage (NCBI taxonomy): Eukaryota > Metazoa > Arthropoda > Insecta > Hymenoptera > Pompilidae > Priocnemis > Priocnemis perturbator. The sequence goes on along the minus strand of OZ012643.1, from coordinate 13,387,482 downwards.
TCAGGTGCAGATACAAAGACGACTTGAGTTGAAAAAGCAGATTTCTGACACCAGTTCCACGGTTAGAAGTGAGTATAAAGAAGTAATATAACTGTAAGAGATATATATATACAGAAAGAAAGTGTATCCCGCTTCTAACGCCAATTCCACGTTTTAACAATGGTTACGAGGTTTTGTTTGTATCGGAGTATTGATATAATAAGGAATGGAAAGACTAACTATTACGCAATGTTCGGTAGTACAATTCGCCGGTATGCAACGCGCGGTATAATCGTGGGTTGAACGAAGCAGCTCGTATTGCGCGTGATATTCGTTATATGAATGATACAGAGATTCCTTGTAGAATTAAACAGTTCCGATCGCCCAGCGCTCAGAGCACACGGCGACGAGATCGCCTCTACAACTATTGCCCTAGGTTTCCCGTAATACATGTACTGGGGGCAAGAGTCGGGCCAGAAATCATGATCTAGCTGGTAATTGGAATATTCTTACCGTGCTGCTGGAAACGCTCAGACAATCTTTGACCTCTCTCTCTCTCTCTCTCACGCTCACGCTCGCTCGATGGTATGTCGCTCGCTGTGTTACTCTCGCTCTTAGTTCGGTGGTATGTCGGTGGAAATTCGTATGGTTTATTACGATGAGTACCTTCGAATCGTAAAATGGTATTAATATACGATCAGGCTTGAGATGGCCTAAGCTCTCGTGTTATCGGAGCTGTAGATGTTACTCGCGAAGAGACTCCTCAGACCGGTCTAGATGTTTAAATCAGTCTAAATACAATACCAATTCCTCACCGAGAGAAGACTTATGTGGAAGTGTTACTTATAATACTAATAATATAATGTTCTTTATAAATGAAACTTATATGCTAACGGGCTCGGCGCGATTCGCCGACCACGTGCTGGAAATAACGCGGATCGCACTATTCGCACTCTAGACTAAAATTCGAAACCAAAAGAAAACCAAAAGAAATATGAGTCCTTGCTCTTTTTTTAATAGCTAGATTCTAACACTAGGATTTAACGAGGAGTAATGAGTCTCTGATTAAACTGCAAGAATTTGCACAGATTAGCTCACAAAGAATAAACTAAGATATTCCTCGGACAGAGGACTACGCACCTCGCGACTATACAGCCAACTGCGACGACGGTCGCGTCTCGAGATGGTTCCTAGGCCGGCTCAGAGATAGTTTTTAGGCCCCTCTCACAGAATCGGGTACATAGCGGTCGACGGTATATACAAACATTCGGCTGGCTATGTAAAACGAGACGCTGGTTTTGTTCGTTAGTCTCTCTCTCTAATTAACAGATTTTATTATGAGTGCAAGTCGATCTCGGCACGTAGGAACTTAGTAACTCTCAAGCGCACGCTTCGGTGGAATTGATGATAACGAAAAATAGTCTTGTCCTGCAGCGATGCCTAACAGTGGCGCAATTAATAAATGAAAAGAAAGAGAAAAGGATAAACAATATTCTTAAGCGGAAACTCGTCGCTAACCTTAAGTCTATACACTCACACTTGCATACCGCGTACACGCATTCGTTCCTTATACTATATATATGTCATAAGTCGGTATATTGGGTGGGGACGACGGTGATTCCAAGGCGAGGAATATTCTACTTGAAGTTACCGCTCGACGGTACCACGCATGCGCTAGGCATAGGCCGTAATATACAAGTATAGGCGCATACGAAGCCCGGAGTAGAAGGAAAATGACATGATTTTAACTCTAATACTCTAACGGTACGCCGGCTGCGATAGGCACAGGCCGTAATATACAAGTATAGGCGCAACCGGAGATCGGAGTAGCAAGAACAAGAAAAATACTATTCTAATAAGTTAAAAGTTACGCTGGGACGTAACACCTCCGTGCGTCAATGCGTCGTATGCGCTCGATGGCGGGCGGCTACACCGCAACCTAGGATGGGCGATTTACCGGCGTCGCGAGTCACGCCCTGCCGCCCGTTCCTCCACACCGGCGTTGATTTTGCAGGTCCCTACGCCATTCGGACCTCCAAGGGCAGAGGACAGAAGGCCTACAAAGGATTTCTTGCAGTCTTCATCTGTTTCAGCACCAGAGCCGTACACTTGGAGGTAGTCAGCGATTATACCTCGGCCGCCTTCCTCGCTGCCTTCCGCCGCTTCATCTCACGCCGGGGGCTATGTGAGGTCGTATATTCGGACTGCGGCACGAACTTCGTGGGCGCCGATTCGGAGCTGCGCTCACTATTCCGGGCATCGAGTCCAGACGCCCGCGAGATCGCCGGACGCTTGGCCAACGACGGCGTTCAGTGGCGGTTCAATCCTCCTTCAGCCCCTCACTTTGGCGGCCTGTGGGAAGCAACAGTCAAAAGTGTCAAGCACCGCCTGCGACGTGTAATCGGCGAGCACACGTTGACTTACGAGGAAATGAGTACGCTCCTCGCCGAAATTGAGTGCTGCCTCAATTCCAGACCGCTGCAGGCTCTCTCCGACGACCCAGACGACCTCGAGGCCCTAACTCCAGGGCACTTCCTCATAGGCGCTCCCATGAACGCCATCCCCGAGCCGTCCCTCCTGGATGTCTCGCCGAACCACCACTCACGATGGCGCCTCCTCCAGAGTATGCGAGATCACCTCTGGATAAGATGGTCGCAGGAGTATCTGCAGAGCTTAACTCCTCGGCCGAAGTGGTGGCGAACGACCGGCGGCCTCAAAGAGGGTCAGCTCTGCATCGTACGGTCCGAGAACGCCCTTCCTACCAGATGGCCTCTCGCACGCGTGCTGCGGCTGCACCCAGGAAAGGATGGGATCGTCCGGGTCGTCGACGTGAGAACGTCGAATGGAGAGCTCACTCGTCCAGTCGTGAAAATCGTTCCGTTGCCGTCTGCGGCAACGTAATGGACGAGTGATGCGTTGCTGTTTTCTTTGTTCTCTTCGTTTCGTTATTGTATACTTTCGTTTCGTTAATTTTTGTTTCTCTTCGCATACTTTCCTTTCGTTTCGTTTCTCGGTTTTTCTTTAAGCTTATTTTCCTCGTCTTCTGTATGTGTCGTATACACAGTTTATCCGCGAAGTCTCCTTCTGAGCAAGTCATAGCATGCGCGTTTTCTCACATTTTCTATTGTCGGACATAACCATTAAATTTCAAGCACACTTTTCACATACACTTATACGTACATTTTTCATTCTTACAGTATTATACAGTCCACTTACCTGCCGGCGCAGTCCCGGTTGATGCCTCAACGTCCACGGCGCGCTTCTTCGACGAGAACTATTCACTCCACCTTTCAACGACACCGATGCTCGTGCATTCCTTGCATCCGGGATCTTGGAGTTCAATGGCTTGCGGCATCAATCGGTGATTGTGCCCCGCGTGACCCTTCATTCATCACGAGACACAGCGCCGCGACAACAACACCAAAACCATTGATGTGCGATTCCATCAATGGCCAGTCGCCGTGAGGTGTGCTCCGATTGGTCATTCATAAATGATTTTGTCGTCACTTACGACAAGGCGGGCGGGATGTCCGAGATTCCCCGTTCGCGCCGAGTTCGCGGTGATCGGAGCACACTTCGCGGCTGCGCATTGCGCGCCTCAGTGCGCGAGCTGCGAGCGTCGACGCACCTAGCCCTCGCCAGGGTGCGCGCTCAACATAGTGCCCGCGGTGCCTCTCACCCGCCGGCTCCCCTCAAATTGCAGGGCCCTCCGGCCGCCAGGAGTCTGCTGTTTGTTATGAGACGAATACGGTTAAAATTCGAATGTAACGTTCGAGCGACTCCTGGAGGTCGCAGGGCTCATGTTCTAGAAGCCGCTCGCGCGCTTCTTCCTTCTTGTGCGAACCTCCGGTGAGATCAGAGCGATTCTGAGCCGAGCAAACCTAAAGAGACGATAGTGCGATTCTTATAACAAATCTGTGCCGTTCGATTCGGTTTAATCCATCTTTTGTTCTGTGCGGAGACGAATAAAGTCCTTGAAATATAGAGCAACGAGTGCGAGTATTTTAGAGACCAATGCAACCGAAAGCTTCCTTAGTCCACCACGACAAAACCGCGTGTTTCGTAGACAGAAGTATTAATTGGTTCTGAAAAACAAAATGTTGATCGACTTGAAGCATCAGCATCATATGATCGCAATACTGATCGAATTATCAGATCTAAGTATGGGTTTTTTTTTAAAGAAAACATTGATCGGCTTGAAGCACCAAATAGATTAAAATACTGATCGACTTATCAGATGAAAGTATTAATACCAGTTGAATCCAAATACTGATCGACTTATCAGATCAAAGTATTAATATCAGTTGAATCCAAATACTGATCACATTATCAGATCTAAGTATTGAATTGTTTTTTCTTTAAATGGAAATATTGTTCGGCTTGAAGTACCACATAGATTAAAATACTCATCGAATTATCAGATCAAAGTATATTGATATACAACTAAATTATATATGCAGTAAAGGCATTGCATATATTTTCGATCTTCTCTTATTACTTAAGTTGAACGTGACCATTTTTTGTACAACCTGATTTAAATTGTATTCTCTTGGATACTGATTAGGAATTTCAACAATCCACATGTGTAAAAGATCTGAATCACATGGATATGATAAGAGCGGTTTTAACTTACGTAATTTCACCCCACTAATATGTATATCATTTGGATGTCCTGGCATAATATACATATGGTTCACTCGCAATATTATTCCATTGTCCAACAGCACAGTGTTATTTGGTGATTTAGTAGTCAGGGTCATACCTTTGTACCTCAGACGTTTCACCACAGTTTTCCCACTCTTATCCGTCTGAAGTTGTCTCAATATTTCCAAAGATGCTTCCACCGTTGTTTTTTGACAATTTATAGAGAAAACTTCTTGGAGACGTCTACAAATCTGGGCTAGTGGTCTATTGCCATGGCGGAGAAATTTCTTAATGTTTCCATGAGCACTTTCAAACGGAAATGCTGTAAATCTTGATATTGGGCAACCCATGTGGTGAACATCATCGGCTAGATGAATTAGGTTGTGCACATTTCCAATCATAGATGTTATCCCATAAATCCGTGGCATGAGTGACACAAACTTTTTCAGTAACTTTTTGGCATTGTCACAGTCTATGACAGCCCTTGTTTTAGAACACAGTATACGGCAAGCCACATGCAGCAGTAGAAAATGTGCATAAACTTGTTTCGGTAAAACCTTTTTTAATATTATTGGGCCTGCATACAATAATATGAACTTCAATTCGGTTGCTTAGAAAGCGGTCTATTTCTAGCAATGATCTTGTAGTTCGTTGAAATTCACAAGGAATTTGATTTTGCAGCTTCAATAAAAGGCTAGACAATAATACTTTTCCACTGCGATGCAATCGTGTCTTTTTGGTGCCATGCAACCAATAGTTGAGCAACTTTTTCATGACACCTAAACACACAAGATGCATAAAATCCAGTACGAAGAACCTAATCATATCAATTGGCTGCCTGATATTCAATAAAGGTGATTGACCTGTATGATGGTTTGGATGTCTTTGTCTGCGAAAAGAATTATCAGTCCTTATTTCAGCAGAATCATCTATTGGATAGACCACTCTTTTTTCAATGTGACTTCCACGCACATTGCATCTTTCACATGCTCAATATGCTCCATGACCTTTGATGCACTTTAACAAGGCACGAGCAGGCCTATCGCAGACAAATCTTTTAATATTTATTTGGAACATATTACCGTCAATCAACAGCCCTTGATCATGCAATTCATTAATCTCTTGTATAAATTTTTCCAAGTATTTCTTGACGTCAGGTGGCTTGTGAATTCCTGAGTAGATTGCAGCTGGGAAGGGTTTGTATATATTTCCCTCGTAGAAGACCAAACACAAAATTGGCCAAAACTGCCTGGAACTTGATTCAAATAGAGACAGCCCATCTACATTTATCAATAATTCAATCATGTTATCCGGGTGAAGAGAAGGGTTCACTATCCTCTTCAGTTGTTCTGCTATTCCAAAGTAGACGAATTCACTGCTATCCTCTTTATCAACTTCGATATGATACGTAGTTTTCGTTGTTTGTAGAAATGTCTTTGAACATTTTGGTAAGGCAGGAAGTAATCTTCGACGTAGTATACGAAGGAGCTCATTTAGTTTTGTGTGAGAAATGGTGGGATTTCCACTTAATGCCCATTCCGGCAATTCGTCTATTTCATTATTTTCTGTGAAACAATCATCTGTTGCCTTTTCCACATCATCTTCTGTTCCACTGACTCCTCCACGCTCAGCTTCCTCGTCACTTTCCCCATCATAGGAAAAATCAATTTCTTCATCTGAAGAGAGCGATTCAGCATTTTGATCTCCCACAGCGCGTTCAATTGTAGATTTTGAAGCACTCGGTACTATTTGATGACCACTGGCTCCTTGCACGCATTCCACATTTATTAAACTAGGATGACACGCGTCATCGGTATCACTAACATTACTACATTCGTCATCACTCGTACGACTTTGCTGGAAAGCCCGTTGCCGTTTTCTATAACGCTGCACTCGTTCACGTCCAAGCAGAGTTTTCCGATATTTACGAGGATCACTCATTTTTTATTGTAATCCGGAAACACGCACGAAAAAAAAAAGGATAATATTCTAAATTACGTACGACTAATACAAATAATAGAAAAAAAAAAAGTATAAAAAAATTAACTAAATGTAAAGTAACACTAATATGTCTAATTAAAAAAAAAACTGAACGAAACACAAAAGGTATTACAAATCGAATGACTATATGAGCCACGAAAAATGAAGATTTAAGGTATTACTAGCGCTGAATCACTTTTCTTAAACTTTTTTTTAAACCAGACTTAAATTGAAGATTTAAAAAAAATAACAATTATTTTCTTATAAATGAACTTGATCCACCGTCTAGAACTCGAGTTATTAACAATTAAAGTTTAGCGTGTTCTCCATCTAAAGCAATGGTAATGATCACAATAAAACGGTTTTTTGATAATAACTCAAAAACGGCTCTTAAACATTTTTTGAAAAAATTCCAGGTTATAGATTAACATTCGAGGAACATTTTAAAAGAAAAAAAAAGACTTTTCACCGTCTAGTTCAGGAGAAAAAAAATGGTGAATATAAAATGGTAAATTGAGTGCTTGTGTTCAGCCTGAACTGCGGTACAAACGCTAGTATGCATTATTGCCAAGTATACTAGTGTGCACATATGTATACGGAATGTCTGCATGGATTGAATCAGGGCCGTAAGAAATTTCTGACGCAATTGAAAACAAATAATGAAGCCCCTTCTTGATACGGCACCCAGCGCTAGTAATACCTTAACGTGCGTTTCTCGAAAGTCGTTGCCGTACTGACAACACATTGTTGCTGCTGTCGGTTCAATACACAGTGTAAATGCGTGAAACATTGTGTGATTGCGCAGCGTACATGTACAACTGTTAGGGATATTGTATAAGGCGTGCTACCGCTGCACCGATGGTGACGGGCCGAAAAACGGCACACGTGCAGAATATTGCGTCGTTCTGGAACATTTTGCATTTTGCGTTTTGAACAGCGAGTATATTATGTTGCACGAGCGAATATGGAGAAAGCAACGTTTACACAGAATTTCCGGTTTATACGGATTCATTAATTATGGTTTACTTTTTTTTCGTAATACACAAACTCTTAAGATTGTTTTTCCACCTGGTTACTGTAAACAGGAAAACATGCTTCGCAACACCCAAACGTGATTGATTGACGCGAGCAAGTTGCCTCTTTTGGATCATAAGCCACTCGCTCGCCGGCTGTAATCGTCTCGCGCGAAAGTAAACCGTCAAATTCTATGTGAAAACACGCTTCAAACGCGTGGCGGGCATCGGGTAACGCGACGACGTTACTTTGTGTGAGAGAGTGCTTGAAAGGGACAAAAGGGATCGCTGGGCGACAGCGATCGATAAGATGCGGACGAGTGGAAGGATCCATTCTACGTTTTGCCACCGAGCAGTTAATATCGAACCCTACTCTGACAGGTAAGTAACAACTGTGTATATTACATTAGAGTGTTGGCCAATATGCCATGATTAACGATTACGTTTTTCAATCGCCGATGGACTATTGATTTCTTCCGTGGATTAAGTGAATCGTGATTGTGCCGCGGAACTGTTTTTCTTTTTAATTCGGTGTTCATTTAATGGAGACAGTGTAACGAAATACTGACAGCTAAAATATAGTTCACATACGAATAAGAACGAAGAATCCACGTAGAGCTCTTGAAATACTCACAAAAATATTCTACAACCGTCTAAAACAATATTTTTATCAAATAAATTCCTTCTGGTTGTCGTTTCGTTTCATCTTTTTACAAGTGATGCCAGAAAGCGAGAAAATAGCAGTAGCACGCCGAGTGGTGGGGGCCATGTGGCAAGTGTGTGGGTGCCGTGTCTGTATGCGTGCCGTGTGCGTGCGTGCGTGCGTGCGTGCCGTGCGACGATTTCAGAAATGGATGGCACTATGCTCTGCCTCAGAGAAAGGAGGCACTTTTCTTTGTTTCACAGTAAGGAGACAGAGCATAGTGCCATCTTTCTCTAAAATTGTCGCACGACACGCACACAGACATGGCACGCACACAGACATGCAACGCACACACAAACGGCCCGCACACACACACGGCACGCATACACTTACCACATGGCCCCCACCACTCGGCGTGCTGCTGGTGCTTTTTCGCTTTCTGGCATCTTTACACCCCTTTCCAAATTTTGCTGAATAAAATGAGAAATACAAAAAAATATAAATACAAGAAATAGCTCACTCAGACATTAATTCAGACTTAAGTGATGCAACCGCCATTATTTTCTACCATTTATTTTTTTTATCGTTAGTCGTAATCGATAAAACAGATACACAATATGTTAATTGTTATTATTATATACAATAATTTAAAAATACTGTTAAGTAACACATGTCACTTTCATTTTAGAAGAAAAGACAAAATGTTTACCTATTTTTCCAAATGGATATTTGGACGGCAGAGCCAGGGTAAGTTTTTATTTTGCTTTATTATTTTTAGGAATGAGAATAATTTGTCTTTCTTTTTCCATAAAAAACAGAGACTTCCAACGCAGCAGACACCGATATTGAGCCGGCCGAAGCATCAGAGCTGCCGGCCGAAGCATCAGAGCTGCCGGCCGAAGTGTCCGAGCTGCCCGCAGCAGCCCCAGCGGTGCAGACCGAGCCGCCTGAGGCAGCTAACGCTAACAAGAGTAAGAATGTGCCAGCGGCAGCATCCGCGCCGATAGAAGCACCGGCGGCGGTGATACCCGCGGTTACAGCCACACAAGGACCGAAAATTAAATATAAAAGGAGGAACCGGAGGAGTCGCAATAATGTAAGTATTACCTAAGTATTGTGTTCTTGGGATTATTTACTAAACATTTTAGTAAATATTGTTTTTGTGTTTACACAGGCTTACCAACGGTCTCAAAACTGGCGAGGAGGCCAACCAGGCCGCTATATAGGAGGACGCGGTAATTCCGGCACTCCTGCGATATACAATTTTTATAATTAAAAGACATAATAAATAAATACTTTTATTATTATTTTGTTTTGAAATGGTTTAGGTAATATAATCACCTTCTCTTTAATCAATTATTATTATTATTATTATTTTTTAATGCGTGCATGCGTGTATGTCTGTTTATATGTATGTATGTATGTATGCAGGTATGCATTGTAGGATTATTGACTCGCGTGGCCTTGGTAATTCTCTTTATTGTTCTGCCGTTCGTCTTCGTTCGATCACCTCGCACGCACCCGCATTCTCTTTTTCCATACGGTCACCTTTCAAACTTCATTCGCTAATTTCAGTCATACGATCTCTCTCTCTCTCTCTCTCTCTCGCACACTCATTCACTCACTCACTCACTCACTCACTCACTTACTCACTCTCACTCACTGTCACTGTTCACATTCACCGCAGAATGTATGTATGTATGTATGTACGTTTGTTTGCAATTATGTATGGATGTAAAAGGGGGAAGTAATTCACATAATGACATGGGGGTAACATAATTCACGTTACCTAAACTTGTCCATCAAATAAAAAATATGGTGTATAGCGAAGTTCTACATTACGCAACACTTTTTAAATAGTTACAGTTCTGTGAAAGATAGGAAACACGATAGTTTCATCAGTATTTCATTTTTGAAATGGAGACCATTAAAAAAGTCAAATTTGATTCTGTTCCTGCCCAATATTCTAATATACCGTTAAGATAAAGACAAAAGGAAGCGTTACAGTTTTTTAAGAGGTTTCATCAAACTGATCAATGCAAAAAAGACAGAATAAGCGGTTTAAGGGTACAAATACAGCGTCATCAAATGCACAATTGTAAGAAGCAGGTATAATGACCGTTGCGTAACCACAATCCTCTGCGACGTTGTCATATATGAAAACAGCGACGCACATTTTTTCCCTTTCTCCAGTAAGAGCAATAGCACTTCGCGCATATAAACAGACATTTGTTTAAAGGCCTTGATCTTACAAAATCTGAAAACACGCACAGATCTGGATCAGAACTCTCACAGAGCAGTCATATAACGTAAGGACAACTTTGTAAAAACCTTCACAGTTACCTTGTATAGTGTGTATACGAAGAAATATTGTATAATTGTGTAACCGTACGGTTACATATGCTCTGTACGCCGCCTCTCTTTAGCGGACGCTATCAAAAACACGCCAGCGGGCACACGCGACGTTAAAGCAAGCGATCTCCGCGAGAGGGATATAACGCCACGCCCAACAAGGGACGTTTTCGCGCTGACCCGAAGATCCGCGGAGTAGTATAAAAGGCGGCTCCGCCGCCGTCAAAATCACTCTTGGGTCAGCCTGGATGCGTGGGCATCCAGCGCTTTGAGTCGTACCTTGCCAACGGGTGATATCGCTCAGCCGCTGCGTCTTGCAGTGCCTGCCGAATCACCGCGTTATTCGTAGAATCGAGTATCTGTGCTCTAACGAGTAAGTGTGCCCAGCTCGCTGCGTCTTGCAGTGCCTGCCGCCTTACCTTCGTGATCTGAGCGTCATATTTTGCTGTAACGAGTAAAAGCGCCCAGCTCGCTGCGTCTTGCAGTGCCTGCCGCCTTACTTTCGTTATTATCGAGTCACATTGCAGTAACGAGTAAGAGCGCTCAGCTCGCTGCGTCTTGCAGTGCCTGCCGCTTCACCTTCGTTGTGATAGAATCACATAGAATATATTAAGCGATACCGCCAGCTCACTGCGTCATGCAGTGCCTGACGTATCACTTTCTTTACCAAACTTTACCTCATCGCGAAAGACTAGCATTACAAGGCTTTGCGGCCGAAACATATCGAGAAATACTCCGAAACGTTGTAAAATAGATCGCGATACGGTTCAATAATTATATCAGCGCGATAGACCGCTTCGATACAAATAAAATAGATCGGCGATACAGTGCCCTAAGCACACCACGAACGTAACTGTCAACACCAAAACAGCTGTACAGAAAATAAACGGCTAAATTTAGAGCCACACATATTCAATACATACTGTTTCTACCAATACATATAAACTCCTCTCACCGTCCCGAGCACGAACTCGCACCGCACGGCCCGTAACCACCGGCGGTGTTTACTTTATTTCGCACTCACTCTACGCAGAGAAGGAAGGAAGACGCCTGGACGCGCCGAGACGACATCCGCGAAAAATAACGGTTACATAATTGGCGCCCAACGTGGGGCGGTGAGAGAGAGAGAGAGAGTAAAAGATAGGCAAATAGGGAAAGAGAAGGCATTCAAATGAGTAAGGAAACAGGAATGTTAACTCGTAGACAGGCGAGTGTAGCCAGGGTAATTCCGGAAGAGGCAGAAGTCGCGGAACAAATCAGGCGCGAATCGCAAAACCGAACATACGCGGACGCGCTACAGAACGCGCTCGACGAAACCGTCGAACATTTAAGGCAGGAGAGGACATTGCCCCCGGGCGGCGACAACAACGAGCAGGTAGAGAGCGATCACGAACAAGAAAATAGAGCCGAGCGGTCACGGCCGTTAGAAGAAATGATAAACGATATTTTAAAACACGTGGAACGGCAGGACGCGCGCATACAAAGTTTAGAAGAGCGGTTAGGAACCAAGATTAAGGCAGATATCCAAGTCCTTAGTAATGATTTGAGTGAGAAATTAATCGTGCACAAGCATAATATAAACGGGATAATACAGGAATTAAAGGGACAAATAGAAGACGAAATAGACGGCATCCTAACCCAGGAACAAGCCTTCCGCGGGGAAATTAGAGGGAGAGTCCGCGAAATAGAAGGGACAGTAAAGGGCATAACGGCTCACAACCGGCACATAGAAGGAGACTCGATACGTTCTTTGAGCCAACCGCGATCATGGGATACACAAACTCGCGACCGCGAATCATCGAGGATAATCGACGAACTCCCGCCGAGAGACCAAGAATTACCAAGAAGGGCACCTGCGCGCCCGATGAATCACGAAGAAAGTAGGCCGAACATCGGAAGATCGGACACCGAGGCAACGGTAACGAGTATGCGGCCGTTCAGAGTAAAGCCGCAGCTGCCTACCTTCGAAGGGAAAACGAGCGAAAAACCACCAAAATTCTTACGAGAACTAGCGACCTTCTTAGATGCAGCTGCAGTGCCCAATGAAGAGGTTAAGTTTATTATAACACAGGCACTCAAGAATGCCGCTAGCGAGTGGTGGGATCTCGTCGCCGACCAAATCGAAGACTGGGGAGGATTCCGATGCGCCTTCTTAAAAAGATTTTGGGGTCCGACCGTACAGAGGCGCATCCGCGAAAAATTAAATACGGGATCACATCGTCCGGAGAGTGGGGTATCCCGCGTAAATTACGCCACGCGATTAATCGGGGAAGCACGCGACCTTGTGCCTCGACAAACCGAGGAAGAGATCGTGATCACCGTAGCCCGGCACTTCTCACAAATCATCAACGACTGCATCGTCGGTCAGAACATAAACACCGTCGACGGGTTGTTGGGAACTTTAGAGCGGTTCGATAATGGGGGCACGGTGAACAGAGCACGATATGGGAATAGTAGCGAAATCCGCGAGACAGGGCCACGGTTCACGTACGATCAAATCGGCAGACAGCGAGAGCATGATCTACCAAACGTCGCGAGTCCGAAGGGGCCGCCAATCCGACCACAAGGAAGGAATGGGCCAGAGGAGAGAACGAGGCACCAACCGTTCCAACGACCATCGGATGCACCGTACAGTAGACCGGTAACCCAAACAAATAGAAGACAGGACTATCCCGACCGAATCCGCGTCACACAAATAGAAAGTGAAGGAGAAGAGGCTGACGAAATCCGCAATGAAGAAGAACAGGCGCCGGGAAACGACTAAGGGATGTCTCGAAGGCGCGGACGAATCAGTCTCCCGTTCGAACGCGGAGGGATCCCGAAAGAAAGGAAAGGGAACAACCGAACATATTACGAAACGCGACCAACGACGAAAAACAAAGCGAAGTACGAGGCCTCGACGAAGAACAGAAATTAGGAATCCAGCACCTGCCCGGAGTTATTAATCAAATGGCCGATGCACTCAGCCAGAGGCCGAGCCAAGACGAGGAACAAAGTACGACCAGGAGGAAGGAGGTGCCGATCCGGGCGGTATACCTGGGAGATCTATCGACAGAATTAACGAGCGCGACAAAAAAAATAGGCATTGAACAAGACAAAGACCCATGCATCCGCAGTAAGACAAAAGCGGAAAAACGAATGGAAAGGGCTAATTGGGAATGGACACATACGGAATACCAGATAGGGAAACGCGTACTAATAAAATCAAATCCGGTATCGAACGCGGCTGACCGCGAAATAGCTAAGTTTTTTCATTTATACGACGGTCCGTACATCATAAGCGAAAAACACGGTCCGGCAACATACTCCGTCAAGGGCGAAAACGGAATCGCGAGGAAAGGCACCTACCATGCCTCTTGTTTTCGACGGTACAAGACCTCCGCGATCGAATAAAAAGACAAACAAATACCGACTTCCGACGCCGTGACAGAGGTTACCTCTCTCGAAGGAGAGGCCGGAGGATTAAAAACCGCACAGTTTCAAACGTAGAGTCGCCGAGTCGAGTCACACGGCACGATGAGTACTGTTCGCGATGTGGGTACGCAAAGCTACGCGGGGTGGGCGATGGTCTCAAAAGCCACACAAACGGGAATGGATCTGAGATACAAACCGGTAGAAGCAAAACCACTTAAGATTCTCTATCCAAGGCCCTGGAAGGAAAATCCGGGGAAGAGGTACCGTGGAGGAAGGGCAACACAGATCACGGTGCAGCTTAGCCATGTTCGAACGCAGACTCCTGGAAAGTTCCCAGCAACAGGTCTACCACCAGCCAGGGAGAAGGACGCACAACCGGCCCCGCCAGGGAAGCAGGAAGGCAACGACGAAGGCAACGGCACAAACCTCCGCCCAGCTCCATCAAAACGCTCGAAATTTATCAGCGAGCGAACGACCATCAATGAGAGTCCGGCCACCCCAGAGAAGGAAGGACGAACAGCACTCAAAGGCAAATCACCACGACCTCCCACGCCGACCCCAAGGACCCCATCCCCGATCTACTGGGAACCCCTCTCGGCAAAGAAGGAGAAGCTCATGCGAGAATTGTTCGAGGTGAAGGCGCGCACCCCGCCGAAGCGCAGACCAAGGAGCGAGGAAGCATCCGGCCACGTGGAGGACCAACCCCGCAAACCACACCTCGGCGAGAAGAGAAAGGGGAGAGCAAGGGAAAAGTGTGGTGTAAGTGCGAAGTGCAAAGTGCGAAGGGCCGATGAAACCCGTATGGAATGTGAATGAGTGTGAAGCGCAGGGACGCAATATGTGTGGATGAATGTTAGCATAAGTAGGATAAGGATAAAAGGATTGTTTTTTTTTATTTTTCATAGATTTAAGTTCCGCCAAAGCGCACACCATTTAGTTTCATTTTACGTTAAATTCACATCTGTTTTTCTTTATATTCTTTTTTTTTTGTTGTCATCATTATACAAATTTTTTTTTTATTTTATTCGCCGCATCTCTGTACTGCGTGAGACGCGTTGGGGTCTAAAGAGGGGGGGCTTATGTAACCGTACGGTTACATATGCTCTGTACGCCGCCTCTCTTTAGCGGACGCTATCAAAAACACGCCAGCGGGCACACGCGACGTTAAAGCAAGCGATCTCCGTGAGAGGGATATAACGCCACGCCCAACAAGGGACGTTTTCGCGCTGACCCGAAGATCCGCGGAGTAGTATAAAAGGCGGCTCCGCCGCCGTCAAAATCACTCTTGGGTCAGCCTGGATGCGTGGGCATCCAGCGCTTTGAGTCGTACCTTGCCAACGGGTGATATCGCCCAGCTCGCTGCGTCTTGCAGTGCCTGCCGCATTACTTCCGTTATTATCGAATCAATCTGTTTACATCAACGAGTGAACGCGCCCAGCTCACTGCGTCTTGCAGTGCCTGCCGCTTCACCTTCGTTGTGATAGAATCACATAGAATATATTAAGCGATACCGCCAGCTCACTGCGTCGTGCAGTGCCTGACGTATCACTTTCTTTACCAAACTTTACCTCATCGCGAAAGACTAGCATTACAAGGCATTGCGGCCGAAACATATCGAGAAATACTCCGAAACGTTGTAAAATAGATCGCGATACGGTTCAATAATTATATCAGCGCGATAGACCGCTTCGATACAAATAAAATAGATCGGCGATACAGTGCCCTAAGCACACCACGAACGTAACTGTCAACACCAAAACAGCTGTACAGAAAATAAACGGCTAAATTTAGAGCCACACATATTCAATACATACTGTTTCTACCAATACATATAAACTCCTCTCACCGTCCCGAGCACGAACTCGCACCGCACGGCCCGTAACCACCGGCGGTGTTTACTTTATTTCGCACTCACTCGACGCAGAGAAGGAAGGAAGACGCCTGGACGCGCCGAGACGACATCCGCGAAAATAACGGTTACAATTGTTATGCTTATATCACAAACAACACAATCCAAAAACCTGTCCTTATTAGTTTAGGGCTGGAGCCACATCACGGATCCGAAAGATCCGTATCTTCAACAGATTCTTATAAACAGTATTGTCACCTTGAATATATAAGCCTATATTCAAAATCATAATCTTAAACAAGCAATAACGCATACAGTAGCAACATCTCAAGAGGTAGGTGAAACGATGCTTCACTCGGGCAACACCGACTGACTACGCTTACGCAATTGTAGAATGGGCTCAATGTATGTTAATAAATGTATGTATACAAATCGCCTGATACGTGGAAGATACGTTTTATTCTCACGTACACGGCAAACTTCGCAAACCCCTGATACTTGCTGGATCAACATTACCTGATCAAATTTATTGTTTTTGTGTGGAGCTAACTTGATAATGTCCGGATCCGGACCTGATACGGTTAACCTGACCAGCGCCTGGTCAGGCTACCCTGATCAGGCTGACGTACGGCAAGCCTGATCAGGGCCAGACGTGGCAATCCTGATCAGGGCCTGATCCGGTTCGCCTGATCAGTGCCTGACGTGGCAACCCTGATCAGGCGAACCGGAAAAATTGTATATAAATAAACCTATATAACCTATATATATATATTTTATCAAATATTGAAGTAAGAGAAACTACAAATAAGGAAGTTCCTAAAGCTTGAATTAAAAAATATGATCTAAGAGAACTACATTTCTGATTAGATTTTTGTAAACAAATATCCCCTAAAAAAAATAAAGTACCTGCCTCTATTAACATTCAGCTTATAATAAATGAAAAACTTAATAAAAATAATAACATTCCAAAATAACAAATTAACCAAAAATTAAAATATAATAAATTATAATATATTTCAGTGTAAGTGCACAAAAATTGTTGATACTTTTAGAAATAGAATTAAACTATTAAATATAATGATAATGTAAAAACATTTTATTTACTCTATCAAAGTAACCCTTTGATCAGGCATATCATTTTATTACACAGAAGAAATAAATTCTATAATTAGGGTATAAACCTAGTAACTTTTTTAGTTTACCTGTATAAATAATAATAAATACAATTAAAACTTAATATATTATAGACTAATTTATATTTATATATCTATATACCTTTAACAAATTGCATGTAGATAACTTTTAACTAGCAACTAGTAACTTTTTTAGTTTACCTGTATAAATAATAATAAATACAATTAAAACTTAATATATTATAGACTAATTTATATTTATATATCTATATACCTTTAACAAATTGCATGTAGATCCTAAAAGTAAAATACAACCTAATGGAATAAATAAAAGTTTAAGATATTAAAAATTTTGATTTTAGATACAAAGTTAAGTATTTCTTAAAATTCGTAAATATAATATTAACTAAAATAGTCTTAAAGAGACTAAACTAAAGAATCATTTAAAATTAATACAATAAATAATATTAATATTAAATATAGAAACTAATATAGATGAGTGCCTGGTCAGGCTACCCCGATCCGGCATGCCGGACGTCAGCCTGATCAGGGCCTAACGTGGCAAGCCTGATCAGGGCCTGATCCGGCTCGCCTGATCAGTGCCTGGCCAGGCTACCCCGATCCGGCATGCCGGACGTGAGCCTGATCAGGGCCTGACGTGGCAAGCCTGATCAGGGCCTGATCCGGCTCGCCTGATCAGTGCCTGGCCAGGCTACCCCGATCCGGCATGCCGGACGTGAGCCTGATCAGGGCCTGACGTGGCAAGCCTGATCAGGGCCTGATCCGGCTCGCCTGATCAGTGCCTGGCCAGGCTACCCCGATCTGGCATGCCGGACGTGAGCCTGATCAGGGCCTGACGTGGCAAGCCTGATCAGGGCCTGATCCGGCTCGCCTGATCAGTGCCTGGTCAGGCTACCCTGATCCGGCATGCCGGACGTGGGCCTGATCAGCGCCTGGTCAGGCTACCCTGATCCGGCATGCCGGACGTGGGCCTGATCAGCGCCTGGTCAGGCTACCCTGATCCGGCATGCCGTACGTAAGCCTGATCAGGGCCTGGTCAGGCTAGTGTGACATCAGGCTTGCCTTACCAGAATTCTAGTCGGGACGAAGCACGAAGCGAGCGGTCAAATCTCAAATGTATACATTCGTCCGAAAGTGATGATATGGCAAACGCGCATTTATTACGTACATTTGGCAACACCGCTAAAGCTATTCATACTTCAATGTAGTTTCAATTTCCACCGTTCATAGAGGTAGAGTGCGCTCGAAAACGTCTGATTTTAGAGACACTATAACACTGGACAACACGAAAATTGCTTCCTGGCATCTATTAGCTAATTCTTATAGATTTTGACGCCCTGAAAACGAATCTGAAATCCGTTTTTGTTTATTAGGTCTAATTTTCGAGAAATCGAATTTTAAAAAAAAATGGGTTTTTTGCACTTTGACCCACATTTACGTCGGAAATATAAAAGTGAGACAATTTCCTTTTATCGGAAAAAATTCTGCAGACTTTCCAGAATAAAATAATATATAATAATTGTGGAATATGTACTTGCAAATATGTGTAAACATTGATTAAAGTATTTTGAGGGACTCTTTTCGTTTTTCTGTCGAAATTATGCTTCTGGCGTGGATTTCAACTACTCTACGCGATAGAACAGACATTTTTCTTTGGGAAACCATTACAATCGCACCCAGAACTGATTCCAGTTTCGCACGGGAAAAGGGAAAAGAAGTCCGTGTCACGCAGTGTCAGCAGGGGTTTTCCGGCCCTACTGTATGTAGCGCGCTCCACACCTGAGTATCTCCGCCGAGCAGCGAGCAGTCACATGCGCCTCAAATAATCGATGGCGGAGAACCCCTGCTGACACTGCGTGACACGGACTTCTTTTCCCTTTTCCCGTGCGAAACTGGAATCAGTTCTGAGTGCGATTGTAATGGTTTCCCAAAGAAAAATGTCTGCTCTATCGCGTAGAGTAGTTGAAATCCATGCCAGAAGCATTATTTCGACAGAAAAACGGAAAAAGTCCCTCAAAATAGGCGTGAAAAACGTGTGTCACCAACTTTAATCAATGTTTACACATATTTGCAAGTACATATTCCAAAATTATTATATACTATTTTATTCTGGAAAGTCTACAGAATTTTTTCCCATAAAAGGAAATTGTCTCACTTTTATATTTCCGACGTAAATGTGGGTCAAAGTGCAAAAAACGAATTTTTTTTTTAAATTCGATTTCTCGAAAACTAGACCTAATAAACAAAAACGGATTTCAGATTCGTTTTCAGCGCGTCAAAATCTATAAGAATTAGCTAATAGATGCCAGGAAGCAAAAAAAAAAGTCGAAATTTGTTGTCCAGTGTAATCAGACGAATCATAATAATCAGAATAGACACCAGGTAAACAGAGTGAATAGTGTGTATGCGACACAACGGTATCGCAATTTTTCAGATGATAGACATAGTCGGAGACCTTCCAAATATTATAGCAATAGGCGCGAGTTCACAAATCATACTAATTATAATTATAGACGATGACCGACGGGAGCATGGGTGCGATGATCAAACAATATTACCGGACACGCGTTTTCCTCCTCCTCGGTTGGATTCGGGAAGGGTGCCGTATGACCGTAGTAAAAATCAAGGATGTACTTCGCGTGTGAATAATTTAAACTAGATAACGGTATGCCCAATAGGGGTCCGCCTGCATACCGCAGATCTTATGATTTTGTAGAGGACCTGGATGAGGATGTGAATGCGAATCTTCATGTGCAGGATAGTGAAAATAGAGCGTTTACGGGAGCTCCATATATATGTGGAATAGTGATGGGGAATTGTGTGCGGGCGCTTATCGATACGGGCAGCCATGTGACGTGTATATCCGAAGCATATTATCGGCAATTAGTTGTGGGAAGCATGTTGGAGGAATTGCCGGTTAGCAACGTTGCGGTTCTATCAGCGATCGGAAAAAAGAACACCATAGTGCGACGACAAGTATTATTAAAAATAACCATCGAGAATCGGGATTTTTCACAGTACTTTTTAGTTATACCGTATTTAACTACAGATATGATTATTGGCAACGATTGGCTACATAAACACAAAGTAATAATAGATTATCAAAAGGGAATCGTTGAAGTCGACGGATTTGTATTTGGTCATCCGACCGTGTCGTTCGGCTGCGCTCGTTCGGAGAAGTGTGACCCTTCTATAAATACAGACGATGAGAATCAACGTGTCGCGAATGTTGGTGTTATAATACGGTATGAGAACATTACGCAGGTACCGGGAAACACATTGTCGAAAGAAAGTGTGAACGTTAGAGAGTACAATACGATTAGTAATGAAATTGAGGAAGATGTTACGTCCGAGCGAGGCTTTTTCACGACTTTATACTGTCAAGACGGTCGATGAGAATCCGCGAGCGGTCTGCCGTGCGACCGGGCGTAACGCTTGAATAATTTTGTTACTTAGTTACAATAAATAACGGTAATCTAACTGAAGATTAATATTGCGAAGATTCTAATCCCTTCCTGGAAGAGATGGGATTTTCTAGATAATTGTATAAGCTAAACGGAGAAGTTAAATAGAAGTTAATGTCACGTTTAGTTATATGCAGAACCAGTGTGGCCAGATCTGGCTCTTTGACACCATCGGTGTCCGCGGGAGTAGGGATACGGAAAAGTATGCGTGCCTTGTCCGTGAGAGCTGCGCGCGCCGTTTCTCGCCGAATCGAGCTCGGCTCGGAGAGAAGGACGGAGCTATGCTGCGTCTCCCTTCCACTAACGTCGCGTGACGTCAGGTATCGTGACGACACGTAAGAAGGACAGAACTATGCTCCGTCCCCTTTCAACCAACATCGCGCGTTGCGTCTTTGTTGGACATGCAGTCGCGGCGTCGCGTCTTCGTTCCGCACACAGGCCGGTGACAGTGGTGCCAGATTTCGCATAAGGCATCGCACGTACCATTGCGTTCAATCAGCCGGAAGGCAAATCGGGCACCACCGCCCTGAGCAGAGCGCGATCCACAGAAAAGTGAATCGAGCAGAGTTTCTGATTGACTCGTCGTACTCATCGTCGCTCGTCGACGCGGTCGTTTCGTTCGTCGTTTCGCGCCCGGCAATGGTTAATTTTTTTTTCACAGAATAATTTTTTTTTTAATTTTTCATCACACGGCAACAAACCATATTCATTTAAAAATATTTTAGTACTTACTACCGATAGTTTTTAATATTTTTTCAGCAGAGTAGATGTGTTATTTATTCATCATTATTTTGCAACCAATTGTACGATATGTATTACTTTTAAATGCACATGTACAGGGTCCACAGGTTGTGCCAGTCAGCTTTTTTCCTGTAAACGGTAAGTAGTAGACAAAATTATAGAGGAAAGGGTTCAATGGGATCGTAATATCTATTTTCTACGAGACTTCATTCTATTTAAAAGTGCAACGCTGCACCCGACAAATGCAAATGCGTATCTAAAGTTTTTGTTTATACAATTTAAGATTCGTGGACTTCCACGCCACCCTTGAGGTGCCACGACTAGCGCGTTCGGTTTTTTAACGTGGACCGTCGCCTATAGCCCTATCGTACCACATTTTTTGATAATCATACAGCGTGCGGCAATACCTCTGTCCACCTTCAACGACGGAGATGTTCAAGGTGGACAGAGTTATTGCCCCACGCTGTCGAAAGTAGAAATAAGGGTTAGAAAAGAAATGAGACCATTTTTTTAATGTTATTTTTATTTTAATTCATGTTAACATTGATATTGTGTTTGTTGTTCCCCTGGGCCCCTCTGCTGCCCCCCCCCACGGCCGCCGCTCCCGCGGCGCCCGCCGCGACGCCCGCCTCTTCGGTCGTGGCCGTCTGTTGCCCCCGCACCGCAGGTGCAGGGGCACCGGCATGCCCACCATGGAGCTCGGCTGCGACGGGCCCTGCCCGCGCCTCGACGTTTAGGTCCTAAACAATGAACAATATATACATGTCATGAATGAAATGAGATTATGATAGATTTTATCGAACAATGTCAAAATACGACATGTATGAATATGTATGAACTTACTGCAATCTGAATTGTATTCGTTTAAGAACGGCGGTGCTGGCGGTGCTGGCGATGCCGGCGGTGCTGGCGGTGCCGGCGGTGCTGGCGGTGCAGACGGTGCTGGTGGTGGTGTTTGTGGCACCGGCTCCGCCGCTGTTCCCGATTGTATTATTTTTTCTGCAAAGAGCCATGAATTTGTACATATTTTAATCGTAAGGAAATAAATTTATATTACTTATTTATATATATACATGGATTCTACTGTTGAAAGTTACTCATTTTAATTTATAAAAATGAACAAATCTCTGAATAGAAGCAACGGATCTGACAAAGTACATTTCCGCAGTACGTATGAACGGTATGAACGAATTGTAGGAATCTATGGAAACCTTATTATTGTAACAATACGATAGGCGGATATATACGTAAAAATCTAATTTCAGATATTTTTGGCTATAAAGGTATCTGAACTGTATCATCAATGTACAATTTAGTTACAAACGATTTCATCTCACGTCATGTCGAAGGAAAATGGAATGTATGAGAAAATGTGTTATGTACTTACGGTCTGAATCTGCCATAACTTTTTGCGCTGCTGGTTCGCTGCGGGCTGTCGATTGCTAACTGGCGTCCAGCGTCCAGTGTCGTCAGAAAAAGCATCCTGCCACATGTGGAGCGCGGGGTGCGGGAAGAAAGAGAAGTAGTATGTGGCGTGTCCGTGAGAGCTACGCGCCGCTTGATTGGCTCGTAGCTTTCACGGCCACGCACGCATACTACTTCTCTGTGTGGCAGGATGCTATTTCTGACGACACTGAGGCGTCCCATCGTCCCATGTGTGTTTTTCGGCAGGCGCGCATTGCCCTTTCCTTGTCGCTCACGTGCTTCGTTACCTCGTCGGTAGACAATCGGCTATCGCCGCCGGCATTCGCGCGTTATACATATGTATTCTTAAAGTAGATATAAATATATATATAGGTGTTTTTTCGCGAGTCGGTGGCCGCGTGTGTGGAAAACCCGCCCCTACTGCCGCGTGATCTCTGCGTTCACGTGTTCTGTTCTTACCGGACAAACAGTGAATTTCACGCAGCGGAAGACGTAGCAGCGCCCGTGCTGCATTTCTCCGTTGTGTGTGAATTTTGAAATTAGTTTATTGTACATTATTTGTCGCGTTTGTTCGGTGTGTATTTGTGTGCGCGCGTGAGTGTGTGTGCGGGTACGTTTTAGTGTGTTATTGTGTACGTGGAAGAGAAGGGGGAGGGTGAGTAATTTTTCTTTTCAATTTGTTTTCTGTCTGTTTCTTGCGGGTTTACACATAAATGCAAGAAAATTTGCAAGAAAAGAAGTGTAAGCGCAGGTTTTCCGAAGCCTGGCTTCGCGACGACAGATATAAGTCATGGGTACGAAATGTGCCTTCTGACATAAGTTTATTCCATTGCTTAATATGCAATAAAGATTTGTCCTGCGACAACCGCATTTCCAGACATGCGAATACTGCGAGTCACATCAATCGTTTGAATTCGAATTCTTCTGGCGACCAAACTAGCCGCAATGTAGAACCTCAGACGGAGACAAATTGTTCGACGGCCCGTACATTTCGTAAACATTGGTTAGATATTGAAGAATTTCAACCATGGTTACGCGAAATGTCGGACGACGAAACATTGTGTCTTTGTTCGTATTGTGACAAGCCAATGACGGCGAAACTAGCTAATATTTATCGTCACGCAGAAACCGCAGTTCATATGGCAAAACGAAGATGTGTAGAAACGCAAGAAACAGACCGGCAAAATCATATCACGGACACACCGAAATTGTCGTTAGATGCACGACAGAAAGCAGCAGAAATTCAATACGCTGCTGTTATCGCGGAACACGGCATTTCGTTTAGGACAGCAGGAAAAATATTAGAATTTTTCCAAAAAGTAGGAAAAGATTGTGACGTGTTGCAAAATATGACTATGGGCAAGACGAAATGCGGTCACATACTCGCAAATGTCTTGTGTCCGGTAGAAACAGAACGTGTTTCGGCCATCCTACAAAATACAAAGTTCAGTATTTTTATAGATGAAACGTCAGACATTACTAATACAAAATGGATGACGTTTCATGTTCGATATGTGCATCCGGAAACATTAAAAATTATGTCGCAGTTAGTAAAACTAATCGATCTGGATGCAAAAGATTGTGGTGCAGAAATGATATTTGACGCATTCCGAAAGGAAATGTACCGGTTAGAAATTCCATTTAATAATATTGTTGCTTTGTCGTGCGACAATGCGCGTGTTATGACCGGCAAACATTTATCATTTCAACAAAAGTTGCAGGAAAAATGTGGACATGTACTAACACTGCCATGTCCATGTCATTCCGTCGCGTTAGCCGCAAATGCCGCATCCAGAACGATTCCTAATAACTGCGAAAACTTTGTAAAACAAATATCTAATTTTATAAATTGCAGTCCCAAACGATCAGCTATCTTTAGCGATTGCTGTGAGGACACAGACCGGAAAATTTTGAAATTGGCTGAAACACGATGGCTTTCGCGCCAATTATGTATTAGTCGAATTCTAGAATCATGGAATAGTATTGACAAGTTTCTGAAAGAGTTAATTTCTAGAGAAAAGTCTGCAAAAGCTGCACAATTTGTAGCAGTCATGCAGACTCCTGATGTTAAAGCATACCTATTATTTCTTCAATATATTTTACATTACTTCAATGCATTTACGTTATTTTTCCAAGCTCTGGAAACAAGAGTTCATACTTTGCAGCGTAAATCGCTAAATTTATTGCAAATAGTATGCAAAAACTTTTTAAAACCAGAGCTTTTAGTATTACAAAGCAGTAACGTAGATTTTACTGATAAAAACAATCAAATATCAATAAATGAAGTGACAGTGGGCATTGATTGTGAGAATTATTTAAATAAATTGATGACAGAGGGGCACACAGATATAGTTGCAAATGTTCGACAGAATTGTTTGCAATTTTATGTATGTGCCGCTCAAGAAATTTGTAAAAGACTACCAATCAATGATCCATTTTTATGTAAATTAAAAGTTTTTGAACCGGCCACAGCTTTACGCGATTCTGACAGAGAAACTTCCTTTGATGATGTTTCTTTTATCGCTGAAACCTTTGGCGGCTTCGATACCGTTAGTTTAAGAGAAGAATGGTTTGCTTTACATAACGATTTCACACAAATACAAATTGATCAATTGTCATTAAGGGAATTTGATGAAATGTGGGAATGCATCCTAACAAGTAATCGTCAATATCCCAATTTGAAATCTCTTGTCAATGCTGTTCGAGCATTGCCAAACTCTAATGCTGATTCAGAAAGAATCTTTTCCTACTTACCAGACTTAAAAACGAAAAAAAGAAATAAGCTGTCGTCCGTGAATATGAATGCTGTTTGTGTGCTTAAATCGGCATTGAAAGCGATAAGGGAAACAGCCATAGATATGACGGTTGATGACGAGCATTTGTCTCGAATGCCGTCTAAAATATTATATTCTACATGTCCAAATACGAAAGAATTGAGACAATGTGATATTGACGAAATGGCTGGTCCCTCCTCGTCCAATGCTTTTCAATAAGCATGCATATTCAAAAAGTAACGTGCAGCACAATTAACGTGTGCGTAAAAAATTAGTGTGACATAACTATTGCCACATTTAATATGAAAAAACAACGAGATATCTGTAAAATCAGTCTGGCGTTAGTCAGACGTGGACAAGCAGTCTGGCATTGGTCAGACTTGAACAAGCAGTCTGGCATTAGTCAGACTTGAAGAAGCAGTCTGGCGTTAGTCAGACTTGGACAAGCAGTCTGGCATTAGTCAGACTTGAACAAGCAGTCTGGCGTTAGTCAGACTTGAACAAGCAGTCTGGCGTTAGTCAGACTTGAACAAGCAGTCTGGCGTTAGTCAGACTTGAACAAGCAGTCTGGCGTTAGTCAGACTTGAACAAGCAGTCTGGCGTTAGTCAGACTTGAACAAGCAGTCTGGCGTTAGTCAGACTTGAACAAGCAGTCCGCTCTAACTATTGTCAGACCTGAAACGAATAAACAAACAGATATACCTCGGGCAGCACGATTACATGATTATCATAAAACGTGGTACAATAGGGCTATGGGCGACGGTCCACGTTAAAAAACCGAACGCGCTAGTCGTGGCACCTCAAGGGTGGCGTGGAAGTCCACGAATCTTAAATTGTATAAACAAAAACTTTAGATACGCATTTGCATTTGTCGGGTGCAGCGTTGCACTTTTAAATAGAATGAAGTCTCGTAGAAAATAGATATTACGATCCCATTGAACCCTTTCCTCTATAATTTTGTCTACTACTTACCGTTTACAGGAAAAAAGCTGACTGGCACAACCTGTGGACCCTGTACATGTGCATTTAAAAGTAATACATATCGTACAATTGGTTGCAAAATAATGATGAATAAATAACACATCTACTCTGCTGAAAAAATATTAAAAACTATCGGTAGTAAGTACTAAAATATTTTTAAATGAATATGGTTTGTTGCCGTGTGATGAAAAATTAAAAAAAAAAAATTATTCTGTGAAAAAAAAATTAACCATTGCCGGGCGCGAAACGACGAACGAAACGACCGCGTCGACGAGCGACGATGAGTACGACGAGTCAATCAGAAACTCTGCTCGATTCACTTTTCTGTGGATCGCGCTCTGCTCAGGGCGGTGGTGCCCGATTTGCCTTCCGGCTGATTGAACGCAATGGTACGTGCGATGCCTTATGCGAAATCTGGCACCACTGTCACCGGCCTGTGTGCGGAACGAAGACGCGACGCCGCGACTGCATGTCCAACAAAGACGCAACGCGCGATGTTGGTTGAAAGGGGACGGAGCATAGTTCTGTCCTTCTTACGTGTCGTCACGATACCTGACGTCACGCGACGTTAGTGGAAGGGAGACGCAGCATAGCTCCGTCCTTCTCTCCGAGCCGAGCTCGATTCGGCGAGAAACGGCGCGCGCAGCTCTCACGGACAAGGCACGCATACTTTTCCGTATCCCTACTCCCGCGGACACCGATGGTGTCAAAGAGCCAGATCTGGCCACACTGTGCAGAACTAATAGGATTCGTGTGCCTCCGTAAGACCCGTACAGGTCCCCAATTGTTTCGCGCGAGGTTATGTTTCCGGTCTGTACAATACTACGGTAGATGAGGTGTGACGTCACAACACAGATGAAATCAAAGAAAATAGTATAAGGGGAAAACAAAAGTAGATATATTCAGTCGAAAAATAGTAATATAAAGAAAATAGAAAAGAGATGTTATGAATCCGATAAACGATGATAAGAATGACTGCGGCTGATATTATTCGCAGTATTGAGAGTGTTCAGAAATAGAGCGCGACAATTATGCGCCTTAGTACGAGCGCTCTTACAAGGTTACAGATGCGCTCTCGGTAATTAACGGTTACTCGCCCTTACAATCGAAAGTTAAACAGGAGGAACGCGCACGGTCAAATGATCGTGCCCGTGGGATCCCGCCGTGGCTTAAGCTCGGGCATGGTCATACAATGAGATGGTATAATATTTCGTCGTACTTCGCGACTGGAGGTTCCTACCGTGTCGCTGGTCTTCGGCTATGTTCGGACAACTTCGCTCTGCGCACGCGCTATTCGTCTCTCTCTCTCTCTATCCTTCGCTCTGTCTCTCTCTCTCTTTCGCTCGCTCGCTCTATCTCTCTCTCCCTCTTCCTCTTTGGCGTAGGTCGATGGAATTTTCAGAGGTTTTGGTGTTGAAACGATGAAAGTACCTTCGAATCGAAATATAACTTCAGAACTTTGAACTTCCTTGATTTGCCTATGCTCTGTGATAATTGAGCCGGGATGTAGCCCGTTACAAGGTTCGACAAGTCAGGAAGTTAATGCTTCTATTCGTTAGTTTCGTTAGATAATTCCGACTTTAATCGCCACATGAACGAGGAGCAAACTTTGGCGTTCTGTTCAAGTTTATTTAAATATAGAAAAGAATAATGTGAATGAAATCAGAGAAAAGGAAACTTAAAGCTAACGCGTCCGACACGATTTGTCGGGCACGTGCAAACGAACGCGCACACCTTCGCACTTTTCACTTAAACAAAAGAAAAACTGAGTCTGTGTCTCAAATAATAATTAGAATTTATGATCTAAGGCTTTACGAGGATAATTGAGTCCTTGGTAACACACTACAAGAAGAATATGCACAATTAGGCTCAGAAATTAATGATATCTAAGATACCCTCGGACAGCGACCACGTACCTCACGACTTTACAGCCAACTGCCCAGAGAAATCCGTCGCGAGACGGCTCCTGGGCTCGCTCTAGGCCAGTTTTTCATACCCTATCCATGGAAACGGTCGATCAGCGGTCGATCCAGTGTACAAATATTGTGTTACTATGCTCGCTCGATACTCAGCGAGAGACTTTCGCTTACTCCTTTATCCTTTTCCAATTATTAAGTTTTATTTCAAATAAGATATAATTGCATTGACTCAGTCATCTAAGATTTTAGTAGCGCACGCTCCTGATTTCGTATGCTTGAACAGAACTAGGTTGATATTCGAGCAATGCCTTGTTGCCGAGAAAATAATAATTTTGTTTTGAGAGACAGAGAAACTAAAAATTTATCACGCGGAACCTCATCGCAGTTTCCTTAACCTACGCACACACACGACCATACCGCACACACACACACACTCGTATTATATTCACGCATTCATACCCACTCACTCTCTTACAACTATACTTACATCTACCTATAACTTACTTATATATATATACGATGGGACGAGTATGACTCCACGGTGAGGGAATTCCACTACATGTTACTGCTCGACAGTACCACGTATACGATGGACCTAAGTCGTGATACGAATATTTCGCATACGCGGCCTGGAGGAAAAATTAAATAATAATGATTTTACAACTAATACTCTAACAGCGCACCGGATGCGATGGACCTAAGTCATGATACGAATAATTCGTATCCGGCGCCCGGAATAAAGGAAAGAAAAGAAAGTTTAATTAAGAAATTATGCTAAAAGAAAAGGAAAAATCAAAAAGTTACGCTGGGACGTAACAAAGACAAATTGGATAACGATGCAAGGATTATAAGAGATAAGGGAGTAATTATAGAATGTGAGAAAAATAATGAATATAATGTTGATGATGCTGGAGATGTTTGTAACGATTCTCTCTTAGTCGTCACTTTCACAAAGATAAAGAATAGAAATAAATAATATAAAAGAAATGGACTACCACGAAAAACATTGATTTATGTTGATAATTATATATTTTACGGGATTAACAAACGTTAACATTACTTGTACAATGAATAAAAGTTCCCGTAATCGTCAAATTATAAAATGACAGACATAAATTAATAAGTTAATACATACGCTTTTTCCGGTCAGATAATCACAAACAGAACACACTCGCTTGCACGCATACATTCACACCTAGTACGCGTCCGAACTTTCTTCTCTCTCTCTTTTAACTGTGGTTCTTTCTATGTGAGCAGGTGTACTTAGTTTATAATAGGAGATCTCGAGGCGGACGAGAATTATAATAGCGTTACGCTATTTTCGTGCGTATCGTTTGATTGCCGGTACCGGTCTCTGTCTCGACGTTCGGGTGTCCCCATGTCGCCTCGCTATATGCCTCTCGCCTCTCACCTCTTCCTTGTCTCCGTCACGCCGCTCGCTACGGGTGACCCGCCTCTCACCTCTTTCCCCTTTTGCTCTTATATCCACTCATATCTATCCTAACGTCCACTTATTTGAATTATTCTGTTACATGTTAGAAATGTGGAAGTTATAGATATTGATGAAATTGTCCAGGAGAAATGTAATTGTGTTGGAAGTATTAACGGTATAAAGGGGGGAATTATAGGACATGATATAATTAATGAGTGTGAATTAATTGATGTGGAAAATGTTGCAAGTAAGGTGTGTCAGACTAGGAGCATAAATAAGGAGAATGAATATGAATTAAATAATAGCATAGACGATAATGATGATTTGAACTGTTTATTTGAAATAAAGGAAACATTAGAATACGGTAATAATGACAAGGAAGATTTTAGGATAACTGAGACAACGAACATGGACAGATTAGGTAGAGATAATGATGTCGCAGATGTAAACAATGAGGAACAAGAGTATGTTAAGGAGGCTAGTGACGAGACCCAGAATGTGGACGATGATCGGGAGTTCGAAAATATATTAGATGCTTTTAGTTATTTGAGTCATGAGGAAAAGATGGTAAAATTTGCGAATATAGCCTCACTTAACAGAAGTGAAAATGAAATGATGAATAAGTCTCCGTATAGTCAACAAAACGAACAAAGTATAAACAATCAAGAGGATCACATCTTCTTTGAGCAGGCGCAGACGATCGCGCGAAAGCTAACGGCACTAAACGATGATCAGAGGCAGTCCGTTCTTCAATTATTGTTCCGATATCGAGGGTTATTCCAAGAAAAGGGGGAATGTCCAGCAGTATACGAACATCACATTCGGTTAATCAATAGTAAGCCTATCGTTCGGAAATCTTACCCCGTTCCTCTATCGATGCGACCATCTGTCGAGGAAGAATTGCAACATATGTTAAATTCGGGAATAATAGAGCGATCTGACAGTGCTTTTTGCAATCCGTTAAGAATCGTTCGAAAGAAAGACGGTAGAATACGAATTTGTCTAGACGCGCGACACTTGAATGCTGTGATAGATGATGATCACGAATCCCCACCGCCCATCAATGAGTTACTTCAAAGATACCACAACAAACGATATTTTTCCATAACTGATTTAGCTCATGGTTATTGGCAGATACCGTTGGCTAAAGACTCACGGAAATATACCGCTTTTCTATTCGGATCCACAATGTATCAGTTTCGACGTATCCCATTTGGATTAAAAACTGCGGGAAGTGGATTTATTAGGGCCTTAAGTTTAGCTTTAGGGAAGTTTTTCGAGGAATTCTTGACGTGTTACGTAGATGATTTGCTTATTGCATCGGATACCTTCGAAGATCATATGCGTCACATGAATGTCATTTTCGAACGGTTGCTCGCGCACAATTTCACGTTGAAATTGGACAAATCGCTGTGGTGTAGTCAAAAGGTTCCGTTTCTTGGATTTATTCTATCAGAAACAGGTATTATGTCTGATCCAACAAAGCTCCAAACTATTTTAGAGTTTCAATCTCCGACGAATAAGAAACAGTTGCAACAATTTTTAGGAGTCTGTAATTATTATCGGCAATTTAGCATAAAACATTCGACCTATGTAGATCCATTTAGAAATTTATTGAGTAAAAATACGCCATGGATATGGACCGATGAACAGGAATTAAGTTTTAAGAAGTTATAAAATAATTTTGTGAATAATGTTAAATTATACCATGTGCTTCCAGGCCGACCATTCAAATTGCAAACCGATGCTAGCGACAAAGGTTTATGTGGGATATTATATAAAATTGATGACGATGGAAACCTTCGCATTATTAGCCTAATAAGTCGATGTTTATCGCCAGCCGAGAAAAATTACACGACGACTGAAAAGGAATTGCTTGCAATTGTGTTTGCCATTAATAAATGCCGGGTATATTTAATGGGAACTAAGTTTGAGATTGTGACGGATCACCGTAGTTTAACATATTTAAGTAGCACACTATATTTGAGCCCAAGACTAGTGCGTTGGAGCTTACTACTACAACAATATGATTTTATAGTGCAGTATTGTAGGGGTAAAGATAATATCGTGGCCGAATTCTTTAGTCGAAATCCAGAAGGGAAATTTAGCGGCGAAGATCAAAGTCGCCTCATGATTTGTCCAATCGATGCATATCTTACCTTCCCAAATAGCGAAGAGCAAGTGAATGCGTTAAGCTTAACATGCATAGCAACTACTGACCCTGCTTCGAACACCTATTTGAAAGATATCGCTAAATTACAATGTGATGACCTGGACGTAGTGGGTGTGAGGGCGCAATGTATCTTAGGGAATAATGTCGACCGTTACGTCATTCACGGAGATGTCCTTTTCCAACGTACTGATAAAAATAATGCGTGGCGAATAGTAGTTCCCAAAATCCTGCAGCGAAAAATAGTAGTCGCGGTACATGATCGTCTCGGACATCCGGGTATTTATAAAACAATGTGTTACCTGAATGAATTATATTACTGGAAAGGAATGCGGCAACACGTTAAAAAATTAGTGACAACATGCGATTTGTGCCAACGTGTTAAGCATCTAAATATTAGCATGGAGGGATCATATCGCATGGTAAAATCTGCCGGACCGAAGCATCTTGTGACCGTCGATTTTTATGGCCCGCTGCCCAGATCTATTGGAGGGGTACAATACATCTTTGTGGTAATGGATGCATTTTCGAAGCATGTTCGCTTATTCCCAGTAAAAAATGCAACCACAAATATTGTAATAAAGAAAATTATAACCGACTACATTCCTAAAATGGGAAAGCCCAAACGCATATTATCGGACAATGGGACACAATTTACATCTAAGGTGTGGAAAAACACGTTAGAGAAGGAAAACATCCGTGTGTCATACTCATCGGTTAGGCATCCTCAATCGAATCCGACCGAGCGAGTGATGAGGGAATTACGGAGATTATTTCGCACACTGTGTTCTCATCGGCATACTACTTGGGCAAAGAATCTTGCGCAAGTAGAACAATTATTGAATATAACCACCCATGAGGGTACAGGTTATTCACCGCATGAATTGCATTATGGCGAGCCACCCACTGATTTAATGAAAACACTAATTAATTATCCAGAGAGCGAAATGGTGGGACAAAATGTCAAAATCTCCCTGGCTAAAGAACGTCTGAAAGCCAGGTTTGAGCAGAGAAGAGCGCGCCAAAAGGAGTCTCACGTTGTTCTGCAGGAGGGGGGCGTCGTGTTGTTGAAGGTACCCCACTTGTCGAATGCGTTGAAACACGAGACCCGCAAGTTCTTCCACATCTTCGAAGGACCATATCGAATAAACCGTGTTATCGGTAATAACGCATATGAGTTAGTAGATCCAAACGACGCGTTACATAAAAAGGGCACGTATAACCGATGGAATTTGCGAAAATATCATAAGGAAGACGTAGAACAATGATTCTGATGTTCCTACTATCTAGTATTCAATTCTAGTCGTATATTAGTATACTTAGATAAGGAAGCGAGCGAATAGAATTACTATAGATGTATGTGTGCCGGTATGTATGGGAATGGCTGAATGAGTGTGTGTAAAATGACGATTATAATGTCGATATGAGATAACGATTGTTCTAGATGACATGATTGTATGTGAAATTTAAAAGAAATCACCCATACAACGGGGGATAATGTAATATACTAATTCAAATACGTGGACGTTAGGAAATATGTGAATGTACATAATAGCAAAAGGGGAAAGAGGTGAGAGGCGGGTGACCCGTAGCGAGCGGCGTGACGGAGACAAAGCAGAGGTGAGAGGCGAGAGGGAGATAGCGAAGCGACGTGGAGACACCCGAACGTCGAGACGAGAGACCGGTACCGGCAATCGAACGATACGCACGACAATAATTAAAGGCTATTGGAACTCTCGTCCGCCTCGAGATCTCCTATTTTCGACTAAGTCTACCTGCATACACCTATATAAAGAAACATAGAAAGATAGAGAGAAGGAAGTACGGACGCGTACTAGGCGTGTATGTATGCGTGTAAGTGAGTGCGTTATTTTGTGATTATGCGCCTGTAAAATGCGTGTACGTATTAACTTATTAATTCATGTCTGTCTTACTTCTTTTTATAATTTGACGATTATGGGATCTTTTATTTATTGTAAAAGTAAGATTAATGTTTGTTGATCCCATAAAATATATAATTATAATAACATCATCAACGTTTTCGTGGTAGTCCCTTTCTTTTATATTATGTATTTATATTCTTTATTTTTGTAAAAGTGACGACTAAAAGAGAAACGTTACAATTACGATGCACACCGTGCCGATGCACAGAGGGAACCAGTGATGTTCCTGGGGACGCTTTCTCGCGCATGCGCATTGAAATCTCACTTAAGGAGCGTGTTAATTGTAGAAGAAAAAGGGTTCTGTTGGGCCCTCTGCTCAGATAGTATTAAAAATAATAGAAAATATGTTACAAATTAATAAATTACAAATAAATAATTAACAATATCATAAAAAGCGATTTAAAGACTTGCTTAGATAATTTGTGGCATTATTTATACACAAACATATTTATATTATACAATATTGACATAATAATCAAATAGGAAAGGTTTAAAATTGGGTAAAGAAACAAGAGGAAATAAAGTAATTTTTGAATAATTTATTCAGTTAACAAAAATATTTTATTTGGCAGAATTATAACGAATACCAACATTTGTTGCAAGAGTAAGGAAAACTGCCAAGAACCTTACCAATATTCATATCAAAAAAATATCACATTTATGGTTGAACATAGAAAATAAATATGGCATCACAATTTTTAAATCTAAATAAATAAAATTAAATAAAACAATAAATAATATGAAAGAACATTTTTCCATAATTTCTATTATAACAATTATATATATATATATATTGATATATAAATAATTATATTTAAATATATACTAACCGCTATAACCTACCTTACCTCGCATTACCTCTTTGGGCCTGTGCATCTCGGCAGGCTGTTGCGCCGTCCCTGGATTTCTGCGCGAATGCAGTGCGCATGCGCGAGAAAGCGTCCCCAGGAACACCACTGATGGCAGGTCACGATCAGTCACGTTATGATAGCCGCAAGAATACAATGGAAAGTTTGGTATGTGTCAGTGTTGCTTCAAAGATGAGGTTACTTCTTTTGCTAATACAGCATTGGATTTATGAATTACATACTATAATGCAATGTGCTAGTAATGTGGATATTAATAGTGAACACTGACAGTTTATTTTCACTGCCTATGGTGGCAGTGGCATGTGACAGTGAATATTAATAACCTTAGTAGTACTTATTAAATATAACTTTATTTTGTTTGAATGGTGCTGTTGATTGTGAGCACCAATAGTACTGATTAATTTTGTATAAAGCTATTCATTTTAAATACTCTGGCATATATGTATATATGAATATGTGAATAATAATAATTAATTTTGAATATAAATATCTAGTGTGACAGTGACATAATGCATATATGCACTGATTGTCGTGAGAACCATACTTTCATATGACATTCAGCAACAGGTGTCTGCTTCCTCTTCCCCTACTGCCATGCTTATACTGTGTGTCTACACTGCTTTTGTAAGTTGCAATTATTCTTATTACACATTCTCATTTCGATTACATGAACAAGTTTAATTCTAAGCCGTTATTACTACATTGTTGTACACACTGTACGGTTGTTCCCATACTATATGCTACATATGTTCTATTGTTGCTTAACTTTACTTATCATTATTCTATATGTATTCTACAATACCTGATACCATTAATCATTATACATATCGTTATTTTACATATTATATGATACAATTTGCTTTATTTCTATTGATATTTTCAACCTTTTCTTCAACCAAGTACTTCCATTAATTTAAAATTGTTTTTGTTTACATTCATTACTATCAGTATATGACAGTACTGTATATTATACTTTGCTTGATTAAAATTAAATATATTTGGCGGGTCACCACACGTAGCTACCTCCACATGGTGTGATCTGGACACTGTTATCCTTGAATCATGTATTCCTACTTAAATCGGGAATCACAGTGACTAAGCGCTACGACTTGGCTTTTTTTGATAGCGTATTTCAAATAAGTGTCACTACACATAAATTCTGTTAGCATTTAATGGTGTGTAATATTATACATCAGGATAGTTTAACATGGCTCTCTTTCAACGTAGTTCCCCTGCTTATAAATAATGAATAAGGGAATTGTAATATTATTGTTTTTCATTCATTTGGATCTTTTTCCTGTAGCAATATATGCCTAACCTAACAAATTAGACTGAATATCGTTTCTGACAGGATTTTGAATCCCGTGTAAGGCGGTTTAAAGTAAGTGCTTGATTACTAAGTCTTTATTTCCTTTCTAGCCCAATAGGCTATTTCATGTAACGAAATTAATCGAAATATCTGACTCTCATTCCAGGCATTCTTGGCAGCGTGGGAAATGTATGTACACGCCGTGTATTTCGGCCCCAGTTTTTCACAGTTTTCACATGTTTTTCGGTGAGTTGGACATCATTCAGTACTTGATTTACGTGCTAGCGCGGTAGTAGCAACTCATTTGACACAAACATCGGGTCGATTCAACATATTTTGTGCATGAAAAGCAATTATTGAGTTTGCCAATATCGAGGGTACAAAATGGTTGGAAAGCACAAGTGCGCAAACGCACCGTTCGAAAATGGTGATTACGTCATTCGTGGACGTGAACAATAAGATTTTTTTTTTCAGTCATATTTTCAATACATATACACGATATTGGATGTTTGAAATATAAATTTTGTTCAACATTTTTAGATTGCACATTCAATAAAATAATTATTTCGAATTATTATACAAATGAGCGCAGTAAAATTGTGTATATCTTATAGGACAAAATTATTATTCTAAACATATTTAGATAATTTTTGTTCTCCATTCTAATGGGTCACCACCATTGAACTATATACTACCTGGAATGCGCACGGATGCAGGAACAGCCGCGCCTCGCTGTTAGAGAGAGAAGAAAGACATTTTGGTATTCTGTCTCACTCTTACCACTGGACCTTTGGGACATACAGTCGATTTGCGCCTTTCGACGTAAGTTCCACAGAGATTTGACTAGATATGACCGGTTCGAAAAGAGTTGCTCTCTTCTATTTAGATATTTCAGTAGGTGATGTCAGTATGTCACAGAAATTAATGTATATGATCACAAAACAAAGTGAAAAATATTATCAAACGCATTAAAATTACACATGATTTTTTGTTTTAGAGGTAGTGAAGGTTAATTGTTAATACATATCGAAATTGCTTTCCTTTGGGAATTGTTCATCATGCTGGATGTAAAAATATAATACTTGCTCATTTTTTGTTTTTTTCCAAATAGACATAGACAATAAATAAAATAAATATTATAATAATTTTGATTGATATTATTAATTTTGTTTGAGAAAGTATCCTTTTTAACAGACTTCAAAAATGCACTGAAAAATATAAAATAATGTTCAATTTTTCAAGTCGGTGTTACTTTTTTTAAGTTTTTTATGCGTTTGAAAGTAGTGTTTCCTCGTTCAGGTTCACCCATTAACATTTTAGGAATAGAATAATACATATCCTGTTTTTATTACGACTTACCATAAACCCTTTTGTCAAAAGGATAGTACAGCAAAGATAGTTCAGTTCCGTATATTTTAACGGCGTACACAACATTATTGAAAGGGTAGTACAGGTAACAAAGGACAGAATACCAAAATATCTTCTTTCTCTCTCGGCGCGGGTCGACTGCAGCTGTACATACGGCCGTGCGCGTTCCAGATATTCTATAGTTCAATGGTCACCACTTGCAGCGACCTCCAAGAGGGTGTGGCCTGGAAACCGGTATTATCCACGAATCGGATTTCATATCCGAATCGAGGATCATACCGGGCTAAAGGCTGCAAACCGCGTATTTTGCTCTCCGTAAGGGCTCAATTGTTCCTTCATTTTTGCATTATTCAGATATTGATAGAATTCAGTTTTAAGAATTCAAACGTTCCATTAACATTTGCAGCACCTAAGTTATTTACTTTGCTAATCAACCTCTGTTGTCTGTTATAGGAACTCTGGAATGTTGCACCTTGTTGGAGTATAATCATATTTTCTTTTAACATAATAACATGTAATTTAATAAGAGGGTACTCTTCAACTTTTCTTACAGGATTGATGACCGCGTGCAATGCGGTTTAGAGTCAGTGTGTGATTACGAAATGTCTATTCCCTTTGTAGCCGAATGGGCTATTTGCTCTAACTTTATTCCTTTGCAGAGTAATGTAGAATCACGCGAAGTAGAGGCAGTGTTGTTCGATTATTATATTTTTGACACATTATATTATTAGTTTATTGTAAATTATTTATCGTTAATAGTGTCAGTCATCCCAGAAGAAGTTACTGAGTCACAACAGTTAATTCACAATTGCGTGCAATGCTGCTGCGTTTGCAAGGTTTAAAATTGATTTATTACTTTCAGTATTTTGGTTTGGTGTTTATTCTTGTAGGATGTTTGAAAGAATTAGGATTCACTGGGTTTCGGGTTCTAAGGACAGAATATTTATTTTTCATGTTGGATACATTTCCTTCTTACAGATGTGTCTCAATTATTCATTTGACAACGCCGATGGCTAACAACGAAATATTGACGGACTTTACAATTCCTGAGCTAACGGGCGTGCGGCTAGTTTGAAACCGTTCTTTTCCAGTACAGAATTTCTAACACGAGAAGTCCACTCGTATCTCCATATGTGCCCATAATTATGAAAGTGGTCTAAGTCATATATTTCTTGTTTCGAGATATTTAATGAATTGCGTTTGAACGAATTAAAAAATATTTTTATATTATGCGACATTTAAATTTATAATTTTCTTAGTCTTGATTAATGGAAATTTATTATGAATATGAAATTTTGTATGAATTTCATACGAAAATGTTGTTTTTAAAGCTCTAATTGACTTAGACCATTTTCAAAATTAATTGAATGTCCTATAAATGACTTAAAGCAATAAAGAACTATGAGTTTTATTTGAAACAATAACTTTAATGAAATAATTCATGAACATTTATTAATTATTTTTAAAAAGTAATCCATTTTTATCATTTTTTCTAGTTTTTAAGATTCTTAAAATGTTCCTGATAAACTGGAGGGATGTATGGTAGTAAACACATAATATCTTTATGTTTTTCTTCCGTTACTGGTCTAGGGGTGGTGTATAATGGAAGTAATTTAATATTTTCGTATATTTTTGGTCTTCGTCTTTTAGGTGAAAGATCCAAAACGTGAAATTTAGAATCATCTAAAGAAGTTTTATAGAACATTTTATAAGGTTCATTTTTCAAGAATCTCATCCATTGAATTTTCAGCCAAGAGACAGATTCGCCCGCGGTATTTTTTACTCTTCTTGTTATTGATTCTTCTAGTGACTTCGTTGAAATAAAATCCGGCTGCGACATTCGTTTTATCGAAAATGGCTTTCTCCTTCTACACTTTTCTATCAATTCATAATAATGCTCAGGGTTGTATAAGTTGCTTTTTTTATTTTCTTTTCTATCAAACCGAAATCACGGTCATTCGGTAGAAAGGAATGATCCGATACCAAAAATTTGTGGTCTACCGTTTCAATATTATTATTATTTGACTGAGCAATTTTCATCCATGTCAATGCTACTTTAATGTTACGATTTTGGCCTGAACAGGCATCACTGTAAGCTATTACGTGTTTTTGAGTAGTTATAATATCCTCCATATGCGCTAAAATGCATGATGCTACTTCCTGTGCACCTCTTGAAGCTGTAGTTTCATCCCATACATACATCTTGACATTGTCATTATGGAAATTATGGAAACCCAAGTTGTATACGTACATATTTCGCTTATAATAGGCTAACGAAACAGACAGTTTAGGGTACGGAAGTGCTTTTTGCAAATCAAATGAGAATCCATAGTATTCGCTGGAAGTTTCTTTTGCTTTTTTCTGGTCCTCTGCAAGACAGTTCCTAGCTCGTTCGGCATTTTGTAAATGTACATCATGACTTTCTCTAAGATGTAATTTCTCTTCCTCATTATTGCATGCTTCGATTTTTCCATTCAGTAAATCGCATTTTTGGCATGTGTCTTTTCGAGGAGCATGGAAATTTAAGTTAAATTCAGTATTAAATATTTTCCTGTAAATCCATTCCTTAACAAAGGATTGGTTATTTTCCTCACATTTTTTTCTTCATATAGGGTATACATTTTACGAATATCTAGGTCAGGACTCAAATATTTTCGACCAGGAGTGTGACGAGCTCTGGTGTAGTAGCTCTCATATGCTGGGAAACTTAAAATATGTTCTCGTACAGCTTTTATCTTAATTTCATCTGTTTTTCGTGAAGATCCAGGCATCTTCCCAGTTCCAGGTGTTTCAGCATTGAGAGCACGAGTTAACCGCCCTACAGAAATTTTATAGGTGTCTAAAAAAAAGTTCCTGCAAACCGACACTACTTCTGACTTATTATTTTTTGACAGAAAATACTTGTAGCTGCATTTTCTCATAGGTCTTTCAAAAGTTCTGGGCCGCCTTTGTTTTATTAATCGTTGATGAACTGTAGTACACAGATATAGATTCTGGGTTTCAAAATCTTTTAGTTTCCAGAAATTATCAAAATTAGATTTTCTTTCATTATATTCTACGCGACCTAAACATTTTTTTGAGCAAAAGCAATCCTTATTTTCAAAAATTTGGGCACTCACAAGTTTTGATTTGTTTGTCGTGTATTCTTCGCCATAATTTCTCTTAATTTTTCTGATATTTTGTGCGTTACTATCTTCATTTCTTGCCCGTTTTCTTTTCTTATCTTTTTCTATCTGCACCATTTCTGGGGTTTCTAAATTTACAGTGAAGTCTTGGTATGATTCATCTGAAGATGATAATTGTCTTATTCTTTTCCATTTCTTGGAAGTATTACGTGGTCGTATAATATCTGCAGATCACATCATAATAATATTATCCGAATAATAATTAATATATTCACATAATAAGTACGTTGTCATTAACTTACCTGAACCGCTATCTGTTGACATAGTGCTAAAATATCTAAATTATTTGCCACCAATAATTAGTTCCGAAGAACCCAACTGAATTATATTGTGACATAAACCGGAATAAATTGGCGTTTTCGTTATCATTTATTTTACCAGCTTACTATGTAGTTCAGAAACGCGTCGAAGAGGGCCACGCGCCATTTTCAAGTTATGTTTATATGTAATTTCTTCAAATTTTTTACTTAGACCACTTTCATAATTAACACTAAATGAATTCCGTATAACGTTGAAATTACATCCACTATCTAAAGGTTCATTTTTGACGATATCGTAAAAATGACATTAAATACATATAGTTTAAGATAAAGTGGATGTGAAATAAGTGATAAACTCATTTTTTGGAAATTTTGGCTTAGACCACTTTGATAATTATGGGCACATATCTGTAACAGGCGGCCCGTTTATTTCAACCGTCCTCTCCCGAACATGCATGGAAACCAAGCGATCCTTCTCGAGTACTTTTGGGCGGCCGACAGCAATGCTTCGGCCTCTCTCATTCCATGGGCGGCCGATAACCAGGTTTCGTCCTTTCCCATGGAACTATCTGTCTTGCTTCCAGGGGCGGCCGATAGCAATGCTTCGTCCTCTCCCATGGAGCTGTCCTATTTCACTTCCATGGGCGGCCGATAGCAATGCTTCGTCCTCTCCCATGGAGCTAGCCTATCTTCTCTATGGGCGGCCGATAGCATGCTTCGTCCTCTCCTATAGGATTTGCTCAGAGTTTACCGCGGGCGGCCGATGATCTTACATCGTTCTTTCCCACAGGAATACTAGACAACGAGTCGCAGTCGGGAACCGGCATTTATATTCCTTCGTTGCTAGGCTTTTACGTATGATCAACAAGCTCCGTAGCTGTATTGGATGCTGCGTATTGTTTCGTATGCGCGCAGTATATGTAATGCTCTGAAGTTATCCGGAATCTTCTAGAAGCTTCGAGACGCTTCTAGTTGTTTCGATACGCGGCGGCTCAGGTCAATGCCCTGACACGATTGTTGGATTTTTTACGAATTTTCGGAATCGCTATGTGAGGACGCTGCTGCGTCCTTGGCTGAATTAATATTGTACATGTTCACATTGGACTTAATCAAATTTTATTAATTTATGGAGCACGATTTTATTTAAGATATCATGGTGGATCGATAAAGAAGAAGATGAAAACGACGCCTTAGTCCAGCAGCCAAATCGAGGACCTGAGATCCAGCAGCAAACTATTGCAGCATGTTCCTGTGGTATGCAGACAAGACATCACCGGTGAGTGAAATTTTAATCTCCCTCCAGTCATTCAATCATGTCGTAGGGCGAATGGTCCGAATCGACACGGATGATTGGTTGTAATTACTCCTTAGAAATTTGATTGAAAAGCACAGTGACCATACATAAACTCTGAGGAGTTTACCTATGAGTGGTATTCTGTTAGGCCCATCATTATTGTCATGTTTAATCAGAATAGGATAGGTCTCCCTTGCTCATAGTATGTTTTATTTCCATATCGCGATTCGCGTTCGAGGCATTAACTTAAACAAATGTTAAAATTGCAAGCAAATAAGTCCATGTTTAATTCCAAATTCATGATTGTACTTTTATGTATATAAAATTTTAACATATATACATCAATAGTAGTTAAAGTATTAAATTTAATTTTTTCCACTCAACAGTTTCGGGTTATAGTTTGTCTATAATCAGAAACAATCTCGTTCTCGCATTCCGAATTTGTTTGGAAGAACAAGAAGGCGCTTCGCGAAGGTTGTACCTGCTTTCAGAGAGATACACTAATGCACTACATACTAGTTTCTTTACAAAAGTCTCTCCGAAAACGGGTCGCTCGAGGTTAATCATTCCTTTCTTTCAGGTTAATTTTATTGAGAAATTATTCAAACATATTTTAATGTTCAAGTTGAGATATTATATAATAATATATGAAAAATCATGTAAAGTAGAGTTTCATGCATGCCTAGTCTTTGCTCTTCAAATGGCACATATTAATATGTTTCCATACTTAAAGTTTATACATTTATCTATTTTTTAAAGAACATTTTTCGAATCAAATTGAATTACGTATAACATAAAAATGAATCTTTAGACCGCATACATACAGTGTATACAATATTTTTACTAATCTTAGATCAGGATGTTCTCAGCAATATGGTTGGCAAACACTTTCTTGGCCGTGTTCATTGCTTTCAGTCTGAAACCATTCATGCGCCCAGGTGCTGCATAGATGGATCAGACTCGTGAACACGGATGTACTTATTAAGATTTACTAAGTTGAACGAGCGACTGTCGATGTGTTTAGTGCCCACCAACAT
Organism: Priocnemis perturbator; assembly: GCA_963942575.1. NCBI lineage: Eukaryota > Metazoa > Arthropoda > Insecta > Hymenoptera > Pompilidae > Priocnemis > Priocnemis perturbator. The sequence goes on along the minus strand of OZ012643.1, from coordinate 13,344,283 downwards.
GCTATCCATTGTATGTTGTGTGAATGGTAGTGTTATGGATTGCATGTTGGATAAGCAAACATATACCTATATTGTCTTCGGGTAACACTTCATTAATTCACTCAATTCATTTCATACCTAATCACCGTGCTTATTACTAATTTTTTTTGGTTGTAATGATCACAATTAATTTAAACACGACCCAATACATATGATGAATTATACAGCATTTGGCTGTATAGAAAAATGAATTAGTAAAACTGGCGATCGCGTCTAACTTTTATGGGCGCTAGCCTTTGACAGTAGATTTCAGGAACTGGTACGTAAAGTAGTGTAATGAATGATGATGTGCACTGAGCTCGGGTGTCGAAGACGTCCCGGGACGTACTCTCTAGAAATAGGCTTTTGCACCCGGATGGAATGTGTGAGAATCCGGGAGTGTGTGTGTTGGTGTGATTCCTTTGCATTTTTAATTACAGGAATCAGGAAGGTAGGTAGCATACTTCTGTGTGAATGATTAATTTTAAGTAGGTAGGGCCAGCGCAAGCTATCACTTTTCTGTCGCGAATACTGGTTAGGCGCTAAAGTGATATGTCTTTACCTGGGATTCATTTGACAATTGCAACCATTTTATTATTTATATTTATTTTAGTAATTATGATTCGAAAAGTATATTATGTATGTATATTATATCAATATTCTCAATATTTATGAATATTCTCTATCATTCACTTGCATTACATTGTTGTCACAAATATCTCTTTATATTAAAAGTCGATACTCATATCATATCAATGGTACCTTGTATGGCAGCATTCTCATTTTATGAAAATGGTGTTATTAATACCCGTCATAGAGTTCGGTTGCAACTGTCATTTGCTAAACTTATGATTATTATATTTTAAACAGAAATACGTATTCATTGCACAAAGGAAGTAACACCTCAGTGTACTGTTGAGTTTATTGAGTTTTGTACGAAAGCATATGAAATTATGCTATGCGTCTAAATAATACTTCTCATGGTACCACTTCACTACACATTCGAATGACGTATTTCGACCTGATTGGGATTTTCGGTTAAATGTGCACGTTTATGAGCTATCAATAACTTTGTCTTTAAATTCACACACACCTAAAGAGTGATACATTTTAATATAGTACTTTTTACGTAAAAGTTTGTATTACCGCTATCTCCCCAGATGTTTTAATATCGGCAATGCCTGCGTGCTAGCTTTTATTCGCATATTTTTCCTTCATACATTGAAAGATCGGTATAATTTGCGAAAAGCAGGTATTGCAATTTTATATTAATTCAATCACATTCCAAGGCAAAGACCAAATTGGAATTTCTTTATACTTTATGGAGTGCGTGAAAACGTGAAATGGAATTTGATATGTATGTAAGCGTCACCGGGGAAAAAGGGGAGGACGTATGCCTTAGAGTGGTCACTCCCGGCGGTGTCGGCTGGTTTACAAAGGCTTGAGCTAGGCCAGGCCTGCAGAACTTGTGACACGCGTGCCACATCTCCGCCCCTGGCACCGTACCGGCCCGCGGTGCCGGCCGAGGAGAATTGCCCCCTCTCCGGTAATATTTACAATGAGGCGACAACAGTCGAACATCGAAGACGTAACCAGAGGTGCCCGTAACACGGTACCCACTCTCTGATCTCAGAGCAGTGGCCATAGAGAGGGGGCTCTTCTCCTCGGCCGGCACCGCGGGGCGGTACGGTGCCAGGGAGAGAGGAGGGGGGGGGGGGGGGGAGATGTGGCACGCGTGTCACAAGTTCTGCAGGCCTGCTCTACACGAACAATTCGAATCTTTGCCGAGTAACGAGTGATATACCTACTAAAATCTCTACTCTAATTCGTTCCAATGTCGAAAAGAAAAATGGGCCGATCAAAAGCACGAGGGAATTTAAAGAAGACAACAACTTTTTGTCCAGATTGTCCTGACCAATCTCAGCTTTGTGCAGAATGCTTTAATTTTACATTCTAAATAATTTTGTTAATAAACCATTTTTTATATACTTTTATAGCAATTCAATAGTTTTATTATATCATGTGGAATATCTTTCCAAATACTTACAACGATGCATCCGAATGCGGGTGACGCGGCCTGATGAGAAACTTTTACTGTCACCCGAATCGGGTGACATGGCAGTCAATGTGTTAAACAAAAAGGAAAAGATAGGTGTTTCTTAATATTTTTATATGTTTATTGATGGGGCCAATCTCTGTCAGGGGGCCAATGACTGTACTGTTTACCCCTGTTACGTCCCAGCGTAATTTTTTGATTTTTCCTTTTCTTTTAGCATAATTTCTCACTTAAACTCTCTTTTCTTTCCTTTATTCCGGCCGCCGGATACGAATTATTCGTATCATGGCTTAGGCCAGTGCGGTCCACGAGTGGGGCCCCTCACGCCGCTAGTTCCACCTCCACTAGGTACAAATTCTTCCGTATGCCGATCATAACACACACCAGTGTGGCCAGAAGTCGCGCCGGGCACCAGCGGTGTTCGCGGGAGTGGGGATACGCGCAAGTGTACGTGCCCTGTCTGTGAGAGCTGCGTGGACTCCACACTCCACAGGACTCGCAGACAGGGCACGCACACTTGTGCGTATCCCCACTCCCGCGGTCACCAATGGTGCCCGGCGCCACTTCTGGCCACACTGACACACACTGAGCGTCCGTCGTTTCCAGGGCAACAGTAGCTCGGTGGGGGAACCGAAAATGCCCCGGGGCACTTTCTTGGACCGCACTGGCTTAGGCCAGTGTGGTCACGGTGGGGCCCCTCACGCGGCTGCTTCCACCTCCACTAGCTGGACGCAACACCGACACCCCCCCCCCCCCCCCCCCCCCCATATACCCTACCGGCTCAGCGCAAGCGATCATGTGACGCACTCAGCGTCGTCCATCACCATAACAACGGGTAGTCGGGTGGGGACTCGAAATCGCACCTAGGTGCGGATCTTGGACCACACTGGCTTAGGCTCATCGCATCCGGTGCGCTGTTAGAGTATTAGTTGTAAAATCATGATTATTCTATTTTCTCTCCAGGCCGCGTATACGAATTATTCGTATCATGACTTAGGTCCCTCGTATACGTGGTGCTGTCGAGTTGTAATATGTAGTGGAGTTCCCTCACCGTGGAATCATACTCGTCCCATCTTATATATATAGGTAGATATAAGCGCGTGAATATAGTATGAGTGTGTTTGTGCGGTATGGACGTATGTGTGTGTAGGTTAAGGAATTTGTGATGAGGTTCCGCGTGTTAATTTTTAGTTTCTCTCTCTCTCAAAAGTAAATTATTATTTTCGTGGCAATAAGGCATTGCCCAAATATCAACCTAGTTCTTTTCAAGCATACGAAATCAGGAGCGTGCGCTACTGAAGTTTTAGATGGCTGAGTCAATGCAATCATATTTTATTTGCAATAAAACTAAATAATTGGAAGAGGATAGATGAGCAAACGAAAGTCTCTCGCGGGGGAGGGGGAGGGGGAGAGAGGGAGCGCGTGCGCAAGCCGAACAGATTCACGACAGTGGCCGAAGACCAGCGACACGGTAGGAACCTCCAGTCGCGAAACACGACGAAATATTAACGACTTATTGTTTGACCATGCCCGAGCTTAGGCCACGGCGGGATCCCACGGGCACGATCCTTTGACCGTGCACGTTCCTTCCCTTAAACTCTTCTTCGATTGTACAGCCGTAACTATTAATTACCGAGAGCGCTCGTATTAAGGCGCATAATTGTCGCGCACCAATATTGAACAATTCTCAATACTGCAAATAATATCTACTGCAGTAATTCTTTCATTGTTTATCGAATTCATAACATATATATTCTATCTTCTCTATTATCTGTTCTATTTTCTTTATATTACTATTTTTCGACTGAATATATCTACTTATGTTTTCCCCTTATACTATTCTTTTCTTGATCTGCTCTGTGTTGTGACGTCACACCTCGTCTGCCGTGGTATAGTACGAACCGAAAACATAACCTTACGCGAACAATTGGGGACCTGTGCGGGTCTTACGGAGGCACGCGAATCCTATTAGTCCTGCATATAACTAAACGCGATATTAGCTTTCTAATTTAACTTTTCCGTTTAGCTTATACCGAATAAACTAGAAAATCCCACCTCTTCCAGGAAGGGAATAGAATCTTGTAATAATAATCTTCAGTTAGATTACTGTTATCTATTGTAACTGGATAACAAAAATATTCAAGCGTTACGCCCGGTCGCACGGCTGGCCGCTCGCAGATTCACATCGACCATCTAGACAAGTATAAGTCGTGAAAAAGCCTCGCCCGGACGTAACACCCCTATCAGCTGCTTCTCGATAGAGTGGAGACAACCTTGTTTCGGACCTGTATGACGTTTCGCGACGGCACAGGTTATACGATGTTCTACATACTTCCGAACAAAACCTCGCATTCCCGGAAACCAATACCGTTGTCCAATTTTATTCAACGTCTTTTCTATACCCACATGGCAGTTATCGTCGTGGTATAAGTGTAACAGTCCAATCCGACTACCCTTAGGTATATAACTCCGCAGCACAATCCGCCCCGTATTTCTAATTACTTGACGACACAAAACTCCGTCGCTTACCTCGTAATCTACGCATACGGTGTCTCCATTATTCACGCGTTCTACTAAGGTCTGAGTCTCCTCGTCATTTTCCTGAGCTACTTTGAGCCACGAACCTTCGCAAATTACTTCAACGCGGTAATCTCGCGCCGGGTTGCGACTCAGATAGTTGAGATGCTCTACGCATTTCCCCTTGCGGTATTCTAGTTCAAAATCGTAGTCCTGCAGATAAACCTACCATCTTGCCACACGGGGCAATAGGTCGCGTTTGCTCTTTGTTGACTTTATCGCGTTTCAATCAGTCACGATTTTAAACTTGATACCCAACAAATATACGCGGAAATGTCTCAAGGCGTTTACTATCGCGAGCGTTTCCAATTCATAGGAATGATACCGCGATTCCTCCGGTGTGGTCCGTCTGCTGAAATACGCCACAACCTTCAGCTGTCCCTCCACATGCTGAAATAGTATCGCGCCGTAGCCTATGCAGCTTGCATCTGTATGCAACTCGGTTTCTCGTTCGTGATCGAAAATTATCAACAAAGGTTGACCACTCAACCTTTCCAATACGTACTTCCGTGCTGCCTCCTCTTCCGATGCCAAAATCCAGGGTTCGCCTACTTTCGTCAGCCGTGTAATACACGCTGTTCGAGAAGCAAATTCCGGAACGAACTTGCGGAAGTAACTCGCTAATCCCTTAAATTGACGCACCTGTTTCACGTTAGTTGGTACAGGTGCCTCCACTAACGCATGCACCTTAGATTTACCTGGTTTGATACCCTCAGAGGATACCTCTCTACCCAGATATTCGACAGATCGCTGCAGGAACTTACATTTCTTTATATTTAACGAAAATCCCGCCACCGATAGTGCACGCAGCACCCTTTCTAGCTTCTCCAGACCCTCTTCGACCGTCCGGGAAGGAACAAGAACATCGTCCAAATATACTAGCGCATTTACGTTTATCAGCAAGCCCAGCGCTTTATTAATTGCGAGTTGAAAAACCGCAGGCGCATTCGCCAAACCGAACGGCATACGCAGAAACTCATAGTGCCCGTCGGGTGTTACAAAAGCCGTTTTCTCAACCAATCCTTCCGCGATCGGAATTTGATAGAAACCTGATGCCATGTCTAAGACCGTGAAAAACCTCCCCTTTCCTAAGCGATCAAGCTGGTCCTCTATCAGCGGCAACGGATAGCGGTCTTTTACAGTGTTTCTATTAAGGGCTCGGTAATCTACGCACATACGGTCTAACCCGTCCTTCTTTTGTACAAAAATAATTGGGCTCGCGTATGGCGACGCGCTTTCCCTTACGATCCCGTGTGTTATAAGCTCGCCGATAATACCACGCACCTTTTCCCGCTCAGAGAAAGACAATCTATACGGTTGATATCGTACTATATTATCGTTTTTGGTTACAATAGTCATCTCCGCCGTATTAATGCTTTTAATAAAGTTCGTGTTTGTCAATAAATCGTGGTACTCAGCCAACAGCACCCCCAACGGCTCCTGGGCCTCCGCCATTCCGGATACGATGGCATTGCACTCAGGGGTGACCAGTTGGTGGTACCCCTTAGACCGCCCTCGGATGCGAATGAGCCTGGTGCCCTCCGAAGTGGTCACAAGTTCCCGGTCGTCGTCTGCCACGGCGTCCCTCCCAATTATCGCGTCGTAAAAGACGTCGTCATCCTTCAGCACGTACATGTTCAGGCTGAGGGTAATGTCACCAGCTCGAACCGACACCTTGGTACGTCCCACCGTCTTGACGCATGTGTCGCCGAGGCCTTTGATGGTTGCGACGCAGGGCTCGACCGTGCACCCCGCTCCCCTCGCGACACGAGCTTTCACCAGCGAACAATCGGCACCACTATCCAGAAGGCTATTCACCTTTAATTCGCGAATTAGGATCGGTGTCAGTTTGCACATCCTTCGCTCACAAACGTTAGCCTCCAGACCCCCTCGTTTCGAGTCCCCCCCTGCAGCTCGCTGTTTGATCCAGCAGCGCGCCTCGTCGTGGCCTTTTTTCTTGCAATAAATGCAAGCAGGGGCTCGGGGTTGTCGTTCGTGCTCCACCTTCCTCTTCTTCGGGCAGTCGACCCGTTTGTGCCCTTGTTCGTTACACTGATAGCACCTGACAGTTCCCGTGGATTTCATCGTACACTCTCCTCCGTCGCGACCGAACGTTTCCTTACGTTTAGGCACCTTGATAAATTGCGATATTCCGGCAATGACTGCCGCTGTTGTCGCAAAACTTCCGCTCAGCATGGCCTGATGCACGTTCCGGTCGGAGATGGTACTTATGACCAGCTCTATGAGCTCACTGATCTCTATACAATGGATGCGAGATCAGGATCTGGGGAATGAAGCCAATATAAACGGTGGAGTCGCAAGCGGTCATCCGCGGTACTACGTATAGTGCCGGGCCTATTATCCTGCAAAGTGGGTACCTTGTAGGGTGCCGCACTCTGAAAATTGTTCTGCCTAAAAGTCTTTGCCCATGGCGTTGACATGTCTATCGCCGACCCTTCATTCCTCTAATGGTAATCTGTATCTTATCCGGTATGTGGCGCCGCCATAGAAAATGAAATTGTATGTTGAGTAAGTATGTATGTAGGAAAGGTCCGACATATATATGCGTATATAGCAAATGTCGTACCTGCAACCGAAATATGATGTGTGTATATTACAATTATAATTAATGAAATATTATTGTTTCATGATCGTTCAACGTATGTGGGATCATGTTGTACTTGCCAAAATGAAATGATATTAAATAAATAAATAAATAAAATAAAATATAAATTATATGTAGCTACATACATACATATATGTAGCATAATATATATATATATATGTAGAATCCGGAGCGAAAGGTGAGAATATGGGAAGGGAGAAGGCGAGTGCGTGGGAGGTGAGCGAAGGAAGACGAAAACCAGACAATAAATGGGAAGTATCGAGAACGGACGAGTGTTGAAATATTTTGGAGCGACCAGTTTTCCCCTCTTTCAATGTTCCCGAATCAACGTGAAGTGAGACCGGACTCCAGACTCCAGAGTCGAGAATGACAGTGGTGCAGGAACCGCGTATAAAATAATTCATACAATGTGTGTTATATCTAAACCTTTTTATTGTACTTATTATACTAAGCGTAAAAATGGTAATTGATATTTTTATCCGATTGTTCGGACGCGGCACCCCCGCGGCCGCCACCACCTCTGCGGCCCCGTCCGCCAGCGCCTCCTCCTCCTCCTCCTCCCCGAGGCAGCCGGCTCCAACGGCTGCGTCGCTTCATCGCCTGTGTTTGAAAGCAGGGTTAAAGCATTATTTATTAAATTGTAATATAAAAAGGAAACAACAATTTTATACTTACGTTTGTCCGGCTACGTCTATTTCACCACGCCGTTGGCCTCGTCGTTGAATCCGTTGAAGTTGAGAAAGGCAAAATGACAATAATTATTAAAAATATATAAATTGTAATGTATTTACCTCTGGCCACCGGCGCGGTGAACGTGGCGCCCGCGGCGTATCGGGCGCTGAACGGGCCGCCGAACGGCGCGGCGGGTCTCGTCGTTGAATCTGTTGAAGTTGAGAACGGCAAAATAAAAATAATTATTAAAAATATATAAATTGTAATGTATTTACCTCTGGCCACCGGCACGGTCAACAGGCCGTCGATCGGTACAACAAAAAATGGCGCGACGAAAGGCGCGTCTGGGCTCGTCGTTGAATCTGATGAAGTTGAGAAAGGCAAAATGAAAATAACTATTACAAATATATAAATTGTACTGTATTTACCTCTGGCCACCGGCGCGGCGAACCGGCCACCGAACGGCGCCCCAAACGGCACGGCGGGCCTCGTCGTTGAATCTATTGAAGTTGAGAAAGGCAAAATGAAAATAACTATTACAAATATATAAATTGTAATGTATTTACCTGAGGCTGCTGCCGATTCTCCTGGTGTCGTCTGCAAGTAGATCGGAAAAATAAAACCATTGTACAGTTATGCAGTGAATAATGAAATAACAATATGGCCTTATACACTTACGTTATGGCCGCCCCCACTAGGGCCCGATGTTGTCTGGGCCCTTTCCTCTGTTTTGGAAAAAGGGAAACGTAAAAATGTTACTCGTTCATATAATAGGAATAAAAGCAACCGGCGTAAAAAAAAAATGCAAATATACCGTTCTTAGGCGCGTCGCCCTCTCCCTCTGCAGCACACATTTTTTGGTTCATTTCTACAAGAAAAAGAAACATTTATTTAAAAATGTAATTTAGTTGTTAATACATGCGAATCATCGATTACACGTATAAATCGTCACATCGATAGGAATGACAATAACGAAAAATCTGGATGAAGTGACTCGTGAATTGTCAATCGCAGAATGGAAGAATGTTGCATTACGTGAGTCGTGATCCCCTCGGCAGACAATTGATATAACATTTGGAAGCCTGCAACCCCACGTATCAATCGGAACCGAGCTTACCGAGCATTATACAATCGATGCACGTGGCTGCACGTTTTTCGGTTGGATTGACGATCACTAGCGACGAAAAACGATGACTTCTTTTAATCAGTGATTGACAATGATTTGGTCCAATTGTATTCGCGCTATTCACTGTCGTTTATTTGTTAAAACCGTTCAAGGGGCCTCTCGACTAGGTTCGGCTTTATCGATCGGGAAATTGAACACACAAATCGGCTTTTTGTGCCGATCGGCCGAAACGTAGTCCGGACGCGCCTTGAATGGTTATAAAGAAGTGAATGATACTGAAAAGCGTAAATACAATTATACGAAATTATCGTCAATCCCCATGAATCCAGCCGAAAAACGTGCAGCCGCGTGAATCGATTGTCTAATACTCGCTTCCCAATGATACGCAGGGTTGCAGGCTTCACAATTTTAGATTAACTGACGATGTCTCGCCATTGCCAACGCTAATTAAATACTAATTCAATGCAAAGCGATACGTAATAGTTACTGCAGAAATATTCGTTATTGTTAGTCCGAATGGGTAGCGTGTATAACGATGTGTACTTACCGAAGAGAGATCGTCGAATGAAGCTCTACGCCGGTTACTGCTTCAACCGTGTTGAGGTGGTGGTAAAAATTTGTGGAATGTTCATGGGCGGATGGCAAACAATTTTCAGAAATAACGATACAGTATATTATCTCAGTTTGGTCAAACACCTCGGAATCGTATCGAGACACCTTTGGTAGCGCCGGTAGCGGAGATGCGGTGGTCGAGCTTCGCGGCTCGTCTTTGTAGTTCGGCACACGAAGAAAAAGCCGCCGAATAAAAAAAGTAATGAAATGCTAGCCGCGGCGAGTGACAATGAAACATTTGAAACTCAGCGCATCGACTGTCACAATAAAGACGATGATTAAACTTATTTATTATAAACTTTTTGTGTATGAGGCAGTTTATAACAAATTGATGAGATTTTTCGGATCAAAATGAGACCAAACATGATGTAATTCAGACCATATTTACTAAATAATACTTATTATGTACCTCATATACCACATATTCGATTTCATTTCATTATCGCTTTTAATGAATTATAACAGCGGATTAGTAGAAAAATACATTACATTTCTTTCGCATGAAATGTAGGCTACACAAAACTTGTGATTTATTCGGGGAAGAAATTTAATATACCGGCGAATATACTGAACAGTGTAAGAAAAATTGCCTTACAGAGAATCGAACCCGGACATTACTGCTCGGTCGCCTTGCCGCCTCACCACGGATGTTTAATGATATCATGTAATGAGTTTTTCATGAATTGGGTCGATGATAATTAATTTATGCAGTGTTGTCAATAAATAAATCGCATTGGGCAAAATGTTTGGGGGCTTCTAACACAATGTTGGGGTCCATTGCTCGAATTTCGATTTCACACCCGCAGGCGTCCTTTGTAAGACACAAGGCAGTCTTTACGCTACTTTGATCGGGCCGACAAAACCCCTCCTGCCTGAAGAGTGGCGCAGTGAATACCGGCGAAAAGCGGAACGTCTCATTGTCAGTTTCATCTGTCAGTCTGGATTTGTCAATCCAGAAGTCGAGACAACGAATGTGTCCATTGAAACAGTTTTATCGGTTGCAATAGTTGAACGTACGCATACGACAATACCAGGCTGGTCGTTACAGTCGCGAAAAGTGCACTGTTGGCGGCAAATCTGCTGCATTGTCGTGTGTAGTATACGGTTGTCGTTGTTTCATTACTTTTTTATATATCAGTTCAGAATGCCTAGGTGTGAGTGTTGCGGGAACCACTACAGACAGCATAAGCACAGCATGACATTTCATAGGTACGTAAAGATGACATAATCTAGCGCACTTTTCATGCACACTTCAAGTACGTTATTGACGGATTCGCTATTCGCCGTTTCGGTAATCGCGGTTATCGGATTTTAGTTGCGGATATTCTGTATAAGCCATGACTGGGCGCATAACCTATTAGGATTTGTATGCCGCGTGGTCGGGCAGATCGGCATGCATCTCCGAGTTAATTACATAGCTGCTCTGCCTTTTTTTATTTATTTGGACGCTTAAAATCAGGGTTAGGGCAGCACCCAAGAGGTGGTGGCAAACAAATATTAAAAAGATGCAGAGCAGCTAATTGTAAGTAATTAACTCGGAGATGCATGCCGATCTTGGGCTTTCCTGGCTCCCCTGTAGTACAGGGCCTGTACCCCTTATTCCTTCATCAGTACAGTTTATAAGCGTATGCGTGCATATTCGCATTGCACACTTCGCTTTGAGTTGTACCGATCCCTTCACGTACTGTGATCGAAACTATTTCTCGGCCAGACAAAATTTCAGGCCAAATCGTATCGATTGCACTTGTACCCAAAGTAATTTGTTAGTAACCAAACAGATCACAATTGTTTCATTAATATGAAAACATTATTTCCTAGATTTCCTACAGATGAGGCGTTGCGGAAACAATGGGCGGACAGAGTCGGTGTTGAAGTTCACAAGCTTGGGTTAAACAGCGTCCTGTGCTCCGACCATTTCGACGCATCCTCTTTCGAGCTGTACGACAGTCGCGTTAAGAAGCGTCTCAAATCGGGAAGTTTGCCTCTAATTAACACGGACGAGTTACCTCAGCATGACACTTGCAACGAAGGGGTTTGTGCAGGTAAGAGAGTGTCACCAAGGTCACTTGAATACATGATAAGAACCGTTAAGGTGACCTTCCGCTGCTCGCGACCTCAACGCACGACCAATCGATAAATATATATACATATACTTTTTTCGCAAAAAATAAAAAGAAAACCATTTGAAGCTAATATATATATGTATATATCATTGAACTATACTCTAACTGGAATGTGAACGGCGTGGCCACGGCCGGCTAGACAGAGAGTGTAAATTTCGGGTCTCTCTTACCTTGTCTATCGTGTGCTACCCTTTCGAAAAACATGACCTAGCAACGAATGTCATAACCCATGCCATGTGAGTGGCCTGTCATAACAAGGTACTACCAGTTCAAAAAGGTTCAGCTGTTAAAACTGGGAGGAACTCTTGTCGAACTGATCGTGCCAACGTAGCAACTGTATGTTGTTGACGCAACGCATATGAAAGAGTGAGATGAAGGGTCCCCAAATTTACCCTCTCTGTCTAGCCGGGCGCTCTGCATGTAAAAACAATAGTCGTTCCCATTCCAGTTAGAGTATAGTTCAATGGTATTGTTGCGTCCTCTGGTCGTAGCAGGATAGCAACGTGGGGAAAATGGGGAAACGGCAAGGATCCGTAATGCCGTTTATGTCGCGGATGGAATTGAAGGAAATACAATACTAACTTTATAATTAACATTCAAACACAACACTTATAACTTTATTTCTAACAGGTAACTGAACACTTTAATTTGTATTTAACAAATATAATAAAATTCAAGGCTCTAAGGGACGATTATTCTAGACACGTCTACTCGCGTTGATGTCTCGAAGAAGAAGGACGAAGCTTCCCTCTTAACAACTAATTCGCCTGTTTTTCATGCTTTTTTGTTACAATCAATAAATCGGCAGGGCAACGATTCCTAATCAGAGTTGGAATTGAGCGGCGCCGGAAAACATCTCGAATATTCCGCGTCCTGAGTGGCATTGCACCTCAGCGCTCCGTGCGATCAATGTGTGATTCACCCGGTAGTGTCACAAGACCGTTACACCGCTTACGGAGTATTGTATAACTAAATTCTACGGCTCGTATCTAGTTGGTAATACAACAGTATATATGCATTTCATCGATTGGTCGCGTGTCGCAGTCGCGAACACCGGAAGGCTAACTTCAGTAATGTCAATATGTAACAGACGGAATGAAGGTCCTTTTCATCAATGAAAGAAATGTCATTGTCCTCCAACGAGACAATGAACAGAACGACATTGGACATTCTGTATTGGATATGTGTTTTTTTATGTATGTTGGCGCATTTGTCGCGAACGGGTTGATAGATCATTATGGTTCTTGCACAAAATGCAGGAGAATATTCTCCCATTGGTCCCATATAAGTTTCGAAAAATTCCAAGAACAACAATTCTTTCTTAAGTTTCGAGGGTAATTGTTAAATGTCCACGTATAACTTTCCACCGTGTTAACCGATGTAGATGATTTTGGGTACGTTTCAAAGTGGCTACACTCGCGGTGGTACCATGTTAATGTGGACAATTTGTAAGAAAGAATACCAAAGTCTTTGTTATATATAAAGTATTGGTACTCTTTGCAACTCATATTTCTTTGTCTTTTCAGTTACCGACGAAGACTGCTTACCGTGGACGAGTACGCCAAAAAGGCGACGTACGGAGGAACTGGGTGGTGAACCTTGTGGGAACTACGAAGCCGTTCTCCACGACCACAGATACGAGGACTCCCCACGAACCCTCAGGAACAAACTGAGGGAGTTTCGAGCCCAAAATGGGCGTAAGGAAAAAAGCGTAAGGAAGGTCACGAGGCGCCTAGAACAACGAGTCAGGCGTTTACGAAGGCAAGTAACTTCTTTAGGCGATGTTGTGGTACAGCTAAGACGCCGCAATCTTTTGCCAGAGTCCGCCTACTATAATCTTTCGCCCCATGAAACTGCATCCGTAGAATTATTTAGCCGTATGATGAAGCGGAAAAAGAATAATACAAATAAACTCAGTCGAGAAAAATATCCTGCGGCTTTACGCGCATTTGCGTTAACGGTTCATTTCTATTCACCGAGGGCCTATAATTATATTAGAAAAGCGTTTTACTTAGCTCTTCCACATCCGGACGTCCTTAGGACTTGGTACAGCTGCGTTGATGCTGAACCAGGTTTCACAGAGGAATCGTTCGCGACGTTAAATGAAAAATCGGCCGCTTTAAGGGAAAGTGGCGACGCCTTACTTTGTGCCCTTGTCATGGACGAGATGGCCATAAAGAAAGGCTGTCAGAGAGGTCGGGACGGAAAGATCCGCGGCCACGTGGATTTGGGCGTTAGCACAACCGGTGGCGACGATCTTCCGGAGGCAAAGAACGCCTTTGTTTTAATGGTGGTCATGCTGAAGGAACATTGTAAATTACCAATTGGGTATTTTTGATCGATACTTTGAACGCGGACACAAAATCGAATTTGGTCCGAGAAGCATTATTTCGGCTTCAGAAAGCAGGCGTCATTGTCTGTAGTCTAGTTTAGTCTAGTCTAACTTTAGACGGACCGACGGATCATTTTGCGGTAGTGGAGAAACTGGGTGCAGTAATGCACCTTGATAAAAGAATGGTCAAAAATCATCGGAATGGTAATGACAACGTAGATGCGCTGAATGACATATTTAAAATTCATTTTGCGCATCCCGTGCCCGGTGAGCCGGACATTCAAGTGGTATTTGATGCATGTCATATGCTGAAGAATATCCGTAATTGTTTGGGGGAGTACCGAGTACTTCTCGACAAGGACGGTAGAAACATCGAGTGGCGCTATATAGAAGCATTAGGACTGTTGCAAGAACGAGAGGGTTTGCGGCTCCGCAACCGGTTGCGCACAGCGCACATAGATTACCGGAAACTGGTAATGAAGGTGTCCTAGCTGCACAAACTCTCAGTTCTAGTGTTGCAGACAGTCTACAGTTTTGCGCGCAAGTTCTGCGCATACCAGATTTTGAAGGTTGCGAGGCAACGATTAGGTTTGTGCGGTGCATCGACGTCATTTTTTATTTCCTCAATGTCCGGAATCCGTCGGGAAAACATTACAAAAGCCCCGTAAAACGAGACAATGAGGACAATTGGCGTCCAAGATTAATTGCCGAAATTTTGTATCTATCACAAATTAAAGAAGAAAATGGAACGCCCATATTCCGATCAAGACGCCGAGCAGGCTTCATCGGCTTCTTCACAGGCGTTTTGTCCGTCTTTAATATTTATGACGCCTACGTGAAACCGTGCGAATCGAAAATGACGTATTTACTGACGTACAAACTTAGCCAAGACAATTTGGAGCTATTTTTTGGTGCAATCAGCCAGAAGTGGGTGGTGTCCAAATCCTACCGCTAGTCAGTTCATTTCCGCGTATAAGCGTTTACTTGTAAGACACCATGTTTCCAGTAGCATGGGCAATGTAACAGCCATGGACAACATACAAATTTTACATGTCTCCTTGGCTGAACCAAAACGACGTCGTGCGAAGCTTGACCGATACGACATTAGTGTGTACGACGCTGTACACAATTCTACGGTAGCGCAAAAATACGGACTCAATGAAGAGGGAACACCAAATTCTAGTTTTGACGGGATGACCGAGTTTGTCCATTTTGCATGGGCACAGTCACCCAACATTTCCGAATTTTCGCAAAAAGCTATCGGGTACATTGCCGGTTGGGTGATACTGCACATTAAGAAACGAAGAAAAATTAGTTGCCTCGAATGTTTAACCGCTTGCGAAGAAATGGACGCAAACAGCGTGCGGGTCAATAGGCAAAATCCTGTTGCGTTCATAGCAGCAATAAATCGCGGTTATTTAGTCATTCCCAGCAAAAGTGCCGTAAAAATTTGTCTCATCACGGATTCCCTGTTCCGTACTGCGTGTAACTTAAATTCGGAAAAACCGCCAGTTGAATCAAACTTTCCCGCTGTTCTAACCGCTCGTGCTTTTCATAAATTAGCGGAAGGTGGTGCACTTTTTCCCGATCTTCACGATCACGATGTAGAAATGCTCAGCGCCGAGGAGTTCATTAGTCACAGTAACAGACTTATTAAAACCATTATTACATGTTACATAGAATTGCGCTTATATGCAGAAACGAAAAAATATGCTTTGACACTAACAGGCACGAATATGCGTCACTTCTTAACCCGTTCAATAGTTTGGGCACATCGGTAAGTGACTACACATCATCACTTCACAGTTATCAGAAGCAACGGAAACGAAATGTTTCGATGCGATAACTCGATCCAAGCGTTCATTACTCAAAAATGAGATGAATATCTACATGTTGCAGTAAAATTCGATCACACATGCGATCTGTCTGGAGCAATGCATTGCATCTTCGATCCCCCGGTAAAATCCGATCACACATATGATCTGTCTGGAGCAATGCATTGCATCTTCGATCCCCCGGTAAAATCCGATCACACATATGATCTGTCTGGAGCAATGCATTGCATCTTCGATCCCCCAGTAAAATCCGATCACACATGCGATCTGTCTGGGGAATGCATTGGATCTTCGATCCACCAGTAAAATCCGATGACACATATGATCTGTCTGGAGCAATGCATTGCATCTTCGATCCCTCAGTAAAATCCGATCACACATGCGATCTGTCTGGGGGAATGCATTGGATCTTCGATCCACCAGTAAAATCCGATCACACATATGATCTGTCTGGAGCAATGCATTGCATCTTCGATCCCCCAGCAAAATCCGATCACACATGCGATCTGTCTGGGGGAATGCATTGGATCTTCGATCCACCAGTAAAATCCGATCACACAGATGATCTGTCTGGAGCAATGCATTGCATCTTCGATCCCCCAGTAAAATCCTATCATAACTACGATCTGCCTGCAAAAATTTCATTGGCACGATGATTAGTTGGATCCGGTACTTTCAACACGCATGTATGTAAGGTTACAAGAAGATGAATCTGCGTACCACATACTGAGACACACGGTAGTCATGGATATATAGGCCTACAGGGGAAATCACCATGTATAACAAGAAATAACGCATTTAGTAGCAAGACCTCAGGGGTATTGTGGAACGTTGCTACACCGGGGCCAAGTTGGATTTGAAATGCCAATAATTTTATTGCCGAACATTGTTTTATTTTTCCTGTGATGGCTGACTGTAGTCGCCCGTTATTTAGATGACTCGGCGACATATTCGGGATTTTCAGTTTCAATGTTGAAATGTTGGTTTTCACGTAATTTCTTTTTCACGGGAGAGACAGGCCAATCATAAGTAAAAAACGAATGTTTTCTCAATCACTGTGACGATCAGCTCTGTGTAGTATATACATTTAGATAGGAGTTCCCACGCTCGTCCGCGAAATCAAATCAACAATGCATACCCACATGGATCCGTGTAATAAGGGCACTCGGAGCGGAAGGATTAACGATGATAAGCGGGCCCCAAATGTTTCAGCCCGGACGGAACAATGTTACAAACGACAAAATACAATGACAACTACTACATCCCCACAGTAACAATTGCTTCTTTGGCAACATCTGAGTCATACTTCATCAAACGGATTTATTCGTAAGTATGTTGTTATGTCAGTAAGGTTCTAAAATATTGTCGAAACGCGAAACGAAACAATACTAATCCAATTAGCGATTGACGAGGACAAGTGGGGCAAACAGATATTAAAGAACGAAAATTTATCAGACCTGCGAGGATTACAAGTTGTACAATGTAAACAAAATTTGTACTCATGCAAGCTTCAAATGTTTGTAATTATGGCTTCATAAAAGCACTCATGTGTTTTCGGACCTGACACTGTTACATGTAAAAGAATGGTCATTATATTATGTATAACATAATTATTTTCCTGCTTCTACTCTTGTTCAACTTCGTTTCACAAACAAATGTAACATTTTGTTGCTGCTATGATGTATTGTTTTTTTTTAATAACAGTGATCTTGGTGTGAAGTTCCAAAGTAGTAAAAGTCTCTTCATTTTTCAGATACATTGGCTGCACCAGACATTATCAAGAATGACCTACGTACCAAATTGTTCTGGCCCCATTTTTGCCGACGGGGGAGTAACGTGCACTGCAAAAGTCATGTACATGTAGGAATTGAGAGACGGCCCTGCCTCAGACCCATAGGGCCGCACGGCACTGGGATTGCGTTGAGTTGGGTGAGTGGGGGTAAACGGCGCAGAGAGAGAGAGAGTCAGTCAGTCGTTGATTGAGCGCTGAGCGAGCAATGTACTTTTTATGCGGATTGTTTGTATTAATAAATAAGTATATACAGTAAGTGGTTCTGGTCCCATACAACCTCATAAAACTCCCACATACATTACGGGACAATTGATGTGAGGTATGAGTACATTTATACTTTCGACTATTGACTGTCAATATAATTGTCATCAGTTCTTCACGTTATTAAAACAAATTTGGATCAACAGATGCAGCACAATAATAGTTTGGGGAAATCCAAAGGACATGCAGGACCGTCATTATGAATATGCGAGGCATATCAAAATGTAATACTGAAGCGTAGTCCAGATGTCTTCAGGAAAACTAAATGCTAGCCGAATATTAATTATCCAGAGGACCTGCCATCAGACAGCCACAGGATATTTCGACAATCTTTGTAACTGACGTAGGCATCAACAGTTGTCAATCGCGTGCGAGTAAAGGTTGTGCAAGTGACATGAGAAAATTAGTCTCTTTCGTGGGATTTCCTCAGGACGTCACGGGATGCAACCTTAAGATTTCCGCGATATGACTGCGATGATTTTGGGACGTCACATATTATTTCAGTGTACTAGACGTACAGTGTGCGTTCATGGAAGATGTCCACTTTATTGTAGGTTTTAACATTTCGAAAATACTTGAAGTAGTCAATTTTATTTCATGAATTTCAATACACAGAAAAATAATTGACATAATTGGTATGATAGTACACTTCCATAGCCTGTAAATATTCTAACTCATTCTATACGTACTGAGGATGATTCTGAAATTATTTTGTGCTATCTGGATTGGGTCTTGCTCGTGAGATTAACATTAATTTTTGTCTTCATTTTTCAGAATCATTGGCTCTACAATACACATTATGAAGAATGACCTGACTACCAAATTGTTCTGGCCCCGTTGCTGCCGATTGGGAGTAACGTGCACTGCAATAGTCATGTATATTACGAGACAATTGATGTGAGGTATGGATACATTTATACTTTCGACTATTGGGTGTTAACATGAATTTGATCTGTTCTTCACGTTATTGAAACAATTTTGGATCAACAGATGCAGCACCAGTGCCGTAACTTGGCAGGTGTAACAGGTGCACTCGCGCAGGGCCCGCTTGGAAGGGGGTCCAAAATGCTGTTTACAGGAAATGATATTTACAAATTTTTAACTTTTCCACCTTCCTACTGCGCGGTTTGACGATTAAATTTTGCCTTACTCAGACTCTAGATCAGAATCTAAATAATAGTTAGATTTACGTCACTCTTCGTCTATTTTTAACCCTTCCTGTGTCTATTGCTTCGTGCGAGAGAAGTTTTAGCAAATTAAAATTAATAAAAAATTATTTAAGATCAACTATCGGACAAGAACGGTTATCCAATCTATCTATTATTTCTATAGAATTTGACATTGTTAAAAACATAAATTATGATGATGTGATTAATGAATTTGCCGAAATGAAAGCCAGAAAAGTGTTAATCAAATAAATCTTATTAAATCTATTGTAATGTATTTGTTTTATTATTTTCCTAAATGTAATTAATTAAGGTGCCTAAATGCAAATTCTTGCACAGGGCACAGGAATGGCTAGTTACGGCACTGTGCAGCACAATGATAGTTTGAGGAAGTTCAAAGGACATACAGAACCGTCATTATGGATATGCGAGGGATATCAAAATGTTATACAGAGGCGTAGTCGAGATGTCTTCAGGAAAACCAAATGCTAGCCGAAAACTAATTATGAAGAGGACCTGCCATCAAACAGCCTGTGACCGTATTTTTCTTGACTGGGCGATATTTTGCCCTGACTTGCACCGGACTCGTTCCCGGCGGGTTTGCCGTGAAAAAGCCTTTCGTAACCCGTCTCGGTATAGACCGGATACGTGTCAAAAATGACACTGCACAGCGTTATTCGGGGTAACGGACTTGTTCCGGGTAGGAGCGTGTCCCTGAGGGTCACCCCGCACTATGCAGTGCTGTAGGAGAGCAGCGGAACTATTTTCTACTCTCGGAGATCGACGCAGAATGCGTCGATTGGTTCGTGCACTGGGCGAATCGAGACAAACGACTATGGAATACACACAATAAATATTATATTCTCAGGAAAAATATGTACACAGAAAAGCGTGTCACGCGTCGGTGTTATATGGCCATGGCTATTACGTATTATACGCTAAGTTTCGATATTGCCACGACAGACACTATTAACGCCTGTTATCGATACGAACGCTATGTATGCATGTGCTTCTAGACCAGGAATCACCTTGGCGAAGACTAGGATCGTCAGGCGGGGGACACCGAAGTGCATGGGCCGAGCTTGTTATCCGTCTGCCAATGGCTATTCCGTGTCCTGTCTCTATAATGTGTTCGGACTCAGGCGTTTCTTATTCTAGTGACTCTACTGCAAGATATTCAATACGTCTACAGGAACTCGGCAGTTATGAAATCGACTTATGAGGGGAGCGCGTAGCTGGCCGTACAGTCCGTCTATCGCACCACCGATATCCTGTATTACTTTTTACTAGTATGCAAACTGCCTGCAAGGAAGGCTAGGAGTATCCTTTGGGGGGCAGTTGCCAGGCCGCCGGATACGTCCGCCTGCTTACAGGGATACACAGAGAAGTTGGAAGAACGGCACACGACACTGTTCTGCGGGAGCGCGAAGCTGGCCGGGAGTCAGTCTAGCCACTTCAACTTCTCTGGAGCTAATTCTATCCTTTTTTATTCTCCTGCGTCTTTATTCCTTTTTATTCTCCCTTTTTATTCTTTTTTATTCTTTCAGATTCTTATTGTGGAACTATCCTGGCTTATGAACGCGACGCTCTTACTACGGCGGGTACAATATCGGATATGAGTACGCGAGTACGAATATACGCGGTTGAATGCACGGTATATATGCGATGCTTCTAAATGAATTGTTTTATCACGCGCTTATAGTGGCAAGCAGTTTGACAAGGCAGTGACTGGAGCAGACTTCCGCGACGTGTACAATTTTCTGTAGAAGGAGAGCGCTTCTTCGTGGATTCGATGACGGCGTTTTACAATTCTGTCTCGTCTTACTACTAACTGTTTCCGTGTATAATGTCCGGCGGTACGGCGTTGTGCGTGTTGGTAAAAGGGCAGCGCTTTCGCTTACACTTGTTACTGCTCAGGATAAGAACGATTTGACGGTGGCGATTGGCACTATATATTCCTCATTACGCCTAAATGCTCTTACGAGAAATGGAGGCATCTACCGCCCGGAGTCGGTAACTAGGATTCCGCGTTGCCTGTGTGAGTCAGCGTCAGACATACTCCGTGCGCGCACGCACACACCGTTGGCTGCCGCGTGCCGCACGGAGCGCTTGCGAGAATTTTGTACGCATATGTGACGCTCCAAATTGGACGGTTACATGGCCCCCCCACTAAAAACGCGAGAACATTGGAAACTACCTCCTTTTCAAGTTCGAGTGTTACAATAACAAATTTTGAGGAAAATAACATGATTTATTATCGGGCTATCGATAGTGAGATATCCGTACAAAATTAAACAAAACATTTGGTCGCTTCCTTAAGGGATACAAAATCAAAGAAAAGAATTATGTCCGTTTACTTGGACTTTGCCACTGCGTTGAGTCGTTTTGATTTCGGGAGTGTCGCTGTCTTTTCACTCTCCCTTCGTCGTTTTGTATTTATGTAACTGTTCGTATTGTTTTTAACGGGCGCGCGTATCGCGGGTTTCGCGGCACATTCTCGCGGTATCGTGTCATACCGTTCTTTCAGGGCGGCCAACAATGCCTCTCCTTCCAACACATACGCCGGTGACCAACTAGTACGCTGACCCCAGCCGTGGGGAGGCGTCCTGGCTTTACAATCGAACAGCTCCCTTAGGAGGCGACGCTTTTTCGCCGATAGCTCCTTCTCCTTCTGTCGCTCCGCGCTGCATGGGGGAAGATTCGCCAGGGCACCTGTAGCTGGAGAGGTGCCCTCTCGGTCGTGGCTTCCCTCCTTCAGGGCGATGGGTTGCGGGTGGAGACGTTGATCGTCCTTCATGTCCCGCGTAGTTAGTCCTCGGTCCTTGCCCAGCCTCTGCGTCGGGCGTCCTTGGCTTCCCTCGGGCTTCTGCGTCGGGCGTCCTTGGCTTCCCTCCGGCTTCCGCGTCGGGGGCGCTTGACGTGTTGACGGCGTTAATGTGGAATTGCCGTCCTTTAGTATCTGTATCGTCCTCAAAGGGCGAATTCCAGACTTCGACGTCGCCACGTGTTGATCGTGTATTTGGGTCGACGTCGGTATACGTTGGGGGTCATCCATCGGCATGCGTGTCATGGGTTGTTTACTCCCCACGGTCTTCAACGATGCCGGAATTTTGCTGCTTTCGGATGTTTTAGCACTTTTATTACCTTCCTTGGCAATAGATTCGGGACCCCTCCTCTCGTTCGGAATAGCCGAATTCGTTTTGTGGCCATGATTACGTTGCGTGGTCACAAAATCCTTCTCCGTGGTCTGAGTGCGCTGATTACGCATGGGTATACGGGCCTGATTTCCTACGCCCTTCACGTAGTGCCCTCCTTTCGATGATACCCATGTGCGGGGGATGATAGTGGTGGCCGGTGGCAAATCGATCTCATGATATCGGTAGTCCTTACCCGTCTGCGTGGTGCGGGTTATCATCCGCCATTTTGCGTATGTTTGTAGCGCGATCGACGGCATGTCTTTTCGTATGCACGGAAAACTCGAGAGTGAAGTGATTGAGGTAGTACACTTCTCGGTTGGTCCTCCGGGGAGGTACGGGGTGAAGGGTTTCCTACTCCTGTGCTTGCTGGTAACGTCGAAGGAGGGACTCGTGGAACAGCCCTTTATGTTTTCGGGTCCGTCTTTCCACGAGCACGTATGTATTGCTTCCCTTTTTCGCTACAATTTCATACGGTCCTTCGTAGATATGAAAAAACTTCGCAATGTGTCTGTCCGCGGCGTTCGATATAGGATTCGTCTTTACAAGGACTAATTCTCCTACATCGAGACCGTTCGGTCCGGCGTTCTTGTTTCGCCTCCCTGTTCGTTTATCGGCTCTTATCTTCATCCGATTGTAGGCTAGGTGGAGTTGCCGTTGTCTTTCCGTCGTCGTTGGTGTTTCTGCGGCTCGCAATTCGGGGAACCATTCGCACCATGGTCGTTCTGGCTTGACCCCTGTCATCAATTCACACGGAGTGTAACCAGTGGCGTCGCTGATGACCTCATTGCATGTTGTCTCGATGAGATCAATATAATTTGCCCAGGCGGTGTGGGAATTCTTGACAACAGTTCTCAGTATACGTCCGATCTCACGGTTGGTCCTCTCCACCGGGTTACTCTGCGGGTGTCTTACGGAAGAGCGGATATGTCGAATATTCCTTCCCTCAAGGGCAGTTCTCCATACTCCCGAGGTAAATTGCGTGCCGTGATCCGTTATAATTCGTGTCGGGTGTCCAAACTCCGGTATATACAACTCGCACAATTTTTTAGTTGTAACTTGCGCAGTTGCTCGTTTTACCGGGTATAACTTCACGTGTTTCGTGAATATATCCTTGATGATCAAGATATGTTGTACACCTCCAGTTGACTTTGGCAATGGTCCATAATAGTCCATGGACAGAATGTCGAGAGGCGCCTTCGGAATTATCGTTCCCAAGGGAACTTTGCTCGGGTGCGTATTGACTTTTGTACGTTGGCACAAATCGCAGGTGGAGGCGATCTTCCTGGCGAGGCGGTGACCCTTTTTTATGTAAAAGGACTCCTGTAAGAGTGCGGCCGTCTTTTCGCCTCCGATGTGTCCGTAGATCTCATGCACCTCTCTAATGATGAGGCAGTGGAGATGTTGCGGCAATATGATTCTCAGCGCGCCTCCACGGCCAATTTTGTACATTACTTCCCGGACGATGCGGTATTTTTCGTCGGGTTCTGCCGAGAGTCTTGCTCTAAGGTGATTTAGAGATTCATCCTTCTGCTGCTCTTTCGCCATATTCATCAGGATCTTCTTTGTGGCAGGCGCAAGGTCACGGAGGAGAGTCGTGTTAATTGGCACAATTGTGTTGCGCTTTTCTGTCCACGCATTGTTTTCGGAGTTTGTGCGACTCATCACATCCGCCAGTATGTTCTTACTGCCCGCGATATGGCGAATTTCCAGATTATAATCCTGGATGCTCAGAGTCCAACGGGTGAGCCGTTGATTCGTAAGCCGGCTCTCCTTTAGGAATATGAGCGCACGGTGGTCAGTCAGAAGAATTATCTTGTTGCTCGCTATGTATGTCCTAAATTTAGCGAGGCTCCATACAATGGCAAGAAGTTCCTTCTCGGTGGTGGTGTAGGTTAATTCGGGTCCCTTCAGGGTTCGACTGGCAAAGGATATCGGATGACGGTTGCCATTAACATCCTCCTGTTCCAGTACGGCTCCAAGGGCGGAGAAGCTGGCGTCCGTGGTAAGGAAGTACGGCTTGTGGGGGTTATTGTACCGCAGCACGACTTCCTTACAGAAAGCATTCTTTAGTGAATTAAATGCCTTCTGAGAGTCCTCCGTCCATTCCCATCGGGTGTTCTTCTTCAATAGTCCCAGTAAGGGAACCGATAGTTCTGCGTGCTTTTCCGTGAATTTACTATAGTAATTCACTAGTCCTAAGAATCCTCGCAGTTGCTTTAGATTCTTGGGTGTTGGAAAATCTTGAATTGCTCGCAGCTTCTCGGGATCTTGCGTTAATCCTTTCGGCGACAATACATGTCCCAGGAATCTTACCTCGGTCACGAGAAATTTGCACTTATCTAAGTTGATCGTCACGTTGTGTGCATTAAGGCGTGTCAGGATCTCATCCAGTTGTTTCAGATGGTCTTGATATGTTTTTGAGACACACAATATGTCGTCCACGAAGATAATGACGTGTGACTCCATGCCCTGGAACACTTTCCTCATGGCACGCACTAACGACGCAGTGCTGGTTTTCAGGCCGAATGGTGTCACCTGATACTCGTAGCATCGTCCTCTGTATACGAATGCCGTGTACTTCTTCGATTCCTCGGTAAGCGGGACTTGCCAGAAACTGTTTGTCATGTCTAAACTCGACATGTAACCGGCTTCCTGTATCTTCTGGAAGATTTCCTCCGCAGTTTCGGACGCCTCATAGTCATCCTTCAGATGCTCATTTAATCGTCGCGCGTCCAGGCAAAGACGGATAGAGCCGTTTTTCTTCATGACTGGCACTATCGGGTTAATATAAGGACTCGAACTTGGCCGTATTATATCATTCTGCAGCATGCGCTGGATCTCCGCATCCGCCCCTTCGTGGTATTTTAAGGGTATCGGATACGTTCTGCAGTAGTACGGCGTATCTTTCTCCATGTGCAGGGAGTGCGTGTATCCCTTTACACGTCCTATTTCCTTACGCCATAGTGCCTGATGTGAAAAAATCATGCTCTTCATTTGCTCCTTTTGCTCGTCCGTGCCTTGACTTGATCGTAGAATATCCGTTATCTTGCTTGGTGCAATGTCATCGGATGTAGTAATCTGACTGTTGCAGACGGTTGCCGGAATCTCGGTGATTATTTCTTCCGGTATCAAAGTCGTGGTGGTCTTTTCGTGACCGTCGTCGATGGAGATTGTTCCGTTGGCGAGATTGATGTTCGCCTGAACTAGGTGCAGCACGTCAATGCCAATAATAGCGCTGCATATCAGTCCGGGAACGATGGCAAATGCTGCTTCCCACTGTCGACCGCCCAGCGTGAATTTTGCCCACACTTGCAGCTTTAGGCGAGTCGATTTCTGGCCCGTGGCTCCCACAATAAAGGTGTTAGATATTGGCAACGATGGACATTTCTTCAATGTACTTCGATGTTCCTCGTACCATTGTAGTGACAATGCCGATATACAGCTGCCGGTGTCCACTAAGGCAAGAATCGGGATTCCCTCAATATGAATTTTTAATTGAGGGCAAGTTCGCATTTCCTGATTATTGTCTCGTCCTTGTTCTTCTTCTAGTAGCTCCTCTCTGGTGTTACTGAAAACTGTGCTGATGATGGTGCAGTTTTCTGCGTCTTGTTCCTCTGTCTCTACGGAGGCCCGTGGCAACGGGGACGAGGTACTCCACCGCTGCGTTATTTCGGAACTCCTTGTCAGTTTTCCGTATTGGCAGGTTCCGAACCTTCTTCCAAGGTGACGGGGTCCTCCTCTTCCTCTTCAGGTTTGGGCTCTTCGCATTCCTCGGCAGTCTCGAGTACTCTCACTCGATCTGGCGTTCTTCTTATCATTGGAGGCGGTCGTGATTTAGGAACACGCCGATATTCATACGGTGTTCTGGGTGGCGGGTTTGCTCTCGGACGGGCGATTTCCGGGTACCGTCTTCCATAGCTGCGCTCCGGTGGTGGAGGCGTTTCCCGTGCTCTTGGTTGGTTGACGGTACCTCCGTGGTCAAATCGCTCTAATAATGAGAGTAGCTCCTCCACCGTTGACATATTCTGTCCGGTTACACAGTCGTCGACGGCCTGTGTAAAGTGGCGGGCAATAGTGAGAACAATTTGTTCCTCACTCTGACGTGGTGTCAAATCCCGCGCGAGCCCGACCAATCGCATTGCGTACGTGACTCGCGTAACTCCTTCGTTCGGCCGGTAGAAGCCGTTTGCGAGTTGTTCACGTACTTTTCTCTGTATCGCCGGACTCCAAAAACGCGCCAAGAACCTTCTGGCGAACTCCGGCCATGAAATAATTTGGTCAGCGACAACGTCCCACCATTCTGCAGCTATGCCCTTGAGACTTTGGCTGATGAGAAAATTGAGCTCCCTATCTGGTGTTCCGGTGGCGTCCAAGAATGTCCTCATTTCACGAATAAATCGTGAGGGCTTTTCTCCTTGCTTTCCCTCAAAGATTGGAAGCGAGGGTTTAATGGCGAATTGCCGCGCCTCCGCTTCCGGTTTTCGTGGTGCGGGTGGAGCACTTTCTCGGCGCCATGTCTCGCCGAATGGCCTTCCTAGTTGACTCGAGCTTCGAGCTGACGTTGTTGTTTGGTCTGGCGTCGGCAGGTGTGGTTGCCTCCTTAACGCGTGGGCTTCCATATCTCTTATGTCTTGCACGACTTGATTTGTCTGCAAGAATTGGTCAATGGTCTGCCGGATGATTCCTTCACGTGTTTCACTTTCCTGGTGTAATCGGTCGAGTCGGCTGGTGAAAGTCCTTATAAGCTCCCTCATTTCTAATTTATGGTCGAGAATCTTCCGGCTCAACTCGTTCCTCACCTCCTCCACCCGTAATTCGACCTGTCTCTCGTACCACGACTCGAGATTATCGACGCGAGCTCTTAGATGATCGAGCTCGGTTCTGGTACGCGATGTAGCTCCAGTGTCATCGTGGCCACCATCGATGGTTACATTTTCTCCGTCATTTTCTCCTTGCGTCTCCCTATTTTCCGTTGACGGGAGATTCCTGGCCACTTCATCGATCGTTTGTCTCGCCGTGTCGAACGTGTCGGTCGGGTTAATCGTAGGTACGTTCCTTCTCCTTGAATCTTGTTGCTGTCCTTGCTCCCTTTCTTCCGAATCCATATTTAATGTTCTTCTAGATTCCTCTTGGACGTCAGGATCAGTTAAATTCACACGCGGTATCACAGGTGGTCTCGATAATGCCGGTAGGTGAGACTGGCTTCGCGTTTGCATTTCTCGCGAGTTTGCGCGATTGCCCCTTATGTCGCGCCTTTTGCCACTACTTTACTCTACGCGTGAATTTATTTTTATTTTCAGAAATTTAATTTGTGTGATGTTCGCTCGTCTCGTTCGCCCCACGTTGGGCGCCAATGTGACCGTATTTTTCTTGACTGGGCGATATTTTGCCCTGACTTGCACCGGACTCGTTCCCGGCGGGTTTGCCGTGAAAAAGCCTTTCGTAACCCGTCTCGGTATAGACCGGATACGTGTCAAAAATGACACTGCACAGCGTTATTCGGGGTAACGGACTTGTTCCGGGTAGGAGCGTGTCCCTGAGGGTCACCCCGCACTATGCAGTGCTGTAGGAGAGCAGCGGAACTATTTTCTACTCTCGGAGATCGACGCAGAATGCGTCGATTGGTTCGTGCACTGGGCGAATCGAGACAAACGACTATGGAATACACACAATAAATATTATATTCTCAGGAAAAATATGTACATAGAAAAGCGTGTCACGCGTCGGTGTTATATGGCTATGGCTATTACGTATTATACGCTAAGTTTCGATATTGCCACGACAGACACTATTAACGCCTGTTATCGATACGAACGCTATGTATGCATGTGCTTCTAGACCAGGAATCACCTTGGCGAAGACTAGGATCGTCAGGCGGGGGACACCGAAGTGCATGGGCCGAGCTTGTTATCCGTCTGCCAATGGCTATTCCGTGTCCTGTCTCTATAATGTGTTCGGACTCAGGCGTTTCTTATTCTAGTGACTCTACTGCAAGATATTCAATACGTCTACAGGAACTCGGCAGTTATGAAATCGACTTATGAGGGGAGCGCGTAGCTGGCCGTACAGTCCGTCTATCGCACCACCGATATCCTGTATTACTTTTTACTAGTATGCAAACTGCCTGCAAGGAAGGCTAGGAGTATCCTTTGGGGGGCAGTTGTCAGGCCGCCGGATACGTCCGCCTGCTTACAGGGATACACAGAGAAGTTGGAAGAACGGCACACGACACTGTTCTGCGGGAGCGCGAAGCTGGCCGGGAGTCAGTCTAGCCACTTCAACTTCTCTGGAGCTAATTCTATCCTTTTTTATTCTCCTGCGTCTTTATTCCTTTTTATTCTCCCTTTTTATTCTTTTTTATTCTTTCAGATTCTTATTGTGGAACTATCCTGGCTTATGAACGCGACGCTCTTACTACGGCGGGTACAATATCGGATATGAGTACGCGAGTACGAATATACGCGGTTGAATGCACGGTATATATGCGATGCTTCTAAATGAATTGTTTTATCACGCGCTTATAGTGGCAAGCAGTTTGACAAGGCAGTGACTGGAGCAGACTTCCGCGACGTGTACAATTTTCTGTAGAAGGAGAGCGCTTCTTCGTGGATTCGATGACGGCGTTTTACAATTCTGTCTCGTCTTACTACTAACTGTTTCCGTGTATAATGTCCGGCGGTACGGCGTTGTGCGTGTTGGTAAAAGGGCAGCGCTTTCGCTTACACTTGTTACTGCTCAGGATAAGAACGATTTGACGGTGGCGATTGGCACTATATATTCCTCATTACGCCTAAATGCTCTTACGAGAAAAGGAGGCATCTACCGCCCGGAGTCGGTAACTAGGATTCCGCGTTGCCTGTGTGAGTCAGCGTCAGACATACTCCGTGCGCGCACGCACACACCGTTGGCTGCCGCGTGCCGCACGGAGCGCTTGCGAGAATTTTGTACGCATATGTGACGCTCCAAATTGGACGGTTACAAGCCACTGGATGTTTCGACAATCTTTGTAGCATACGAAGGCATCAATAGTTTTAGAGAAGAAAATCAGTCTTCAAGTTTCAAAGAAATGTTAAGAAAATTAGTCTTTTCGATTCCCTCATTCAGGTTCAGGATTCAGTTGGGTGATCTCTGTTCCTCACATTTAGATACGAAAAATACAAAACTGAAAGCATATCAATAGAGTCAACTCCATGTGAGGAAGTACAAGACACTAAACGTTTGGGTGGTTGAATATATTATCACTCACACTGTACAAAAAAATAAGTTATCGTTTATACGTTCAGAAACGACTCTTCACACTTCTTCGTTTTTACGTAGCTTGCAGTATCGTTTCTATTTTTTTACAACAAATTTATAGTTTCATTACATTTTAATCAGTCTAATGAACATTGCATTTGTAACTGTTTGATTGAAATGTTTCCTTTTATGCTACTCTTTTATATGTATACCATTGTTTATAAATGTGAATAAATGCCATTGTTTGTAAACCAAAATATACTTCACATATCTCACTGATATTTGATGTATATTTAGGTGAATTATAATAGGATTAATAAATTTATTACAGTATTATTATGAATTTACTTTAATGTAACCCTTCAAATATAATAAAGAGTACCCTATTACATATACTATTACTTATATATATATACACACTATTTTATGTTACATTATTACTTCAATTTCATACAAATAATTCATTTTAAACGTACGTTATTGTGTATAATCTGCACGTCGCGAGTCCAATGATTTGGAAACCAACATATATATAATCCTAGTAACTATTTTAGTTCCGCGGATGACCGCTTGCGACTCCACCATTCAATTGGCTACATTGAACTATATACTACCTGGAATGCGCACGGATGCAGGAACAGCCGCGCCTCGCTGTTAGAGAGAGAAGAAAGACATTTTGGTATTCTGTCTCACTCTTACCACTGGACCTTTGGGACATACAGTCGATTTGCGCCTTTCGACGTAAGTTCCACAGAGATTTGACTAGATATGACCGGTTCGAAAAGAGTTGCTCTCTTCTATTTAGATATTTCAGTAGGTGATGTCATTATGTCACAGAAATTAATGTATATGATCACAAAACAAAGTGAAAAATATTATCAAACGCATTAAAATTACACATGATTTTTTGTTTTAGAGGTAGTGAAGGTTAATTGTTAATACATATCGAAATTGCTTTCCTTTGGGAATTGTTCATGCTGGATGTAAAAATATAATACTTGCTCATTTTTTGTTTTTTTTCCAAATAGACATAGACAATAAATAAAATAAATATTACAATAATTTTGATTGATATTATTCATTTTGTTTGAGAAAGTATCCTTTTTAACAGACTTCAAAAATGCACTGAAAAATATAAAATAATGTTCAATTTTTCAAGTCGGTGTTACTTTTTTTAAGTTTTTTATGCGTTTGAAAGTAGTGTTTCCTCGTTCAGGTTCACCCATTAACATTTTAGGAATAGAATAATACATATCCTGTTTTTATTACGACTTACCATAAACCCTTTTGTCAAAAAGATAGTACAGCAAAGATAGTTCAGTTCCGTATATTTTAACGGCGTACACAACATTATTGAAAGGGTAGTACAGGTAACAAAGGACAGAATACCAAAATATCTTCTTTCTCTCTCGGCGCGGGTCGACTGCAGCTCTACATACGGCCGTGCGCGTTCCAGATATTCTATAGTTCAATGATTGGCTACGCATAGCCAGCACGGGATCTCGCATCCATTGTATATAGATCAGTGATGTTCCTGGGGACGCTTTCTCGCGCATGCGCACTGCATTCGCGCAGAAATCCAGGGACGGCGCAACAGCCTGCCGAGATGCACAGGCCCAAAGAGGTAATGCGAGGTAAGGTAGGTTATAGCGGTTAGTATATATTTAAATATAATTATTTATATATCAATATATATATATATATATATATATATAATTGTTATAATAGACATTATGGAAAAATGTTCTTTCATATTATTTATTGTTTTATTTAATTTTATTTATTTAGATTTAAAAATTGTGATGCCATATTTATTTTCTATGTTCAACCATAAATGTGATATTTTTTTGATATGAATATTGGTAAGGTTCTTGGCAGTTTTCCTTACTCTTGCAACAAATGTTGGTATTCGTTATAATTCTGCCAAATAAAATATTTTTGTTAACTGAATAAATTATTCAAAAATTACTTTATTTCCTCTTGTTTCTTTACCCAATTTTAAACCTTTCCTATTTGATTATTATGTCAATATTGTATAATATAAATATGTTTGTGTATAAATAATGCCACAAATTATCTAAGCAAGTCTTTAAATCGCTTTTTATGATATTGTTAATTATTTATTTGTAATTTATTAATTTGTAACATATTTTCTATTATTTTTAATACTATCTGAGCAGAGGGCCCAACAGAACCCTTTTTCTTCTACAATTAACACGCTCCTTAAGTGAGATTTCAATGCGCATGCGCGAGAAAGCGTCCCCAGGAACATCACTGATATAGATCAGTGTATGAGCTTGTGGCCGCTCGCGCGCCTCCTCCGCTAGAGGACGCGCGCGACAATGTTTTGAGAGTTTTCCACTCTTGGTCGCCAGGCATGGCGTGTAGGACTATAGACGGCACTCTCCCTTGGGATCCTGAATGGTGAAGATTGCGAATCAGCGTACAGTCGTATTTTACCGTCCTAACCTACCGAGAAGAAACCACGTGGTGCACGGGAACAAGCCGTCGAGACGTATCGGCTTCTCGACGTGTGGAGACGCAAAGTCCCCACATAATGGTGACCCCGACGTGATCCGTGCGAGCACGTGGTCGGAACCAAGCGCGCTATAAATTGTGCTATCCATTGTTCGCGCGTGCTGCAAAGAGTAAGCCATTGCATTCAACAAAATGGCGGAAGATAATTTCCACGAGGCATTGTCTTCACCGGTCGGAAGCATGCAACCGGCGGAGCCTTCGGTGGGTCGCGTAAGCGTGCGGCCGCCCGCTTTTAGCACAGAAAAGCCACATATCTGGTTTTTTCAAATGGGGGCACAATTTGCCACAAGCGGCATCGTGTCCGATCAGACGCGGTATTACCACGCCATCCAGGCCTTGGACAGTGCCGTGCTGGATGCAGTCAGCTCCGTGGTTATGGAACCGCCAGCCACGAATAAGTACGAGACCTTAAAGAAGAGGATCCTAGAGGAGTT
Source organism: Priocnemis perturbator (assembly GCA_963942575.1). Taxonomy (NCBI): domain Eukaryota; kingdom Metazoa; phylum Arthropoda; class Insecta; order Hymenoptera; family Pompilidae; genus Priocnemis; species Priocnemis perturbator. Next base: position 13,311,682 of record OZ012643.1, on the reverse strand, counting down.
CCGCGACAGTGAGGAGAAGAGACTGCGGAAGCTCCTCACTCATACAGAGCTTGGCGACGAACGCCCGTCCAGGCTACTTAAGAAGATGCGGGACCTCGCAGAGGGTAAAGTTAGTGAGGCGCTATTAAAATCCTTGTGGTTGCAGCGCCTGCCCACGCATATCCAGACAGTTCTTTCAACAAGCGAGGAACCTGTCGATAAGCTCGCCACGATGGCCGACAAGATCCTCGACATCGTGACGCCATCGATCAACGCGATGGCCGCTGCACCTGAGCCGTCCATCACACATCACCTTGCAGAGGTGATCAAGCGCCTCGACCGTTTAGAGGCCCGCTCAAGGACCAGGGAGGATCCACCGCGGCGTGCACGCAGCAGCAGTGGCAACCGGCGATCTCGGCCACAATCCCCAGCAGCGACGCGGGATGAAGGGATCTGCTGGTACCATCAACGATTTAAGGCGCGGGCTACCAGGTGCACACGCCCGTGCAGTTGGGTCAAGGGACCAAAGAACGGCGGAAAACTCCCAGACGGGGTGCTAATGGCGGACGGCACCTCGACCGCAGCTACACGCCGCCTGTTTGTAAAGGACCGTAACTCTGGTTGTAGTTTTTTGGTTGACACCGGGGCCGATGTCTCCGTGCTGCCGCCAACACAGAGCCAGAGACGCCAGGCGCAGGGTACCCCCTTGCTGGCTGCAAACGGGACCCCCATCACTACCTACGGGCAAAAGCTAATATCCCTTAACATTGGGCTTCGGCGAGATTTACAGTGGCCTTTCCTCTTGGCTGATGTGGGCAAGGCAATTATAGGAACGGACTTTCTACGCAGGTTTGACTTGTTGGTAGATGTTCGCCGCAGAAGACTTGTTGATGCCAGCACGGGTACTCAGGTCCATTGTGAGGTATGCTCTGTCACATCTCTTCTAGTGCCACAGATTACCGTGCCTCCTCAGTACGCAGAGCTATTAAAGGAGTTCCCGGACCTCATCAGACCAAGTATCACGCCAAAAGCCACGAAGCATAGCGTCACACATGCCATTGTGACCAAGGGGCAGCCTGTATCCGCAAGAGCACGACGTTTAGCACCGGATAAGCTACGTGCTAGTGAATCTGAGTTCAGGTTTATGCTGCAGCAGGGTTTGTGTCGCCCATCCAGCAGCCCGTGGTCCAGCCCACTACATCTAGTGCCGAAGAATAACGGGGATTGGAGACCGTGTGGTGATTATAGGAGGCTGAATGCCGCAACAGAGCCAGACCGGTACCCCATACCATTTCTCCAGGATTGTGTACAGTTTTTGTGTGGTGCAACAATATTTTCTAAGATAGACTTAGTGCGGGCATACTCGCAGATCCCAGTCCGCGAGGAAGACATTCCAAAGACTGCCATTGTGACGCCTTTCGGCCTGTTTGAGTTCCCATTCATGACTCCTGGCCTCAGGAACGCGGCACAGACATTTCAGCGTTTTGTGGATGAGGTGCTCCGCGGGCTGGACTTCTGCCGTGCGTACTTGGACGATATACTTATCGCGTCGCCATCGCCGGAAGTGCATGATAGACACGTAAAAACTGTGTTGCAAAGAATTGACAATTACGGTGTTGCAATCAACCCAGGCAAGTGTGTGTTTGGCGCGAAGGAGGTGGCATTCCTTGGCCACTCAATCTCCGAGGCAGGTCTTAAACCGCTGCCGCAAAAAGTTGAGGCCATCAGGGACTTTCCGGCACCCCAGGACGCTAAGGGCCTCAGACGTTTCTTGGGAATGATAAATTTTTACAACAGGTTCCTTCCGAACGCAGCCTCTTCCCAAGAGCCCCTTCAGGCCATACTCGCCGGGTTAAGGAAGAACGCCAACCCCCAGCTGGACTGGACTCCAGAGATGACCAACGCCTTCCAGGGACTCAAGGACAGCCTGGCAGATGCCGTCGTCCTCAACTTCCCGAATCCCGAGTCACCGCTGTCGCTACAGACGGACGCCTCATCCACAGCAATCGGCGCCGTGCTCCAGCAGCGGGTAGGCGATGCTTGGCAGCCGCTCAGTTTTTTCTCTAGAAAGCTTGAGCCTGCGCAGCGCAACTATAGTGCTTACGACCGGGAGCTGTTGGCCATTTACGCAGCGGTTAAGCATTTCCGGCACATGCTGGAAGGTCGAGATTTTGTGATTTTTACGGACCATAAACCGCTCATCTTCGCTTTTAAGCAGAAGGCTGAGCGCGCTTCGCCACGACAGTCCAGACATCTCGCCTTCATATCAGAGTTCTGCACGGACATCCGACACGTGCCAGGTAGCGAGAATATCACCGCAGACGCTCTGTCCAGGGTTACCACCATCGTCGCACCCGTGTCAATCAGCACTGACGAGCTAGCCCAGGAGCAGGTTACGGACGAGGAGTTACAGCGCGAACTACAGGCACCAACGTCGGCACTCAAGCTGCAGAAGATGCTTCTGTCAGGGTCTAACGCCGCTCTCTATTGTGACTGTTCTACTGACGCTGTACGTCCTTACGTCCCCGTTTCACTGCGCAGACGCGTTTTTGATCTGGTGCATGGGCTTTCACACCCCAGCGGCCGCTCCACCAAGAAGCAGATCGCGCAGAAATTTGTGTGGCCAAAAATGCACCGCGACATCACTGCCTGGGCTAAATCGTGTATCCCGTGCCAGCGCGCTAAGGTCGCTCGGCACAACCATTTTCGTCCGGAGCACTTTCCATTGCCGGACGATCGCTTCGATCATATTCACCTGGACATTGTTGGCCCACTTCCGATCTCTCATGGCTACAGGTATTGTTTGACTATGATTGATAGGTTTACCCGATGGCCTGAGGCGGTACCACTCGTCGAAGCAACTGCAGAGGCAATCGTCTTGGCCCTATGCACTACCTGGATCGCACGTTTCGGAACACCGAAACTTATCACCACTGATAGGGGCAGGCAGTTTGAGAGCGCGCTGTTTGGTGCTCTGGGAAAGGTGCTTGGCGCGCATCGTGTACGGACCACAGCGTATCATCCCGAGGCGAATGGGCTCGTGGAGCGATGGCACCGTTCGCTCAAGGCCGCCCTGAAGTGCTGCGCTCCAGCTGAATGGGTCGACGCACTTCCTTTTGCGTTGCTGGGATTGCGCACCTGTGTGAAGGAAGATCTCGGCTGTTCCGTGGCCGAGATGCTCTATGGAAAGGTTCTGCGCATTCCAGGCGAGTACTGCACCGACGTCGGCGGCCGTGCGGACCCCTTCGCATTTTCTGCAGTTTTCGGCAGATTTATGCGCCAGATGCGTCCCGCTCCAGTTGCGCATCACACCAGAGACAAGGTTTTTGTCTACGAGGATTTGGCGACTTGCACCCATGTCTTCCTTCGAGAGGACGTAGTGCGAAAGCCGCTCCAACCACCGTACTCCGGCCCTTACAGGATCCACGAGCGGCTCAGCGACAGAGTTTTTGCTGTGGACATAGCAGGGAAGATCGTGACGGTGTCCGTGGAGCGGTTGAAGCCAGCGCATTTGCCACCGCCGGAGCAGGAGCGTACTTCCGCAGCCGTGCCTCTCGCAGTGCCTGCGGTGGAGGAGACGACCAAAGCAGCGCCAAAGAGGGCGGTCCATTTTGCCGCCAAGCCTTCCATTAGATTAATCCGCGCATATTAAGTTTTTTTGTTTTGTTCGTTTCGCATTTTATTATTTTTATATTTTTGTACTAGTTTGTAAGATTCAAAGGTTATATTTTTTGTAATAAAGCATTATCTCGGGGGGGAGTGCTGTGGCCGCTCGCGCGCCTCCTCCGCTAGAGGACGCGCGCGACAATGTTTTGAGAGTTTTCCACTCTTGGTCGCCAGGCATGGCGTGTAGGACTATAGACGGCCACTCTCCCTTGGGATCCTGAATGGTGAAGATTGCGAATCAGCGTACAGTCGTATTTTACCGTCCTAACCTACCGAGAAGAAACCACGTGGTGCACGGGAACAAGCCGTCGAGACGTATCGGCTTCTCGACGTGTGGAGACGCAAAGTCCCCACAAGCTCCTCTGTCTCGAATCTCAGCCGCGTTTGCTCTAGATAATTGAGCTTCATACGCGCATACTCTGCATACGTGGTTGCGGCGTCGCTTGTCTACCACAGAGCCCGCATTAAGCGTTCGTACCATTTCTTTTGCGACACGAAAATTGAGCACATATCTTCCCGGAATTTTTCCCATGTGTGTGGCCTTCCCTTCCACTCCTGGTACCACGTTCTTGCCGGCCCTGTGAGCGCGTGGGTGGCTGCACTCAATCGCTCTTCCGGCGTAGCTCTTCGGGTGATCTGTTCCACCACATCGCACCATCCGGCTGCGTCGTCGCCAAGTTTCCCTGTAAACGGGCCCAGATACCGAGCCCTCCGCCGCTTTACCTTTTTGACCACCCATATCGTACCGAGGGATACTTTACGACGTCCGGGTAACCAGAAACTGACAGATAGCGAAGTACTTGCAGCTGAGGCGACATCTGAGTGTACACAGATGTCCAGATAGCCTAAATTCTTAGAGACTCCCTTACCAAGAAGAGAGACTTCGTGGAGGACGTTTTCGCCCTTCTCTGGGCTACCGACGCAACCCCCTCTTCTCACAAACCGTAGATATAAGAAGCATGTTCTACGCTGCGAGCTTAGTCTTAGTCTACATTTTAACACCGAATCTCTGCCAGTAATTATATTCATTCTTAATAAAGTATTCATTATTATATTTTATTTTATGTCGTCTCATTGATTCGCGCTATCACGACATCCCTCCGTTGAACTCGGGTAACGAATCCAATAGCGCGCTCTGCGCTAGACGGACTTGGCTTGCAAGCACAGGTACGAGGCCAGTGGTCACCTGCGCAACGACCTGACGAATGATTTCGTCCAGGCAGTGATCTCAGAAGTGGCATCCTGCCGCATCGCGGCACGCGTGGTGGGGGAAGGCGAGAGTTGTATGCGTCCGTGTCCGTGAGCGATGCGCGCGCACCGTACGTAGACAAGGAAGGAGCTATGCTTTTCGTCTTTCTTCTACCAATGTAGAGAAAAATGACGTTAGAAACTGCGCGCGCACCGTACGTAGAGACAAGGAAGGAGCTATACTTCTCGTCTTCTTTCTCTTTCTATCAATGTAGAGTGCAATGACGTCACAAGCTGCGCGCGCACCGTCGAGGACAAGGAAGGCGCTATGCTTCTCGTCTTCTTTCTACCAATGTAGAATAAAATGACGTCAGAAGCTGCGCGCGCACCCAAAAGAAAGACACACAGAATTATGCTCCGTCTTCTTTCCACCACGATCGCACGCACGTGCTTCGTTCGGCATGCGACAACGGTACCGAATTCACTTTTCGGCTGAGCGTTGAGCCGGCTGAAATGGTCAAAAATGCACTTGTACCAAATTTATCTGGCAAGGCGTCATTCGATAGGAGATCAAAAGAAAAACGCTCTATGCCAAGTTTCAACCCTCTATCTCCATCAGAAGGGTAGTTATAGGGGAAATAAAAAAATCAGTTTTTAACCCATTTTTCGTATTTAGCGGCGCGGAAAAATTCTGAAATAATTTGAGAATATTCAGAACATGTGAATTTATGGTTGGGAATTTTTGTAGATTTTTGTCTAGCAAATCCTAAGCATAAAAAATCAAAAACCCCGCAAAAACACGAAAAATTCCAATTACGTGTTGAAGTTTCCGACCCACAGAATTTTTATAAATGCTGTAGTGAAGTATTGGCATAAGTAGTAACACCAATTTTTTTTAGATTTTTTGGTAGTGTGCGTCGTAGTGCAAATAAATAAAAACCGATATTTACGACATATTTCGTGTAATAACTTATTGAATACTTAAAATAATTGCGTTTTCTTGATATTGCCAGTCAGTTATACGATGCTCTATGTTTTTGCATGCGAGAGAGCAATGTACAAATAAAGGGAATTAAGTTATTTCGAGTTTATTGAAAGTCTGTGTGCACCGTACTTTGAAAAATATTGAACGATAAGCCAACAGCACGAGTAGCTCGTTGGTTAAGCTACACCCATCTGCGACATCGTTGGACACTTTCGTTGGAGGTTCGCGCCCAGGAAGGCTGATCTTTTTTTTCTTTCTAACAACTACACCACGGTAGCGATATTCACTTACAAATATTTTAAACATACTTCTATAATATTTAACTGTATTGTGTATGAATGATGTATGCACCCATTGCGTTATATATGTGACCTTTACTTATATTTTATCACCCAATGAAGCTTCCAATGCGTGTAATGCATTCGAACACAGGAACATTCAACGAATCTGCTAGTATAAGTATTTTATTCTCCAAATATACATTTTCACGTGGTCTTCCACGCCACCCATGAGGTGCCACGACTAGCGCGTTAGGTTTTTTTATTGTGGACCTTCACCGGTAGCCCTATTGTACCACATTTTTAATTTATTAAATTACAGTGCTGATGGGATATGTGTAAAGAAAAGCATATTTTCAACACATGACAGCAATCACCACACGACAGATTTCTTAAACGTAAAGACATGCGGTCTGACACAAGTGAGGCCAGACCAATTTTTTTTGCTGTACCTCTGCTCTTCGGAGAGGTACGGTCTGACACAAGTGAGGCCAGACCAATTTTTTTTGTTGTACCTCTCCTCTTCGGAGAGGTACGGTCTGACACAGGTGAGGCCAGACCAATTTTTGCTGTACCTCTCCTTTTCGGAGAGGTACGTTCTGACACAAGTGAGGCCAGACGAATTGTTTTTGCTGTACCTCTCCTCTTCGGAGAGGTACGGTCTGACACAGGTGAGGCCAGACCAATTTTTGCTGTACCTCTCCTTTTCGGAGAGGTACGGTCTGACACAAGTGAGCCCAGACCAATTTTTGCTGTACAGTAAATTCTCTCTATTTGTCCACCTAAGTTGATTCCCCGTTTATCCACTCCGGTAGTCCTACGCCAATGTATTCGTTATGCCTACGCCCGTGTTTCCTGCCTCGGCACCAACCAAGCGTGTAATTTATGACCCGCGCGGCTCCTTTGACGCAAGTTGACAGCTAACATTGTACCTTACAAAAATATAACTTTTTTGTTCTTATATTTTTTTGTCTGAAAATTTGTTTAACATGTTGCTGAGACTTTTCCTATTAAAATGATATCAAACATGATATAATTTGGACAACATTTATTTATGTAATACTTATTGTATAACTCATTTTACTCTATCATTCAGGACCGCACGTCCACACGCTCCTTCTGAGCTGCGTTGATTTATCTTGGAATCGAGGGTAGACTTTGGTTTCAAGGTTGTATAAAAATATATATGTATTTTACAATGATGGTTTTTAACCTGATGTTGCGTATAAAGACTGAAAAATTACTATTGCATTTAAAGTATTAATTGAGCACTTAGTTTTTATACTTCATTCAAAGCGATAGTGATAGGAGAAGATATTCAATACCTATTAATAAATAAATTTAGTCCAAACTATATTATGTTTGGTCTCATTTTTATCAGAACAATATCACCAATCTGTGACAAACATTTTCATGCAGAAAATGTTAAAAATAAAAAAGTGTAATAGCCATTTTCATTATTGTACTTGGTACGTTGGATTTTAAATGACTCAGTTGCCTCGACTGTCATTCATTATTCTCTTTTTAGCGCTGTCCTTTTCTACGTTCGGCGAACTACAAAAGCAAGCGCCGAGGCTCGAAAACAGTGTCTCCGTTTCTGTATTTGTCTGAAATGGTGTCCGTCCTACTGGACAAATAGAGAGAATTTACTGTACCTCTCCTGTTCGGAGAGGTACGGTCTGACACAAGTGAGGCCAGACTAATTTTTTTTTTGCTGTACCTCTCCTTTTCGGAGAGGTACGGTCTGACACAAGTGAGGCCAGACCAATTTTTGCTGTACCTCTCCTGTTCGGAGAGGTACGGTCTGACACAAGTGAGGCCAGACTAATTTTTTTTTGCTGTACCTCTCCTTTTCGGAGAGGTACGGTCTGACACAAGTGAGGCCAGACCAATTTTTTTTTTTGTTTACACTAGGATTTACCATAAAATAAACTATTCTATGGTACACATTAGTCTTATACATTATGAGACGAGCAGGGAGTAGCAATGTCTGCTGCATGTTCTGTGACTATTTTACGGGAACATGCAGGATATAAAGTTTTACTTGACATGAGAGACAAATGTCTCTCAGTGACATTTAAGTTCTTAGCAGTTTCCCTTCTCGCCTTTAATGCCGACTTTACAACACAAGTGGCATTTACATTAGCGGACGACAGTTTGTTTCTTTTTTTTGTTTTTAAATCTGCCAAGAGGGAAAAGATTCTTTCCGAATCAGCATTTGAATTCGGGAGGGACCTTACAGCATTTACAAGACCCTGCAAATTGGGATATTGACGAAGGCGGAAAATTTCTTCCCACATTTCGTCAAAACTAAATTTTAAGAAGTAATCTTTTTCTGTTGCTTCAAAATGTTCATACAGAGCGAACCATTCCGATCTTAGACCATTGTTATCAAAGCCTCTCAAAGATTCGGCGACAAAAGAAACATCATTAAATGATATTTCTCTGTTCATATCGGGCAAAGTTGTTTCGAGTTCAAAAACTTTCAACTTTGATAAAAATGCGTCTTTTATCGGTAACCTAGTGCGAATGTCCTGAGCGGCACTCATATAAAATTGCAAACATTTCTGTCGAATGTTTGTAACTGTAGCTGTGTGCCCTTCTGATGACAATTCGTTTAGGTACTCTTCACATTCTATTCCTAATGTTATATCTGCTAAGGGTTTAATATTTTCAAGATTTGAATAATCCACATTACTGCTAAAATCTTTCAAAAGCTCTGCTTTCAGAAACTGCTTGCAAACTGTATGTAATAATTGCAATGATTTGGTTTGCAGTAACTGAATTCTGGTTTCCACAGCTTGGAAAAAGATTGTAAATGTGTTGAAATAATGTAAAATATAATTTAGGAATACAGTAAATTCTCTCACATTGTCGTTTAGGCTCTCTGCCACACTGTCGCAGCGAGTTGTGCCTACGCCCAGGCACGCGTCATTTCTACGCCTATGTATTCTTAAGCCGAGTCAGTGAGGCGTGTGATGCGAGGCGCGGCGCGGCTTCTTTGATGAGAGTTGTCGGTTCAACTGTTTATAATACAATAATATGACTCTTTCAATTTTACTTTTATTTGTTCGAAATTGTGATTTATATATTGCTTAGATTTTTCCGCTTAAAATGATATCAAACATGACATAATTTGAACAACATTTATTTATTTTATACTTATTGTATGTCATTACACTTGACGAATTAATTAGTAAATATGGTCTGAATTGCATCATGTTTGGTCTTATTTTTATACAAACAATCTCATCAATATGTTATAAACTTTATCATACAGAAAAAGTTAATAAAAATGGTTAAGAATCGTCTGTGTTGCAGCATTTCGCACGCTGAGTTTCAACTGTGTCAGTTGCCTCGACTGTCGTTTTCGTGTCGTTCGGCAAACTGCAACAACGCGAGGCTCGAAAACCGTATCCACTCTCTCCAAGTTGTCGCAGAACGATTGACAGGTGCACGACAACGTGAGAGGGTATGCTACGATTAGTCAAAATTCGTAGCATACACTCTCACATTGTCGTGCACCTGTCTATCGTTTGCCGCAACTTGGAAAGAGTGGACACGGTTTTCGAGGCTTGTGTCTTCGTTGGGCAAATTACAAAGGCAGCTCTTACATTCGCTGTCCTTTTCTTCGTTCGGCAAACTACAAAGCGAGTCGCGAGCCTCGAAAACCGTGCCTACTACCTCCACGTTGTCCAAAACGATTCCCAGATCCGCGACAATGTGAGAGAATTTACTGTAGAAGGTACGCTTTCAAATCAGGATCTTGTATAGCTAACAGTAACTGCTCTGACGTTTTCGTTTTATCATTAGTATTGACAGTTAGCAAAAAGTATTCGATATTTTCCCAAGTTTCTAAAAGCCTTGAGATACATGAGTGCCGTGAAAGCCATCGTGTTTCGGATAATTTCAGAATCTTACGGTTCGATTCCTGACAATCGGCAAAAATAGCAGATCGCTTTGGACTACAGTTAACAAAGTTCGTTATTTGCTTTACAAAGTCCTCACATTTACCTGGAATCATCTTGCATGCAGTATTGGCGACTAACGCTACGGAATGGCATGGACATGGGAATGTTTTAACATGTCCAGACTTTTCCCCTAGCTTTTTTTTAAATGATGATTTTTTCCCTGTCATAACGCTTGCATTGTCGCATGACAGGGCAACAATATTTGAAAATGGAATTTCTAATCTATACATTTCGTTTCGAAATGCTTCAAACAATTTGTCGGCGCCACAATTTCTTGCATCAAGATCGATCAATTTTAGTAATTGTGAGACAATATGTGAAGTGTCAGGATCAACATATCGAACATGAAACGTCATCCATTTCGTATTAGAAATATCAGATGTGTCATCAATAAAAACGCTGAATTTAGTATTCTGAAGTATGCTCGCAACACGTTCAGTTTCAACCGGACAGATGACGTTTGAAATAATATTTTTACATTTTGTTTCCCCCATTGTCATACTTTGCAATATGTCAGAATCTTTTCCCACGGTTTGAAAGAAAGTTAGTAATTCAGATGATGTTGAAAACGCAATATTCTTTTCTGCGATCAACATAGCGAATTGAATTTCTGCTTTCTTCTTTCGCATGTCAAAACATACATTACTGTCGTCCGTCATATAAACATCTTTGTCTGTTCCTTTTTTGTCTAAACATGCTTGTTCTTTTGCCAGATGCATTGCGGATTCTGCATGCCGATAAATGTCAGCCACTCTTGCAATTATTTCTATTTCACAATGTCGGCAAAAAGCTAATGTCGAGTCGTTTGATACTTCGCATAGCCATGGTTGAAATGTTACAATTTCTAACCATTGCTTACGAAATTTTTGTATGACTGGACAAGTTTTTGCCGAATTATTTCTGCTTATGTTCAGAACTGAATTTTCTTTTATATTTGTTGTGTGACTCTCAGAATCCGCATGTCTGGAAATATTCGTGTCACATGACAAATTTTTCTGACATACAATACAATGAAATAAATTATCATTTAATGGTACTTTGCGTACCCAAGAACTGTATCTACTATCGCGAAGCCATGTGTCACAAAATTTACGCTTTTGCCTGCTTTCTAGAGAATCACTCATCATTGACGTGTAAATTCAAAAAGGAACTAACAGAAATGTCTTTTAACAATAAAACTAATATAAATAATAGCCCACACCTAATTTTACAGAAAGCAACAAAAAGCAACAAAGAAATAATTACAACAGAAAGAAAATTAATTCGCGCAAACTACCCTACAATTAGTACAAGCACTACAGAATAAACTTACTCACGTGCCACGTACAGACAAACGATTCAGCGCGACTGACTTATTTTTAGACACGTAAACAATCGAAGAAAGCACTCGTTACCACACACGGAAACTTCCGAAAGTACTGCAGTATGTGTGTGTTTTCATGCAACGGAATATAGGGACGAGCGCGTCCGTTGGCGGGTCCCTCCATCCACACGCACACGCACACTCTGCTACACTTACAAAGTAGGCAATTGTTCGCGACAGCGGAGCGCGTGTCAGTCTCGCACGACATTCTTCACAAGAACGACGAATTATCTCGATGGCTTCCACTGTGTCCGGTAAGTAATGCATATATCATTACAATTCTTCTTTCATTTTTATACAATTAAGGTGACCAATCGTCCTCCTTAGGGAAGGACAATCCTTCTTTTGTAAGTTCTGTCCTTCCTCCGAAAGTTTCCTCCCACATGTCCTCCTATTTCATGTTTGAAGACTAATCTATAAATCTCCGTATTTGATCGATGCAGAGTCGATCCGTTGTGTGTGATTTACGCTATCTTTGTCTTCAATTTTTTCTGTCCGTTTCATAGCATACAAGTTGGTCACCTTAATGTAATGAATGCTTGTATTTCTAACCGAAATATAATCGAATTTATGTGTCGCTTTCTATCTTCTCGCAGAAAGAGAACAACAGAAAGCGCGAGAGGGTGGGACGGGGGGGGGGGGGGGACCACCAGGAACACGAGCAGCAGCAGCTCCCGCAGCAGCAGCAGCTCCCGCCGCAACCGCAGCCCCCGCCGCAACAGCAGCCCCAGCCGGAGGTTGCACTGGAGCCTGGGCTGCTCACGTTCCTGCAGTGCCTGCAACTGCAGCAGCTGCAGCAACACCAATTCCTGTAGCAGCAGGGGCAGGAGCGATTGCATCTACTGCAGTAGTTGCAGTTGCAGCCCCACCAACATGTGCAACTGCTGCAGCATATGCAATCGCTGCCGCAACTGCTGCAGCACCAACAACAACAACAGCAGCAACCAGCGAACCAGCAGCAACAGCCGCAACAGCAGCAACAGCCGAACCGGCAACCAAAGAAAAGAAAAAGTAAATATAATATCAATATTTACCGTATTATTGTATTAGCGGCCCATGCACGAGCAAGCTCGATCACGATTGGGCTACATGAGTCGAAGTTACATAGTATCTATTATAGATGTGTTTCATTTATTATATGTGTGTACCTTTATGTTTTAGGGAAGAAAAGGAAGGGAGCCGGCGCCCTGAAGGCGGCATGGCAGCAGCAGCGGGGAGGCCAAGGGGGTGGCCGAGGTGGTGGCCGAGGTGGTGGCCAAGGTGGTGGCCAAGGTGTTGGCGCAGCCACATATATATATCAGTACTATAAATAAACAAATGTATCTAAATCGGTTTTTCTTATTCTTTTATAAAAAGTCAATATACCTACACCATTCCTTAAAACATATCCCATCACGGCTGTAATCCAATAAATTAAAAATGTGGTACAATAGGGCTACCGGCGAAGGTCCACAATGAAAAACCGAACGCGCTAGTCGTGGCACCTCATGGGTGGCGTGGAAGACCACGTGAAAATGTATATTTGGAGAATAAAATACTTATACTAGTAGATTCGTAGAATGTTCCTGTGTTCGAATGCATTACACGCATTGGAAGCTTCATTGGGTGATAAAATATAAGTAAAGATCACATATATAACGCAATGCGTGCATACATATTTCATACACAATACAGTTAAATATTATAGAAATATGTTTAAAATATTTGTAAGTGAATATCGCTTACCGTCGTGTAGTTGTTTGAAAGAAAAAAAAAGGTGAGCCTTCCTGGGCGCGAACCTCCGACAAAAGTGCCCAACGATGTTGCAGACGGGTGTAGCTTAACCAACGAGCTATTCGTGCTATTGGATTATTGTTGAATATTTCTCAAAGTACGGTGCACACTGACTTTCAATAAACTCGAAATAACATAATTCCTTTTATTTGTACATTGCTCTCTCGCATGCAAAAACATAGAGCATGGTATAACTGACTGACAATATCAAGAAAACGCAATTATTTGAAGTATTCAATAAGTTATTACACGAAATATGTCGTAAATATCGATTTTTATTTATTTGCACTACGACGCACACTACCAAAAAATCTAAAAAAAATTGGTGATACTACTTATGCCAATACTTCACTATAGAATTTATAAAAATTCTGTGGGTCGGAAACTTCAACACGTAATTGGAATTTTTCGTGTTTTTGCGGGGTTTTTGATTTTTTATGCTTAGGATTTGCTAGACAAAAATCTACAAAAATTCCCAACCATAAATTCACATGTTCTGAATATTCTCAAATTATTTCAGAATTTTTCCGCGTCGCTAAATACGAAAAATGGGTTAAAAACTGATTTTTTTATTTCCCCTATAACTACCCTTCTGATGGAGATAGAGGGTTGAAACTTGGCATAGAGCGTTTTTCTTTTGATCTCCTATCGAATGACGCCTTGCCAGATAAATTTGGTACAAGTGCATTTTTGACCATTTCAGCCGGCTCAACGCTCAGCCGAAAAGTGAATTCGGTACCGTTGTCGCATGCCGAACGAAGCACGTGCGTGCGATCGTGGTGGAAAGAAGACGGAGCATAATTCTGTGTCTCTTTCTTTTGGGTGCGCGCGCAGCTTCTGACGTCATTTTATTCTACATTGGTAGAAAGAAGACGAGAAGCATAGCGCCTTCCTTGTCCTCGACGGTGCGCGCGCAGCTTGTGACGTCATTGCACTCTACATTGATAGAAAGAGAAAGAAGACGAGAAGTATAGCTCCTTCCTTGTCTCTACGTACGGTGCGCGCGCAGTTTCTAACGTCATTTTTCTCTACATTGGCAGAAGAAAGACGAAAAGCATAGCTCCTTCCTTGTCTACGTACGGTGCGCGCGCATCGCTCACGGACACGGACGCATACAACTCTCGCCTTCCCCCACCACGCGTGTCGCGATGCGGCAGGATGCCACTTCTGAGATCACTGCGTCCAGGGATGGGGTGGCGTTGCCAGAACCGCCTGCGTTCTCCATCGTTATAAGTTTTTTTTTTCTCTCACTACCGTTCATTCCCGTACCCACTCTGTTCGTCCGCACACACACAACGCACTGTATTCAAGCAAAAAACCGTTCGCTTTCCGGATGAGCCTCGCAAAATAGACACGCAAAGTTCTCCAAATCCCATTTCTGATGTTAGAAATATGCTGGAAATTTTAAGAATGTATGCACGACTCAATGGTTCTGGGGGAAGTGCCGTGTCCCTTGTCACAGTCCTTTTTCCAGAGAGTTCAAAGCCTCTCCCCACTCCGTGGGCAGATCCTTTATTCGAATGCTTATCACTTTGCACGTGCAACGAAGCATCGATGACGTCGGGTCATCGGTCTCGTGCACGTGCCTTCTCAAAGAATTAGGCATCTCCTCGACGGCTAGCAACAAGGCGTCGGGCCCTTTGCTGCCGCCTCGGATTCCATACGTGCGCGATACTGTATACATTACCGCGATCCCAAGAATCTGCGACGATTGCCACCCGACTATCTAAATATTATCGATCGATATTATTGTCTCGGCTATCGCCCAACTCAAGCCTTTGTAAACTAGCCGACACCGCCGGGAGTGAGCACCCAAAACGTGCCCCCTCCCCCTTTCTACCGCGGTGACGCTAACATACCTGTACCTATTATTCCTTAAACTTTAACTAAACTGTATGTATTTGTATAATTTACAAACATATGTAATTATGCGGTTAAATTTTTGAACATTTTATAACACTATATAATATTTAAAAGAGGATGTTTGGATGTAAATACAAAATATTTTATATTTTCTATATTATTTTATTTGCCACTGTTTTAAAGATAATGAATTTAGGAAAAGCAATTGCTGCAAATGTTCAGGTGAGAGCCTGCTTCGGTTTTCAGTCAAAATGTTCCCAGCCTTGGAAAATAACCTCTCGGACGGCACCGACGTTGCAACGATTGAGATATATTTTTTTGCGACGATGCTTAATTGTCCTATATTGTTTCAACCAATAAGAAATTGGATTTTACTCTCTCTCAATCATTGGCTGATCCAAATAGTGTTTCAAATCCGTAGTGTCCAATATTGCGTCAATCAAACGGCGGGCTGCATCCACATCCGCGCGTCACCTCAGAGCAAATCACATATGTGCTTCTCAGGCGCGCGGCCGCACGCTCGCTGCCGATCATTGCACCAATTAGCGGTCTCGGGCCGCGAACTAGTGTCCAACAGCGCGGCCACTCAGAATCACCAACAAGATCACGTGGTGACACGTCACATCCGTCCGCATCGCCACGCAGCGGGCATGCCGCTTCGGTGGCCATTCTGTTCAAAGTGTTGACGGCAAGCACATGTGTGCGCGGAATTCACCGTTCATATTCGAATTTTCATCCACCAGACCAACGAGCAGATCGTGCCCACGCACGGCAGGCACACCACCAGATCAGATCATTAATCAGCTGGCGTTTTCGCAATTGCGATACTCCTAAAATAGAGCAGATCATTCGAGTGCCACGTGGCGGTAGGTCACCGGCAACCACGGCACTCCTTCATCAAGATCAGCTCACTTATTCAGCAGAAGCATAGCCCAGATCACCCAGGTACTCATTACAATTCGTCAATTCATTCAGTATCTGAATGAATTTCAGATTCAAGTTGAGAGTTCAATGTGTGCGGCCTAACCTCACTATCTCTGAGCATTTTACATTAGTTGCAGCTCATTCAGATTCATCCAGTTGCACACAATCATAACTCCCGTTCTTATCGTGCTTCAATAAATTATCGCACTCACCCAGTGCACGTATTTCCCCACGACTGTCACCAGATACAACATCTTATACCGGCATAGTTACATTCATATTAGATTCTTTATTCAACACGTAGGCATCTCGTTTTGTCTATGTTCTCCTGCAGCCATAATTTTTACTTTAACTAAATTATCATGAAATGACCATAAATCGTCATCCACCATCTCCATAAAATTATCACATTGAATAACCTCGTTGATAGAAGTATTATTGTGTTACGAGCCACGGCCTGATGTGTTGAGGATTTGTGCTATTGTCAGTGCCGATGGGAAATGATGTAAGTGAGAGGAGTGAGCAGCTAAATACAGGCCTCGTCCGATTTTTCACGGCTGCACCCTGCACGTCGCTACCCTTCGTGATGCCTCTCTAACGGTTCTCCCTACTCCCTCGCGAAAATACGTGTCGTCGTACAGTGGGGTATTTGCTCCGATTAGCAGGAAAAAAGTCGATTTTGTCAATTTTGTCCTAGCGTCAAAATTCTTGTTGGAGGGGGTGGCTGAATAGTTGGGGAATGTTGGCTGATAATTAATTACATATAGAGCTTTTTACGGCTTACAGCCGTACGGTAAATCGAAAGTTGACGCTTGCTATTGCAGACGTACCGCTTACTAGCACTCTCTTGAACGCGACAAGATTATTAGCGCTGTGTGAAGTATTTAAGAAAGATTTTTATTGTGTCTGGTTATGGGATCTTATTAGCAAGGAATGTACTTCAATCTCCAACATTCGTTGACACGATATTTATGAATTTAAAGTATTTATAGACCCTGTGAAAATAGTGTATAATTCAGAAGAATTTCTTATGAATAAAACTTTTCAATAGTGATTTTGTTATAGTTCTATATCGGGGTACAAGTTGTGTCTAGTGTCATTTTTTAGAGAAAGGCTTGAAGTTTTTAATATAACATAAATTGGCTGCGTCTTTTTGCGGTTACAATATTTATAAGCATTTTGGTAAGGCTTTGTCTTAGCGGGCACGAATTTTTTTTTTTTTTTTTTTTTCTTGTATAGAGCATCGAAAGGTAAGAAAGTATTTCCTCTGACGTTTTTGCCGGAAATCATCCCTTCAAAAGTTATGAGCGTTTTTTGCGACGTTGCGTTTGTCGCCGTATTTTCCAGGAGGTACATTATTTTTCGGCGTTCCTTGTTTCCCTGGATAGAGCGTCGAAAGTTCTATAAGTTTTCCCTATGACTTTTTTTTGGGAAATGACGCCTTCGAAAGTTATGAATGTATTTGCGAAAAATAACGTCAGCAGCACTGGTTACTGTGTTTTCCAGCGCCTCGCGATGTTAGAGATGAAGGTGTTAGTCGACTTGTTTGTTTTGATTCTGGCAACCTCTGAGCGTTCTGTCATTGGTCAGGCTCTCGTTTCGACTCCCCCGAACTGAACATATGTTTTTTGCTTATTGCAGAAACAATCCCAACTTCAAAAGTACAGGCGTCAAAGTACTCTGCGTCATATGCGCTTGAATTCAAGCTCAACGCTTGGCGCGCCTTCGACGCGCATGAACATAGCAATCCCCTCATTGCAGAAACGAATCTAACATTAAAAGTACAGGCGTCAAAGTACTCTGCGTCATATGCGCTTGAATTCAAGCGCAACGCTTGGCGCGCCTTTGGCGCGCATGAACATATACCAATCCCCTCATTGCAGAAACGATTCTAACATTAAAAGTACAGGCGTTGTTACGAGCCAAGGTTACGGCGAGTGTTTTGAGGCACGCGTCGAATATGGTTTGCGTGATTAGGATTCGGTACCCGAAAGGGGTGCCGTCAATGGGTAGGATTCCTTGTCAGCGTCCGGCACGGCGCGGAACGTCGTGAGTTTTGCTGTACAAGGAAAGGACCTCAAGAGTGCATGCGCCGCAACGGGAATACGTTGGGTGGCCTACACTCGGAGTGGAATAGAGTTCTTTGCAGAGAGGGACCTCAGGAGTGCATGCGCCACAACGGGAATACGTTGGGTGGCCTACACTCGGAGGATGAAATAGTAAAGGGACTCGGAGTGCATGCGCCGCAACGGGAATACGTTGGGTGGCCTACACTCGGAGGATGAAATAGTAAAGGGACTCGGAGTGCATGCGCCGCAACGGGAATACGTTGGGTGGCCTACACTCGGAGGATACTGGTAAAGGTTTAAGGGAAATATTGACTCGTAATTGATTCTCCTCGAGCGGTTGTAGAGAATCTGTGGGTTCTCTAATCTATCACGAATTTAAGATTAATATGGAAGGAAAAGAATTTGGTACAGAGTAGCACAATTACTACAGTTAATTTGAATATATTGTAAGAATGTAAAATATATACAATGAAAGAATGTTAATGATTGAGTTGAAATCGAAATTAGAATTACAGTGGAACCTCTCATAGCGTACCCTCTCATAGCGTACCTGGGCGGAGCGTCGGGACGCAGCAGGTTAGTTGGAGGGGGATTGATCAGGGCCGTCGATGTTATACGATGTTGTCGCGGTTTTGTTTACAATATCTCATACCGGCACGAGCGAACACGGGGTCTGCAGTCACGGCACTGCACGAGTGTCAAGGAAGGGGAATGGTGGGGATAGCAACAGCCGGTTCTGGCTCGCGATTGGTACTTCAGATAGCGTACATTGTCTCCCTATTAGGTACGCTATGAGAGGTTCCACTGTACTTACAAACTACTAGCTGACAATGCTAGGCGGATAGTTGCTTATACTAGATTTGCTCCGAAGGGGACTAGTACCCGTTCTGGCAGTGAGTTTTGAACAAAAAGGACTCTACTTTTATAAGGTTGCAAGAAGTTAGGCTCGCTTGCAACAGAGTACTCAATAGAGTTGACTCTAGAATTTTGCTCCAAGGGGAACTTGAGCCCGATCTTGCTGACAGTACTTAAGAGATGAACGTGAAACCCGAGTGGTCAATAGACTACGGCTCGACTTTACAAAGTTGACTCCTGTGGTAAGACTGCAGTTGAGCTCGCTGCAGCTCGCCTTTTTATACCCGAAATCTTGAAGAAAATGCGTGTGTCTGAGAGAGATGAAGATAGGTGAAGTTAGTGGGAGAACTGCTCCCACTGCCAGGACGTGCTATCTTACTATCTAAACAAGGGCGGTAGGGACTCCAAGAGGAGGCTACGTTGAAACCGTGGGAACGGAGAAAAACGGAGAGTCCGTATGTGACAGTCCATATTATAAATGTTGTGCAGACTTATATCTTCTTCCTGAATCATTCGTTGAAATTTTTGCACGAATGTATCCGCACGCTCCTTGTCTGCACTGCATTTTTCCCCGTACATGTTCACAAGACGAATGCTGATGGGGTTGAAGCGTCGTAAGGTGACGGCTGGGATCGTCAGTACGTTCCGTGGACGCGTTATTCACGAATTAGATTTCGTTCCTAACTAATTACGTCTGATAACTCCGTATATTTTCAACAATAATATTTATTGTAAAAATAGTATGAACAAGCTGGTGTGTTACTATGAGTATAAGTAGAGATCTGTGACAATTTGCGACAAGTAACGACAAGTAACGACAGTTTCCGTTCGGTGCGAACGGTCCGAGATGTATTGTAAGACTGGTAAAACGAAACGAGAGTGTATCTCTCTGGCGGAACGACAAAGTATATCTATCCTAAAATGCATGCGTTCCTTAATATATAGGCGAAAGGTTAAGTGGGAAAAGCGAAAAAGGGAAAGGGCAAGAATGGGTGAGAGTACGTCTTGAAGAAGGTCGATATACAGATGGCGACAGTATGTAGAAAGTTTGGACAAAAGGTTAGAGTGAAAGTAAGAAAAGCGACCGGGAACAAAGCCGGCAACGGTTGGGTGTGCACGTAGTCAATTTCGAGAATAACCAGACGTAAAGTGCGTAAAAGGACTCTCGCAACGATGAAAGAATGACAGACTAAGACAACGTTTGTAACCGTGACACGTTACCTCTCCCTCGGATGCAACGGAAGGCTACTCTGAAGGAGTATACGATCCCTGAGGTTGTATCCGAGGTTAAACAAAAATCGATATTAAATAGTTGTCACATACTATTATACTGGGCATGCATGATTATGCCCGTGGATTCGAACCACTAGGCGACGAGAGGTTGTGTAGTAAGTGGGTCGGTATGGTATTTGGCAAAATGTGTATATATTCTGTGTAAGAGATGTATGCCGTGGTACAGAAGATGTACAAACGCGAATGTATGCGGGATGCAATACGTGCGACAAACCGTACGTATTGCTATTCGGCGGTGTATATGTTATCTCTACACAGAGATGCGCGCGAGGTAAGCGTACGCGCTATATAGATATATGTCCGGGATATTTACAAACAGATATTGCACACACAGGCGCTCACGTGTATTGCCGGGAACTACGGACGTTGGCTTGAAGAGCCTTACACAGCTGTTCCTATATGTAAAAATGCGACGGTGTTTGACGCGTGTGTTCCGAATTAGGAAAGCCTAGGCGTGAGGTGTAAATATCGGAATGGCAGAGGGCTGCACCGATGAGTCGCTATAACGCGGCGTCAATCAAGATATTTCCTCTGAGGTGACCTATTATCTTTACGAGTCTATGCAAGTGTACATTCGTATTGTACCTGTGAACACTTCGGTTACAACAACAACAACCAGTCGGCGGGGGATACAACCAAGTACCAGCCGTGCAACCAGACAGTTTTACCTTGATATCACAGGTTTCGTTTATTTAATATGTGACTCGGACTTAGGTCAATACAAACTATGACTCTACTGCAAATTGTTCTTTATAATTCTTACTACGAGAACACTTCGGCGAAGGAATCTAACCAGACGGCGGGGGACAACAGTCAAGTGCCAGCCGTGCATCCAATCTACCTGCCGATAGATATCTCGTTGTGCTTTTGTATTTACGCAAACTGCCTTCCACGGGACCAAGTCCCTGCCAAAGGGGGCTCGCAATTACGCAAAGCCGGCAATGACAGCAAACCGTCCACCGAAAGGTTAACACACTGCGAGGAGTCGGGTAGGCCGAAGACGGACAGCAAGGGGTACAGTTAAGTACCGGTCGAGTGTCTTGGTCAGGCACCTTATTCCTCCGTGGATCTAATAAATATGTCTTACGTTCTACTCTTTGGAATCATCTTGAAGAACGACCGCGTTAATTCGACCTAATGCTTCCTCGACTAAGGGAGTCAGCTTGTAGGATGTTGCATGCGTGAATTTAAAGTTACGGAACGTTAGTTTAACCCTTTTATAGCCATGAGTGAATTTAATATGGAAAGTCAGATTTTACTCGTGATTCCCCTACTATCCACACAGACTCGCCTGAGACGTTTCAACGTGTTTTAAAGACCGTGATGCAATTTTCGAATCCTTCCGCTATGAGAGTACTGTACGTATCTCGACTTTTCAGTAGTCGTAGGCTAGTGAATTTACGTTGGGTCTCGTTCTTGCGCAATGAGGATGGCTAAGCCTCTAACTCAAGATAAGACACTTGATGGTCGCGAATTCGGGGTTTCTATACCCGCGGTGGAGTAATTACACATGCGAGAGGGGGTGTCCCTCTAGCGATGTAACCACTGCGGCGCGCGCGAAAGATCTCCCTCTATTGGGGGCTCGATCTATTTCTAGTGGTATACGCGCGGTGCACAGTCATGTGTGCACGGATGTAACGGCTTAGAAATACGGTTACAACCTCTGACTAGTTTTATTTTCTTTATGCACTTTTCATTACTTAAAATAGCGGCTTTCATTTTCTTTTTAGTTTCATCTCCAAGACTTTTCACATTAGTGTTTGGATTTTGTGGTCTCTGTTCTTTCTTTTTGTGATCTTATCCCTCTTTTGTTCGGAATTTTATTCCTTATTACACTGGACAACACGAAAATTGCTTCCTAGCATCTATTAACCAATTCTTATAGATTTTGATGCGCTGAAAACGAATCTGAATCCGTTTTTGTTTTTTTGGGTCTAGTTTTCGAGAAATCGAATTTTGAAAAAAACTGCGTTTTTTGCACTTTGACCCACATTTACTTCGTAAATACAAAAGTGAGACAATTTCCTTTTATTGCAAAAAATTCTGCAGATTTTCCCGAATAAAATAGTATATAATAATTGTGCAATATGAACTTGCAAATATGTGTAAACATTGATTAAAGTTGGCGAGACACGTTTTTCACGCCTATTTTGAGGGATTCTTTTCCTTTTTCTGTCAAAATGATGCTTCTGCCGTAGATTCCAACTACTCTACGCGATAGAGCAGACATTTTTCTTCGGGAAACCATTACAATCGCACTCAAAACTGATTCCAGTTTCACACGGGAAAAGGGAAAAGGAGTCCGTGCACTGATCTCTAAACAATGGATGCGAGATCGGGATCTGGGGAATGAAGCCAATATGAACGGTGGAGTCACAGACGGTCCTGCAGGGTACTACGTATAGTGCCGGGCCTATTATCCTGCAAAGTGGGTACCTTGTAGGGTGCCGCGCTCTGAAAATTGTTCTGCAACATTTTTTTTCTTCGGTGCGCCCCCTGTTTGCGTAAGAAAAGTCATTGCCCATGGCGTTGACATGTCTATCGCCGACCCTTCATTCCTCTAATGGTAATCTGTATCTTATCCGGTATGTGGCGCCGCCACAGAGAATGAAAATGTATGTATGTAGGAAAGGTCCGACGTATATATGTGTCTGAGAAATCTATATTACCGACCAACTTCACCTCACTTCACGCTCATCACTCACGCGAGATCTCGAATCGATAACTTGTCCACCTATCAGAGATCAATACAGATCTAATCGATTACTTTCGAGATCTCACGTGACGAGCCAGTGCGCTTCCGGCGCCCGCCTTTTATTCTCACTCACCTCGCAACCATTGTATCACGCGGACGTCACTTCTTGTGCTATAGCAACACTTCTCTTTTCGGACGGTTTCACTCAACTCTTCTCTCTCATTATTTTCTCGTACGGTGCAACTCACCACGGGTTCACTCAGTGTGTAAATAGCTGTTATTTAGTGTCGTAAATAAATAGTTTATTGTGTTTCTCATAACTTCACCGCCTGCGCTTACTTGCCACTCACCCGTCCACTATCCACTCGCCCAACATCTAAGCGAGCACTTCAATCACAAACATTCTGGTCCTTCGAGCCGGATAGTGGAATCGGTGGCTATCGCGAATAGTGAGTGAGAGTTCGTGCAGTGCAAAGACGGTTACGGTTACGGTTACACTTCAAATCGCCAATCAAGATGGCCCACAAGGGTGAAGAAGAGTCATGGGCAGCGAGCCACGAGGTGGTTGAGGTCGAAGAGCCCCCTCCCACCACACCGGCCATCACAACACCGGCCATCACACCACCTGCCATAACAACACCGGCAGTCTCACTCGCTCCGCCGAAAGATGGCACAACGGCGCACTCCTCGCGAAAAGCCGGCACTTCAAAACCACCCGTCACACGGAGCACATCACCGGCAGCACTCCCAACCGAACTCACAATCATGGCCTGCACTCAACTGAGCCGATTGAATGAGATCGAAACCATTATGGAAATAGATCCTAATAATCTCGTCATCTACGATCTGGACGAAGTCGAATTCATGACTCAACACTTGGAACGGACACACCTCAAATTCGCGGAGCAACACACCCATTTCGAACTCAACTGGCCGGCCCGACACCTCTGTCATCCCTATTTTAACGAGGACTCACACGGCAGGGAGGCCAAAGCATATCGGACGGCGCGGCTCCACCTCATAAAACTAAAAAGGGCACTCACGGTGGCATCTCAAACGGAGACACGAGCAACCACGGATACACGGACAACCACGGACACACTTCACACAAGACTCCCGGACATCACTCTGCCCACATTCAAGGGCGATTATAAGGAATGGCCCTCATTCTCAGATCTCTTCACTCAACTTGTCACCAACAACCCCAAGTTGAGTGACATTGCACGTCTCCATTACCTCCGTGGCTGCTTGGTCGGAGAACCAGCCTCGGTCGTAGCCAATCTACCGGTCAGCGCAACATCATTTCAACCAGCGTGGGAGCTGCTGGAACGGAGATACCGCAACAGGAGGTTGCTGATCGACTCCCAACTCACCCACCTCATGCGACGGAGCACCAGTCAAGGAACGGCGAAAGGACTCACGGAACTGATCTCACGAACGGCGGAAGCACGGACGGCTCTGCAGTCACTCGAAGTGGCAGATCTCGGTGACTGCATCCTCATTCACCACCTCACAAGGCAGCTCGATCGGGCCACATATGAACAGTGGGAAACGTCACTGGGGAACTCGACGGAATATCCCACATTTACAAAATTGGAGGACTTCATACGCGCTCGAGCGCGCGCACTCGAAAGGGTCGAAGGCTCCACATCACAGTAGCAGCAACAACCACGGCGCACCTCACACACCGCGAGCACGTCAACGCCTGCACGTCAACCACGGCAAGAGCCCACATCATCTAAATATGTGTGTGATTGCTGCAATGAAGAGCACTTCATGGTGAGATGTGAAAAGTTCCGCAATCTCGGAGTCACTCAACGCCGGGCAATAGTCGTTGCGAAGCGGCTTTGTTTTAATTGTTTGGGACGGCACAGTGTGGCTGCCTGTCGCAACGCCATGAGCTGCGCAAATTGCTCTGGCAGGCACCACACTATGCTGCACGATAATGCCTACCACGGAACTACTTCATCCGCCTCCTCAACACGGCCAAACACATCAGCACGTCAATAGGATGTCGGTGCAGTCGTCAAGCAACTCACCTCACCTCAAGAAACGGAGCACGTCACCAGGGAGATCAAGAATCAGCACGTCACAATGAAGAATTCAGTGCACGTCACAGGAACCGACTCATCGCTGCTCGCCACAGCAATAGCCACGGTGCACTCTTCGGTATGCAATCAAATCACTCGTCTGTTAATAGATCCTGGATCAGAGCTCTCTTTTGTCACGGAAAAACTCATCAAGGACCTCAACGTACCACGTCAACACTCGTCAATCTCCATCCTTGGCATTGGTGGAACAAAATCAGCAGAAACAAGAGGCGTGGTGTCACTCAAGCTGCAGTCAATTTACAACAAGGAAACTGTTACGGTGAGAGCACACATCTTAAAGAATGTGACATCAATACTGCCATCATTCCAGCCTCGGAGTCACTCATGGCCTCACCTCAAGAACCTGCAGCTGGCAGATCCAGACTTCACCACACCACGCAAAATTGATATAGTTTTGGGAGCAAATTTCTATGGTCACATCATTTTGCCTGACGTCATCAAGGGCGATCCATCAATGCCAATAGCACAGCACTCAATATTTGGATGGCTTATTACAGGCCCAGTGTCATCAGCTCCTGCAGTGTCATCTCATGCTTACCATGTGTCAGTGCAACGTCAAAATTGTGAACTTCAAGATCTCTTAACCAAATTTTGGACTCAAGAGGAGGTTAGGATGGACAACGTCAACAAACTGACACCTGAGGAGCAAAAGTGCGAGGATCACTTCAACTCAACTCACTCTCGTGACACATCTGGACGGTATACTGTGCGTATACCATTAAAATCTCCAACATCACTCCTAGGAACTTCATATTCAACGGCACATCAGTGCCTTCAACGCACTTTAAGGAAATTCTCAAGAGATGACACATACAAACAAATGTACACTTCATTCATGAGGGAATATGAAACACTTGGACACATGCAACCAGTGGCAGGCAACTCACCACGGATAACTCAACAAGGTAAGCCTGATGTTGGCAGTGTTACTAGTGAGATGACCTTGGCACATGAAGCTTCGGCTTCAGGAGGGTTGAGGGTCTCACACGGTGGCACGTCGACTCATGTTTCACTTCAACCATATTATTTGCCTCACCACGGAGTCCTACGGCCTGACAGCACCACAACAAAACTACGGGTTGTCTTCAATGGCTCAAGTTCCACATCATCTGGGAAATCTCTAAATGACCTCATGTACACAGGTGCAAATCTACTGCTGGACGTCACGGATGTGCTCACTTGGATCAGACATCACCGTCACATATTCGCAACTGACATCACCAAGATGTACAGGCAGATACGGGTACACAAGGATGATTGGGATCTGCAGCGAATATTGTGGATTGACGAGAACTTCAATGAAACTTCATACCACCTCACTACGGTTACATACGGAACAAAGGCAGCTCCATTTTTGGCGATAAGAACACTCTTGCAGTTGGCTGAAGACGAGGGCCAACACTATCCACTTGCCTTACCATCAATCACGAAGGGAAGATACGTTGACGACATATTCGGGGGTGCGGATTCAGTGCGTCAACTCAAACGGGTTGCTAAACAATTAACGGGATTGTGCAACGCGGGCGGATTTCCTTTGGCAAAGTGGCACTCAACAAGTCACGATCTCCTTAAGGCAACTTCCTCAAATGAAGCATCGACATCAATATCTCTCGACGACTGCGCGACCAAAATACTCGGACTACGGTGGCACCCTCAAACTGACAACTTCACCTTCTTTCCACAACTTCAAGACCATGCGGGAGCACTTACAAAGAGACACGTCCTATCTGAAGTGGCACAGATATTTGATCCACTCGGCTTCATTTCACCAGTTGTAATCAGAGCAAAGATGCTTCTCCAGGAACTCTGGTTGCACAAACTCAACTGGGATGACCCATTACCGGTCAGAATTTCAACACGATGGTTGGCTATCAGAGAAGACTTCAAATGCTTGGCCAAGCTCTCAATACCACGGTGGTTCCACACTTACACGAACTCTACGGTTGAAATTCACGGTTTCTCTGATGCATCTTAACTCGCAATGTCAGCGGTAGTGTACATTGTGACAACTTCACCGTCCACAGGCGCCAAGGCTTCACTCGTCACATCAAAAAAAAAGGAACTCCAATCAAGACACTCACTATCCCGAGATTAGAACTCTCTGCAGCGCTGCTACTTTCAAAACTCGTGAAGCACGTCACAGCCACTCTACAATACAAGATTACGGATACTCATATGTGGACGGATTCACAAGTCACCCTCACATGGATCAAGACTCACCCCTCACGGTGGAAGGATTTCGTACGGAATAGAGTGACACAAATTCAAGAACTCACTCCAACTGGTCATTGGAGACATGTACCGGGAACATCAAACCCAGCTGATTGCGCTTCGCAGGGCGTAACCACAAAGGAACTCGAACGGCATGCCCTATGGTGGACGGGACCACCATGGATAACACAATCACCAGCCTCATGGCCACCTCAACCGACGGAATTGGACGACTCATGTGCACTAGAAGCTCGTCCAGGCATTTCACTTACGGCAGCCGCGCCCAAAATCGACTACCATTGGGACCTCATCTACAAATACTCTTCACTTTACAAACTACTTCGACTCACGGCTATTTGTTTCAGAGCACTTTCAAAATTCAAGGGAACTTCAGACTCATCACCAATCACGTCACTTCAATCTGCTGACATGGAAAGAGCTCGGATTTTTTGGATTAAGTCAACTCAAGCGGCATTTTTTTCACATGAGCTGAGGACGCTTAGCTCACATGGAACATTGCCGAAGAATCACCCATTCAACCGCCTTACTGCGTTCCTGGATCACCAAGGAGTCGTACGAGTCGGCGGCCGGCTCAACCTGTCAGCACTCAGCCACGACGAAAAACACCCAGTCATACTACCTCGCCATTCACGACTATCGTCGCTGGTTATAGACGACGCACATCAACGCACTCTCCATGGCGGCACTCAGCTCACTCTGGCAACTGTACGACAATCTTTTTGGATTATTGGAGGCAGGGCGCCAGTAAAGTCCCACATCCTTCGGTGCATGCCCTGTGCACGACAGAGAGGGATACGAGCCCAACAACTTATGGGCCAGCTGCCAGAGTCACGAGTCTCACCATCTCGGGCTTTCCACCACACGGGTGTGGACTACGCCGGGCCATACTCCATGAAGACTTGGAAGGGTCGCGGCGCGAAAACTTCAAAGGGGTGGATCTGCATTTTTGTTTGTTTTAGCACTTCAGCAGTCCACCTTGAGACGGTAAGCGACTATTCCACGGAAGGATTCATTGCCGCTTACCGCCGGTTCACCTCACGACGGGGCATCCCACACACGGTCTACTCTGATTGCGGCACCAATTTCATCGGTGCAGACATCAGCCTCCAGAAACTATTCATCCAGAGCACTCGCGAACATCAGGCCATCACTTCAATTCTGTCAAGGGACAGAACTCAATGGAACTTCAACCCACCTGCAGCGCCACACATGGGTGGCAAATGGGAAGCGGTGGTGAAGTCCATGAAGTTTCACCTCCGTCGCACTGTGGGCGACACCTTGCTCACATTTGAAGAGCTCACCACGGTGCTTACTCAAATAGAGGCGGTCTTAAATTCAAGACCACTGGAGGCACTCAGCGACGACCCCGACGACATCTCAGCACTCACCCCTGGCCACTTTCTCTCAGGCGGTGCGCTTACAACCCTGCCTGAACCGTCACTCGACGATGTGAAAATCGGTCGGCTCTCTCGATGGCAACTACTTCAACAAAAACTTCAACAATTCTGGAATCAATGGTCGGCTCACTACCTACAACGGCAGCAATCAATCTCCAAGTGGCATCATCCCTCCAATGACATCAAGGTGGGTTCACTCGTGCTCATCACCGATGAGAGACTCCCACCATCCAAATGGCCACTAGCAAGGGTCATCACACTCCATCCAGGGAAGGACGGTCTCACCAGGGTAGTGACCATCAAGACGGCAACAACCACCCTCATGCGGCCGATCACAAAGCTTGCGCCACTCCCACTTCACCAAACGGGGTGATCCAACTTACACCTGGACATCAACTTCAATTACATCAGCGCACTCGCTGATGGCGGGCGGAAATGTCTGAGAAATCTATATTACCGACCAACTTCACCTCACTTCACGCTCATCACTCACGCGAGATCTCGAATCGATAACTTGTCCACCTATCAGAGATCAATACAGATCTAATCGATTACTTTCGAGATCTCACGTGACGAGCCGGTGCGCTTCCGGCGCCCGCCTTTTATTCTCACTCACCTCGCAACCATTGTATCACGCGGACGTCACTTCTTGTGCTATAGCAACACTTCTCTTTTCGGACGGTTTCACATCAACTCTTCTCTCTCATTATTTTCTCGTACGGTGCAACTCACCACGGGTTCACTCAGTGTGTAAATAGCTGTTATTTAGTGTCGTAAATAAATAGTTTATTGTGTTTCTCATAACTTCACCGCCTGCGCTTACTTGCCACTCACCCGTCCACTATCCACTCGCCCAACATCTAAGCGAGCACTTCAATCACAAACAATATGCGTATATAGGAAAGTCGTGCCTGCAACAGACATATGACGTGTGGGATCATGTTGTACTTGCCAAAATGAAATGATATTAAATAAATAAATAAATAAAATGTAGCTACATACATACATATATGTAGCATAATATATATACATATATGTAGAATCAGGTGCGAAAGGTGAGAAGATGGGAAGGGAGAAGGCGAGTGCGTGGGAGGTGAGCGAAGGAAGACGAAAACCAGACAATAAATGGGAAGTATCGAGAACGGACGAGTGTTGAAATATTTTGGAGCGACCAGTTTTCCCCTCTTTCAATGTTCCCGAATCAACGTGAAGTGAGACCGGACTCCAGACTCCAGAGTCGAGGATGACGGCGGTGCAGGGACCGCGTATAAAATAATTCATACAACGTGTGTTATATCTAAACCTTTTTATTGTACTTATTTTACTTGTTATTGTACTTATTATCTACGCGTAAAAATAATAATTGATATTTCTATCCGATTGCTCGGATGCGGCACCCCCGCGGCCGCCACCGCCTCTGCGGCCCCGTCCGCCAGCGCCGCCTCCTCCTCCTTCTCCTCCTCCTCCCCGAGCCAGCCGGCTCCAACGGCTGCGTCGCTTCATCGCCTGTGTTTGAAAGCAGGGTTAAAGCATTATTTATTAAATTGTAATATAAAAAGGAAACAACAATTTTATACTTACGTTTGTCCGGCTACGTCTATTTCACCACGCCGTTGGCCTCGTCGTTGAATCCGTTGAAGTTGAGAAAGGCAAAATGAGAATAATTATTAAAAATATATAAATTGTAATGTATTTACCTCTGGGCACCGGCGCGGTGAACGTGGCGCCCACGGCGTATCGGGCGCTGAACGGGGCGCCGAACGACGCAGCAAACGGCGCGGCGGGTCTCGTCATTGAATCTGTTGAAGTTGAGAACGGCAAAATAAAAATAATTGTTAAAAATATATAAATTGTAATGTATTTACCAATGGGCACCGGCGCGCTGAACGTGGCGCCCGCGGCGTATGGGGCGCTGAACGGCCCGCCGAAAGGCGCAGCAAACGGCGCGGCGGGTCTCGTCGTTGAATCTGTTGAAGTTGAGAAAGGCAAAATGAGAATAATTATTAAAAATATATAAATTGTAATGTATTTACCAGAGGGCACCGGCGCACTGAACGTGGCGCCCGCGGCGTATCGGGCGCTGAACGAGCCGCCGAACGGCGCGGCGGGTCTCGTCGTTGAATCTGTTGAAGTTGAGAACGGCAAAATAAAAATAATTGTTAAAAATATATAAATTGTAATGTATTTACCACTGGGCACCGGCGCGCTGAACGTGGCGCCCGCGGCGTATGGGGCGCTGAACGGGCCGCCGAACGGCGCAGCAGACGGCGCGGCGGGCCTCGTCGTTGAATCTGTTGAAGTTGAGCAAGGCAAAATGAAAATAAGTATTACAAATATATAAATTGTAATATATCTACCTGAGGTCGCTGCCGATTCTCCTGGTGTCGTCCGCAAGTTCATCGAAAAAATAAAACGAATTGTACAGTTATGCAGTGAATAATGAAACAACAATATGGCCTTTATACACTTACGTTTTGGCCGCCCCCACTAGGCCCCGGTGCTGTCTGGGCCCTTTCCTCTGTAGGTGGAAAAAGGGAAACGTAAAAATGTTACTCGTACGTATAATAGGAATAAAAGCAATCGGAGTAAAAAAAAAATGCAAATATACCGTTGTTAGGCGCCTCGCTCTCTCCCTCTGCTGCGGACATCTTTGCGTTCATTTCTACAAGAAAAAGAAACATTTCTTTAAAAATGTAATTCAGTTGTTAATACATGCGAATCATCGATTACACATATAAATCGTCACATCGATAGGAATGACAATAATGAAAAATCTGGATGAAGTGACTCGTGAATTGTCAATCGCAGAATGGAAGAATATTGCATTACCCGTGAGTCGTGATCCCCTCGGCAGACAATTGATATGTTACGTCCGGGCGAGGCTTGTCACGACTTTGATGTTTGTCAAGACGGTCGATGAGAAATCCGCGAGCGGCCTGCCGTGCGACCGGTCGTAACGCTTGAATATTTTTGTTAATTTAATTACAATAAATCAACGGCGATCTAACTGAAGATCATCATTGCGGTATTCTAATCCCTTCCTGGAAGAGGAGGGATTTTCTAGTTTATTTGGTACAAGCTAAACGGAGAAGTTAAGTTAAAATCTAATATCGCGTTTAGTTGTTTGCAGGACTAATAGGATTCGTGTATCCTCTCAAGACCCGTACAGGTCCCCAATTGTTCTTGCGAGGTTATGTTTCGGCCGGTGTACAATGCTATGGTATATGAGGTGTGACGTCACAACACAGATTAAATTAAAGAGAGTAATATAAGGGGAAAACAAAAGTAGTTATATTCAATTGAAAATAATCGTATAAGGAAAAGATAGAATATATATATATATAGAGAAAAGTAGAACAGATGTGTTACGAATTCGCTAAACTATGAAAGAATTACTGCAAGAGATGTTATCGCAGTATTGAGAAAAGTTCATGTGTAGTGCGCGACAATGATGCGCCTTAACACGAGCGCTTTCGGATATCAGTAATTACGCCTTTACAATCGACAAGTTAACAAGGAATCTTGCACGGTCAAATGACCGTGCCCGTGGGATCCCGCCGTGGCCTAAGCTCGGGTATGATCATACAATAAGATGGTAATTGTCGTCGTGTTTCGCGACTGGAGGTTCCTACCGTGTCGCTGGTCTTCGGCTACGTTCGAGTCGCTTCGGCTACGTTCGCGCTCTTACTCGCTTTGTCTCTCTCTCTCCTTCGCTCTCTCTCTATCTCTCTTTCTCTTTGGCGGTAGGTCGGTTGGAATTTTCAAAGGTTTTCGATGGAAAAACGATGATAGTACCTTCGAATCGAAACGTAATTTTAGTACTGTGAACTTCCTCGATTTGCCTATGCTCGGTGATAATTGAGCCGGGAACTAGTCCGTTACAAGGTTCGGCAAGTCAGGAAGATAGTGCTTCTATTCAAATATCTCGACAATTAATTCCGACTTTAATCGCCATACGAGCGAGGAACAACCTTTCCGCGTTCTGTTCAAGTTAAAGAATAAAAGAAAGAGTAATGTAAATGAAATCGAAAGGAAACTTAAGCTAACGTGTCCGACGCAATTTGTCGGCCACGTGCAAAACGTAACGCGCACACTTTCGCACTTCCGCTAAATTAAAGAAAACTGAGTCTGTGTCTCACTTAAACTGAATTTATAAACTAAAGCTTTTACGAGGATAATTGAGTTCGTTAGTAGCACACTGCAAGAAGAATATGCACTTTTAGACTCGGAAATTAATGATATCTAGGATACCCTCGGACAATCGACCACGTACCTCACGACTTTACAGCCAACTGCCCAGAGAAATCCGTCGCGAGACGGCTCCTGGGCTCGCTCTTGGCCAGTTTTTCATACCTTAACCATGGAAACGGTCGATCAGCGGTCGATTCAGTGTACAAATATTCTGTTACTATGCTCGCTCGATGTTCAGCAAGAGACTTTCGGTTGCTCATTTATCCTCTTTCAATTATCCAGTTTTATTGCAAATAAAATATGATTGCCTTGACTCAGCTATCCAAAACTTTAGCAGTGCACGCTCCTCACTTATATGCTTGAACAGAATCAGGTTGATATCTGGGCAATGCCTTATTGCCACGAAAATAATAATTTACTTTTGAGAGAGAGAGAAACTAAAAATTAACACGCGGAACCTCATCGCTTTTTCCTTAGCCTATACACGCACACACTCATACCGCACGCACACACTCATACTCTGCTCACACGCATTCATATCCACTCACACGCTTACATTTACTTACATCTACTTATATATATATACGATGGGACGAATATGATTCCACGGTGAGGGAATTCCACTACATATTAACAACTCGACAGCACCACATATACGATGGGGCTAAACCGTAATACAAGTAATTCATATACGCGGCCTGGAGGAAAAATAGAATAACATGATTTTACAACTAATACTCTAACAGCGCACCGGATGCGATGAGCCTAAGCCGTTATGAGTAATTCGTCATCCGGCGGCCGGAGTGAAGGAAAGGAAAGAGAGTTTAACACGAAAGATAATAAAAGAGAAGGGAAAATCAAAAAGTTACGCTGGGACGTAACATCCTCCCCCCCTTGGAATCATCATCGTCCCCGATGATGTGTCGCGCGCGGGTCTCAACCATAGGGGCATACCGACGTCCGGTGGTAGCGTATGATGACATGAAGCATACGCCTGTCACGCCGGTGAGGTTTGGCGTTCGTTCCTCCAACCCTCAGGTCGAACCGTACCCCCCTCGTGTCCCCTCGGAAAACCTCCAGGACGCAGTCTATCAACGGGCGGCGTACGCCCAAACAGCCCTCCACGTCGATCTCCCTGATGGGTATACAATTTCGGACAAGCCCGCAGATATCCTCGTCGGTGACGCCCTGGTTGTCCCTACACTCCAAGACTTCCAAGGCCCTCAGTCTTAGTAGGAACTGCGCTCCGACAGTGGGGTACATGTAGTTCATCTTGAGCTTCACGAGACGGGAGAGGTCGCCAAGGCTATCCAGGGAGTATTCGCCGCGGACATTCGTGCACCCAGTGATGTCCAGGTCGACGAGGCCCCGCATGTGCTCCCCCATCCTCTCGACAAATGTGATATCCACCCAGCTGCATCCAAGGAGACACAATTCCGTCACCTGCGTGAACCGCGGGGGCAGCAACAGCGCCTCCGCCACCGATCCGTACCCTAGTTCGATAAAGTTGGCCACGTTGCCATCCTCCTCCGCTTCTTCGAGCTCCTGCTCCAACACCTCATCACGCTGATCACAAAAGCGCAGGGTCATTCGTCTCATCGTATCGCCCAGTGCCCTGTTGTGGCCCAGTGCCGCGAGTACGCCTTCCCCAAAGTATGCCGGCCGGTCTATCGTCAGGTCCGTCAGCGCTGTGATCCTGCCCAGGAGCTCTGCTAGATGCACGGGCTTGACCTTGGTTTGGGTGAGTTCCAACCTTTGTAACGACGAACCCAGGGTACGAAAAGAACTGCCTGTCATTACTGTTTCCCGAGCCACGAACCCCGCTAGTTTCCTAGCCGCGAACACCCATAGAAGTTCGCTATCCACCGGACCGCTGCACTCCCCTATGGTGAGATAACTTAGTCTAGTACAACCCTCCGATATCGCCCGCAACCCGGATGGGAGTATTCGAATACCGGCAACGTTTAATTCCTCTAATCCTTTCGCCCATCCCGCCGTTATCGTTAGAACCTGGGGCCGCAGTGCCCTACATGCGCTTCGATCCGCCAGGTGCACTGCTCGGAGCCCGCGAGCGCAGCGTTGAACCAGCCAGTGGTACGAGTCGTTGGTCGGCGCTGGGTCACTCCGGTAAGTCGGCCATCGCCAGTCCTCCGCGTCGATCGCCCTCTCCCTGGACAGCGCTCGCCGTACCCCCTCCTGCCAGCTCTTGCTGACTTGCTCCATTCGCGCTAGGTCTCGGAATGATACGAAAGGTGCCAGGAGCGCTACTACCTCCATCGGGAGTGGCGGGGCATACTCAAACGGATACCCCAACCCGTCGAACGGTTGCATCGCACCGTCGTTTACAAGGGCGGAGGTGGACGGCCCTCGATGGTGCCAGGCGTCGGCCATCTGCACCCCTAGGACACGGTTCCGCAGTGTGATCGGAGCCAGTCGAGTCGCTTCCATGGCAGCTCGCGCCTCTTCGGATGTCGTGAAGGTTACGAAGCCGGTAGCTCCGCTGTGCCCCCGCCGCACCACCGCGTGAATAGCCCCCAGGGGTCGAAACGCCTGCAGGAGTTGGGCCTGCCGGGTGTTTGGCGACATTCGGGCAACGAACAAGCGATTCGTTACCAAATTCTTTGGTCCTTCCATTTCGGGTCTTAATAAGAGGTTACATGATTATATTTATATTACACATACAAGTATTATCTCATGCCGTCGCCATTCCACGGGGAGATCGGCATTCGCAGGAAGCTGGCTGTAAAGATTATTATCGGTAAAGACGCCCGAGACGAATGTGTGAGCTTGTTCCTCACTCAGAGGGAGAGAGTCTTAGTTCATAGGCAAGACTTTATCCGCGTGCTTAAGGAGACGTTTTCCCTCCTCAGTCTCCAGCAACACGGTATTTCCCTCCAGCCTTTTTACGACGCGGTAGGGACCCCGATATCGACTGCCAAATTTGCCCTTCTTGGGCTCGATAAGGACCCGCACCTGGTCGCCTTCTTTCGCCTCAAGCGGCCGCGCGCGCGCGTCGTAGTGCACTTTGGATTTCTGCTTCGCTTTCAATAGATTTTCCCCTGCCGCGACCTGCATTTCCGAAAGGTGGGGGATAAGCTCCCGTAGATACGCGGAGTACGTATCACTCCTCTCGTCCACGCAGATCGAGCTTGGGTATCGCGCGATTCTACCATACACGAGCTCGTACGGTGTAAAATTCGTAGCCTCGTGTACCGAGGTGTTATATGAGAACATTGCAAACGGTACCAGCCTATCCCAGTCGTCATATTCATCTAAGTAATGCTTTATGTATTCTGTAAGCACGATGTGGCTGCGTTCTAACGCACCATTAGACTGAGGGCGGTATCCTGACGTCGTCACATGATCGATATCAAAAAGTCGCGCGATTTCCCTAATTACTCTATTTATAAAGCTAGTGCCTCTATCTGTTAATATCGTTCGCGGCGCTCCGAATTGTAGTATGAGATTTGTAACCATCGCATGGGCTATTGTTTCTGCTTTTATATCCGGTACGGGCACTGCAATGCAATATTTAGTGAGGTTGTCTTGCATTGTCAATATGTGTTTGTTCCCTTCCGGTGTTGTGGGAAGCGGCCCGACAGTGTCTAAGGATATTTTAACAAAAGGCTCAATTGGCGTATCCGTTATGATCATTGGCTCGCGCGTTCTCGCGCGGACTAACTTTTTCTCTAAGCATCCCGTGCAAGTCCGAATAAAATTTTGAATCTCGTTCTTCATACCCGGCCAATAATAACGTTCGCGAATACGATGATAAGTCTTTGTCACACCTTTGTGACCACCCATACGCCCTGCGTGTAATTCGGATATTATTTTCGGTCGCAACGCCTCAGCTGGTATCGAGACGTTCCCGGTGAACAAGGTAATAGTTACTCCGGAATCTTCGAATATTTCGTTTAATAAGTCCGGATAAATTCCGCACGACAGTTTTTCCGTGATATCTCCTTTCAGTGATAGCCCGCACGATGTTTGCCCGTAGCTGGTTAAAACGTCCCGTAATCTAGTCAATCCGTCCCTGAATTCAGCAACGGTGGGGGTATCGTAAAATCTCTTTGCTACCACTATGCTGTAAATAAAATGTTTCTTGTAGCGTGTAACTAAAATTTTTCCTTCTTTTGGATTAACGGACTTCATGTCCTCGATGTTAATTGCACGCAATTCCGTTAACAACCGCGATACCGTATTGTCGAATTCGCAATCGGCTGTTATGAAATGGGCTATGTTCCCCCGTCGCGCTGTTAGATTCTCGCGCGAATATCGTACAGGCTTTACTCCGCTCCTTAGGTTATCTCGTGGTAGGCTCTGTGGACGAGGCTGATCAAGCTCGCGAGGCACACTCTCGCTCACGGGAATCCCGACGATAGTTGTGTTCGGTGCTCGGTCAGCGTATAGTCGTCGTGACGGTACGTCTCTCGGTAATGTTTCCTTTGTCGGAGGGTTCGGTGTCGAAAGTGCCAGTGGTCGCGTCGCGGGAACAGGCGTCGGTATAAACGATCGTCGTATCGGTTTCGAAATTATAGTATCGTTAAGTTTCCCCGGCGCTTCCTCGGTTTCCTTGATAGGTGTTAAAGGCCCTGTAGAGGGACGCGCGATGGTCCCGGCACGGGCAGGACGGGTGGGGAACTCCATTGTGTCTAACGCATTTCCCGACCTGTCCGGCACTAAGATTTCCCCCACTTCCTCTACCGGTTCTCGTTCATGTAAGTCGTCAAAGAGTGTTGAATTTTGTTTATTCGCGCTGCTGTCGTCATGCGGCAGTTCGTCCGCGCTTTCATCGTCAGTTCGTTGGTCATGTCTGAATAGAGCGTCGTGAAAACGTACGATCGAGTCGGACAACTCCTCCAGCGTAATCGGCCCTTCCGATTCTTCACTAGAAGATTCGCCCTCATCGGTCGCGTAGTGGTGCCGGGTGGGAACCTCCATGGTGGGTAGTGCGCTTCCCGGCGCCTCCACCTCTTCGCTCGCGCCCGGTTCTGTTTCTGGTATTTTGTCTGTCTCCGGCGGCGGTCGACTCGGTAGTCTCGGTTTTACACTAGGCAACACACTTCTACGTTCAACGAATATTGGCGTATCGGAAGCGTCTGATGACGGGTCATCGCTGTCTGCTGTCGCCTCTGTCTGTGTCGACGGTACAACCGGAGCACGATTACGCGTTCTTGATGCTACCGCGCTTGTATCTAAAGGATTTGGCAACCTCGGATTTACTCGAACTCTACCCGTTCTTTCCTCCGGTGGAGAAGAATCGCTTGTTGACACGCGTGGGTTATCCGAGCCTGATTCCGCGGTCCCTTGTCTCAACGGTAACACCTTCATTTCTGAACGCTCCTTACTTTCCTCGTCGGAATTTAGTATGCTTGATTTGACTGGATTACGCGACAATGCGTCGGCGTTAGTGTTGAGCTTTCCCGGTTTGTGCACGAACTCATATTCATAGTCCCTCAGTTTCAGTCTCCAACGTACAAGTCGTTGTCCCGGATCTTTTACAGAATCTATCCATTTTAATGGTTCGTGATCACTGAAGAGCGTGAACTTTCTACCGTATAAGTATGGTCTGAAATGTAGCACTGCATAGAGAACGGCTAAACACTCCTTCTCAGTGGTAGTATAATTCTGTTCTGGTTTTGTTAAGTTTCGCGACAAGTACGCAACGGGCAGATCGTTGCCGTTGGTATTCTGACTGAGTACTGCGCCTATCGCAACGTCAGAGGCGTCAGTTGTTAAAGTAAAGGGCTCATTAAAATTAGGAAACTGTAAAATAGGAGACTTGCACAATGCTCCGCGTAATATTTTAAAACTCTTAGTATGTTCCGCGTTCCAATCAAACTTCGCGTTTTTCTTTAATAGTTCAGTCAACGGTTTTGCGATCGCGGCGAAATTCTCTATAAAGCGACGATAGTAGCCTACTAAGCCTAGGAACTCCCGAACATTGCGCTGTGTCTGTGGATACGGAAAATTCTTCACAGCGCTTATTTTACCTGGGTCTGGGCGTACCCCGTTTCGACCTATTACATGTCCTAGGTAAGCTACTTCCGTACGCAGGAAGTCGCACTTATCCGGTTGCAATGTAAGTTTCGCGTCGCGTAGTCTATTAAATAACCGTTGTACTTTCCTCCGGTGTTCTTCCAGAGATTTGGCGTATACGACTGTGTCATCTAAGTAAACGAAAACTTCTACTCCTTGCAATCCACGCAACACCTGATCCATTAATCGTTGGAAGGTCGCCGGCGCGTTCTTAAGCCCTTCCGGCATTCGTACATATTCGTAATGACCGTTCGGTGTCGTGAATGCAGTTTTCGCGCGATCCTTCGGTTCCATGCCGATTTGCTGAAACCCGCTTGCCAAATCAAATACTGAGAAATAACGCGCCTCGCCTAGGTGATCCATGATATCTGTGATATTGGGCAATGGATACGCGTCCCCGATCGTCTTCTCATTTAACTTCCTAAAATCTATCACCATACGCCAGCGTTTATTCCCGTGGGAATCTGGTTTCTTCGGTACAATCCAGAGTGGCGAATTGTATGGTGAGCTTGATGGTGTTATAATATTATCCGTTAATTTCAAGGAGATTTGCCGCGCGATCTCTTCTTTATGTATCGGTGGAAATCTGTATTGACGTGTATTAATCGGTAAGTCGTCTGTCGTCGGTATTGTGTGAGTGATGCACGGTGTCGATTGTAGTCTGTCACCCGGTAGATGGAAGGTTTTAGGGTATTCCTCTATCAAATCGATTACGTGCTCGCGTTCTTCGGCGTTAAGGTGTCCGAGCCGCAAGCGAGAGAGCACCTCACTCACCCGATCAGTCGTCACCGGTTTTTCCGCGCGTTCGGAGTCTGTATCGAAATATTCCTGTTCTTCGGGAAAATTATGGTACTCGAACGGCACTATGTTTTGTGGCGGAATCTCAATTTCCACACGCTTATCTAAGGTGTTAATCGCCAGCACGTGGCACGCGCCCTGATTGACTGAGACGGCTGCTTCACCGATATAGATACCGTCTGCAATGCTCATTCGCGGCAAATAGCCCTCCGTTAAATCTCTCCCTTCATCCACGTCGATCCTAAGTACTTGTCGCGCGCGCGGCTGCAGGTGGTATACTCGCGTCGCTGGCGAGCTGCGTCGCGCGCTGTTCGGTTCGGATTCTCCGACGAATCGCATTGGTCTTATCGGATCGCTTTGTGTTACTAAAGTGTTGTGTGCAAACGAAATCTCTGCACGTTCTTGTCGCAGGTATTCTTTACCGAGAATTCCGTCGCTTCGTATTGGAAAGTTAGATCGTACTACGTGGAATTTTACTACTTGCCCGAGCAAGGTTAAAGTGGTTGTGCCTAGAGTTTCGGTTTGCTCCATAGTAATCCCTGTTATAATTACTGATTCATCTAAGGCTACGGATACGTCTTCCCCGAGAGCTTTTAACTTTATTATATTTACATCTGCTCCAGTATCAATTAAAAAGTAGGCAAATTCCCGTCGCAATTCTACCGCGCACATTTTAACCTGCGGTGAATCTCGGTTTGACTCGAAGCGTATTACTGCGGGTTTTCCTCCAGAAACCTCACGGTTGCTCGACGCTCCGTGCTGTGCGGGCTCGGCGGCGCGTCCGACCGACGAGCTCCTCGAGAGTTTAAATCTGGTTCCCTAGTCAATTCAGGTGACGCTTGTTCACGCCTTGGCGGTGGTTGCCATTGCGGTTGTGATCGCGAAGGTGGCGGAGAGTCATTTCGTCGCATTGGTTCGTAATCGCGGTTATTTCCCGGGCGGTTAGTTCCGTAACGATACTGGCGTTCTGGCGACATGGCGCGGGGCGGTGTCAAGCGTTGTGCGGCACATTGACAAGTGCACGGCGCAGCGTACGGTGTCGGCGGGTACAGTGCGTTCGGCGGCGGATAGTAACCCGTCGGTGGCAAACCCGAATGATGCGAGCTCAAAGGCGGCGATTTTAATATACTAGCAGACGCTCCCAGATGTTCGTGAGACGGTCCCGCTGCCCGCTGGTCGTAAGGGCTAAGCGGTCGGGGTGAAGGAGTACGCGACGGCACTTCCTCCTCTCTGCGCGATACGAGCAGTCTCGCCGACTCCAAACCCGTGTTTCTGGACGCCTTCATTCGGTGTTCTATTTGTGCCGCAATTCCTACAGCTGCATCTAGATCTTTCGGCGCACGCGCTTCTATTTCTCGCATCATTTCGTCCGGTAACCCCCGCACGAACCCCTCAAGGGCACTTTCCCTAACCGGAATTATCATTATTTCCGCCCCAGTCGGATGCGTTTCCTGCAGCGCTATCCTTGCCCCTGAGACGAGTGCCGATAATCTATCGTAAAACCCGTAAACCCCCTCATCGCGTCGCATCCTGATAGTAACGATATCCTTCATGTATTGCGCGAAAGTTCTGTGGCCCCCAAAACGCGTCTTTAGGTGTTTAATTAGCGAGTCGACGGTGGAAAAATCTTTTTCATAAGTGCTTACTCCCGCTCGACCCTCGAGTTTATTTATCACTCCGCGCACGAACGCGTCCTCCCAAGCCGGCGGTACGAGAGCCGCGCCTCCGCGTACTCTCCTAACGAATTCGCTCAATGGTATATTTGACCCGTCATAACTGGGTATCCCGACTAACCCCTGTTGGAGGGCATATATCTCCGCCATCATAGAGGTCGATGCATCGGGATCTGCGCCCGATCTACGCGTGGTGTTGTTCGCGGTCGATTCGTTTGGCTGACTCATTTTTGGCTAGTCGATACCGGGGCGCTTGTGTCTAATTACGTGCAGCGCTCCTGTGCTATATCGACCGTAAAGGACAAGGCTAATCTAAGCGTTCATCGAATTCAAAACAACATGCACATAACCTAAAAATAAAATTATTACTCTGTCTTGATTCGTCACACCTTTAATCAGAAATATAACCTCAAAGTGAAAGAAATTAAAGTAAATAAAAGGAAATATCCAATGGAAATTATAATTAATTATATATATATAAAGAAAGAATAAAGAACAGAATTGGTGGCAACACAAAGATCTGACACTAATTCAGAAGTGGATATAATAGTAATAGAAATATGAAGTATAATAATATATATATATCTGAAATAAAAAGAATGATGAAAAACCTAATTGGTGGAAGACACAAAATGAATCCCACTTCTGACACCAATTCAGAAGTGGATATAGTGATTAAATTTGAAATAATATATATATATAAAGAAAGAAAGATAGCAATTGGTGGAAGCAACCGAATCCCACTTCTGACACCAATTCAGCTGTTACGTCCGGGCGAGGCTTGTCACGACTTTGATGTTTGTCAAGACGGTCGATGAGAAATCCGCGAGCGGCCTGCCGTGCGACCGGTCGTAACGCTTGAATATTTTTGTTAATTTAATTACAATAAATCAACGGCGATCTAACTGAAGATCATCATTGCGGTATTCTAATCCCTTCCTGGAAGAGGAGGGATTTTCTAGTTTATTTGGTACAAGCTAAACGGAGAAGTTAAGTTAAAATCTAATATCGCGTTTAGTTGTTTGCAGGACTAATAGGATTCGTGTATCCTCTCAAGACCCGTACAGGTCCCCAATTGTTCTTGCGAGGTTATGTTTCGGCCGGTGTACAATGCTATGGTATATGAGGTGTGACGTCACAACACAGATTAAATTAAAGAGAGTAATATAAGGGGAAAACAAAAGTAGTTATATTCAATTGAAAATAATCGTATAAGGAAAAGATAGAATATATATATATATAGAGAAAAGTAGAACAGATGTGTTACGAATTCGCTAAACTATGAAAGAATTACTGCAAGAGATGTTATCGCAGTATTGAGAAAAGTTCATGTGTAGTGCGCGACAATGATGCGCCTTAACACGAGCGCTTTCGGATATCAGTAATTACGCCTTTACAATCGACAAGTTAACAAGGAATCTTGCACGGTCAAATGACCGTGCCCGTGGGATCCCGCCGTGGCCTAAGCTCGGGTATGATCATACAATAAGATGGTAATTGTCGTCGTGTTTCGCGACTGGAGGTTCCTACCGTGTCGCTGGTCTTCGGCTACGTTCGAGTCGCTTCGGCTACGTTCGCGCTCTTACTCGCTTTGTCTCTCTCTCTCCTTCGCTCTCTCTCTATCTCTCTTTCTCTTTGGCGGTAGGTCGGTTGGAATTTTCAAAGGTTTTCGATGGAAAAACGATGATAGTACCTTCGAATCGAAACGTAATTTTAGTACTGTGAACTTCCTCGATTTGCCTATGCTCGGTGATAATTGAGCCGGGAACTAGTCCGTTACAAGGTTCGGCAAGTCAGGAAGATAGTGCTTCTATTCAAATATCTCGACAATTAATTCCGACTTTAATCGCCATACGAGCGAGGAACAACCTTTCCGCGTTCTGTTCAAGTTAAAGAATAAAAGAAAGAGTAATGTAAATGAAATCGAAAGGAAACTTAAGCTAACGTGTCCGACGCAATTTGTCGGCCACGTGCAAAACGTAACGCGCACACTTTCGCACTTCCGCTAAATTAAAGAAAACTGAGTCTGTGTCTCACTTAAACTGAATTTATAAACTAAAGCTTTTACGAGGATAATTGAGTTCGTTAGTAGCACACTGCAAGAAGAATATGCACTTTTAGACTCGGAAATTAATGATATCTAGGATACCCTCGGACAATCGACCACGTACCTCACGACTTTACAGCCAACTGCCCAGAGAAATCCGTCGCGAGACGGCTCCTGGGCTCGCTCTTGGCCAGTTTTTCATACCTTAACCATGGAAACGGTCGATCAGCGGTCGATTCAGTGTACAAATATTCTGTTACTATGCTCGCTCGATGTTCAGCAAGAGACTTTCGGTTGCTCATTTATCCTCTTTCAATTATCCAGTTTTATTGCAAATAAAATATGATTGCCTTGACTCAGCTATCCAAAACTTTAGCAGTGCACGCTCCTCACTTATATGCTTGAACAGAATCAGGTTGATATCTGGGCAATGCCTTATTGCCACGAAAATAATAATTTACTTTTGAGAGAGAGAGAAACTAAAAATTAACACGCGGAACCTCATCGCTTTTTCCTTAGCCTATACACGCACACACTCATACCGCACGCACACACTCATACTCTGCTCACACGCATTCATATCCACTCACACGCTTACATTTACTTACATCTACTTATATATATATACGATGGGACGAATATGATTCCACGGTGAGGGAATTCCACTACATATTAACAACTCGACAGCACCACATATACGATGGGGCTAAACCGTAATACAAGTAATTCATATACGCGGCCTGGAGGAAAAATAGAATAACATGATTTTACAACTAATACTCTAACAGCGCACCGGATGCGATGAGCCTAAGCCGTTATGAGTAATTCGTCATCCGGCGGCCGGAGTGAAGGAAAGGAAAGAGAGTTTAACACGAAAGATAATAAAAGAGAAGGGAAAATCAAAAAGTTACGCTGGGACGTAACAATATAACATTTGGAAGCCTGCAACCCCACGTATAATCGGAACCGAGCATTATACAATCGATCCACGTGGCTGCACGTTTTTCGGCTAGATTGACGATCACTAGCGACGGAAAACGATGACTTCTTTCAATCAGGGATTGACAATGATTTGGTCCAATTGTATTCGCGCTTTTCACTATCGTTTATTTGTTAAAACCGTTGAAGGCGGCTCGTGATTACGTTCGGCTTTATCGATCGGGAAATTGAACACACAAATCGGGTTTTTGTGC
This sequence comes from Priocnemis perturbator, assembly GCA_963942575.1. Classification (NCBI taxonomy): domain Eukaryota; kingdom Metazoa; phylum Arthropoda; class Insecta; order Hymenoptera; family Pompilidae; genus Priocnemis; species Priocnemis perturbator. Next base: position 13,267,099 of record OZ012643.1, on the reverse strand, counting down.
CGATCGGCCGAAACGTAGTCCGGACGCGCCTTGAATGGTTATAAAGAAGTGAACGATACTGAAAAGCGCAAATACAATTATACGAAATGATCGTCAATCCCCGTCAATCCAGCCGAAAAACGTGCAGCCGCGTGAATCAATTGTCTGATACTCGCTTTCCAATGATACGCGGGGTTGCAGGCTTCACAATTTTAGATTAACTGACGATGTCTCGCCATTGGCAACGCTAACTAAATACTAATTCAATGCAAAGCGATACGTAATAGTTACTGCAGAAATATTCGTTATTGTTAGTCCGAATGGGTAGCGTGTATAACGATGTGTACTTACCGAAGAGAGAACGTCGAATGAAGCTCTACGCCGGTTGCTGCTTCAACCGTGTTGAGGTGGTGGTAAAAATGTCGACAATGTTCATTGGCGGATGGCGAACAATTTGCAGAAATAACAATACAGTATATTATCTCAGTTTGTTAGATACCTCGGAATCATATCGCGACACCTATGGTAGGGCCGGTAGCGGAGACGCGGTGTTCGAGCTTCGCGGCTCGTCTTTGTAGTTCGGCAAACAAAGAAAAAGGCGCCGAATAAAAAAAAGTACTTACACATGCTAGCCGCGGCGAGTGGCAATGAGACATTTAAACCTCAGCGTATCGACTGTCATAATAAAAACGATGATTTAACTTATTTATTATAAACTTTTTGTGTATGAGACAGTTTATAACAAATTGATGAGATTGTTCGGATCAAAATGAGACCAAACATGATGTAATTCAGACCATATTTACTAATTAATACTTATTCAGTACCTCATATACCTCATATTCGATTTCATGTCATTATCGCCTTTAATGAATTGTAAAAGCGGATTAGTAGAAAAATACATTACATTTCTTTGCCATGAAATGTAGGCTAGACAAAATTTGTCAGTTATTCGGAGAAGAATTTTAATATACCGGCGAATATACTGAACAGTGTGTAACCGTACGGGTACATCGGTCCCCCATACACACAGCCGCCGTGTGTACGAGCCGTATACCAGCGCGGCCGGCACAATAACAAGTGCGATGCCCGACAGAGGGAGACCTTCTCCCGTATGTCCTATGACTTGTACGCGTGTATATAAACCCCGAGCACGCAACGGAAGACGTCCTATCTTGAGTCGACACAGAAGTGGGAAAGGCATATCTGCGGACTGCTGGAACCACACAATCAATCTGTATAGACGAGAGTAAGACCCATCATAACGCCGTAACCTCTGACTATTGCTTACAAGTCGAGATACGTATTTAGTATACTCCTAGCCCGCGGATCTCAAAATTGCATTATATAGAATTATTAGTTCACGTCGAGCGTCTCAAGAAGTCTGGACGCATACTCGGGGAGACACGAGCAGAGTGTATCTTTCATCGTAGTTATTGCATCCAAGATAAAAAAGTTAAACTATACGCACCGTCAATATAAATTCACATTTGCAACAATCCAGCAAGCTGACTCCTTTAGTAGAGGCACTATTACGAGCGAACGCGGCATCGAACAAGATAGGTACCAAAGAGTAGAAAGTAGGAAAATATTTTATTAGATCCACGGAGGAATAAGGTGCCTGACTAAGACACTCGGCTGACCTTGATCGGTTCCCCGCTGTCCGTCTTCGGCCTACCCGACTCCTCGCAGTGAGATACCCCACTGGCGGACGATCTGCGCCCTTGGCTGGCCGTATGTAAAGTACGGTCCCCCACGGCAAAGACCTAGTCTTAGTCAGACGGCAGATTGCTTAGAAAGAAACACTACGAGATATCAAGGTAAAACTGTCGTGCTGCTCGGCTGGTACTTAACTGTATCCCCCGCCGGCCCGTCGTTGTTGTAACCGAAGTGTTCTCGTAGGACGAATTGTAACGAATCTTTTGCAGTAGAATCATAATTTGCATTGGCCTAAGTCCGAGTCACCTATTAGTTAACGAGACCTGAGATATCGAGGTAAAACTGTCGTGCTGCTCGGCTGGTACTTAACTGTATCCCCCGCCGGCCCGTCGTTGTTGTAACCGAAGTGTTCTCAGGTACCTTACGCATGAACATTGAAGACTCGTATAGATACTAGGTCACCTCGGAGGGAACTTTTCGTTCGACGCCGCGTTCTAGCGACTCGCACGTAAAAACCTTCCTCCTCACGGATACACGCCTCGCGCCGTGACTTCTTACATTATTGCGAGCGTCTTTGCGTATAGGACTGTCCGTGTCAACACCCGAACGTAGCATAAACTACCGCGCGCATCTAGACCACGCGTTCCGGTACATAGACAATACATCGAACTGCGAGACACACGTACGGCCTGTCGTACCTCGCATCGAAGCCGCTATTTTGTTCATTGTGTTATACTCATCATCGGCACATACAGAATATATCGGCATTCTACCAGTTAAACTGTACTACCCACTCTCTATTTCAATCCTCACCGTCCAGTGGTTCGAATCCACAGACATACATACGTATGCAAAGCAAAACGGCAAGTGACACCGTCTAAATATCTATTTTTGCAATACCTCGGTCGTACCCTCAGGGATCAGCTGTTCCGTCTGAACACTCTTCCGTCCGACCGAGGGATACGCAACTCGTCACGGTTACAAGTGTAAAAAAAATTGCGTTACAGAGAATCGAACCCGGACATTACTGCTCGGTCGCCTTGCCGCCTCACTACGGATGTTTCATGATATCATGTAATGAGTTTTTGATGAATTGGGTCGATGATAATTAATTTATGCAGTGTTGTCAATAAATAAGTCGCATTGGGCAAAACGCCGAAATTGGTTTTCATGTTTGGGGGCTTCTAACACAATGTTGGGGTCCATTGCTCGAATTTCGATATCACACCCGCGGCAACCCTTTGTAAGACACAAGGCAGTCTTTACTCTACTTTGATCGCGCCGACAAACCCCCTCCTGCCTGAAGAAAGACGGAGTGAATACCGGCGAAAAGCGGAACGACTCAGTTTCATCTGTCAGTCTGGATTTGTCAATCCAGAAGTCGAGACAGCGAAAGTGTCGATTGAAACAGTTTTATCGGTTTCAATAGTTGAATATACGGACTTCCGTTTCCGGTGCGAAAGAGAGAGTGGTGGAGAGTGACTGAGCGAGTGGAAAAGTGAGAATAGTGGAGAAGTAGGAAGAAGGTGGGTGTAAGAAGGTGTAGGAGGGTAAAGGAAGGGAAGAGGGAGGAGGGAGAGTGTGGGTGGTAAAAACGGGAGTGTAGCAGTGAAGAAAGGAAAGGGAGAAAGTGTGGGTCAGGGAAGAGGTTAGGGAAGAACGTGGCTGGAAGGCGGGAAGGTGGTGAGGTCAGTGGTAGAAGATTTGGCCCGTTTGCACCATCGGCGGCTCGGGGCACACAAGTGTGCGTGCCCTGTCCGTGAGAGGTGCGCGCGCCGTTTCTCGCCGAATCGCGCTCGGCTTGGAGAGAAGGACGGAACTATGCCGCGTCTCCCTTCCACCAACGTCGCGTGACGTCACGTATCGTGACGACACATAAGAAGGACAGAAGTATGCTCCGTCCTCTTTCAACCAACATCGCGCGTTGCGTCTTTGTTCGACATGCAGTCGCGGCGTCGCGTCTTCGTTCCGCACACAGACCGGTGACAGTGGTGCCAGATTTCGCATAAGGCATCGCACGTACCATTGCGTTCTTTCAGCCGGAAGGCAAATCGGGCACCACCGCGTTGAGCAGAGCGCAATCCAGCGAAAAGTGAATCCAGGAGAGTTTGAGATTGACTCGTCGTCGCTCGTCGACGCGGTCGAGTTATTTTTTTCGTAGGTTCGCGGTACGCCATGGTTCCATTTTTTTTTTCACAGAATAATTCTTTTTTTAATTATTCATCACACAGCAACAAACGATATTCATTTAAAAATGTTTTAGTACTTACTACGGATAGTTTTTAATATTTTGTCAACGGAATAGATGTGTCGTATTGGTTTATAATAGATATGGGCAAAATATATATTTCATAAATTTTGGTTTCAGTAACATTACTCTTTCTATGGTAGTAATAAATAAGAAAGTATATAATAAATGTCAATTATTGCGGATTATGCATTAATCGTGAAACAAGTAACAGGAGCTTCTTGCAGTAGAACGTTCTGAGGGATCGTACTAACACGCGATTTTAACACACGACAGCGTACGTCAGGAAGAATTTGCTTGGCACGACGCGACGACGGTGCGAATGTTTCTATGAGTTGTTGTTTACGATTTCTTTTCTAAATAGAAGGTGACCAAATTGTGCATATATTCTAACAGTTCTCATCAAGTCCCATCACATTGATTTGAAACCTTTTTCTTACTACGCACGTTTAGTTTAACAACGCTATCCCCATTTCGAGAAAGAAGGTGTTTCTTCTTTGGCAATGCACCATGCATACTGTAATCCATATGTACGTCCATCGTCGCATTCTGCCCACGAAATGTCGCAACGTGCGTATTGTCGAAAAAGGCATGACAAAAGACGGCAATAATAGCAAAAACCCTGTCAATGGAAAACCGAAACTCACATTGTGCCGCTCCCGACTAATTGAAATATCTGTAAAGTCAAACCATTCTGAGTGCGTATTTTACGTACCTACTGCAAAGTATTTCCTCGGGACTCTAACTGACTTTTCCAATGTCATTTATTCATCATTACTTTGCAACCAATTGTACGATATGTATTACTTTTAAATGCACATGTACAGGGTCCACGGGTTGCGGTAGTCAGCTTTTTTCCTGCAAACGGTAAGTATTAGACAAAATTATAGAGGAAAGGGTTGAATGGGATCGTAATATGTATCTTCTACGAGATTTCATTCTATTGAACAGTGCAACGCTGCACCCGATAAATGCAAATGCGTATTTCGGTGAGAAACGGCGTGCGCAGCTCTCACGGACAGGGCACGCACACTTCTGAGCCGCCGGCCGCCGATGGTGCAAACGGGCCAAATCTTCTACCACTGGGTGAGGTGGAGAGGAAGAGAAAGAGTGACATCTAGTGGAAGAGGGAGAGCGGCTAGGGTCGGTAAAGTAGAGAGGAGGGAATGGCGGAAGGAACCGAGAGAGGGCGGGGTGACGCGGCATGGGAAGAGGCGATGAAAAGGAAAAGGGAGAGCCCGGGAGAAATCAAAGGGGAGGAGAGGAAGGGAGTGGAGGCGATTTTTAAGCCCTCAAAAAGGCTGCAGAGGTCGCCGGGGAAAGGAGCAGGGAAGAAGGAAGGAGGGGAGGAGGAGGAGTGGGAATGGAGAAAAGAGATGAGAGAGATGAGGGAGGAGTTCAGTGATGGGGTTAAGAGCATGATGGAGACGGTGGTGAGGCAAGTAGGTGGACTAAAGGGAGAGATAATGGAAATGAAGGAGACGGGTAGAGGAGAGATAGAGGAACTGAGGAGGCAGATTAAGGAGGGAGGGGAGAGATGGAGAAGGGAGAAAAGGGAGATGGAGAAAAGGATAGAGGAACTGGAGGGGGCAAAGAGGACAGAGGCGGAGGAAAGGGGCGGGAACGAAGGGAGGGACAAGGTGGAAGAGATAATGAGGAAAGTAAGGGGAATGGAATGGAGGGAGGAAAGAAAGGAGAGAGAGGAAAGAAGGAATAATGTAGTGATAAGAGGGCTGAAGAAAAAGGGGAAGGAGGAGATAGAGGGATTGTTGGGGGAAATGGGGGTGGAGATGAAGGTACAGGGAGGTGATGTTGGAAAGGAGAAAAATAAAGGAAAAGAATATAAGGATAGACGACGATTTAACGTGGAGGGAGAGAAAGATGAGATGGAGGATAGAGGAGATAGCGAGAGAAGAGAGGGGCAAAGGAAAGAACGTTTGGGTGGGTTATGGGAAGGTGAGGATAGAGGGAAAATGGTGGAGGTGGGATGAGGAGGAAGAGAGACTGATGGAGGGGAGGAATGGAGGGGAGGGGGAAGGGAAGAGAGGGGGGAAAGGGTTGGAGGGTAGGCGGGGGAGGAGAGGAAGAAGGGGTGACGAAGGGAAGGGGGGAGGGGGGGTGGAAGTTGACATTCTGGAATGTGGCGGGGATAGGGAATAAAGATAGGGAGTTTTGGGAGGGGATGAAAGAATGGGATGTGGTGTTATGGGTAGAGACATGGGTTGAGGAGAAAGGATGGGAAAAGGTAAAAGAAAGGCTGCCGAGGGAGTACGAATGGGAAGCGAGGTTTGCGAAGAGGTGGAATAAAAAAGGAAGGGCATGCGGGGGAATGATAAGGGGGACGAGAAAGGGGATAGTAATAGAAGAGGAGGAGAGTGGGAGGGAGGAGGAGGGGAAATGGGAATGGGGGATGAGGGTGGGGGGAGAGAAATGGAGAGTGTTAGGGGTGTATGTAAGGGGAGATATAGAGGACAAAATAGAGGGAATAAGGGGTAGCATGGAAGAGGGAGAGGGGGAGAGGACAACGATTATAATAGGGGACTTCAATGCTAGGACTGGAAGGGAAGGGGGGTGGGTAGAAGGGGGTGGGAGGAAGAACAGGAGGGAAGGAGGTCCAAGGATGGGGAGATAAATAGGGAGGGAAGAATGTTGGTGGAGTGTGTGGAGGAAAGGGGGTGGGGGATACTGAATGGATGCACGGAGAGGGAGGAAGAGGGAGAATATACATACACAGGGGGAAGGGGGAGGTCTGTGATTGACTACGTGCTGGGGGACAGGAAGACGAGGGAAAAGGTGAGAAGGGTGGAGGTGGGGGAGAGGATGGACTCGGACCACCAGCCAGTAGTAATATGGGTAAAAGGAGAATTGGAAAGAGGGGAAGGGGGGGAGGAACAGAGGGAACTGGGACGAAGAAGGGAGAGAGAAATTCAAAGGGAAAATAAGGGAAGGGGAACGAGAGAGGAGAGTAACGACAAGGGAGGAGATGAGAGGGCTAGGTGAAAGGATAAAGGCGGCTTTGGAGGAGGAAAAGAAGGGGGAGGGAGGAGGGAGAGAGGCGGGATGCAGAGAGGCGAAAGAGGAACTGAGAAAGGAACTAAGGAAATGGAAGAAGGGAGAGGGGAGGGGGAGGAATATAGGGCGAGGAAAAGAAGATATAAGGAGCTATGTGACAGTAAAAAGACGGAAGAAAGGGAGAGGCTAGTGAGAGAGGCAGGGGCGGCGAGAATGGAAGGGGAGGTATGGGGGATAGTTAGAAGGAATAGGAAAAGAAGGAAAGGGGTATGTGAAGGGATAACGGGAGAGGAATGGAAAGCACATTTTATGGGATTGCTGGGAGGAGTGGAAAGAAAGGTAGTTAGCGGAGGAAAGGAAGAGGGGAGGGAGAAGGACGAAGAGGAGGAATTGAATATGGGGGAAATAAATAAGGTGATGGGACGGTTGAAGGACGGAAAGGCGATAGGGGGGGATGGGATACCCAACGAGGTGTGAAAGTACGGAGGGGAAAGGGTAAGGGAAGGGGGAGGAGAGATATGTAAGAGGATATGGAATGGAGAGGGATGGCCAGAAGAATGGTGTGAGGGAGAGATAGTGCCGATAGTGAAGAAGGGAGTGGGAAGGAGAGTGGAGGAGTACAGGGGGGTCACGATAATGCCCTCCCTGTACAGGATTTATACAAAGATCTTGGCAGACAGGATAGGGAAAGAGGTAGAAGGGAAGGGAATTCTAGGGGACACGCAGGCGGGTTTCAGGAAAGGCATGGGGGCTAGGGATCAGATTTATGCGTTGAATTATATAGTAAATAGGGAGATAGGGAAGAAGGGGGGGAAAATGTGCGCACTGTTCCTGGACCTCAGAGCCGCATTTGATTCAGTGGAAAAAAGGAAGGTGGTTGAGGCGATGAGGGAGAGGGGGGTTAGGGAAGGATTGGTAAAGAGAGTGGAGGAGGTAATGAGGGAAACAAAGAGTAAGGTGAGAGTGGGGGAAGAGCAAGGAGAGGTATTTTGGACGGCGAGAGGGCTGAGGCAGGGTTGCCCGCTCAGCCCGATCCTCTTCAACATACTGATAGCGGATATGGAGGAGTATTTGAGAAAAGGTGGGTGGGGGGGGGGGGGGATTAAGGTGGGAGGTGAGAAAGTGTACACACTGTCGTACGCGGATGACGTTGTGGTGATGGCGAGTGAGGAGGGGGAGATGAGGGCGGTGATGGCAAGGCTGGAGAAGTACTTGAAAAAAAAGGGATTGGAGGTGAATACGGACAAGACAAAGATAGTGAGATTTAGGAAGGGGGGAGGAAGGAAAAGGGCGGTGGATTGGAGATGGGAGGGGAAGAAGTTGGAGGAGGTGAAAGAGGTTAAATATTTAGGATACTGGGTAGAGCAGGGGGGGGGGGGATGTGACAAAAATGTGAGGGAAAGAGGGAGGAGGGCGGCGGCGGCGATGAGAGAGGTTTGGGGTCTGGGAAAGAGGCTATGGAGTAAGGATTGGGAAAGAAGGATATGGCTGTTTGACACGTTGGTGTGGACACTGGCGGAGTATGGGGTAGAGGTGTGGGGGTGGAAGGAAAGGAAGACAGTGGAGGCAGCACAGGAAAGATATATAAGGTGGATAATGGGAGTGAGTTGGATGACGCCGGGATATATGATAAGGGAGGAGGCGGGCAGGGTGAAGATGAGGACGAGGGCAGGCAGGAGAGCGTGGGGGTACGAGAAGAGGCTGGAGGAAGGGAAAGGGGGAGTGATTGCGGGGAGGTGCTGGAGAGAGATGAGGGAGAGATGGGGGAGGGGGAAAATAGTGGGGAAATGGGAGAAGGAGAGAAAGGAGTTCCTCAGAGAAAGAGGGGTTGAGGAGGGGGGAGAAGAAGGGATGGAATACGAGGAATTGGAGAGGAGGGATTTAGAGGAACAAAGCAAGGAAAGGAAGAAGAGGATAGAGGAATCGAGATCGAATAGATGGTATAGGGAAGTGGTAGGAGAGGGTAGGAAGGGATATTTGAAGAAGAGATGGAGTGAGGAAAGAGTGAGAAGGGTGGCAAGATTTAGGATGGGGAATCAGGTGAGAGAAGGGAAGTACTGGGCGGGAGAAGAAGAGAGGGGGTGCAGATTGTGCGGAGAGGAAGAGGAGACATGGGAGCACGTGTGGGAAAAATGTGGAGGATGGGAAAAGATGGAAGGAAGGGAAGAAAGGTGGGAAGTAAAAGTAAAGGAGGTACTGGATGCGGAGGGGGGAGGGGAGAAGTGGATGAAGTTGCTGGAGAGAGCAAGACGGGAAAAGGAAGAAAAGGGGGGGGGGAGGGTGGGAAAGGGCAGGATGAGGGGAGAAAGAAAGGAAAGGGATAAGGAGGAAGGAAGGTGTGGATGGGAATGAATGAGTGAGAGAAAGGAAGGAAATGGAGAAGGAGAGGAGAGAAGGTGTGAATGGGACGAAACGGAAGTCCACAGGGGGAAAGGGGAAGGGGGGGAAGGTTAGTAGGATAAGGTAGAAGATAAGTTGTACAAAGTTGTAAATAGTAGCAAGTAAGTGGGTAAAAGGAAAGAGAGGGCAGGCGTGCGAAGGGAAGAGAGAGCGAAGGAGGCGGTGCGGAGAGAGAGCGGATATGCGAATGGAGAGAGAGAGAATTGCGTGCGGAGAAGGAAAGTGGGAGTTGTAAATAGGATATAAATAGGAAAGGCGGAAGCGGAAAGTAGAATAAGTAAAATAAGTAGAATAAGTAGAGTAAGTAGAAATAAGTAAATTAAGTAGGAATAAGTAGGATAAGGAGAGATGAGGAGAAGGAGCAGAGGAAGGGTGAAAGTGTATGGAGGAAAGAGGAGGGAGGTGTCAAAGAAAATTGTAACCCGGATAGGGAACAATAAACATATACATACATAGTTGAATATACGCATACGACAATACCGGGGTGATCGCCACAATCGCGAAAAGTGCACTATTGCCGGCGAATCTGGTGCATTGTCGTGTGTACTTTACGTTTTTCGTTGTTTCGTTACTTTCTCATATATTACTTCAGAATGAGTACGTGTGTGTTGCGGGAAGCAGTACAGACATAATAAGGAAAGCGTGACATTCCATAGGTACGTAAAGATGACAAAATCTGCCGCACTTTTTATGTACACTCCAAGTACCTTATTGACAGATTCGCTATTCGCGGTTTCGGTAATGGCGATAACAATATTTCTGACGACTTTCTTCATTCGCGGCTGATACATTCGTTGTTGGCGGGCCGTATGAACTATGTGTAAATAATAATAATTTTCCGAAAGGGGGGACGTGCCGCTGAGTCGGGAACCGATGTAGTTGGCCGCGCCGTACGCTACATCACACCGCAGCATTACGCCGCGTTTTCAGGTGAAATGGGAGTAAAAAACCAAACTTCTTTGAGCGACAAATGTAGCCGGACGAACTTGCAGGAATCGTACAAATGAATATAAATAATCACGTCAAACGCGCCTGAAATGAAAACGCTTGGATCACGATTGATCGCCTACGTTGGGCTTTCCTTGCTCCCCTGTACCCCTTATTTCTTCATCAGTACAGTTTACAAGCGTATGCATGTGTATTCGCATTGCACACTTCACTTTGGGTTGTACCGATCGCTTCACGTACTGTGATCGAAACTATTTTTCGGGCCGACGAAATTTGGGGCCAAATCGTATCGATTGGACCTGTACCCTACAGTAATTTGTTGGCAACGAATCAGATCACAATTGTTTTATTAATATGAAAACATTAATTCCTAGATTTCCTACAGATGAGGCGTTGCGGCAACAATGGGCGGACAGAGTCGGTGTTGAAGTTGACAAGCTTCGGTGGCGCAGCGAACTGTGCTCCGACCATTTCGACGCATCCTCTTTCGAGGTGTTCGACGGTCGCGTTAAGAAGCGTCTGAAACGGGGAAGTTTGCCTGTAATTAAAACGGACGAGTTACCTCGGCATAACACTTGCAAGGAAGAGGTTTGTGCAGGTAAGAGAGTGTCACCAAGGTCACCCGAATACATGATAAGAACCGTTAGTGTAGCCTTCCGGTGGTCGCGACCTCAACGCGCGACCATTCGATAAATATATATAGATACACTTTTTTCGCAAAGGGAAAAAAATATGATTTTAATCAAATATATATGTATATGTATATGTATTTCATCGATTGATCGCGCGTCGCAGTCGCGAGCACCGGAAGGCAACCTTTACTAATGTCAATATGTAACGGACGGAATGAACGTTCTTTTCATCAATGAAAGAAATGTCATTGTCCTCCAACGAGACGATGAACAGAACGACATTGGACATTGTGTATTGGATATGTGTTTTTTTATGTATGTTGCCGCATTTGTCGCGAACGGGTTGATAGATCATTATGGTTTTTGCACAAAATGCAGGAACCTATTCTCCCATTGGTCCCGTATAAGTTTCGAAAAATTCCAAGAACAAGAAAAAATATTTTAAACAATTTCTCGAGTTTCGAGGGTAATTGTTAAATGTCCAAGTTTAACTTTCCACCGTGTTAACCGATGTAAATGATTTTGGGTACATTTCAAAGAGGCTACTCTCGCGGTGGTACCATGTTAATGTGGACAATTTGTAAGAAAGAATACCGAAGTCTTTGTTATATTGATAGTATTGGCACTCTTCGCAACTCATATGTCTTTGTCTTTTCAGTTGCCGACGAAGATTGCTTACCGTGCACGAGTACGTCAAAAAGGCGACGTACGGAGGAACTGGGTGGTGAACCTTGTGGGAACTACGAAGCCGTTCTCCACGACCACAGATACGAGGACTCCCCACGAACCCTCAGGAAGAAACTGAGGGAGTTTCGAGCCCAAAAAGTTAGCGTAAGGAAGGTCGCGAGGCGGCTGCAACAACGAGTCAGGCGTTTACGAAGGCAAGTAACTTCTTTACGCGATGTTGTGGTACAGCTAAGACGCCGCAATCTTTTGCCAGAGTCCGCCTACTATCATCTTTCGCCCCATGAAACTGCATCCGTAGAATTATTTAGCCGTATGATGAAGCGGAAAAAGAATAATACAAATAAACTCAGTCGAGAAAAATATCCGGCGGCTTTACGCGCATTTGCGTTAACGGTTCATTTCTATTCACCGAGGGCCTATAATTATATTAGAAAAGCGTTTTACTTAGCTCTTCCACATCCGGACGTCCTTAGGACTTGGTACAGCTGCATTGATGCTGAACCAGGTTTCACAGAGGAATCGTTCGCGACGTTAAATGAAAAATCGGCCGCTTTAAGGGAAAGTGGCGACGCCTTACTTTGTGCCCTTGTCATGGACGAGATGGCCATAAAGAAAGACTGTCAGAGAGGTCGGGACGGAAAGATCCGCGGCCACGTAGATTTAGGCGTTGGCACAACCGGTGGCGACGATCTTCCGGAGGCAAAGAACGCCTTTGTTTTAATGGTGGTCATGCTGAAGGAACATTGCAAATTACCAATTGGGTATTTTTTGATCGACACTTTGAACGCGGACACAAAATCTAATTTGGTCCGAGAAGCATTATTTCGGCTTCAGAAAGCAGGCGTCATTGTCTGTAGTCTAACTTTAGACGGACCCGCGGATCATTTTGCGGTAGTGGAGAAATTGGGTGCAGTAATGCACCTTGATAAAAAAACCGTTAAAAATCATCCAAATGGTAATGACAACGTAGATGCGCTCAATGACATATTTAACCCTTAGTAGCCTGATTTACGAAAGTGATTTATTTTTAATATTACTGTGTTTGCTTGAGGGTCTAGATGAAGGGAAAAATAGCTAAAAAAATCACAATATTTATTTTACATATTTATTTAGAAAAAAAAACAGGTATCAATTTTGATACTTCAGGCATTAACGCCATAAAGAAATCAGATATACCTATGCATGAAATAATGCGAAACATTGATTGTTTTTATTATCGCATAACGACACTTTACACTTTTTACAGAACCAGGAGGTAAGTTTCCTACAATTATTAAATTTACACATATTTCTAGAATCCATAAATATTTTTTCATGACCAATACAATCGCAACGCACGTCAGTAGAGAGTAGTACTTGTACACCTGTCCGGGGTCTTTTAGAAGGTACTGTAGTGTCTTGTCGACTGTTGGTACTGGGTCTTCCCCTTTTATTTTTCGAGTGACTTTGATATCTACATAAAGTATCGGCAAGCTCAGTTCTAAAATCTGCTAACTTCATAATATTCTTCTGAAGTTTTCCTCTCATTGTGTTTACCTTTTCGTATAGTATCCAAGCATTGATGACAGTCATGTCTAACAAGTGGTAGAAGAGCCTCGTTGTCCACTTTCTCGACTTTATGCGGATGCGATATCGACCAATGAAGCTATCCATCAAATCAACGCCGCCCATGTGTGCATTATATTCTTTTACGACCCGAGGACATGATACTTGAACATTGGCCTTTAGTTTTTTTTCGTAGCGGGTTATAGTATCCGCTGGTTCAGCGCCAACATACGTGGAAAGTAATAGTACTTGTTTGTTGTCTTTCCAACTTGTGGCCGAAAATTCGTGGCCTTCGTGAGAGGCCACATTTTCGTGATATGTTCCTCTGGGTACGTTAGACTTCATAATTTCCCGTTTCTCCGGCAACTTGCACGACTTTCCAAGCCTGTTTCTCTGTACTGTTCCAAGACAATAAATACCTTCGTTGGTCAAGTAATGTAGCAGAGGAATATTCGTATAAAAATTGTCAAAATAAGTTATATGATTGACGTGCCTTGGTACTGGTCGTAACATTCGAATAACTGTATTCGATACAGCTCCGAGGTCTGGTTCGCCAGGTAAACGGTCTATGTCCTTAGCTCCTGAGTAAATCTCAAAACTGTAGGCATACCCAGACAGAGAGCATAAAACGTATAATTTGAATCCCCACTTATGGGGCTTGTTGGGTAAGTATTGTTTCATAAAATGTTTAATTTTAGTTGAACACATTTGCTCGTCTAGTGATAGACGATGCTCAAATGGTACAGTAATAAATTTCTTGTTCAAATAGTCTATCACTGGTCTTACTTTATGCAGTCGGTCGTGCTGGGGATGATCAATGGGCAAATGTTTAGAGTCGTCATTCATGTGAAAAATTTGTCGAATTTTATCAAATCTGTTGCGATTCATTGTTTGTGCTATGGGTTCAAACTTTGTAATGTTTGACCAGTATGACCTGACACTAGGATAATGATATACACTAGTAAACATAAGAATTCCAATAAATTTACGTAATTCTAAGACAGTTACAGGTTCTGTAAAGTTGGGATTCTTTTGGAAGGCATATTTATTTGACTCGTCCACTAGAAATCTCAAAATTTCTTCACCGAAAAAATAAGAAAAAAACTGAAAAGGAGTGTCTAAGTTCATAATTTCTTGTGAATACTCAGTGTTTCCAGCAAACTGGAAAGCATTTTGGACTATGTCCATATTCTTTACTCTCCACACTAAGTTTCTAGAGTTGAAAGGTGCAGTTTGCAGGTTGTTCTGGCTGCTGGTTGTAGGAGTTGGGCTTCGTTCAACAGTCTCTAAATTATGTTGCATGTCGGTATCTACGTTTGCTGCAGGTGAATCTGCATCCAAGTTTGGGTCAGTGGGAAAATTACCTACATCCTCTTCATCTTCTAGCTCCATCAGACGATCTCTTTGGCTCGAATAATAGTCTATGTCATCTTCATTGTCGGTGGAATCGTCTTCCGAAATTTCACCTGTTACGTCCTCCGTTTTTCGGCACCCTGCGTACACCGGGTATACCGGGGATCGGAAGACAGACGAAGTGACCGGCCTGATAAGAGATTTGACGTGTCAGCGGAGCGGCTCGCTGAGACGTCGCACGCGCCTAAATATACTCGGTGTCCTGATTCGACACTAAACCTACGTGTATCCTCGCGTCCGACTGGTTACGGCGCGGAAAGTGTGGGCGTAGCTGGTGACTCGGAATTACACCAACCCGAGAATCTATTCGCGTCCGAATGGTTACGGCACAGGCAATGTGAGCGTCGCTGGTGACTCGGGATTACACCAACCTGAGAATCTACTCGCGTCCGAATGGTTACGGCACAGACAATGTGAGCGTCGCTGGTGACTCGGGATTACACCAACCTGAGAATCTACTCGCGTCCGAATGGTTACGGCACAGAAAGTATGGGCGTCGCTGGTGACTCGGAATTACACCAACCCGAGAATCTACTAGCGTCCGTGCGGTTACGGCGCAGAAAGTGTGGGCGTCGCTGGTGACTCGGAATTACACCAACCCGAGAATCTACTCGCGTCCGTGCGGTTACGGCGCAGAAAGTGTGGGCGTCGCTGGTGACTCGGAATTACACCAACCCGAGAATCTACTAGCGTCCGTGCGGTTACGGCGCAGAAAGTATGGGCGTCGCTGGTGACTCGGAATTACACCAACCCGAGAATCTACTCGCGTCCGTGCGGTTACGGCGCAGAAAGGGTGGGCGTCGCTGGTGACTCGGAATTACACCAACCCGAGAATCTACTAGCGTCCGTGCGATTACGGCGCAGAAAGTGTGGGCGTCGCTGGTGACTCGGAATTACACCAACCCGAGAATCTACTCGCGTCCGTGCGGTTACGGCGCAGAAAGTGTGGGCGTCGCTGGTGACTCGGAATTACACCAACCCGAGAATCTACTAGCGTCCGTGCGATTACGGCGCAGAAAGTGTGGGCGTCGCTGGTGACTCGGAATTACACCAACCCGAGAATCTACTCGCATCCGTGCGGTTACGGCGCAGAAAGTGTGGGCGTCGCTGGTGACTCGGAATTACACCAACCCGAGAATCTACTAGCGTCCGAATGGTTACGGCGCAGGCAATGTGAGCGTCGCTGGCGTCTCGGGGTGCTCTCTGGTTATGGGTTTGAGCGGGAGAATAGTTGCGATCCGTGGATACGACCACTGACCTCGGCCCCGAACCGTGGTGCGCCGAAAGTGGTTGAGGGGCCACGATCGTAGCGAGGGGGTCCGCCGCGGGCCAACGAAACCTGTGAGCTGAAGTCGCAGCAAAAGAGTTGCTGAGGGGTTACCGGAACTCAGAGGTTCGACGGTGCCCACGGAATTGCTCGTGAGACGACTCAGGCACAGGCTTGAAGGCGGCAGCAAGGACCACTCGACTTATGCGCACGGTGATTTCGGTATCGCGGGAGGAAAAGGGGTGAGATCCCTTGTCTAATTACACTCAGAGAACACTCCGATAACCAAGTTTTACGCGGGTGTACGTGTAGTGTTGCGAGGATGGGTGTGCAGTGGGTAATTCACGAAACTGTGTACATGCTGTTTATTGGTTGATCGAACCCTACAATTTGGAGTGGACGGCTCCACTTCGTTATCGCGACCGGAGAATCGGAGATTGAGACTAGACGCAGTGTCTCGATCGCGCAAGTTACTTATAATTAGTTGAATTTCGAAGGCTTCACCACGCTGGTTGCCTAGAATGGTCTGAATTGCAAAGACTGCTTGGTTACACAAACCTGGTGTTGCCTGACGAGATACAGGAACAATGGCACTGATTCTACCGCGTTGGTTATTCACTTGGACTTAACTTGATTCTATTGACTCGACTAGACTTGACTTGATTATATTCGTTGCACTTGATTCATTTGAAAGATACCGAAGGTAAATACTACGTCGGGTGTTACGCTTCGCACCCGCACTTGAATTCTCTATACGCGATCAACGGTGCAGTTCGGAGCACTGCACCCAAAGAAGTGAATTGAAGTAACACGTTCAATGAGTAAGTCACAAGTCCCGAACAGTAAGTCGCGGTCAAGAGTAAGTGGTAACCAAGAGTGCGCGTACAGGTATTTGCCGTAACCAAGAGTGTCCGAAGAGGGTCTCGTACTGCCCTATATAGACGCCGTGCTCCGCCGAGCGGCATTCGCATGCTGACACTGCATCAGCGTTATATCCTGGAAACGGCGCGCCAGATGCCTTTCCCAGGACTTGGCTACACGTATATTATCTTTTGGAATTCCTATTCTGGCAGGTTGCGTTACTTGGCGGTTGTCCGGTCGCTCGGCGCGAGAATTTGGCGGAGCTTTTCCTTGTACGTTTCGCTTGTTCCCTACTCGCGTCGTCTTGGCTATCGCTCGGGTGTAAGTTACCTCTACTTGTCGCGCGCGGCATGTCTTATCGCTAACGGGGGTTCGTGAGAACCGCACTTCATTCGTGAAGTTAGATTAGAGTAAATCTTAGAACTACTGAGCGAACCGGAGACTGCGGCGAGAATGATCGATTAGTTATTCTTGAATAAAAAGCGAAAAATTGTGGCGGGTGGAGGACGTAGGACGTAACACACCATTTTCTAACCGCTTCAATATGCTCTCAATCTCTTCTGGTCGCATTTTTGATAAATTTCTATAATAAAATAAAAATAAAAGTAATCCCAACACCAAGCTATGCAGAAAAATAATGAATCGGAAGTTCAAAAAGTTTTTATAGCTAAAGAATTAGTAGGTAGGTTTTATGTAGGGCGGAATGCCTGAAGTATCAAAATTGATACTCACAAAAATAGCACTAGTTTCTTCAAGTAAAACATGCACTCGCAAAAAATAATTATATCATAGCGAAAATAATATATTCACTTACCTCAAAAGTATTTATATTCTTCAGAAAAAGAAAATATATCAAATTTGTATTCAACAAAACTTTTAGTAAAATGTGTTTACTTGTTCACTTTGCCGCGCAAGTAATATGTCATAGATAAAATAAAACAATAATGACATTTGATTTTTTTTTTAATTTCGTTGGAAAGAATATTATACAACAGTAAAATACGTACAGCCAACCTATAAAAAAAAACTAATAGTAATGTGAACATTCGGTTTAAAAGATTGGTATCAAAATTGAAACTCTAGGTTATTAAGGGTTAAAATTCATTTTGCGCATCCCGTGGCCGGTGAGCCAGACATTCAAGTGGTATTTGATGCATGTCATATGCTCAAGAACATTCATAATTGTTTGGGGGAGTACCGAGTACTTCTCGACAAGGACGGTAGAAAAATCGAGTGGCGCTATATAGAAGCATTAGGACTATTGCAAGAACGAGAGGGTTTGCGGCTCCGCAACCGGTTGCGCACTGCGCACATAGATTACCGGAAAATGGTAATGAAGGTTGCCCTAGCTGCACAAACTCTCAGTTCTAGTGTTGCAGACAGTCTACAGTTTTGCGCGGAAGTTCTGCGCATACCAGATTTTGAAGGTTGCGAGGCAACGGTTAGGTTTGTGCGGTGCATCGACGTCATTTTTGATTTCCTCAATGTCCGGAATCCGTGGGGAAAACATTACAAAAGCCCCTTAAAACGAGACAATGAGGACAATTGGTGTCCAAGATTAATTGGCGAAATTTTGTATCTATCCCAAATTACAGAAGAAAATGGAACGCCCATATTCCGATCGAGACGCCGAGCAGGCTTCATCGGCTTCTTCACAGGCGTTTTGTCCGTCTTTAATATTTATGACGCCTACGTGAAACCGTGCGAATCGAAAATGACGTATTTACTGACGTACAAACTTAGCCAAGACCATTTGGAGCTATTTTTTGGTGCAATCAGCCAGAAGTGGGTGGTGTCCAAATCCTACCGCTAGTCAGTTCATTTCCGCGTATAAGCGTTTACTTGTAAGACACCATGTTTCCAGTAGCATGGGCAATGTAACAGCCATGGACAACATACAAATTTTACATGTCTCCTCGGCTGAACCAAAACGACGTCGTGCGAAGCTTGACCGATACGACGTTAGTGTGTACGACGCTGTACACAATTCTACGGTAGCGCAAAAATACGGACTCAATGAAGAGGGAACACCAAATTGTAGTTTTGACGGGATGACCGAGTTTGTCCATTTTGCATGGGCACAGTCACCCAACATTTCCGAATTTTCGCAACAAGCTATCGGGTACATTGCCGGTTGGGTGATACTGCACATTAAGAAAGGAAGAAAAATTAGTTGCCTCGAATGTTTAACCGCTTGCGAAGAAATGGACGCAAACACCGTACGGGTGAATAGGCAAAATCCTGTTGCGTTCATAGCAGCAATAACTCGCGGTTATTTAGTCATTCCCAGCAAAAGTGCCGTAAAAATTTGTCTCATCACGGAGTCCCTGTTCCTTACTGCGTGCAACTTAAATTCGGGAAAACCGTCAGTTGAATCAAACTTTCCCGCCGTTCTAGCCGCTCGTGCTTTTCATAAATTAGCGGAAGGTGGTGCACTTTTTCCCGATCTTCACGATCACGATGTAGAAATGTTCAGCGCCGAGGAGTTCATTAGTCACAGTAACAGACTTATTAAAACCATTATTACATGTTACATAGAATTGCGCTTATATGCAGAAACGAAAAAATATGCTTTGACACTCACGGGGACGAATATGCGTCATTTCTTAACCCGTTCAATAGTTTGGGCACATCAGTAAGTGATTACAGATTATCACTTCACAGTTATCAGAAGCAACGGAAACGAAATGTTTCAGTGCGATAACTCGATCGAAGCGTTCATTACTCAAAAATGAGATGAATATCTACATGTTGCAGTAAAATTCGATCACACATGCGATCTGTCTGGAGCAATGCATTGCATCTTCGATCCCCCAGTAAAATCCGATCACACATATGATCTGTCTGGAGGAATGCATTGCATCTTCGATCCCCCAGTAAAATCCGATCACACATAAGATCTGTCTGGAGGAATGCATTGCATCTTCGATCCCCCAGTAAAATCCGATCACACATAAGATCTGTCTGGAGGAATGCATTGCATCTTCGATCCCCTAGTAAAATCCGATCACACATATGATCTGTCTGGAGGAATGCATTGCATCTTCGATCCCCCAGTAAAATCCGATCACACATAAGATCTGTCTGGGGGAATGCATTGCATCTTCGATCCCCCAGTAAAATCCGATCACACATATGATCTGTCTGGAGGAATGCATTGCATCTTCGATCCCCCAGTAAAATCCGATCACACATACGATCTGTCTGGGGGAATGCATTGGATCTTCGATCCACCAGTAAAATCCGATCACACATGCGATTTGTCTGGGGCATTGCATCTTTGATCCCCCAATAAAATCCGATCACACATATGATCTGTCTGGAGGAATGCATTGCATCTTCGATCCCCCAGTAAAATCCGATCACACATATGACCTGTCTGGAGGAATGCATTGCATCTTCGATCCCCCAGTAAAATCCGATCACACATGCGATCTGTCTGGGGCATTGCATCTTTGATCCCCCAGTAAAATCCGATCACACATGCGATCTGTCTGGGGGAATGCATTGGATCTTCGATCCACCAGTAAAATCCGATCACACATATGATCTGTCTGCAAAAATTTCATTGACACGATGATTAGTTGGATCCGGTACTTTCAACACTCATGTATGTAAGGTTACAAGAAGATGAATCTGCGTACCACATACTGAGACACACGGTAGTCATGGATATATAGGCCTACAGGGGAAATCACCATGTATAAAAAGAAATAACGCAATCAGTAGCAAGACCTCAGGGGTATTGTGGAACGTTGCTACACCGGGGCCAAGTTGGATTTGAAATGCCAATAATTTTATAGCCGAACATTGTTTTATTTTTCCTGTGATGGCTGACTGTAGTCGCCCATTATTTAGATGACTCGCCGACTTCTTCGGGATTTTCAGTTTCAATGTTGAAATGTTGGTTTTCACGTAATTTCTTTTTCACGGGTGAGACAGGCCAATCATAAGTCAAAAACGAATGTGTTCTCAATCACTGTGACGATCAGTTGTGTGTAGTATATACATTTAGATAGGAGTTCCCGCGCTCGTCCGCGAAATCAAATCAACAATGCATACCCACATGGATCCGTGCAATAAGGGCACTCGGAGCGGAAGGATTAACGATGACAAGCGGCCTCCAAATGTTCAGCCTGGACGGAACAATGTTACAAACGGCAAAATACAATGACGACTACTACATCCCCACAGTAACAATTGCTTATTTGGCAACATCTCAGTCATACTTCATCAAACGGATTTATTCGTAAGTATGTTGTTATGTCAGTAAGGTTCTAAAATATTGTCCAAACGCGAAACGAAACAATACTAATCCAATTAGCGATTGACGAGGAGAAGTGGAGCAAACTGATATTAAAGAACGAAAATTTATCAGACCTGGGAGGATTACAAGTTGTACAATGTAAACAAAATTTTAATTCATGCAAGCTTCAAATGTTTGTCCTTATGGCTTCATAAAAGCACTCATCTGTTTTCAGACCTCACACTGTTACATGTGAAAAAATTGTCATTATATTATGTATAACATAATTATTTTCCTGCTTCTACTATTGTTCAACTTCGTTTCACAAACAAATGTTACATTTTGTTGCTGCTATGATGTATTGTTTTCCTTGAATAACAATGATCTTGAAATGAAGTTCTAAAGTAGTAAAAGTCTCTTCATTTTTCAGATTCATTGGCTCTACATCAGACATTATGAAGAATGATCAGACTACCAAATTGTTGTAGCCCCATTGCTGCCGATTGGGAGTAACGTACACCGTAAAAGTCGTGTACATTATGAGACGATTGATGTGAGGTATGGGTACATTTATACTTTCGACTATTGGGTGTTAACATGAATTTTATCTCTTCTTCACGTTATTGAAACAATTTTGGGTCAACAGACGCAGCACAATGATAGTTTGGGGAAATCCAAAGGACATACAGGACCGTCATTATGGATATGTGAGGGATATCAAAATGTTATACTGAGGCGTAGTCCAGATGTCTTCAGGAAAACCAAATGCCAGCCGAAAACTAATTATGAAGAGGACCTGGCATCAGACAGCCACAGGATGTTTGGACAATCTTTGTAACTGACGTAGGCATCAACAGTTGCCAATCGCGTGCGAGGAAGGGTTGTGCAAGTGACATGACAAAATTAGTCTCTTCGATTTCCTCATTCAGGTTCAGGGTTGAGTTAGGTAATCTTTTTTCCTCAGATACAAAAACTACAAAACTCGAAGCATATCGGTAGAGTCAACTCCATGTGTGGAAGTAGATGACACTAAGCGTTTGTGTGGTTCAATATATTCTCAGTAACACTATAACAAGAAATAAGTTATCGTTTATACGTTCAGAAACGACTCTTCACCCTTTTTCGTTTTTACGTCGCTTGCAGTATCTTTTCTAGTTCTTTAGAACAAATTTATAGTTTCATTACATTTTAATCACTCTAATGAACATTGCATTTGTAACTGTTTGTTTGAAATGTTTCCTTATATGCTACTCTTTTATATATATATATACCATTGTTTATAAATGTGAATAAATGCCATTGTTTGTAAACCAAAATGTACTTCACATATGTCACTGATATTCGATGTATATTTAGGCGAATTATAATAGGATTAATAAATTTATTACAGTGTTATTATGAATTTACTTTAATGTAACCCTTCAAATATAATAAAAAGTACCGTATAACATATACTATTACTTATATACATATACACACTATTGTATTTTACACTATTACTTTAATTTCATATAAATAATTCATTTTAAACGTGCGTTATTGTGTATAATGTGCACGTCGCGAGTCCAATGATTTGGAAACCAACGTATTGTTACGACCCGGCGAGGAGTCCCGTAGGAAACTGAATGAATTCCCTTCTCTCGGATTTCTATTACTCCTCGGTCACCGGATTTTGTCGTCGTCCTGTGGATTCGCAGGCCGGGGGTTAGGAGCTGAAGCTCGCAGAAGGGTCGAGAGTAATCGATTATGCCGTTCTCGATTCTCGAAGACGTCTGTAGCGCGATTAAGGAGGAATGGGACACACATTAGAAAATCGCAGAAAAGCTTGAAATTTTGAGGAATGATATCTTTTAACGTATTACAAGATTATACAAAATTTCAGAATTCCCGACTGCATAGTTTGGAAGATAATAATTAAATAATTTAACACGGTCTCTTATGGAGAAACAGTGTTTATGAACCTTAAGAATTTAATAAATAATAGAAATAAATCGCAGATTTTAACCAAAAAAATGTATCATTGAGAGAGAACATTCAGCTATAGATTGCGATAAATTCCGCACATGTTTACTACATAATTATGGAGTAATTAATTAATTAACAAAGGCAACTTATGTTTTCATTGAAAATGGGGAGTAGACGTGGCAACGCTGTAAAGAAAACTAGTTACTTTTCCGTCGGTAGCGTAGGCAGAATCTGTAATACCGTTGTGTCAATACATGCCAAGTAAAATCGTAATTGATGATTTGAATATCAAATCGTTTTTTTTCTTTGAATTGACGTGACAATATAGATTTTTTGTTAACACGTAGAAATAAAAACAAAGAGAAGCAGAGTTCTAAGTTTCATGAATGTTATTACAATTTCTGAAAAACGTACAAATTTTCTGTGTTGTCTTTTCTTGCAGCCTTTTATTGCCCTTGGTTGAAAGTGTTTCGGTGATCACTGTTATTAAATCTTTTTCGCCATTAGCAATAAAGGTGTCAGTCAATTTTTGCATCGTTAAGCCATTTTCCGCCAGTTTCCTCCTGACACTAATACCAATATATTTTTGCATCGGAGATAATGTGTGCAGGACACGACGCGTATCTTCCAATCGCATCCAGTGTTCAATTTGTGCCTTAAATGGCGTCATATGCTGTAGTACGGTAGATTTTGATATTTTTAGTCTGTTCATGATTTTATATAAAATTTCGCAATCATGTACAGCATTATG
Source organism: Priocnemis perturbator (assembly GCA_963942575.1). Lineage (NCBI taxonomy): Eukaryota > Metazoa > Arthropoda > Insecta > Hymenoptera > Pompilidae > Priocnemis > Priocnemis perturbator. The sequence goes on along the minus strand of OZ012643.1, from coordinate 13,243,486 downwards.
TGCACCGGTGAGGCAAATATTTTCATGTTTGGCCAAATCCGAAATAGAGCATTTTTTTTTACCGGTGTTCTGGATCATTTACGTGATTTCGAAACGTTCATATTTCCCGGGACTAATGACTGCGTGACGTCATTTCGCGCTCCAATTAGGACGCTCCACGACGGCGCGCTACTTCCCGCGCTCACCTACTTAGCGCGCTCTCTTGTGTACCCTTTGGCCGCTCCTTATATGGGCATGTTTATTAATCTCCTAATCTGATTGGTTCTAATACCAACAGCGAACAAAAATGCGTGTGAGGCGCCGGGAGACCGCGTGGCGCCTGCGACCTCACCTTGATTATTCTTGTAAAGACTGTGAACACGTGCACATTAAATTATAAAAGAGAAGAGAGAAACGCGCAAGTTTCTATTAAAGGTTAAATTAAATCCTAAATTAAATCATCTCATTCATCCTGAAGTAGACCTCTCCTTCATTCCGCATCGACGACTGTCCCCAGTCGAATTGCTCGTATTTCTTATCGAGCAACACACACACAACATTTGGTCCTTCGAGCCGGATTCGGTGTGACTTGAAGAAGAAGGAGCAAGTGATCCTTGCCTCCACGAGGTCGAACCAGGCCATTTTTGCTGACCGCATCGCCGTCGACGCCATTTTCTCAACCGACTCCAGCCACGTGGTGAGACAGGATGCCTGTGATCGACAACCTGATATATTCCCAAGAGGATTGCCAAGATCAGATTGAGAAAATCTGGATTAATTGCCAGAAATTACCCAAGCCGAGAAGAACTGAGTTCGCCTTCCGCAGCCGCTTGGACACCTTGGAGACTCTGTGGACCGCCTGCCTGAAACGACACAACGATATCATCTCTTTCTCCGATCCAAAGATAAGATCTGATTCTACTTATTTCACCGAGTCTAAATTTCAAGATATTGTTGAGACGGTAGACAGCGTTCGCGATAACCTCAATGAAGCGCTGCACGAGTTATTGAAGTCCAGTCCGTCCGTTAGTCAGGCGTCCGACACTTGCGCTCCTAGTCCGCGCAGCCATGTAGATATTTCACCTATTAATATTAAGAAATTCACAGGTCAGTTAAGTGAATGGGTCGAGTTCCGTGATCTTTTCCTATCGCTAATCGACGCTCGCAAGGATCTCTCTCAAGTGCAGAAGCTGCACTATCTTAAAACCAGCGTGGAAGGACACGCCGCGAGAATCCTGCGAAAATTCACGGTCACGGAGGCGAACTACAACGAGGCTTGGAAGTTGTTACAAAGGCGGTATGAGGACCCAATCGGTATACTTTACGCTTACTTCGATGAGTTCCGTGCGATTCCTTCGGTAGGACATAACCGTTTGCATGACCTGCAAAACCTGCGCGATGAGTCCTACGAGATTTATTTTGATATTAAGGGTCTCGGTCGACCAATTGATGCTTGGGAAGACCAATTTATTCACTCTATACTTACTAAGCTCGACTCTGAAACGCGGCACGCATGGGAACTCACTCAAACGGCGATAGAGGTGTATCCCACATTCGACGCCTTAGATCTTTTCCTGTCGCAACAAATTAGAGCCTTACGCAACTCAAGCGCACATCTCCCAGTTGAGGAGTCAAAACAGTCATCCAAGGCAGGAAAAGTTACTCACGTTAAGGCCCATCAGGCTACCACCTATAAGTCCAATTGTTTTATTTGTCACGGTGATCATCCGCTGTATCAATGTCCGAAGTTTCTTAGTCAAAATCCTGAGCAGCGGATGAACTTACTTAAAGATCAGGACCGTTGCTTCAACTGTTTCCGTAAGGGACATCGCCCGCGGGACTGTAACAGTAAATTGACCTGTAGAGTCTGCCGCATGAAGCATCACTCGCTGTTACATAATGAAAATCGGAAAGCTAATGAACAATCCAAACCTGCGGCGGCAGGCTCTGCAGGTCATAATTCCGAAAATTCAACCGAGCCTCAGGTAGTGTCGACTAATTGTGCGAATATGGGCACAAAAGACACTATCTTACCTACTGCCACAGTGCTGCTCCGATCCCATTCAGGGAGGGCGTTAAAAGTACGAGCCTTATTTGACCAAGGCTCACAAGCCTCATTCATAGCCGAATCCGCAGTACAGCTCTTAAAGCCCGCGCGACGAACAGTTTCGGTCAGCGTGGCCGGCATCGGGGCTCAAGCCGCCGGAAACATTAAACATTCGGTAACATTCACAATAGAGCCTTGCGATCAGCCTTCTGCTGCCACTGAAATAACAGCATTAGTATTAAATAAATTATCAGCCTATATACCAACGCCGCTCACATTTCCACATAATCATGACTACTTACAGTCTATCACGCTTGCCGATACGATGGTTCATAGTTCCGATCCGATCCAAGTTATAATCGGGGCCGATTATTACGGCATGTTTGTACGCGACGGACTCATTAGGGGACCGCCGGGCTCTCCAATTGCACAATTAACGGTCTTCGGGTGGATACTTTCGGGCCCACTCTCTTCGTCCACGGTGCAACATGCACAGATTTCCGTTAACCACGTCTCAGTGGACGAGTTAACTCAGGTGCTCTCACGGTTCTGGGAGCTGGAGGAGACTCCAAAATTTAATGTCCTGTCTGAGGAAGAAGAAGCCTGCGAACAGCATTTTGTTAATACGCATACGCGTTTACCAGATGGACGATATTGTGTCCACTTACCTTTTAAATGTAGCCGTCCTATTCCTATCGGTGATACCCGAGCCCATGCTACGAGCATCTTCCTCAGACAGGAAACTAGGCTTCTCCAGAATCCAGAGCTGCGCCTGGCTTATCACGCGTTCCTACGGGAATATCTTTCATTAGGGCACATGACCGAGGTTCCACCTGAAGACACGATTAAAGCCGAAATGTCCTATCTTCCTCACCATCCTGTACTTAAGGCATCCAGTACCACTACCAAAGTGAGAGTAGTCTTTAACGCCTCCTTTAAATCACTGAATCAGACTTCACTCAATGACCACTTAATGATTGGCATGAAATTACAGGCGAATATCTTCGCGCTTATTTTAAAGTGGCGCACTCACCGATGGGTTGTGACAACCGATCTGGAAAAAATGTTCAGACAAATATTAGTAGCCAAGTCCGATCAAGATTGTCAACGCATTATATGGCGTTCCGATAAATCAGAACCTTTACGTTCATTCCGACTGTTAACGGTCACTTACGGTACTGCGTGTGCACCCTTTCTCGCTAACCGCGTATTAAAGCAGCTTGCTCGCGATGAATATGATTCCTTTCCGTTAGCCGCGCAGATACTTGAGAACAACGTCTATGTCGATGATGTTATGTTCGGTGGAGACAATTCTGATGACATTATGACGTTGATTAAACAGCTTAAGCAGCTCCTCATGGCGGGTGGCTTTACATGCCATAAGTGGGCGACTAATTGTCTCGCCCTCCGTCATGAGGTTGTTGCAATTGATCGGGACTCTAGTAATAAAATAACCATCGGTGAGGAACCACATTTAAAGATATTAGGGGTATACTGGAACGCCGAAAAGGATACCTTCCATTTCCGAGTTGAGCAAGCTTCCTTAGTCCCATCCAAACGAGCCTTCCTCTCTTACATTTCTCGCATCTATGACCCCATGGGGTGGATTTCCCCCACCATTGTCACTGCACGGAGGTCTCCACATTACTTTAAGATTACTCCGACATCAATATTGGGTTATTAATGCCAGAACACTCACTAAAGCTTGCATTCGTACCTGCATTATTTGTGCTCGACAACGAGCTACACTTTCCTGCCAACAAATGGGCAATCTGCCTGCTGCTAGAGTCACCCAGTCTAGACCCTTTTCTCATGTGGGCGTTGATTATGCCGGTCCATTTAATATAAGGACCTCAAAAGGACAATTGGTTTATTCCGCGTAACCCGCGATGTACTTCCGAGGTCCGATCTACGCGTAACCCGCACATCCGAATGTAGTTCGACCACTTCACACCTTTCCGATTGTCGCTCCATGAGTGTAGCGAGGACAGAAGTCTCACAAGGGATACCTTGTCATCTTTGTGTGCCTCAGTATTAAAGCCGTTCACCTGGAATGTGCTAGCGATTACTCTACTGCAGCATTTCTAGCTGCGTTAGATCGCTTTGTAGCAAGACGTGGATTACCTGCACACGTCTACTCTGACAATGGCACCAACTTCATTGGAGCTGACCGTGAGCTCTCCTCTAACCTAAAAACTGTGCTCTATGACACGGATCTCCAAGCTCACATTGCGTCTGACGGTATGGAATGGCACTTCATCCCACCTGCGTCTCCTCACTTTGGAGGATTGTGGGAAGCCGGGGTGAAGAGCGTAAAGTTCCACCTGAAGCGCATAATGGGTAACGCAACTCCCACTTATGAGGAGTTTTGCACTCTGCTTTGCAAAATTGAGGGAGTATTAAATTCACGGCCACTTACTGCCTTATATGACGATCCCGAGAACTTCGATGCCCTGACACCCGGCCACTTCTTGGTGGGAACTCTACTTAAATCAGTGCCCACTCCTTCTGTAATCAGCCTCTCTGAAAATCGCCTTTCACGATGGCAGTCACTCCAAAGGATTCAAGAAACCTTTTGGAAATCCTGGTCACTAGACTATTTAAACTCCTTGCAGCAGCGATCGCGGTGGCATTCAGCCACACCTAACATTAAAGAAGGAGATCTGGCATTGATAAAAAATCCTCAGCTGCCTCCCGGTAAATGGGATTTAGGGCGCATTGTACATACATTTCCAGGCCAAGACGGTCTTGTACGCGTCGTCACCATCCGCACCGCACGCACCACGCTTAAGAGACCTGTAACTCAGATCTGCGTACTACCGGTGGAACAGACTAGCGTAACAACTTCCAAGCCTCAGTAGACCCATTCACGCGTGCAATATTTGTGTCTAGTCATTAGTAATTTAATCTTCTTCGAACTTAAGTAACATTGTATTTAATTTATAATTTAAGCATTTATTTGTGCTAGTCGTAGTTATAAGTACTTACCGTATAAGTTCCTATTATTGTTAAATCCACACTTGAGAGCCGTCTTGCGTATAACAGGTCGCGATGAATTACCGTATAACACTGCGTGTCGTGCACTCCGTACGCACGATTCATTGTAACTCGCGACGCTGTTTCCACGATATAGTTTAGGAATGCGGGCCTTTGTTGATCGCCTACCGCTCAGGGGCAAGCAAGGCCACAACCGAATTCCGAGAATCGCGGCTACTATAGTACTACGCAACGTACGCTACCGTTCCCCTTCCCATATCGTTCAACCTGTGAACGAGGCGGGTGGAATGTTCTGGATCATTTACGTGATTTCGAAACGTTCATATTTCCCGGGACTAATGACTGCGTGACGTCATTTCGCGCTCCAATTAGGACGCTCCACGACGGCGCGCTACTTCCCGCGCTCACCTACTTAGCGCGCTCTCTTGTGTACCCTTTGGCCGCTCCTTATATGGGCATGTTTATTAATCTCCTAATCTGATTGGTTCTAATACCAACAGCGAACAAAAATGCGTGTGAGGCGCCGGGAGACCGCGTGGCGCCTGCGACCTCACCTTGATTATTCTTGTAAAGACTGTGAACACGTGCACATTAAATTATAAAAGAGAAGAGAGAAACGCGCAAGTTTCTATTAAAGGTTAAATTAAATCCTAAATTAAATCATCTCATTCATCCTGAAGTAGACCTCTCCTTCATTCCGCATCGACGACTGTCCCCAGTCGAATTGCTCGTATTTCTTATCGAGCAACACACACACAACAACCGGTTTCTTTTCTAATTATGTACAAAGTATCCGAAAATCCTTCAATCACCGTGCTAAATTTGTTCTGCAAGGAACAACTCTCAATAGCTTTCATCAGTCTTGGTCCATCAAATGCCAAATTGTGTATTGCAATACAGCACGTCTTTTTGAACGACGACAGCCATTCGTGTAAACTGCTTAACGCTTCTCTAATTGTAATGGATTTAACCGGCACCCCGTTCAAAAACAACTCGCCGTAAAAATTTGTTAAACCATGAACTGCGGTTGCTGATGGAGGAATCTCTTTTACTGGATTAATATATGTGGAAAATGTATTTTTGCCACATTTTGCACCAACTTGCAAAATATCGCAATTACATTCCAGTCCACTTGTTTCTAAATCGAGCAAAACAACCGGAATAATATCCGAGCCTTCATTTACCATGAAATCTATGGAATGTTCGGTGTCTGGTACAGCTGGCTCTGTTAATAAGGAACAACTCGACTCATACGTCGTACCCTCATTATTTTCTTTTCTGTGACGAAGTGCGGTACGGAGTTTTTTAAGCATCATTCGGCTTCTCTTGAACCCAGGCGTTTGACGCAACCTTCGATTCCGATGCAATGCTGCTTGCGTTCGTAATACATGACGGGTATGATGCTTGCCTGGAGATAAAATTAAATTTTGTGTTATTTTTTGGGTATATCCCTCTTGTTGGGGTTGAAGCGTCGTAAGGTGACGGCTGGGATCGCCAGTACGTTCCGTGGACGCGTTATTCGCGAATTAGGTTTCACTCCTAACTAGTTACGTCTGACAACTTCGTATATTTTCAACAATAACATTTATTGTGAAAATAGTATGTACAAACTGGTGTGTTAGTATGAGTATAATTAGAGAGCTGTGACAATTTGCGACAGTTAACGACAAGTAACGACAAGTAACGACAAGTAACGATAAGTAACGACAAGTAACGATAAGGAACGACAATTCCGTTCAGTGTGAACGGTGCGAGATGTATTGTAAGACTTGTAAACGAAACGAGAGTGTATCTCTCTGGCGAAGCGACAAAGTATAGCTATGGTGAACGACAAAGTAAATCTGATCCAAAAAATGCATGCGTTCCTTAATATAGGCGAAAGGTTAAGTGGGATAAGCGAAAAAAGGGAAAGGGCAAGAAGGGGTGAGGGTACGTCTTGAAGAGTGTCGATGTACAGATGGTGACAGTATGTAGAAAGTTCGACAAAAGGTTAGAGTGAAAGTAAGAAACGTGACCGGGAACAAAGCCGGCAACGATTGGGGTGCACGTGGTCATTTTCGAGAATAACCAGCCGTAAAGTGCGAAAAAGAACTCTCGCAACGATGAAACAATGACAGACTAAGACAACGTTAAAACTAGGCTATCAATAGGTACAAACATTCCCCCCACCTTGAACGAACATGTTCAATTAGTCTAACTACATAGTATAAAGTTTATAATTGATGCTTAGATCTAAATTATCAACTAAGGTTACCTGACAAATAGCGACAAACTAAACTAAACAGGTAATTGAACTACGAGGTAGATTTTACTAAGTGTCTATGGGTAGTGGGCACAATTTTTTGATAGGACGCGTCTGCGTTCCGGTAGCTGTACGGACCTCCGCGACGCGGATGACGCCATCAGCCCCTGGAAACGTCTTAGTGATGCGGCCCAATTTCCAATGCATCGGGGGCGATTGGTCGTCTCGAATCACCACCAGACGTCCTTCGGAGACAGTGCGTTGATCCTCAAGGTGCCATTTGCCACGAACGTGTAGCTCGTGGAGATATTCCCGATGCCATCGGGCCCAGAATTGTTGCCTAACCCTCTGTATGAGTTGCCAAGCGGACAATCTATTTTCCGGTAAACCGGAGATGTCATGCTCAGGCAAGCCAGTGAGTCTTTCACCGATCAAAAAATGGGCAGGAGTCAAAGGAACGATATCATTTGGATCGGATGAAAGTGGGGTTAAAGGCCGAGAATTCAAAATGGATTCGATTTCAATGATGCATGTGTTTAAGGCTTCAAAAGACATAAGTGTGTCTTTAACTACACGATATAAATGAGATTTAAAGGCCTTAACCGCTGCCTCCCAGAGCCCTCCAAAGTGAGGTGCTCGGGGGGGAGAGAAGTGCCATCGGATGCCCTGCATGGCCAAGTTGTTTTTCATCAGGTCTTGCGCTTCAAGGGTGTTAACGACCCCTTGCAATTCATTTTTTGCGCCTACGAAATTTGTGCCATTGTCGGAGTGTAAATCTTGAGGCACTCCGCGCCTCCCGACGAAACGTTTGATTGCGGCCAGGCATGCTTCCGTAGTCATGTCTGACACTATCTCTAAATGGACAGCTTTCGTGGCGAAACAAACGAATATCGCGACATAAACCTTTACCTTTCCTCTGTTTCGGAGTTTCTTCTCCTTGACAAAGAAAGGACCGCAATAATCCACGCCGGTGGTTACGAAGGGACGTGTAAAGCTTACCCTGGATTCAGGTAGCGAAGCCATTTTGTATCGAAATTCCGTCGGTCGATTTTTGAAGCAGATTACGCAATTGTGCAACACGCGACGAATTTCATTCCGCCCACCGATAGGCCAATATTTTTGGCGAACTGCGTTCAACGTGCTATTTAGACCTGCATGCCAGTGCGTACGGTGTATGTGAGCTATAATTAACTCCGAAATCGGGTGATGTCGAGGAAGCAAAAGAGGATGTTTTTGCGAGAAGTGTAAGTCGGCGTGACGAAGCCGACCCCCCACCCTGAGCAAACCGTGTTCGTCGAGGAAAGGGTCTAACGAGAGCAGTTTGCTGTTGACGTTTAATTTTTGAGTTCGATGCAATGCGTTAATGTCCGACGCGAACTCTTCTCCCTGAACGAGACGAACGATAGAGCGATGAGCTGACTGTAGCTCTTCGATGGTCAAAGGACCACGACAACGATTGATACCTTTGCGCCACCGAAGACAATATGCTATTACGCGACGAGTTTTATTCCACGTGGAGAAACGAGACCACATCTCCGTGTTCTTGATGATGCCCGGCAAAACTGTAAGCGCGCGCTCATCAGGCAGTTCCCCTTCAAGAGGGGGTAGCACCTCGGTTGGCCAATACTCTGGTACCTGCTGTAACCAGGTAGGCCCGTGCCACCAAAGGTCATTACTGGACAAAATGCTAGCGTTTTGACCGCGCGAAATCACGTCGGCCGGGTTATCTCCCGAGCTCACATGTCGCCAGTGGGAAGTTTCTGTCGCGGTTTGAATTTTCGACACACGATTCGTGACAAATGTTTTGAGCATGTGCGGGGATTTTCGAAGCCAATGCAAAACGACAGTCGAATCTGACCATAGGAAATAACCATTCATGGAAATGTTTAGAGTAGCGACGACTCGACGAAATAACTGCGCTAAAAGATGCGCAGCGCTCAATTCTAATTTTGGGATCGAAATAGTTTTTAAAGGTGCGACACGTGATTTGGAACACAGTAGGCGAACGAGAATTTTATTTTGGTTATAAGACCGTAAATACAAACATGCTCCGTAGGCTCAGGAACTTGCGTCACAAAAACCATGTATCTCTATGTGTTCCGGTTGTTGTATAATTATTCGACGAGGGATGCGCAATTTGTTGAGGTGCGACAGTTGCGATAGCCAAAGTCTCCAATCTGTGATTATGGACTGGGGAGGAGATTCGTCCCAACTAATCCCAGACGCCCACAAGTCTTGGAGAATACATTTTCCCGTTGCTATGACCGGCCCTATCAATCCAAGGGGATCAAATACCTGCGCTATCTGCGACAATATGCTGCGTTTGGTGCAGGACTGTGTATCTAGTGATTTATTTATTTCGAAATTAAAAACGTCGTCAGTGGGTTGCCAAATAATGCCTAATGTTTTACGCGTCTGTTGCGTGTCGAGTGATAATTGTTTGGGTGCCTGCACCGACAGGTCACTCACTAAAGTAGGATCGTTGGAGGCCCATTGTCTTAAATTAAAACCTCCGGCCTTGGCCATATCTATTAATTGATTTCTCAACGTATATGCCTCTTCTCGCGTTGAGGCTCCCGATAAAAGATCGTCGATATAAAAGTCTCGAAGTACGACTTCCTTTGCTACTGGAAGGTTATCGCCCTCATCTAGCGCTAGTTGCTTCAGACAGCGTGTCGCTAAAAAGGGTGCGCATGCTGTTCCATAAGTGACGGTGTTAAGAGTGTAAGTCTTAACCGGTTCAGTGATTTTACTGCGCCAAAGTATCCGCTGATACGTACGATCATCCGGATTTACGACAATTTGACGATACATTTTCTCCGCGTCAGCTGTTAAAGCGTAATAATGTGTTCGAAAACGCGCGACAATCGAAAATAGATCTTGCTGAATTGTTGGTCCGACAATGAGACAATCATTCAGCGCTATATTGGAAGTAGTTTTCGCGGAGGCATCAAACACGACTCTTATTTTTTGGCAACCATCTGACTTCTTAAAAACCGCGTGGTGTGGCAGAAAATACCCATCGAAAGTATCTGACGCATCGTGCGTCTCGCTCATGTGACCTAGTCGTTCATATTCTTCCATGAATTGACCATATTGTTCTGCTAACGCTGAGTTTTTAACAAGCTTTCTTTCTAGTGATGCAAATCGACGCGAGGCTGTATCAAACGACATTCCTAATTTGTTAATGTTTTTATTGAATGGTAACGAAACTACATATCTGCCTGAATCATCGCGCGTGTGAGTGTTTGCGAACGAAATTTCTGCGGGATGATCGGGATAATCATTCAAATTTGTCTCTACTTCCTCCATCTGCCAAAAACGCTGTACTTGCTCTTCTAATCGCGAAATAAAACATTGTTTGGGTTGTGTATTTTGCACGGCGCCGATTTCGCCGGTTACTAACCAACCTAATCTAGTTTTCTGTAGAATAATGCTGGTGTTAGGAATTCGAATTTGCCCGACACTCAACATTTCGAAAAATACGTTGCTACCGAGCAACGCGTCGATAGGACCAGGCTGATGAAATCCTGGATCAGCTAATGGGATATTTTTTGGCAATGTTAAAGAAGCTTTACTAATGCACCGAGTCGGTAAACGACTGGTGATACTATCGAGAACATGGAAATTTGCGGTTGTTCCGCAACGAGAAGTTTTGCTACGAATTTCTGCTTCAATGTGTTTCGACGACATGGTCGATGTTTGCCCGATACCGCTTAACTTAGTAGCGTGATTTTTGATCGGCAGCTGCAATTTTGCTGCTAATTCTTCGGTGACGAAGTTTGCTTGGGATCCCGTGTCTAAGAGAACGCGACAATCGAGAGTACGACCTCCCAAACCGACAATGGTTACTACTGCGGTACTTAATAAAACCTCGGGACTCGATACGACAGTCATAGCTTGGGTCTCACCGACAACCGGGCGCTCGTTGGTCGCCGCCGCCGCCGGTGCGTACCCCTCAAAGTGTAACACCGTGTGGTGTTTTCGCTTGCATTGATAGCAGCAAGTCGCCATGCAATCCATGACGAGATGTCCCGGACGTAAGCAGTTAATACAGAGACGAGCTCTTTTGACTATCGCAAGTCTATCATGCGGTGGTACCTTCAACAATTGAGGGCACATACGAGTGTAATGGTTGCCCTTGCATATGTAACAAGAGGCCGATATTTGTGTTGCGACATGTGCTTGGGTTTTCGGCCTTAAGGGCTTGAGTCTTTCTACACGCGATGAATTGGGTTTGGATTCACGAAAGGTATCACGACCAGCGTCTTCGTCTGGTTCTCCGCGCGATTGTTTTTCAAGGAATTTGACTAGTTCCTGAAAGGTTGGGATGTGCGAATTTTCAAGTGACCGTTCCCAAGCACGACGAGTATTTCTATCTAATTTGCGTACGACAATATATACGAGAATTGAATTCCAAAGAGTAAGGGGTTCTTGTAACTCTGTCAAGGCCCGAACTCGCATTTCTGCTTCTTCTAACAAATTGGAGATGTGATCTGGCGTATCACGAACTATTTCTGGTAAATCCAGTATGTGTTTCAAATGCCCGTGTAAAATTCGTCTAGGTATCTCACATTTTTTATTCAATTGCTCCCACGCGCCCGTATAGTTTTCTGAGGTTATATTGATGGTTCTGATTGCGGAAGCTATTTTTCCCTTCAAGGCATTTTTTAATAAATGAAATTTCTGGACATTCGGAATGTTCTCGTTGTCATGGACTAATGTTTGAAATGTATCGCGAAAATTATGCCATTCATCAGGGTTTCCGTCAAAATCAGGTATTTTGATTTGCGGCAATACCGACACACTGGATATGCTAGGACTTGGAGAGCTAGTGTTCTCTGTTGTATTGGACGAAGAAGCAAGTGGTGGACTCGGGACAACAGTAAGCCGACGGATGTGTTGCGACAGTTGAACGTAATGTAGTTCATACAATGTTTCCATTGCCGCGGCTTCGTTTTCCTGTTCCCCGGAATCGTCGAGACATTCGATTTCTTCTTGAAAAGCTGCCCATTTTGCGTACGCTTGTTCTAATCTATCACGTGCGAATTGATGGGCATCGAGACTGGCAGTATCGATCGGAACGATTTGATTGATTGCACGAGTTATCTGACCTTTCGCAACTGCGCGCTGTTTAAGAAGCGCCTTTATACCTTCTGAAGCCATTGTTCAATAGGAAGGGATAATAACGATAAGGATGGCGAAAGACTCGAAAGACTAGCTTACCCGGCTGCTTTGCCAGATGGGTGTGTTGAAGATCTAGGCTGGATGCTGGATCTCCTTCGATGACGTCTCGTCCGAAAAGCGATGTTGATCGTGATGATCGGCGATAGAAATGACGTGACGTATCCTCTGCTTCTGAATACGAAAGATGTTCCACTATCCGTAGGTGACCGGCAGAGGCCAAATCCTACTTCGTTTGGAGGAAGCTGGGAATGTTGCACCGTGCTGGTGTTTCCCGAACGACAGGGTTTTTCAGAAGCGTCTCCTTTCTCACAGACCTCGAGAGATTATTGCCAAATCCTTGGCAGCGACAATTCCAGTTCGAAGCTCAGCGAAGTCATCCGGCTCGAAGGACCAAATGTTGGGGTTGAAGCGTCGTAAGGTGACGGCTGGGATCGCCAGTACGTTCCGTGGACGCGTTATTCGCGAATTAGGTTTCACTCCTAACTAGTTACGTCTGACAACTTCGTATATTTTCAACAATAACATTTATTGTGAAAATAGTATGTACAAACTGGTGTGTTAGTATGAGTATAATTAGAGAGCTGTGACAATTTGCGACAGTTAACGACAAGTAACGACAAGTAACGACAAGTAACGAAAAGTAACGACAAGTAACGATAAGGAACGACAATTCCGTTCAGTGTGAACGGTGCGAGATGTATTGTAAGACTTGTAAACGAAACGAGAGTGTATCTCTCTGGCGAAGCGACAAAGTATAGCTATGGTGAACGACAAAGTAAATCTGATCCAAAAAATGCATGCGTTCCTTAATATAGGCGAAAGGTTAAGTGGGAAAAGCGAAAAAAGGGAAAGGGCAAGAAGGGGTGAGGGTACGTCTTGAAGAGTGTCGATGTACAGATGGTGACAGTATGTAGAAAGTTCGACAAAAGGTTAGAGTGAAAGTAAGAAACGTGACCGGGAACAAAGCCGGCAACGATTGGGGTGCACGTGGTCATTTTCGAGAATAACCAGCCGTAAAGTGCGAAAAAGAACTCTCGCAACGATGAAACAATGACAGACTAAGACAACGTTAAAACTAGGCTATCAATAGGTACAAACACCTCTCCAAGGTTTTTTTGAGCAACTACGCATGCAAAACGATAATCTGCAGAGGCAGAGAGGCTATAGCATCTGGATTTGGGTGCTTTACTTGCCATTGAGGCATTCAAGCTCTCATTCCTATTACTAGATGCTCCTGCTGAAAACTTCTCGGCATTATCAGCTAATTTATAAAAAATATTTTTGAGTGCATCAAATAATGCTGTATTGTGCAGACCTCCTGGGATAATCGTATGGTCATAATTTTCTTTATCTTTATTGAAACCACACCATGTTCCACATTTCGAATGATCGTTAAAGACATGGTGTGGTATTGACCTAACTGCAGCTGCCATTTCCTTGCTATTACCCTTATTCTGAGCCAAGGCATAAGCGAAGCATCGATGGAGATAGGCGATGGCATTTGTTGTCAGTTCGGTGTGTTTTTTTTGCTCATTATACAGAGCCTTCTTTACACCTCCAGCAGTGTGATTAGTGTCAGACTGTTTTAAAATGTCGTGACTACTTGCTGCTCGACAGGCTGCAATAGTGGAGCTATCATCATCGCCTATTAACACACCCACCTCGATGTTTTGACTTCGCATAATTGGACTCTCCACGATTAATTTTGTTGCTACATGTGGTTCCATGGCTTTAGCAGAACCATAAAAGTTTTTTCTGCAATTATGATTTTGGTCGGGATCGTTTTTCCCGCTGTCGCATTTCTTGCATTTTCTGTTACATGTCGCGTAATCTATAACCAAGCCACTTTGGGCTCCAATAGCAGCACCATATCCATTCAGACTGTCATAATTCCGCCCCGCTCCTCTCGTGCTCCAGCCCATGTCATACGAAGCCACTATCCTTACTACATCGTTGAAACTCACTGGAGTTTCTTCGAAATTTGCAGAGGTCATGGAAGCGTTAAAATCAAGTTGTGTAGATCCGTCGCGATTAGGAACAATGAAATTAGATTGGTAATTTTCAGGCCTACAACGAACAAAAAATATTGACGACATTAAAAAAGCATTTCAGAAATAGTACATAGATCTGCTTACGTTAGGGTAAATGGGTAGTTAAAACATCCACATGTATGTGTATAAAATTATATTGAGAAATATAGTTCTGAAGAGTTCGTTACTAAAATATAATAATCCTTACATTCGTAACCATGAATATTTTATAATTAAAACCTGCTTGATTTCTAAATAAAACTATAAATATACAAGAATTGCTTATTTCAAAGTATAAATAAAAAAATAAAAATAACTGTTACAGATAAAACAGATGCAAAATAGATAATTACATTGAGTTATTAATAATATTTATATTTTTCAATGTCATTTCTCTCTCCAGAGAAGCTGCGTCTTTGCAACTGTCTTTGGCGACATTTTCGGCAGTACTTCCAACTTCGTTCTCACACTTCTTGAATGTTTTAAAATCAAGGCATGGAATATTCATGCATGCGAATAATTTGGAGAGGTGGGCCCAACCCATTCCACTGTGTAATGCTCCTACAACAGAAGGGTTGTTGTAGTAAGAATGTCCAAAATATTGTTGCTGATTATGCTGCGCTTTCTGTTCAGACGACACCGTGCCGGCGCGGCGACGACCACTCGGCGTTATACTATCGGTCTATAGGATCCCGGCGTCGCCTAAACGAAACGTTTACTGTCCGCCCCATGCGGCCGACACCGCGCTTAACGTGTTAATTTACAACCAAGTTGTGATACATACCTAGTACTGTCTTCGAATTTATATCAAATGTAGCAGCATTTCTTCTGCCCTTTGGGGCATGTTGTTTTCCGGTGGTAACTTGCTTCAACAGCAAACACTTATGGCACCTAACAGTCAAAATGGAACCAAATCCACGCCGCACTTCATTTTCAATATATTGTAATGAAATTGCTTCCTTGCAAGTATCGCACCACAATTGAGAACCAAGCATTTTCAATTCCACGATTCGTCGACTATCAAAATAATCAGGCTGCTCCTCCGGTATTTCGTGCTCCAGTTCCATAACCTCAGGCTGCTCTTCCGGTATCTCGTCCTCCTGACCCGTAACCTCAGTTTGCGCCCCTAACGACAGCGTCAAATCTGGAGACGTCGCATTTTTCCCTCTGGATCGTCCGAGTAATTGGGACCTAACTCGTTCATCATAGACTTTTTTTTTAACAATTCTACCTTTCCATCGATAAACTTGCGACATTTTTATTATTTCTTTATAATCACCCTTCTGTTCAATTACGCTTGGATGCGTAGTGAAGTCAGTTATAAGTTATCTAACACTGCAATAAACGCTTAAAAGAAATAACCAGATTGCGGTGTTGCCACGTTTATTAGCCCATTTTTTTAAATGACTATGAGTTATTATCATTAATAAAAACTCTAATTAGAGAATAATTCTATGTACATCAGCATCTGACACACTTTTACAATTGTACTTACCCCATATTATCACATACACCACAATTTAAACTTCAGGAACAATTTGGTCGTCAAGTTTAGCACTGGTACACACAATGTCAAAAATGTTGTGCTGTGTTACCGAATAATGACAATTTTTACGTTAAATATTATTTTAAATGTAAAATATATCTTTTGTAGTACTAATTACATACAAATCTTCCATTTTTCCATATTAAACGTACACAACATTATCTGTATTTGGAAATATGTATTTTCATTATGTGGCATTAACTTTTGACCAGATTGTCTGTCCCATTCCTCCTTAAATGTGTGGCAATTCAAAAGCTGTTCCACCCGACTCGCTCTGGTTTATGATAATTTTTATACCTTTCTGGTTAACTAGGATGGAGACATCGAGGATGTAGATGGCGTATTGTAATAGTATATATATTGGGTAGAATATATATATATTTCCTTATTCTAACAATACAATTATGCGCATCGAGCGATGCAACAGGTACGATAAGGCAGTCTTACTTTGTACTTTGGTTGAGTCGATGTCGATCTCTCTGAATCACGACTCTTGCTTTGATTTACGTACTTAGTACCTGAACTAGTTTTGAATTAACTGGTAACAGGATTTAAGAGACAAGGACTGATCTCTGTGCGGTACGGCACTCGGAACTAATCGTTAGGACTGGCTGTTAGAACTGCTCGTTAGAACTGCCCGTTAGAACTGCCCTTCTCTGGCCTCGCAGGCTCCCTTTTATATGATTTTAAAGAGTAAACAAGTCCGTATTTTACTGCTGCATGATAATAGGACAGAGTACACGAGGCACTCATTGCCCGCTTGGAAGACCTCACTAAACGGATAGAGAGGTTAGAAAGTAACCACCACCAACGCAGTACGTCAACCCAGAGGAGTAGGCCACGGTCGTTGTCCAGATCAGGAGCACTGCCAGAGGCACAAATGTGTTTTTATCACATGCGGTTTGGCGCTAATGCGCACCGTTGTATACGACCCTGCACCTACACTCAGAACCGGGGAAACTGAAGGAGCTGTCACCCATTGCAGCAGTCGGTGGCAGCTCGAACAGGACGTCAACGGTGAAGCATATACTCCACGTACGAGACCAAAAGACTAACACAAAATTTCTAGTAGATTCAGGATCAGTGATTTCAATCTTGCCCAGACGATTCGCTCCTGCAGCTGGCCGAAGCACCTATCAACTCTACGCAGCAAACCAGACTATCATCTATACCTATGAAGAAAAGACGGTAGTAGTCGACCTAGGCATGAGGAGAGAGTTGAAGTGGTCGTTTCTCATTGCAGACGTAAGCTCGCCCATATTAGGGGCCGACTTTTTAGCGCATTATGGACTCGTGATAGACCTAAAGAACCAAAGACTGATCGACAACAACACCCAACTCAGCACTAGCGGTAATATTGATGCCGCAGCGTGGCATAGCATCTCGACCATCGGTCACAGCACGGAGTTCCACAGCGTTCTGCAGGAGTACATGGACATAAACAAGCCAGTCAGCCAGGCACGTGCCGCGACGTGTTGCCCGGTGGCCCATCACATAGTGACAGCCGGTCAACCCGTCGCTGACCGCCCGAGGAGACTATCCGGAGAGAAGCTACTGGCGGCGAAGAACGAAGTGAAGGTCCTGATGCAACAAGGGATCCTGCGCCCTTCCAGCAGCCCGTGGGCCAGTCCGATCCATCTCGTTAAGAAGAAGGACGGGAATTGGAGGATGTGCGGGGACTTCAGGAGGCTAAATGCTCCCACTGTACCGGATAAGTACTCGCCACCGTACATTCATGACTTATTCGAGAAACTCAATGGCAAGAGCATTTTTTCGACGCTCGACCTCTCACGAGCATATCATCAGATCCCAATGGCAACCGAGGACACGGCAAAAACAGCTATTATAACACCATTTGGCTTATACGAATACCTGGCGATGTCATTCGGTTTGCGCAATGCAGCTCAGACATGCCAACGCTTGATGGACAGTATTTTTAGGGACCTGGAGTTCGCGTACTGCTATATTGATGACATTATCATCATGTCGAAGACCGCAGACGAGCATAGAAAACATCTGGCGACCGTTTTCAAGCGCCTACAGGATCACGGACTTGTCATTAACTCGGCGAAGTGTCAGCTTGGCCAGTCAGAGGTCTCTTTCCTTGGGTACACGATAGACAAGCACGGGTACAAACCACCCCAGGACAAGGTTCAAGCCATACAGAATTATCCCAAACCTCAAACGGTGTCAGACCTCCGACGTTTTTTGGGGATAATCAATTATTACCGGAGTTGCATTCCTAAACTGGCGCACCCCCAAGCACCACTCACTGGTTACTTGAGGGAGTCAAAGAAGAACGACAAGACAAGGATCGAATGGACACCTTCTGCATCCAGGGCATTCATTCTATGTACAGAAGCGATTACAAACCTCACTGCACTAGCCTACATGTCACCGTCCGGAGCTGTAGCACTAACCACGGATGCGTCTGATATTGCTATCGGAGCCTCGCTGAAGCAACAAGTGGGGGATCGTTGGATGCCCGTCGGTTTTTTTTCCCGCAAATTAAGCGAAACCGAGAGGAGATACAGCACTTACGATAGAGAGCTTCTCGCCATCTTTGCGGCGGTAAAACATTTTCGCCACATTTTGGAGTGCCATCAATTTATAATTAAAACAGATCATAGGCCGCTCGCTTATGCCTTCCAACAACGCGCGGACAAGGCATCACCAAGACAGCTGAGGCAACTGCACTTTGTGTCACAATTTTCCACGGAAATTGTGCACGTGAAGGGACAGGATAATGTCGTGGCGGATGCACTATCCCGAATTAGCGCAATCAGCATGCCGACCGTACTCAGTCCGGAAATAATCCAGCAAGAACAGAACCAGGACGACGAGCTTCACAGCATCCTCGCCGGCAACACTTCACTGCAGCTCCACAAATTGACGGTACAACCAAACATAGACATTTATTGCGACGTCTCGACAGGAGCAGTCAGACCGTATATACCTCGCACACTCAGACGTACTGCATTCAACACGGTGCATGGTCTGGCACATCCTAGTAAGTGAGCAACTTCCAGGCAATTAAGAGGAAAATTCGTTTGGCCCGGACTAAATAAGGATGCAGTGGAATGGGCGCGGGGATGCCTGCCCTGTCAGCGTGCAAAAATTCAGAGACACAATCGCTTGGCCCCAAACAAAATCGTAGTACCGGACAACAGGTTTAACCACCTACATCTAGATCTCATTCACCTTCCGGAGGTAAGGGGGTTCAAATATTGTCTGACAATAATTGATAGGTTCTGCAGATTCCCGATGGCTATTCCTTTGAAGGACATAACTGCTGATACTATCACTACTGCTCTGTTCGACAAATGGATATGCATGTTCGGCACGCCTCTCGCTATAACTACAGACCAGGGCTCTCAGTTCGAGAGTGCTCTTTTTAAAGCTCTCTCAGACACCGTCAGTGCGAAATGAATACGAACGACACCGTACCATCCGGCCGCAAACGGTATGGTCGAGAGGTGGCACCGCACACTCAAGGCCGCACTTATGTGCAACAGCACCATTCCTTGGCCGGACCTCCTGCCCACTGTAATACTCGGACTGCGCACTGCGTACAAAGAGGATTTGAAAGCTTCCCCGGCTGAGATGCTGTTCGGGACAAGTCTGAGAATTCCAGGTGACTTTTTCGTGCAGCAGGAACCAGCAGCCGAACCACAAATATTCCTACAGAAACATCGGGAATACATGAAGGCCATTCGTCCCACACCCACGGCTCATCACGTAAAAGCGAGGATGTTGGTACAAACAAACATGTACGAATGTTCACATGTGTTTGTGAGACGAGATGACGTTCGTCCGCCACTTCAGCCACCGTACTCGGGACCGTACAGAGTCGTTAAGCGTCTGGACCACAGACGATTTATCATCGACTGTGAAGGGGAGGAAAAAACCATCTCGGTGGAGCGATTAAAACCAGCTTTTTTCGCAAAGGCTGATACTGACGAGGACCAGCCGGTGACCAGGGAGGACATTGTCCAGCCACATCAACAGGGAGGCATGGACAAACCGAAAAAAACTTACGAGAAAACTGTTTCCTTTAAGCTCGAGCCTCACACAGGCTCTGGAGGGGGTGTAGATGTGGCGGTACCGTCAACTGCTGTATGGCAGGGAGCAGAGTTACCGGCACAGCGCGGCATTCAACAGCGACGCCAGCGGCAGCGGAAGCAGACGCTCTCCCCGCGGGTCTATGATGCGGATACCCCATGTTAGCCGCCATTGGTTACACACGCTAGACACGACGCGCTTTTCTTGTAACGACCGGTCTTCACATTGTGATATTAGAATACAAATTAAAATATATATTTAGTAGTATTGGCTTCGCACCCTTCTTGCGTTTGCAACGGCAGAAGAGGCCAAATCGGCCTGCTCTCCGAGTCCCTTGCCTCCCTCTTCGTGGGGTTGTTACGGCCACCGTCAAATCGGAGGGAACATCAGACCGAGGGCAGCACCATCTACCAGCACCCACACCAGTCCACAGGAGCGGCACAGCTCTATCACCATCACCTTACCGACGTTTAAACTTACGTATTAAGAAATAAGTATAATAATCGACAATGGGTGAGTCGCCGTGTTTTTCGCGACACCCATTCCCCATCGTCCCGAAGTGACGACTTTCTCACGTCCGGCCACGTGCAGTTCTAAGAATTATTTACTCTTGAAATTAGATGTCACACTGGATTCTGCGAAATCCTATTTAGGTCAAGCTAGCCGTCCCAACCATCGACGAATAATCATGTGACAAAAGAAGCCGCGATGCGCCGACTGCATTTACTCATCTTGATTTACTGCCGATCATTCCACGAATTATTATATAGGTCAGACCAGCCATGTACCATATATGGTCTTACCTACGTCAAAATAGAGTATAAAAGGGAGCCTGCGATGCTCCAGTTTGCTCAGTCTAAAAAGGCTCATTGCCAGTCTAAATTTGCCAGTCTAAAGGTGCCAGTCTAAAAGCTCAGTCTGAAAATCGCAGTCCTAATCTCCGATAGTGCAAGTAAAGTGCCGACATTCTAACTGTCTAAAAACTCTAAGTCTCCGCTACAAGTTAACCTAATCGAACAACTACGTTGCATTCCGCTGCAGCTACGCCTCAGCGCATCGCTCACAAGCCGTTCTGAACGTAAGACCATACGTGGGCAGAATTTGTACCATTTATATATATTTTTAAACAATAAATAGACATATATATTTGTACATCTGTACCAACCACTGGATCCCTCCATGTCTGCGCATCGATCCGCCCGCCAGGTAAATACCTTGACTATTGTCCGTCAAGAGTAAGTTCGGGTGGTTAGCATTCAAATCTCCGCGGAAATACTCGAAATTCTCGCGGAAATCGAGACAAGAGTCGATTATTCTCGAAGCGTTTCTCGGAACTTTAGTTCCTCACCTGCAACAGGCCGATCCTCAATCAAACGACAAATTCCGGCGCTAAGGAGTCAAGACGACCGACAGGGAGGAGAAAATCCAATTCCCCACGGGATTCTGCGCCGGGTCGTAACAGGTGTTACGGTCGCCCCCAAAAACCCCAATTAGGGCAGGGAACACGGCGATCGCCCAGGACCACAGCTCATCCCCCGGAACGACTCCAAGTTGGGGCCCGTAGGGCTCGAGGTCGTCGCCGAACTACAAACAGGCGAAGCGGCAGGCGCGCGACGACGCATTAAAACGGGCGCGCCGCTCAAAACGAGGAAAGGAAAGGAAAAGGAAAAATCAAAGTGGCACAGCCCACGAAACAATCAACCGACGCCGTGTCAACAAACGAGAGGATGAGGCCTGTCCAAGACTCTAGTCAAAGTGTTTCCTAATCTAAGTTATTGCCGCGACCGTGACCCTCGGTGAACCTCAGCTGTTTGTAAAAGACGTTTGTGTACTTATCGAGATCCCGTCATCGTTTACCCGCATGCATCCGTGCAAATATCTATTGTATCGACATCGATAAGAGTATGGGCTTGTTTATCTTTAATTCTCTATAAGGGAGCCTGCGTGCTTCAAGATGCCCTCGCGAATTATCCGTGAAGAACATATTATTCTCGGCAATAGAACGGAAAGCTTTTATGGGCTTGTTTATTCCGTAAAACTTGTATAAAAGGGAGCCTGTGTTGCTCCACAGTGCAGTTCTTCCACAATTTTCGCCGTGCGTAAAAAGCAGTTCTTCCACAATTTTCGCCGTGCGTAAAAAGCAGTTCTTCCATATTCTTCACCGTGCGTAAAAGCAGTTCTTCTACAATCTTCGCCGTGCACAACAGTCAGTTCTTCTACAATCTTTCACCGTGTGTAAAGTCTCTGCGTTCGTCGTTCGTACGTCTGGCTTGTCCAGAACAGTTAAAAGTCGTTTCTCGAGCATCAACCTGTGAGGTACAGAGGTAACACAATTTACCACAATACCTGCTTGCATCACCGTATGCACATTTTTGTATTGTTAGCCTAAGGAAATATATATATATATTTATTATATATACTTGTGCCAAGACATCACTTTCCAATGGCTACGCACCTATCCTCGAAACAAGTATAAAAACCTCTTATTCTCCAAAGATAGAGCGAGTCGGGTGGAATTCCCTTTTTAAACTTGCCGCTCATTTTATCGTCATTACAACGCGTTCGAGAGTCGACCACCACAGCATCGATTATTCTCGATTCTTCTACGAGCTTCAGCTCCTCACCTCCGACAGGCGGATCCACAGGAATACGACAGAAACCGGTGACCAAGAGGTCAGAAATTCCGTAAGAAGGGAATTCATCCAAATTCCCCACGGGACTCCACGCCGGGTCGTAACATAATATTTTTGGTGGCAGCGGTGGGATACTGCCTGTTACCGGAAGCATAGAAAAATCTTGCATATTTTCCGGAAAGGGGAAGAAAGAGAGAATAAAAAAAAAAAAAAATGCCGATTACACCAAAAGAAGGAATTGACGTCTTTGGACCATCAAGCTCACAAATGCAGACAAGACAACAGGCGAAAAATGCATCAACAGAGGACATGCCCATTAAACCACCACCACAAGAACCCCCCCCAGTACCAGAACAATTCGAAACATTCATAGTTCCACAAGTTACACTGAAAGATGCGGTGGAAGCAGTACCGTATTATGATGGAAGGGCAGACACCTTCCGATCCTTCGCTGAAGGATGCAGGAACGCCAAGGATATGGTAGCACCGCGGATGGAGGCAAACTTAGTAAAACTGATTCGCATGAAATTACGGGGAGCACCAAAAGACAATATAGAGGGAACTCCTTTTCGCACTGTGGAGGAACTCATTGCATACTTGGAAAAAATATTCTCGCCCCCGCAATCCGTACCCAGGCTGTACGGACAATTGAGTAGAATACTGCAAGACTCCACAGAAAACGTCGCTACCTACGGCACTCGCACCATGCGACTGGTAAAATTAATAAACGAAACACAGAAGAAAACGTCACGTTCAGGCAACGCGGCAGACGGAGCAGACCTGGAATTTGAAGCCATCAGATGCTTTGCGCGCGGGTTAAAGAAAGGCATACACATTAACCCAAACGCCTACGCCAACCTCGCCTTGGCCATACGCGGAGCAATAGAAGCGGAATCAGAAAAACAACAGTATGACGAGCTCCATGGCACCTATCCGTTGGAAAGGAGCATCACCAGATGGTCCCGATTTCAGCAAAATGATCCAAAAGAGGATCTTCGACGACCTCCACCGCCTCGCCGCAATATCAACCGAGTAGAATGGCAATCACAGCCGTGCTCCCACTGCAGAAAGCCAGGGCATTCTAAGGAAAAATGCTGGGCGAAATACGGAAAACCGACAGATTGGGAAGAAAAACAATCAGTAATATGCCAATACTGCCGCAACAGAGGACATACCATCGGGGAATGTAGAAAGAAGATGTACGCCGAGAGAACAGGCCGTCCGAATCAGGGAAACGGGCCGTCCCTCTCGAATACGGGCGCCAATCGGGAGGCACCAAGGAGGAGCGTCGCCAGAATGAGGACAAACCCGACGACTCCAAGATCCGAATAGTCAATAAAACAAACATTGACTCCCCGTCTGTGAGAATCAACCACCCAGACGGGATACAATTAAAATTATTATTAGATACGGGATCTGAAATTAACGTCGTGAAGGAGGAATTGATAGCGCCAGAGTCAGAGATAAACACCTCTGAAGCATGCCGAATTTCGGGCATTACAAATGGAAATACCCGAACATTGGGTACTGTGAACATCGAAATTCTAGATCACATAATACCTTTCCATGTAGTTGGAAACGATTTCCCGATAGCTCACGACGGAATTTTAGGATCTCCGTATTTCATGGAAACACTCGCGACAATCAACTACAAAAGGCACTGTCTAACAATTCACCAAAGAGAAATACCATTCTTTGGACAGAATTTAATTAATCTACCACCGCGCTCCAAGCTTCAAATATGCATCTTGTTAACAGAAGACTCGCCCCCAGAAGGATACATGAAAAGGCTAGACATCGGAGGGCCAAAAGTGTATATCGGGGAAGTGATCGTCAAGAATCACAACGGGAAGGGTTACCTACAGGCTATCAATACCATGGAAAAGTCCGTGTTGCTCACCTTCCCACCGGTGAAATTAGAAGAAATCGATATCGTAACGCCGCAACCTGCATGCCAAGAATTTCAAAAAGATGCCGTAAGCACGAGGACAGAATTGCCTCGCCAGGATCTACTACAATTACAAAAGGATTTCGTAAGCACGAGGACGGAATTGCCTCGCCAGGATCCAATACAATTACAGAATGATTTCGTAAGCACGAGGACGGAACTGCCTCGCCAGGATCTACTACAATTACAGGATGCCGTAAGCACGAGGACGGAATTGCCTCGCCCGAATCCAGTTCAAAGCATGCAGATAGACGTATTACTTCACCAAGAGCAGGGACAGGAAGGAGAAATTTCGCCAATAGCGAGATGCGACTGCGACGAATCACGACTCAACGAGTCCGTTACTATTACGAAGGACGCGCAGGAAAACGCCATATCAACGGGAGTGGATACGATAAAGAAATTGTACATGATAAAGAACAATCGCGCCAAGTATCCAGCAGGAAAGCAGGATGAATTGATCCCTTTACTACGCCTCGAGCATCTGAATCAAGAAGAAAAGAGGAAACTGCTTCAGTTAATATCAGAGTTCACTGACTGTTTCCATTTACCGGGCCAACCACTACGTTCAACGAACAAGGCGCAGCATAAAATCCACACAACGGATGAAATTCCGATCAACACCAAGCAATATCGGTTCCCACCCATACACAGGGAAGAAATTCACAAACAGGTAACCGAAATGCTGGAAATGGGAGTAGTCCAACCGTCCGTTTCACCTTATAATTCACCGCTTTGGATTGTACCAAAGAAGGCAGATTCCAAAGGAAATAAACGTTGGCGTTTAGTAATCGACTTTCGTTCATTAAACGAAAAGACTACGGGAGACGCTTACCCACTGTCAAATATAACGGAAATTTTAGACCAATTAGGAGGCGCCAAGTATTTCTCAGTATTCGATTTGGCCTCGGGCTTTCATCAGATTCCAATGGGCGCAGAAGATAAACAAAAGACGGCGTTCTCAACTCCACATGGGCACTACGAATTTAATCGCATGCCATTCGGTCTAAAAAACGCACCTGCAACCTTCCAGAGACTAATGGATCAAACGCTTACCGGATTACAAGGAACAGAGATGTTCGTCTATTTAGATGACATCGTAATCTACGCTAAATCACTGGAGGAACACGAAATCAAATTCAGGAAACTAGCTCAGCGGTTGAGACAGGCAAACCTCCAGCTACAACCCGACAAATGCGAATTCCTACGAAAGGAAGTTACATATTTAGGGCATATAATAACTAAAGAAGGCGTATTGCCAGATCCAAGGAAAACGGAATCAGTACAAAATTTTCCAGTACCTAAAAACGCAAAGAATATCAAGCAATTTTTGGGACTCACCGGATATTACAGGAGATTTATAAAAGATTTTGCAAAAATAGCCAAACCATTAACACAGTTACTAAAGGACAAGGTTCCGTTCCTTTGGGAACCTCAGCAGCAATCAGCCTTTGAAACACTCAGGAACCAGCTGTGTGAAAAACCAATACTACAATACCCGGACTTCTCTAAGGCGTTCAATGTAACCACAGACGCATCAGGTTACGCGATCGGCGCTGTGCTAAGCCAAGGGGAGATAAGCAATGACCTACCCATCTCATACGCGTCACGAACACTACAGGGAGCTGAATTGAACTATTTGACTATAGAAAAGGAATTACTTGCTATAGTCTACGCAGTAAATTATTTTCG
Source organism: Priocnemis perturbator (assembly GCA_963942575.1). Taxonomy (NCBI): domain Eukaryota; kingdom Metazoa; phylum Arthropoda; class Insecta; order Hymenoptera; family Pompilidae; genus Priocnemis; species Priocnemis perturbator. The sequence goes on along the minus strand of OZ012643.1, from coordinate 13,217,123 downwards.
ACCATACATATATGGCAGAAAATTCACGCTTATCACCGACCATAAACCTTTAATGTGGCTTCATCGCGTAAAAGATCCTACGTCGCGATTACTTCGATGGCGATTCAAACTCGCGGAATACGAGTACGACATAATTTACAAGGAGGTAAAAGCTAATAGCAATGCCGACGCACTGTCTAGGAATCCGCCGGAGAGCAAGGTATTACCACTTAGATATCTCCCGTCAACACCCGACGAGGAGGAGGAAAGTGCTGCGATTGCAGATCCTCAGCCGTCCACTTCCCGCGCAAACCCGCATTCAATAATTTATGACGAAGAAATCTTATCCGACACGGAAAGCGAGGAAGCAGAGAACCGTCCGCTGGACACGATACGGGAAGACACTGATGAGGATTCCCAGGAGGACCAACCCGCAAAACTAATTATATCAAAACATAATATTTTAATGCAAAAAGGAGCAATATTATGCTTCACCGACACAAGAGGCAGTCCGATAGACGAGGGAACTCGCATGATATTCAAAGATCGCTCGATCAATCTCATCGGAAATCAAGATTTGAACAGACTAGGAGATAGAAGCAATCTCTTCATAATTGTGATCCAAAATCGGAACGACTTGGAAAGATCGCTTAAAACTGTGAAAACACAATTGGATCAAGGGGGACACACAGTAGTCTCCATGTATCAATCCCGTGAGGGATTATTAACAATTAATTGGCAGACCGTAGAGACATTGCTTAAGGAATACCTCAAGGGAATTACCGTCTTACTTTGCACCAACGAGATTACAATACCGGAGCGAGATCAAATACCGGATATCCTTCTCGAAAATCACGCATCACTTACAGGAGGTCACAAGGGAATAGCGAAAACATACGCCCGAATTAAACAAAATTTTTATTGGGAAGGAATGAAGAAGGATGTGTCAGATTTCGTACGTCTATGCCTTAGCTGCCAGAAGAAGAAATTAACTCGTGCGAAAACGAGGCAGCCGATGCTCATCACAGATACATCACCGGAACCATTCTACAAAATATCATTGGACATTGTTGGACCTTTCAGAATTACCAGGAAAGGGAATAAATATTTACTAACAATGCAGGACAACCTGACCAAATTTTCCGTGGCCGTACCTTTGACTGACGCAACCGCACGATGCATAGCCGAAGCCTTCGTAAGAAACTTTATCTGCCGACACGGGACCCCTCGATACGTGCTGACCGACCAGGGGACCGCCTTCATAGGTTCATTCATGAAAGCGCTAACGAAGGTGTTGGGTATTAAACAGCTACAAACAACAGCCTTCCACCCGCAATCGAATGGATCGCTCGAAAGAAGCCACCACGTGCTCGTCGAGTATCTAAAGCACTTCATAAATAGTCACAGGGAGTGGGACGATATCATGGACCATTGTATGTTCTCTTATAATACCAGCGTGCATGAGGCAACGCGTTTTACACCCTACGAGCTAGTGTATGGAAAAGAAGCACGACTCCCAACATGCCAACCGAACGCCAAGTGTGAAACGTATCCAGAGTACGTAAACAGTTTAATTGATACCATGCATAACGTACAGGAGATGGCAAAAACTAACCTACAGCATGCCAAAGAAAGATCCAAAAATTATTACGACCGGCGACAAAATGCTCGCAGCTTCAAAATCGGAGATTGGGTGTATCTACAGAAGAATCAGAAGAAGAGTAAATTTGATGATCAGTACGAAGGCCCTTATGAAATTTTAAGAGTATTTAATAACGGAAACGTTAAAATTCAAATAAGGCATACTGAAAGAATTGTCCACCCGAATCGACTCAAATTCGCTCATGGGCACTATAGACAATAATTGATCTCTCCAACCATTTCAGGTTCTCTGGCATGTTCAGCTCTTGAACATGATAACCACGATAACCGCGCTTATAGCTTATGACTGCGGATCACCCAACATGAATATCACTACCCTCTCGCTTCTCTCGATAGGAGATTGCAACATTCCCAATGTTGAACCAACAGTAACGGAAAAATACATACAGCTACTACAGTTATCAGAATTCTCAAACACACATGTAAAGCAATGCCGAATTGAAATTGACAGGACCATTTTTCACTGCGGAATGCACTCCCACATCTCACTCGTCAGCAATGGACGAACTGAGTATGTGATGGAAATGAGCGCTGAAGCATGCCTTAAGCTACATATTACGGGAGTATTGAATCTTGGATCACATACTACCATCACTGGAATAAAATCAAATGAGACGGTCACTAGACCAGCTACTATCGCCGGGAGAATTTCTATGAACGGCGATTGCAAAGGAGTGGAATATTCCGACCCTTACGGTGCATGGAGTGATGTGGTCGTTCAGGCCATAATTCGCATCACGCTGAGAGATTACACCGCGACAACTCGGCCGGACATAAACAAAATCATATTAAACTCCGGCACGCAATGCTCGCTATCGGACGGAAATTGTATGGACATGGAAGGGGGAAATACCTTCTGGGCCCCCATCCCCTTGGATCACTGCAGATTTAATAGCTATGACGTGTTGTACGAAGGAAAGGCGAATAAAATTGATGACAATAGCACAACCTCGCGTATCGCACAGGAAGTATACGCAATAACAACCGATGATATCACTTTTGCATTGGCTAAGAAGAGCCAACTAACGCTGTGTAATTTCGTACTCAGCAGAACCAAACACCCAAAACTTTTTATTCTGGAAACGAGAAAAGGCGAGTCCTTCGCAACGCACCGACCAACAGCAGTCAAAAATTTGGACATTTTCACATATGTGAACAGTAAATTTGTCTATTTAGAAAAACATATGGGAGGTCAAATGAAAGCCCTGTATACAGACGTACTTATGCAACAATGTAATTTGGCAAAACAGATGCTGGAAAACGCATTGACTATAGCTAAAGTAATGCCAGAAGATTTCGCACTCCATATTATGAAGGGTCCTGGCCATATGGCAGTGGTATCAGGAGAGGTAATCCATGTAGTGAAATGCGTGCCTACAATGGTGAAAAGACAAGAAACTAGCGAGTGTTATCTACAACTTCCAGTATATAAAGGGAACATGTCTCTGTTCATGGCTCCTAAAAGCCATATTCTACTGAATACGGGAACCCAGGTTGACTGCAACCCCTACATTCCGTTAATGTATTATTTGGACGGCGTGTGGTACAAAATAACGCCCTCAGCCACCTCGGCAGTGGCACCCAACGAATTACAGCCAGCGGTAATGCAATCATGGACCTACACGAATCCCGCCGAACTAGCAACATCAGGGATTTACTCCACGCAAGATCTCGAACAGCTAAGGAATCATATAATGTTCCCAGCCGAAAGACCTGCCGTACTAAATACTATAGCTAGAGGAATGTCTGGACAAAAGGCAAATATGCAAGGCATATCTCTAATAAATATGTTTGACGAAAAAACCTTCGAGGAAATTGCTTCCTCCACCTGGTCCAGAATATGGCAATGGTTCACGGGTTTCGGTACCTTCAGTGCAGGATTATTCGGAATATGGATCGCCATCAAAACAGTAAAATTTGCGATCGACACTGCACTACATGGTTACGCATTACACAACGTCTACGGGTGGGGCATACATCTGATAGGCGCTGTTTGGGACTCAGTAACTAACGTCCTGATACATCTTAAGAAGCGCACACCGGATGGTGACGAATCCAGACGCCAAAACGCGGCCCCACAGGCTGAGGAGGCGAACACCAGCCTCGTCCCACCGGAAAGCATAGACGCCCCTACCACCACATCGGGATACACGAGTGTTTACCCCAAGATATCAGAGGAAACACGCTTCTCGATAAAAACGCAGAATGTACACTGCGAATAAATACACAAAGCTAATACATAAATATCTAGAACTATAGGTGCGAATACGCATGTGATTGCAGATGAAACATACCAGCTCAAGGGACATTGCCAGAACAATGGCAAACCTCGAAAAGGCACAATGTCTAAAAGGGGGATGCTCAACAACAAACCCGACGATACGAGACCCCCGCAATTTATTTTGCCCGGCGTGTACAGGCTACCTGCGAAACAAAAAAGGAGAATCAGCATATCTACTGGCATTTATACACGCATTGGTAGGCACCTACGCCGAACCCTTGAAATGTAGGACGTGCGGTATACCAATCTTTGTCTCACGCCCAGCATCGGAGTGCTACAAATGCACAGCCATATACTTATGGTATGCTGACCGATATAAACAAGCAGGGATCGAAACGGAAATGTTATATGAAACCATCTTAGCACTAAACACCGATAAGATGTACGACGAGGAGTTTGGAGACCGGGCCCTGGAGTGAGAAAAGGGAGTAGGAAGTCTCCAGCGATGAGAACATCATGTAATCAGCAAGGTCAGAAATGTTTAGATTCAAGCAGAATGAAGGACTTGCAACTCCCACTCAAGCTTTTTCGCAGGGCGGAACCGAACTTATAAAAGATCGGACGTCCCTGTACTTGTCAGTCTGAAAGTGAGTTCAGAAAGGTGACAAATAAAGAATATCATTAAAAAGTGCCAAAATGGAGAGAGTCCCCGAAGATGGACTGGCGCCGAGCGCCCCGACGTATTTTCTGCCGCTATATGTACAAATCCCTATAATCGGACTTGTTCCACCCGTGGAAGCAGGCACGGGTATAACACGTCAAGGAGACAGCCGACCACCCCCGCCACCCTACTACGGGCCACATTACGTCCTCCGCCCAAACATGGAAATACCGACCATACCACCAGTCCCGACACCACCGGAGGAAGGACGACACGAGGAAGGGGGGCTGGGATGGGACCAGGAGTTCCTTAACGCCTTCGATGAAGACCTCTTCAATAGCCTCCTGGGCGACCTGGAAACACCGCGCAGTACATCCAATGTGGACATTGGACCATCCCAAGGAGGGGGGTGTTACGGTCGCCCCCAAAAACCCCAATTAGGGCAGGGAACACGGCGATCGCCCAGGACCACAGCTCATCCCCCGGAACGACTCCAAGTTGGGGCCCGTAGGGCTCGCCGTCGTCGCCGAACTACAAACAGGCGAAGCGGCAGGCGCGCGACGACGCATTAAAACGGGCGCGCCGCTCAAAACGAGGAAAGGAAAGGAAAAGGAAAAATCAAAGTGGCACAGCCCACGAAACAATCAACCGACGCCGTGTCAACAAACGAGAGGATGAGGCCTGTCCAAGACTCTAGTCAAAGTGTTTCCTAATCTAAGTTATTGCCGCGACCGTGACCCTCGGTGAACCTCAGCTGTTTGTAAAAGACGTTTGTGTACTTATCGAGATCCCGTCATCGTTTACCCGCATGCATCCGTGCAAATATCTATTGTACCGACATCGATAAGAGTATGGGCTTGTTTATCTTTAATTCTCTATAAGGGAGCCTGCGTGCTTCAAGATGCCCTCGCGAATTATCCGTGAAGAACATATTATTCTCGGCAATAGAACGGAAAGCTTTTATGGGCTTGTTTATTCCGTAAAACTTGTATAAAAGGGAGCCTGTGTTGCTCCACAGTGCAGTTCTTCCACAATTTTCGCCGTGCGTAAAAAGCAGTTCTTCCACAATTTTCGCCGTGCGTAAAAAGCAGTTCTTCCATATTCTTCACCGTGCGTAAAAGCAGTTCTTCTACAATCTTCGCCGTGCACAACAGTCAGTTCTTCTACAATCTTTCACCGTGTGTAAAGTCTCTGCGTTCGTCGTTCGTACGTCTGGCTTGTCCAGAACAGTTAAAAGTCGTTTCTCGAGCATCAACCTGTGAGGTACAGAGGTAACACAATTTACCACAATACCTGCTTGCATCACCGTATGCACATTTTTGTATTGTTAGCCTAAGGAAATATATATATATATTTAGTATATATACTTGTGCCAAGACATCACTTTCCAATGGCTACGCACCTATCCTCGAAACAAGTGTAAAAACCTCTTATTCTCCAAAGATAGAGCGAGTCGGGTGGAATTCCCTTTTTAAACTTGCCGCTCATTTTATCGTCATTACAACGCGTTCGAGAGTCGACCACCACAGCATCGATTATTCTCGATTCTTCTACGAGCTTCAGCTCCTCACCTCCGACAGGCGGATCCACAGGAATACGACAGAAACCGGTGACCAAGGGGTCAGAAATTCCGTAAGAAGGGAATTCATCCAAATTCCCCACGGGACTCCACGCCGGGTCGTAACACAGGGTACATAACAATATATATTCCTAGTAACTTTTGTAGTTCCCTGCAGGACCGTCTGTGACTCCACCATTCAATGGGCTTCACATAGCCAGCACGGGATCTCGCATCCATTGTATATAGATCAGTGGCCGAGTCACACGCGGTTTTTATGCGAGCGCGCCTTTAACGCGCGCGGCACGCGGACGGCGTTCCCGCCGAATCGGTCGGGCATTATCGTCTCGACAGTTAACGAGAACGCACGAGAACTTTCGCAATCACGGTTTTCTAGTTTATCTCACATCGCTACATTGAATCGACTCGCAATATCACGGACTCGCACACACACAATTCCCGGACTAAACGCCGAGAAATACGCACGGTACATCCATACCAGACGACTCAGGCTCTGTACGCGGCGCGAATCGTGCTCGTGCACCCGCAACAGGTACTAATCATTGTAACGCGGATACAATTAACACAATTGACTATCTCGCTCAATATGACTGTTACTTTCACTACCGTAGAGCACCTGTGACCGCTATTTTTACTGATAATAAAGACTCTGTTAAACGGACATTGTAGACCACGTGGAAACATAACCTCTCCACCGCCAATAGATCTTCTCATTTCCCCCCTTTCCTCTTTCCTTTCATTCCCTCTCATTTCCTCATACCGGGAATCGCGAGATTCTCGAACAGCATCCTATATCAATTTACCTGAGTACCACCACAATAGGATACATCCGCTAGATCTACAACTAAAATGTAATAGACATTTACATTAGCTCACTTTTGTATGTTATAGACTCCTGATGAGGAAACTACCCAGATAGCCATCTGCGCGCAGATTGGCAGCAGACTGCAAACAGGAATGACAGACTCTGTTTGCAGATCCATAGCCATCTGTTAGCGAAATTGGCTATGGATCTGTCAGCAGGGCCTGCAAACAGGTTTGGTAGCAGATTGGCACCAAAACGGCAGCAGATCTGCTGACAGGACCTGTCGCGGAATTGGCACAAAAACGGCAGCAGGGCCTGCAAACAGGTTTTGGTAGCAGATGGGCACCAAAACGGCAGCAGATCTGCTGACAGGACCTGTCGCGGAATTCGTACAAAAACGGCAGCAGGGCCTGCAAACAGGTTTTGGTAGCAGATTGGCACCAAAACGGCAGCAGATCTGCCTGCAGGACCTGCCGCGGAATTGGCACAAAAACGGCAGCAGGGCTTGCAAACCATTATTTCATATAGGTCAAATATAAATGTTATTATACAAATATTTGTGTTATAATGAAATATGTATTTATTCATTAATTACATAATGTACAATTTTTCGCAGACCACAATAATTACGAAACAATGTACAATTATATTTGCTTTCGAATGTAAATTCTGCAACAATTGTGTTCTGTTTCTTCTCATAAAATACCTATTATTTTATTCCTCCTAACGCTGCAGGATAATGGACCCTGTGCCGTTCTGCTTCTCGTTTAAACCTGTTTATACAAAAATATACATGTAATTTATTATATATAAAATGTATAAATTGCAACTATTGTCGCAACTAAATAATACATAATCTTACATGCTCTTGGAATACGTCCACTCAGCCACTGCACGTTCTCTGCTTTCTTCCTGTTCTCCCATGGGCAGTTGTATGTGCAAATTGTTGCATATTATTGCATCCTGTAAAACCAGGAAAATATTGGCAAAAATGCAGACGGAGGCATACGTCATGTAAGTAATACATAATCTTACATGTTTTTGGAATACGTCCACGCAGCCACTGCATGTTCTGTGCTTTCTTCCTGTTCTCCCATGGGCAGTTGTATGTGCAAATTGTTGCATATTAATGCATCCTGTAAAAGAAGGAGAATATTGGCAGAAATGCAGAGAGAGGTATATTGTGTGCAATATGTGCAAAATAAATATTGAACTTACATGCTTGCAGAATGCGCCATTGCAGCCACTGCAAATGTTCTACTTTCTTCTTCCTCTTGTTCGGATTCTGGCAGTGGCATCCTGAAACATTTTGTACGAACATCATTTGGAGAAATAATATATTCATCACTTAAATTAACACATTTATGAAACCCCAGCTGTGTCGATTTGGCACCCACGTCATACATATCAGCCACAACCTGGAATTTTCTAACCCCTAACCGGAACGTATTACCTTGCTTAGCAATGGAGGAGATAACACATATGGCATGATCGAGTAAGATGCAGCAATTATCGCGTGCATCTGTACTGAATGGCATGCCATAAATTTCTATTTTACGGTACTGAAGATGAGGGTCAGTACCGCTGCTAATAGGCATGGATACACTAATAGAGCGATGAATCTCGATTGCCCTTTCATGTCTAGTGTGCAATTGAATCTCGGCCATTCTATTGGAAAATTGTTGGAGAGGTCGGCCCGGTTTTCTCCAGAACTTGCTAAGAATCTTCATATTGTTTTCATATGGGAAAGCTGAAAATGAATCAAGGGGCCCGAAACGTCTCACATCATTGGTTAGATGAAGAAGACCGTGGACGTTGTAAGAATAAAAATTTTGGCCATAAAATTTTTCACAGCGGTGGACAAATTTTTGAAGTGCAAGCTCTGCAAAATTGAGATATAAGGTAACAGAGATTCTAAAATTAAAACTCTAATAGCTGCATGGAAATAAAGAAAATGTGTATATAACTGATGGTTTAATATGCCATATGCCACAACTGGCCCTGTATATAAGAGGAACTGGCGAAGTTCTGTTTCTTTGTAATTAAAATACTTTGTAATTGATCTTGGACGTCGTCCAAAATCAGAAGGTCAATATTGTTTTAGATTCTCCAGTCTTTGACACATTAAAGAAATTTGGTGACCTGATAGTTTGGAAAAGCGTGAATATTTGCCAGATATCCATGCCAATAATAATTTTTTCATTACCCCTAAGCACACAAGGTGCATGTATTCAAATGGCACTTGAGACACCATTCCGAAAGAAAGTACCGATAAGGGGCTTGGACCTTCTTTGTGGTGCTCTTCGTCCAGACATTGAGAATATTCTAAATCAGTTCTACTGGGATGGTTTAAGTCTGCCGTGACTCTGTACACCGGAGACTTTGCACTTGGAACAGGGTTTGGTGGCCATATGGCCACGATGATTTAAAATAAATGCTCTTGCTGGTGCATCAGCAATGAAACATCTTAATTTAATCGGCACCTTAGTACCATGAAAATTTATACCACCATTTGAAATAATTTCGGATACGTCAGAAAGAAATCTATCTAGAAATAGCCTAGGATCACGCGGTTTTTGTGAGCCCCGATAAATACCCACAACTAATGGCTTTGAATTTGTAATATTACTAATCCTACATTGTATTGGCCAGAGTTGAACAGTCCCGGCTGTATCTAAAGCACATCCATCTACATGGAAATCCAATTCTAATTCCTTGATATTTTCTCTAAAGGAAGGAATCATATCAAGGAATTTAATAATTTGAACTTCCACATTGAAATGAATGTATTCCCCAGATTCAACTACATGTGTTGGAACAACAGATCGCGGTGTATTTAAAATGGTTCTAATATCTCTCGGAAGGTTCCTGAAACATCCATGACTCCTAAGAAGCGAAAGTAAATTATTGCCTTGAACGTGGGTGAGATTATTGCCCGTGCAATATGAAGCTAAATCTTCCTGAAACGAACGTTCCGGAACGGTTTCACATGCAAAAGAAGCAGAAGAAGAGCAAGAAGACGTATCACTGTCCGAAATTGTCTCAAATACATTTGTGGTGCTACCGGAGGATGATGGAATAACATTATCGAACTCCTGAATACTTGACTCAGGAGGAGAAGAAGAGGAAGGAAGTTTCGATAAATTCGATAAAATTTTTCCCCTAATATTGCGTTTCTGTGCGGCCGACAAGATAGACATGGGTTTCCTCGACACAGAGGATTTCAAAGAAGAAGTCGACATAATACGAAGTTGCCTGCTGGTTCGCTGTTTTTTCCACTCTTGCACTTTAATTCACTTTTGTCACGCAACTATGCTCCGTCTCCGTTCCACCAACGTCAGCGCAACAGAGAGTAAGACGGAATATGTTTGCAGCAATTGCCCGGGAAACGTTTTAAAACGGTCATAATTGCCCTCGAATCGAATTTCTCTTGTAAGGCACCATTCGGTAGATTATGAAAACAAACCATTGTGTACAACGTTTGAACCGTCTATCTCAAAAAGACATGCAGGGTAAATGGGAAAAAATGATCGTTATTGGCACATTTCCCTATTTAATGATAGTTTTTTGTCATTTACCCCAAACTTCTATCTTTTGTTGAGATAGACGGTTTAAACGTGGTACACAACGCTTTCTTTTCACAATTTATCGAATGGTGCCTTACGAGATAAATTCGATTGGAGGGCAATTATGACCATTTTAAAGCGTTTCGCGGGCGATTCCTCAAAACACTGCACTGCGAAGAGTATTTTGGTGCACAGAAAGCACACATGCGATGCTGGCGAGAAACAAAAGTGTCCTTACCTTAGCAACGTAATAAGATCACGTTTTACGCGCTTCTTTTCTTTCATACTGTGGTAGCCAGCGTCGCCAAACACAGGTAGCCACAGCAGCATTCAATATGAATGATAATGTAAGTGCGGTACATAATATACATTTCGATTAACATCAATGTTTATGGAATTTGTCGGATTTTGTTAAATTACAGATTGTACGAGAATCGTGCCCGAAAAGGACGGTGCCTAAACCGGCCCGGTATTTGACCACATCATCCGACGACGAGCCGCCTCGCCATCGCCAGAGAAGGGCAGTTGACGTGCAGGAAACTGAGACAAATGTCGATGTTAACAATGATCTAGCAGATTTAAGGAGCACGCTGGAGGGTGCAGATTCCCAAGAATGTAATCACATAACAAACAACAGACACACAACATACAGCCAACATAATACTGACACACCACACACACAATACACACCACACACACAATACACACCACACACTCAATACACAACACAAACACAATACGCACCACACACACAATACACACCACACACTCAATACACACACCCTCAACCGCAGCCACAGGCGTTGGCCATATACAATCACGACCACTTGTTGCAAGCCCCTGCTGCATCCTACAGGTACATTGCATTAATTATTCTATTTTTAAAAGACAATGCAGATCATACAGTAGAAAAAATGACTCTCATAAATGTAAAACTGAAATAAAGGCATACCTTAAAATTCCTGTTTACAGCGATATTGACCGGAGGCTGGCAAATGTTGAAGAATCTGTCAAAAAAATCATGGAAATGGTTGGGTAAGAACTAATTATGTTATAGTCATTAAAATATGTATTATTGCACTGCGTAATTATAATATATTTTTACAGTCAGCAAAACATATTACTTGCTCGGTTAATAAAGCAAGGACAGGAGCAAAAGCACCCGACATTACTAAGGCTGGCCTGTTTCCCATTCTCCAGTAAGGCTGAGATTGAGGCTTTTAATCATGTAGATGCCGATAAATACAATGAAGCCGTAAGTGTGATTTTATGCATCTATATGCAATAAAATCTTATATAAATTAATACTTACTTTGTTTTTTCTTTAGGTCAATTATCTCCACTACATCGGGGGATTTAATTTGAACGAAGCGACACGCCTGTGCTTCCGCGACGTCTTTAATGATAATAGTCTAATGGATTATTCCTGGCACGGCCGCGAAAAAGATAATTACCCCCTGGAAGGGGCAAAAATTATTCGTGCTGTACAGGGTAGGAATTATTTTTTACATATTTGTGTATTGCTTTATGTGCTATTTATATTACCTTTACTTGTATATTATTCTCAAATGCCTTGCTTCGTATTCGACATTTCCCTACACCGTCGAAACGGGACATCGAGGTGGAAATGATGGCGACTCTCCGCACCACCAAAGAGAGAGTGCGCAGCTTGAAAAGACCGGCGCGAACTCACACGGCCACCGGTCCCCAACAGCCACAGGCAAATTTCATTTCCACCGAGACGGACGAGGAGGCCACCCAACGATGAGGTTAATTTTGCATAATATACGGTCTAAGGTCTACACCATCGCATTGCTGTCAAACAGTTCTCTTTCCATACTCTGTTCCATCAGCAATAGTCGGTGGGGATTGGTGGGGATGTTCGATTTGATAAGATTCATTTTAAAGAATCGAACATCGCCAATGGTCGGAAAGACCACAGATCCCTAGTATCGACATAAAATACACCTTATGCCCATATTACTCTAGTGCAGTGTTTCTCAAACTTTCAACATCTGTGTACCCCTTCTATAATTTTCGTAACACTGAGTCCCATGTAGGCTACGCATCATACAAAAGTAAGCTGCTTGCTGCACCAGGCGCAGCCAAAGCCCGGTGCAGCGCGTACCCCCACCGAACTCTTCCCGTACCCCAGGGGGTACGCGTACCACACTTTGAGAAACACTGCTCTAGTGCTCTATATGGTACAGAAGTAAACTGAGATTTAAACTGAGATTGTGTTTTTTATAAAAGTATTTATTTTTTTTATCTCTGCTTAAAGCTTGGAGTAGCCACGGTCGGAGATCGCCAAGGCACAGGAGGGGTTTTAGTGGGTAACTCTACGGCTCTCTTCCCTAGTGGAGTCTCACACTACCTCCATATTTAACCCATGCTACAATAGCCATTTTCGCGATTGTAGCATGGGCTGAATATGGAGGTGTGCATAAAGTTCCCCTATTTAAAAAAAAAACAAAAAAAAAACATTATTAATAAATTTAATAAATTGAACGAAATGTTGCCTATTTTTCCTTCCTCCATTATATAGATAAATTTTAATGTAATACAATAAAAGTTATTTGCACAGATGTTTCATTCTTTTTCGCAATGTATTTATTGTTCTTGTTGGGTTTAAGCTCATGCTACAATCAAGTAAGCGTAGGTGTAGTTGTAGGTTGTAGGTTCTAGACTTCGAGTAACAGTTAACCAATCAGACTGCTGTTAAGCCCATGCTACAACCAAGTAGGCAAGTAAGCGTAGGTTTTAATTTCTTATTTGATTGTAGCATGGGCTTTAGGAATTTACTCAACGCGAGTACGTGGATGGAAAAGATTCCCCCGATTATTAAATCGCGTATATGCCAATGTACGCGCCCGTCCACTGCAAATTTAAAACTCTCAAGTGTGCAGGAATTGGCACGTTCTTGGTGCCAATTTGGCATCAGATACGCTACACAGATCCTGTTAGCGTTCTGCAACCAATCTGCCGCCAGACGCTGCAACACAGAACTGCCCAATTTCTGTTGCCCATCTGCGGACAGGTTACGTTAGCAAAACCGCAGCGGCATCTGTCACGAATCTGCTTAGCAGGTTCTGCTGCCTTCTTGGCACCAATTTGGCAACATAGCCAGACATTACAGATACTGCATCCAATCTGCAGCCAGTTTGACTACAGGCTCTGTTTACAGATCCTGCACAAAACTTGGCATTGCAGGTTTGGCTATCTGGGTAATTGTTTTGAAGCATGTAAGCGATGAAATGTATTGATTCATTCCATTCTCAACCCAGAAGAGGGCAATCCTACATTATACATTATGTATACTCTTCTTTTCCTGATTCTGCTGTTCAACTTGGTATTGGAAACAAATGTAAAATTTTGTTGCTGCTATGGTGGGTTGGTCCCTGTTCAGGGCATTGGATTTGGTATGAAGTTTCAATGTAATAAATGTCTTCATTTTACAGGTTCATTGTCTATATTATATTATTAAGAATGACCTGAGCAGTAAATTGTGCTGGCCCCATATTGGTGACTGGAAGTAACATGGACGGCAAAAGTCATGTACATTATGAGACGATTGATCTGAGGTACGTGTACATTTATATTTTTAGCTATTGTCTGTCAATATAATTTTCATCAGTTCTTCACATTATTAAAACAATTTTGTATGAACCCACTCAGCATGATGACATCTTCGGAAAATCGCAAGGACATTCAATACCGACATAACGAATATCCGGGGGAAATACACATATGCTATTCCGACATGTGGCCAGGATATCGTGAGGAAGAGGAATTCAGAGGTGAATACTACTTCGCCATACATACAGGCGAGATCGCGTTAGGCAGCTTTTGAATATTCTGTCAGTTTATATGGATAGGATACGTTTTAATGATTTGACGACGCGAATAAATACCATTGTTTGTAAACTAAAATGTACTTCACATATGACACTGATATTTGATGTATATTTAGGTGAATTATAATAGGATTAATAAATTTATTACAGTGTTATTATGAATTTACTTTAATATAATCCTTCAAATATAATAAAAAGTACCGTATTAGATATACTATTACTTATATATATATAAATAATTCATTTTAAACGTGCATTAATGTGTGTATTGGGCACGTTGCGAGTCCAATGGTTTGGAAACCAACATATATATATAATCCTAGTAACTTTTTTAGTTCCGCGGATGACCGCTTGCGACTCCACCATTCAATTGGGTATGCATAGCCAGCACGGGATCTCGGATCCATTGTATATAGATCAGTGAGTCCGTGTCACGCTGTTTCAGCAGGGGTTCCTCGCCATCGATTATTTCACGCGCATGTGACTGGTCGCTGCTCGGCGGAGATACTCCGGTGTGGAGCACGCTACATACAGTAGGACCGGAGAACCCCTGCTGACACTGCGTGACACGGACTTCTTTTCCCTTTTTCCGTGCGAAACTGGAATCAGTTTTGAGTGCGATTGTAATGGTTTCCCAAAGAAAAATGTCTGCTCTATCGCGTAGAGTAGTTGGAATCCACGCCAGAAGCATTATTTTGACAGAAAAAGGAAAAGAGTCTCTCAAAATAGGCCTGAAAAACGTGTCTCGCTAACTTTAATCAATGTTTGCACATATTCGCAAGTTCATATTGCACAATTATTATATACTGTTTTATTCGGGAAAGTCTGCAGAATTTTTTGCAATAAAAGGAAATTGTCTCACTTTTATATTTACGACGTAAATGTGGGTCAAATTGCAAAAAAAAACAGTTTTTTTCAAAATTCGATTTCTCGAAAACTAGACCCAATAAACAAAAACGGATTTCAGATTCGTTTTCAGCGCATCAAAATCTATAAGAATTGGCTAATAGATGCCAGGAAGCAAAAAATAAGTTGACATTTGTTGTCCAGTGTTATCGATCTGTTGTTTTTCAATTTTTATTTGAATTTTCTTTTGCTTGTTATCTTGTTGTTTCTGTACCATTGCTGCTTTTTTTGTTTCTTTTTCCTTGTAGGCAATTTTATTTTTTTCAATTATTTCACATCTTTTAGCAGCTTTTCTTTTTTCTTCTACTCGTTTTTGTTCATATTTCTTTGATTGTTGTAATTTCCATTCAAGCGACGTGACCGCATAAGATGTCTTTTCAGTAAATTTCTTCCCTTTACGTTTAGGCGTTGATGGTCGCTTTAGATAGTCATTTAATCGTTTAGGACGATCACTGCGATGATTTAGAGACAAATCCAGCACCTCATCATTTTCAAATTCATCAACAGCCATTACATTCCCATTTATATCACAGTCAACAAGTACTTCATCATTTTCAGTCGCGTAGCGGCGCCGAGCTACACATCGAATTAATTGCCAAAAGACTCTATAATTTACAATTGAGTGACGATCACTCGTTTCAATTTAGATATTTACCCAACGACTCGCGTAGATAAGACCGCTCGACCAGGCATCTGCCGACCGGCCAAAACTCCCGAGGGCGCTCAGAGTGAACGCCCTGGCTCGACTCGCGCGAGGAGCTTTAAGAAACTACCCGGCCGACGGCGGCTACGAATCCGGAACCGTCGGGCACCGGTGATACGGCGACCACAGAGAGGGCAGCTCCCGGCGATCGCCCACGCGATTATCCTCCGTCCCCTCGCACAGCGGGACGGAGGAAGGGAGGCGGAAGCCTCCTCGGACGTCGCACGCGGAGCGAGTCGGGATCGCGATCCCGCTCTCGCTCGGCAGCCTCCTCCCGGGACATGACGTCCTCGCAGAAGGAGGCAACGAGTTGCCCAGGCCTGTTCTAGGAATTCTTTTCCGATGGCAATTAATGATCCAGTTAACTAAATCATCTTCTCCACTGCGACCAGTGTGGCCAGATTTTGTCCCTCTGGTACCATCGGTACCAGTTGAGTGGGGATACGCGCAAGTGAGCGTGCCTTGTCCGTGACAGCTGCGCGCGCAGAGAAGGACGGAACTATGCTCCGTCTCCCTTCCACCAACGTCGTCCGACGTCATGGAACCGTGACGTAGTATAAGAAAGGACAGAGCCATGCTCCGTCTTGCTTCCACTATCGTGACGTCGTGTAAGAAAGGACAGAAGTATGCTCCGTCCCCTTTCAACCAAAAACGCGCGTCGCGTCTTCGTCCCTCGTACAGTCGCGGCGTGGCGTCTTTGTTCCACACACAGGCCGGTATATGCTGTGACAGTGGTGCCAGATTTCGCATTAGGTGCCGCACGTAGCATTGCGTGTTTGCCGCCGAAAGCCAAATCGAGCAGCACTGCGTTGAGCGTGAACGCGATCGAGAGAAGTGCAGGCACGAGAGTTTTGATCTTTGCATTGACTCGTAGTCGCTCGTCTTCGCGTTCGTGCTCGATACGAATAATGTTGCTCCATTTGCAAGATGAGAATTCGATGAACTATTGATATTATTATTTATCCAATTTGCTGCTGACTGCAGAGGAATTATTTATTATTTAATTAATTAATTAATTATATATTTTAAAAATTAGTTCATTTATTGATAATTATTTAAAAAATTCACAGGACAAATGACATGCGTTCCATGTCAAAGTATTTCAATCATATTAATATTTAATGTATTTCAGTTTACGTTTCAATAATATTAATCTTTGTCCGGTAGTAAAAAAGAAGATACACTGTACTAAATGATAATTCAGGTACGCTGAAATACCTCTGGGAGAAGTTGCTTCAGCCAAGGGGGCAAATATTGTTAGTACAGTAACACTTCACGGAGCTCATAGTATTCCAAATTTCAACGTCACCGATATATTTTTGCCATACATCGTGGTAATAACTTCTACGAAGTCTAAGAAGAAGAATTGTCCTCGAGTCGCACTTTATCGCAGGAGGTACCATAAATCACGAGAATAATCGAAATGCGTCTCGAAAGTATAACCTTAGCGCGTAAGCAGTTGACATGTCACACGATGCATAGATACGATATTGTGTGTATCACATTGCGAGATATATGTATTTCGTTCGTAAAATACTACATTTTCTTACGTGGTCTTCCACGCCACCCATGAGGTGCCACGACTAGCGCGTTCGGTTTTTTAACGTGGACCTTCGCCTGTAGCCCTATTATACCACATCGCATAGCAATTTTATGTGGTGTCTAGCAAATGTATTGCAAAACAGGCGTCTGACAATTGTTATTGTCAAATGTGGTGTCTAGCAAATGTATTGCAAAACAGGTGTCTAAGCAGGAGTTACAGCGATGAAATATGAAAATAAAGTAAGCGAGACGGTAGGTAGAGTAATGGTTAAGGAATGTCTGAACGAGAAAGTGCAAGGAAGAAGTACGAGAGAAAGAAGAGAGTATCAAAACAGGAATGGATTTCAAAAAGCGACATTTTAATAGTTTTTTATTTTAAGTAAAAATATGTAAATTAAGATTAAGTTCAATAATAAAATGATAAGTAAATTAAGTGAATTAAGTTTAAGGTAAGTGGGTAAGTAAATAATATATGTAAGTAATACAAAAATAAGTAAATTAACACATTTTATAAATATAAATAAATTAATAATAATTATTGGTCACGTTTTTAACGTTGACCCGCCTATTCCCGCGAATGGTTCCTCGTCCACGACCTCCGCCGCCGCTGTTATCACCGCCGCCATTACCGCCGCCGCCGCCGCCACCACCTCGGCCGGAACGGCGCGCTACCTAACCACCGCGCGCGGCACTTGCCGGCCCCTCTTTTCTTCTTCTCTGCAAAATATACATACATATATCAATATATGCAACGAATGAAATCACACTATTATACATGTATATATGTATGTATGTATGTATTTATGTATGTATGTATGTATGTATGTATGTATGTATGTATGTATGTATGTATGTATGTATGAGCATTGTTAATGTACTACGATATGTTTGAATAATACACTCACTTTCTTCCATGAATCGCCGCAGGAGCTCGCCGCAATTGGCGCAATTGTGGGCCGCGGCCCCTGCGCCTACCGGTCCCCCCAATCTGGGGGAGGTAAGAAACATAGACAGTACGTAAACAATCGATAATCGATCATCTTTTGTCCATCAAGGAGAGGACGATGCAACACATGCACATTGACGCGTATACGTCGTACATGTGTATGCCTATGCGTATGTGTGTGTGGCTGTGTGTGTGTCATGCCGACAGCAGCGATCGAACTTCGGTCGCCGACCGCGCAACGAGCATTTTCGTGTTTGTGATTGGAAAGAGAAGACGAAAAAAGTGACAAAATGCAATCCGTGGATATGGATATATGTTTCCCTCGTAAGTAATTCATATATATATATATAAAATAAATGAGATTGATGTGTGAGTTTGTCTTTTGCGCAAATTAAATAATATATTCTATTTGCAGAACTGCAGCGCTTGCAACTAGCAGAAACGCCGGCTAGCTGCAATGCGCAGGCACCCGCGCAATTGGCGGGTGTCGCGGCTCAAGGAGGAGCCGTGGAGGTGGCCAGGGTGGCGAAGGCGACGCCGCCGGTGATAGACATCACGCAATCGCCACTACGCGCGCCGCCACCCGCACCACCCGCACCGGTAGGCGCAGGGGCCGCGGCCCACAATTGCGCCAATTGCGGCGAGCTCCTGCGGCGATTCATGGAAGAAAGTGAGTGTATTATTCAAACATATCGTAGTACATTAACAATGCTCATACATACATACATACATACATACATACATACATACATACATACATACATACATACATACATACATACATAAATACATACATACATACATATATACATGTATAATAGTGTGATTTCATTCGTTGCATATATTGATATATGTATGTATATTTTGCAGAGAAGAAGAAAAGAGGGGCCGGCAAGTGCCGCGCGCGGTGGTTAGGTAGCGCGCCGTTCCGGCCGAGGTGGTGGCGGCGGCGGCGGCGGTAATGGCGGCGGTGATAACAGCGGCGGCGGAGGTCGTGGACGAGGAACCATTCGCGGGAATAGGCGGGTCAACGTTAAAAACGTGACCAATAATTATTATTAATTTATTTATATTTATAAAATGTGTTAATTTACTTATTTTTGTATTACTTACATATATTATTTACTTACCCACTTACCTTAAACTTAATTCACTTAATTTACTTATCATTTTATTATTGAACTTAATCTTAATTTACATATTTTTACTTAAAATAAAAAACTATTAAAATGTCGCTTTTTGAAATCCATTCCTGTTTTGATACTCTCTTCTTTCTCTCGTACTTCTTCCTTGCACTTTCTCGTTCAGACATTCCTTAACCATTACTCTACCTACCGTCTCGCTTACTTTATTTTCATATTTCATCGCTGTAACTCCTGCTTAGACACCTGTTTTGCAATACATTTGCTAGACACCACATTTGACAATAACAATTGTCAGACGCCTGTTTTGCAATACATTTGCTAGACACCACATAAAATTGCTATGCGATGTGGTATAATAGGGCTACAGGCGAAGGTCCACGTTAAAAAACCGAACGCGCTAGTCGTGGCACCTCATGGGTGGCGTGGAAGACCACGTAAGAAAATGTAGTATTTTACGAACGAAATACATATATCTCGCAATGTGATACACACAATATCGTATCTATGCATCGTGTGACATGTCAACTGCTTACGCGCTAAGAAGGTTATACTTTCGAGACGCATTTCGATTATTCTCGTGATTTATGGTACCTCCTGCGATAAAGTGCGACTCGAGGACAATTCTTCTTCTTAGACTTCGTAGAAGTTATTACCACGATGTATGGCAAAAATATATCGGTGACGTTGAAATTTGGAATACTATGAGCTCCGTGAAGTGTTACTGTACTAACAATATTTGCCCCCTTGGCTGAAGCAACTTCTCCCAGAGGTATTTCAGCGTACCTGAATTATCATTTAGTACAGTGTATCTTCTTTTTTACTACCGGACAAAGATTAATATTATTGAAACGTAAACTGAAATACATTAAATATTAATATGATTGAAATACTTTGACATGGAACGCATGTCATTTGTCCTGTGAATTTTTTAAATAATTATCAATAAATGAACTAATTTTTAAATAATTAATTAATAAATAATTCCTCTGCAGTCAGCAGCAAATTGGATAAATAATAATATCAATAGTTCATCGAATTCTCATCTTGCAAATGGAGCAACATTATTCGTATCGAGCACGAACGCGAAGACGAGCGACGACGAGTCAATGCAAAATCAAAACTCTCGTGCCTGCACTTCTCTCGATCGCGTTCACGCTCAACGCAGTGTTGCTCGATTTGGCTTTCGGCGGCAAACACGCAATGCTACGTGCGGCACCTAATGCGAAATCTGGCACCACTGTCACAGCATATACCGGCCTGTGTGTGGAACAAAGACGCCACGCCGCGACTGTATGAGGGACGAAGACGCGACGCGCGTGTTTGGTTGAAAGGGGACGGAGCATACTTCTGTCCTTTCTTACACGACGCACCGACGAGATATTCCTAAAGACTGCCAGCCTTATGGGACTTTGTGTCTCCAGCAAAATTCGCTGTTCTCGGGCGCCCTCTAGAATATATTGCGGCCAGAGTAAGAAACTGATGTCGAATCACTACCGTACTGAACTATTATCATGAGATGTCACCTGTGTGTGGGCAAGTGAAGCTCTCTTTACAGACGATTTCAAGTGGAATTTTAAGTTTCAAAATAATAGAAGCAAAATTACTATTAACGGCAGAAAAGGGTGTACGAAACATAAAATGAAAGATAAAAAGTTCACTAAAATTTTAATAAATGTTCAACTATTCAACGTTAACCGTAAAAATATATGTACAACATTGGACGCGGAAATTTTGATATACAAACCTGACCATGTCTTGTTGGTCTGAATTTGGAATATATATTATTGTATGTTCAAATGAAGTTTACGTATAGTTTCAATGCAATTTGCTCATTTGTTCCACCATTTGAAGCTGTGTGAGATACATGAAATTGACAATTGGAGAACAGGTGCCCGGAAAAATCTGCCGTATAGGTCATGATCGCTATAGGTGAGATTGAAAATAAGTAAGGCTGCCGTTACAATGGTCGCGGTTTTGGTCGATCTTCTGTAGTCCGAAACAATTTGTCAGTAGTGGTACTCAGCTACATCGACAAATACGTCGCATAGAAACAACGATATCGCTGCGAGGTTGGGTAGGAGTGTAGGACTAAGACTTGCAGATTGGAGAGTGAAGTTGAGCTAGTCAAGTATAGTTTCTAAGCGTTTATTTCATGCGGGTGTGCTGCCGTGTTTAACTCATTGTCAGTCTATCTCGGCAACTGTGAGTGGAACACAACGAATTTGGTAAAGAATGTTTAAAATGTTCAGCTTAAAACAATGCAAAATGTTCTTCGTATATTCGAACAGATCTTGTCGAGAGCTTCAAAGCGATGCCATGCACGGTTGTGTTCTATTGACCGTTTCCGAGACAAGCCAAGATAAACGAAGTCAAACGTGACCGCACACCCATAAATATTGCACCGTTTCCCCGGGCAGTCGATATTTTCCGCAATACACTAATCGATTCGTCCGCTTCCATTGGTCTATTTAAACAAGTTTTTCGTTTTGTTGCAAAACATGCAGCCGCGTACCAATTTGAACTCGAATGCACATGAGGGCAGCCCGAGGCCGCATGAAAAGTTGATCCGAGACGCAACGAACTGTTTTGATATATTAAACAGATATTGCAAAGTAGCGAAAGAAACTGATGTTATTTTTAATCACGTGCTAATTACTCTTTAATTATGTATGCATCTGTGAAGTATCGATTACAAAGGTGAGGGTGAAATAAAATTTTAAAATAAAATCTCATTACGTTTGAAGCAGTTACACAATGGGTAATGTCAACGTTCTATGTTTGCCTATTACCTACGGTACTAGCTCCAATTACCGACCCCAACCGACGCCGCCAAGAGACCTCAGCGCCCCCTCAGACCCCATCCAGCCCCCATTTGCGGTCCGCTGTTTAACACAGGCGCTGGCAGTCTTTAAGAATATCTCGTCGGTGCACGACGTCACGATAGTGGAAGCAAGACGCAGCATGGCTCTGTCCTTTCTTATACTACGTCACGGTTCCATGACGTCGGACGACGTTGGTGGAAGGGAGACGGAGCATAGTTCCGTCCTTCTCTGCGCGCGCAGCTGTCACGGACAAGGCACGCACACTTGCGCGTATCCCCACTCAACTGGTACCGATGGTACCAGAGCAGTGATAGCAGATCTGGCCCGAAAACTCCAATGGAGTTTTTTGGGTGGGGGAAACCTCGGCAAGTGTGCGTACGTGTCCGTGAGAGCTGCGCGCGCCGCTTGGCTGCACGGCGAGGCGAGAAGGATGGATCTACACGCGGTCTCCTTTCCCCCAACGTGCCGTGAACGCTGCGCGCGCAGCTTACACGACCCAGCAGAGAGAAGGACGGAACCATATGTTTCATCTCCTTTCCACCAACGTACCGTGAAAAAGAAGGACAGGAGCATGTTCTGTCTTCTTTCCACCAATGCGCCGCGATAAAAAAGGACGGGAACATGTTCCGTCTCCTTTCCTCCAACGTGCCGTGAGAAGAAGGATGGGAGCATGTTCCGTCTCCTTTCCTCCAACGTGCCGTGAAGAAGAAGGACGGAACCATGTTCCGTCTCCTTTCCTCCAACGTCTGGTGAAGAAGCAGGATGGGTGCACGTTCCCGTCTCCTTTCCACTAAATCAGTGTGGTCCAAGATTCGCACCTAGGTGCGATTTCGAGTCCCCACCAGTGCGGCCAGATCTGGCTCTTTGACACCATCGGTGTCCGCGGGAGTAGGGATACGGAAAAGTATTCGTGCCTTGTCCGTGAGAGCTGCGCGCGCCGTTTCTCGCCGAATCGAGCTCGGCTTGGAGAGAAGGACGGAGCTATGCCGCGTCTCCCTTCCACTAACGTCGCGTGACGTCAGGTATCGTGACGACACGTAAGAAGGACAGAACTATGCTCCGTCCCCTTTCAACCAACATCGCGCGTTGCGTCTTTGTTGGACAT
This sequence comes from Priocnemis perturbator, assembly GCA_963942575.1. NCBI lineage: Eukaryota > Metazoa > Arthropoda > Insecta > Hymenoptera > Pompilidae > Priocnemis > Priocnemis perturbator. Next base: position 13,193,627 of record OZ012643.1, on the reverse strand, counting down.
GCAATCGCGGCGTCGCGTCTTCGTTCCGCACACAGGCCGGTTACAGTGGTGCCAGATTTCGCATAGGGCATCGCACGTACCATTGCGTTCAATCAGCCGGAAGGCAAATCGGGCACCACCGCCCGGAGCAGAGCGCGATCCACAGAAAAGTGAATCGAGGAGAGTTTCGGATTGACTCGTCGTACTCATCGTCGCTCGTCGACGCGGTCGTTTCGTTCGTCGTTTCGCGCCCGGCAATGGTTAAATTTTTTTTCACAGAATAATTTTTTTTTTTAATTATTCATCGCACGGCAACAAACGATATTCATTTAAAAATATTTTATTACTTACTACGGATAGTTTTTAATATTTTGTCAGCGGAATAGATGTGTCGTATTGGTTTATAATAGATATGGGCAAAATATATATTTCATAAATTTTGGTTTCAGTAACATTAATCTTTCTGTGGTATTAATAAATAAGAAAGTATATAATAAATGTTAATTATTGCGTATTATGCATTAACCGTGAAACAAATAATAGGAGCACTTTTTGCATTAGAACGTTCTGAGGGATCGTATTAACACGCGATTTTAACACACGACAGCGTACGTCAGGAAGAATTTGCTTGACACGACGCGACGACGGTGCGAATGTTTTTATGAGTTGTTCTCTATGATTTGTTCTGCATGATTTCTTTTCTAAATAGAAGGTGATCAAATTGTGTATATATTGTAACAGTTCTCAGCAAGTCCCATCACATTGATTTGAAACGTTTTTCTTACTTCGCACGTTTAGTTTAAGAACGCTCTCCCCATTTCGTGAAAGAAAAAGTTGTTCGGTTGAAGGCAATTCACCGTTCATACTGAAATCCATATGTACGTCCATTGTCGCATTCTACCCACGAAATGTCGCAACGTGCGTATTGTCAAAGAAGGCATGATAAAACAGGACAATAATAACAAAATCCCTGTGAATTGAAAACCGAAACTTTCATTGTGCCGCTCCCGACCGACCGCGGGTCGCGGTTGGACTAATTGAAATATCTGAAAAGTCTAACCATTCTTAGCACGTATTTCACGTACGTACTAGAAATGATTCCCCCGGAACTGTAACCGACTTTTCCAATGTCATTTATTCATCATTATGTACGATATGTATTACATTTAAATGCACATGTACAGGGTGCACAGGTTGTGACAGTCAGCTTTGTTCCTGTAAACGGTAAGTATTACACAAAATTATAGAGGGAAGGGTTCGATGGGTTCGTAATATCTATATTCTACGAGACTTCATTCAATTCGAAAGTGCAACGCTGCACCCGAGAAATGCAAATGCGTATGTAAGGTTCTTGTTTATAAAATTTAAGATACGTGGACTTCCACGCCACCCATGAGGTGCCACGACTAGCGCGTTCGGTTTTTTAACATGGTCCGTCGCCTATAGCCCTAATGTACCACATTTTATGATAATCATACAGCGTGCGGCAATACCTCTGTCCACTTTGAACGATGGAGATATTGAAGGTGGACAGAGTTAATGCCCCACGCTGTAGAAGTAAGGGTCAGAAAAGAAAGAAATGAAAGCATTTTTGTGTGGGGGCGCCAGCGGGGGGGCCGTCACACAAAAATACTATGTCAACATTAATATGAAATGAAATGAATAAAAAAAAAAATGCTCTCATCTTTTCTAGCCCTTACTTCTACAGCGTGGGGCAATAACTCTGTCCACCTTCAATATCTCCGTCGTTCAAAGTGGACAGAGGTATTGTCGGACGCTGTATGATTATCATAAAATGTGGTACAATAGGGCAATAGGCTACGGTCCACGTTAAAAAACCGAACGCGCTAGTCGTGGCACCTCATGGGTGGCGTGGAAGTCCACGTATCTTAAATTTTATAAACAAGAAGTCTCGTAGAATATAGATATTACGAACCCATCGAACCCTTCCCTCTATAATTTTGTGTAATACTTACCGTTTACAGGAACAAAGCTGACTGTCACAACCTGTGCACCCTGTACATGTGCATTTAAATGTAATACATATCGTACATAATGATGAATAAATGACATTGGAAAAGTCGGTTACAGTTCCGGGGGAATCATTTCTAGTACGTACGTGAAATACGTGCTAAGAATGGTTAGACTTTACAGATATTTCAATTAGTCCAACCGCGACCCGCGGTCGGTCGGGAGCGGCACAATGAAAGTTTCGGTTTTCAATTCACAGGGATTTTGTTATTATTGTCCTGTTTTATCATGCCTTCTTTGACAATACGCACGTTGCGACATTTCGTGGGTAGAATGCGACAATGGACGTACATATGGATTTCAGTATGAACGGTGAATTGCCTTCAACCGAACAACTTTTTCTTTCACGAAATGGGGAGAGCGTTCTTAAACTAAACGTGCGAAGTAAGAAAAACGTTTCAAATCAATGTGATGGGACTTGCTGAGAACTGTTACAATATATACACAATTTGATCACTTTCTATTTAGAAAAGAAATCATGCAGAACAAATCATAGAGAACAACTCATAAAAACATTCGCACCGTCGTCGCGTCGTGTCAAGCAAATTCTTCCTGACGTACGCTGTCGTGTGTTAAAATCGCGTGTTAATACGATCCCTCAGAACGTTCTAGTGCAAAAAGTGCTCCTATTATTTGTTTCACGGTTAATGCATAATACGCAATAATTAACATTTATTATATACTTTCTTATTTATTAATACCACAGAAAGATTAATGTTACTGAAACCAAAATTTATGAAATATATATTTTGCCCATATCTATTATAAACCAATACGACACATCTATTCCGCTGACAAAATATTAAAAACTATCCGTAGTAAGTAATAAAATATTTTTAAATGAATATCGTTTGTTGCCGTGCGATGAATAATTAAAAAAAAAAATTATTCTGTGAAAAAAATTTAACCATTGCCGGGCGCGAAACGACGAACGAAACGACCGCGTCGACGAGCGACGATGAGTACGACGAGTCAATCCGAAACTCTCCTCGATTCACTTTTCTGTGGATCGCGCTCTGCTCAGGGCGGTGGTGCCCGATTTGCCTTCCGGCTGATTGAACGCAATGGTACGTGCGATGCCTTATGCGAAATCTGGCACCACTGTCACCGGCCTGTGTGCGGAACGAAGACGCGACGCCGCGACTGCATGTCCAACAAAGACGCAACGCGCGATGTCGGTTGAAAGGGGACGGAGCATAGTTCTGTCCTTCTTACGTGTCGTCACGATACCTGACGTCACGCGACGTTAGTGGAAGGGAGACGCGGCATAGCTCCGTCCTTCTCTCCAAGCCGAGCTCGATTCGGCGAGAAACGGCGCGCGCAGCTCTCACGGACAAGGCACGCATACTTTTCCGTATCCCTACTCCCGCGGACACCGATGGTGTCAAAGAGCCAGATCTGGCCACACTGGTCCCCACCCGACTACCCGTTGTTATGGTGATGGACGACGCTGAGTGCGTCACATGATCGCTTGCGCTGAGCCGGTGGGTATTTGGGGGGAGGGGTGGGGGGTCGGTGTTGCGTCCAGCTAGTGGAGGTGGAAGCAGGCGCGTGAGGGGCCCCACCGTGACCACACTGCACTAAATCGCGCGTCGCGTGCTTCGTTGCACGTGCGGCAGCGATGCTGAAATGTTCTTTCGCATTACAATGCTTTCAGAAATCGTACGAAGAATACGCATATAATCGAACGTCTATCAAATTTCACCGATCGACTTGAAATTTTGTGAGCAAAATTAAAATTTTGTACAACTAACATTTTAGCGACGTTGCAATGTATTTTACACATTATTAACGATTTGTTTATAAATTGTTAACAAACTTTTTCGAACAAAATTTAAAGTTTCACCAGCGTACATTTTAGCGACGTTGCAATGTATTTTACACATTATTAACCATTTGTTTATAAATTGTTTACAAACTTTTTCGAGCAAAATTTAAGGTTTTACCAACGTACATTTCAGCGACGTAGAAAAGTATTATTTTATAGATTTTTCACAATATGTTTCTAAATTGTTAACATTTTTTAAGCAAAATAAAAATTGTTGCCTACGTATATTGGAGCGACGATACAATGTGTTTTATAGTTTTCAAGAAATGTTATTGGCAATACCGTGTTTAAAGGAATGACGCTCTCTTGGCACCGAAAAATTGACCCAACCTGGTTATGCAAAAGTTAAAAACAATTAACATATGTTTAAGTACCGTACGGTATACCTCGTTCGCATCGAAGCGTTGTAGCCGAATTGGTATGACGTCGTGCTGTGAGTCGCATGATCGAGGGTTCTAGTCCCCCCCCCCGCCCCATCTCACTTTTTTTTCCAATAATATATTTCTTCATACTACGTGCATTTCTATTTTACCCATTTCGAAAATGTATTTTGACTACAGTGTAACCCTTTAGTTTCTTTATCGCAGTGGGTGAGGACTAAGACCACTGGCGTGTGTGTCACCCACTGTCGTGCTCTACTTGAAAGTGTCCTGAAGCGACGGACTGTCGAGCCGGTGGTTGCGCGCTCGACGGCCACTGTGACGAACGTGGTCCTGCCACCGAGCGAAGGAGCCTGGAGGGATTCGTGCAGGTGTTCGATAAAGTTGAATTCGTGTATTTTACAGTTTAGTATTTATTGAGTTACGAACTGACGATGTTACAGAGGTGCGGATGTCGCTTACGCGAGTCGCGGTTGGTCTGCGTCGTGCGCAAATATCGCTTTTCTCTCTCTCTCTCTCTCTCTCTCTCTCTCTCTCTCTCTCTCTCTCTCTCTCTCTCTCTCTCTCTCTCTCTCTCTCTCTCTCTCTCTCACACACACACACACACACACACACACACAAACACACACACGCACACGCGCACACACACACACACACACACACACACTTTTTTCTCTAGATTTCAGATCCTGTCGGTGCGACAATTGGTCTACCTATTGCTTGTTTCGCAGATCCTCGGGGAATACGGGCTAACCGTCTCGGCAAGTCACTTTGCGTGAGTGAGCGGGATCGGTGCCGCCTTATGTAAGGCTGCGCTCAGCTGATCATAGCTCTGCGGGGCGGCGGGAAGACTCCCGCTCTGACACTCCGGTCTTCCCCTTTGCCGTCCCTACTGGCGGCAACGCTGGTATACCGTCACTGCTGGGTACGGTCACAACAGTAGTGTTAACGCACTTATAATAAGAAATTATTATAACGCATATGCTAACTAATAGGAAATTGCGAGAAAGGTGTAAGATTACTAAATGTACGCGCACAACCGGACATCGAAGTATATCTTTTGGATTGTAATTTACGGCAAAGTACCTCGGGTAGAAATTGCTTCAGACCAGGAGCCCATTATTCCTATGACACTACCATTATATGAGGGTCTTGTTTTTCGAAATTTCAACGTCATCGATTTCTTTTTCCAGGAGTGCGTAATAAAAATGGTTGTGTATATTCGAAGAGTTTTTATGAAATCGCACCACATTCATTTGAAACGCGCACCTTGCATTTTAAAATACACCCATACCACGATTTACGGCCTAGATACGTTCCGGAAAAGTTCCTCATATTTTCGTGTGGCAAAATGTAAAAGTGCGGCCTGAAGGGAGAAGCTGAAGCTAAACAGAAGGTGGTTGACAGTAGAGCATTGTTTTTTGCCGTATAACGAAACAATGTGGGCCGTAAATCGAAAAAGTTCCATAATTAAAGAAGGCCGTTACAGCGAAATGCCGTATGAAGAGCGACCGTACAGCGAGGTATAGGTGTTACGACCGTACAGTCGGTCTGGGGACCAAGGATGGTCTCTACTGTGGCTGACTACGAGCGGTGTAGTAGGAAGAGTGGGTACTGTCGACCGAGGCGGCCCTAGTAATTAAAGAAAGACATACACGGACACGAGAGGGCACATCATCGGACAGTCGATATATCACCAGACGTACCCGAAACTTTAAGTAGGCAGACCAACTAGTCATAAGTAGAGCATCCGTGGCTGGATCGGCTGGGAAGGGATGGAAACGGTTAGGTCGCGCGGCGAGGACTACTGAGTGTCCGACCTCCGGAGAGTGATCTACTGCGGCTCCGACCGACTAACGAATCACCGTTTCGCGCTAAGAGTATTACAGGAAAAGGTGTGATTAGCGCACGGCAAGTAGTGGTCGATCCATAGAGGATATCAGGCGAAACGGCCTGCGTCGTGAGTAAAACGCGGAGGCAATCCTGCGAGCGGAACGGGTCTATCAATTGGTAAAATAAAAAGAATAAATAATTATATTCGACGCGTAAAATCTCTTGGTGTCCAGTGCACGCATCCGAAGTAAGTAAGGATCCTGAACCGCATAAGACCGGCGACACGTGGAATCTGCCAGTCGACGGCGGACCTATTCCAACGTACAAGATTCGATACGGTCACAGTGTACTTAGCTTATGGTAGGGAAGGGATATACATACATAAATACACATATATAATATTTTATTTATTACAAATTCCAAAACACACATTACAAAAAGTAGAACTTAAAAATTAAAAATTAAAAATTGAAACATTTACAAAAAAAGCATAAAATTAAAAATTAAAGAATTAAAAATTACACAAACACAAATTACAAAATTTAAAATTTCACAAAACAATTAATATTGGGGCGGAAAGTAAATTCGCCCCTTCCCCCGCCCTTGGCCCACCGCTGGGCACCGCGCCAGCCTCTGCCTCTTTGAACGCCGCCACGGCCGCCAAAAGGCCGGGCTTTCCAGGCCGCCTTACTCCGGCCCTTGCCCCTTTTTTTCCTTTCTAAAACATAAACATACATACTTATATGTAATTAGTATAATAACATTATGTTACATATTACAGCAGACTCCCGTATAACGCGGATAATGTGTTACGGCTGTTACGCGTTGTGTGCAGTCGCGTTATAATCGTCGTACACGAGAATTTTCAGGGTATTACTGTACAAATATATGTATTACTCTCGTCACAAACCGCACCAACTACAATATTTCACCGATAATTACACTAACGTGTGTACTGGCCTATGCCTATGCCTCGAGACGTTCCGACAGTTTTTGGTTAACGGACCCTTCAGGGAAACTTCCCCGAAGGATGGGTGTATTGGCGATGCATCATACGTATTGGGACGCGAATGACCCTTGCGAGTGGGACAAAGAAAGGAATACTACATTCCGAAACTGCGATAGCGGCATAAAGACAATCTCGTGTGACACATGACCGTTGTTGCAACATATGCGGCCAATTCTGATTTTGTCTCGCGTCATTATTTAAGCGCAAGAATAAAATGCACAGGTTCAATCGATATCGCTGCGATTATTTAGCCGCATGTGCGCACATTCGTATTGAAACCTGTACTTTATTTCTACAATAATCGCGCGACAAGAAATCGGAAGTGTACGCTCGGCCTGAAGTAAATCTAATTGTTAAACGGTGGGGATTTGTGCGATATACGAGAAATCGTGTTGCATAGGGGGTACCGAACTGTCTGTATCAATAATGTACTTACTGTATTTTTGCTGCTGGCCTTGCATATTTGGCCCGGGCTCGGGCACCAGCTGCGACACCTCGGGCACGAGCAGGGCCGCGCCTGGTTACTCGGCCGCCCGCGTGCAAAGCTCATTTAGCCGCCCCTTTACCCTTCACAAATTTCATTTTCGGAAAAGGTTTAACATATTGTCTGACACTAACACATGATTACTATTGAATAAATTTTGTTTCATTAAACTATAAAGTATATAAATAAAAACTTAACCAATATAAAACTAAACTTAAAAACTCATCTTAACAAAATAAATTTGTCAAACGGATAAAGATTCCTTTGGTAATTATAAAATTGTACAAAGAATAATTAATGATTTCGGTGAGATATGAAATTGGTTAAAAATAAGTTTGACGCGTCTTCTGAAGGGAAAATTCGGAAATGATCGCATGCATGTCCAAATTATCTAATATTTCGTGATTAACAGAAATCATTGATAAGTTATTAAGGCGCTCTTGCAGCATTGTAGACCGTAGAGAGTTTTTTATGAGTTTTAATTTAGAAAAAAAACGCTCGCCAGACGCTACGGATACCGGCAGTGTCATTAATATTCTCGTGGCTATAAAAACATTGGGAAATGTTGATTGGAGCTCATTTTCAAATACATATATATTCGAGAAGTTTTTGTGGTTCCATATTTTTTAAATTTGTGAGTTTTCAACGATAAAATTTCATTATATAAATCTTCTGCTTCAATATCCGATTCATTCCTGTTTAGATTAGTGAGTTTATATTATAAATTTTTACATGATTGTAATAATATATCATGTGAAATGTCGTTAATGTTGTACATAAAACCAAATATATCATTGTATTCCTTCAGAGTGTCAAATCTCTCTTTGGTTCCAGTCGAGATTTCACACAAGCAACACTGGAGTTTTAAAGTCAGTAATTATTTATATAGCAAATAATTAATACAGATACACACAACACAAACGCGGAAAACTTAGTTAACAAAACAATACACGGCATAAAACACAGCACATAAATCATAAATAGCGTCAGAAGCGTAAAAGTGCAAGAAACGTAAGAATTATACCGATCGCTCTTCAGAAAAAAATAAAAATCCGTTGCTAGGATGCCCCCCTCCCTCTCTTGAAGTCGGGTGCATTGCATGGTTCATTGTTTTTCTGATAGCCGTGCACAGCGGCGTGATACACACATACAGCTAGGCAGTGCTCCCAGAAAGTAAAATCGCATCACATCCTGTCGAGTGTGAGTGCCGTGTTTGGGAGTCATTTTCGACAGTCGAACGACGCGAAAGGCAATCATAAGGTCGTATTCACGTACTTCGCTTAGGGCTTAGGCCTCCGCGGAGTACGTGAATACGGCCCATAGATGCGGCATCTTTTCTTAGAGGTCTCATTTTCAGCTAAAGATGCAATTTAAAAAAAAGAGCCACCCCCACGGCCGCCCTTTTTTTTGGCCGCCTGCGTGCGGCGCACGCCCTGCACGCCCGTTAGGCGCGGCCCTGGGCACGAGCTCGGCCACCGTTTGTGTGACCGGTGCGGGAGTCGGTGCCGCTGGCACCGGTGGCACCGGCTCTGTTTCGGCCACCAGCGGCACCGGAGGCACCAGTTCGGCCGCGGAAACTTGTTCGGCTTCGGGCGGCACAGATTGTCTTTCCGTGGCCATCGGATGTTCTTTAGTAGAAATACAAAAATCAGGCGATATATACATTTACGTTATGTAAAATAAAAATATAATTTTTAACCTTCCGGTTTAAGCCTTCTTTCATAACGTCAGCGGGCACGTCGGTGTAATATGTACACATGGCGGAACGGAAACATAAAAACATGAATTTAATCTCTGTATTTTGGATTAACGAAACGACGTCCATGCGTTATGATAGTCAGACTGAGATTGAACGAATACTTCATGGAGCTGACAGATTTAGTCCGGATATAAAGTGCGAACGTGTACGAAGTACACGGGCGCGCCCGCGGAAGGTTAATGATATGTGTTACTTACGGGACGTTTCCGACAAAATTGGAACTATGTCCATAGCGGGGTCAGTACGTTGTGCTCTCTTCGCTCGTGTCGAGAGGAATGGACACTGCCTGAGGTGCGAGAGTCGCGTAAAGAAGGGAGAAGGTGGGACTAAGGCCGCTGGAGAGTGGTACGGACCGATTCTATTCGTCGCAGCTCGTCGCGCACCTTCGTGTAGTTGTGACAGGTATGCCTGTACAGGCATTCCGGTATGTATATGTGTCACATACGCGACGGGCGAAAAGACGTTATTACCTCTCCCTTTCCTTTGTACGGGTTGCTGACAGAGATGCCAGAAAGTCAAAAAGCAGCAGCATTGGGCGGAGTGGTAGCGGCCATACGGTAAGTGTGTGTGTGCCGTGTCTGTGAGCGCCTTTCGCGATGTTCAACCCTTTGCGCTCGACGATCTGTTCGGTCTGGCGAAGACAAGGACTGTGGCCAGTATCCCCTCTCACTCGCCACTCGAGTTGCCGTGGCGACTGACAATGAGTGTGTCGCGAAAGATGCTCACAGACACGGCACGTACACACCGCTTGGCTCCTACCACTCGCCACGATGCTGCCGCTTTTTCTATTTCTGGCATCACTGATTCCACGAAAAACGGCAACTGTATAAGTAGTGAAGTCTGTCAGCTCACAGACAGGGCACGCACACTTGCGCATATCTCCACTCTCGCGGACACCGATGGTGCAAAAGAGCCACTTCTGGCCACACTGATTGTCAGTGAAGTGCCGTTCGTGGATGGACGTAGCCGGTAGCCGTGTAGCCCAGTGATCATCGTCGGACGTCGGATAAGTTTCAATTTATTTTTATACATAATTTTATTTTCCCTTTTCTCATTTTCTTTCTTTCTTACTTTTTGTATTATATTTTCTATTTATTTTTTATTTTTAGTTAATAGTTTAGATTTAAGTTTTTTGTGTCTGTTTTATCTTGGTTCGGTACAGAAATGTGCGAGTTATTAAAAAAACCGAAGCGAAGCTTTTCTGATGCTTGGCTTCGCGATGAAAAATATAAAGGTTGGATACGGAATGTACCAGGTGATGACAGTAGCTTTCATTGCGTCATATGCAAAAAAAATGTTTCTTGCAACACACGTATTGCACACCATGCGAATTCTGCGATCCATTTAAATAGTATGCAAAATGCATCTGTTTTAAGCAGTAACAATGACAATTTACGTACTTTACGTAAAGAATGGTTAGAGATTGTCGAATTTCAACCATGGTTACGCGAAGTGCCGGACAATACAACATTATTTTTTTCTTTATTTTGTAATAAATGTTTGACGGCAAAAGTGTATGTAATGTATCGTCACGCAGAATCCGCAGAGCACATACGTAACGAAAAACGTATCGAACCAGAAGAAACAGACAAAGACGTAAATGTCACGGACGAAACAATTGTACCCATAAAAACGCGAACGAAGACAGCAGAAATTCAATACGCTGCATTCATCGCGGAAAACAATATTTCTTTTACCACAGCAAAAAAAGTGCTTAAATTTTTTAAGAAAATAGGAAAAGATTCCGACGTGTTGGAAAGTATGACTATGAGTGAAACGAAATGTAAAAAGATAATTTCTAATGTATTGTGCCCAGTTGAAACAACACGTATTGCGGCCATTCTTCAAAATACCAAATTTAGTGTATTTATTGATGAAACATCAGACATTTCTAATACGAAATGGTTGACGTTTCATGTTCGGTATGTTCATCCGGAAACGCAACACATTAACTCGCAATTGGTCAAACTAATTCATCTAGATGCTAAAAATTGTAGCGCGGAAAAGTTATTTGAGGCTTTCCGCAACGAGATGTACAAATTACAGATTCCATTTTTGAATATTGTTAGTTTGTCAGGCGACAATGCGGCCGTAATGACGGGTAAAAATTTATCTTTCCAAAAAAAGCTACAGGAAAAGTGTGGAAATGTCTTAACATTCACATGTCCATGCCATTCCGTAGCGTTAGTTGCAAATACGGCATGCCAAAAGATTCCGGCCCAATGCGAGGCATTTGTAAAAAAAATAACAAATTTCATTAACTGTAGTCCGAAGCGATCGGCCATTTTTAGTGAGTGCTGTCCGGAAAGAAACCGAAAAATGTTTAAATTGTCCGGAACACGATGGCTTTCTCGACACGCATGCATTACAAGACTCCTGGAATCCTGGGATCAAATAGAGTATTTTCTTTCAGAATTAATTCTGAATGAAAATAGCAAAAGTGCTCAAGACTTTTTACTGGTGATGGACAATCGTGATGTAAAAGCATATTTATTATTTCTGAAAAATATTTTGCATTATTTCAATTTATTTACAATGTATTTCCAAGCTCTGGAAACTAGGATCCACTTACTGTATCCAAAATCGGTCGAATTACTAAGCATAGTATGTCAACAATTTATAAAACCCGAGCTTTTAAACAATTCACTTCATAGTGTACATTTTTCAGAAATAGAAAACCATAAATCGCTAAATGATATTAATGTAGGAAACGAATGTCAGGAGTATCTTGACAAATTGCTATCAGACGGGCAGACTGACGTAGTTGCAAATGTTCGCCATAATTGTTTGCAATTTTATATAAGTGCCGCTGAAGGAATTTGTAAAAGATTACCAGTAAAAGACAACTTTTTAGCAAAATTACAAGTATTTGAACCGCAAACGGCTGTATGCGACAGTAACAGAAAAACGTCATTTAATGATGTTTCTTTTGTTGCAGAAACCTTTACCGGTTTTGATACGAATGCTTTAAGACGCGAATGGTTTTCCTTCCATCATGATTTTACAGAAACGGAAAAAGATTTTTTATTCCAATTAACTTTTGATAAAATGTGGGAATTTATTTTTCAATGTACAGATAAATATCCCAATTTGAAGAGTCTCGTTAATGCTGTTAGATCATTGCCGAATTCTAACGCTGATTCGGAAAGAATCTTTTCCTACCTACCAGATTTAAAAACGAAAAAACGAAATAAACTGTCGTCCGTCCATATGAATGCGATCTGTGTCGTTAAATCTGCATTAAAGGCGAGAAGGGAAACAGCTTTGAATCTGGAAATCACTGACAAACATTTGTCTCGAATGTCAGCGAAGACATTATATGCTGAACGTCCGATGAATACACAATTCACGGAACATGCACCAGATATTGTTGAAATTGCAGGTCCCTCCTCGTCCAATGATTTACGATAATGATAAATACTAATTTACAATAAAATAGTATTTCTGCGAGACCCGGCGTCAATAAACAATACGTGCATGCAAAATTGGCCTGGTAGTATTTCTGCCAGACCCGGCGTCAATAAACAATACATGCATGCAAAATTGGCCTGGTAGTATTTCTGCCAGACCCGGCGTCATTAAACAGTACATGCATGCAAAATTGGCCTGGTAGTATTTCTGCCAGACCCGGCGTCAATAAACAATACATGCATGCAAAATTGGCCTGGTAGTATTTCTGCCAGACCCGGCGTCAATAAACAGTACATGCATGCAAAATTGGCCTGGTAGTATTTCTGCCAGACCCGGCGTCAATAAACAATACATGCATGCAAAATTGGCCTGGTAGTATTTCTGCCAGACCCAGCGTCAATAAACAATACATGCATGCAAAATTGGCCTGGTAGTATTTCTGCCAGACCCGGCGTCAATAAACAATACATGCATGCAAAATTGGCCTGGTAGTATTTCTGCCAGACCCGGCGTCAATAAACAATACATGTATGCAAAATCGGTCTGGTAGAATTTTCGGCAGAATGTTATAGAATGTGGTATAATACGGCTACAGGCGAAGGTCCACAATAAAAAAACCGAACGCGCTTTTCGTGGCACGTCATGGGTGGTGTGGAAGACCACGTAAAAATCTACAATATTTAACGAGGGAAATATGATTGGTTATTATAATTGCCGGCGTTCCTCATTGCGCAGAGGACGCGTGTTTTCTGTTTTCGGCGAGAGTTCCGTGGTGAGGAACTGGCCGGGACGGGATACGCAGCGCTGACCCCCCCTCACCTCTTTAACCCAGATCCCAGATTCCCACCTCTTCCGCGATTCCGACTTCTTCCTTCCGTCTTCCGTGCTACCGGCTAACGAACCGGTTTTAGGCAGTTATTTGCGGCCGCGAATGCGCCTGGCGCCCTTATGTATTGGAGTGTTAAACATAGTGTTATCCATATCAAGATTCCACCAATATTATCTACCTCTCTTACGCGCTTTCCCCACGGATTAGCTCCATCCTGATCATACTACATTATATAACTATATATATATATATATATATATATATATATATATATATATATATATTTATGTATGTGTATATCTTCGATGCTTTTAGAAATCCTACTACGATGAATACGCAACCATTTTTATCACGATCTCCTGGAAAAACAAATCGATGACATTGAAATTTCGAAAAACAAGACCCTCATATAATGTTAGTGTCATAGGAATAATGGGCTCCTGGTCTGAAGCAACTTCTACCCGAGGTACTTTGCCGTAACTTACAATCCAAAAGATATACTTCGATGTCCGGTTGTGCGCGTACATTTAGTAATCTTACACCTTTCTCGCAACCTCCTATTAGTTAGCATATGCGTTATAATAATTTATTATTATAAGTGCGTTAACACTACTGTTGTGACCGTACCCAGCAGTGACGGTATACCAGCGTTGCCGCCAGTAGGGACGGCAAAGGGGAAGACCGGAGTGTCAGAGCGGAAGTCTTCCCGCCGCCCCGCAGAGCCCTGATCAGCTGAGCGCAGCCTACATAAGGCGGCACCGATCCCACTCACTCACGCAAAGTGACTTGCCGAGACGGTTAGCCCGTATTCTCCGAGGATCTGCGAAACAAGCAATAGGTAGACCAATTGTCGCACCGACAGGATCTGAAATCTAGAGAGAAAAGTGTGTGTGTGTGTGAGAGAGAGAGAGAGAGAGAGAGAGAGAAAAGCGATATTTGCGCACGACGCAGACCAACCGCGACTCGCGTAAGCGACATCCGCACCTCTGTAACATCGTCAGTTCGTAACTCAATAAATACTAAACTGTAAAATGCACGAATTCAACTTTATCGAACACCTGCACGAATCCCTCCAGGCTCCTTCGCTCGGTGGCAGGACCACGTTCGTCACAGTGGCCGTCGAGCGCGCAACCACCGGCTCGACAGTCCGCCGCTTCAGGACACTTTCAAGTAGAGCACGACAGTGGGTGACACACACGCCAGTGGTCTTAGTCCTCACCCACTGCGATAAAGAAACTAAAGGGTTACACTGTAGTCAAAATACATTTTCGAAATAGGTAAAATAGAAATGCACGTAGTATGAAGAAATATATTATTGCAAAAACAAATCGTCCTGAGGCTGTCCTCGGGTCGTCCTGAGGACTAGTATTTGGCTCTCCTTTGAACGTCCTCAGGACGTCCCGGGATCAAATCAGGACGTCCTCAGGACGTCCGCAAGTCCCGTCTTGGACATCCTTAGGACGTCCTGAAGACGTCCCTGTGCTGTATGGGATGTTGCACTCCCCAGACGATTGAATTAGTCGAAGTGCTATCTCGGGTCAGTAGGTAGGCTATGGAATCCATTTCAATGGAGTTTTTTATTATGTATGAGTTGTATTACTGATGGTAGTGTATTCAACATTATTTACAAAGGAATGTGGCTCATCGTCCTGTACTTTAAGCAAGAAAAAACAACAACCGCAACAACAACAAAATTGACCAATGTGGGGCGCGAACCTGCGACACAAAAGCTCTTAACCGCTGCGGTAGCGGCACTCTTTAGAAGGTATTTTATATGTATGAAGGTAAGATGCGCACATCCTCAATAAAATCGAAACGACTATATTCCCTTGGTATGTATATTACTCGCTTGTGTGCAGACATAGCAAAAATCGTACAATTCACTCACTATATCAGGGGAAAGCAAATATTTAAAGTATTCATTCGGTTATCGTACAAAATATGCCGAAAACATCGGTTTTTATTTATTTCAACCATGACGCAACTTACCAAAAAATCTGAAAAGAATGGAGATAATAGTCATGGCAATACTTAACTACAGAATTTATAAAAATCCAATCGGTCGAAAACTTCAGCACGTAACTGGAATTTTTAATGTTGTTTGGACGTTTTTGATTTTTTAAGCATAGGATTTGCAAGAAAAAAATCTGCGAAAATTCTCAATCGTACATATACATGTTCAGAATATTCTGCATTTGTTGCAGAATTTTTGCATACCGTTAAATACGGAAAATGTGCTAAAAACCGATTTTTTAATTTAACCCATAACTACCCGTGTGATGGAGATAGAGGGTTCAAACTGGTCAAAGTACATTTTCTTTTGATCATCTATCGAATGACGTCTTGCGATACAAATTCGGTTAAAGTGCATTTTTGACCATTTCACTCTGCCCAGCCGAAAGAGAATTTCGTTGCCGCTGTCGTATGCTGAACGAAGGACGTACGTGCGATCGTGGTGGAAAGAGGACGGAGCATAGTTCTGCCTTTCTTTCCACTGGGTGCGCGCGCAGCGTCGACGTCATAACGACGCTTCGTTGGTGGAAAGGAGACGGAGCATAGATCTGTCTTTCTTTCGGATGGTTGTGACGTCATGGTACGCAAGCCTTGGTGGAAAGGAGACGGGGAGCATAGCACCTTCCTTGTCTCCGTACGGTACGGACAATCGCCGTACCGCGGCGCGCACATCGCACACAGACATGCCACGCACACACCTTGCTTCTATCCCCACTCTCGGCAGCACATTCGGTGTTTTATGCCAAATCTTCTATCACTGGCTCGGTTCCGATTGATACGTGGGGTTGCAGGCTTCCAAATGTTATATCAATTGTCTGCCGAGGGGATCACGACTCACGGGTAATGCAACATTCTTCCATTCTGCGATTGACAATTCACGAGTCACTTCATCCAGATTTTTCGTTATTGTCATTCCTATCGATGTGACGATTTATACGTGTAATCGATGATTCGCATGTATTAACAACTAAATTACATTTTTAAATAAATGTTTCTTTTTCTTGTAGAAATGAACCAAAACATGTGCGCTGCAGAGGGAGAGGGCGAGGCGCCTAAGAACGGTATATTTGCATTTTTCTTTTACTCTGATTGCTTTTATTCCTATTATATGTACGAGTAACATATTTACGTTTCCCTTTTTCCAAAACAGAGGAAAGGGTCCAGACAACATCGGGCCCTAGTGTGGGCGGCCATAACGTAAGTGTATAAGGCCATATTGTTATTTCATTATTCACTGCATAACTGTACAATGGTTTTATTTTTCCGATGGACTTGCAGACGACACCAGGAGAATCGGCAGCAGCCTCAGCTAAATACATTACAATTTATATATTTTTAATAATTATTGTCATTTTGCCTTTCTCAACTTCAACGGATTCAACGACGAGGCCTGCCGCGCCGTTCGCTGCGCCGTTCGGCGCCCCATACGCCGCGGACGCCACGTTTATCGCGCCGGTGGCCACATGTAAATACATTACAATTTATATATTTTTAATAATTATTGTCATTTTGCCTTTCTCAATTTCAACAGATTCAACGTCGGAGCCAACGGCGTGGCGAAATAGACGTAGCCGGACAAACGTAAGTATAAAATTGTTGTTTCCTTTTTATATTACAATTTAATAAATAATGCTTTAACCCTGCTTTCAAACACAGGCGATGAAGCGACGCAACCGTTGGAGCCGGCTGCCTCGGGGAGGAGGAGGAGGAGGAGGAGGAGGAGGCGGCGCTGGCGGACGGGGCCGCAGAGGTGGTGGCGGCCGCGGGGGTGCCGCGTCCGAACAATCGGATAAAAATATCAATTACTATTTTTACGCTTAGTATAATAAGTACAATAAAAAGGTTTAGATATAACACACATTGTATGAATTATTTTATACGCGGTTCCTGCACCACTGTCATTCTCGACTCTGGAGTCTGGAGTCCGGTCTCACTTCACGTTGATTCGGGAACATTGAAAGAGGGGAAAACTGGTCGCTCCAAAATATTTCAACACTCGTCCGTTCTCGATACTTCCCATTTATTGTCTGGTTTTCGTCTTCCTTCGCTCACCTCCCACGCACTCGCCTTCTCCCTTCCCATATTCTCACCTTTCGCACCGGATTCTACATATATATATATATTATGCTACATATATGTATGTATGTAGCTACATATAATTTATATTTTATTTTATTTATTTATTTATTTAATATCATTTCATTTCGGCAAGTACAACATGATCCCACATACGTTGAACGATCATGAAACAATAATATTTCATTAATTATAATTGTAATATACACACATCATATTTCGGTTGCAGGTACGACATTTGCTATATACGCATATATATGTCGGACCTTTCCTACATACATACTTACTCAACATACAATTTCATTTTCTATGGCGGCGCCACATACCGGATAAGATACAGATTACCATTAGAGGAATGAAGGGTCGGCGATAGACATGTCAACGCCATGGGCAATGACTTTTGGGCAGAACAATTTTCAGAGCGCGGCACCCTACAAGGTACCCACTTTGCAGGATAATAGGCCCGGCACTATACGTAGTACCGCGGATGACCGCTTGCGACTCCACCGTTTATATTGGCTTCATTCCCCAGATCCTGATCTCGCATCCATTGTATAGAAATCAGTGATCTCATAGAGCTGGTCATAAGTACCATCTCCGACCGGAACGTGCATCAGGCCATGCTGAGCGGAAGTTTTGCGACAACAGCGGCAGTCATTGCCGGAATATCGCAATTTATCAAGGTGCCTAAACGTAAGGAAACGTTCGGTCGCGACGGAGGAGAGTGTACGATGAAATCCACGGGAACTGTCAGGTGCTATCAGTGTAACGAACAAGGGCACAAACGGGTCGACTGCCCGAAGAAGAGGAAGGTGGAGCACGAACGACAACCCCGAGCCCCTGCTTGCAATTATTTCAAGAAAAAAGGCCACGACGAGGCGCGCTGCTGGATCAAACAGCGAGCTGCAGGGGGGGACTCGAAACGAGGGGGTCTGGAGGCTAACGTGTGTGAGCGAAGGATGTGCAAACTGACACCGATCCTAATTCGCGAATTAAAGGTGAATAGCCTTCTGGATAGTGGTGCCGATTGTTCGCTGGTGAAAGCTCGTGTCGCGAGGGAAGCGGGGTGCACGGTCGAGCCCTGCGTCGCAACCATCAAAGGCCTCGGCGACACATGCGTCAAGACGGTGGGACGTACCAAGGTGTCGGTTCGAGCTGGTGACATTACCCTCAGCCTGAACATGTACGTGCTGAAGGATGACGACGTCTTTTACGACGCGATAATTGTGAGGGACGCCGTGGCAGACGACGACCGGGAACTTGTGACCACTTCGGAGGGCACCAGGCTGATTCGCATCCCAGGGCGGTCTAAGGGGTACCACCAACTGGACACCCCTGAGTGCAATGCCATCGTATCCGGAATGGCGGAGGCCCAGGAGCCGTTGGGGGTGCTGTTGGCTGAGTACTACGATTTATTGACAAACACGAATTTTATTAAAAGCATTAATACGGCGGAGATGACTATTGTAACCAAAAACGATAATATAGTACGATATCAACCGTATAGATTGTCTTTCTCTGAGCGGGAAAAGGTGCGTGGTATTATCGGCGAGCTTATAACACACGGGATCGTAAGGGAAAGCGCGTCGCCATACGCGAGCCCAATTATTTTGGTACAAAAGAAGGACGGGTTAGACCGTATGTGCGTAGATTACCGAGCCCTTAATAGAAACACTGTAAAAGACCGCTATCCGTTGCCGCTGATAGAGGACCAGCTTGATCGCTTAGGAAAGGGGAGGTTTTTCACGGTCTTAGACATGGCATCAGGTTTCTATCAAATTCCGATCGCGGAAGGATTGGTTGAGAAAACGGCTTTTGTAACACCCGACGGGCACTATGAGTTTCTGCGTATGCCGTTCGGTTTGGCGAATGCGCCTGCGGT
Organism: Priocnemis perturbator; assembly: GCA_963942575.1. Lineage (NCBI taxonomy): Eukaryota > Metazoa > Arthropoda > Insecta > Hymenoptera > Pompilidae > Priocnemis > Priocnemis perturbator. Next base: position 13,174,113 of record OZ012643.1, on the reverse strand, counting down.
TTTTCAACTCGCAATTAATAAAGCGCTGGGCTTGCTGATAAACGTAAATGCGCTAGTATATTTGGACGATGTTCTTGTTCCTTCCCGAACGGTCGAAGAGGGTCTGGAGAAGCTAGAAAGGGTGCTGCGTGCACTATCGGTGGCGGGATTTTCGTTAAATATAAAGAAATGTAAGTTCCTGCAGCGATCTGTCGAATATCTGGGTAGAGAGGTATCCTCTGAGGGTATCAAACCAGGTAAATCTAAGTTGCATGCGTTAGTGGAGGCACCTGTACCAACTAACGTGAAACAGGTGCGTCAATTTATGGGATTGTCGAGTTACTTCCGCAAGTTCGTTCCGGAATTTGCTTCTCGAACAGCGTGTATTACACGGCTGACGAAAGTAGGCGAACCCTGGATTTTGGCGTCGGAAGAGGAGGCAGCACGGAAGTACGTGTTGGAAAGGTTGAGTGGTCAACCTTTGTTGATAATTTTCGATCACGAACGAGAAACCGAGTTGCATACAGATGCAAGCTGTATAGGCTACGGCGCGATTCTATTTCAGCGTGTGGAGGGACAGCTGAAGGTTGTGGCGTATTTCAGCAGACGGACCACACCGGAGGAATCGCGGTATCATTCCTATGAATTGGGAACGCTCGCGATAGTAAACGCCTTGAGACATTTCCGCGTATATTTGTTGGGTATCAAGTTTAAAATCGTGACTGATTGAAACGCGATAAAGTCAACAAAGAGCAAACGCGACCTATTGCCCCGTGTGGCAAGATGGTGGATTTATCTGCAGGACTACGATTTTGAACTAGAATACCGCAAGGGGAAATGCGTAGAGCATCTCAACTATCTGAGTCGCAACCCGGCGCGAGATTACCGCGTTGAAGTAATTTGCGAAGGTTCGTGGCTCAAAGTAGCTCAGAAAAATGACGAGGAGACTCAGACCTTAGTAGAACGCGTGAACAATGGAGACACCGTATGCGTAGATTACGAGGTAAGCGACGGAGTTTTGTGTGGTAAAGTAATTAGAAATACGGGGCGGATTGTGCTGCGGAGTTATATACCTAAGGGTAGTCGGATTGGACTTACACTTATACCACGACGATAACTGCCATGTGGGTATAGAAAAGACGTTGAATAAAATTGGACAACGGTATTGGTTTCCGGGAATGCGAGGTTTTGTTCGGAAGTATGTAGAACATTGTATAACCTGTGCCGTCGCGAAACGGCATACAGGTCCGAAACAAGGTTGTCTTCACTCTATCGAGAAGCAGCCGATAGGGGTAAACAGTACAGTCGTTGGCCCCCTGACAGAGATTGGCCCCATCAATAAATATATAAAAATATTAAGAAACACCTATCTTTTCCTTTTTGTTTAACACATTGACTGCCATGTCACCCGATTCGGGTGACAGTAAAAGTTTCTCATCAGGCCGCGTCACCCGCATTCGGAAGCATCTTTGTAAGTATTTGGAAAGATATTCCACATGATATAATAAAACTATTGAATTGTTATAAAAGTATATCAAAAATGGTTTATTAACAAAATTATTTAGAATGTAAAACTAAAGCATTCCGCACAAAGCTGAGATTGGTCAGGACAATCTGGACAAAAAGTTGTTATCTTCTTTAAATTCCCTCATGGTTTTGATCGGCCAATTTTTCTTTTCGACATTGGAACGAATTAGAGTAGAGATTTTAGTAGTTATATCACTCGTTACTCGGCAAAGATTCGAATTGTTCGTGTAGAGCAGGCCTGCAGAACTTGTGACACGCGTGCCACATCCCCCCCCGGCACCTTACCGCCCCGTGGTGCCGGCCGAGGAGAAGAGCCCCCTCTCTATGGCCACTGCTCTGAGATCAGAGAGTGGGTACCGTGTTACGGGCACCTCTGGCTACGTCTTCGATGTTCGACTGTTGTCGCCTCATTGTAAATATTACAGGAGAGGGGGCAATTCTCCTCGGCCGGCAGCGCGGGGCGGTACGGAGCCAGGGGGGGAGATGTGGCACGCGTGTCACAAGTTCTGCAGGCCTGGTGTAGAGCTGAGTGTTCTACAGGCCTCCCCACCAAACGTTGCCCTGGAAACGGGCGACACGCCGTGTGGCATATGATCGGCATAAACAGAAAAACGCGATGCAACACAAAGGACAGAACCATTTCTACCTAGTGGAGGTGGAAATAGCGGCGTAAAAGATTATTATCGCGACCACCAGCGACTCGCATTACTAAAATATCGGTGTGAGTACCTAGCAGAGTACGTTTAGTACAGCGTCGCGCGTGGCCTGATGAAGATTTCTTTGGAAACACGCGTGGCAGTCAACGTGTTAAGAACATGTTCAGATTGCGTGTTCTTTTATTTCCCGGATGTAATAATATCCCCCTCTCACTATATATTTTAATTATGTAATTAAATGAATAGTGCGACTCAGATGTGATGCTTCAGAAATACCATTAATTTATTCGAAAAATCATAAGACGAGACCTGTCAATGTTTGGATATTTCACTGTCTTTATAATGTGTATAATTCCCATACTCGTTATATGGAAATAATAAAGGTTCAAATATTATTTAAAAATATTGTTTCGCTAAAATTACACAAATATCACGAAAATCAAAGACGGCCAACAACTGTCATGTAAATTACGTCGCATGACAATGATTAGACGAGGGGGCCAATTACTCTTAGTAGGTTATGGTAACCATTAGACAGTGATTGACCTCATATTCATTAGGTTTGTTGATACACTAATAATTTTCAGTTTTAGAACATATTGATTGATGTATTGTTAGAAAGAAGTTAAATATTAAATTATAATATATGCAAATGGAGAGACGTATCAGTTACATTTAAACTATCCTATATGATTCATGAATTTCACTATATTCCAATTGTTAGGTTACGTTCCTGCTAAATTTATAAGATTTAAAATGCCAAAAGTAAGAAAAGGTAGTAAATATGCAAAAACCTATTCGGAAGAGAGCATTCAAAAAGCAATAGGTGCAGTCAAAAACGGAATGTCAAAACATATGGCTCTAAAAATGTATGAAATTCCAAGGTCCACACTACAATTTAGGATGAGTGACACATTTGTCAAAACCACTCCAGGTCCGTCTCCTATACTGGGTCGCAGTCAGTGTGGCCAGATTTTGTCCCTCTGGTACCATCGGTACCAGTTGAGTGGGGATACGCGCAAGTGTGCGTGCCTTGTCCGTGACAGCTGCGCGCGCAGAGAAGGACGGAACTATGCTCCGTCTCCCTTCCACCAACGTCGTCCGACGTCATGGAACCGTGACGTAGTATAAGAAAGGACAGAGCCATGCTCCGTCTTGCTTCCACTATCGTGACGTCGTGTAAGAAAGGACAGAAGTATGCTCCGTCCCCTTTCAACCAAAAACGCGCGTCGCGTCTTCGTCCCTCGTACAGTCGCGGCGTGGCGTCTTTGTTCCACACACAGGCCGGTATATGCTGTGACAGTGGTGCCAGATTTCGCATTAGGTGCCGCACGTAGCATTGCGTGTTTGCCGCCGAAAGCCAAATCGAGCAACACTGCGTTGAGCGTGAACGCGATCGAGAGAAGTGCAGGCACGAGAGTTTTGATCTTTGCATTGACTCGTCGTCGCTCGTCTTCGCGTTCGTGCTCGATACGAATAATGTTGCTCCATTTGCAAGATGAGAATTCGATGAACTATTGATATTATTATTTATCCAATTTTGTGCTGACTGCAGAGGAATTATTTATTAATTAATTAATGAATTAATGAATTATTTAAAAATTAGTTCATTTATTGATAATTATTTAAAAAATTCACAGGACAAATGACATGCGTTCCATGTCAAAGTATTTCAATCATATTAATATTTAATGTATTTCAGTTTACGTTTCAATAATATTAATCTTTGTCCGGTAGTAAAAAAGATGATACACTGTACTAAATGATAATTCAGGTACGCTGTAATACCTCTGGGAGAAGTTGCTTCAGCCAAGGGGGCAAATATTGTTAGTACAGTAACACTTCACGGAGCTCATAGTATTCCAAATTTCAACGTCACCGATATATTTTTGCCATACATCGTGGTAATAACTTCTACGAAGTCTAAGAAGAAGAATTGTCCTCGAGTCGCACTTTATCGCAGGAGGTACCATAAATCACGAGAATAATCGAAAATCGTCTCGAAAGTATAACCTTCTTAGCGCGTAAGCAGTTGATATGTCACACGATGCATAGATACGATATTGTGTGTATCACATTGCGAGATATATGTATTTCGTTCGTAAAATACTACATTTTCTTACGTGTTCTTCCACGCCACCCATGGGGTGCCACGACTAGCCCGTTCGGTTTTTTAACGTGGACCTTCGCCTGTAGCCCTATTATACCACATCGCATAGCAATTTTATGTGGTGTCTAGCAAATGTATTGCAAAACAGGTGTCTGACAATCGTTATTATCAAATGTGGTGTCTAGCAAATGTATTGCAAAACAGGTGTCTAAGCAGGAGTTACAGCGATGAAATATGAAAATAAAGTAAGCGAGACGGTAGGTAGAGTACTGGTTAAGGAATGTCTGAACGAGAAAGTGCAAGGAAGAAGTACGAGAGAAAGAAGAGAGTATCAAAACAGGAATGGATTTAGCCAAGACGAAATTACACAAATGGAAGAGCAGGGACGAGATGTATGTGAGGAACAGGCGAATAGGGATAGGGAAGATCGGTAAAGCGCGAATGTATGGCATGAAAGAAAGCAAAAGCGACATTTTAATAGTTTTTTATTTTAAGTAAAAATATGTAAATTAAGATTAAGTTCAATAATAAAATGATAAGTAAATTAAGTGAATTAAGTTTAAGGTAAGTGGGTAAGTAAATAATATATGTATGTAATAAAAAAATAAGTAAATTGACACATTTTATAAATATAAATAAATTAATAATAATTATTGGTCACGTTTTTAACGTTGACTCGCCTATTCCCGCGAATGGTTCCTCGTCCACGACCTCCGCCGCCGCCGCCGCCACCACCTCGGCCGGAACGGCGCGCAAACCACCGCGCGCGTCTCTTGCCGGCCCCTCTTTTCTTCTTCTCTGCAAAATATACATACATATATCAATATATGCAACGAATGAAATCACACTATTATACATGTATATATGTATGTATGTATGTATGTATGTATGTATGTATGTATGTATGTATGTATGCATGTATGTATGTATGTATGTATGAGCATTGTTAATGTACTACGATATGTTTGAATAATACACTCACTTTCTACCATGATTCGCCGCATGAGCTCGCCGCAATTGTGGGCCGCGGCCCCTGCGCCTACCGGTGCGGGTGGTGCGGGTGGCGGCGCGCGTGGTGGCGATTGCGTGATGTCTATCACCGGCGGCGTCGCCTTCGCCACCCTGGCCACCTCCACGGCTCCTCCTTGAGCCGCGACACCCGCCAATTGCGTGGGTGCCTGCGCATTGCAGCTAGCCGGCGTTTCCGCTAGTTGCAAGCGCTGCAGTTCTGCAAACAGAATATATTATTTAATTTGCGCAAAAGACAAACTCACACATCAATCTCATTTATTTTATATATATATATGTATTACTTACGAGGGAAACATATATCCATATCCACGGATTGCATTTTGTCATTTTTTTCGTCTTCTCTTTCCAATCACAAACACGAGACTGCTCGTTCCGCGATCGGTGACCGAAGTTCGATCGCTACTGTCGGCATGACACACACACAGACACACACACACACACATACGCATAGGCATACACATGTACGACGTATACGCGTAAATGTGCATGTGTTGCATCGTCCTCTCCTTGATGGACAAAAGATGATCGATTATCGATTGTTTACGTACTGTCTATGTTTCTTACCTCCCCCAGATTGGGGGGAGGCAACAATCGATAATGGATCATCTTTTGTTCAAGCGTTACACGATGAGCGGTGAATTGCATAGACAATAGGCATCACAGTATTTCACGTGAAGTGGCTGGCCAATCTGCGGACGCTAGCGTAGCACAATTTTTTGTATTTTTGTTAATAATTTCATTTTATTTAAGTGTGTGTTTGTGTGTGTGTGAATGTGTAGTGGTAAAGTTTACATTTTAACTATTTTTGTTGGTTTCTTTGTCACTCTATAAAAATCCAATGTGCAAAAAACCCTCAAAAAAACCGAAGCAAAGCTTTTCAGAAGCTTGGCTTCGGGACTCAAAGTACAGTTCGTGGTTACGCAGTGTCCCGTTAGACAAAACATCTTTTCATTGCGTATTTTGTAAAAAAAAATTATTCCTGCAATATGCGTATTTCGAAACATGCGAATTCTCCGGGACACTTATCCAATCTGAAAAATCGCGAATCCGTAATATATCACGACGTTACAACGTCGCAGTTGAATTGTCCGGTGACCCGCACTTTTCGGAAACAATGGTTAGAAGAAACAGAATTTCAACCATGGTTACGCGAGGTGCCAGACAGTAAAACGTTGTGTTTCTGCATTTTTTGTAAAAAACATATATCGCGAAGAGTGGATAAAATCTGGCGTCACGCAGAGTCCGCAGGGCACATAATCACTGCACAAAATATAAAGACACAAGAAACCGACAAAGATGTTCATACGACGGACGAAACAGATTCATCGTTACAAACGCGAAAGCAAGTAGCGGATATTCAGTACGCTGTTTTCGTCGCTGAAAACAATATTTCCTTCAGAACAGCAGAAAAGTTGTTAAAATTTTTCCAAACTGTAGGAAAAGATTCGGAGGTATTACAGAAAATGTGTATAGGCCGGACGAAATGTGAAAACGTACTTTCGCAAGTCGTATGTCCGATTGAAACGGAACGTGTTTCGAGCATTCTTAGAAATACAAAATTCAGCATCATTATTGATGAAGCGTCAGACATTTCTAATACGAAATGGATGACGTTTCATGTATGGTTTGTTAATCCGGAAACATCACACGTAAACTCGCAATTAGTCAAATTAATCAAACCTGATGCAAAAAATTGTGGCGCGGAAAACTTGTTTGAGAAATTCCGAAACGAAATGTATAAACTACAGATTCCATTTGGGAATATTGTTGCCTTGTCATGCGACAATGCCAACGTTATGACGGGTAAACATTTATCGTATAGTTATGTATGGCACTGCAGGCTACAGTGCTTAGGTGTGTGTGTGTGAGTGTGTGTGTGTGCGTGTGTATGTGCGTGTCGGTGTTACACGGCCGTGCTGATACCGAGCAGCCGAAAGAAGAAGAGCATCGGACAAGGGCAGCCGCGTGGAGACGCCGACTGCGGACGAGAGTCAGCCAGTAGTCTTTAGAGCACCGCCGCGTGCAGCTTTAGTTTTTCCGCCATTATGTATTCTTTCGTTTAATAAATCATTATCGATTGCGTGAACTACGCAGATCGTTTCGGTGGGTGTCGCATCCTGACCTAGTAGGGGGACCTACTACAGCTTCAGAAGTGGGATAAGGCGAAATTCCGACGCGATTTGAACTTAGATCAGAACAATTGTGTAGTGCGAGTGTTTGGGCGAACAAACGGAACGGATAGTAGTAGTAAAGATGGCGACATTAAACGACATTACGGCCATTCGTGAAAACCTCAAGAAAGCTCCAGCAAAGTCGATTCGGTGTCTCCATAACTTGATATTTGGAAGCGAGGGCGACCGCAACAATAGGAAGCGCCTACGTAAATTCGCAGGTTTTGAATTTCGGGCTGGATCGCCACCGTTCTATGAGAAGGTTAAGGAAGCTACCGGATCTTTCGACTTGGGTCAGTTAATAGGAATTTGTCACATACTATGCGTCGATTATAGTGGCGAAGCCGCGGAAGTTGTCCGTCGCATTTATGAACATTTATCGGACATTCAAAAGCTGAGTGCTACGACAAAGGAGGCGACTTCGGACTCGGACGACGAGTCCGAGGTGGACGAATTAGATCGCACGGTGCGACAATTAGACATGCACGACGAATGGCAACCAGCGCAAACAGAGTTTAACACGCAGGTCAATCGTGCCGCCGAGCCAAGGGTGTCGACGGATCGAGACATGCCCAAATTTACATTAAACTTTAAAGATGTCGAAGATTCTATACGGCAGTTTAATGGAACGGATGGATATCCCGTGGAGTCATGGATTCAGGACTTTGAAGATAACGCGGAGTTACTGGGCTGGTCGGATTTACAAAAACTTTTGTTTGCCAAAAAATTGTTAACCGGATTGGCCAGATTATGCATGCAGGGCGAACGTGGAATTACAACATGGGAGATTCTGAAAACTTTGTTATTAGGTGAATTCTCCTCCCGCATTAATAGCGCTAAGCTGCATGACATGTTGCGCAGTAGGAGAATGAAGCGCGACGAATCTACACACGCGTATTTTCTTGCGATGAAAGAAATTGCGGCTAGAGGCGATATTGAAACGGAGGCACTTATACAATATATTGTCGATGGAATACCGGATGACCCAATACGCAAAAGTCATCTATACGAATCGAGAACGCTGAGCGAGCTGAAGGGCAAGCTAAAAATTTACGAGCGCATTAGAAATCTTAGCCGACAACCAGTTAGAACGGGGCCATCGGGGAATTTGGAAGTGTCCAGCAGGCCGGTGCAAAAGCCGCAATCCATGTTAGAAGAGCCAAAGCCAGTGGCTAGGTGCTTCAATTGTAATGACTTGGGGCATTGGGCCGCAATGTGTCCGAAACCGAAACGTGAGCGAGGGTCCTGTTATATCTGTGGAGTGGCAGGCCACCAGAAAGTATCCTGTCCCAGTCGCTCTACTTTACCGCGAGAAGCAACGACGAAGCAGACGACGAGTGCAGCCGCACCGACGACGACGCATTTAGTACAATGTAAGGAACACGTGGTACCTTGCTATACAGTGCAAGCAACCTTAGGTCTGGGTAATGTAACCGCAGTTTTGGACACAGGAAGCCCGATATCGTTACTTAGTGAAACATTGGTTCCATCGAGCGTAAGCCTTAGTCCACACAACAATATTGCGAAATTTGAGGGTGTGAATCACAGTCAAATTGCCGTATTGGGGCGGTTGCGGGAGAAAATTTTGGTCTCGGGCGGAGAAATCGATATCAATTTTTATGTTGTACCTAGGGACACAATGAGCTGCAATTGTCTATTAGGCAGAGATTTTATTGCAAATGATAAGTTAGACGTCACTTTCGGTAAAACGGTGCAAATTCGACATAAACACGATCAGGACGCAACTCCTGATTATCTAATACCGGAAATTTTAAAAATTGATGCAGTAGATGACAGTATCGAAGGCAATTTGTCGATTGATGTTAAAGTTAATGAAAACATAGACTGGAATTTCCAAGATCGGGTACAAGAAATTTTAACTGAACATTATGTAAAACCGGAGAGACCAGAATTTCCACTTACTAACCTCGAAATGGAGCTGATTCTTAAGCAAAATCACCAACCGTTTTATTATAACCCAAGGCGGTTATCTTATTGCGAGAAAAAGGCGGTTGAGGAGATTGTGAAGGATTTATTAGACAGAAACATTATTCGTCCGAGTAGCTCTCAATATTGTAGCCCAATAGTATTAATTAAGAAAAAGTCGGGACAATACCGCATGGCTGTAGATTATAGGGATTTAAATAAATTAACATTACGCGATCATTTTCCGATTCCTCGAATAGATGATCACATTGATCAACTGCGGAACAAAGCCTACTTCACACGGTTAGATTTAAAGGACGCTTTTCACCATATTCGACTGCATGAAAACTCTGTTAAATATACTGCATTTATTACTTTTATGGGGCAATATGAATACCGTCGGATGCCTTTTGGTTTATCGAATGGTCCATCTTTTTTCATGAGATTTATTAACACCGCTTTTAGAAAACTGCTTGACCAACAGAAGATACTTATTTATTTAGATGATATTTTAATAGCTACTCAGACCATTGCGGAAAATTTAGACACCCTGAGAGAAGTTCTTGATATTATAGTCCAGAATTGTTTGGAACTGAAAATGGAAAAGTGCGCATTCTTACTCGAGGAAATTATTTATTTGGGGTATCGCATTGATTCATTAGGTGTTAGACCGAGCAAAGAAAACATCCAGGCTGTTTATGAATATCCGATACCACGGAATTATCGAGAATTACAGAGTTTTCTGGGATTAGTATCCTATTTCAGAAAGTTTGTAAGAAATTTTGCAACGATATCGAAACCTTTGTACGACCTTTTAAAATCCAAAGCTACTTTTAGATGGGATGATGAGCTCTTGGCGTGTTTCGAACATCTGAAAACAATTTTAATATCGGACCCTGTTTTAGCAATTTATTCACCGTCTGCCGAAACTGAACTACATTGTGACGCCAGCACACATGGTTATGGATCGGTCCTTTTGCAGAGGCAATCCGATGGTAAATTTCACCCTATCTGCTATTTTAGTAAACGAACAACTAAGGCGGAATCAAAGTACCATAGTTTCGAGTTAGAGGCGTTAGCTATGGTATATTCTTTAGAAAGATTCCGAATTTATTTACAAGGCATTGCATTCAAGATCATCACCGATTGTCAAAGTTTAAAATTAACGTTGGAACGCAAAGAAGTTAACCCGCGTATTTTACGATGGTCTTTGATTTTAAGAAATTACCAATATACTTTGGAGCACCGACCGGGAAACAGTTTGGTACACGCCGATGCTTTGAGCCGTGAATTTAACGTATTGGTAATTACGGAAAATAGTTTTGAACGTAACTTGGAAATCTTACAAACTCAAGATCCTCAAATTAAGAAATTACGTGACGAACTGCAAGAGGGTGAAAGTAAATTTTATGAGTTGAATAACGGGTTGGTTTATCGCAAAGTTAATAATAAGTTACTGTTTTATGTTCCCTCGTCCATGGAAGAAAATGTAATTCGAACCAATCACGAAGAAATTGGGCATCAGGGGATAAACAAAACCCTTGAATATATATCTCGCGCTTATTGGTTTCCGGAGAAACAGCAGAAAATACGGAAAAGTATAGCTAGTTGTTTAAAATGTATCACATATTCGACTATCACGAACCGGGTGGAAGGAAAGTTGCAATGCCCAGATAAAGGAAGTGTACCATTCTATTGTATACACGTAGACTATTATGGGCCTTTAGAAAGAACGAAACACCGCCAAAAGTATATTTTTGAAATTATAGACGCGTTTTCAAAGTTTGTGAAATTTTACCCTACTGTTAGTACCAACAGCGATGAAGCAATTCGACATTTGAAAACTTATTTTTCTACATACAGCAGACCGAGAAAATTAGTATCCGACAGAGGTAGCGCCTTCACGTCAACCAAGTTCGAGGAATTCTTATCGGAACAGGGAATCCAACATGTTTTAATAGCCACAGCCACTCCTCATGCAAACGGGCAGATAGAAAGAATCAACCGGTCACTTACGCCTTTGTTATCGAAATTGAGTTCCACGACAGCCACTTGGAACGAAGCATTAATCGACACAGAGTATGCGCTTAATAATACAGTGAATCGCGCTACAGGCGATACACCGAGTAGATTATTATTCGGGATAAACCAAATTGGGAATGTTCAAGATGAACTGCGAATAATTTTAGAAGAGCAAACAGCAGATGAACGCGAATTAAGTAAGGTTAGACAAGATGCAGTTAACCAAATACGAGCGATAAACAGATACAACGAAAAATATTATGATAAACGGCATAAGCCTCCTACACAATATAAGATAGGCGACTATGTAGTAATTAAAAACGTAGATGTCACACCAGGTGTGAATAAAAAACTGTTACCCAAATTTAGAGGGCCATACGAGATTAAAAAAACATTGGCAAATAACCGTTACGTGATACGTGATCCGGTAGGGCATCAACTTACACAACTGCCATTTGAGGGCATTTGTTCGCCTGAAAATATGAAACTGTGGTGGAAGTCAAAATCAAGCGACAGCGATAGCGACAAGTAAAGCGTCTTTGTTATTGCAGTAGATTATATTATTTTATTATTATACTTTATCCAGTGTTTAGTGTGTTTTAGAGTAGGCATGGTCATTCCATATGTTATGTATTTTACGTTTACGTTTTACCTTTATGTTAATTTTATGTTTATCTTATGTATACCTTAGATTTGCCTTATGTTTATCATTATGTTTATTCTTATGCTGAAACATTTAGATCGCTAACCTATACTGTGCGCGACGCTTGAGGTCAATCGTCCGTCAGGATGGGCCGAGCTATTGTTATGTATGGCACTGCAGGCTACAGTGCTTAGGTGTGTGTGTGTGAGTGTGTGTGTGTGTGCGTGTGTATGTGCGTGTCGGTGTTACACGGCCGTGCTGATACCGAGCAGCCGAAAGAAGAAGAGCATCGGACAAGGGCAGCCGCGTGGAGACGCCGACTGCGGACGAGAGTCAGCCAGTAGTCTTTAGAGCACCGCCGCGTGCAGCTTTAGTTTTTCCGCCATTATGTATTCTTTCGTTTAATAAATCATTATCGATTGCGTGAACTACGCAGATCGTTTCGGTGGGTGTCGCATCCTGACCTAGTAGGGGGACCTACTACAATCGTTCCAACAAAAGCTAGAAGAAAGGTGTGAAAATGTTTTAACATTGAAATATCCATGCCATTCCGTAGCGTTAGTTGCCAATACTGCATGTAAGATGGTTCCGGCTAAATGCGAGGAATTTTTAAAAAAGATATCAAGTTTTGTTAACTGCAGTCCAAAGCGAGCTGCTATTTTCAGTGATTGTTTTCAAGAAAGACACCGACAAATTTTGAAATTGTCCGAAACGAAAATTTTGAGGTTGTCTCGTCATTCTTGTATCACAAGAATCGTCGAATGCTGGGACGATCTGGAGTACTTTTTGACCGACTTAGTTAAGACGGAAAAACAAAACGTGCTCAAGGTTTTCTACTAGTGATGCAGAATCCTGATGTAAAAGCTTATTTCTTATTTCTCAAAAATATTTCGCATTTCTTCAGTTCATTTACAACATTTTTCGAAGCTCTGGAAACTCGAATTCAATTCTTGCAATCTAAATCCATCGATTTGTTTACGACAATTTGTCAACGGTTTGTGAGACCAGAGCTTCTTCCCAAAAATACGTTAGATTTCTAGAAAGCGATCCTTCATTCTACAAGCGATTCTCAGCCGGTACACACCTTAGATTTCTCTGTAAAAGCTCGCTCTATTTCGACAGGTCGTGTACCAGCTCCGTTGCATTTTTCATATCTTTGTACCTTCTTCTTCTATCGTATCGTTATCGTATCAATAAAAAGTGACTAAGGTTTGTTTAAGTGTGCCCGACGTGTTAAATTTCTTGGTGTCGTATTCGTCCTTTCAACTTGCCCACGGGCGGGTGCTATTACTCTCGTCGCGCCCTGCGCAGGGCGCTGCTTCTCTGAACGCACGGAGCGCTCCAAATTCAACATCCGGGAGCCTCCACTTCAAGATCACTCGTGGGTGCGTTAACAATTTGTAATATTAATTTTTCAGTATCAGAAAATCAATTGCCATTAGAGACAATTAATGTTGGAAATGAATGCGAAGAGTATTTGAACAAATTGCTCTCAGAGGGGCACGCAGACGTAGTTACAAATGTCCGTCAGAATTGTTTGCAATTTTACGTTAGTGCTGCTAAGGGGATTTGTAAGAGATTGCCACTCAAGGACCCATTTTTATCAAAATTAAAAGTTTTTGAACCGCACACTGCCTTGCGCGATAGTGACAGAGAAACGACGTTTAACGATGTTTCTTTTGCCGCACAAGCTCTTGGCGGATTTGATACAGATGGGTTAAGACAAGAGTGGTTCGCTTTACATCAGGATTTTACGGAAACAGAAAAAGATAACCTGTTACAATTAAATTTCGATGCAATGTGGGAAACAATTTTAAATCGGAATACTAAATATCCCCATTTGCAATCTCTCATTCATGCAGTTAGATCGTTACCAAATTCAAATGCCGATGCCGAACGAATCTTTTCCTTCTTACCAGACGTAAAGACAAAAAAACGAAATAAGCTGTCGCCAGTCCAGATGAACGCTATATGTGTTGTAAAATCAGCGTTGCTCGCGAGAAGGTAAACTGCTTTAAATTTGAACATTACTGACGAACATTTATCTCGCATGTCAAGTCGGACATTATATTCTGTATGTTCCAGAGAAAGAGATGTCACAGTAAATGCAATAGAGATTGCTCCGATTGCTGGTCCCTCCTCGTCTACTGATTTTTAGTAATAACGTCGATCATAAAATAAACTTCATTTAGTGAGCTTCGTTATTTATATTATAACACAGTCATGACGTCGTTCAACGACAAATGTCTTAAAATCTGTTTTGCAAAATAATTGCTAGACACCACATTTGATAACAATTGTCAGACACCTGTTTTGCAATACATTCGCTAGACACCACATTTGATAATAACAATTTTCAGACACCTGTTTTGTAATACATTCGCTAGACACCAAATCTGATAATAACAATTGTCAGACACCTGTTTTGCAATACATTTGCTAGACACCACATTTGATAATAACAATTGTCAGACACCTGTTTTGCAATACATTTGCTAGACACTACATTTGATAATAACAATTGTCAGACAGTGCGCGCCGTTCCGGCCGAGGTGGTGGCGGCGGCGGCGGCGGTAATGGCGGCGGTGATAACGGCGGCGGCGGCGGCGGAGGTCGTGGACGAGGAACCATTCGCGGGAATAGGCGAGTCAACGTTAAAAACGTGACCAATAATTATTATTAATTTATTTATATTTATAAAATGTGTCAATTTACTTATTTTTTTATTACATACATATATTATTTACTTACCCACTTACCTTAAACTTAATTCACTTAATTTACTTATCATTTTATTATTGAACTTAATCTTAATTTACATATTTTTACTTAAAATAAAAAACTATTAAAATGTCGCTTTTGCTTTCTTTCATGCCATACATTCGCGCTTTACCGATCTTCCCTATCCCTATTCGCCTGTTCCTCACATACATCTCGTCCCTGCTCTTCCATTTGTGTAATTTCGTCTTGGCTAAATCCATTCCTGTTTTGATACTCTCTTCTTTCTCTCGTACTTCTTCCTTGCACTTTCTCGTTCAGACATTCCTTAACCAGTACTCTACCTACCGTCTCGCTTACTTTATTTTCATATTTCATCGCTGTAACTCCTGCTTAGACACCTGTTTTGCAATACATTTGCTAGACACCACATTTGATAATAACGATTGTCAGACACCTGTTTTGCAATACATTTGCTAGACACCACATAAAATTGCTATGCAATGTGGTATAATAGGGCTACAGGCGAAGGTCCACGTTAAAAAACCGAACGGGCTAGTCGTGGCACCCCATGGGTGGCGTGGAAGAACACGTAAGAAAATGTAGTATTTTACGAACGAAATACATATATCTCGCAATGTGATACACACAATATCGTATCTATGCATCGTGTGACATGTCAACTGCTTACGCGCTAAGAAGGTTATACTTTCGAGACGATTTTCGATTATTCTCGTGATTTATGGTACCTCCTGCGATAAAGTGCGACTCGAGGACAATTCTTCTTCTTAGACTTCGTAGAAGTTATTACCACGATGTATGGCAAAAATATATCGGTGACGTTGAAATTTGGAATACTATGAGCTCCGTGAAGTGTTACTGTACTAACAATATTTGCCCCCTTGGCTGAAGCAACTTCTCCCAGAGGTATTACAGCGTACCTGAATTATCATTTAGTACAGTGTATCATCTTTTTTACTACCGGACAAAGATTAATATTATTGAAACGTAAACTGAAATACATTAAATATTAATATGATTGAAATACTTTGACATGGAACGCATGTCATTTGTCCTGTGAATTTTTTAAATAATTATCAATAAATGAACTAATTTTTAAATAATTAATTAATTCATTAATTAATTAATAAATAATTCCTCTGCAGTCAGCAGCAAATTGGATAAATAATAATATCAATAGTTTGTTACGGGCCAAGGTACGGCGAGTGTTTTGAGGCACAAGTCGAATACGGTTTGCGTGATTAGGATTCGGTACCCGAAAGGGGTGCCGTCAATGGGTAGGATTCCTTGTCAGCGTCCGGCACGGCGCGGAACGTCGTGAGTTTTGCTGTACAAGGAAAGGACCTCAAGAGTGCATGCGCCGCAACGGGAATACGTTGGGTGGCCTACGCTCGGAGGGTGAAATATGTAAGGAACTCGGAGTGCATGCGCCGCAACGGGAATACGTTGGGTGGCCTACACTCGGAGGGTGTAATAGTAAAGGAACTCGGAGTGCATGCGCCGCAACGGGAATACGTTGGGTGGCCTACACTCGGAGGGTGTAATAGTAGAGGAACTCGGAGTGCATGCGCCGCAACGGGAATACGTTGGGTGGCCTACACTCGGAGTGGAATAGAGTTCTTTGCAGAGAAGGACCTCAGGAGTGCATGCGCCGCAACGGGAATACGTTGGGTGGCCTACACTCGGAGGGTTCTGGTAAAGGTTTAAGGGAAATATTGACTCGTAATTGATTCTCCTCGAGCGGTTGTGGAGAATCTGTGGGTTCTCTAATCTTTCACGAATTTAAGAGTTATGTTGGAAGGTAATGAATTTGGTATGAAGTAGCACAATTACTACGATTAACTTTGGTATATTGTAAAATGTAAATATATATAAAAGAAACGATTGAATTTGAATTTGAACTAGAATTACTTACAACTACTAGCTGACAATGCTAGGCGAATAGTTTCTTATACTAGTTTAGCTTCGAAGGGGACTGATACCCGTTCTGGCAGTGAGTTTTAGGCAAGAACTCTACTTTAATATTGCAAGGAGTTAGGCTCGCTTGCAACAGAGTGCTCAATTGAGTTGACTCTAGAATTTTGCTCGAAAGGGAACTTGAGCCCGATCTTGCTGACAGTACTTAAGAATTGAACGTGAAACCCGAGTAGTCAATAGACTACGGCTCGACTTTACAGAGTTGACTCCCGTGGTAAGACTGCAGTTGAGCTCGCTGCAGCTCGCCTTTTTATACCCGAAATCTTGAAGAAAATGCGTGTGTCTGAGAAAGATGAAGATAGTGAAGTTAATGGGAGAACTGCTCCCACTGCCAGGACGTGCTATCTTACTATCTAAACAAGGGCGGTAGGGACTCCAAGAGGAGGCTACGTTGAGTCCGTAGGAACGGAGGAAAACGGAGGGTCCGTATGTAACAAGTTCATCGAATTCTCATCTTGCAAATGGAGCAACATTATTCGTATCCAGCACGAACGCGAAGACGAGCGACTACGAGTCAATGCAAAGATCAAAACTCTCGTGCCTGCACTTCTCTCGATCGCGTTCACGCTCAACGCAGTGTTGCTCGATTTGGCTTTCGGCGGCAAACACGCAATGCTACGTGCGGCACCTAATGCGAAATCTGGCACCACTGTCACAGCATATACCGGCCTGTGTGTGGAACAAAGACGCCACGCCGCGACTGTATGAGGGACGAAGACGCGACGCGCGTTTTTGGTTGAAAGGGGACGGAGCATACTTCTGTCTTTTCTTACACGACGTCACGATAGTGGAAGCAAGACGGAGCATGGCTCTGTCCTTTCTTATACTACGTCACGGTTCCATGACGTCGGACGACGTTGGTGGAAGGGAGACGGAGCATAGTTCCGTCCTTCTCTGCGTGCGCAGCTGTCACGGACAAGGCACGCACACTTGCGCGTATCCCCACTCAACTGGTACCGATGGTACCAGAGGGACAAAATCTGGCCACACTGGTCGCAGTGGAGAAGATGATTTAGTTAACTGGATCATTAATTGCCATCGGAAAAGAATTCCTAGAACAGGCCTGGGCAACTCGTTGCCTCCTTCTGCGAGGACGTCATGTCCCGGGAGGAGGCTGCCGAGTGAGAGCGGGATCGCGACCCGACTCGCTCCGCGTGCGGCGTTCGAGGAGGCTTCCGCCTCCCTTCCTCCGTCCCGCTGTGCGAGGGGACGGAGGATAACCGCGTGGGCGATCGCCGGGAGCTGCCCTCTCTGTGGTCGCCGTATCACCGGTGGCCGACGGTTCCGGATTCGTAGCCGCCGTCCGCCGGGTAGTTTCTTAAAGTTCCTCGCGCGAGTCGAGCCAGGGCGTTCACTCTGAGCGCCCTCGGGAGTTTTGGCCGGTCGGCAGATGCCTGGTCGAGCGGTCTTATCTACGCGAGTCGTTGGGTAAATATCTAAATTGAAACGAGTGATCGTCACTCAATTGTAAATTATAGAGTCTTTTGGCAATTAATTCGATGTGTAGCTCGGCGCCGCTACGCGACTGAAAATGATGAAGTACTTGTTGACTGTGATATAAATGGGAATGTAATGGCTGTTGATGAATTTGAAAATGATGAGGTGCTGGATTTGTCTCTAAATCATCGCAGTGATCGTCCTAAACGATTAAATGACTATCTAAAGCGACCATCAACGCCTAAACGTAAAGGGAAGAAATTTACTGAAAAGACATCTTATGCGGTCACGTCGCTTGAATGGAAATTACAACAATCAAAGAAATATGAACAAAAACGAGTAGAAGAAAAAAGAAAAGCTGCTAAAAGGTGTGAAATAATTGAAAAGAATAAAATTGCCAACAAGGAAAAAGAAACAAAAAAAGCAGCAATGGTACAGAAACAACAAGATAACAAGCAAAAGAAAATTCAAATAAAAATTGAAAAACAACAGATCGATAACACTGGACAACAAATGTCGACTTATTTTTTGCTTCCTGGCATCTATTAGCCAATTCTTATAGATTTTGATGCGCTGAAAACGAATCTGAAATCCGTTTTTGTTTATTGGGTCTAGTTTTCGAGAAACCGAATTTTGAAAAAAAAAACTGTTTTTTTTTGCAATTTGACCCACATTTACGTCGTAAATATAAAAGTGAGACAATTTCCTTTTATTGCAAAAAATTCTGCAGACTTTCCCGAATAAAACAGTATATAATAATTGTGCAATATGAACTTGCGAATATGTGCAAACATTGATTAAAGTTAGCGAGACACGTTTTTCAGGCCTATTTTGAGAGACTCTTTTCCTTTTTCTGTCAAAATAATGCTTCTGGCGTGGATTCCAACTACTCTACGCGATAGAGCAGACATTTTTCTTTGGGAAACCATTACAATCGCACTCAAAACTGATTCCAGTTTCGCACGGAAAAAGGGAAAAGAAGTCCGTGTCACGCAGTGTCAGCAGGGGTTCTCCGGTCCTACTGTATGTAGCGTGTCTCCACACCGGAGTATCTCCGCCGAGCAGCGACCAGTCACATGCGCGTGAAATAATCGATGGCGAAGAACCCCTGCTGAAACAGCGTGACACGGACTCACTGATCTATATACAATGGATCCGAGATCCCGTGCTGGCTATGCATACCCAATTGAATGGTGGAGTCGCAAGCGGTCATCCGCGGAACTAAAAAAGTTACTAGGATTATATATATATGTTGGTTTCCAAACCATTGGACTCGCAACGTGCCCAATACACACATTAATGCACATTTAAAATGAATTATTTATATATATATAAGTAATAGTATATCTAATACGGTACTTTTTATTATATTTGAAGGATTATATTAAAGTAAATTCATAATAACACTGTAATAAATTTATTAATCCTATTATAATTCACCTAAATATACATCAAATATCAGTGTCATATGTGAAGTACATTTTAGTTTACAAACAATGGTATTTATTCGCGTCGTCAAATCAATAAAACGTATCCTATCCATATAAACTGACAGAATATTCAAAAGCTGCCTAACGCGATCTCGCCTGTATGTATGGCGAAGTAGTATTCACCTCTGAATTCCTCTTCCTCACGATATCCTGGCCACATGTCGGAATAGCATATGTGTATTTCCCCCGGATATTCGTTATGTCGGTATTGAATGTCCTTGCGATTTTCCGAAGATGTCATCATGCTGAGTGGGTTCATACAAAATTGTTTTAATAATGTGAAGAACTGATGAAAATTATATTGACAGACAATAGCTAAAAATATAAATGTACACGTACCTCAGATTAATCGTCTCATAATGTACATGACTTTTGCCGTCCATGTTACTTCCAGTCACCAATATGGGGCCAGCACAATTTACTGCTCAGGCCATTCTTAATAATATAATATAGACAATGAATCTGTAAAATGAAGACCTTTATTACATTGAAACTTCATACCAAATCCAATGCCCTGAACAGGGACCAACCCACCATAGCAGCAACAAAATTTTACATTTGTTTCCAATACCAAGTTGAACAGCAGAATCAGGAAAATAAGTGTATATATTGTTGTATTACCAACTAGATACGAGCCGTAGAATTTAGTTATTCAATATTCCGTAAGCGGCGTAACGGTCTTGTGACACTACCGGGTGAATCGCACATTGATCGCACAGAGCGCTGAGGTGCAATGCCACCCAGGACGCGGAGTATTCGAGATGTTTTCCGGCGCCGCTCAATTCCAACTCTGATTAGGAATCGTTGCCCTGCCGATTTATTGATTGTAACAAAAAACCATGTAAAACAAGCGAATTAGTTGTTAAGAAGGAAGCTTCGTCCTTCTTAATCGAGACGTCGAATAGTGCGGACGCATTTATCAACTTTCCGTTCACGTATTTATTCGTTGTTCATTCAGTATCAAATAAATAGTTCAAGTGTTCAATTAATTCAGTTTCGTTTCAATATTCTAATTAAATACGTTCGTTAAGTTATTTCGTTATCGCATCAAGTTAGTCCCTTCACTGGGTTTCGCCCTGGGAACGGTTTGGGAAACCGTTCTTCCCAAAATTCACCAGCGCTGCCATTCCTGGACGACGGGAAGATACAACAACATAATGTATAATGTAGGATTGCCCTCTTCTGGGTTGAGAATGGAATGAATCAATACATTTCATCGCTTACATGTTTCAAAACAATTACCCAGATAGCCAAACCTGCAATGCCAAGTTTTGTGCAGGATCTGTAAACAGAGCCTGTAGTCAAACTGGCTGCAGATTGGATGCAGTATCTGTAATGTCTGGCTATGTTGCCAAATTGGTGCCAAGAAGGCAGCAGAACCTGCTCAGCAGATTCGTGACAGATGCCGCTGCGGTTTTGCTAACGTAACCTGTCCGCAGATGGGCAACAGAAATTGGGCAGTTCTGTGTTGCAGCGTCTGGCGGCAGATTGGTTGCAGAACGCTAACAGGATCTGTGTAGCGTATCTGATGCCAAATTGGCACCAAGAACGTGCCAATTCCTGCACACTTGAGAGTTTTAAATTTGCAGTGGACGGGCGCGTACATTGGCATATACGCGATTTAATAATCGGGGGAATCTTTTCCAACCACGTACTCGCGTTGAGTAAATTCCTAAAGCCCATGCAACAATCAAATAAGAAATTAAAACCTACGCTTACTTGCCTACTTGGTTGTAGCATGGGCTTAACAGCAGTCTGATTGGTTGACTGTTACTCGAAGTCTAGAACCTACAACCTACAACTACACCTACGCTTACTTGATTGTAGCATGAGCTTAAACCCAACAAGAACAATAAATACATTGCGAAAAAGAATGAAACATCTGTGCAAATAACTTTGATTGTATTACATTAAAATTTATCTGTATAATGGAGGAAGGAAAAATAGGCAACATTTCGTTCAATTTATTAAATTTATTAATAAAGTTTTTTTTTTTTTTTTTTTTTAACGAGGGGAAATGCTTTATGCACACCTCCATATTCAGCCCATGGGAAATGCTTTATGCACACCTCCATATTCGCGAAAATGGCTATTGTAGCATGGGTTAAATATGGAGGTAGTGTGGGACTCCACTAGGGAAGAGAGCCCTAGAGTTACCCACTAAAACCCCTCCTGCGCCTTGGCGATCTCCGACCGCGGCTACTCCAAGCTGTAAGCAGAGATAAACAAAATAAATACTTCTATAAAAAACACAATCTCAGTTTAAATCTCAGTTTACTTCTGTACCATATAGAGCACTAGAGTAATATGGGCATAAGGTGTATTTTATGTCGATACTAGGGATCTTTGGTCTTTCCGACCATTGGCGATGTTCGATTCTTTAAAATGAATCTTATCAAATCGAACATCCCCACCAATCCCCACCGACTATTGCTGATGGAACAGAGTATGGAAAGAGAACTGTTTGACAGCAATGCGATGGTGTAGACCTTAGACCGTATATTATGGAAAATTAACCTCATCGTTGGGTGGCCTCCTCGTCCGTCTCGGTGGAAATGAAATTTGCCTGTGGCTGTGGCTCTTGGGGACCGGTGGCCGTGTGAGTTCGCGCCGGTCTTTTCAAGCTGCGCACTCTCTCTTTGGTGGTGCGGAGAGTCGCCATCATTTCCACCTCGATGTCCCGTTTCGACGGTGTAGGGAAATGTCGATTACGAAGCAAGGCATCTGAGAATAATATACAAGTAAAGGTAATATAAATAGCACATAAAGCAATACACAAATATGTAAAAAATAATTCCTACCATGTACAGCACGAATAATTTTTGCCCCTTCCAGGGGGTAATTATCTTTTTCGCGGCCGTGCCAGGAATAATCCATTAGACTATTATCATTAAAGACGTCGCGGAAGCACAGGCGTGTCGCTTCCTTCAAATTAAATCCCCCGATGTAGTGGAGATAATTGACCTAAAGAAAAAACAAAGTAAGTATTAATTTATATAAGAATTTATTGCATATAGATGCATAAAATCACACTTACGGCTTCATTGTATTTATCGGCATCTACATGATTAAAAGCCTCAATCTCAGCCTTACTGGAGAATGGGAAACAGGCCGGCCTTAGTAATGTCGGGTGCTTTTGCTCCTGTCCTTGCTTTATTAACCGAGCAAGTAATATGTTTTGCTGACTGTAAAAATATATTATAATTACGCAGTGCAATAATACATATTTTAATGACTATAACATAATTAGTTCTTACCCAACCATTTCCATGATTTTTTTGACAGATTCTTCAACATTTGCCAGCCTCCGGTCAATATCGCTGTAAACAGGAATTTTAAGGTATGCCTTTATTTCAGTTTTACATTTATGAGAGTCATTTTTTCTACTGTATGATCTGCATTGTCTTTTAAAAATAGAATAATTAATGCAATGTACCTGTAGGATGCAGCAGGGGCTTGCAACAAGTGGTCGTGATTGTATATGGCCAACGCCTGTGGCTGCGGTTGAGGGTGTGTGTATTGAGTGTGTGGTGTGTATTGTGTGTGTGGTGCGTATTGTGTTTGTGTTGTGTATTGAGTGTGTGGTGTGTATTGTGTGTGTGGTGTGTATTGTGTGTGTGGTGTGTCAGTATTATGTTGGCTGTATGTTGTGTGTCTGTTGTTTGTTATGTGATTACATTCTTGGGAATCTGCACCCTCCAGCGTGCTCCTTAAATCTGCTAGATCATTGTTAACATCGACATTTGTCTCAGTTTCCTGCACGTCAACTGCCCTTCTCTGGCGATGGCGAGGCGGCTCGTCGTCGGATGATGTGGTCAAATACCGGGCCGGTTTAGGCACCGTCCTTTTCGGGCGCGATTCTCGTACAATCTGTAATTTAACAAAATCCGACAAATTCCATAAACATTGATGTTAATCGAAATGTATATTATGTACCGCACTTACATTATCATTCATATTGAATGCTGCTGTGGCTACCTGTGTTTGGCGACGCTGGCTACCACAGTATGAAAGAAAAGAAGCGCGTAAAACGTGATCTTATTACGTTGCTAAGGTAAGGACACTTTTGTTTCTCGCCAGCATCGCATGTGTGCTTTCTGTGCACCAAAATACTCTTCGCAGTGCAGTGTTTTGAGGAATCGCCCGCGAAACGCTTTAAAATGGTCATAATTGCCCTCCAATCGAATTTATCTCGTAAGGCACCATTCGATAAATTGTGAAAAGAAAGCGTTGTGTACCACGTTTAACCCTTTCGCTACGGCAGTCCGTTCCGCGAGAGTAGCGCCACTGAACGGGGCACCGCGCCGCGCAGTGTGCACATTGCGCATCGGTAGTCTTCGATGTTCGCACTTACGTCTTTCAATGGCACTTTGGAATTGTCTTGTATGTATACTTTTTTAAGAGTTATGTAACAACTGTTTCGTCATATTATACAGAAAAACATAAAAATTCTGAAATTTCAGAATACCCACAACGTACGTAGGTATATTGTCTGGTCTCGCGGACACCGACTATAGTCGGCACCCGTACACACAGCACGTCTCGCGGACACCGACTATAATCGGCATCCGTACACACAGCACGTCTCGCGTCCGCCGACTATAGTCGGTGTCCGTAGCGAAAGGGTTAAACCGTCTATCTCAACAAAAGATAGAAGTTTGGGGTAAATGACAAAAAACTATCATTAAATAGGGAAATGTGCCAATAACGATCATTTTTTCCAATTTACCCTGCATGTCTTTTTGAGATAGACGGTTCAAACGTTGTACACAATGGTTTGTTTTCATAATCTACCGAATGGTGCCTTACAAGAGAAATTCGATTCGAGGGCAATTATGACCGTTTTAAAACGTTTCCCGGGCAATTGCTGCAAACATATTCCGTCTTGCTCTCTGTTGCGCTGACGTTGGTGGAACGGAGACGGAGCATAGTTGCGTGACGAAAGTGAATTAAAGTGCAAGAGTGGAAAAAACAGCGAACCAGCAGGCAACTTCGTATTATGTCGACTTCTTCTTTGAAATCCTCTGTGTCGAGGAAACCCATGTCTATCTTGTCGGCCGCACAGAAACGCAATATTAGGGGAGAAATTTTATCGAATTTATCGAAACTTCCTTCCTCTTCTTCTCCTCCTGAGTCAAGTATTCAGAAGTTCGATAATGTTATTCCATCATCCTCCGGTAGCACCACAAATGTATTTGAGACAATTTGGGACAGTGATACGTCTTCTTGCTCTTCTTCTGCTTCTTTTGCATGTGAAACCGTTCCGGAACGTTCGTTTCAGGAAGATTTAGCTTCATATTGCACGGGCAATAATCTCACCCACGTTCAAGGCAATAATTTACTTTCGCTTCTTAGGAGTCATGGATGTTTCAGGAACCTTCCGAGAGATATTAGAACCATTTTAAATACACCGCGATCTGTTGTTCCAACACATGTAGTTGAACCTGGGAATACATTCATTTCAATGTGGAAGTTCAAATTATTAAATTCCTTGATATGATTCCTTCCTTTAAAGAAAATATCAAGGAATTAGAATTGGATTTCCATGTAGATGGATGTGCTTTAGATACAGCCGGGACTGTTCAACTCTGGCCAATACAATGTAGGATTAGTAATATTACAAATTCAAAGCCATTAGTTGTGGGTATTTATCGGGGCCCACAAAAACCGCGTGATCCTAGGCTATTTCTAGATAGATTTCTTTCTGACGTATCCGAAATTATTTCAAATGGTGGTATAAATTTTCATGGTACTAAGGTGCCGATTAAATTAAGATGTTTCATTGCTGATGCACCAGCAAGAGCATTTATTTTAAATCATCGTGGCCATATGGCCACCAAACCCTGTTCTAAGTGCAAAGTCTCCGGTGTACAGAGTCACGGCAGACTTATCTTCTCCGGCATAAACCATCCCAGTAGAACTGATTTAGAATATTCTCAATGTCTGGACGAAGAGCACCACAAAGAAGGTCCAAGCCCCTTATCGGTACTTTCTTTCGGAATGGTGTCTCAAGTGCCATTTGCATACATGCACCTTGTGTGCTTAGGGGTAATGAAAAAATTATTATCGGCATGGATATCTGGCAAATATTCACGCTTTTCCAAACTATCAGGTCACCAAATTTCTTTAATGTCTCAAAGACTGGAGAGTCTAAAACAATATTGTTCTTCTGATTTTGGACGACGTCCAAGATCAATTACAAAGTATTTTAATTACAAAGCAACAGAACTTCGCCAGTTCCTCTTATACACAGGGCCAGTTGTGGCATATGGCATATTAAACCATCAGTTATATACACATTTTCTTTATTTCCATGCAGCTATTAGAGTTTTAATTTTAGAATCTCCGTCACCTCAATATCTCAATTTTGCAGAGCTTGCACTTCAAAAATTTGTCCTCCGCTGTGAAAAATTTTATGGCCAAAATTTGTATTCTTATAACGTCCACGGTCTTCTTCATCTAACCAATGATGTGAGACGTTTCGGGCCCCTTGATTCATTTTCAGCTTTCCCATATGAAAACAATATGAAGATTTTTAGCAAGTTCTGGAGAAAACCGGGCCGACCTCTCCAACAATTTTCCAATAGAATGGCCGAGATTCAATTGCACACTAGACATGAAAGGGCAATCGAGATTCATCGCTCTATTAGTGTATCCATGCCTATTAGCAGCGGTACTGACCCTCATCTTCAGTACCGTAAAATAGAAATTTATGGCATGTGATTCAGTACAGATGCACGCGATAATTGCTGCATCTTACTCGATCATGCCATATGTGTTATCTCCTCCATTGCTAAGCAAGGTAACACGTTCCGGTTAGGAGTTAGGAAATTCCAGGTTGTGGCTGATATGTATGACGTGGGTGCCAAATCGACACAGCTAGGGTTTCATAAATGTGTTAATTTAAGTGATGAATATATTATTTCTCCAAATCATGTTCGTACAAAATGTTTCAGGATGCCACTGCCAGAATCCGAACAAGAGGAAGAAGAAAGTAGAACATTTGCAGTGGCTGCAATGGCGCATTCTGCAAGCATGTAAGTTCAATATTTATTTTGCACATATTGCACACAATATACCTCTCTCTGCATTTCTGCCAATATTCTCCTTCTTTTACAGGATGGAATAATATGCAACAAAGAACAGGAAGACACAGAGAACATGCAGTGGCTGCGTGGACATATTCCAAAAACATGTAAGATTATGTATTACTTTTATGACGTATGCCTACCTTTGCATTTCTGCCAATATTTTCCTTCTTTTACAGGATGCAATAATATGCA
The DNA here is from genome assembly GCA_963942575.1 of Priocnemis perturbator. NCBI lineage: Eukaryota > Metazoa > Arthropoda > Insecta > Hymenoptera > Pompilidae > Priocnemis > Priocnemis perturbator. Next base: position 13,147,121 of record OZ012643.1, on the reverse strand, counting down.
ACAATTTGCACATACTACTGCCCATGGGAGAACAGGAAGACACAGAGAACATGCAGTGGCTGCGTGGACATATTCCAAAAACATGTAACATTATGTATTACTTTTATGACGTATGCCTCCCTTTGCATTTCTGCCAATATTTTCCTTCTTTTACAGGATGCAATAATATACAACAATTTGCACATACTACTGCCCATGGGAGAACAGGAAGAAAGCACAGAACATGCAGTGGCTGCGTGGATGTATTCCAAAAACATGTAAGATTATGTATTACTTACATGACGTATGCCTCCGTCTGCATTTCTGCCAATATTTTCCTTCTTTTACAGGATGCATTAATATGCAACAATTTGCACATACAACTGCCCATGGGAGAACAGGAAGAAAGCACAGAACATGCAGTGGCTGCGTGGACGTATTCCAAAAACATGTAAGATTATGTATTACTTACATGACGTATGCCTCCGTCTGCATTTCTGCCAATATTTTCCTTGTTTTACAGGATGCAATAATATGCAACAATTTGCACATACAACTGCCCATGGGAGAACAGGAAGAAAGCAGAGAACGTGCAGTGGCTGAGTGGACGTATTCCAAGAGCATGTAAGATTATGTATTATTTAGTTGCGACAATAGTTGCAATTTATACATTTTATATATAATAAATTACATGTATATATTTGTATAAACAGGTTTAAACGAGAAGCAGAACGGCACAGGGTCCATTATCCTGCAGCGTTAGGAGGAATAAAATAATAGGTATTTTATGAGAAGAAACAGAACACAATTGTTGCAGAATTTACATTCGAAAGCAAATATAATTGTACATTGTTTCGTAATTATTGTGGTCTGCGAAAAATTGTACATTATGTAATTAATGAATAAATACATATTTCATTATAACACAAATATTTGTATAATAACATGTAATGTTGTGCCGGCCTATTGGCATCAACTAGTTTACTTTAAGATACGCGAAATGTAATAGGTGGTAATGAAATCGAGTTCGAAAGTCTATCAATTCAAGAGTTTTATTTTAGGACTAACTGACAGAGTGACGGTGTCTATGCCAGGACTGGAGATGAATGATGGTATTTTGCGGTCCTGGGTACCTTTATATGTTTCTAAAAGGAGCTTGGAGGTGGAATTTGGAAAAGGACAGAAAGTTTTAGAAAGGAAGTATTTTTGGAGTTTGCTCAGGTGTTGATACGTAATCAAAGGGAAATTTTATGATTATGTCAAGGTCAACAATTGAAGGGAATTTTTATGGGTTTATGTTCCTGTCGAGGGTTTTGCTTACTTTGGCGGAACCTTTGGCAACGGAAAGGTTTATCGGTAGGTTTGTTCCGGAAGGAATTTGTGGAAGTCCGACTAATGTGACGATTGGATTGGAAAATGTGATAGGAAGGCATAACAGTAAGAACTAAATATCGTAAGGACTAACTATTGTAAGGACTAATATTATCGCTAGGGTTAGTGTCCAGAGTCCGAGGGGTACACCAGTAACTCGCACACGCGTTAACGAGGTTAAGCTCTCTCTTTATTCTGACGCCGGTACAATCCGCCACGCGCTCACGCTTCTCTTCTCTTTCACCGACTCGCGTCCCGCGCGTACGACCTCTCCTCCGCGCGTCTCGACCCTCGCTTGTTGTTCTCGACGCTTCGGCGTTCCGTTGCTCGAGCGCATCGGTGCTTCCGCGTACACTCGGCTACCCTGGCGTTCGATAGTGTCCTCACTATCGGGATGCTTTCTGTAACAGAGTAAATTCATTAAGAGTCGTTCTCCATACGTGTCCCTCGTCGGCTCGAAGCTGGGATCGCCAAGCAATGGCTTGGTCAGAACCGTTAACCTCTTGTCGTGCATCGCTGCACACAACCCCCGGTTCCCGCCTTCTCGTGGTGACGGCACAGCCCACGTCACCACCAAGATGGCCCTGTTCTACGGCTCACAATGACGGCAAAGCCAACATCATTGCGCGCCGCTCCCGACTTCCATCATCCCATGACAACGGCACAGCCAACATCGTCAACGGGATGATCCAACCTTGGCTCACACAATGACGGCACAGCCAACATCATTGTGCGCCACACGTGATCATCATCGTTCCGTGGTAACGGTCCAGCCAACATTACCACTGCGACGGCCCAATCTCGGTCCACACAATGACGGCACAGCAGACATCATTGCTCTCCGTGCGCGATCACCATCGTTCCGTGGTAACGGCCTAGCCAACATTACCACTGCGATGGCTCGCCACTCTTCACGACCGCTTACTCATCCCTCACCACCGCGATCCAGGGTTTCAGCCTTTCGACCGCCACGACCGTGGTGACCCTTCGGCTCCCTTTCCGCAAATCTTGCACTGAAGGGGTGTCTGATATCTCGTTCGATTGGAGATTCAGGACGTATTTTCTCAGAGACAAACACTGATCGAATTAATACAAACAATAATATATTCAACAAAATGTACATAAAAACTCGACTAATGTTCTAACATTTGGATCGCGTGACGGAAGAAGGTTAATGCAAATGTGATATTGTTCGCTCGGTATTTAGCTAAGACTAATATTCTTGTGCCTCTGTAGAGGTGGTGTCGTTAGAGCAACCGGAGCTAGACTAACTTTTACATGACTCCAGACGAATTAAGTAAACTAAAAAATGGGCGTTCCAGGCATTCGCTGTCAGTAGCTCTCCTTCGCTGATTTTCACATTCTGTAATTTGATTGGAACGAAAGGACGAATCTATCAGTCGGTGAAGCTCCGCCTAGTTGGAAAACCCGTAAAGGGTTCGGACGCGTGGGGGTAGCGTACATCGCGTTTTGCTTTCCAAGAAGCCATAAAAAACGTGCAAAACAACTGGCCAGCGATTGCCTGGGAAATCTTCGCCAGCCCTTCTATATCCTTGTAAAGAAAGGTGACCTTCTTTAATGACCGTGCTACGTGTTTGGACAATGGACAGTAAAAATTGTGACATATGGTCAAATACTGTCCAGGCACGTCGATGGTCTGGCAAAAGACAATAGATACCATCGGTTAGTCACCAGCGACATAGCGTCGTTGGGATTCCCTTTTCACCCCCTGCGTTCCGTGATGGGATGAAACGCACAGGAGAGGCACCTCTTACCAAAACCCCTTATAAGGAATTCTGAGACCGCGTGAGAGGGTCGGCATTATTTTAAACATGTCGGTGTTGCACCGAACATACCGGCCGCCTTGAAAGGTAATGCTTTCAATACATCTAATGACAACTAACTAAGCAGAATAGTAACAATAGTGAAACTTATGTTAATCTTAATTGATATGTTCGCACGGACTTATTCAGTAATGGGTAGCAGGCAAATCTTGTTCACGGCTCGTTTGAGTGTACTGGTCTGCGTTTTGATAGAAACTACCCGAATTAAACCGTCCTTTCCCGGATGGACTTCGACGATTCGTCCCATGCGCCACTGCATTGGTGGGAGGTTGTCCTCTTTAAGAATGACTAATCTTCCATGCAAACTGGAATGATCAAATTTTCGGTTCCATTTGCTGCGCTGCTGGAGCTGATTTAAATATTCTAAATTCCAACGTTTCCAGAATTGTTGCTGGATTTGACAAATGAGTTGATATTTTGTGAGTCGATTCATCGGCACGTCAAGTAAATTTTGTTCAGGTACAGCCGTAAGAGGTTGTCCAATTAAAAAATGACCGGGAGTAAGTGGACACAAATCCGTGGGATCGTCAGACAACGGTACTAGTGGCCTTGAATTGACACACGCTTCGATGAGAGAGAACACGGTATGCAGTTCTTCAAAATACAATGGGATGTTTCCGACGATTCTACGTGAGTGCGTTTTCACCGACTTTACACCGGCTTCCCATAGTCCTCCGAAATGAGGTGAATGAGCTGGAATAAAATGCCAGTTGATGCCTTGCTCTGATGAAAAATCGTAAATGCGACCTTGTGTATTGTTTGATTTTACAAATTCGTGGAGCTGCGATAACTCATTTCGAGCACCGACAAAATTTGTACCGTTGTCTGAGAAGATGTCTGTCGGTTTGCCTCTTCTCGCAACGAATCGTTTTAATGAGTTGAGAAATGCATTTGTTGTCAAGTCGCTTACTAACTCTAAGTGTATGGCCTTTGTAGCCAAACATATGAACAGACACAGATACGCCTTGCTGTTCTTATTGCGCGATATTTTGATAGTGAAAGGTCCTGCATAATCAACGCCGCATTTACTGAACGGGCGACTTGGAGTTACGCGGGCGGCGGGTAGATCGCCCATTAACTGACTGGCAGTTACTGGTCGTGATTTGAAACAAACAATGCATTGGCGCAGAACGCTGCGTACGGTGTTCCGTCCGCCTAAAATCCAGAAACGTAAACGAATATTCGTTAAAAGAGCCTGTGTTCCGCAATGCAATTGTCTGTAATGAGCGTCGCGAACAATGAGTTTGGTTAACGTGTGCTGTTCGGGCAATGTGATACTGTGACGACGCGCGTACTCGAGCTCGGAGTGTCTTAAACGACCGCCGATTCTAAGCAGCCCTGAATCGTCTATAAACGGATTTAACGTGTAAATCTTGCTGTTGCGTGGCAACTCGCGGCCTGACTTTAACGCCGCAATTTCCGTGCTCATCGTTTGTTGTTGTGCGAGTTTGATTAAAGTCTTTAACGACTTATCTAATTCTTCCACGGATAGTGGACCGGAACGGCGATTTTGCCCTTTCGACACATTCGCAATAAACCGTTCGCAGTATGCGTGCACTCGCGTTAATTTTGATAACGACGAAAACCGTTCGAATAACGAGTTATCAATCGTCACGACCGAAACGAATGCCTGTTGCCGTTCCTCTGGTAATTCTGGTGGAGTGACTTGAGACGAAACAGGCCACTGTTCTTGGTTGAGGGTGAGCCACGATGGTTCATGCCACCAAATAAGCGCGTGTTGCAGTTGACTCGCATCGGTACCTCTGGAGATAAGGTCTGCGGGGTTATCTTCCGAGCGTACGTGTTTCCACTGCTGTGGGTCGGTGCGTTCTTGGATTTCAGCCACGCGATGGGCAACGAAGACCTTCCATCGATTTGGTTCTCCCTTTATCCACGCTAATGAGATGGTGGAATCGCACCAATAGTGCGTGCTGGTGACGGTCACTGTGAGAGCGCGTCTTACCTTTTCGCAAAGTCGTGCGAGAAGCAATGCTCCGCATAACTCCAGGCGTGGGATGGTGAGATTTTTGAGAGGTGCAACCTTAGACTTGGCGCACAATAATGTCGATGTCCACGTTCCATCTTCGTTCGAAGATCTTACATAGACACAGGCTCCGTAAGCGCGTTCCGAAGCATCACAGAATCCATGTACTTCTACCGTGTTAACTCGAGATTTCACTAATCGTGGAATGCGAATGTCGCGTAGTACATGTAGCTGCTGAATGTAGTGCTTCCATGCTGTGTGGATCTGTAGCGGCACAGATTCATCCCATCCAAGTTTTAGGGACCACAAGCCTTGTAGAAGAATTTTTGTTTGGATGATCGCTGGGCCCACTAAACCTAATGGATCGAAAATTTGTGAGATGGTCGACAGGATCACTCGCTTCGTTATTCGAGTTGTGTCCGTGTCGACGTTGACAGAGTAATGCAGGATGTCCTGCCGCGGATCCCACACCAGGCCCAACGTTTTGAAGTCGGCGCTCACTTTATGCATTAGACTGTCTGTGTCTCCCTCAGAATCCATGAGTGTGGTTTCATTGGAGACCCACTTGCAGAGGTTGAATTTCCCCGTTGACAATATTTCCGTCACTTCCTTCTTGATCGAGCGCGCCTCTTGAAGTGAGTCTGCTCCCGAAAGAAGGTCATCAACATAAAAGTCGGTTTTGATGATCTCGCTTCCTCTTGGACGGTGTTCTTCGTTTTCGATACCTAATTGATACACGCATCGAATAGCGAGGAATGGCGATGACGCGAGCCCGTATGTTATTGTGTTTAATGCGAACGTGCGGATCGGCTCGTTCGGGGTTTCTGTAATTTGTTGTAAATGACGTTGATCAGATGTGACGTTGGCCTGTCTATACATTTTCTCAATGTCTGCGGACAGTACATACGCGTGTTGACGAAATCGAAGAACGATGGAAAACAGATCCTGTTGGATCGTTGGCCCCGTCATAAGTACATCGTTCAGTGAAACCCCAGAGAAGGTCTTGCACGACGCGTCGAAGACTACTCTAAGTTTAGTAGTCGAACTTGATTCCTTTGTCACGTAATGATGCGGTATGTAATAAGCCCGGTTATCTCGCGTGCTGTGATCGGTGATATCCGTCATATGGCCGAGACTCAAATATTCTTGTAAGAACTCCGCGTATTGCTGTTTGTGATGTGGATGTTTTGCTAATTTACGTTCGATTGCGTAAAGTCGTTTTTTTGCAATTTCCTCGGACTTCCCGAGTCTATCCATGTTGTCGCGAATCGGCATTAAGACAGTAAAACGCCCGTCGGGTGCGCGTGTGTGTGTTTGCACGAAATGTGTTTCGCACATTTCCTCCTCTGAGGAACGATGTACCTTATCGGTGTATTCTTCGATTTCCCAGAAACGCTTTAACTGTTCATCGATATGCTGAATAGACGTTAAACCGCAGAAGGTTGAGTCTTTCTTGTGAATTGGTTGTTTGTGAAATAAGGGACCGGCAATGATCCAACCAAGTTGCGTTTTATGCATTATTGGTTGCCCCTCATCTAATTTGATTTGACCTACGCATAGTAAATGCCAGAAAATACCAGACCCGAGTATGCAATCTATCGTCCCGGGACGGTCAAACGTTGGATCTGCCAACGTCAAATTCGGTGGAATTCGTAGCCGAGTCACATCGACACGAACAGCTGGATATAATGATACGATTTTATCCACGACAAAACAATCTAAGGTGGTGTGATACGACCCGAACCGCGAAGTTATTTCAATTTTCAGCCTTTCAGACGCGCTGGCTTCAATGTTGTTTAATCCGCCTATCGGTAGATCGATTTTTTGCGTCGGTATGCGTATACGCTCGCAAAGTTCCTTACTTATGATATTAGTTTGCGCGCCGGAATCGAGCAGAGCTCTGCATTGATACATGCGATCGTCACTGCCCTTAACTAAGATTAACGCTGTTGATAAAAGTACATGGCCTGGATTCACAATGTTGTGTTGTGTGAGTGCGACTGGTCCTGCACTGTCTTTGATGTTGTCGACTTTGGGATGAGCTGTCGGCTGTTGTCTGGTGATTTGGCTGGGGCCGTTGAATTTCGGCGATGATGTGCGTTGATCGTCATGCAGCATGGTGTGATGATAGCGTTGGCACTGCTTGCATGGACCGGATTTGCACTTTCCTCCTTGATGAGCCCGTAGGCAATTCGCGCACAGTTTGTGTGTTTGAACAAGAGTTCTTCGCGCTTGTAACGAGAAGTTGCGAAATGTCGGACACTGAAACACGTGATGCATTTCCTTGCACGTGACACAATTGGTCGTTGCGTTTGTAACGTACGCAAGAACATTAATGTTTTTTCTTGGCTTGAATTCCGGCTTGCTGTGCTTCCAGTGATCATTACTGGTGAGTACATTGCTGCTTGATTGGACAATCGAACAGCGTTCTTCCAAGAAGCTTGTGAGGTCCTCTACGGACGTAACGGGTTTGTCCTTGATGAAGGTTTTCCACTCGCGTTTGGTATGTTTGTCCATTTTGGCTTCCATGAGATGGGTCAAGAGTGAGTCCCACGTGTTGGCCTTGAGCACCTCCAAGGCTCGTGTATGCCGTTGCACGCCATCTAGCATTTGGCGTATCGAGGTGTCTGCGTCATTGCGTAGCACCGGAATGTCCAGCAATGCTTGTATGTGGCTGCTCTTGATGAGTTTGACGTTATTGTAACGTCGGTCTAGAAGATCCCACGCTATTTGGTAATACTCGTGGGACGTTTTCAGCGATTGAATTACTTCTGCTGCTGGACCGCGCAGGACGGAACGCAGATAGTAAGACTTTTGCACGCTGGTTAACGTTGAGTTGTCGTGTATCAACGTCTTAAAGGTGTCGTGGAAACTCAGCCATTGTTCGATGTTACCATCGAATGTAGGCAAGTCCATGGGCGGAAGTCGGACACTTGCTTCTGGTTGAGTACCCGATGACGACGATGCGTCAGTTATCGGTCTCTTTCCAAAACAGCTTTGAGCCTTCGCCATGTATTGATGATAATCGGTCTCGAACCTGTCTCGTTCAGGCACTTGTTCATCTTCGTCGATCTCTGTTTCCTCGATTTTGTCTTGAATCCCGTTAAATAGGCCTAAGAATGACTTGGCCTCGTTGAGTCGGGATCTTAAGATTCCAAGGTCTTCCTCCGAAGTCTCGGAATTCGTGATATCGTTCACGAAGTTGTCAAATCGAGTCAGTTTGCCTTTAATGCTGGCACGAGACTTCTTCAACATTGCTACTGTTGTTGCCATTGTTGATGATGTGGTAGAACTTCACTGTCACTACACACTGTTAATAGTTATTGTTTGTTTGACAAACACTCAACTCACTGCTGTGAACTAAGTGTCACTTAGATGAATGCACTTCCGACGCGGATCCGGCTCGAAGGACCATGAAGGGGTGTCTGATATCTCGTTCGATTGGAGATTCAGGACGTATTTTCTCAGAGACAAACACTGATCGAATTAATACAAACAATAATATATTCAACAAAATGTACATAAAAACTCGACTAATGTTCTAACATTTGGATCGCGTGACGGAAGAAGGTTAATGCAAATGTGATATTGTTCGCTCGGTATTTAGCTAAGACTAATATTCTTGTGCCTCTGTAGAGGTGGTGTCGTTAGAGCAACCGGAGCTAGACTAACTTTTACATGACTCCAGACGAATTAAGTAAACTAAAAAATGGGCGTTCCAGGCATTCGCTGTCAGTAGCTCTCCTTCGCTGATTTTCACATTCTGTAATTTGATTGGAACGAAAGGACGAATCTATCAGTCGGTGAAGCTCCGCCTAGTTGGAAAACCCGTAAAGGGTTCGGACGCGTGGGGGTAGCGTACATCGCGTTTTGCTTTCCAAGAAGCCATAAAAAACGTGCAAAACAACTGGCCAGCGATTGCCTGGGAAATCTTCGCCAGCCCTTCTATATCCTTGTAAAGAAAGGTGACCTTCTTTAATGACCGTGCTACGTGTTTGGACAATGGACAGTAAAAATTGTGACATATGGTCAAATACTGTCCAGGCACGTCGATGGTCTGGCAAAAGACAATAGATACCATCGGTTAGTCACCAGCGACATAGCGTCGTTGGGATTCCCTTTTCACCCCCTGCGTTCCGTGATGGGATGAAACGCACAGGAGAGGCACCTCTTACCAAAACCCCTTATAAGGAATTCTGAGACCGCGTGAGAGGGTCGGCATTATTTTAAACATGTCGGTGTTGCACCGAACATACCGGCCGCCTTGAAAGGTAATGCTTTCAATACATCTAATGACAACTAACTAAGCAGAATAGTAACAATAGTGAAACTTATGTTAATCTTAATTGATATGTTCGCACGGACTTATTCAGTAATGGGTAGCAGGCAAATCTTGTTCACGGCTCGTTTGAGTGTACTGGTCTGCGTTTTGATAGAAACTACCCGAATTAAACCGTCCTTTCCCGGATGGACTTCGACGATTCGTCCCATGCGCCACTGCATTGGTGGGAGGTTGTCCTCTTTAAGAATGACTAATCTTCCATGCAAACTGGAATGATCAAATTTTCGGTTCCATTTGCTGCGCTGCTGGAGCTGATTTAAATATTCTAAATTCCAACGTTTCCAGAATTGTTGCTGGATTTGACAAATGAGTTGATATTTTGTGAGTCGATTCATCGGCACGTCAAGTAAATTTTGTTCAGGTACAGCCGTAAGAGGTTGTCCAATTAAAAAATGACCGGGAGTAAGTGGACACAAATCCGTGGGATCGTCAGACAACGGTACTAGTGGCCTTGAATTGACACACGCTTCGATGAGAGAGAACACGGTATGCAGTTCTTCAAAATACAAGGAATTCTGAGACCGCGTGAGTGGGTCGGCATTATTTTAAACATGTCGGTGTTGCACCGAACATGCACCTCGTATCGGTCATTCATGAGCACCTTGCTCACGCGGAATGGCCCCTTAAATTTTGGGAACAGTTTCCTACTATCCCCCGTCGTTCGCTCACTTGTGATCTCAACCATCACAATATCACCTTCCTGATACCGCTTCCCTTCACGCCTGGTTCGGTCATACCTTTCCTTCTGCTGGCGTTGATCCTCGGTAATGTGGTCGGTGATCTGCTTCCGCAACTCCCGCAAATCCATCCGGTGCATCTCAGTCTGCACCTCCTGCAAGAGTCGCGCTTCGGCTGGATACTTCGCGCTGTATCCCAGCAACGCCTCCGTAGGCGTAACGCTGATGCCCTTATTATGCGTCGTATTCATCGCCCCCTGAACCTGCTTGACACTCTCGTCCCAGCGCGTAGGTTCCTTTCCTGCCATGGTTGTGGCCAAGGACGCGATTATGGTACGGTTGTACCTTTCGCACTGTCCATTCGCCCGGGGCGTAGCCACGGCGTTCAGCACGTGCCGTATCCCATACGTCGTGCAGAACGTCGTGAACGTTCTCGCGGTGAAGGCGGTCCCCCTATCGCTGATTATTCGGTGGGGCACCCCGAACAAGTATACGACGTCCATCAGAATTTTCACAGCCCGCTTCGCCTTAGTGTCTCGCACCGGTTCGATGATCGTAAACTTGGTGTACGCATCCACCATGACAAGCAGATACCTATTTCCGCGTCTGCTCGTTTCGAACGGTCCAACGTGGTCAATGTGGAGGGTATGGAACGGCAGCGGCGTCTTGTCGATAGGGTGCAGCTTACCCTGCTTCTTCCCGCCCGTTCGCTTGTAATAGGTGCAATTCAAGCACGCCCCTATATATTTTTTCACGAAGGCCGACATCCCTGCGAACCAATAGTTCTTGCGAATCCGGCGCAACGTGTTCTCCAAAGCACCATGCCCGGCATCGTCGTGACACAAGCGGCAGATCTGGAACCGCGCCGCACGGGGCACAGCCCATGCTTTCTGTCCGTCAGCCAGTCGCCGATACACCTTCCCGACCTGTAGCAGATAGTCCGCGAAATACTGCTTCGTCTCAGCATTTCTCACGTTATCTCTCAGTATCCCGTGAATCCGCCGAATCTGCTCGTCTTGCAACTGGGATGTACCTCCGTTACTTGCACTGGATTTCGGCTTAACGCGTCAACGTGCTGCATCCTGGTCTGTACTCGATGTCGAACGTGAAGTCCTGGACCTCGAGCCACCACCGCCCGACGCGCGGCAACAGATCCTTTTTCGTAAAGGTCGTGCGCAACGCGTTACAGTCGGTAACCACCTTAAACTGCAGGCCCAGCAAGTAGACCCGGAAATACCGCAACCCCAGTACTACTGCCATCGTCCCGAGCTCGTACGAGTGGTACTTCCGCTGGTCAAGGGTGGTCTGCTTGCTAAAGTAGCCTACCACTCTTGTCGCCCCTTCCTTGGTGTACTGAAACAAAATTGCGCCTACCTCAAGCGAACTTGCGTCCGTGTGCAATTCAGTCCGTAACGACCCATCAAAGATGGCTAGAATGGGTCTCATCGTGAGCGCCCCCTTGACCCGCCGCACTGCCTCCTCCTGAACGGTTCCCCATTTCCAGGCGACGTCCTTGCGGGTTAACGCGGTCAAGGGGGTGACAATGGTAGCGTATCCCTCAATGAATTTTCGGAAGTACCCCGCCAAACCCAGGAACTGCCGCACTCCCTTAACTGTGGTAGGATTGGGCATTTGCAACACGGCTTGGACCTTCCGTTGTCCTGGTTTAACGCCTTCCGCGCTAATTTCCCGCCCTAGGTAGTCAACGCTCGTCGTCAGGAACGTGCACTTACTCAGCTTCAGCGTCAGACCGTGCTCACGCAGCATCTCGAGGACCTGACGAAGACGGTCCAATCCGTCCGTCACGGTGACTGACGGTATAATAATGTCGTCAATATATGGGAAGGCGATGACGTTCTTCGAGGGCCCCAAGACGGTGCTTATCAATCGCTGAAACACCGCCGGCGCGTTTGCCAGCCAGAATGGCATACGAAGAAACTCGTAATGCCCGTCCGGCGTCACGAATGCTGTCTTCGCCACCGAATCCTCGCCCATCGGTACTTGATAATAACCAGATGCCAAGTCCAGCACCGTGAAGTACCGGTTGCCCCCCAACCGGTCTATTTGATCCTCGATCAGTGGCAGTGGGTACCGGTCCTTGACAGTTATCGCGTTGAGTCGCCGATAGTCCACGCACAGTCGATAATCACCGGTTTTCTTCTTTACGAGCGTAATAGGACTCGCGTACGGTGATACCGATTCTCGGACTATGTTGTTGTCCAGCAACTCCTGGACCATCCGTCGCACGACAACGCGTTCGGATTCAGCCAACCTGCACGGTCGGTACACCACCGGCGCATCCGTGGTACAACGGATCTCCATGCTCGCCGTACGTGTCTTTCCTAGGGTGTCCATCGACGTCGCGATGCAGTCCGGGTACGAGCCGACGAGTGCTTCGCCCAACTCTCTCTCTTGGACGCTCAAAATTCCAAAATTAAGCCGACCAATTTCCGCCGTGAAGACGTCCACTACTTCCCTAGAGCCATCCCGGACACGAGGTAATTCCGTCATTACCATTCGGTCTTGCCGCTTAATTAGCACCACGTGTGGCTGGTCTAGTAGATCCCGACCTACAATCATCTCGTAGCGCATCGCCGCGGCGTCAACGATGATGGCTTGCACCGTTGCACGGACCCCCATAAGGTGGACCTCGATGTCGGCAACTAAGTCGCTCGTTACCCCTATTCCGGTGAACCCGCGTAGCTCAAAATTTCGGCCCCGTCGTATTCCGGCTCCCACCCGAATCGCGACCGGCTCTTGCAGCAGGGTGCCGCAGCATCCGGTATCGACAAGGCACGCAACGTTATGCCCATTTATCGTCGCCGCTAACGCGTACATATTACCATGCTCTTGGCTCACCTGAGTTACGTCGATCACGCGCTTCGCACGGTGGCAGTATCTGTCCAGGTGCCCCTTGCTCTGGCAAGATCCACATGTTGTCCTCGGTTCCGGGCATCGCCTCCCGATGTGGCCAGTCCGCCCGCAATTGTAGCAGACGATGGCGGGCCGCGATGAAGGTTCCCCCTGCGCGTTCGTCTACGATGGCGGTGGCGGTGGCGGCGGTGCTGCCTGCACCGTTGGTCGCGTCCACGCGCCCCGGTGAAGCGCCATCGGCCGCGGAGGCGCCCCGCTACTGCCCGCCTGGGCCGCGGTCGCCGCCGGCATCGCCCCCATCTCCTGCATGACCGCATAGAGTGCCTGAGCGTCCTGGTAGTGATGAGATCGTATCGTCCGTTGGATGTTTTCGTCGTTGATCCCTCCAATGACGGCGTCCTCCAAATACGCGTCGGGGATCTCCAGCCGCAACGCCCGAAGTTTCAACAGCTTCTCGAAGCAATAATCTCCGAGAGCTTGCCCCGGTCGTGCCGAGTACAACGCGGCTTCTTTCAAGAGCCGCGCGAAGGGGACGGGTTTCTTAAATTGTTTCACCAGGAGGCGCCGAAAGGTTTCCCACGTGTGCTCCTCCCGCAACCCGTCGTCGTACAGCCTACGCGCGTGTCCTTTCGGATTGCGGGCGATGGCGTGCATGATGTTGTCGTCGCTCCACGCATACCGTCTGGCGACGCGCTCGACGTCGCGGACCCATCGCTCGACGTCGGCGCTATCACGAGCGGGATCGAACGGCGGCAACAAATAGTCATCGTTTCCCGGCCTATTCTGCACCGACCTCAATTCCCGCCTCAACTTGGCGACGGTCTCGCGCAGGTCGTCTGACGAGCCGCTTCGCGAGCGTCTGGCCCGTTCGCGACGACGTGGTCGGCTTCGCGAGTCGCGATATCCGCGGCACACCGAGGACGCCCGGGACGAGCCCGACCGCTCCCGCTTTCCTCCACGCGAAGGGCTCCGAGAGCAATCTCGCGAGCCGCCCGAAGAGTCGCGCGTCATCTCCGGCGTACGGCTTCTCGACCGCACGCGCGAACAGCGACGCACCCGTCTTTTCGCCTTCTTTACGCGATCCACCGAACGCCCTCGCGATGGCTCCCTCGAACGCCCCATTGCTCGGTTCGCAACACCCGCTTCTATGGCTCGCACACCGGCCGGACTCAGCACGTGCAACTCGCGCACCGACACTCTGTTCCAGTTAATGTTCGGCACGTGTAGTCACAATTATCCCACTTCTGACTTGTAAGAACTAAATATCGTAAGGACTAACTATTGTAAGGACTAATATTATCGCTAGGGTTAGTGTCCAGAGTCCGAGGGGTACACCAGTAACTCGCACACGCGTTAACGAGGTTAAGCTCTCTCTTTATTCTGACGCCGGTACAATCCGCCACGCGCTCACGCTTCTCTTCTCTTTCACCGACTCGCGTCCCGCGCGTACGACCTCTCCTCCCCGCGTCTCGACCCTCGCTTGTTGTTCTCGACGCTTCGGCGTTCCGTTGCTCGAGCGCATCGGTGCTTCCGCGTACAAACTTTTATATTTGACCTATATGAAATAATGGTTTGCAAGCCCTGCTGCCGTTTTTGTGCCAATTCCGCGGCAGGTCCTGCAGGCAGATCTGCTGCCGTTTTGGTGCCAATCTGCTACCAAAACCTGTTTGCAGTCTGCTGCCAATCTGCGCGCAGATGGCTATCTGGGTAGTTTCCTCATCAGGAGTCTATAACATACAAAAGTGAGCTAATATAAATGTCTATTACATTTTAGTTGTAGATCTAGCGGATGTATCCTATTGTGGTGGTACTCAGGTAAATTGATATAGGATGCTGTTCGAGAATCTCGCGATTCCCGGTATGAGGAAATGAGAGGGAATGAAAGGAAAGAGGAAAGGGGGGAAATGAGAAGATCTATTGGCGGTGGAGAGGTTATGTTTCCACGTGGTCTACAATGTCCGTTTAACAGAGTCTTTATTATCAGTAAAAATAGCGGTCACAGGTGCTCTACGGTAGTGAAAGTAACAGTCATATTGAGCGAGATAGTCAATTGTGTTAATTGTATCCGCGTTACAATGATTAGTACCTGTTGCGGGTGCACGTGCACGATTCGCGCCGCGTACAGAGCCTGAGTCGTCTGGTGTGGATGTACCGTGCGTATATCTCGGCGTTTAGTCCGGGAATTGTGTGTGTGCGAGTCCGTGATATTGCGAGTCGATTCAATGTAGCGATGTGAGATAAAATAGAAAACCGTGATTGCGAAAGTTCTCGTGCGTCCTCGTTAACTGTTGAGACGATAATGGCCGACCGATTCGGCGGGAACGCCGTCCGTGTGCCGCGCGCGTTAAAGGCGCGCTCGCATAAAAACCGCGACTCGGCCCTCAGGCCGCCTTGAGGATGCCGCGACGACGATTGGTCAGCGTCGCGGCATTCCCAAACAGATGCAGTATTGAGATGGTATTTTTCAAAGTTTAGCCAATTTTTCCTATGTGATTCTTTCAATTTTTTCACATTGCACAGTGTCTGAAAGCAAATCAGTACGTTGAAGAAACCATGGCCAGAAATATGCGAAGCTTACATAATTTTCAACATTTCTCACATTGTAAAATTTTAACTCTCCAAGATTTGACACATTTCTGCATTTTAATTTTTCAATATTAACTAATCTCACCTGTCTTCGTCAATCGCTGATTGGGTTAGGATCGTTTCGTTTCACGTTTGAACAATATTTTGGAAGCTTTCTAATACAACACATACTTACGGATGAATATATTTATGTCAAAGTACATGACTCGATGTCTCCCAAAAAGTGTTTGTGGTGTCGGTATGTTTACCTTTAGCAGAGAGAAGGGCCGACATTAAACATTTCAACCCCACAGATAGCAATTTTTCTTAAGGAAATGGGGGGCGCACCAAAGAAAAAAAATGTTGCAGAACAATTTTTAGAGCGCGGCACCCTACAAGGTACCCACTTTGCAGGATAATAGGCCCGGCACTATACGTAGTACCGCGGATGACCGCTTGCGACTCCACCATTCATATTGGCTTCATTCCCCAGATCTTGATCTCGCATCCATTGTATAGAGATCAGTGCACGGACTCCTTTTCCCTTTTCCCGTGTGAAACTGGAATCAGTTTTGAGTGCGATTGTAATGGTTTCCCGAAGAAAAATGTCTGCTCTATCGCGTATAGTAGTTGGAATCTACGGCAGAAGCATCATTTTGACAGAAAAAGGAAGAGTCCCTCAAAATAGGCGTGAAAAACGTGTCTCGCCAACTTTAATCAATGTTTACACATATTTGCAAGTTCGTATTGCACAATTATTATATACTATTTTATTCGGGAAAATCTGCAGAATTTTTTGCAATAAAAGGAAATTGTCTCACTTTTGTATTTACGAAGTAAATGTGGGTCAAAGTGCAAAAAACGCAGTGTTTTTCAAAATTCGATTTCTCGAAAACTAGACCCAATAAACAAAAACAGATTTCAGATTCGTTTTCAGCGCATCAAAATCTATAAGAATTGGTTAACCCTTTCGCTACGGGCGGGTTCTCCGCCGCGGTACTTCCGCTGAACGGAGCGCCGCGACATCGCTGCACGCTACGCCACGCCGATCGTCAGCGGGAGTACCGCGACGGAGAACCCAAGCTGCTTGAATGTTTTGGAACGATAACATTTTTCTCCGAAGGGTATTTATAAATAAAGGGTATTCCAGGGTATATATAACGTCTTAGCATGCGCTCTTTAATTTACAGTATGAGAGGAAATAACATTATGCAACATAATAAAATAAAATAATATAACATAATATAATTGTATGATTATAATGGCCATTAATAATGTAACTGCGTATGATTTCAAAACATGGTGTTACACACAGACCAACATTGCAAATTTGACACTGGTATCGCGATCTCTTTCTCTTGTCATTTCTTGAACAGACTACGCACTTTCGCAGCTGGTTCTTCCGTTTTGGATTTTCATTTGTATATAGCGACGGGAAGTGTCTTCCAGTAAGGCGAAGTGGATTCGTTTCTCCTGATTTATTCGCAATGGTATTCTTATTGTCATATTGATAATGACTTAAAAGTTGACGAATTAACTGTAGATGAAAGCTTGCCATTGATATTTGCTTTCCGGTTTTTAACTTATATAGGCAATAAGCGTTCCAAACACATATGTCAATTAAATGAAAGAAATATTTTTTGTACCATTTCAACGCTTTGCGTTGTGAGTGAATGGTGCTGATAACCATATCTGTTTTGTCCACAGTTCCCATTAATTTATTGTAATCAACAACACACTTTGGTTTCTTAATCATTTCTCGAGTCCGGTAATGACGTTTCGTTTCAACAAATTCTTCGCTATGGAAAGAGGATAGCATGTGTACTTCTCTTTTATCACACCATTTCATCGCTAATAAATACTTCGAGGAGCGAAAACTCGCTTCACCAGTTTTTAATTTATTTTAGATAACTGGCATGCCTTTTCGCCTTTTACGTACCGTTCCACAAGCGTTAGTTAAATTTTGATGCAAAAGAGTAAAAAGTGAGGGACTTGTATACAAATTGTCTACGTATAACGTATGGCCTTTGCCTAAATAAGGTTTTAATAATTCCATTACTATGTTTCCTGACTTCCAAATAAATTCATTTACGCAGTTTACAGTAGTTAATGAGCCATTATAAATAATGAAATCCTGCACAAATCCAGATTGGGTATCACATAAAACAAATGATTTTATTCCAAATCTGTTTCTTTTAGAGGGTATGTATTGCTTAAACGATAACCTTCCTTTATACAGGAGTAAGCTTTCGTAAATACATAGATTTTGAAATGGATAAAATGCCTCCCGAAAATGTTGTCGCAGCTTATCACAAATTTCTCTTATTTTATATAATTTATCAACATCTGCAGTCACATTGTTCGTATTAAAATGTAAAATTTTTAACAAATATAAAAACCGATCCCTACTCATGATCTCTCCAAAAATGTTGCTCCTCAAAAGTTTGTCGTTAGACCAGTATTCAGAATATGATAGTTTTTTATTTCGCGACATCAATAATTTGAGTGCGAGAAAGCAATACATTTCTGGGAGAGATGTATTTTGGGAATTTATTGTATTATGATTCTTATCAAGGCTACTGCGATAGCTGTTCGTCGTGCCAACAATGAAATTTATAAAATCTTCAGAGCAGAATAATTGAAAATAATCTAAAATCGGTGCCAAATAGCTAATTGATGCCTTTATTCCGGAATGCTTGGAATTGAATTTATGGAAAGTCGGTCGGAATAAGTCGTTGGCCCATGTAATGTCTGTGAGATCTTTTTCACATTTAGATGAACTGTCTTCTTCGTATTCGGATGTGCTGGATCTCATCTCTCGAAATCTTTTACTATTTCTATGAGGTCTCTCTCTTGCCAAATTTGAATTTATCTCGTCACCTTCTGACAGGTCCGAATAATTCTGGTTTTCGACAATACGTCTTTTTCTGTTATTTGTCATCATTTTAGGGGTGAGATAAAATCTGTTCAGAAATAATTAATCTAAATAAAGTTAAACAAAATTGAAAAACACTAAGGCATACCTATTTATCTGTTGTTGGGAGAAAAATAAGGTGAATTATCTTTCTGCAGTAAGCACTGACTTTATTCGCTACGAACGATCGTACAGCTACCTCGAGACTGATTTTCGAGGCATATACGTTGCTAAGCATTTAGTTATTTCGGCTGTCAGAAACAAATGATGCAAAATAAAATACTATCAGTGCATGGCCAGAGTGAGATGCTCATGCAGAACGACTAGTCGCCCGCAATACCTCAGTGGCCCGTAGTACCTCAGTGGCTCTTATGGAGGGCCACTATAGTGGCCCGTAGTACCTCAGTGGCACCTTATGGAAGGCCACTATAGTGGCCCGTAGTAGCGAAAGGGTTAATAGATGCTAGGAAGCAATTTTCGTGTTGTCCAGTGTAATAAGGAACAAAATTCCGAACAAAAGAGGGACAAGATCACAAAAAAAAGAACAGAGACCACAAAATCCAAACACTAATGTGAAAAGTCTTGGAGATGAAACTAAAAAGAAAATGAAAGCTGTACGATGATATGTACTTAGAATGCCGGGAAAGCGGGGAACCGCCGCGAAAATGCAGGAAGCGCGTTAAGGAAATGAATTCCGATACTAGCCGACACTTCTTTATTGCGAGGTTCTTGTAAAACTTAAACTATTCAAACGCTACTATTAGAATAAACTATGCTACGGGACGGACGCGCGGAGGACGAAACTCTTATGATTTAAACTTCACACTATGTACAATTATTCTAAAAGAGACGGCACTGCACTTAATTTAAGGACGGAAACGAATGTAGGAAGGCGACTCCTTCTCTACACGAGACAGGAGCGGAAGACGAGGACAGAAGGAGCGACCGTACACGCGGCGCAATACCCTTCGACGGGAATGTTTTAGGAAGACCCTACTGGTCGGAAGAAGAATGGAAGCAAATGAACTACTTCGTTGACGCACGATGGGATTCGCCGTCAGTAGCTCGGGCAGGAAGGCCTGAGGAATGGAGAAGAAACTCGCCCTTTAACTCGTTAAACGCCTATAAAACGTCCGTCTGATGATTTCGCTCTCTTTTCGCACTTTGCTCGCACTACGTACTCACAACAATAAGAGCGAGCCTCGGGTCATCCGTCCCTATATAGATCTGTCCTCTCGCACACGTACGTGGGTCGCTAATTGGTGTGGGAACCAATTAGCGACTCAATTCGTTCCGAAGGTGCGAGAGGACAAATCACACATATGCCCGAAGATTCGGACGTTAGCGGGCCTCGCATGGCATATAAAAAGTCGGTCCGCGGCAGCCGTCGGACGCTAAGGAGCTCGCCGGCGGCCGCGGGGCAGAGGGCGAGGGTACTGAGACCGAGGCGTCAGCGGTAGGGCAAAGCATGAAACAACAACTAATTACCGACTGACGCCTCACTCTCCAACATGCCACCCGCCTTCAACGAAGTTGAACATATTACAACACTTACAATTTGATTCTAACACAACGCAGTTCTACAGTTACGACTTACAAAGTTTGGACAATGAACTAGAATTTTACCTTACGACGAACTATTACTCGTAACCGGCAAAAGACACACTTGTGTCACGGGGCGCTTCAATTCGGACGTCTGTGTCTTCACACTGACTACACGCACCAAGCCATCGGAGCCTGGGAAACACTGCGTTATACGTCCCAGCTCCCATTTTGCAGGAGGGAGATTATGGCTTTTGAGGAGCACCATGTCTCCTATCGCTACATTCGATTGACGCGTTCGCCATTTCCCCCGCTGCTGCATAGCATTAAGATAATCGGCCGCCCAAATTTTCCAAAAGGCCTCGGTGGTACGGGCGACGAACTGCCACCGAGACAATCGATTTTCATTAAGCTCTAGCACGGACGGTTGAGGCACAGCTCGCAGATGCGACCCTATCAAAAAATGTCCGGGCGTGATTGACTCCAGACTTTCGACGTCGTCATGGAGTGGCCCTATTGGCCGTGAATTGAGCACACATTCGATTTTACACAACAGTGTAGCGAATTCCTCGTAAGTAGGCGTGAAGGTCCCTATTACTCGTTTGAGGTGATGCTTCACACTCTTTACGCCGGCCTCCCACAAACCCCCGAAATGCGGTGCGGCGGGCGGAATGAAATGCCACACAACGCCGTCGTCTGCGAATCGCGTTTGTAAATCGCGATTTTGGAGGACGGCTGTAATGCAACGCGACAGTTCCCGGTCCGCGCCTACAAAGTTCGAACCATTATCGCTATACATAGCAGTGGGTAAACCTCTCCGAGAGGTGAAGCGTTCAAATGCGGCCAGAAATCCTTCGGTGGTACAATCGTCGGCTACCTCTAAATGTACCGCACGCACAGATAGGCACACAAATACAACTAAATACGCCTTATGCGTTTTAATGCCCCTTCCCTTTGAGGAGCGGATATGAAAAGGACCTGCATAGTCTACTCCCGTGTGCGTGAACGGACGCGACGGCGTGACACGGGGTTCCGGAAGACTGCCGAGTAGTTGAGTCGGGGACGCGGCACGGTGACGAGTACACACTACGCACTGAAAAATGCTACGCTTAAGCAAGGATCGGGCGCTAATCACCCAGTACGTTTGACGTAGAAAATGAAGGGTCACCCGCAATCCGCCATGCATCGTAACAAGATGTGCATGGCGAGCGAGTAATTCTGCGATGCGACAAGAGGGTAACAAAATAGGATGCCGTACCTCATATGGGATCTTGGCGTTTGACAGCCTACCACCTACGCGAAGGAGACCTTTCGCGTCCAAGAAGGGGCTTAAGGCGGAGATTTTGCGCATCGCGACAGTCGAAAGCTTTTGTGCATCCAAACTTTTCCCCGCTCCGAAATGCCGCGCTTGAATTCGCTTGCACCAAAAGACGCGTGCAGACTCTATCTCGGAAGCGGAGAGACAAGGGGACGAGTCTCTATCTTTATTTCTAAGATTACGCACAAAACGCAGGATAAAGGCGGTTACGCGCAGCAGCTTCGGCCAAGAGGAATACTTCTGCGGAAGATCAAATTCATCTTCCGAACCCGAAACCGCAACGGTGTGCACGCAAGAGGCACCCCGTTGTTCTAAATCGACCCCTTCCGCCATCTGGACCCCTCCCTGAGGCCAAGCCGAAGACTCTTTACCAAGCCAGGAAGGGCCACTCCACCATAAAGGGTGGTCAAGCAATATGTCCGCGGTAATGCCCCGAGAAGCGCAGTCCGCGGGATTTTCGGAGGTCGGCACGTGACTCCAAACGGCAGAAGGAAGGGAGTGCTGGATTTTAGAAACCCGATGAGCGACAAAAACTTTCCACCGGGAGGCTGGTGATTGCAGCCATGCAAGAACGACGGCTGAATCCGTCCAACAGAAAAGGGGGATATCCGCGAGAGCCATTGAGCGACGGACGAATTCCATCGCGCGAACAAGAAGCACAGCGGCGCACAATTCGAGTCGCGGAACGCTGAGCAATTTAATCGGTGCCACTTTAGTCTTCGCATATAAAAGAGACACCTTTGCCTCGCAGGACCCGACCCGCACCCTAAGGTAGACTACGGCTGCGTAGGCGGAGTTTGACGCGTCCGCGAAACCGTGGAGCTCTAACCGGCGATCCTGGCCGTCCTGAAGGGTCCAGCGCGGTATGTTTACGCGATTCAACAACGTCAATTGCGACTGAAATAGCAAGAAGGAGTGGGACAGATCCTCGGGTAAGGGCTCGTCCCAATCAATTTTTCGAAGCCACAGCTTTTGTAGGAGAATTTTTCCCGATATAAGGAAGGGAGCAACCCATCCGTGGGGGTCAAAAATTCGGGAAATCAAAGACAGAAACGAGCGCTTCGTTAACGGTCCGTCTTGTGGCTCAACTTTGAACGCAAACGTATCTCGCGTAGGATCCCAGAATATGCCTAATACCTTTAACGCGGGCTCTTCCCCGAGCGTTTTATTGTCTAAAGGACTCACGTCCTCGACAGGGAGATCGGACAAGAGGCTAGGATTGTTGGAGACCCACTTATAGGGACGGAAGCCACCCGCCCTAAGGAGCTCACGCAACTGATTACGAGTCTCTATTAGACGTGGGAGATCGTTGCCGCCGAACATCACGTCGTCAACATAGATGTCCGTTGAGAGAATGGGTGCAGCAAGAGGGAATTTTTCACCTTCATCAACCACAAGTTGGTTGATGACACGATTCGCCAGAAAGGGAGCGGGGGCTGTGCCGTAGGTAACGGTAAGCAGCCGATACTCCTGCACCTCCTCCATGGGAGCTGAACGCCAAAAGATTCTTTGCAGATCTGAATCTGCAGGGTGTATCATAATTTGGCGGAACATCTTTTCCAAATCGGCCGTGTACACATATTTAAACGACCGCCATCGCAAAATTATCGAGAAGAGATCGGCTTGTAACTTCGGTCCCGTTAACAAAAGGTCGTTCAGCGAATACCCATTGGAGGAGATACAGGAGGCATTAAAGACTACTCGAACCCTAGTGGTGGAGCTCGTCTCTTTCACCACCGGATGGTGAGGCAGATAAACAGCAGAGGCGATACGGCGTTGTGCCACAGGGACTAATTCCATGTGCCCAAGCCGTTCATATTCGCGAAGAAACTCATCGTACGTATGACCTAACTCCGGGCGCCTAACCATACGCGACTCGTGCGAGAGAAAGATTCGCAAAGCGGTACGCGAGGTATCCCCAATAGGAAGGGGCACGGGAGTTTTGAGGGGAAGCCGAACCATATAGCGTCCATCCGGCAACCGGGAATGCGTTTCCCTGAAGTGGGACTCACACGCTTCCTCATCGGGAGTGAAGGTGCTCGAATTCGGAATTTCTTCCACTTCCCAAAACTTTTGAAGCGAATCAGCAAGCGTTTCGAAGGTAGGCACGGTCGCAATGTGTCCCGACGACGCTTCATACCCGACACTGGGGGAATCTGCCAGACGACCCGACAACACCCAACCGAAGACTGTACGCTGAGCCGACGGCGAGTTTTTACTTCCACGGACCAAACCGTCGCGGAGAAACTGCCCGTAATAATCAGCGCCAATAATTAAATCGATTGAGGCGTGTGAGAAAGGTTGCAGATCGGCCAAAGGGAGATTCGCTAAATGCGACAAGTCGGCGGAGACTGGGACCGGCGGAGGTAGATACGACGATAATTTAGGTAATACCAAGGCAGAAATCCTTTCTGGAGGCGTATTACCGGAAAGCGGACGGATATGCATCGTGGCTATTTGACGCGCATCGCCTAATAACGCGGCACCGATACCGCTTACATGAACAGACGCGGCATCTAAACGCGGTCTCAAAACTTGCACCAAGGAACTCGTGACAAAGGATGACTGAGATCCTTGATCGAGCAGGGCGCGTACCCTAATGGAACGGCCTGAAGAACTCGTCAGTAGAACCGACGCGGTAGGAAGCACGGTATGACAAAACTGCGTGTGCGACAGATTAGAAGAGGAGGCCCCCGAGTCCTCGGCGTGCGCGATTTCGGATCCCGTAGTTGGAGCCGCCGCATTCTCTTTTACCGCGAACCCAGAAGATGATTTAGGCATCATATGCAGTAAGGAATGGTGATGCTGCTGACAGTGTCGACAGCGATATTTACTCGCGCAGTTTTTCGCGACATGCCCGGGAGCGAAGCAATTAAGGCACCGTTCATTTTTCTGTACTAACGCAATTCGTTGCGGCACAGACTTACTAAGGAACGCACCACATTGGTACGTTAGGTGCGATTCCCCGCAGCAGACGCACGCAATGGCCGAGGCTGTACGCGGAGCAGATTTTACATTAGGAGGGCGAGGCTGTCGAGACGCAACTACCTGATGAACCCTAGTGGTCTCAGGTTTGAATTTAGCAGTTCGAGAGGGTACCGTTGACGTACCTGATTCAGCAGATTTTAATGCCCCAACACGCTTATTGAGGAATACCTCCATTGATTTAAAATCTGGCAACAAATTTACATCTCCCAGGGAGAGCTCCCAATCCAATCGCGTAGCTTTGTCCAATTTGCAAACAACTAAATATATATAGAGATCTTCCCACTTATCTATGGGGCGGGAAAGATTGATTAATGCAGAGCGCACTTCTCTACTTAAATCTAAAAGCGATTTGAGTTCCCGTACGGAGCCGGAGCTAACCCTGGGAGCGTCGACAAACCTCTGCAAGTGAGAATACACTATTGCCCTTTTCCTCTCATATTCTTGTGTAAGGAGGTCCCAGGCAGACTTATAGTTAGCATCGGTAACCGAGGTATTCAATAACAAATTCGCAGCCTCGCCATGAAGGCTTCCCTTCAAATAATGCAACCGCTGGCTGTCCGTTAGATCAGTGCGAGAAGCAACGAGCGTTTGAAATAGGTCTCTAAAACTCGACCACTCTACGAAATCTCCGCCAAATTTGGGGAGCGTTATGACCGGCAATGTGACTGGATGGATTTTATTTTCACACGAAGGAGTCTTAGTCGAACCTCCTGAAAGACTAGAACTCGGTACGCCCTGCGGTTGCATTTCCGCAAGATATTCTAAAAGCGCTTCGCGTGTCGAATCCATGCAGTCGGCGATGGCGTGATACATGTCCTCCTTGAAGTATGCGTGCGTCGATCGGATGTTGCTGTCGGCCAGACTGGTGATCGCCAAATGACGTTGTCGGCATTCGTCCCAATAGCGCTGCACATCCGCCAAACGAGATTCAAGGGCTGCCTTCGTCCTCTTCGGCTTGGACAGTTTGATAAAACTGGCAAGTCGGTAAGCGATGTCAGCTTTGCCCTGTTCCTGCGCCGCAACGCATTCCTCCAGCGATGACATTGTGAAATACGGTCAGAAAGAATTGCTGAAAAGTACAACTAAAAGAGCAAGCGTGCACGAAACAAAAGAATTTTCAATGTTTGAATAAAAGGAAAGAACCGACAATGAGCGGAGGTGCGATTATATCGTCCAAGACGTCGTGGCACGTGGAGAAGCGGCGGAAGCAGCGACGAATAATTTCAAGATGGCGTCGCACGTGGAGGGCGGCGGAAGCAGCGCGCGATGAATCCAAGATGGCGTGGTTTCCGGCGCAGCACGTGGAGGCGCGGCGGAAGTAGCGTGGAAGGATTCCAAGATGGCGTAGTTTCCGACGCAGCACGTGGATGTCCCAGTAAAGAGTGACGGCGATCGAGATGATAGGCACAATCCTTATCAATCTCGTTACACGCACAATATGCACTTCACTACACTTCGGATCCGGCTCGAAGGACCAGAATGTACGATGATATGTACTTAGAATGCCGGGAAAGCGGGGAACCGCCGCGAAAATGCAGGAAGCGCG
This sequence comes from Priocnemis perturbator, assembly GCA_963942575.1. Classification (NCBI taxonomy): domain Eukaryota; kingdom Metazoa; phylum Arthropoda; class Insecta; order Hymenoptera; family Pompilidae; genus Priocnemis; species Priocnemis perturbator. Next base: position 13,121,177 of record OZ012643.1, on the reverse strand, counting down.
TTAAGGAAATGAATTCCGATACTAGCCGACACTTCTTTATTGCGAGGTTCTTGTAAAACTTAAACTATTCAAACGCTACTATTAGAATAAACTATGCTACGGGACGGACGCGCGGAGGACGAAACTCTTATGATTTAAACTTCACACTATGTACAATTATTCTAAAAGAGACGGCACTGCACTTAATTTAAGGACGGAAACGAATGTAGGAAGGCGACTCCTTCTCTACACGAGACAGGAGCGGAAGACGAGGACAGAAGGAGCGACCGTACACGCGGCGCAATACCCTTCGACGGGAATGTTTTAGGAAGACCCTACTGGTCGGAAGAAGAATGGAAGCAAATGAACTACTTCGTTGACGCACGATGGGATTCGCCGTCAGTAGCTCGGGCAGGAAGGCCTGAGGAATGGAGAAGAAACTCGCCCTTTAACTCGTTAAACGCCTATAAAACGTCCGTCTGATGATTTCGCTCTCTTTTCGCACTTTGCTCGCACTACGTACTCACAACAATAAGAGCGAGCCTCGGGTCATCCGTCCCTATATAGATCTGTCCTCTCGCACACGTACGTGGGTCGCTAATTGGTGTGGGAACCAATTAGCGACTCAATTCGTTCCGAAGGTGCGAGAGGACAAATCACACATATGCCCGAAGATTCGGACGTTAGCGGGCCTCGCATGGCATATAAAAAGTCGGTCCGCGGCAGCCGTCGGACGCTAAGGAGCTCGCCGGCGGCCGCGGGGCAGAGGGCGAGGGTACTGAGACCGAGGCGTCAGCGGTAGGGCAAAGCATGAAACAACAACTAATTACCGACTGACGCCTCACTCTCCAACAAAGCCGCTATTTTAAGTAATGAAAAATGCATAAAGAAAATAAAACTAGTCAGAGGTTGTAACCGTATTTCTAAGCCGTTACATCCGTGCACACATGACTGTGCACCGCGCGTATACCACTAGAAATAGATCGAGCCCCCAATAGAGGGAGATCTTTCGCGCGCGCCGCAGTGGTTACATCGCTAGAGGGACACCCCCTCTCGCATGTGTAATTACTCCACCGCGGGTATAGAAACCCCGAATTCGCGACCATCAAGTGTCTTATCTTGAGTTAGAGGCCTAGCCATCCTCATTGCGCAAGAACGAGACCCAACGTAAATTCACTAGCCTACGACTACTGAAAAGTCGAGATACGTACAGTACTCTCATAGCGGAAGGATTCGAAAATTGCATCACGGTCTTTAAAACACGTTGAAACGTCTCAGGCGAGTCTGTGTGGATAGTAGGGGAATCACGAGTAAAATCTGACTTTCCATATTAAATTCACTCATGGCTATAAAAGGGTTAAACTAACGTTCCGTAACTTTAAATTCACGCATGCAACATCCTACAAGCTGACTCCCTTAGTCGAGGAAGCACTAGGTCGAATTAACGCGGTCGTATTTCAAGATGATTCCAAAGAGTAGAACGTAAGACATATTTATTAGATCCACGGAGGAATAAGGTGCCTGACCAAGACACTCGACCGGTACTTAACGGTACCCCTTGCTGTCCGTCTTCGGCCTACCCGACTCCTCGCAGTGTGTTAACCTTTCGGTGGACGGTTTGCTGTTATTGCCGGCTTTGCGTAATTGCGAGCCCCCTTTGGCAGGGACTTGGTCCCGTGGAAGGCAGTTTGCGTAAATACAAAAGCACTACGAGATATCTATCGGCAGGTAGATTGGATCCACGGCTGGCACTTGACTGTTGTCCCCGCCGTCTGGTTAGATTCCTTCGCCGAAGTGTTCTCGTAGTAAGAATTATAAAGAACAATTTGCAGTAGAGACATAGCTTGTATTTGACCTAAGTCCGAGTCACTCATTAACCCTTTCGCTACGGCGGTTCAGTCCGCCGTAGCGCCACTCCTGAACGGGACCTCCCGCCGAAAATGTGCACATTGCGCGTGGATACTGTATTTTACCGGCATGCCGGCAAGTCGGATATATCCGGCGTTCGTCACCAAAGGGCGATCATATGAATGACGGATATATCCGGCGTTCGGCTGCAGAGGGCGATCATATGAATGTCGGATATATCCGGCGTTCGACTCCGCGAGTTTTCATGTGGATGTCGGATATATCCGTCGTTCGAAGCGAAAGGGTTAAATCAAAGAGACCTGTGATAACAAGGCAAAACTGTCTGGTTGCACGGCTGGTACTTGGCTGTATCCCCCGCCGACTGGTCGTTGTCGTAGCCGAAGTACTCACAGGTACAATATAATTGTACACTTGCATAGACTCGTATAGATACTAGGTCACCTCAGAGGGACTATCTTGATAGACGCCGCGTTTTAGCGACTCATCGGTGAAAGCCCTCTGCCACTCCGATATTTGCACCTCACGCCAGGCTTTCCTGATTCGTAAGACAAGCGATAAACACCGTCGCGTTTTTGCTACAAAGGAACAGCTGTGTAAGGCACCTCTAGCCGTAGTCTGCAGTTCCCAGACGTATACACGAGCGCCTGTGTGTGCAATATCATTTTCTAAATACTCCGGACATACCTATAAATAGAACGCGTACACAACCTCGCGAACATCTCTGTGCCAGAGATCTTACATACACCGCCGAATAGCAATACCTGTGGTCTGTCACACGCATCGCACTACGCATACGATCGCGTATATACATTTACTGTACAACGGCATTGATCTCTCACAGAATATATATATTTTCTACCAGACACATACTAAACCCATTTATTGCACTGCCTCTTGTCGCCTAGTGGTCGAATCCACGGGCATTATCACACGTGCCCACTTAGGCCGTGTTCAGAAATTGGCTGACAGTACTGTCAGTACTGACGCTGGTTTTACTGAAAAATAGTCGTTCTGTTTTACTGACAGTGCTGCCGAAACTGCTAAATGTGAACGCGTTTTCCAGTTGTGTCACTGTACTACACATATATATATTTGTGCGTGCGGTTTTAGGCCAGAACTGCTGTCAAACGTCATCTGCTTTAAATCGGACAATCGGAGCAATATGAATGGGTTAAATGAAGGTGTATTACATGTGATTGGTAATGAAATTATGAGTAGTGATGGTAATGATACATCGGAAGATGAATTGCTATTACATTATATTAATATGCTAGCAATACGGCGACAAGAAAGACAGCCGCGTATTGAAGGATATTGCGAAAGATTAGTCCCGCTGCTGACAGATGCGGACTTTAAATCACATTTTCGGTAAGAAAAAAATACTATATTATTGCATTTAATTAAATTACATTCTAATTTATATGATTGTGTTTGATTATTAATCCTTCATGGGTGCCGTGTTACTTTTTCGAACTATTTTGGCATCGTGGACCTTTTATGGCTGTAGATTCATTTTTCGTTCTTAAAACGATTTAAAAAATATCTAAAAATGATTACTTAACCTTCATATGTTCTAGAATACAATCTTGAAATTATATATTCGACACATATCGGGTTGTTTAGATTTTGATATATCATCTGGGACATGAATTACACTGTCCAACACGTATTTTATTTTGTAATGTCGGTTAGGTTATTCTTATAGATTTCGGTGTTCTAAACCCGAATCTGAAACCTGTTCCTTTCCATCACCCTCAGTTTTTGAGAAAATGAATTTAAAAAAAAAAAAACTTTTTTCAACTTTGAACATCAATTCTGTTAAAACGATAAAAGATAGACAGATTCTATTAGTCGCAAAAAATTCAGCAGACATTTCTGCATAAATTGGTGCGAATCGTTTTTGCAATATCATTTTATAAAGATGTTTAAATAATAGTTGAATTGGGCAAGACACGTTTTGCACGCCTATTTTGGGATACTTTTTTCAAATTTTTGTAAAAATGGTGGGTCTAGCGTGAATTCCATTTACCCTGAGCGATAGGGTAGACATTTTTCTATGGAGATCCATCATCAGATTTTGCGAAATACGTTTTGGCTTCGCACAGGAAAATGAAATAATCGTGTGTGTCACGCTACGAGCGCTCAAGCTTTTATAAAATTGGCCACGAATTTTTTAGCTCAAATAATATTTTATATAATTAAATTTGGGACTAAACAAATTATGAGGCTGTCACGTCCCGATTGGGGGTTTCGCGAAAAGGGGAGTTTTCACGACGTTACAGCCGGGAAGCGACTTGTAATTCCTCCTTTAGTTGAGAGGCCCCGGAGTGCGACCTCAGCGACTTGGGGATCCTGGCGGTGTTTTGTTGGTCGAGCGCGATGAGTTTCGGATAGAGACGTTCGCGCCTCTTTTGAATGTATACCGCGAACCGCGGATCGGATCTCGGCACGGTCGCGGGATATATTGGTGCTTTTAATTTCAGTGGGATAAGTTCCCACTTCGCGGATTTACCGGTCTTTACCGAACTCATGGATGACTGCCTGGATATGTGTGGTGAGGAAATACTTAGACGTAGAGCGTTATGGAAGGCTTCATTTACTTTAAGAAACGCGAAGGTTTTAATGAACGAAAGTGTTTTGTGTAACAAAGGTGTATATATATATATATATATATATATTGACTTTGATTATATGATCCTTGCAATATTGAGTTATATGATTGAACAATTAAGGAACTAGGTTCTACATTAATAATTACAGTATTAGTGGTGCGAGTGTCGAATCGGCAAGCCGTCACAGAGGCATAGTTTGCTATAGTCCCTAATAGTTTGGGTTCATTTTCAGACAAATTAATCATACTTACGGGATGCAGGCACTTCCTCGGTAGTTTCTTGTTCAGGAATATCTTCTTCTGACCTTGAGCTGCATAAAGCCTGTAACCGTACGGTTACATATGCTCTGTACGCCGCCTCTCTTAGCGGACGCTATCAAAAACACGCCAGCGGGCACACGCGACGTTAAAGCAAGCGATCTCCGCGAGAGGGATATAATGCCACGCCCAACAAGGGACGTTTTCGCGCTGACCCGAAGATCCGCGGAGTAGTATAAAAGGCGGCTCCGCCGCCGTCAAAAGCACTCTTGGGTCAGCCTGGATGCGTGGGCATCCAGCGCTTTGAGTCGTACCTTGCCAACGGGTGATATCGCTCAGCCGCTGCGTCTTGCAGTGCCTGCCGAATCACCGCGTTATTCGTAGAATCGAGTATCTGTGCTCTAACGAGTAAGTGTGCCCAGCTCGCTGCGTCTTGCAGTGCCTGCCGCCTTACCTTCGTGATCTGAGCGTCATATTTTGCTGTAACGAGTAAAAGCGCCCAGCTCGCTGCGTCTTGCAGTGCCTGCCGCATTACTTTCGTTATTATCGAGTCACATTGCAGTAACGAGTAAGAGCGCCCAGCTCGCTGCGTCTTGCAGTGCCTGCCGCATTACTTCCGTTATTATCGAATCAATCTGTTTACATCAACGAGTGAACGCGCCCAGCTCACTGCGTCTTGCAGTGCCTGCCGCTTCACCTTCGTTGTGATAGAATCACATAGAATATATTAAGCGATACCGCCAGCTCACTGCGTCGTGCAGTGCCTGACGTATCACTTTCTTTACCAAACTTTACCTCATCGCGAAAGACTAGCATTATAAGGCATTGCGGCCGAAACATATCGAGAAATACTCCGAAACGTTGTAAAATAGATCGCGATACGGTTCAATAATTATATTAGCGCGATAGACCGCTTCGATACAAATAAAATAGATCGGCGATACAGTGCCCTAAGCACACCACGAACGTAACTGTCAACACCAAAACAGCTGTACAGAAAATAAACGGCTAAATTTAGAGCCACACATATTCAATACATACTGTTTCTACCAATACATCTACACTCCTCTCACCGTCCCGAGCACGAACTCGCACCGCGCGGCCCGTAACCACCGGCGGTGTTTACTTTATTTCGCACTCACTCTACGCAGAGAAGGAAGGAAGACGCATGGACGCGCGGAGACGACAGCCGCGAAAAATAACGGTTACAAGCCACTGGTTGGATCCATGGCTTTTTGGAAAAAATGTTTTCCATCCTCTGTAAATAAAGTTAAAAGTACTAGTAAAACAAAAAATATTCTTCGTTATTGGAGACTCATGTAAAAATTAATTATAAACATACCTCAAAATATTGCCACGTTTGACGGTCATAAAGCCACTGGTTGGATCCATGGCTTTTTGGAAAAAATGTTTTCCATCCTCTGTAAATAAAGTTAAAAGTAGTAGTAAAACAAAAAATATTCTTCGTTATTGGAGACTCATGTAAAAATTAATTATAAACATACCTCAAAATATTGCCACGTTTGACGGTCATTACCCGATTTCTGGTTGTGATCTTTAATTTTTTTATACGTCCTTTTTAACGATGCGAGTTTCGTGAAGCACTGCTTTGCATTAATAAAAATATTTTTTTTCCGCAGATTGCTTGAGATTTGCTCAAATGCATCTTTTTGTTTCAATTTCCCTTTGTCAATGACCTCTTGTAACACTTCATATTCAGTTATGAAACTGAGGGTCCCTTCGGTAGTCCACGAATCTGTAATGTGAATATGGTATCTCAGGCCTGGGCAACTCGTGGCCCGAGTGCCACATTCCCCTTCTTCTTCCACTTCTTACCGACCCCCACCTTATTCCGTTTGCGCCCTAACGGAGCGAGGGGACCTAGCGTACCATATATTCGACACTAGTTCCCCTCGCTCCGTCATCGCGCAAACGGAATAAGGTGGGGGTCGGTTAAAAGTGGAAGAAGAAGGGGCATGTGGCACTCGCGCCACGAGTTGCCCAGGTCTGGTCTAGATTCCTCATATTGTTTTAAACAAATTCTTAGGACTACCACTAGTCAAATACAATTTAAAAAATAAAAGTACTTTACCTGTCGGTTCTTCCACGTTGGTTATGTTGACTACGCCGGCTGTATTGTTTATCGCGTTTTCTTTTCCCTCTGTCAAGCCCTGCTGACAAAATTGCTCCGGTGAAATCAAGGGAATCTGCCCATCTTTAATCCCGATTAGGATGCCATGTAAAAATGCTTTATCTGTAATTTTCAATTGACTACAATAAATCTGTTGTGCTTATTTGTATGTAGTAGACAAAAAAGAGGTCAACTCACCGGTCGCCGGTTTTTCATACTCCTCGTGTGTTAAATTTATTGTATATGTAGTAGCAGTCTCGTCGTCAATTATCTGTACTGAATACTTCTCCATTTTATATGATTTATAATTATTTTTTTATCACTGTCTATTATGACAGGCAGTGTGGCCAGAAGTGACTCCGGGCACCATCGGTTCCCGCGGGAGTGGGGATACGCGCAAGTGTGCGTGCCTGTCTGTGAGAGCTGTGCATTCCACGCATTGGGCTATCAGCTCACGGACAAGGCACGCACACTTGCGCATATCAGAAACAAAAACACAACACTGGGCGCCGCCATATGCAATACTGACTCTGCACCAGTGTGGCCAGATCTGGCGCCCGAGCACCAATGGTGCCCGCGGGAGTCGGGATACGGAAAAGTTTGCGTGCTTGTCCGTGAGAGCTGCGCGCGCCGTTTCTCGCCGAATCGCGCTCGGCTTGGAGAGAAGGACGGAGCTATGCTGCGTCTCCCTTCCACCAACGTCGCGTGACGTCACGTATCGTGACGACACGTAAGAAGGACAGAACTATGCTCCGTCCCCTTTCAACCAACATCGCGCGTTGCGTCTCTGTTCGACATGCAGTCGCGGCGTCGCGTCTTCGTTCCGCACACAGGCCGGTGACAGTGGTGCCAGATTTCGCATAAGGCATCGCACGTACCATTGCGTTCAGTCAGCCGGAAGGCAAATCGGGCACCACCGCCCTGAGCAGAGCGCGTCGCAGAGAAAAGTGAATCGAGGAGAGTTTGGGATTGATTCGTCGTACTCATCGTCGCCCGTCGACGCGTTGGTTTTTTTCGTACGTTCGCGCCCAGTCATGGTTCCATTTTTTTCACAGAATAATTTTTTCTTTTAATTATTTATCACACGACAACAAACGACATTCATTGACAAATATTTTCGTACTTGCTGCGGATAGTTTTTAATATTTTGTCAGCGGAATAGATGTGTCGTATTGGTTTATAATAGTTATGGGCAAAATATATATTTCATAAATTTTGGTTGTAGTAACATTAATCTTTCTGTGGTAGTAATACATAAGAAAGTATATAATAAATGTAAATTATTGCGATCTATGCATTAACCGTGAAACAAGTAATAGGAGCATCTTGCACTAGAACGTTCTGAGGGATCGTGATCGTACTAACACGCGATTTTAACACACGACAGTGTACGTCAGGAAGAATTTGCTTGACACGGCGCGACGACGACGGTGCGAATGTTTCTATGAGTTGTTCTTTATGATTTGTTTTCCAAATAGAAGGTCACCAAATTGTGCATATATTGTAATAGTTCTCATCAAGTCCCATCACATTCATTTGTAACCTTTTTCTTGCTACGCACGTTTAGTTTAACAACGCTATCCCCATTTCGAGAAAGAAGGTGTTCCTTCTTTGGCAATGCATCATGTATACTGTAATCCATATGTACGTCCATTGTCGCATTCTGCCCACGAAATGTCGCAACGTGCGTATTGTCAAAGAAGGCATGATAAAACACGACAATAATAGCAAAATCCCTGTCAATGGAAAACCGAAACTTGCATTGTGCCGCTCCCGATCTGAAAAGTCTAACCGTTCTGAGCGAGTATTTTACGTACCTAGTGCAAATGATTTCCCCGGGACTATAACCGACTTTTCCAATGTCATTTATTCATCATTATGTACGATATGTATTACATTTAAATGCACATGTACAGGGTGCACAGCTTTGTTCCTGTAAACGATAAGTATTACACAAAATTATAGAGGAAAGGGTTCGATGGGATCGTAATATCTATATTCTACGAGACTTCATTCAATTCGAAAGTGCAACGCTGCACCCGACAAATGAAAAAGCGTATGTAAAGTTTTTGTTTATAAAATTTAAGATACGTGGACTTCCACGCCACCCATGAGGTGCCACGACTAGCGCGTTCGGTTTTTTAACGTGGACCGTCGCCTATAGCCCTATTGTACCACATTTTATGATAATTACGTTATGGTGCTGCCCAAGGTATATCTCTTTCTTTATTCAGTTCAGGTCTGACAATAGCTACACCAGACTGCTTGTTCAAGTCTGACTAACGCCAGACTAATCTGTCAAGTGTAACTAATGGCAGACTCATTTGACATTGATTTGACTCATTTGATTTTTGACGCACACGTTATTTGTGGTTACGTTGCTTTTTCAAATGAAACGGTACTGTATTCGTACTTATTGAAAAACATTGGACGAGGAGGGACCAGCCATTTCATCACTATCATATTGTCTCAATTCTGTTGTATTTGGACATGTAGAATATAATATGTTAGCCGGCATTCGAGACAAATGCTCGTCATTAACCGTCATATTTATGGCTGTTTCCCTTCTCGCTTTCAATGCTGATTTAATGACACAAACAGCATTCATATTTACGGACGACAGCTTATTTCTTTTCTTCGTTTTTAAGTCTGGTAAGTAGGAAAAGATTCTTTCTGAATCGGCATTTGAGTTTGGCAACGATCGAACAGCATTGACAAGAGATTTCAAATTGGGATATTGACGATTACTTGCTAGGATGTATTTTCACATTTCATCAAATTCCCTTAATGACAAATGATCAATTTGTGTTTCTGTGAAATCGTTATGTAAAGCAAACCATTCTTCTTTTAAAGTAATTTTATCGAAGCCGCCAAAGGTTTCAGCGCTAAAAGAAACATCATGAAAGGAAGTTTCTCTGTCAATATCGCGTAAAGCTGTGGCCGGTTCAAAAACTTTTAATTTACATAAAAATGGATCATTGATTGGTAGTCTTTTACAAATTTCTTGAGCGGCACATACATAACATTGCAAACAATTCTGTCGAACATTTGCAACTATATCTGCGTGCCCCTCTGTCATCAATTTGTTTAAATAATCCTCACAATGAATGCCTACTGTGACTTGATTTATTGATATTTGATTATTGTTATCTGCAAAATCTACATTACTACTTTGTAATGCTAAAAGCTCTGGTTTTAAAAAGTTTTTGCATACTGTTTGCAATAAATTTAGCGATTTACGCTGCAAAGTATGAACTCTTGTTTCCAGAGCTTGGAAAAATATTGTAAATGCATTGAAGTAATGTAAAATATATTGAAGAAATAATAGGTATGCTTTAACATCAGGAGTATGCATGACTGCTACAAATTCTGCAGCTTTTGCAGACTTTTCTCTACAAATTAACTCTTTTAAAAACTTGTCAATACTGTCCCAGGATTCTAGAATTCGACTAATACATAAATATCGGGAAAGCCATCGTGTTTCAGCCAATTTCAAAATTTTAAGGTCTGTGTCCTCACAGCAATCGCTAAAGATAGCTGATCGCTTGGGACTGCAATTTATAAAACTCGAGATTTGTTTTACAAAGTTTTCACAGTTATTAGGAATCGTTCTGGATGCAGCATTTGCGGCTAACGCGACGGAATGACATGGACATGGCATTGTTAGTACATGTCCACATTTTTCCTGCAATTTTTTTTGAAATGATAAATATTTACCGGTCATAACTCGCGCATTGTCGCACGACAAAGCAACAATATTGGTAAACGGTATTTGTAATCTGTACATTTCCTTTCGGAATGCGTCGAATATCATTTCTGCACCACAATCTTTTGCATCGAGATGGATTAGTTTTACTAACTGCGACATATTTTCTAATGTTTCCGGATGCACATATCGAACATGAAACGTCATCCATTTTGTATTAGTAATGTCTGACGTTTCATCTATAAAAATACTGAACTTTGTATTTCGTAGGATGGCCGAAACACGTTCTGTTTCTACAGGACACAAGACATTTGCAAGTATGTGACCGCATTTGGTCTTGCCCATACTCATAGTTTGCAACACGTCACCATCCTTTCCTACTTTTTGGAAATATTTCAATATTTTTCCTGCTGTCGTAAACGAAATGTCGTTTTCGGCGATCAAAGCAGCGTATTGAATTTCCGCTGCTTTCTGTCGCGCATCTAATGACAATTTCGATTTGTCCGTGATATCATTTTGTTGGTCTGTTTCTTGCGTTTGTAAACATGTTACTTTTGCGATATGAACTGCGGATTCTGCGTGACGATGAATATTAACTAATCTCGCCGTTATTGACTTGTTACAATACGAACAAAGACACAATGTTTCGTTGCCCGACATTTCGTGTAGCCATGGTTGAAATTGCTCAATATCTAACCATTGCTTGCGAAATGTGCGTGCTGACAAACAATTTGTGTCCGATTCTGCAACGCCGCTATTTTTGTCCTCAGAAGACTTTGCAATTGTACAACTTATATGACTCGCAGAATTCGCATGTTTAGAAATGCGCGTGTCGCACGAAATATCTTTATTGCATATTAAGCAATGAAATAAACTTGTATCAGAAGGCACATTTCGCAGCCATGAATTATATTTTTCATCGCGAAGCCAAGCTTCGCAAAAGCTCCGCTTGCATTTCTTTCTTTGCAAATCGGACATTTATGTGTGAACCCGCAAGAAACAGACAGAACAAAATTACAAATAATAATAAAAATAACCTACGCTTCTCCCACGCGGACTGCAAATCCGAAAACGTAACACACACACGCGCACACAAACACAAACTAACACACACGCGCACACAAACACAAATTAACACACACGCGAATACTGAATGAAGACGTTAAAGAACGCACGCGGAAAGTCAGCACGCTCGCTATTACGCCTTCCACGGCGTGCAACTGACTATCCGGTAAGAACACGTTGAGAACACGTTGCTTTCCGCGACACGCGGGAACGATGCGCGAACAAAACACTATATATCTACTTTAAGATTGACATATATATGACGCGCGAATACCGTTGGCGAGACGCGATTGTCTACCGACGAGACAACAAAGCACGGGGAGGACCAGGAAAGGGGGGTAGGGGGACAATGCGCGACTGCCGAAAAACGCAGATGGAACGGCACGACGGCAGTTAGCAACAGACAGCCGACAGTTACGCGTGTCAAAGAATGGCAGATTCATCCCGTAAGTACATAATACATTTTCTGTTATATTCTATTTTCTTTCGACATGACGTGAGATGAAACCGTTTGTAACCAAATTGTACATTGATGATACAGTTGAGATACATTTATAGCCACAAATATCTGAAATTAGATTTTTACGTATATATGCGCCTATCGTATTGTTACAGTAATAAGGTTTCCATAGATTCCTACAATTCGTTCATACCGTTCATACGTACTGCAGAAATGTACTTTGTCATATCTGTTGCTTCTATTCAGAGATTTGTTCATTTTTATAAATTGAAATGAGTAACTTTCGACAGTAGAATCCATGTACAAATATAAGTAAGTAATATAAGTTTATTTACTTACGATTACAAATATGTACAAATTCATGGCTCTTTGCAGAAAAAAAAATAGATTCACCAATAGAGTTGGAGCCGGTGGCACCGGTGGCAGCGGTGCTTACCGTTTACAGGAACAAAGCTGTGCACCCTGTACATGTGCATTTAAATGTAATCCATATCGTACATAATGATGAATAAATGACATTGGAAAAGTCGGTTACAGTCCCGGGGAAATAATTTGCACTAGGTACGTAAAATACGCGCTCAGAACGGTTAGACTTTTCAGATATTTCAATTAGTCCAACCGCGACTCGCGGTCGGTCGGGAGCGGCACAATGCAAGTTTCGGTTTTCCATTGACAGGGATTTTGCTATTATTGTCGTGATTTATCATGCCTACTTCAACGATACGCACGTTGCGACATTTCGTGGCCAGAATGCGACAACGGACGTACATATGGATTACCGTATGCATGATGCATTGCCAAAGAAGGAACACCTTCTTCTTTCTCGAAATGGGGATAGCGTTGTTAAACTAAACGTGCGTAGTAAGAAAAAGGTTACAAATCAATGTGATGGGACTTGATGAGAACTATTAGAATATATGCACAATTTGGTAACCTTATATTTAGAAAACAAATCATAAAGAACAACTCATACAAACATTCGCACCGTCGTCGCGTCGTGTCAAGCAAATTCTTCCTGACGTACGCTGTCGTGTGTTAAAATCGCGTGTTAGTACGATCCCTCAGAACGTTCTACTGCAAGAAGCTCCTATTACTTGTTTCACGGTCAATGCATAATACGCAATAATTGACATTTATGATATACTTTCTTATTTATTACTACCGTAGAAAGATTAATGTTACTGAAACCAAAATTTATGAAATATATATTTTGCCCATATCTATTATAAACCAATACGACACATCTATTCCGCTGACAAAATATTAAAAACTATCCGTAGTAAGTACTAAAATATTTTTTAATGAATATCGTTTGTTGCCGTGTGATGAACAATTCAAACGAAAATTATTCTGTGAAAAAAAAATTGAACCATGGCCGGGCGCGAAACGACGGAAAAACCAGCGCGTCGACGAGCGGCGATGAGTACGACGAGTCAATCCGAAACTCTCCTCGATTCACATTTCTCTGTATCGCGCTCTGCTCAGGGCGGTGGTGCCCGATTTGCCTTCCGGCTGACTGAACGCAATGGTACGTGCGATGCCTTATGCGAAATCTGGCACCACTGTCACCGGCCTGTGTGCGGAACGAAGACGCGACGCCGCGACTGCATGTCCAACAAAGACGCAACGTGCGATGTTGGTTGAAAGGGGACGGAGCATAGTTCTGTCCTTCTTACGTGTCGTCACGATACCTGACGTCACGCGACGTTAGTGGAAGGGAGACGCGGCATAGCTCCGTCCTTCTCTCCAAGCCGAGCGCGATTCGGCGAGAAACGGCGCGCGCAGCTCTCACGGACAAGCACGCATACTTTTCCGTATCCCCACTCCCGCGGGCACCATTGGTGCTCGGGCGCCAGATCTGGCCACACTGGGTGGGACTAAGGCCGCTGGAGAGTGGTACGGACCGATTCTATTCGTCGCAGTTCGTCGCGCACGTTCGTGTAGTTGTGACAGGTATGCCTGTACAGGCATTCCGGTATGTATATGTATCACATACGCGACGGGCAAAAAGACGTTATTACCTCTCCCTTTCCTTTGTACGGGTTGCTGACAGTGATGCCAGAAAGTCAAAAAGCCATACGGTAAGTGTGTGTGTGCCGTGTCTGTGAGCGCCTTTCGCGATGTTCAACCCTTTGCGCTCGACGATCTGTTCGGTCGGGCGAAGACAAGGACTGTGGCCAGTATCCCCTCTCACTCGCCACTCGAGTTGGCGTGGCGACTGACAATGAGTGTGTCGCGAAAGACGCTCACAGACACGGCACGTACACACCGCTTGGCTCCTACCACTCGCCACGATGCTGCCGCTTTTTCTATTTCTGGCATCACTGATTCCACGAAAAACGGCAACTGTATAAGTAGTGAAGTCTGTCAGCTCGCAGACAGGGCACGCACACTTGCGCATATTTCCACTCTCGCGGGCACCGATGGTGCAAAAGATCCACTTCTGGCCACACTGATTGTCAGTGAAGTGCCGTTCGTGGATGGACGTAGCCGGTAGCCGTGTAGCCCAGTACATAACACTGTCCAACAAATTTTGACTTTTTTTATATCTCGTAATGTCAATTAGGTGATTCTTATAGATTTTGATGTTCTAAAACCGAATCTGAAACCCGTTCCTTTCCATCACCCTCAGTTTTTCAAAAATAGATTTTTGAAAAAAAAAAACACTTTTTTTCAACTTTGAACAACAATTTTGTTAAAACGATAAAAGATGGACAGATTCTATTAGTCGCAAAAAATTCGTCAGACATTTCTGCATAAATTGGTGTCAATCGTTTTTGCAATATCAATTTATTTAGTTTAGTTACATTTCATAACATTAGTTTAGCTAATTAGTGATAGAACTATGTCTCGCATGTGTGTTAATAACCCAGACTCATTTTGTTATGTGTGTTCAAGAGTGCACAGAAGAACTTGACGAAAAATATCAAGACGGCGTATGAAGAGTATTTTGGTTACCCCGTCAGTAATCAAGATAAAGATTGGGCCCCCCACTTGTGCTGTATAACATGTGCAACGATTCTCCTCGCGTGGATAAGAAATAAAACGCAAAGATTGCCGTTTGACGTACCAATGGTATGGAGAGAACCAACGGACCACTCAACGGACTGCTACTTTTGCTTAACAAAAATTAGCGGATTTAATAAAAAAAACAGGAAAATGATTGTATACGCCAACGTTCCTTCTGCTAAACGACCTATTCAAGCACAGGAACATCGCAGTCAAGAAGTTCCGGAGGATACCAATCCAATACAATCTTCGGATGTTAGTGCCGATACAACGGACGAAACGTCTGAATCAATGCCAGATGCACGAATCCATTTAATAAATCAGGCCGATTTGAATGATTTTCGAGTCACACATTTTCGTGACCGAAATCAGGAAATAACTCAATACTTCGCAATGAACGAAGGGTTGTGTTACTGCGTCGACGTGCAGTCATTGTTCATCAAATTAGGATTGGAACATCAACCAACGGAGTGGAGACTGTTTATAGACTCATCAAAAACGAGTTTGAAGGCAGTACTGCTACACAACGGCAATGTTCACCCATCAATTCCTGTTGCGTATGGCACCAAGCTAAAGGAGACATATGAAGTGTTGAAAATGGTGCTAGACAAGGTCAATTACAGCCGGTACAACTGGAATATATGCGGAGATTTAAAAGTAATAGGTTTGCTCATGGGTCTCCAAAGCGGTTACACGAAGTATTGTTGTTTTCTGTGTGAATGGGACAGTCGCGCACGATCACAACATTACAAAATTAAGAGTTGGCCGCCACGGAATAACTTTATTCCTGGACAAAAAAATGTAAAATTTGAGAACCTGGTGGATATAAAAAAAATTTATTTGCCGCCTCTGCACATAAAGCTAGGACTAATGAAGAACTTTGTCAAAGCTATGGACAAGAATGGGGCAGCTTTTAAATACTTACAAACTAAGTTTCCTTCGATATCTGAAGCAAAGATAAAAGAAGGAATTTTCATTGGACCACAAATAAGGACCGTGATAAATGATCCAGAATTTTCAAAAATTATGAGGCATGACGAAAGACAAGCGTGGAAAACGTTTCAAGAAGTTTGCAGCAATTTTCTTGGAACACATCGATCCGCGGATTACGTCAACAAAGTAAAAAATTTACTCAAAGCCTACAAAAAATTTGGGTGCAACATGTCCCTCAAAATACATTTTCTGGATTCACATTTGAACTTTTTCCCCGAGAATCTTGGTGACGTCAGTGACGAGCACGGGGAAAGGTTTCACCAGGATATCTCCACGCTCGAAAAACGCTATGCTGGCAAAAGCAGTGTTGCTATGTTAGCAGATTACTGCTGGAATCTTATGAGCAACGAAAAAACTGCTCATAAGCGCCAGTCAAGAAGAAAGCATTTTTAACTCAAGCATACTTCCTCCGAGTAGCGAGAAACTACATCGAAAGGAAGCAGCGGGAAAGGCTGCAAAGATGGCGACACTATTGGAATAGCTGATGCCTACCATAGGAGGGCTGAAGTCGGCGACTTTTGGCGGACCTAGCGAAAAATGGCATCGGCTGAGGACGCCACGGAGGATTAGTAACTGACAAACGAGCGGAAGAATATTTGGAACCAACCGGCGCAAAAAGCTGCAGTAACAGTATTAACTTTGGCAAATAAGCCGCGAGTGAGAGTCGAAGTGGGATATTGTAACACCGACTATGTGGCCGGACGGAACCGGACAACACGAGAGAAGAAGGAGAAGTAAGTAAAGGACGACTGTCGAGACCGACGGTTGTCTACGTTACTCTTACATAATTTCAAATTCTGAACGTAAGTTAATTATATTTACACGCCCTGATCCTTACAGACAACAGCCATGGAAGACGGACAACCCATTCCCTGGTGCCAGGAGCCGACGACAGCAACAATCAATGCGGACAGCAGAAGGATACTATCAATGACGCAATCTTCGACTGCCACCGAGGGAATTGCAAAAGAGAGGTATTAGGGTATAATTTAGGAGTTACATTAAGATTATAATTTATGTTTTAGGACTACGTGGGACATGTGATGTGAGCCGGAGAAGATGAAGAAGAAGAGGATAATGTGCATACTTACTCTATTTTTAGGTATGTGTACTCGTTTATGTGCATAAATACTGTATTTGTAGGTATATATGCTTACAGATTTATAAGTGTGCATGTATTTATTATAGATGTTGGCGAAAGTACGCTCATCGGATGAAGAAACACCAGAAGGGATGGAGGCGTGTCCGAGGAATACCGTGAATCGACACCTCGGTG
This sequence comes from Priocnemis perturbator, assembly GCA_963942575.1. Classification (NCBI taxonomy): domain Eukaryota; kingdom Metazoa; phylum Arthropoda; class Insecta; order Hymenoptera; family Pompilidae; genus Priocnemis; species Priocnemis perturbator. The sequence goes on along the minus strand of OZ012643.1, from coordinate 13,103,820 downwards.
TTCGAGGCTACGGGAAACACGGGCAGAGTAGTAGTCCCACTTCCTACTTGGGGCTGACTACTCAATGCGGCGCGGTAGAGTGATATACCCTGGTTACCACTGGCGAATGGGATAGGTAACCGTCACCATTAGTTAGTGATCCAGGGATGTCGCGAGCAGCTCCGAACCTCCCTTCTGGAGGACATGGGATGTCTGTATACTGGCGGAGAGCACAGTACCTGTAGTGTATGTACATGAGTGAACGGATGGATGCGGCGTGCGTGTGAGAGGATGAATGTGTGCGTGTACGGAGCGGTGCGAAGGAGCCGAGTGAGGAGCGGCAGTACAAATAAAGACGTGACCTCGTAAGCAGTGTTTTGGATATACCCATACATAGCAGTGGCGACGAGGACAAATAAGCATAAGGCTCAGAACGGAAAGTAGGCGGCAAATGGCCAAAAAGAGTAACGGACAAGGAACATCGTGGATACAAAATCTGAAGAAAATTGAGGTGGCACAGGAACTGAGGGAAAGAGGCATCGAGTTCAAGGAGGAAGAGGGCATAGACGAATTGCGTCGGAAATTACGTGGAATTGTAGCGTAGTTGTAAAGTTCCTGTACGAAATGATTTTATACATCCCATTTTATGTAAAAATCACAATTATGTCAGCGTAAAAATAAATAAAATTTGTTCAAACCATTGTAAATGTTACAAACGGATAAAATCTCCTCTAAGCATGAGTAAGTTATGTGTTACCCACTACCTAAACGATCATTTGCCATTATTTTGCTTTTTTAACATTATGTAACTATAGTTACACTAGTATTTTCGTATATAAAAACAGAGAAAAACGAAAGAGATGTGATATTACATATCTCGCACATTTTTTCATGCTTCGCAATATCTGTTAGGTGATTCTTATAGATATTGATGCTCTAAATCCGAATCTGCAACCCGTTCCTTTCCATCACCCTCAGTTTTGGGGAAAATGAATTTTGAAAGAAAAACGAAAGTGATGTGGTATTACATATCTCGCACAAATCTTTCACTTGCCGGGCAACATTTTTTCATATTTCGCAATATCTGTTAGGTCGTTCTTATAGATATTGATGCTCTAAATCCGAATCTGCAACCCGTTCCTTTCCATCACCCTCAGTTTTTGGGAAAATGAATTTTGAAAGAAAAACGAAAGTGATGTGGTATTACATATCTCGCACAAATCTTACACTTGCCGGGCAACATTTTTTCATATTTCGCAATATCTGTTAGGTGGTTCTTATAGATATTGATGCTCTAAATCCGAATCTGCAACCCGTTCCTTTCCATCACCCTCAGTTTTTGAGAAAAAGAATTTTGAAAAAAAAACACCTTTTCTCAACTTTGAACAATAATTCTGTTGAAACTATAACAGATAGACAGATTCTATTAGTCGCAACAAATTCAGCAGACATTTCTGCATAGATTGGTATGAATCGTTTTTGCAATATCAATTTACAAAGATGTTTAAATAATAGTTGAATTGGGCAAGACACGTTTTGCGCGCCTATTTCGGGACACATTTTTCAAATTGTTGTGAAAATGGTGGGTCTAGCGTGAATTCCAATTACATTGAATGATAGAGCAGATATTTTTCTATGGAAATCCATCATCAGACTATGCGAAATACGTTTTGGCTTCGCACAGGAAAATGTTAAAGATACTCGTGCGTGTCACGCAACGAGCGCAGGGGACTTAGCGCGCGTATAGCGGCACTCGGGCCACTCCGCAGCGAAGCGCGGTCAATACGGTAATGTTGGAGAACCACTGCGCTCGTTGCGCGACACGCACGACTATTTCATTTTCCTGTGCGAAGCCAAAACGTATCTCGCAAAATCTGATGATGGATCTCCATAGAAAAATGTCTGCTCTATCGCTCAGTGTAATTGGAATTCACCCTAGACGCACCATTTTTACGATAATTTGAAAAAAGTGTCCCGAAATAGGCGCGTAAAACGTGTCTTGCCCAATTCAACTATTATTTAAACATCTTTGTAAATTGATATTGCAAAAACAATTCACACAAATTTATGCAGAAATGTCTGCTGAATTTTTTGCGACTAATAGAATCTGTCTATCTTTCATAGTTTCAGCAGAATTGTTATTCAAAGTTGAAAAAAGGTGTTTTTTTTCAAAATTCATTTTCTCAAAAACTGAGGGTGATGGAAAGGAACGGGTTGCAGATTCGGTTTTAGAGAATCGAAATCTATAAGAATCACCCAACAAATGTCACGAGATAAAATACGTGTTGGACAGTGTAATCATCGTCGGATAAGTTTCAATTTATTTTAATACATCATTTTTTTTCCCTTTTCTCATTTTCTTTCTTTCTTACTTTTTGTATTATATTTTCTATTTCTTTTTTATTTTTAGTTAATAGTTTAGATTTAAGTTTTTTGTGTCTGTTTCATTTTGGTTCGGTACAGAAATGTGCGAGTTATTAAAAAAACCGAAGCGAAGCTTTTCTGATGCTTGGCTTCGCGATGAAAAATATAAAGGTTGGATACGGAATGTACCAGGTAATGACAGTAGCTATCATTGCGTCATATGCCAAAAAAATATTTCTTGCAACACACGTATTTCACAACATACGAATTCTGCGATCCATTTAAATAATATGCAAAATGCATCTGTTTCAAGTAGTAACAATGACAATTTCCGTACTTTCCGTAAAGAATGGTTAGAGATTGTCGAATTTCAACCATGGTTACGCGAAGTGCCGGAGAATACAACATTATTTTTTTGTTTATTTTGTAATAAATCTGTGACGGCAAATGTGTATGTAATGTATCGTCACGCAGAATCCGCAGAGCACATAGGTAACGAAAAACGTATCGAACCAGAAGAAACAGACAAAGACGTAAATGTCACGGACGAAACAATTGTACCTATAAAAACGCAAACGAAGACAGCAGAAATTCAATACGCTGCATTCATCGCGGAAAATAATATTTCTTTTACCACAGCAAAAAAAGTGCTTCAATTTTTTAAGAAAGTAGGAAAAGATTCCGACGTTTTGGAAAGTATGACTGTGAGTGAAACGAAATGTAAAAAGATAATTTCTAATGTATTGTGCCCAGTTGAAACAACACGTATTGCGGCCATTCTTCAAAATACAAAATGTAGTGTATTTATTGATGAAACGTCAGATTCATTTCTAATACGAAATGGTTGACGTTTCATGTTCGGTATGTTGATCCGGAAAGGCAACACATTAACTCGCAATTGGTCAAACTAATTCATCTAGATGCTAAAAATTGTAGCGCGGAAAAGTTATTTGAGGCTTTCCGCAACGAGATGTACAAATTACAGATTCCATTTTTGAATATTGTTAGTTTGTCATGCGACAATGCGGCCGTAATAACCGGTAAAAATTTATCTTTCCAAAAAAAGCTAGAGGAAGAGTGTGGAAATGTGTTAACATTCACATGTCTATGCCATTCCGTAGCGTTAGTTGCAAATACGGCATGCCAAAAGATTCCGGCCCAATGCGAGGAATTTGTAAAAAAAATAACAAATTTCATTAACTGTAGTCCGAAGCGATCGGCCATTTTTAGTGAGTGCTGTCCGGAAAGAAAACGAAAAATTTTTAAATTGTCCGAAACACGATGGCTTTCTCGACACGCATGCATTACAAGACTTCTGGAATCCTGGGATCAAATAGAGTATTTTCTTTCAGAATTAATTCTGAATGAAAATAGCAAAAGTGCTCAAGACTTTTTACTGGTGAAGGACAATCGTGATGTAAAAGCATATTTATTATTTCTGAAAAATATTTTGCATTATTTCAATTTATTTACAATGTATTTCCAAGCTCTGGAAACTAGGATCCACTTACTGTATCCAAAATCGGTCGAATTACTAAGCATAGTGTGTCAACAATTTATAAAACCCGAGCTTTTAAACAATTCACTTCATAGTGTACATTTTTCAGAAATAGAAAACCATAAATCGCTAAATGATATTAATGTAGGAAACGAATGTCAGGAGTATCTTGACAAATTGCTATCAGACGGGCAGACTGACGTAGTTACAAATGTTCGCCATAATTGTTTGCAATTTTATATAAGTGCCGCTGAAGGAATTTGTAAAAGATTACCAGTAAAAGACAACTTTTTAGCAAAATTACAAGTATTTGAACCGCAAACGGCTGTATGCGACAGTAACAGAAAAACGTCATTTAATGATGTTTCTTTTGTTGCAGAAACCTTTACCGGTTTTGATACGAATGCTTTAAGACGCGAATGGTTTTCCTTCCATCATGATTTTACAGAAACGGAAAAAGATTTTCTATTCCAATTAACTTTTGATAAAATCTGGGAATTTATTTTTCAATGTACAGATAAATATCCCAATTTGAAGAGTCTCGTTAATGCTGTTAGATCATTGCCGAATTCTAAGGCTGATTCGGAAAGAATCTTTTCCTACCTACCAGATTTAAAAACGAAAAAACGAAATAAACTGTCGTCCGTCCATATGAATGCGATCTGTGTCGTTAAATCTGCATTAAAGGCGAGAAGGGAAACAGCTTTGAATCTGGAAATCACTGACAAACATTTGTCTCGAATGTCAGCGAAGACATTATATGCTGAACGTCCGATGAATACACAATTCACGGAACATGCACCAGATATTGTTGAAATTGCAGGTCCCTCCTCGTCCAATGATTTACGATAATGATAAACACCAATTTACAATAAAATAGTATTTCTGCGAGCCCGGCGTCAATAAACAATACGTGCATGCAAAATTGGCCTGGTAGTATTTCTGCCAGACCCGGCGTCAATAAACAATACATGCATGCAAAATTGGCCTGGTAGTATTTCTGCCAGACCCGGCATCAATAAACAGTACATGCATGCAAAATTGGCCTGGTAGTATTTCTGCCAGACCCGGCGTCAATAAACAATACATGCATGCAAAATTGGCCTGGTAGTATTTCTGCCAGACCCGGCGTCAATAAACAATACATGCATGCAAAATTGGCCTGGTAGTATTTCTGCCAGACCTGGCGTCAATAAACAATACATGCATGCAAAATTGGCCTGGTAGTATTTCTGCCAGACCCGGCGTCAATAAACAATACATGTATGCAAAATCGGTCTGGTAGAATTTTCGGCAGAATGTTATAGAATGTGGTATAATACGGCTACAGGCGAAGATCCACAATAAAAAAACCGAACGCGCTTTTCGTGGCACCTCATGGGTGGTGTGGAAGACCACGTAAAAATCTACAATATTTAACGAGGGAAATACGATTGGTTATTATAATTGCCGGCGTTCCTCATTGCGCAGAGGACGCGTGTTTTCCGTTTTCGGCGAGAGTTCCGTGGTGAGGAGCTGGCCGGGACGGGATACGCTGCGCTGACCCCCCCTCACCCCTTTAACCCAGATCCCAGATTCCCACCTCTTCCGCGATTCCGACTTCTTCCTTCCGTCTTCCGTGCTACCGGCTAACGAACCGGTTTTAGGCAGTTATTTGCGGCCGCGAATGCGCCTGGCGCCCTTATGTATTGGAGTGTTAAATATAGTGTTATCCATATCAAGATTGCCACAAATATTATCTACCTCTCTTACGCGCTTTCCCCACGGATTACCTCCATCCTGATCATACTACATTATATAACTATATATATATATACATATTTATGTATGTGTATATCTTCGATGGTTTTAGAAATCCTACTACGATGAATACGCAACCATTTTTATCACGATCTCCTGGAAAAACAAATCGATGACATTGAAATTTCGAAAAACAAGACCCTCATATAATGTTAGTGTCATAGGAATAATGGGCTCCTGGTCTGAAGCAACTTCTACCCGAGGTACTTTGCCGTAACTTACAATCCAAAAGATATACTTCGATGTCCGGTTGTGCGCGTACATTTAGTTCTCTTACACCTTTCTCGCAATCTCCTATTAGTTAGCATATGCGTTATAATAATTTATTATTATAAGTGCCGGCGAAAGAATCCGAAAGGAACAGCGGTGGAGACGCCGCAACCGCGGTTGGGGACCGTCCCCGAAGGTAGTAGGTCGGATCGAAAGAAAACCTCGCCCGTTGTGGTCACGCACCCTTTTTATTCGCCCAGTCTTACAAAAGACAGACACGGCGCTTCCGCCTTCGTCACAAAACGTAGGTTCAAGGAACCTCCCACGCACGGCCAAAGTTTAACGGTGCAGAAGATACGCCAAAGTTCGCTCACTGCTCACTCACGCCTCAAAGAAAAACCGCTAATCGCTTGCTCGCTATACTCGATCACTCGCTCAAAGCGACTAATTAGTCACCTCATCCACAGGTGGATTCGGTGAAAGCGACCCCTCCCCGCGGTCCCCCCTCGGCCTCCGAGCTACTCGGTCCACCCGTGACCGTGGCAGGGAGCGCGGGGAGCGGGAGCGTCGCGGAACGTCTCGACAGCGGCGAGGTCGCAACGGACCGATTCAAAAGCGCGCCGACCAAAACAGTCGCGGATGCCGGTTCAGATCGCGACAACTACTGTTGTGACCGTACCCAGCAGTGACGGTATACCCACCCAGCGTTGCCGCTAGTAGGGACGGCAAAGGAGAAGACCGGAGTGTCAGAGCGGGAGTCTTCCCGCCGCCCCGCAGAGCCCTGATCAGCTGAGCGCAGCCTTACATAAGGCGGCACCGATCCCGCTCACTCACGCAAAGTGACTTGCCGAGACGGTTAGCCCGTATTCTCCGAGGATCTGCGAAACAAGCAATAGGTAGACCAATTGTCGCACCGACAGGATCTGAAATCTAGAGAGAAAAGTGTGTGTGTGAGAGAGAGAGAGAGAGAGAAAAGCGATATTTGCGCACGACGCAGACCAACCGCGACTCGCGTAAGCGACATCCGCACCTCTGTAACATCGTCAGTTCGTAACTCAATAAATACTAAACTGTAAAATGCACGAATTCAACTTTATCGAACACCTGCACGAATCCCTCCAGGCTCCTTCGCTCGGTGGCAGGACCACGTTCGTCACAGTGGCCGTCGAGCGCGCAACCACCGGCTCGACAGTCCGTCGCTTCAGGACACTTTCAAGTAGAGCACGACAGTGGGTGACACACACGTCAGTGGTCTTAGTCCTCACCCACTGCGATAAAGAAACTAAAGGGTTACACAGTAGTCAAAATACATTTTCGAAATAGGTAAAATAGAAATGCACGTAGTATGAAGAAATATATTATTGCAAAAAAAAAGTTGTGATGGGCGGGGGGGGGGGGGGCGACTAGAACCCTCGATCATGCGACTCACAGCACGACATCATACCAATTCGGTTACAACGCTTTGATGCGAACGAGGTATACCGTAACGGTACTTAAACATATATTAATTGTTTTTAAGCTTTGCATAACCTGGTTGGGTCAATTTTTCGGTGCCAAGAGAGCGGCATTCCTTTACACACGGTACTGGCAATAACATTTCTTGAAAACGATAAAACATATTGTATCGTCGCTCCAATATACGTAGGCAACAATTTTTATTTTGCTTAAAAAATGTTAACAATTTATAAACAAATTGTGAAAAATCCATAAAATAATACTTTTCTACGTCGCTGAAATGTACGTTGGTGAAACTTTAAATTTTGCTTCAAAAAATTTGTAAACAATTTATAAACAAATTGTTAATGTGTAAAATACATTGCAACCTCGCTAAAATGTTAGTTGTACAAAATTTTAATTTTGGTCACAAAATTTCAAGTCGATCGGTGAAATTTGATAGACGTCCGATTATATGCGTATTCTTCGTACGATTTCTGAAAGCATTGTAATGCGAAAGAACATTTCAGCATCGCTGCCGCACGTGCAACGAAGCACGCGACGCGCGATTTAGTGGAAAGGAGACGGGAACGTGCACCCATCCTGCTTCTTCACCGGACGTTGGAGGAAAGGAGACGGAAAATGGTTCCGTCCTTCTTCTTCACGGCACGTTGGAGGAAAAGAGACGGAACATGCTCCCATCCTTCTTCTCACGGCACGTCGGAGGAAAGGAGACGGAAAATGTCCCGTCCTTTTTTATCGCGGCGCATTGGTGGAAAGGAGACAGAACATGCTCCCATCCTTCTTTTTCACGGTATGTTGGTGGAAAGGGGACGAAACATGGTTCCGTCCTTCTCTCTGCTGGGTCGTGTAAGCTGCGCGCGCAGCGTTCACGGCACGTTGGGGGAAAGGAGACCGCGTGTAGCTCCATCCTTCTCGCCTCGCCGTGCAGCCAAGCGGCGCGCGCAGCTCTCACGGACACGCACGCACGCTTGCCGAGGTTTCCCCCACCCAAAACACACCATCGGTGATTTCTGGCCAGATCTGCTATCACTGTTGTGACGTCACGGTACGCAAGCCTTGGTGGAAAGGAGACGGGGAGCATAGCACCTTCCTTGTCTCCGTACGGTACGGACAATCGCCGTACCGCGGCGCACACATCGCACACAGTCCATCCCACTCTCGGCAACAAATTCGGTGTTTTATGCCAAATCTTCTATCACTGAACCGAGCATTATACAATCGGTGCACGTGGCTGCACGTTTTTCGGCTGGATTGACGATCACTAGCGACGAAAAACGATGACTTCTTTTAATCAGGGATTGACAATGATTTGGTCCAATTGTATTCGCGCTTTTCACTGTCGTTTATTTGTTAAAACCGTTCAAGGGGCCTCTCGACTAGGTTCGGCTTTATCGATCGGGAAATTGAACACACAAATCGGCTTTTTGTGCCGATCGGCCGAAACATAGTCCGGACGCGCCTTGAATGGTTATAAAGAAGTGAACGATACCCTAAAAGCGCAAATACAATTATACGAAATTATCGTCAATTCCCATGAATCCAGCCGAAAAACGTGCAGCCGCGTGAATCTATTGTCTAATACTCGCTTCCCAATGATACGCATGGTTGCAGGCTTCACAATTTTAGATTAACTGACGATGTCTCGCCATTGCTAACGCTAATTAAATACTAATTCAATGCAAAGCGATACGTAATAGTTACTGCAGAAATATTCGTTATTGTTAGTCCGAATGGGTAGCGTGTATAACGATGTGTACTTACCGAAGAGAGATCGTCGAATGAAGCTCTACGCCGGATACTGCTTCAACCGTGTTGAGGTGGTGGTAAAAATTTGTGGAATGTTCATTGGCAGATGGCAAACAATTTTCAGAAATAACGATACAGTATATTATCTCAGTTTGGTCAAACACCTCGGAATCGTATCGAGACACCTTTGGTAGCGCCGGTAGCGGAGACGCGGTGGTCGAGCTTCGCGACTCGTCTTTGTAGTTCGGCACACGAAGAAAAAGCCGCCGAATAAAAAAAGTAATGAAATGCTAGCCGCGGCGAGTGACAATGAAACATTTGAAACTCAGCGCATCGACTGTCATAATAAAGACGATGATTAAACTTATTTATTATAGACTTTTTGTGTATGAGACAGTTTATAAAAAATTGATGAGATTGTTCGGATCAAAATGAGACCAAACATGATGTAATTCAGACCATATTTACTAAATAATACTTATTATGTACCTCATATACCTCATATTCGATTTCATTTCATTATCGCTTTTAATGAATTATAACAGCGGATTAGTAGAAAAATACATTACATTTCTTTCGCATGAAATGTAGGCTACACAAAACTTGTGATTTATTCGGGGAAGAATTTTAATATACCGGCGAATATACTGAACAGTGTAAGAAAAATTGCGTTACAGAAAATGGAACCCGGACATTACTGCTCGGTCGCCTTGCCGCCTCACCACGGATGTTTAATGATATCATGTAATGAGTTTTTGATGAAATGGGTCGATGATAATTAATTTATGCAGTGTTGTCAATAAATAAGTCGCATTGGGCAAAACGGCGAAATTGGTTTTCATGTTTGGGGGCTTCTAACACAATGTTGCGGTCCATTGCTCGAATTTCGATATCACACCCGCGGCCGCCCTTTGTAAGGCACAAGGCAGTCTTTAGTCTACTTTGATCGCGCCGACAAACCCCCTCCTGCCTGAAGAAAGACGGAGTGAATACCGGCGAAAAGCGGAACGTCTCAGTTTCATCTGTCAGTCTGGATTTGTCAATCCAGAAGTCGAGACAGCGAAAGTGTCGATTGAAACAGTTTTATCGGTTTCAATAGTTGAATATACGCATACGACAATACCGGGGTGATCGCCACAATCGCGAAAAGTGCACTGTTGCCGGCGAATCTGCTGCATTGTCGTGTGTAGTATACGGTTGTCGTTGTTTCATTACTTGTTTATATATCAGTTAAAAATGCCTAGGTGTGAGTGTTGCGGAAGCACTACAGACAGCATAAGGACAGCGTGACATTTCATAGGTACGTAAAGATGACATAATCTGGCGCACTTTTCATGCACATTCCAAGTACGTTATTGACGGATTCGCTGTTCGCCGTTTCGGTAATCGCGGTTATCGGATTTTAGTTGCGGATATTCTGTATAAGCCATGACTGGGCCCATAACCTATTAGGATTTGTATGCCGCGTCGTCGGGCAGATCGGCATGCATCTCCGAGTTAATTACTTAGCTGCTCTGCCTTATTTCATTTATTTGGACCCTTAAAATCAGGGTCAGGGCAGCACCTAAGAGGGGGTGGCAAACAAATATTAAAAAGATGCAGAGCAGCTAATTGTAAGTAATTAACTCGGAGATGCATGCCGATCTTGGGCTTTCCCGACTCCCCTGTACCCCCTATTCCTTCATCAGTACAGTTTACAAGCGTATGCGTGCATATTCGCATTGCACACTTCGCTTTGAGTTGTACCGATCGTTTCACGTACCCTGATCGAAACTATTTTTGGGCCAGACGAAATTTCGGGCCAAATCGTATCGATTGCACTTGTACCCAAAGTAATTTGTTAGTAACCAATCAGATCACAATTGTTTTATTAATATGAAAACATTTTTTCCTAGATTTCCTGCAGATGAGGCGTTGCGGCGAGAATGGGCAGACAGAGTCGGTGTTGAATTTGACAAGCTTGGGTTGCGCAACGTCCTGTGCTCCGACCATTTCGACGCATCCTCTTTCGAGGTGTTCATCCATCGTGTTAAGAAGCGTCTGAAACCGGGAAGTTTGCCTCTGATTAAAAGGGATGAGTTACCTCAACATAAGAATTGGAACGAAGAAGTTTGTGCAGGTAAGAGAGTGTCAGAAAGGTTACCCGAATACATGATAAGAATCGTAAAAACGCGCGATAAATATGTATAGATACAGTTTTTTCGCAATGAAAACAAAAATTCCATTTTAAGCTAATATATATGTATATATGTATTTCATCGATTGGTCGCGCGTTGCAGTCGTGAGCACCGGAAGGCTACCTTTGATGATGTCAATATGTAACAGACGGAATGAAGGTCCTCTTCATAAATGAAAGAAATGTCATTGTCCTCCAACGAGACGATAAACAGAACGACATTGGACATTGTGTATTGGAAATGTGTTTTTTTATGTATGTCGGCGCATTTGTCGCGAACGGGTTGACAGATCTTCATGGTTCTTGCACAAAATGCAGGAGCCTATTCTCCCATTGGTCCCATATAAGTTTCGAAAAATTCCAAGAACAACAACAAATATTTTAAACAATTTGTCGAGTTTGGAGCGTAATTGTTAAATGACCACGTATAACTTTCCACCGTGTTAACCGATTTTGAAGATTTTAGGTACGTTTGAAAGAGACTACTCCCGCGGTGATACCATGTTAATGTAGACAATTTGTAACAAAGAATAGCCAAGTCTTTCTTATATTGAAAGTATTGGTACTCTTCGCAACTCATCATTCTTTGTCGTTTCAGTTACCGACGAAGACTGCATACCGTCCACGAGTACGCCAAAAAGGCAACGTACGGAGGAATTGGGTGGTGAACCTTGTGGGAACTACGAAGCAGTTCACCACGACCACAGATACGAGGACTCCCCACGAACCCTCAGGAAGAAACTGAAGGAGTTTCGAGCCCAAAAAGTTTGCGTAAGGAAGGTCACGAGGCGGCTGCGAGAACGAGTCAGGCGTTTACGAAGGCAAGTAACTTCTTTACGCGATGTTGTGGTACAGCTAAGACGCCGTAATCTTTTGCCAGAGCCCGCCTACTATAATCTTTCGCCCCATGAAACTGCATCCATAGAATTATTTACCCGTATGATGAAGCGGAAAAAGAATAATCCAAATAAACTCAGTCGAGAAAAATATCCTGCGACATTACGCGCATTTGCATTAACGGTTCATTTCTATACACCGAGGGCCTATAATTATATTAGAAAGGCGTTTTACTTAGCTCTTCCACATCCGGACGTCCTTAGGACTTGGTACAGCTGCGTTGATGCTGAACCAGGTTTCACAGAGGAATCGTTCGCGGCGTTAAATGAAAAATCGGCCGCTTTAAGGGAAAGTGGCGACGCCTTACTTTGTGCCCTTGTCATGGACGAAATGGCCATAAAGGAAGGCTGTCAGAGAGGTCGGGACGGAAAGATCCGCGGCCACGTGGATTTAGGCGTTAGCACAACCGGTGGCGACGATCTTCCGGAGGCAAAGAACGCCTTTGTTTTAATGGTGGTCATGCTGAAGGAACATTGCAAATTACCAATTGGGTATTTTTTGATCGACACTTTGAACGCGGACACAAAATCTAATTTGGTCCGAGAAGCATTATTTCGGCTTCAGAAAGCAGGCGTCATTGTCTGTAGTCTAACTTTAGACGGACCCGCGGATCATTTTGCGGTAGTGGAGAAATTGGGTGCAGTAATGCACCTTGATAAAAAAACTGTTAAAAATCATTAAAATGGTAATGAAAACGTAGATGCGCTCAATGACATATTTAAAATTCATTTTGCGCATCCCGTGGCCGGTGAGCCAGACATTCAAGTGGTATTTGATGAATGTCATATGCTCAAGAATATTCGTAATTGTTTGGAGGAGTACCGAGTACTTCTCGACAAGGACGGTAGAAAAATCGAGTGGCGCTATATAGAAGCATTAGGACTATTGCAAGAACGAGAGGGTTTGCGGCTCCGCAACCGGTTGCGCACTGCGCACATAGATTACCGGAAAATGGTAATGAAGGTTGCCCTAGCTGCACAAACTCTCAGTTCTAGTGTTGCAGACAGTCTACAGTTTTGCGCGGAAGTTCTGCGCATACCAGATTTTGAAGGTTGCGAGGCAACGGTTAGGTTTGTGCGGTGCATCGACGTCATTTTTGATTTCCTCAATGTCCGGAATCCGTGGGGAAAACATTACAAAAGCCCCTTAAAACGAGACAATGAGGACAATTGGCGTCCAAGATTAATTGGCGAAATTTTGTATCTATCACAAATTACAGAAGAAACTGGAACGCCCATATTCCGATCGAGACGCCGAGCAGGCTTCATCGGCTTCTTCACAGGCGTTTTGTCCGTCTTTAATATTTATGACGCCTACGTGAAACCGTGCGAATCGAAAATGACGTATTTACTGACGTACAAACTTAGCCAAGACCATTTGGAGCTATTTTTTGGTGCAATCAGAGCCAGAAGTGGGTGGTGTCCAAAACCTACCACTAGTCAGTTCATTTCTGCGTATAAGCGTTTACTTGTAAGATACCATGTTTCCAGTAGCATGGGCAATATAACAGCCATGGACAACACGCAAATTTTACATGTCTCCTCGGCTGAACCAAAACGACGTCGTCCGAAGCTTGACCGATACGACCTTAGTGTGTACGACGCTGTACACAATTCTACGGTAGCGCAAAAATACGGACTCAATGAAGAGGGAACAGCAAATTCTAGTTTTGACGGGATGACCGAGTTTGTCCATTTTGCATGGGCACAGTCACCCAACATTTCCGAATTTTCGCAACAAGCTATCGGGTACATTGCCGGTTGGGTGATACTGCACATTAAGAAACGAAGAAAAATTAGTTGCCACGAATGTTTAACCGCTTGCGAAGAAATGGACGCAAACAGCGTACGGGTCAATAGGCAAAATCCTGTTGCGTTCATAGCAGCAATAACTCGCGGTTATTTAGTCATTCCCAGCAAAAGTGCCGTAAAAATTTGTCTCATCACGGAGTCCCTGTTCCGTACTGCGTGCAACTTAAATTCGGGAAAACCGCCAGTTGAATCAAACTTTCCCGCTGTTCTAGCCGCTCGTGCTTTTCATAAATTAGCGGAAGGTGGTGCACTTTTTCCCGATCTTCACGATCACGATGTAGAAATGTTCAGCGCCGAGGAGTTCATTAGTCACAGTAACAGACTTATTAAAACCATTATTACATGTTACATAGAATTGCGCTTATATGCAGAAACGAAAAAATATGCTTTGACATTAACGGGGACGAATATGCGTCATTTCTTAACCCGTTCAATAGTTTGGGCACATCAGTAAGTGATTACAGATCATCACTTCACAGTTATCAGAAGCAACGGAAACGAAATGTTTCAGTGCGATAACTCGATCGAAGCGTTCATTACTCAAAAATGAGATGAATATCTACATGTTGCAGTAAAATTCGATCACACATGCGATCTGTCTGGAGCAATGCATTGCATCTTCGATCCCCCAGTAAAATCCGATCACACATGCGATCTGTCTGGGGGAATGCATTGGATCTTCGATCCACCAGTATAATCCGATCACACATATGATCTGTCTGGAGCAATGCATTGCATCTTCGATCCCCCAGTAAAATCCGATCACACATGTGATCTGTCTGGGGCATTGCATCTTTGATCCCCCAGTAAAATCCGATCACACATGCGATCTGTCTGGGGGAATGCATTGGATCTTCGATCCACCAGTAAAATCCGATCAGACATATGATCTGTCTGGAGCAATGCATTGCATCTTTGATCCCCCAGTAAAATCCGATCACACATGCGATCTGTCTGGGGGAATGCATTGGATCTCCGATCCACCAGTAAAATCCGATCACACATATGATCTGTCTGCAAAAATTTCATTGGCACGATGATTAGTTGGATCCGGTACTTTCAACACGCATGTATGTAAGGTTACAAGAAGATGAATCTGCGTACCACATACTGAGACACACGGTAGTCATGGATATATAGGCCTACAGGGGAAATAACCATGTATAAATAGAAATAACGCAATCAGTAGCAAGACCTCAGGGGTATTGTGGAACGTTGCTACGCCGGGGCCAAGTTGGATTTGAAATGCCAATAATTTTATTGCCGAACATTGTTTTATCTTTCCTGTGATGGCTGACTGTAGTCGCCCGTTATTTAGATGACTCGCCGACTTATTCGGGATTTTCAGTTTCAATGTTGAAATGTTGGTTTTCACGTAATTTCTTTTTCATGGGAGAGACAGGCCAATCATAAGTCAAAAACGAATGTGTTCTCAATCACTGTGACGATCAGTTGTGTGTAGTATATACATTTAGATAGGAGTTCCCGCGCTCGTCCGCGAAATCAAATCAACAATGCATACCCACATGGATCCGTGCAATAAGGGCACTCGGAGCGGAAGGATTAACGATGAAAAGCGGGCCCGAAATGTTTAGCCTGGACGGAACAATGTTACAAACGACAAAATACAATGACAACTACTACATCCCCACAGTAACAATTGCTTCTTTGGCAACATCTGAGTCATATTTCATCAAACGGATTTATTCGTAAGTATGTTGTTATGTCAGTAAGGTTCTAAAATATTGTCGAAACGCGAAACGAAACAATACTAATCCAATTAGCGATTGACGAGGACAAGTGGGGCAAACAGATATTAAAGAACGAAAATTTATCAGACCTGCGAGAATTACAAGTTGTACAATGTAAACAAAATTGCTATTCATGCACGCTTCAAATGTTTGTGATTATTGCTTCATAAAAGCACTCATCTGTTTTCGGAGCTGACACTGTTACATGTAAAAAAATGGTCATTATATTATGTATAACATAATTATTTTCCTGCTTCTACTATTGTTCAACTTCGTTTCACAAATGAAACATTTTGTTGCTGCTATGATGTATTTTTTTTTTTTTAATAACAGTTATCTTGCTATGAAGATCCAAAGTAGTAAAAGTCTTTTCATTTTTCAGATACATTGGCTGCACCAGACATTATCAAGAATGACCTAGGTACCAAATTGTTCTGGCCCCATTGTTGCCCACGGGGGAGTAACGTGCACTGCAAAAGTCATGTACATTACGGGACAATTGATGTGAGGTATGAGTACATTTATACTTTCGACTATTGACTGTCAATATAATTTTCATCTGTTCTTCACGTTATTAAAACAATTTTGGGTCAACAGATGCAGCGCAATGATAGTTTGGGGAAATCCAAAGGACATACAGGACCGTCATTATGGATATGCGAGGGATCTGAAAATGTAATACTGCAGCGTAGTCCAGATGTCTTCAGGAAAACTAAATGCTAGCCGAATATTAATTATCAAGAGTACCTGCCATCAGACAGCCACAGGATATTTCGACAATCTTTGTAACTGACCTAGGCATCAACAGTTGGAAATCGCGTGCGAGTAAAGGTTGTGCAAGTGACATGAGAAAATTAGTCTCTTCGATTTCCTCATTCAGGTTCAGGATTCAGTTGGGTGATCTCTGTTCCTCGCAGTCAGATACGAAAAATACAAAAGTCGAAGCATATCGGTGTTACGTCCCAGCGTAACTTTTTGATTTTGCCTTTTCTTTTTGTTTGGGAATGCCGCGACGCCGACCAATCATCGTCGCGGCATCCTCAAGGCGGCCTGAGGGCCGAGTCACACGCGGGGTTCATGCGAGCGCGCCTTTAACGCGCGCGGCACGCGGGCGGCGTTTTCCGCCGAATCGGGCGGCCATTACCGTCTCAGTGATCGTCGAGAACACATTGACTTCACAATCTCACGGGTTTTCTCTTCACATTTAGTGCTAGCATTCGGGACTCACATCATACGATCGCGGAACATTCTCATTCACACCACGGATCATCTCATTTACACTAAACACACCGGTACATCAACAACAGACGACTCCGGCTTTGTACGCGGCGCGAATCGGGCACGTGCATCCGTAAAAGGTACGAATCATTGTACGGCGGATACAATTCATACAATTGACTATCTCGCTCAATACGACGGCTACTCTCACTACTGTAGAGCACCTGTGACCATGTTTTTGTTGACAATAAAGACTCTGTTAAACGGACATTAAGATGACCACGTGGAAACATAACCTCTCCACCGCCAATAGATCTTCTCATTTCCCCCCTTCCTCTTTCCTTTCATTCCCTCTCATCTCCTCACAACGGGAATCGCGAGATTCTCGAACACTTTTATTATAATTTTTCAAATTAAACTCTCTTTTCTTTCCTTTATTCCGGCCGCCGGATTACGAATTACTCATATAATAACTTAGGTCCATCGCATCCGGTGCGTTGTTAGAGTATTAGTTGTAAACTCATTATTATTTCATTTTTCCTCCAGACCGCGTATACGAATTACTTGTATAACGACTTAGGCCCATCGTATACGTGATGCTGTCGAGTAGTAATATGTAGTGGAATTCCCTCACCGTGGAATCATATTCGTCCCATCGTATATATATAAGTAGATGTAAGTAGTTATAAGCGTGCGAGCGGGTATGAATGCGTGTGAACAGAGTATGAGTGTGTGTGTGCGGTATGGACGTATGTGTGTATAGGCTAAGGAAAAGCGATGAGGTTCCGCGTAATAATTTTTAGTTTCTCTCTCTCTCAAAAGTAAATTATTATTTTCGTGGCAATAAGGCATTGCCCAGATATCAACCTAATTCTGTTCAAGCATACAAATCAGGAGCGTGCGCTACTGAAGTTTTAGATGACTGAGTGAAGGTTATCATATTTTATTTGCAATAAAACTATATAATTGAAACAGGATAAATGAGCAACCGAAAGTCTCTCGCTGAACATCGAGCGAGCATAGTAACACAATATTTGTACACTGAATCGACCGCTGATCGACCGTCTCCATGGTTAAGGTATGAAAAACTGGCCTAGAGCGAGCCCAGGAGCCGTCTCGCGACGGATTTCTCTGGGCAGTTGGCTGTAAAGTCGTGAGGTACGTGGTCGCTGTCCGAGGATATCTTAGATATCTTTAATTTTCTGAGCCTAAAGTGCATATTCTTTTCGCAGTGTGCTACGATGATCATTGTATGATCATGCCCGAGCTCAGGCCACGGCGGGATCCCACGGGCACGGTCATGTGACCGTGCAAGTTTCCTTGTTAACTTTTCGATTGTAAGGGCGTAACCGTGAATTACCGAGAGCGCATCCGTAATCTTGTAAGAGCGCTCATATTAAGGCGCATAATTGTCGCGCACTATTTCTGAACATTTCTCTACACTGCGATAATATCTAATGCAGTAATTCTTTCATTGTTTATTGAATTCGTAACATATCTGTTCTACTTTTCTTTATCTATTCTACTTTTTCTTTATATCACCATTTTTCAATTGAATATAACTACTTTTGTTTTCCCCTTATATTACCCTCTTTGATTTGATCTGTGTTGTGACGTCACACCTCGTATACCATAGCATCGTACACCGGCCGAAAACATAACCTCGCGCGAACAATTGGGGACCTGTACGGGTCTTATGAAGACACACGAATCCTATTAGTCCTGCATATAACTAAACGCGATATTAGATTTCAAACTTAACTTCTCCGTTTAGCTTATACCGAATAAACTAGAAAATCCCACCTCTTCCAGGAAGGGATTAGAATCTTGCAATACTGGTCTTTAGTTAGATTACCGTTATCTATTGTAACTGGATAGCAAAAACATTCAAGCGTTACGACCGGTCGCACGGCAGGCCGCTCGCGGATTTCCCATCGACCGTCTTGACAAGCATAAAGTCGTGAAAAGCCTCGCCCGGACGTAACATCGGTAGAGTCAACTCCATTTGTGGAAATAGATGACAGTAAGCGTTTGTGTGGTTCAATATATGATCAGTAACACTATAAAAAAAATAAGTTATCGTTTATACGTTCATAAACGACTCTTCACACTTTTTCGTTTTTACGTCGCTTGCAGTATCTTTTCTATTTATTTAGAACAAATTTATAGTTTCATTACATTTTAACCAGTCTGATGAACATTGCATTTCTGTTTGATTTAAATGTTTCCTTATATGCTACTCTTTTATATATATACCCTAGTTAGTAAATGTGAATAAATACCATTGTAAATGAAAATGTACATGACATATGTCACTGATATTTGATGTATATTTAGGTGAATTATAATAGGCTTAACAAATTGATTACAGTGTTATTATGAATTTACTTTAATATAATCATTCAAATATAATAAAAAGTACCGTATTAGATATACTATTACTTATATATATATATATATACTATTTTATATTACACTATTACTTTAATATCATATAAATAATTCATTTTAAACGTGCATTAATGTGTGTATTGGGCACGTTGCGAATCCAATGATTTGGAAACCAACATATATATAATCCCAGTAACTTTTTTAGTTCCGCGGAGGACCGCTTGCGACTCCACCATTGAATTGGCCACGCATAGCCAGCAGGGGATCTCGCATCCATTATATATAGATCAGTGCCTCAGACCAGTGTGGCCAGAAGTGGCCCCGAGTACCATTGGTGCCCGCGGGAGTGGGAATAGGCGCAAGTGTGCGTCAGTGATCTCAGAAATAGCATCCTGCCGCATTGCGGCACGCGTGGTGGGGGAAGGCGAGAAGTGTGTGCGTGCCATGTCCGTGAGCGCTGCGCGCGCACCGTACGTAGACAAGGAAGGAGCTATGCTTCTCGTCTTCTTTCTACCAATGTAGAGAAAAATGACGTCAGAAGCTGCGCGCGCACCGATGGAGGACAAGGAAGGAGCTATGCTTCTCGTCTTCTTTCTACCAATGTAGAATAAAATGACGTCAGAAGCTGCGCGCGCACCGTGGAGGACAAGGAAGGAGCTATGCTTCTCGTCTTCTTTCTACCAATGTAGAGAAAAATGACGTCAGAAGCTGCGCGCGCACCCAATAGAAAGAGGCACAAAATTATGCTCCGTCTTCTTTCCACCACGATCGCACGCACGTGCTTCGTTCGGCATGCGACAGCGTTACCGAATTTATCTTTCGGCTGAGCGTTGAGCCGGCTGAAATTGTAAAAAATGCACTTGTACCAAATTTATCTGGCAAGGCGTCATTCGATAGGGGATGAAAAGAAAACGCTCTATGGCCTCTATCTCCATCAGAAGGGTAGTTATAGGGGAAAACAAAAAATCAGTTTTTAACCCATTTTCCGTATTTAGCGGTGCAGAAAAATTCTGAAAAAAATTGAGAATATTCAGAACATGTGAATTAATGGTTGCGAATTTATGCAGATTTTTGTCTAGCAAATCCTAAGCATAAAAAATCAAAAACCCCCCAAAAACATGAAAAATTCCAATTACGTGTTGCAGTTTCCGACCCACAGAATTTTTAAAAATTCTATAGTGAAGTATTGGTATAAGTAGTATCACCAAATTTTTTTAGATTTTTTGGTAGTGTGCGTCGTAGTTCAAATAAATAAAAATCGATATTTACGACATATTTCGTGTAATAACTTATTGAATACTTCAAATAATTGCGTTTTCTTGATATTGTCAGTCAGTTATACCATGCTCTATGTTTTTGCATGCGAGAGAGCAATGTACAAATAAAAGGAATTATGTTATTTCGAGTTTATTGAAAGTCAGTGTGCACCGTACTTTGAGAAATATTCAACAATAATCCAATAGCACGAATAGCTCGTTGGTTAAGCTACACCCGTCTGCAACATCGTTGGGCACTTTTGTCGGAGGTTCGCGCCCAGGAAGGCTCACCTTTTTTTTTCTTTCAAACAACTACACGACGGTAAGCGATATTCACTTACAAATATTTTAAACATATTTCTATAATATTTAACTGTATTGTGTATGAAATATGTATGCACGCATTGCATTATTTATGTGATCTTTACTTATATTTTATCACCCAATGAAGCTTCCAATGCGTGTAATGCATTCGAACACAGGAACATTCTACGAATCTACTAGTATAAGTATTTTATTCCCCAAATATAAATGTTCACGTGGTCTTCCACGCCACCCATGAGGTGCCACGACTAGCGCGTTCGGTTTTTCATTGTGGACCTTCGCCGGTAGCCCTATTGTACCACATTTTTAATTTATTGGATTACAGCCGTGATGGGATATGTTTTAAGGAATGGTGTAGGTATATTGACTTTTTATAAAAGAATAAGAAAAACCGATTTAGATACATTTGTTTATTTATAGTACTGATATATATATGTGGCTGCGCCAACACCTTGGCCACCACCTTGGCCACCACCTCGGCCACCACCTCGGCCACCCCCTTGGCCTCCCCGCTGCTGCTGCCATGCCGCCTTCAGGGCGCCGGCTCCCTTCCTTTTCTTCCCTAAAACATAAAGGTACACACATATAATAAATGAAACACATCTATAATAGATACTATGTAACTTCGACTCATGTAGCCCAATCGTGATCGAGCTTGCTCGTGCATGGGCCGCTAATACAATAATACGGTAAATATTGATATTATATTTACTTTTTCTTTTCTTTGGTTGCCGGTTCGGCTGTTGCTGCTGTTGCGGCTGTTGCTGCTGGTTCGCTGGTTGCTGCTGTTGTTGTTGTTGGTGCTGCAGCAGTTGCGGCAGCGATTGCATATGCTGCAGCAGTTGCACATGTTGGTGGGGCTGCAACTGCAACTACTGCAGTAGATGCAATCGCTCCTGCCCCTGCTGCTACAGGAATTGGTGTTGCTGCAGCTGCTGCAGTTGCAGGCACTGCAGGAACGTGAGCAGCCCAGGCTCCAGTGCAACCTCCGGCTGGGGCTGCTGTTGCGGCGGGGGCTGCGGTTGCGGCGGGAGCTGCTGCTGCTGCGGGAGCTGCTGCTGCTCGTGTTCCTGGTGGTCCCCCCCCCCCCCCCCCCCGTCCCACCCTCTCGCGCTTTCTGTTGTTCTCTTTCTGCGAGAAGATAGAAAGCGACACATAAATTCGATTATATTTCGGTTAGAAATACAAGCATTCATTACATTAAGGTGACCAACTTGTATGCTATGAAACGGACAGAAAAAATTGAAGACAAAGATAGCGTAAATCACACACAACGGATCGACTCTGCATCGATCAAATACGGAGATTTATAGATTAGTCTTCAAACATGAAATAGGAGGACATGTGGGAGGAAACTTTCGGAGGAAGGACAGAACTTACAAAAGAAGGATTGTCCTTCCCTAAGGAGGACGATTGGTCACCTTAATTGTATAAAAATGAAAGAAGAATTGTAATGATATATGCATTACTTACCGGACACAGTGGAAGCCATCGAGATAATTCGTCGTTCTTGTGAAGAATGTCGTGCGAGACTGACACGCGCTCCGCTGTCGCGAACAATTGCCTACTTTGTAAGTGTAGCAGAGTGTGCGTGTGCGTGTGGATGGAGGGACCCGCCAACGGACGCGCTCGTCCCTATATTCCGTTGCATGAAAACACACACATACTGCAGTACTTTCGGAAGTTTCCGTGTGTGGTAACGAGTGCTTTCTTCGATTGTTTACGTGTCTAAAAATAAGTCAGTCGCGCTGAATCGTTTGTCTGTACGTGGCACGTGAGTAAGTTTATTCTGTAGTGCTTGTACTAATTGTAGGGTAGTTTGCGCGAATTAATTTTCTTTCTGTTGTAATTATTTCTTTGTTGCTTTTTGTTGCTTTCTGTAAAATTAGGTGTGGGCTATTATTTATATTAGTTTTATTGTTAAAAGACATTTCTGTTAGTTCCTTTTTGAATTTACACGTCAATGATGAGTGATTCTCTAGAAAGCAGGCAAAAGCGTAAATTTTGTGACACATGGCTTCGCGATAGTAGATACAGTTCTTGGGTACGCAAAGTACCATTAAATGATAATTTATTTCATTGTATTGTATGTCAGAAAAATTTGTCATGTGACACGAATATTTCCAGACATGCGGATTCTGAGAGTCACACAACAAATATAAAAGAAAATTCAGTTCTGAACATAAGCAGAAATAATTCGGCAAAAACTTGTCCAGTCATACAAAAATTTCGTAAGCAATGGTTAGAAATTGTAACATTTCAACCATGGCTATGCGAAGTATCAAACGACTCGACATTAGCTTTTTGCCGACATTGTGAAATAGAAATAATTGCAAGAGTGGCTGACATTTATCGGCATGCAGAATCCGCAATGCATCTGGCAAAAGAACAAGCATGTTTAGACAAAAAAGGAACAGACAAAGATGTTTATATGACGGACGACAGTAATGTATGTTTTGACATGCGAAAGAAGAAAGCAGAAATTCAATTCGCTATGTTGATCGCAGAAAAGAATATTGCGTTTTCAACATCATCTGAATTACTAACTTTCTTTCAAACCGTGGGAAAAGATTCTGACATATTGCAAAGTATGACAATGGGGGAAACAAAATGTAAAAATATTATTTCAAACGTCATCTGTCCGGTTGAAACTGAACGTGTTGCGAGCATACTTCAGAATACTAAATTCAGCGTTTTTATTGATGACACATCTGATATTTCTAATACGAAATGGATGACGTTTCATGTTCGATATGTTGATCCTGACACTTCACATATTGTCTCACAATTACTAAAATTGATCGATCTTGATGCAAGAAATTGTGGCGCCGACAAATTGTTTGAAGCATTTCGAAACGAAATGTATAGATTAGAAATTCCATTTTCAAATATTGTTGCCCTGTCATGCGACAATGCAAGCGTTATGACAGGGAAAAAATCATCATTTAAAAAAAAGCTAGGGGAAAAGTCTGGACATGTTAAAACATTCCCATGTCCATGCCATTCCGTAGCGTTAGTCGCCAATACTGCATGCAAGATGATTCCAGGTAAATGTGAGGACTTTGTAAAGCAAATAACGAACTTTGTTAACTGTAGTCCAAAGCGATCTGCTATTTTTGCCGATTGTCAGGAATCGAACCGTAAGATTCTGAAATTAGCCGAAACACGATGGCTTTCACGGCACTCATGTATCTCAAGGCTTTTAGAAACTTGGGAAAATATCGAATACTTTTTGATAACTGTCAATAGTAACGATAAAACGAAAACCTCAGAGCAGTTACTTTAACTATACAAGATCCTGATTTGAAAGCCTACCTTCTATTCCTAAATTATATTTTGCATTATTTCAATACATTTACAATCTTTTTCCAAGCTGTCGAAACCAGAATTCAGTTACTGCAAACCAAATCATTGCAATTATTGCATATAGTTTGTCAGCAGTTTCTCAAACCAGAGCTTTTGAAAGATTGTAGCAGTAACGTAGATTATTCAAATCTTGAAAATATTAAACCCTTAGCAGATATTACATTAGGAATAGAATGTGAAGAGTACCTAAACGAATTGTCATCAGAAGGGCACACAGCTATAGTTACAAACATTCGACAGAATTGTTTGCAATTTTATATGAGTGCCGCTCAGGACATTTGCACTAGGTTACCGATAAAAGACGCATTTTTATCAAAGTTGAAAGTTTTTGAACTCGAAACAACTTTGCGCGATATGAACAGAGAAATATAATTTATTGATGTTTCTTTAGTCGCCGAATCTTTGAGAGGCTTTGATAACAATGGTCTAAAATCGGAATGGTTCGCTTTGTATGAACATTTTGAAGCAACAGAAAAAGATTACTTCTTAAAATTTAGTTTTGACGAAATGTGGGAACAAATTTTCCGCCTTCGTCAATATCCCAACTTGCAGTGTCTTGTAAATGCTGTAAGGTCCCTCCCGAATTCAAATGCTGATTCGGAAAGAATCTTTTCCCTCTTGACAGATTTAAAAACAAAATTAAGAAACAAACTGTCGTCCGCTAATGTAAATGCCACTTGTGTTGTAAAGTCGGCATTAAAGGCGAGAAGGGAAACTACTAAGAAGTTAGATGTCACTGAGAGACATTTGTCTCTCATGTCAAGTAAAACTTTATATCCTGCATGTTCGCATAAAATAGTCACAGAACATGCAGCAGACATTGCTACTCCCTGCTCGTCTCATAATGTATAGGACTAATGTGTACCATAAAATAAACTATTTTATGGTAAATGCTAGTCTAAACAAAAAAAAAATTGGTCTGGCCTCACTTGTGTCAGACCGTACCTCTCCGAAAAGGAGAGGTACAGCAAAAATTCGTCTGGCCTCACTTGTGTCAGACCGTACCTCTCCTTTTGGGAGAGGTACAGCAAAAACAAATTTCGTCTGGCCTCACTTGTGTCAGACCGTACCTCTCCTTTTCGGAGAGGTACAGCAAAAATTCGTCTGGCCTCACTTGTGTCAGAACATACCTCTCCTTTTCGGAGAGGAACAGCAAAAAAAAAATTCGTCTGGCCTCACTTGTGTCAGACCGTACCTCTCCGAAAAGGAGAGGTACAGCAAAAATTCGTCTGGCCTCACTTGTGTCAGACCGTACCTCTCCGAAAAGGAGAGGTACAGCAAAAAATCGTCTGGCCTCACTTGTGTCAGACTGCATGTCTTTACGTTTAAGAAATCTGTCGTATGGTGATTGCTGTCATGTGTTGAAAATATGCTTTTCTTTACACATATCCCTTCACGGCTGTAATTTAATAAATTAAAAATGTGGTACAATAGGGCTACCGGCGAAGGTCCACAATAAAAAACCGAACGCGCTAGTCGTGGCACCTCTTGGGTGGCGTGGAAGACCACGTGAACATTTATATTTGGGGCATAAAATACTTATATAGCAGATTCGTAGAATGTTCCTGTGTTCGAATGCATTACACGCATTGGAAGCTGCATTGGGTGATAAAATATAAGTAAAGATCACATAAATAATGCAATGCGTGCATACATATTTCATACACAATACAGTTAAATATTATAGAAATATGTTTAAAATATTTGTAAGTGAATATCGCTTACCGTCGTGTAGTTGTTTGAAAGAAAAAAAAAGGTGAGCCTTCCTGGGCGCGAACCTCCGACAAAAGTGCCCAACGATGTCGCAGACGGGTGTAGCTTAACCAACGAGCTACTCGTGCTGTTGGATTATTGTTAAATATTTCTCAAAGTAACGTGCACACTGACTTTCAATAAACTCGAAATAACATAATTCCCTTTATTTGTACATTGCTCTCTCGCATGCAAAAACATAGAGCATGGTATAACTGACTGACAATATCAAGAAAACGCAATTATTTTAAGTATTCAATAAGTTATTACACGAAATATGTCGTAAATATCGATTTTTATTTATTTGAACTACGACGCACACTACCAAAAAATCTAAAAAACATTGGTGGTACTACTTATGCCAATACTTCACTACAGAATTTTTAAAAATTCTGTGGGTCGGAAACTGCAGCACGTAATTGGAATTTTTCATGTTTTTGGGGTTTTTTGATTTTTTATGCTTAGGATTTGCTAGACAAAAATCTGCAAAAATTCCCAACCATAAATTGACATGTTCTGAATATTCTCAACTTTTTTCAGAATTTGTCTGCACCGCTAAATACGGAAAATGGGTTAAAAACTGATTTTTTTATTTTCCCTATAACTACCCTTCTGATGGAGATAGAGGGTTGAAACTTGCCATAGAGCGTTTTCTTTTCATCCCCTATCGAATGACGCCTTGCCAGATAAATTTGGTACAAGTGCATTTTTCACAATTTCAGCCGGCTCAACGCTCAGCCGATAGGTAAATTCGGTAACGCTGTCGCATGCCGAACGAAGCACGTGCGTGCGATCGTGGTGGAAACAAGCCGGAGCATAATTTTGTGCCTCTTTCTATTGGGTGCGCGCGCAGCTTCTGACGTCATTTTTCTCTACATTGGTAGAAAGAAGACGAGAAGCATAGCTCCTTCCTTGTCATCCATCGGTGCGCGCGCAGCTTCTGACGTCATTTTTCTCTACATTGGTAGAAAGAAGACGAGAAGCATAGCTCCTTCCTTGTCTACGTACGGTGCGCGCGCAGCGCTCACGGACATGGCACGCACACACTTCCCGCCTTCCCCCACCACGCGTGCCGCAATGCGGAAGGATGCTATTTCTGAGATCACTGAGGGCACGCACACTTTTCCGTATCCTCACTCCCGCGGGCACCGATGGTGCAAACGGGCCAAATCTGAGACCACTGGTTGGACGTGTTCATATACATCCTCTGCCGTTCTGCCTGTGATGTAAACCTTTCCGTTCCTGTGGATACAAAAAAAGACATGTTATTTATATATAAAAGCTGTATATTGTAAATAGGATAAGAAATGATAAACTTGAAAGAAAAGCCCTTAAACCACGTAGTACACGTACATTTATTGTACCAGGGGGTATCCATTGCAGCGGCTGGAAATTCTGCTGTTTCCTCCTCTCGCTATCCTAGGGCTAGTGGGATGAATATATTTTTCCTATTTACTGTGGCCTCGAAAAAAAAGAAGAATATTGAAAGAGGTGAGGAAATAGATAGATCTTAATAGTTTAACATGTAACAAATTAACAGTAGATAATGCTACATGACCTTTGAATGCAACATTGCAGCACTGTTACGTGTCGCCATAGTATTAAGCCACGTGTTCGGTCTCAGGGCACGGCTATGATTGATACCGAGGTTAATTTCTATATTACCCTGAAACTGCGGACTCTACACGACAAATTAATGTAGTGCAGATATTTTATGTTTGATGCTCATGAGAAGCGGCATTGCCGTGTGCCATGGATTTGATATGAATATATGTACTCCCAAAGCAGGTAATTCATTGATTCAGTGTTACGTGTCGCCATCGTATTAAAGCTACGTATCTGGTCTCAGGGCACGACTATGAGTTATACCGAGGGCAATTCCTATAATACTCTGAGCTCGGAGAATCTGAGATCTCAATGAATACCAGTTCAGGTTATGTGTGCTTGGATATGTAGGTCCAGTGAGAAACCTTTGTATATATATGATTCTGGTCTCTGTATGAGATGATGACGAGGTTGAGGTACCTCACAATTAATGCTATTGCTCACTCACTCACTCACAATGTAACTGTAAATCACACCGAAAGCGAGATTGAATGTGTTGATCCGAACCATGTGAGGTGTGCGCGGAGACTGTTCTTCTCGATCCTGCGCTGAGCGGAAAAAACAAACAAAAGCCTGATCTTTTAGCAGTGACGCCGCTCGATCATTCGAGAATCGAAGCGTCTGCATGAATCTCCCTCAATCACGGCGTTGCGTACGCAACAAGCACCTTGAAATTCTGCTGCATCCTCCCCTCGCTATCCTAGGGCCAGTGGGATGAATGTATTTTTCCTAATTACTGTGGCCTGGAAAAGAAAGAAGAATATTGAAAGAGATGCGGAGGCAATAATATTGTACTTACTATGTGTCAAATAAGTATTGATCTTACATGCTCTCAAAATGCAGCATGGCAGCCACTGCAAACTTAGTTTGTTCTCCTTCCTGTGGTTCTAATTGTGGCAGTGGCATCCTGAAACACTTCAATGAAACATCATTTGAATGAATGGTATAATTATTACTTAAATTACTACATTTATGTACGCCTAACTGTGTCGATTTTGCCCCCACATCGTACATGTCAGCCACATGCAGAAATTTTCTGATCCCTAACTGGAATGTGTTACCTTCCCTGGTAATAGAGTAGATAACACATATAGCATTATCGAGTAACATGCAGCAATTATCGCGTACATCTGTACTCAATGTCATATGAGGAAGATGTATCTTACGGTACTGAGGGTGAGGCTTAGTACAGCTCCCAATTGGCATTGATACACTGATGGACTTGTGAACGGTTGGCCTGGGATTGTTGGCATGAGATTCAATTTCAGACATTCTGTTGACAAATTGCTGAAGAGGTAGGCCTGGCTTTCTGCATAATTTTGAAAAAATTTTCATATTGTTTTCATATGGAAACGCGGAAAATGAGTGCAGTGGACCAAGGCGCCTAACATCACTGGTCAAGTGAAGAAGTCCATGAACGTTATATGAAAGAAAATTTGGGCCATAAAACTCCTCACAGGGAAGGACAAATCTTTGTAAAGCTACTTCAGCAAAGTTCAAATATTGTGGTGAGGGAGAATCTGAAATTAAAACTCTGATAGCTGCGTGTAAATATAAGAAGTGGGTATACAAAGAAGTAGGTAAGATGCCACATGTCACAACAGGCCCTGTGTATAATAAAAACTGCCGAAATTCTGTGGCCTTATATTGAGAATATTGGACAACTGATCTTGGACGCTGTGCGAAATCAGAAGGGCAATAGTGTCTCAGACTATCCAGTCTTTCAGACAATAAACAAATTTGGTCAGCTGACAATTTGGAGGAACGTGAATATTTTCCCGATATCCACGCAGATAATAATTTTTTCATTACCCCTAGACAGACAAGATGCATGTACTCAAACAGAACTTGAGACACCATGCCAACAGGAAGTGATGCTAGGGGGTTTGGGCCTTCTTTATGATGTGCTTCGTCTACACACATAGAATATTCTATGTCAGATCTAATAGGATGGTTTATTCCTAAGAAGATGCGTCTCCGGTCACTATGGAGACCAGAGACTTTGCACTTGGAGCAGGGCTTGCCAGACATGTGGCCACGATGGTTTAAAACAAATGCTCTTGCTGCTGCATCAGCAATGAAACATCTGAAGTGAATTGGCACCTTGTTACCGTGGAAATGTATGCCACCATTGCAAAAATGTGGCATAAATCAGTGGTAAACCAATAAAGAAAAGCACTCGGATCATGTGGCTTTTGTGGGCCTTTGTAAATACCGACAATTATTGGAACAGAATTTTTAAGATTTATAATCCTAGATTGAATGGGCCACAGATGAACTGTCCCTGCTTTATCCAAAGCACATCCATCCACATGGATGTCCAAGTGCAATTCTTTAATGGTTTCTAAGAAGGAAGGAACATTATTGAGATATTTAACTATTTCTTCTTCAACATTGAAGTGTATGTATTCCCCGGCTCAACAACATGTGTTGGAACAACTGTTCGCGGGGTATTTAAAATAGACCTAATATCCTTTGGAAGGGTCTTGAAACACCCATGTGATCTGAGAAGTTGAAGCAAATTGTTGCCTTGCACATGGCTGAGATTATTGTCTACGCAATATGAAGCTAAATCTTTCCGAAACGAGTGTTCGGGAAGCGCATGAGATGCAGAAGAAGCAGATGCAGAAGAAGAAGAAGAAGAAGAAGTCACGTCACTATTCACATTTGGCTGACATATATTGGTGTTTTCAACAGAGGATGAAGGTAGAAGACGACTGTCTACTAACTCCTCCAACGTTGACGGAAGAGGAGAAGAGCGCCGGATTTTTGATAAATTTGATTTAAGTTCTTGTCTAATGTTCCGTTTCTGTCTGGCCGATAATGTATGTGGGGGTTTCCTCGACACAGATGACTTTAAAGGAAAAGAGTCCATGTTGGGTGGCGTGCACTATTCCTCCTACGAATAGACACTTCTCTTCTTTCACTGCTTCACTCGAAAAATCACACAAATCACAGATAAAAGTCCGACAACGTCTACACTGCGTGGCGTCTGTAGCGGTACTAATTCTGTCCCAAACGCGCGATGGCAGCACCGGTGCAGATTCGTTAGACGTAGTGGGGAAAACCAGCCAATCGGCTACGGTGTCTCCCTTCCATGAAAAGCGCGCGTCGTATGGTCGTATTACAGAGATAGGTAGAATGAAACGCGGGATTAGTGGGAAATCCGGATGGAACGGAAAACCGCAACTTTTATTGCGCTACCTGTGAACCGATCTCGGAGCGCGGTTGGATTAATTTGACCGCCTTTTTAATGCAATCCTTCTTAGCGTTGAAGGATTGAATTTCGGGTTTTCCACAACTGTACGCAATTATTTATGTGACGTTTTTGTTTAGTTTGCAAGCAACTCTACGATGTACATTCAGACGGGGCGACCGATTTCGTTTTCAATACTATACGTCAGGAAAGAGGATGCTCCCGCTGTTGTCCATATATCAACTTATCCAAAAACTATTAAAAGAATACCCGCATTTTATGATTGAAAACCGTAAATTACACTCGCTGGCGCATAACTTCTGACCGAACTGACACATTTTTGTGATTCCAGGTTCGTACATGAAAGGAGGTACAGCGGCGGTGATCCCGTTTGAATTTTAAAGAATTCGAACAGAGAATATCGAATACAGAATACGAATTTTGTTTCTATCTTGCCATTGACGTCGAGAAGAAATAATACTTCATTCAATTTGTATTCGTATTCCGGAAAAACTATGTGGACTTGATGTGGAACCACGTCGATTACGCGCTGTGACGCATCACAAGATAGCCCTCGTTGTTTAAATTGCTTAAAAATGAGTGTTTTCAGGTGAAATTATTCGAAATCGATACCCAACCACCGCACGAATGGCCTCTTTCCAATCATCGAAAGCCTATTAAAATCGGTTAAGCCGTTCGAAGTTATGCGCGTTCATACGTAAGTTACGGTTTTCAATCATAAAACGCGAGTATTCTTATACGGCGCTCATCAGGGCCGCGCCGTGGACTTTGGGGGTCGTGGGCTTACGTTGTTTCAGGGCCTATTTAATTAATCAGCAGAACCGCCATTTTCTCACAACAAATTCTTTTTCCTCCCGCTCGCCGTTACTATGGACAACTTATTGTTAAGCGTACGTCACCGAATTGTTTTAAGCATCAATAATGACGTTGCATCATACCGATAACTCCAGGGCTTGGGCTGCAGCCCATAAGGCCCATGGTTAAACCGCCGGCGCTCATTCTCCCAACACCGGGTGCACGTGTTACCGCGAAAACTGATCTTCAGTCATATTGTGACAACCACCCAGCAAACCACCAAGTGTGATCATCGCAGATATGACGGACAAAGTAATTGCGGTTTATATGCATTTCCATCGGCATTAACATTTATTCGGATTTTAAACATTTTGTTTAATTGCAGAATGTACCAGACGGCGTGCGACCGAAGAGATCGGCGGGAAGGCCGAAAAGGTATGAAACGACTGATTCCGACGAGGGCCCCCAACATCGGCAAGTACCGGCAGGAAGCCTGCACATTGGGAATCTCTCCCAAGATCAGCAAATACTCCTGGCTACTTTAGAGGTTCGACCGCCTCTTCAAACAGAAACGCAGATACACCAACATTACAACACATACAACAGACAACAAAATACAACAAACACAGACACATCACACCTATACAATATTCCTCTGACACAATACACACAATTAATACAACACCAAACACCACACACATACACACCACATATTATTCAGAATCCAACTATGACACACACAACAAACACGCCACCCCCACAATACCCTGCACCTGGCCCATCACACACGTACACACTACACATTACACCTTTGTTACCACAAACACCACACACATACATACAACATGCTACACCCACACTGCCAGAAACACCACACACGTACACACCACATGGTACACCTACACTGCCACAAACACCACACACGACATGCTACACCTACACTGCCACAAACACTACACACGGACACACCACCTGAGACAAGAGGTACTGATCGGGACTTGTTGCTGTGAGTTGCATTCATTATTATACTCATACTAAAATATTAAGATAACAGAATAGTGTCTTGGTAATTCAAGGTAATTGTCGCTGAGGCAATTGATCAAACACCCTGAAACTATGAATGTTTCATTATAAAATATGAATGTTTACAGACAAATCCTCGAGAAGCAAAAAAACATTGAGAAAATGCTGCAGTAAGTAAAGATAACTTTAACATTTACTTTTAAAATATCAGTACCTTGTAAAATTGGTATTTGTTTGTCCAGGAAACTCCTCAAAAAAACCAGTCAGGAGGAAGTAAGAGTTCCGACTAAACCAGCTCATTTGCCTATAAGTATGCTGGAGGGCATGAGGCAGTTCGATCCAGCCCCGGAAGAAGAGTACAATGAAGCTGTAAGTGTAATTTCATTCATTGATGTGTAAAAAATGCTTATATAAGTTATTACTCACTTTGATTTTTGATTAGGTCACATATCTGGAACACATAGGGGGATTTAATATGAAAGAGGCAGTGAGCCTTGCCCTCAAGGAGGCCTGCGCCGACGACCTTATACAAAAGAATTCCTGGCATGGAAATCATAGGAATCAAACATTTAATACAACGAGAATTGCTAGATGCATACATGGTAAGAATTACTATGTATATAATATTTATATTACTATTGCTTTACATGCTATACAAACTAAGTTTTACTTCAATATAATTATTTATTTTAGATGCACTAGCAGCAAATAAAATTAAAAAAAAACCGTCAAGGGTTGAGGTGGCGGGTACAATAAAATCCGCCCTCCGAACCACCAAAGAGCGGTTGCGCATACGGTCAAAAAGGTTCCGGCCACAAGACAATTTTTGGGGCCAACCGGAACCGGATGAAAATGCCGATCCGTCATGCGGTTAGTTCAGCATTTGTTATATAATATACGTTTTTTACTGTAGTACTACAAACTAACCTATCTTATAAATTCTTCCAAACCATGGCTTCTTGGTTAGCTGGCACCAGCTGGCACCTGCTGGCAGTGCTGGCACCCTATACAGGTCGCCAAACAAGGCTTCCAACTTCCAACCAGTGGCAGCGTCAGCATATTTGCCTGCAACTCCATCGGAGGTGCCGGTGGTAGCCTCACAGCCTCAGCATGTTAAACATCTGCTGAGGCTTCCCCCACCACCTGCACCGCCGATGGAGTTGGATTCAAATATGCTGACACTGCTTCCAATTTCTGCCTTCTACAGGCACTTCCTGCAGTGTCAGTGTCCCCTGTGGTAGTACAGTAAATTAACATTGATTCTATTTTCATATAACATTTTCCTTTAATTTTTGCTTACAGACCCTGATGATTGACAATGCCGGGCGCCGGGACACGAGGAGTTTTAGTGGGTAACCGTAGGGCTCTCTTCCCTACTGGAGTCCCACACTACCTCCATTAAACCTATGCTACAATACGCTTTTACATGTGTGAATGGAGGTGTGCATAAAGCATTTCTCCTCGCTAAAAACAAAAACAAAAAATAAAACTGTATAGAAACATTTAACAAATGGTTCAATTTTTTGTAAGACAGGACGTCACATTCGGTAATGAAGCCACTGTCACCATCCGTTACCTACTAATTCCATGCATATTGTTATATTTACGTCGATTACCGCGGCGCGTCGCAGAAAGTCGCGAGTATCCCGCGACCCTCGTGTTGAGTTTCGGAGCAGCAGAGTGCGATTAGCCGTCGAAGAGAAAGCGCGTAGTTCAGAAAATAAATAGGGATAAAGATCCCTTTTGGTTCCTTGCAAAGTGCGTCTTCACTTATTCACTCCTAGCGCTCCTGGCCATAAGTGGCCGGTTAGTCCTGCCTATATTATATGCAGCTTTTATTTCTATTTAGTGTGCGGGTCGTAATTGTCCTTCTCTTCGCATTTGTCTCAGATTTTATCCTTCTTCCAAACTTAAATAAATGAGAATTCTTAGGCGGTCGATATACATATAATAAGGACGATAAATAATATTTTAAAAATTTCTTATGAAAAGTTTATTTGTAATTAAAGTAGAAGTACTATAACAATGATTCACTTTCGAGAAGTGGATAATTAGAGTAATTATTAAAAGAGGTTAGATAATATTTATATGCCAGCGTACGCGCCCAGCCATTTGAAATTTAAAATATTCTAGTGCAACGGTTGCTGCGTTGTTGGTGCCAATTTGGCACCTACCTTCCATGCACAGATGTTGGTCGGGTTTTGCTACAACTCTGCCGCCAGAGGCCGCAACGCAGAGTTGCTCTGTTACTGCTGCCAAGTGTTGCTGCGATGTTGGCATCAAGTTGACATCAGGACAGGCAATTACAGATGTTGGCTTTTATTTGTAGTCAAATTGCCTACAACAGTTTGCTACAGGCGTTGGCCGAAATCTGACATTACAGATTTGGCTATCTGGGACTATATAAATATTTAAAAGAGGATGTTTGGATGTAAATACAAAATATTTTATATTTTTTATATCATTTTATTTGCCACTGTTTTAAAGATAATGAATTTAGGAAAAGCAATTGCTGCAAATGTTCAGGTGAGAGCCTACTTCGGTTTTCAGTCAAAATGTTCCCAGCCTTGGAAAATAACCTCTCGGACGGCACCGACGTTGCAACGATTGAGATATATTTTTTTGCGACGATGCTTAATTTGGGGTAAATTGTCCTATATTGTTTCAACCAATAAGAAATTGGATTTTACTCTCTCTCAATCATTGGCTGATCCAAATAGTGTTTCAAATCCGTAGTGTTCAATATTGCGCCAATCAAACGGCGGGCTGCATCCACATCCGCGCGTCACCTCAGAGCAAATCACATATGTGCTTCTCAGGCGCGCGGCCGCACGCTCGCTGCCGATCATTGCACCAATCAGCGGTCTCGGGCCGCTAACTAGTGTCCAACAGCGCGGCCACTCAGAATCACCAACAAGATCACGTGGTGACACGTCACATCCGTCCGCATCGCCACGCTGCGGGCATGCCGCTTCGGTGGCCATTCTGTTCAAAGTGTTGACGGCAAGCACATGTGTGCGCGGAATTCACCGTTCATATTCGTATTTTCATCCACCAGACCAACGAGCAGATCGTGCCCACGCACGGCAGGCACACCACCAGATCAGATCATTAATCAGCTGGCGTTTTCGCAATTGCGATACTCCTAAAATAGAGTAGATCATTCGAGTGCCACGTGGCGGTAGGTCACCGGCAACCACGGCACTCCTTCATCAAGATCAGCTCACTTATTCAGCAGAAGCATAGCCCAGATCACCCAGGTACTCATTACAATTCGTCAATTCATTCAGAATCTGAATGAATTTCAGATTCAAGTTGAGAGTTCAATGTGTGCGACCTAACCTCACTATCTCTGAGCATTTTACATTAGTTGCAGCTCATTCAGATTCATCCAGTTGCACACAATCATAACTCCCGTTCTTATCGTGCTTCAATAAATCATCGCACTCACCCAGTGCACGTATTTCCCCACGACTGTCACCAGATACAACATCTTATACCGGCATAGTTACATTCATATTAGATTCTTTATTCAACACGTAGGCATCTCGTTTTGTCTATGTTCTCCTGCAGCCATAATTTTTATTTTAACTACATTATCATGAAATGACCATAAATCGTCATCCACTGTCTCCATAAAATTATCACATTCAATAACCTCGTTGATAGAAGTATTATTGTGTTACGAGCCACGGCCTGATGTGTTGAGGATTTGTGCTATTGTCAGTGCCGATGGGAAATGATGTAAGTGAGAGGAGTGAGCAGCTAAATACAGTATATTCTGTCACATTGTCCGTCAGCTCCAGGGGGCGGACTCTCCCCTCTTGCAAAACATGGTAATTTCAGCAGCGCTACCTGGGGCAAGGAAATAGCACCGAACTAAGAAGGGTGGGGTGGGGACGGCCATCCCCCCCCTTTTTAAATGATCAGTGTCGCCATCTGGCCCCATATTTGGAACTAAAATCTAATATGGCGCCGGAAATCGGGATTGTACAAAAATATTTAAAAACCATAAAAAGGAAATGCAGAGGAAATTGACGAGCGATGCGTCCACATTTTACGACACAAAGGTCGATAAATGGTGGAGGCATCTTTCGTCAGTTTCCCCTGCAACAACTGAAAATATATAACATAAAACAGTAAATAATTGCAGGTAAAACTTTATTTATACTTATAACTGTACTTGTATTTACGCTATTTATACTTATAACTTTATTTATACTTATAACTGTACTTGTATTTACGCTATTTATACTTATAACTTTATTTATACTTATAACTGTACTTGTATTTACGCTATTTATACTTATAACTTTATTTATACTTATAACTGTACTTGTATTTACGCTATTTATACTTATAACTTTATTTATACTTATAACTGTACTTGTATTTACGGTATTTGTATACATGTGCGGGGCTGGTCTGCCGATGTACGCCGGTTTTTTTTTTTTTTTAGGAGAAATCCTCATGGACACCCGGCAAGGTGTCGATTGCCGGGTAGTGTGAGACTCCTACTCACTAAAACCCCAACCTTCACTTTTGATCCGATGTTCCCTCGGTGGTATATGTAACAAAAAAAGAAAAATGTATATTAGTTGCAATAGAAAAACGTGGTATACTTCAAATGACCGATTTTGAAAATGATGACGAACCTTGTCTGTATATATGATAGGGTAGTGTGCACGGTGGTCCCCTGCTTTTGTGGGTCAGGTTTGGACAACGACGGGTGGCGGCTTGCGGCGCTTGTTTCTCCACATCATTGACCTGCAATAAACGCGGAAGTAGTAGTAATGCATGAAATGGTTAATAATTGTAACCTGAACTTCTTGTGTTTTGTTTAACTGCGTTGTGTAAAGCTTACTTTCGTAACGCCTCTTTCTCAATGGCTGTGGTTGCCGCTCCGGGATTTCCTTTTCCTATTAAAAATCTGTTGATGCGGCTCTTCCAATTATGCAAATATGCCTCCATCATTGTCTCCACAATTTGGTTGCGCATGTTCTGTAAATGGGAATTGCAAATAATATTATCGAAATCTAAATACATGCACAAGGCAGTGCGCAATATATTTTTTATATCGGGCCTAAAATAATACTGGTCCACGTATTGGTGAATGATGTTCTGCGCTTGAGTGCATATTTTAACGAAGTTGTGACTTTGTACAAATGTTGTGCATATTGCACATTCCACGAAGTTCTGTGTTTCTATTGTTTTTTTTATAATAATACAAAAATTTTTATTTATATTAGGAAATGATAGTGAAGCAGGCTGAAAGAAGAGTATTTCTTCAGAACTGCTGTCTTCAGGCTCTGGTGGTGTTTCCAAAAGATGTTTTAAATCAAATAAAAGATCGCCAGTGCCTGTTGTTTCGCAATTGTAACGTTTCGAATCACGCGTAACCATATTATTGACAAACAAAGTTTTGATCGCTCCTATTAATTGGATAGCCGTGGGTTTTACATTGCGGTACCCCAAAGATTTTACTGCTCCGAATAAATTTTCTAATGCGTCTTGATTTATGTGTCGCGGGAAGAAAGACTTGAACCCTTCAGCCTGCAATAACGCAGTCAAGCGCTGAAATCCTTCTATTGTTTTGGCCCAGTTTTTCAAACATATGGAACGATACGCTGAATTTCTCGTGTCCCGATCCACAAACTGCATTCGTCCTAGCTGCCGCAATGCCGATTCCCAAAATTGCCGGTGCGGACTGTTCGTAGTGACGGCCACACGGTACGTGGACTCCGGTTTCAGTGTGTGGCCGTTCACAGAATCGAACAAATCGTTGAAAAATTGAATGGCTGCGGCAGCTGCTTCGCCCTCCGCACGCGGCATTTCCATAGGCCCATAAATGGTTTCTAGTGAACCTGAAATAAACATTTTTCTGTGAACCACCAAAGCTGCGAAACACTTGATAAGGGAAGAACATAACACGCTTTCAACTACGGATTTCTTAATACTTTAACATACCACTGTTGCGAGCCTGGTTCAATATAAATTTGGCCATGGAGGAGCTCAGGATCTGCGTCGCATGTTTGACGCGCATCTTCGGAATTTTTTGGACATTTATGTGCTCCTGCGTAATTTTGTCCAAGTATTTAAAGGGAAAACCCAAAAATGACATTTTATAGGCCAACTGGATTATTCCCCACGACAAATACTCTTTTTGCTTTGTCTGCCTGTTTACAATTTGCAAATCCTTTGTCAACAAATTGTTCCTAATACCTTTTATAAGATGTGGAGGATCGTATATTACGATAATCTCCTCACCATATAAGGTAATCGTAGCATCTGAAATCATTTATCACGGTATCACTAAGTGTATTTTTGCAACGTTTTTCACACGTAGTATTAATATGACTTACTAGGACGTCCATTTATATTGCAACTGTTTGGTGCTGACTGCGACAATAATTGGTTAATCGCTTTTACATTAGAGGTCCCTTGGTCGCAAACAAA
Organism: Priocnemis perturbator; assembly: GCA_963942575.1. Taxonomy (NCBI): domain Eukaryota; kingdom Metazoa; phylum Arthropoda; class Insecta; order Hymenoptera; family Pompilidae; genus Priocnemis; species Priocnemis perturbator. The sequence continues at coordinate 13,064,727 of OZ012643.1, read as the reverse complement.
AGCCACTATTCGCATGCCAGTCTCCATAATAGCACGTGTAATTTCAATGATAAGAGCAATTAGAGTCTGGTACTTTGTCTGCCCCTGGGAGAAATAAAATGCGACAGGAAGTTTCCAGCCCCTTCGAATGCCCCGAAGCATAAAAACGAGGGCTACATCAGCGATTTGTGGTTGCGGCGTTTCACCGTCATCCACAAATCCGATAAATTTATTTGAGGAGGGACAATAATCGACATGGGGGGTGATGGAAACCTCGTCCCACATTAAGTAACAAATTTTATTTGAAGGGGACATTGATTTCCCCTTCTCCGCCAGATGTGATACGATACTGGCGTTTATTCCTGCTTTTAAAGTAATCCTCTTCATCAACCTACGCAGTACTCGAGCACTCGGCATATTGAGTAGCTGTGCGAGTAACTGGTAGCATTTCGGGGACTGTTTGTACAGTGAGAGACAGAAAATCTTCTCGTCCAGTGAATATCGTCTGCCCTGAAAATGCAAGAAATAAGAAAAATGAATACACTTGTTTAAAGTTCATATTCATTATCAACCTCAGTTGTCACAAATGTATTACATGTACTGGGTCCGGGCGAATAACATGTACAACCGGGCACGAGGTGATTCCGTATGAAGACATAAGAACAAAGTATGGAATCAAATATTTTATTTTCCTTATTTGCTTTTAACAATGACAAAATTGCTGAACTTTAATGACCACTTTGTATTTATTCCATATTTTGTTCTTTATTTCTTCATAAGGAATCACTTTGTGTCCGGTTGTACATCTTCTTTGGACACAACCCATATATCAGTGGTCGACAAACGGGTCGCAATTGCGACCCTGGAGAAATTTCTTTTCCCTCACTCTCGCTACACGATAAGCGGTAAATAGCGAGAGTGGGAGAAGCCTCGAGAATCCACTCTCCTACCGTGCCGAGCCCTGCTATATATGACAAATTCATGGTACAATTGGGCCTTGCATGGGCCTAATGCTCTTTCAGAGCACCTATTTATAATACTTCTGCTTCACTTACTTTAGCTGCATGTTTGGAAGTTTTCAATTGCATCATAATAAATGTGCGCTGTGTGGGAGTTAATTTAGAAATTTGGCTCTGAAAACCCTCTGATGTCACCAACTTCCTTCCTTCAGCAACCTTTTGTTTGATGGTACGCAAAGTCTTTTGTGCATGGACCTGTCTCCTGCGAAGTAATTGAGCTGTTTTATACAGTTTCGCTTTCCTTCGTGTTAGTGCCGTTCTCTGCATTTTCATGTCCAGCAAAGACATCCGTGGCATCTTTGCTGGAGGTGTTGTGGCCCTTTCATCTTCCACGTGATGCGAGCACGATGGCTGTGGATTCTCCCACTCCTGATTCTGTAAGATAAATATAATTATGTCACACGTCACTTGCCAATGTTAAACATAAGCTTGCTTTGCAAAAGTAGATAACTAACCTCAATATCCTCTGTAACTGTGGCAACAGCAAAAATTTCTTTTGTGGTATACGGTATTCCTACCGATGGTATGGTACCCGTTTTTAGTGTCCGCCTCTGGGTGTATGTCAAATAATCCTCTTCTTTAAAATGCAGATGACAAACAACCTTCTTCCGCAGCTGGTCATCAGTGAGGCCTTCTATTTTCTTCGAGTAGACTGCAGTCTTCCATCGTTGAAGTTTATCAGTTCTTCTTGGAAATTTGTGCATTGGCACTACAGGTTTCACGGATCGGCATCCCCAGACGCAACACTTACAATCCATTTTTACAATTACTGTTAATACTAATGCTTAAATAAGACAATTACTGTTAATCCTAATGCTTAAATAAGACAATTCCTGTTAATGCTAATGCTTAAATAAGACAATTACTGTTAATACTAATGCTTAAAAATGACGCTCGCTAAAGATACACTAACACTAAAATATTCAATAATAATATTTATATTGGTCGTTAAAACGTCCTTTCACGGTTGTTAAACCACGTTTTTGAGACAAAGAATTTGTGAACAAATTTTATTCACAAATTACAAAATCACATATAACAGTTAACACCTGCATGTGCCTGTACGCTCCACGCAAGACACTTCTATAATGGCCGACGCCGAACCCCCGTTTAAGCGCCAATTTTGGCGCCATCTATAGCTGTGTGCAGCAGCCAATAAGCGTGAGGCACTGCCACGCCGCCTGGCGCAGGGAAAACGACCCGTACTAATGCGTGATTGTCGACGTTTTAGTATAGGAGTGCCAGCCCCCTGGTCAGCTCGGAATCGTGTTCGGACAACTTGGAGATAGTAGACACGGTTTTCGAGCCTCGCAACCCGCCTTTGTAGTTCGCCGAACGAAGAAAAGGACAGCGAACAAAAGAGAGTAAAAAAAGCACAGTCGAGGCAACTGAGCCATTTAAAATTCACCGTACCAAATGCTATATTAACCCTTTCGCTACGGCAGTCCGTTCCGCGAGAGTAGCGCCACTGAACGGGGCACCGCGCCGCGCAGTGTGCACATTGCGCATCGGTAGTCTTCGATGTTCGCACTTACGTCTTTCAATGGCACTTTGGAATTGTCTTGTATGTATACTTTTTTAAGAGTTATGTAACAACTGTTTCGTCATATTATACAGAAAAACATAAAAATTCTGAAATTTCAGAATACCCACAATGTACGTAGGTATATTGTCTGGTCTCGCGGACACCGACTATAGTCGGCACCCGTACACACAGCACGTCTCGCGGACACCGACTATAATCGGCATCCGTACACACAGCACGTCTCGCGTCCGCCGACTATAGTCGGTGTCCGTAGCGAAAGGGTTAAAGACGACTCTTATTGCTTTTTATTATTAAATTTTCCTGTATGAAAAATTGTATAACGTAATCATGAGATTGTTGGGATAAAAATGAGATCAAACATGGTGTAATTGAGATCACATTTACTGATCGTAGTATACTCTCTCACATTGTCAGTGAGCTGGGAATCGTAGTATGGACAACGTGACAGAGAAGGACTCGGTTTTCGCGCCTCGCGTCTTTGAAGTTCGCCGAACGACGGTCGAGGCACCTGATCATAGCATACTCTCTCTCACATTGTCAGTGAGCTGGGAATCGTAGTATGGACAACGTGACAGAGAAGGACTCGGTTTTCGCGCCTCGCGTCTTTGAAGTTCGCCGAACGACAGTCGAGGCACCTGTTCATAGCATACTCTCTCTCACATTGTCAGTCAGCTGGGAATCGTAGTATGACAACGTGACAGAGAAGGACACGATTTTCGAGCCTCGCGTCCTTCTCTCTCACGTTGTCATACTACGGATCTCAGCTCACTGACAATGTAAAAGAGTATGTGAGTAAGAGTAGAGCCGCGTAGCGATAAGGACTAAGCCCTATATTTTAAATGCATTAATGTTATATCTCCACGACCGGGATAGAATATTATAAATAAGTGTGACGCGGAACATGTGAAACTGAGATTTTAGATATGTATTTTAAATTGTGACTGGTCCTATCGTCCAGAATTTATATTATTAGGAAGATAAGCAGAGAAAGCACGGTAAATAAATTAGGAAATGTTCATCGATTTATTTATTTTATTTGTTGTTTTTTATTATTTTTAACTCGTCCTCGTCATAGATTTATGTCTTTTTATTCTATTCTTTTTTATTTATTATTCGTACAAATTTAATAATGTATATATGCAGCGTATATGGAAATAGAACATCACAGTAATAAATAAGTAAATATGGTCCGATTAATATCATGTTTGATTTCATTTTACGCGGAAAAATCTCATCAATATATTAATCACTATTTTAGATAAAAAAAAAAGCAAAATTTGAAAAGTTATGTGATTGTATTATAAAAAACGAAACCGCGAACTCTCGACAAAGGAGCCGCGTCGCTTCACGCCTCATAAACATCACACGCTTGACTGACTCCGCTCGAGGTAACATAGGCGTAGGAATGACGCATACATGGGCGCAGACGCAGCCCATGGACAATGTGACTGGAGCTCCAGTAGGGACAATGTGACAGAATTTACTGTACAGGCCTCGTCCGATTTTTCACGGCTGCACCCTGCACGTCGCTACCCTTCGTGATGCCTCTCTAACGGTTCTCCGTACTCCCTCGCGAAAATACGTGTCGCCGATCGAAAGGAGGAGTGAGGGGGTATAGGAAAATCACCTCAAGCGTAGTCCGATTTTTCACGGCTGCACCTATCGGTAGATTTGGTTTTTGAGTCACTGACCCAGGCCTTAACGTGTGTTTCACCGCGGCACCCTAGGCAAGTAGACTCGAAAGGATAGCTGACAAGGGCCTCGTCCGATTTTTCACGGCTGCACCCCTTGCGAACTTTGAGGTTATAGGATATTATGATTTCTTTTTGGCTCGTTGGTTCCCTTGAGCGGTAAAGGGAAACCTTGTTCGTAGGATTCAAGTGCTAGGCGATTAAATAGCGAGACTGCAAAGAATGATGGAAAACAATTAAATAGACTATATTCAATAAAATATGTAAACAAAAAGTAGCTAAGCCTAAAAAACGCAACGATACTGTAGGATTCTGGATGGTATGATTCCTACGTTGGGACCATTGAGACTGAGAATAGCCGAGTTGGAATATATATACTTTATTAATCTCGTCGGAAGCTGCACGACACTGTATGTCGTCTGATCACTTTGATCGCTTACAAAAGACTGCCTTTCGACATACGCGGAACGTTTTTTAACGCGCCGCGGATCAGCCGCGATGCCACCTCGTCTCTCGCTCGCAACGCACAAACACGACCATACGCACTCATGCACACCGCCGACGGAACGCATCGCCTCGCGATCAAGCGTGCGGCATCTATGCCGTTTTATGCCCTACAATACTATAAATACAACTACTAACAATGTTATTAAAATACGACGCGAATAAGTTAACAGAAAACGAATAACGACTAGAAAGATAGAATTTGGGTTTGAAGGAAAGAGCTAAAGTTGAGTATTTAATACTACGCACGAAAGTGCGGTCAGAAAGAATAAAACTAAAGACACTCGGAACACGCGCAGGTTGTTCCTTGTAATGAGAACGGACAGCGAAAAAGATACTTTAGTGATTCTTTAGTCACGTTTTTTTCTCTATGTATAACGCTCGGGAATTGCTAATGTAGACCCTTGCACGATCTTTTTCTGAAGCTGACTGAACTGACCATGCCTGTCGAATGCCCTTTTTATAGGAGAAGATTGCAGGCAGGGGGTCTTGAGATGCAAGGAAGTAGTAAGGCGCGGTGGGGCGCAATTTCGGTGGGGCGTCATGTTCTCAACCGTCGCTGTACATGCATTTTGCACGTGATCACGCGCGGTCACTGCGCATTGTTCGGCGGTATACGTCACTAACCGGGCGCGTCACTACGTTACTATACTCCTTGCAGCGTGCTGACGTCACAGTGCGTAGGCCGGTGCGACGTCATGGGTCGTCCCCGCGCTCGGCGGGCGCTCGGCGGCGCGGTTCGTTACATTTATAATCGCAACCAAGCGATTATGTATTTCCATACATTTCCAATTTCATGTAATCGTGTATTAATATATATGATGTCATAGGCGGGGGCCACTGGGATCGGAGGCTTAATGCCCGGACTAGGCTATCTTGAACGTTTTTGCCTTTGTCTAGGGATTTTGCGGCCACCGGGTCAGATGGTCCCGCTCGTTGTACTGTCCTATTCGAACTTACTTGGACAGGCCGGCGGGTTCAAGTCATCTTAAGTGATGGCAGGGGTGTAAAAACCCAAGACCGATCAAGCACCTTCTCGAAGTGGTCAGTCAATACTGACCACGGGTGACGCTGTTAAGGGTTTGCCATAGACGGACCCGAACTAAGCTTGACGGATCGAGAGAGATCAGGGGAGGAACGCCGGCAGGCTGCGTGATCTAGCCCATCACGCGGACTCCGCTTCCTACAGAGTCCCGATTCGACCCTGAGAGAGACCAAGGAACTAGAGAGTACGTTCCTCGCAGAGGAGACTTATGTCTTTCGGGTATGACGAACCCGCGAACTCCAGTCGGTTCACCAAACCTAGCCGATACCTCGGGATGCCGGGGAGCTCGCAAGAGCTCTTCCGGCTGGGTTGGTTTCGAGGGGGCAGTGGCGGAGTCGCTTTGGCAAGCGTCCGCTGGGTTGTGGAGAAATGGCTAATTAGTGCGCATCTAATTGAGGATGCAGGATGACTGTGTTTTTACACGACGTTCCAGCCTATCTAAGCACGGGTTGTAAAGCACTTTGACATTGGTATACATCGGCCCCAAAGACTTTCGTATCCCACCTCCTCGTGGTGCGCCCGGACCCCCTGCATTTATGTAGGGGGAGAACCAAGTAGGATCGAAAGCAACCCCAGTGAGCTTCTGGGTGATCAAACCTCCCCTGTGTTTGCCGTGCAGGGCGTCCCGTGTCGGTGGAAAAGGGGATCCTGGGCATTGAGGAGGCCCAACCCTGCGGGGTTGACGTCTCCAACACATGTCTTTGGCCCACGCTTTACCTAGAAGGGTGGCTGGACGAGAAAAGAGCCCTTTGTCCAGTCAATCGGTTTGAAATGACCATTCGTGTTCGCACGAGTGGGTTTCGATGGGCGAGGAAGCGAAGTGCGGAGGCTGGGGAGACCCAGTTGGCCGCACTCAGCGGACTATATCCGGCTGGATGCGCCGACCCGGCACCGCCTGTGGCGGTCCGTGACCACGGGGCTACTGTCGGGTCCCATTTGAGGGTCTGTGGAGGTTGGCGCAAATGCTCGAACGAAGACAAGAACAGATTATGGATACTCTTGTTTCTGAGGTCGACGAGGTCGATGTGGTAGTGCCCCGTGCACGCAGAGAGAAGGTACAAGGGGCGGTAGTGATTGGGGATCACTCCGATCCACCGGCCCAAGAGCCCTCTGAAGTGGATGACTGCGAGCCTGCGGAGTCTATGGACTGCGAGCGGGCCGTGGTCGCCGCTAAGAGGAAATGCAGCGAAGCTGCAATCGACGAGGACAAGGACGGTGACTGGACCCCTGTGGGGAAAAGGCCCATCCTTAAGCCACGCTTCTCGCGGACTTCTGTACCGAAGTCCGCGGAGTCAGTAACCCCCGAGGCCTCTCAGGTCTCGGAGGCGAAAACTCTACGAGTCGTGCTCGAAAAGTGTCAGGATCCTGGGAAGCCCAAACCCAGCAAAAAGAAAAGGGCAAAGAAACCGCGGTCTGGCAACCCGCCTCCGTCTCAGACGGAGATAACAGATAAAGTACGCGCCATACAGGTAATTTGCCTCAGCTCATCCAACAGGGTGAGCAAGGAGGTTTCTAGCCTCATAATGGCGCAGGTCGAGGCTCTTGCCCAAGTGGCAAGGGACCTTGTCCTCAAAAATAGTGTCTGTGAAGGAAGGGCTAAGATTGCCTCGCAAGAGGCGGTCAAAGCCCAGAAAGCGGTTAAGAGTGCCATTTCTGAGTCCCTTAAAAAGGCGACTCAGAGAGAAACCAAGCCCTTGTCCTACGCCGATATGGCGAAAAGGATGAAGGGAGGCGTAGGTACTGCGCCAATACAGAGGCCACAGGTACATGTGGTCAAGATCTTCCCCACTGCCAAGGGGAAAGATCAGTATGCGGACAGCGATGCGACCAAGAAAAAGGTCCTGCAATTGGTGAACCCGACCAAGAACAGGATCGCGGTCAAGGCTGTAAAGCGCATACACGGAAACGGCGTTTCTGTAGAGACAACGTTTCAGGAAGACCTTAAGGTCTTCCTTGAAAGCCAACAATTGAAAGAGGCTCTCCTGAAGGTGGAGCTCCCGGCCAAGAGGAGGCCGCTCGTGATTATTTACGACGTGCCCCCCTCAATGAGCCAGAAGGAGCTCCTCTCAGGCCCCCGCAAGCAGAACCTTAAGGATCTGTCCAAAGAGGAATGTGAGAAGGCCAACATTCCCCGTTTTAGGATGGGGAAGAAGGCCGACGTAAAACACTAGGTTATCGAGGTTGATCCGGTGATTAGAAAGAGGCTCCTTTCCGGAACTAGAGTGTTCCTTGTATGGTCGTCCTGTCGGGTTCAGGACTACCTGTCCGTGACGCGGTGTTTTAAGTGCCAGGCCTTGGGGCATGTCGCCAAACACTGCCGATCGAAAGAGGATGTTTGCGGTCACTGCGCCCAATGGGGGCATACCTTTGCCAAATGCACTGCTAGGGATAAGCCTGCGGCTTGCCCTTCTTGTAAGTCGCTTGGCAAATCGCACAAGCATCCTTCAAGGGATAAAAAGTATCCATCATACTTGATGGCACTAGAGAACCTCGTCAGTCGAACGAATTATGGCTAATAATCGTTCTAGACTTCCGAAACCACTGAGAATGCTGCAGCTTAACATGCAGCGTTCGAGAGCGGTTGCTGACGAAGTCAGACAGACGATGGAGCGCAGGAATATCGATGTGCTGCTTGCACAAGAGCCTTACAATGTCCGGGGAAAAATCTCCGGCTTGGGGCTCACTGCGAGAGTGGTGACGGGCGCGCCCGACGGGGCTCAGGCTCTGGCGGCGATCGTCGTCCGAAACCCCGACTAGAATGTAGTCAAACTCTCGCAGCTGTGCGACACGCATTGTGCCTGCGCTGAGATAACTGGCCAGTTCGGCGTTCCCTGCGTGGTCAGCCAGTACTTCCACTTCTCTGATGAGATTGAGGTCGGCTTGGCTGCGTTAGAGGGGCTGTTAATTGTGTTGCGGGACCGTCCGGTTGTCATTGCCGCCGACGTCAATGCCAAGTCTCCCCTTTGGGGGAGTGCGGTAAATGACGAACGTGGCGAAGCTATGGAAGATTTCATAGCGCAGCATGACCTGATTGTCCTAAATGAGCCTGGGAACGCTCGGACGTTTTCCGGCCCGACTGGTGAGTCGAATATCGACGTTACTATGGTAAGGCAGAAGGCTATTCATTTGATGAGTGGCTGGAAGGTTCGCCCATCATGGACGAACAGTGACCATAATTCAATTGAGATAACGCTTGATAAGCCATCTTCCGATGGCGAACCAGCGGAGCGGGAGCCCTTTGTCAAAAGGCGTTTCCTGCTTAGCTCTCTTGACGGGCGGAAGATTGATCGGACGCTATTGAATGAGAGAGAGGCACTCTCCTCCTTTGAAATTGAACGACGCGAGGACGTTGAACGCTTGGCGGAGGCGGTCGAGAAATCGATCGTCAAAGCCTGTGAGGCGTCCTTGCGCAGAAAGACAAGACATGTCAGGTCGGTCCCTTGGTGAACGCCAGACTTGACTAACTTGAAACATTTGACGTATGAAGCGAGAATCGCTTTCCAAGAGGAAAGTAATGAAGAGAGACGAGCGCAACTCAAGCAGAGTTACCTGGAGCAGCGTAGGCATTATACCTATGCTATCCGCAGTGCTAAAAAGAAGTCTTGGGAAGACTTCATTAGCACTGAATGTAACAAAAGCGAAAAGACTTGGGGATTCGCCTATAAGGCATCCCTTAACAAGCTACGTGTAGAGCAGGTGCTTAACAACTTGCGTACGCCTGATGGTTTCACGCTAAGTTGGCGCGATACGGCTAAGGCCTTACTAGATAATCTCTGGAGGATGAAACCCCGGAGCAGGTCGCGGTGCGGGCCGATGCTTTGTCTGTACCCTCGGCGGAAGACACTCCAGTCTTCACGCCGGAGGAGGTAGGCAAGGCGATATCGACCCGTAAGCACAGGAAATGCCCGGGGATTGATCTCATCGAGAACGAGATAGTTCATTGGTCATGGAGAACGCTCCATGGACCATCCATCACTGATAAAGCTGTATAATGAGTGTCTTCGGTGGGGAGTTAGTTTTCCCCACTGCCTGGAAGGTGGGCTCTATTAGAGCACTGCTGAAAAGTGAAGATAAGGATAAAACCTTGGCAAAATCGTATAGGCCGATTTGCCTGCTTTCTGGGCTTGGTAATGTCCTAGAGAAGCTTATAGCTATGAAGTTGCGGGCGGTGTTTGACGATCCGGTGCATAGCACCGTGGCTGCTGCGGTTGCTCGTGCCAGTGGTCTCAGATTTGGCACCCGAGCACCATCGGTACCTGCGGGAGTGAGGATACGGAAAAGTATGCGTGCCTTGTCCGTGAGAGCTGCGCGCGCCGTTTCTCACCGAAAGGCGCTCGGCTTGGAGAGAAGGACGGAACTATGCTGCGTCTCCCTTGCACCAACGTCGTGTGACGTCAGGTATCGTGACGACACATAAGAAGGATAGAACTATGCTCGGTCCCCTTTCAATCAACATCGCGCGTTGCGTCTTCGTTCGACATGCAGTCAAGGCGTCGCGTCTTCGTTCCGCATACAGGCCGGTGACAGTGGTGCCAGATTTCACATAAGGCATCGTACGTATCATTGCGTTCTTTCAGCCGGAAGGCAAATCGGGCACCACCGCCCTGAGCAGAGCGCGATACAGAGAAATGTGAATCGAGGAGAGTTTCGGATTGACTCGTCGTACTCATCGCCGCTCGTCGACGCGCTCGTTTTTTCCGTCGTTTCGCGCCCGGCCATGGTTCAATTTTTTTTCACAGAATAATTTTCGTTTGAATTGTTCATCACACAGCAACAAACGATATTCATTAAAAAATATTTTAGTACTTACTACGGATAGTTTTTAATATTTTGTCAGCGGAATAGATGTGTCGTATTGGTTTATAATAGATATGGGCAAAATATATATTTCATAAATTTTGGTTTCAGTAACATTAATCTTCCTACGGTAGTAATAAATAAGAAAGTATATCATAAATGTCAATTATTGCGTATTATGCATTAACCGTGAAACAACTAATAGGAGCTTCTTGCAGTAGAACGTTCTGAGGGATCGTACTAACACGCGATTTTAACACACGACAGCGTACGTCAGGAAGAATTTGCTTGACACGACGCGACGACGGTGCGAATGTTTCTATGAGTTGTTCTTTATCATTTGTTTTCTAAATATAAGGTGACCAAATTGTGCATATATTATAATAGTTCTCATGAAGTCCCATCACATTGATTTGTAACCTTTTTCTTACTACGAACGTTTAGTTTAACAACGCTATCCCCATTTCGAGAAAGAAGAAGGTGTTCCTTCTTTGGCAATGCATCATGCATACGGTAATCCATATGTACGTCCGTTGTCGCATTCTGCCCACGAAATGTCGCAACGTGCGTATCGTTGAAGAAGGCATGATAAATCACGACAATAATAGCAAAATCCCTGTCAATGGAAAACCGAAACTTGTATTGTGCCGCTCCCGACCGACCACGAGTCGCGGTTGGACAAATTGAAATATCTGAAAAGTCTAACCGTTCTGAGCGCGTATTTTACGTACCTAGTGCAAATTATGGCTCAACTTCACTTTAGCCCCACCACGCATTTCGAATGTGCGATACGTCATCCCACGCAGCTTCGCCCGCTGATCACGAATATCGCAATGTTTTTTGGCGGAAATGCCAAACAACGCCAAAAAACAGGAAAAAGTTTGAAAACAAAAATCGTTTTTATAATATTACTCAGTACTCCGTAGATGTTTTTCGATGCGCGACACGTCATTCGACGCGCCTTTTTGCCCCGCACACGGCCGACTTTTTCGTTGTTTGCAGAAACCTAAAAAACTTACGAAAATCGCGAAAAACTGTTATAACGGTTATTGCACGATTACTCAGTACTCTATGGATATTTTCCGATGTCCGACACGTCATTTGACACGGCCTTTCACGATCGACACGGCCGTTGTGTTGGTTTTTTGCAAAAACCTAGGAAACTTCCGTTTTTCCGGATATCAACTCTTTTCGAAAGACATTTGGTGATATATATTAGTTTTGCGCCGAACGTGCGTCATCGATGTACTTTCCACCGCTACTACGTCACATTCATGGAACATTTAATCGAGTACCAATGGCGCCGGGAATGTAGGAAAAATAATATCGACTTATTCCACGACGTCATCAAATGTATGCAGCTTGCGTTCCCTATTCCTTGAATAAAACCCCCCTTTCCTTGTCCTCCACTCCACGTGCTTTGTGGCCTCGTCGGTAGACAATCGGGTCTCGCCGCCGGTATTCGCGCGTCATATATATGTTTCTTCTTCGCGCATCGTTCCCGCGTGTCGCGGAAAGCAACGTGTACTGAACGTGTTCTTACCGGATAGTCAGTTGCACGCCGTGGAAGGCGTAATAGCGAGCGTGCTGACTTTCCGCGTGTGGTCTTTAATGATTATATTAAGTAATCGCGTGTGTGTCAATTTGTGTTTGTGTGCGCGTGTGTGTTAGTTTGTGTTTGTGTGCGCGTGTGTGTGTTACGTGTCCGTGTTTGGAGTCCGCGTGGGAGAAGCGTAGGTTAGTTTTATTATTACTTTTAATTTTTTTCTGTCTGTTTCTTGCGGGTTCACACATAAATGTCCGATTTGCAAAGAAAGAAATGCAAGCGGAGTTTTTGCGAAGCTTGGCTTCGCGATGAAAAATATAATTCATGGGTGCGAAATGTGCCTTCTGATACAAGTTTATTTCAGTGCTTAATATGCAATAAAGATATTTCGTGCGACACGCGCATTTCTAAACATGCGAATTCTGCGAGTCACATAAGTTGTACAATTGCAAAGTCTTCTGAGGACAAAAATAGCGGCGATACAGAATCGGACACAAATTGTTTGTCAGCACGCACATTTCGCAAGCAATGGTTAGATATTGAGCAGTTTCAACCATGGCTACACGAAATGTCGCGCAACGAAACATTGTGTCTTTGTTCCTATTGTAACAAGTCAATAACGGCGAGATTAGTTAATATTCATCGTCACGCAGAATCCGCAGTTCATATCGCAAAAGTAACATGTTTACAAACGCAAGAAACAGACCAACAAAATCATATCAAGGACAAATCGAAATTGTCATTAGATGCGCGACAGAAAGCAGCGGAAATTCAATACGCTGTTTTGATCGCCGAAAATGACATTTCGTTTATGACAGCAGGAAAATTATTGAAATTTTTCCAAAAAGTAGGAAAGGATGGTAACGTGTTGCAAAATATGAGTATGGGAAGGACCAAATGCGGTCACATACTTGCAAATGTCTTGTGTCCTGTAGAAACAGAACGTGTTTCGGCCATCCTACGAAATACAAAGTTCAGTATTTTTATAGATGAAACGTCAGACATTACTAATACAAAATGGATGACGTTTCATGTTCGATATGTGCATCCGGAAACATTAGAAATTATGTCGCAGTTAGTAAAACTAATCCATCTCGATGCAAAAGATTGTGGTGCAGAAATGATATTCGACGCATTCCGAAAGGAAATGTACAGATTACAAATACCGTTTACCAATATTGTTGCTTTGTCGTGCGACAATGCGCGAGTTATGACCGGCAAATACTTATCATTTCAAAAAAAAATTGCAGGAAAAATGTGGACATGTACTAACACTGCCATGTCTATGTCATTCCGTCGCGTTAGCCGCAAATGCTGCATCCAGAACGATTCCTAATAACTGTGAAAACTCTGTAAAACAAATCTCGAGTTTTATAAATTGCAGTCCCAGGCGATCAGCTATCTTTAGCGATTGCTGTGAGGACACAGACCTTAAAATTTTGAAATTGGCTGAAACACGATGGCTTTCCCGACATTTATGTATTAGTCGAATTCTAGAATCCTGGGACAGTATTGACAAGTTTTTAAAAGAGTTAATTTGTAGAGAAAAGTCTGCAAAAGCTGCTGAATTTGTAGCAGTCATGCATACTCCTGATGTTAAAGCATACCTATTATTTCTTCAATATATTTTACATTACTTCAATGCATTTACAATATTTTTCCAAGCTCTGGAAACAAGAGTTCATACTTTGCAGCGTAAATCGCTAAATTTATTGCAAACAGTATGCAAAAACTTTTTAAAACCAGAGCTTTTAGCATTACAAAGTAGTAATGTAGATTTTGCAGATAACAATAATCAAATATCAATAAATCAAGTCACAGTAGGCATTGATTGTGAGGATTATTTAAACAAATTGATGACAGAGGGGCACGCAGATATAGTTGCAAATGTTCGAGAGAATTGTTTGCAATTTTATGTATGTGCCGCTAAAGAAATTTGTAAAAGACTACCAATCAATGATCCATTTTTATGTAAATTAAAAGTTTTGGAACCGGCCACAGCTTTACGCGATATTGACAGAGAAACTTCCTTTCATGATGTTTCTTTTATCGCTGAAACCTTTGGCGGCTTCGATAAAATTAGTTTAAAAGAAGAATGGTTTGCTTTACATAACGATTTCACAGAAACACAAATTGATCATTTGTCATTAAGGGAATTTGATGAAATGTGGGAATGCATCCTAACAAGTAATCGTCAATATCCCAATTTGAAATCTCTTGTCAATGCTGTTCGATCGTTGCCAAACTCAAATGCTGATTCAGAAAGAATCTTTTCCTACTTACCAGACTTAAAAACGAAGAAAACAAATAAGCTGTCGTCCGTAACTATGAATGCTGTTTGTGTCATTAAATCAGCATTGAAAGCGAGAAGGGAAACAGCCATAAATATGACGGTTACTGACGAGCATTTGTCTCGCATGCCGGCTAATATATTATATTCTACATGTCCAAATACAAAAGAATTGAGACAATGTGATAATGATGAAATGGCTGGTCCCTCCTCGTGCAATGTTTTTCAATAAGTATGAATACAGCTCCATTTCATTTAAAAAAGCAACGTACAGCACAAATAACGTGTGCGTCAAAAATCAAATGAGTCTGCCATTAGTTACACTTGACAGATCAGTCCGGCGTTAGTCAGACTTGAACAAGCAGTCCGGCGTTAGTCAGACTTGAACAAGCAGTCCGGCGTTAGTCAGACTTGAACAAGCAGTCCGGCGTTAGTCAGACTTGAACAAGCAGTCCGGCGTTAGTCAGACTTGAACAAGCAGTCTGGTGTAGCTATTGTCAGACCTGACATGAATAAAGAAAGAGATATAGCTTGGGCAGCACCATAACTTAATTACACTGCACAACACTAAATTTGCCTTTTGAACGAAAATAGCCAATTTCGATTAATCTTGACCCGCTGAAAACGAATCTGAAACCCGTTTTCGAAAATTGGCTCGAGATTTTATTTTAATTAGTCGAAATTGGTTATTTTCGTTTAGAAGGCAATTCGTGTATTGTCCAGAGAAACTTGTTAAAGTTGTACAACATGCTCCGCGCGCATCATTCGGGAGGTTTTTTCAATTTCTTTCGGCAACAGAATTAAACTTTTTTTTGCCTTTTAAACGAAAATAGCCAATTTCGACTAATCTTGACCCGCTGAAAACGAATCTGAAACCCGTTTTTGAAAATTGGCTCCAGTATTTGAGTAATTTAATTTTTAAAAAAACAGCCTTTTTTCGACTTTGAACAGCAATCAGGCCGTAGGTTTACAAGTTAGACAATTTCCATTTATAGCAAAAAATTCTCCAGACTTTTCCGAATAAAACGATATCAAACACTTTTACAAATTCAACTTGCAAACATGTTTAAACATTAGTTAAAGTGGATAAGACATGTTTCGCGCACCTATTTTTCGAGATGTTTTTCAATTTTTGGAAAAAACTGTGACTCCGACGTGAATTCCATTGACGCTACACGACAGAGCAGACATTTTCCATCGGAAAACCATCATGATAATATGTAAAACAAGTTTCAGTTTCCTACAGGAAAACTAACTAAGACTTCGTGCGCGTCACGTAGTAACACGCGCTCCGCTGTGGCTTGTTTTCGCCTAGCGCAGGGTTCGGCAACTCAGGATTCAGAAGAGCCAAAAAGTCATCCAAAACAGATTCTTTGTTTATAGAAGAGCCATAGAACTTTAATAACACAAAAACACATACTTATTCAATTAAAATGTTAACAAGTATTGTAAGGAACTGAGTCTTACGGGAGGAAGGGCTGGTAGACTGGGGACAGTCGCCGGAGTATAATCAAATGCTTTACATTTATTGCTCGGAGGCCGTTCTCCTTTGTTTATTAGATAAAAATCACACACCTTAATTGTAAGAATACTTTCGCGATCGGTAGCAGGGAGCGGTATCGGACAGGAGGGATGAGGTTCGTATCGCGCTGGAGCACGATAACGACCGACCTCGGAGTGGAAGTCGCGAGATTGTGGCGGGCGCCACGGATTTCTCGCGTCTGGATTTAGGCCGAATGTATAAGGGCGCGTGCGGGGATACACCGCCACATTCGACGCGGAAGGAGGGTTGCTGATGGAAATAATTTCCGACACGATTATTCACAAACTACACAATCTCGCTTCGTACTGCTCACTCGGGTGATGTAACCGTACTGACTCCTCCCCGGTTTCGGCACTCTTACCAGCGCTAGAGCGTGACGACCCCGTTGACCGTAACGTTCACGATCGCATGACAGTCGTCGAAGACGTTACGCGTCAAATCGGGAGCCGTGTTTGGGTCGGCACGGGCGACATGCGGAATCGCCTTTACATCCTCAACAAGTATGAAGAGGTTGCTTTTAAAGGCATGTAAAATTTATTCGTTGTGGGATTATAGCTCGTGCGTGGAATGGGTACGGCAAAACGAAATCTATTGATCGATAGAACAAACAAACCTTTATTTTAGTCGCTCAATCACGCTACATACGCTTTGCTATTTCTCTTGCACGCATTCACTCACACGTATGCAAACTTTAGCGACTACTGCTAATCTGTCCTCGGATCTCGCTTGCTAGACTTTCAATGTCCGGTTGGTACTCCGTTATTTTTATTTTCAGACAAGCCTGGAGACTCTCATCTGTCAGTGAATTTCTCAATTTGCTTTTTATAAAATTCATGCTCAAAAAAGTTTGCTCGCAACAATAAGTTGAACCAAATATAGTCAACACGCCATATGCGTACTTTTTCAAAGCAGAATATGATTGAGGAAGACTGTTTCGTGCCACGAAAACAATTTTTTCAATAGAAGTAATGTTTTTAAGTTCAACTCACTTGTGTTCTGAAATTAGTTTACTGCATTCTTGATCATGTTCTTCCAATTTGCGGCCCAAATCAGAGAATTTTGATGCCCATATTTCCTTACATTTCAGATCAATAAATTGTAATTCAAATTCGGCACGATCAAAATTAGAAAATATTGAAAAATCTAAAGATTCCGAATCGCATATCAGCAGTTTTGTCAAAAAGGACAATATATTCTCATAATTCCGAAACTCTTGGAACCTCTTGAGGAAGCAATTCCTCATCCTCTCCATACAATGTTTGAAACATTCCAAATCTATTGAAACTCCAGATTCATGATGTTTCTTCAACAAATTAAAATGCAAGCAGGTGCCCCTTTGCAAGTCAGAAGCGAACAAAAAAGTAGTTTTTTTCGGCACATAACGACTCTTGGTGAATGATGCAGTGAAAAGACGTTGTGTTGTGCTGCATTTATTTCTGCATCAAAGCCACAAATCCTTTGTTTACTCCAAGCATGCATGGTGCACCATCGGTGGTAATAGAAATTAAGTTATTGATATTTATTTTATTCTCTCCGGGAAAGTCTAACACTGCTTTTGCTATATTCTCCCCAGTTGTCTGTCCTTTGAGTGGTAGGAGTGCAAGTAATTCTTCCCTGGGACCGAGATTTGTTACATACCTTGCAAATAATGTTACTTGTGCGGTATCACTTAAATCGCAGGATTCATCTAATGCCAGTGAAAATGCAGTACCGACATTTATATCGTTGAGTTGTTGTCTTGATATTTGTTTTGCCATTCGAGTTGTTCGGTCCCTAATCGCTTTCGCAGAAAGGGGCACGTCGCGTATTTTCTTTATAATATCGGCACAATTTTTAAAATCGCGGAAGAGGTATTTTGATATATTTAAAAAATACTTTCATATATTCACTGTCATCTCTTGCTCGCGTGACAACTGGTTGCTCCGCTCTTAGCAACCGCAGTAAACAACCGTTGACACGCATTATCGGCCGTGTCACCAACACACATGCCATTCCCTGTTCTAACAAACACATACAACATAAAACCCGTAAGTGCCGATTAAAAATAAGAACGTCTAGAAGCGCATAAGAAATAAGGCGCGCTCTTTGGCATGGGTAAAGACACACAGCACAGATAGACAAAGTACACAACAAGCACACGATACGCCAAAGTTATTGTGATTACAAATTTACAGTATATTAATTTATACTAGGTGGCGGAAACTTTGCAAATTTTGCCATTCTTTCAGGTATCGAAAGAGCCATATTTTGATATCCAAAGAGCCATATCTGGCTCGGGAGCCATATGTTGCCGACCCCTGCCCTAGGCGTTATCGCGACTCAAGTCGGTTCTGAGGCGACGTCTTGACCAGCGTGCTGCGACGCGTTCATTATGTCATTGTATTGGAGCAGGTTACGCATCACACCACAGAAAGAGCAGAACGCTGTTGCCATGCGTTTGTCCGGGTCAATGGCGTTCCCAATGCAGTACACCAAAAGTCGTATGCTCTATGGAAAAACAATAACCTGCTCCAAATGCACGTCCGAGGAATGCGTCTGTTTTCGTTCGCACTACCGTCTTCACCTCACACTCCAACACATTCACACCGATACCCCGACACATTCACACGGGCCCGATTCCGACCAATAACTTTCGTCGCGGCACACCGCGATCGGTGCATCAGCGATCGATCATACCTCATCGAAGTTTCTAGAAATCACTCTCTGTATAGCAGCCAAGGCGCAAACAGTGAATTCTAAATCGTTAATAAAATAGTGAGAAAAAGTGTACTATTGAACCCAGTTTATTGTGAAACGAAACCACGAAGCTAACGTGAAGGGGTCGGCTTCGACAGTCCACCTAAGGACAGAACACCTGTGATTCAGCGACACTGAATTAATTGATTTCAAAAACCACAGTTGATGTAAAATGAGATTGGGTAAATTTAACTAAGATAACTATAACTAGCTGGATGTTACACAATGAGCAAAAACCAAAGGTAGGGTGAGTACGGCGCTGACTGCTCAGCTCAAAAACCAAGTTGGAAGTGACTCCGTTCTCCCAAATCGAGCGACTCCTGCTAGAGAGTCCCAAAACTACCCCCTTCTTCCCGATCTTTGGTAATCGCCCACTTTTCAAAAAAGGACGTATCACACGTCGTCCTTGTTCGGTTTTCCCTGACTTCTCCCACGCACGGGGCCTCAGTCTTTCCTCTCTCTTCCTCTTCCTTGATCAACGCCCGTCTTTGTTTTTGTTGTGTAGGTTTTCGAGGACGGATACCTTCGTATTCACCCTCGTGTTTTCCGTATTTATGCACTGCACGTTTTCTATACTGTTTTATTTCTTTATCTCTTATACACGATGCTTACGGTAGGTCTGCTAAAGACAGAGTGGCCCTGCCGCGCTCGCGTGTGGTCGCCCGATCGCTCGGCGACCGCCATTTTTTTTAACGGTGTCGAAGGAGAGGTAGTGACGACGCAGCGTTGTACAGATTCGTCGCTCGGCGGATGTATCCGCATGTGTCCGCACCAGTGTCATCAGATCCGGCCTAAAACCGCATATGTGGCGACCGTGGTGGGGGAAACCGCAAGGTGTGTGCGTGCCGTGTCTGTGTGTGCGATGTGCGCGCCGCGGCACGGCGGTTGTCCGTAACGTACGGAGACAAGGAAGGTGCTATGCTTCTCGTCTCCTTTCCACCAAGGGTTGCGTACCGTGACGTCACAACCAACAAAAAGAAAGACAGTCCTATGCTCTGTCTCCTTTCCACCAACGAAGCGTCCTTATGACGTCGACGCTGCGCGCGCACCCAGTTGCGAGAAAGACAGAACTATGCTCTCCGTCCTCTTTCCACCACGGTCGTACCCATGTGCTTCGTTTGGCATGCGACAGCGGCAACGAAATTCTCTTTCGGCTGGGCAGGCCAAAATGGTCAAAAATGCACTTTCACCGAATTTATCTTGCAATACGTCATTCGATAGGTAATTAAAAGAAATCGTGCTTTGCCAAGTTTGAGCCTTCTAGCTCCATCAGACGGGTAGTTATAGGGTAAAATATAATACCGGTTTTTTGCATATTTTTCGTATTTAACGGTACGCAAAAATTCTGCAAAAAATCCTGAATATTCTGAACATGTGTGTTTACGGTTGGAAATTTTTGCAGATTTTTTTCTTGCAAACCCTAAGCATAAAAAATGAAAAACGTAAAAAAAACACGAAAAATTTCGATTACGTGTTGAAGTTTTCGACCGACTGGACTTTTACAAATTCTGTGGTTAAGTATTGTCATGACTATTATCTCAAATTTTTTTCAGATTTTTTGGTAAGGTCCGTCGCAATTAAAATAAATAAAAACCGATGTTTTCGGCGTATTTTGAGCGATAACCGAATGAATACTTTAAATATTTGCATTACCTTCATATAGTGACTGAATTGGACGATCCTTTGTACGTCTGCACACAAGCGAGTAATATACATATCAAGGGAATTCGGTCGTTTCGATTTAATTGAGAGCGTGCGCACGCTCTATTCTGAAATATTAAATACCTTTTAAAGAGTGCGGCTAACGCAGCAGTTAAGAGCTTTCGTGTCGCAGGTTCGCGCCACGTATTGGTCCATTTTTTTTCCTCGCGATAGTTGTTTTTTCTTGGTTAAATCACACGACGATGAGCCACATTCCCTTACAAATAATGTTGGACACACTACCATCAGTAATAAACTCATACATAATGACAAATTCGATTGAAATGGATTGCATAGCCTACCTACTGACCCGGGGTCGCATTTCTACTAGTTGAACCGGCTGGGAAGTGCAACATTTCTTATCCCATATTTCCGAAAGCATTTCAAAGGATCCCACCCCAGGGATGCATTTGATTTTTCAATTGATATGTATATGGCGATCCGTGGTACCCTACCACGAATACGATGACAGGTTCGGAGAATCACAGGACAAAGTAGGGAAAGGTGCCACCAGGTTCTACAGGTAAGCGAAACACACCTAAATCATCGAAGCGGTCGGTGGAGAAGTGCCTATGGTGCCAGCTTCGGAATCCGAAGGTTGCAGGTTCGCGTCTATGCGCACCGACGTGCGTGTGTATTATTACTTACTGGTTCGAACATGTATTTTTTTTTTTTATTATGCACACGGTTTGGCTACGTGTGCTTTACGTTGGTGTGTTATTGCATAAGTCACCGAATTTATTTTCTGAAACTAATTTTTACGTGGTCTTCCACGCCACCCATGAGGTGCCACGACTAGCGCGTTCGGTTTTTTATTGTGGACCTTCGCCAATAGCCCTATTGTACCACATTTTTTAAGTAGTCGGCAATGACAGTGCCGGAAGCATATATACGCGATAATGCATATTTTCAAGAAATGACAACATTCGATAAACGACAGATTTTTTCCCATCTCCTCTCTGGAGACGGGGTGTCCAGCACGAGGCCCGACTCAATTTTTCCCATCTCCTCTCTGGAGACGGGGTGTCCAGCACGAGGCCCGACTCAATTTTTCCCATCTCCTCTCTGGAGACGGGGTGTCCAGCACGAGGCCCGACTCAATTTTTCCCATCTCCTCTCTGGAGACGGGGTGTCCAGCACGAGGCCCGACTCTATTTTTCCCATCTCCTCTCTGGAGACGGGGTGTCCAGCACGAGGCCCGACTCAATTTTTCCCATCTCCTCTCTGGAGACGGGGTGTCCAGCACGAGGCCCGACTCAATTTTGCCCATTTCTTCTTTGGAGATGGATTGTGTAAAAAAAATAATACTATAATGGATGAAACAGCAATTATATGAAATTGCTTTAAATCCCCATAAAATACAGACAATTTTATGGTGTGACGGCCAGCCGGGACGTGACAATGGTATTTATTATTTTTACAAATCAGTAGACGAGCCGGGAATAGCAATGTTTTCTACATGTTGTGCCACTGTGTTATTGGGACATGCAGAATATAAAGTCTCACTTGACATGAGGGACAAATGTTTGTCACTAATGTCGAGAGTTGCAGCATTTTCTCTTCTCGCCTTTAGTGCTGATTTAACAACACAAATCGCATTTACATTGACGGACGATAGATTATTTCGTTTTTTGGTTTTTAAATCTGTCAAAAGTGAAAAAATTCTTTCCGCATCAGCATTGGAATTCGGTAGGGATCTCACAGCATTAACGAGACTCTTCAAATTGGGATATTGACGAACGCGGAAAATTTGTTCCCACATTTCATCAAAACTCAATTGCGAGAAGTACTCTTTTTCTATGTCTGCAAAATCTTCATGCAAAGCAAACCATTCTATTCTTAAAGCATCCGTATCAAAGCCCCTGAAAGTTTGGGCGATAAAACAAACATCATTGAATGATGTTTCTCTGTCAATGTCTTGCAAAGTCGGGTGCGGTTCGAAAACTTTCAGCTTTGATAAAAATGCGTCATTGACGGGTAACCTTGTATAAATTTCTTCAGCGGCACTCACATAAAATTGCAAACAATTCTGGCGAACATTTGCAACTACATCAGCGTGCCCTTCTGAAAGCAATTTGTTAAGGTACTCTTCGCATTCAAACCCTAAGTTAATCTCATGTAGACATTTTTGATTATCTACATGCGAATAATCGACATTATTAATTAAATTTTGAAAAAGCTCTGGTTTGAGAAATTGTTGACAAACAATTTCCAGCAATTTCAATGATTTCGGTTGCAGCAAATGAATTCTAGTTTCCAGAGCTTGGAAAAACGAAGTAAATTCATTGAAATGAAATAATATATTTTGAAGAAATAATAAGTAGGCTTTTAAATCGGGATTTTGCATGACCAGTAATAAGTGCTGTGAGCTTTTGCTTTTATCATTTGCATTTAAATATATTAAGAAATGCTCGATATTATCCCAAGACTCTAAAAGTCTTGTGATACATAATTGGCGCGAAAGCCAACGTGTTTCGGACAGTTTCAAAATTTTATGGTTTGTTTCCTGATAACTATCAGCAAAAATAGCAGATCTCTTGGGACTGCAGTTAATAAAATTTGTTACATGCTTTACAAATTCCTCGCATTTGTCTGGAATCATCTTACATGCAGAAGTTGCAATTAATGCTACGGAATGGCATGGGCATGTCAATGTTAAGACATTTCCACACTTTTCCTCTAGCTTTGTTTTAAATGACGAATGTATCCCTGTCATAACACGTGCATTGTCGCATGACAGGGCAATAATATTCAAAAACGGAATCTTTAATCTGTACATTTCGTTTCGAAACGTTTCGAACAATTTGTCTGCAGTACAACTTTTTGCATCAAGATGAATCAGCTTGACTAATTGGGAGGTAACATGTAAAGAGTCAGGATGAACATACCGAACATGAAACGTCATCCATTTTGTATTACAAATATCAGACGTTTCATCAATAAAAACACTAAATTTTCCATTCTGAAGAATTTCCGAAACACGTTCCGTTTCAATCGGACAGAGCACGTTAGAAACAATGTTTTTACATTTTGTCTCCCCCATACTCATTGATTGCAATACGGCATAATCTTTTCCTATCACTTGGAAAATATGTAATAATTTTGTTGCTGTCGCGAAGGAAATATTATTTTCAGCGATGAAAGCAGCGTACCGAATTTCTGCTGCTTTCTTTCGCATGTCGAAAGGTACATTTGTATCGTCCGTCGTATTTATATTCTTGTCTGTTCCTGTTTTTTCAATACATTTTTCCTTTTGTATGTGCACTGCGGATTCTGCGTGCCGATAAATGACAGACAGTTTTGCGTTCATGTGTTTCTCACAATATCTGCAAAAAGCGAGTGTCGTGTCCTCCGATACTTCGCATAGCCATGGTTGAAATGTTAAATTTTCTAACCATTGCTTACGAAATGATCGTACCTCTGGACAGAGTACAACTGAATTCTGTCTTTTTATTACGACAGATGAATTTCTCTTTGCATTACTTTTGTGGCATTGAGAATCCGCATGCTTCGAAATAAACGTTTCGCATGACAAATTTTTTGTGCATATTGTGCAATGAAATAAGTAATCATTTGTTGGTACTTTGCGTACCCAAGAATTGTATCTAGTGTCGCGAAGCCAAGCTTCACAAAACTTTCGCTTATTTTTTTTTTGCAACGCTTCGCTCATTTTTATGTATATTAAAAAAGGAACAGACAAAAATGTAATTTAATATTATTATTAACTTAATACTAAAAATCAAACTAAAAAAAAGCCGCAAAATAAACCAAAAATATACAGTAAGAAGGAAAAAAAAAAAGAATGTATACAAGAGGATAAAGGAAGCAACTTACTATAGAAAAGGAAAAAAAGAGAAAAGGAGAAAGAAAAGGAAAAGGAGAAAAGCTAAAAGATTAAATGACAAGTAATTTAATATTCGTACCGCTGTGTATCCACAATCTGCACACTACACTGGACGAAAACGAACTGAAGGCAGTGTTACCGTGCGACCGTGCGTACAAAGTATGGTGCGATCTGCGTTTGTTTCTCAACGGCTTTTCGCTGTGCTACGACGTGCAAGCGGGACGCCTCACTTTCAATGAAGCTACCGGACAAAGCGGACGCGATATGAAGAAACGTAAGTAATACATGTATCATTATACACTTCTTACATTTTCATATAATGACTGATTATATGTGGAAGCACAAAATGTGATTGTGTGTATTAAAGTATCGCTTCTTTTCTTCCCGCAGAAGACAACCAGCAGAAAATGGTCAGCAGTGACCAGGAGGGCCAGCGGGCGATTCTCGCCCAGATGTGGCACCTCCTGGCACTGCTGCAAAACCAGCAGCAGCAGCAGCAGCAGCAGCAGCAACAGCAGCAGCAGCCGCCGCTGCCGCCGTCGCCGCCGTTGCCGCCGCCCCCGCCGCCGCTCCCGCCGTCGGCGCCGTTGCCGCCGTTGCCGCCATCGTCGGCGAAAACGTCGGCGTTCCCGCCGTTGCCGCCGTTGCCGCCGTCGTCGGCGAAAACGTCACCGTTGCCGCCGCCGCCGCCGCCGCCACCGCCATCGCCAACGCTACCGCTGCCGCCGCCGCCACCGCCACCGCCACCGGCAACACTGGCGCTGCCGCCGCCGCCGCCGCCGCCGCCGCCGCCGCAAAATGTAATAAAAAGTAAGTGTACTATCAATACTTATTGCATTATAACAACATTAGCAGCACGTACACGAGCGAGTCCAATCGCTGGTTAGCTGCATGGGTCGCTATTAGGTAACATATAGTACAATTGTATACATCTGGTGCATATCTGTACGTTTATATTTTAGAGAAGAAAAAAAGGGGAGCCGGCCGAAGCCGAGGATTCGCCCACCACAGATACTGGGGTGGGCGAGGAAACGGCCGAGGAGGCCGCGGAGGAGGCCAAGGAGGAGGGGGCCAAGGAGGACAGGGGCCACCAATTTATTATATAAATTGTGCGTGGTAATAATAAAAATTATTTCAAAACCTGGGTTTCTTTTTTTTTAGTACTAGTAACTCCTGCAATACCTGCCTACATTTCATGTCTTGAAAATATGCATTATCGCGTATATATGCTTCCGGCACTGTCATTGCCGACTACTTAAAAAATGTGGTACAATAGGGCTATTGGCGAAGGTCCACAATAAAAAACTGAACGCGCTAGTCGTGGCACCTCATGGGTGGCGTGGAAGACCACGTAAAAATTAGTTTCAGAAAATAGATTCGGTGACTTATGCAATAACACACCAACGTAAAGCACACGTAGCCAAACCGTGTGCATAATAAAAAAAAAAAATACATGTTCGAACCAGTAAGTAATAATACACACGCACGTCGGTGCGCATAGACGCGAACCTGCAACCTTCGGATTCCGAAGCTGGCACCATAGGCACTTCTCCACCGACCGCTTCGATGATTTAGGTGTGTTTCGCTTACCTGTAGAACCTGGTGGCACCTTTCCCTACTTTGTCCTGTGATTCTCCGAACCTGTCATCGTATTCGTGGTAGGGTACCACGGATCGCCATATACATATCAATTGAAAAATCAAATGCATCCCTGGGGTGGGATCCTTTGAAATGCTTTCGGAAATATGGGATAAGAAATGTTGCACTTCCCAGCCGGTTCAACTAGTAGAAATGCGACCCCGGGTCAGTAGGTAGGCTATGCAATCCATTTCAATCGAATTTGTCATTATGTATGAGTTTATTACTGATGGTAGTGTGTCCAACATTATTTGTAAGGGAATGTGGCTCATCGTCGTGTGATTTAACCAAGAAAAAACAACTATCGCGAGGAAAAAAAATGGACCAATACGTGGCGCGAACCTGCGACACGAAAGCTCTTAACTGCTGCGTTAGCCGCACTCTTTAAAAGGTATTTAATATTTCAGAATAGAGCGTGCGCACGCTCTCAATTAAATCGAAACGACCGAATTCCCTTGATATGTATATTACTCGCTTGTGTGCAGACGTACAAAGGATCGTCCAATTCAGTCACTATATGAAGGTAATGCAAATATTTAAAGTATTCATTCGGTTATCGCTCAAAATACGCCGAAAACATCGGTTTTTATTTATTTTAATTGCGACGGACCTTACCAAAAAATCTGAAAAAAATTTGAGATAATAGTCATGACAATACTTAACCACAGAATTTGTAAAAGTCCAGTCGGTCGAAAACTTCAACACGTAATCGAAATTTTTCGTGTTTTTTTTACGTTTTTCATTTTTTATGCTTAGGGTTTGCAAGAAAAAAATCTGCAAAAATTTCCAACCGTAAACACACATGTTCAGAATATTCAGGATTTTTTGCAGAATTTTTGCGTACCGTTAAATACGAAAAATATGCAAAAAACCGGTATTATATTTTACCCTATAACTACCCGTCTGATGGAGCTAGAAGGCTCAAACTTGGCAAAGCACGATTTCTTTTAATTACCTATCGAATGACGTATTGCAAGATAAATTCGGTGAAAGTGCATTTTTGACCATTTTGGCCTGCCCAGCCGAAAGAGAATTTCGTTGCCGCTGTCGCATGCCAAACGAAGCACATGGGTACGACCGTGGTGGAAAGAGGACGGAGAGCATAGTTCTGTCTTTCTCGCAACTGGGTGCGCGCGCAGCGTCGACGTCATAAGGACGCTTCGTTGGTGGAAAGGAGACAGAGCATAGGACTGTCTTTCTTTTTGTTGGTTGTGACGTCACGGTACGCAACCCTTGGTGGAAAGGAGACGAGAAGCATAGCACCTTCCTTGTCTCCGTACGTTACGGACAACCGCCGTGCCGCGGCGCGCACATCGCACACACAGACACGGCACGCACACACCTTGCGGTTTCCCCCACCACGGTCGCCACATATGCGATTTTAGGCCGGATCTGATGACACTGGTCCGCACTCTTAACATTTACTATAGTTTAATGTGCTATGTATTGTAGACTCGGTCGCGATATCGTCTCATGCGCGCGTATACACATGGATCGCGGCGGCGCTTCGAATATAGTTTCGGTCATGACCCGTTGGTTTTTATAACGTGTATGTGGGTGCGACAACGCCTCAGAATCGACTCGATCGCGATAACGTCTCAGACGCATGTATACGCCTGGATCGCGACAATGCTTCGAGCATGATTCGGGTCGCCCTGAAAGTCGTATCATGTATGATCGAATTGTATGCCCCGGCAACGCCTCGCAACGAGTCGGGTCGTGATAACGCTTCGAGCGTGCTCGAATCACGACGACGCCTCGACTCATTGCGGGCCTGGACAGGTTAGGTGGATGACATATTTCACCTGGTTATTTGTATGACCGATAGGCCCTTTCTGATCGTGTTACAATCTATTTGTGCGGCGCTGCATGTCGCCTTTGGTCTATTTATTATACGACGCAACAGTTTTCTTGAGGACAACTCTTTGAACAAAAAAGGGCTTGAAAAACTCCGTGACTAAGACTTCCCATGTGTGGGTCCTTGAATTTGCTCTATCTCCCCTTTGCTATTCTTTAGGACTTTTATGACTGGCTTTACTCATTTTCTTTTGCTCAATAAACTAAACCCTTGACTATATTTTACGATGTCCTGCAAGACTATTGCGGCCTGGGAAGTAGTCGACTCAACTTTCTATTTGCGTGCCGAAGACCATGCGAGTATAATATATTTGAACGATTCCTACTTTTGGACGCGAAAACGGCCGGGGACGTAACAGGGGTATAGTCTTACAAATTTCGTGAATAGGTCTTCTATTACCAACAGATACCTTGCACCTCCGGTTGATCGCGGTAGTGGCCCGTAATAATCAAGTGACAAGAGTTGCCGCGGTCGCGTCGGTAGGATCGTTTGCATATCTACATGTGGCGGGTGCGTGTTTGTTTTGACCCGTTGACAGGTGTCACACCGTGCCGTGATCTTTCTTATTAGCCGATTGAGTCCCTTGATGTAGAACGATTCCTCACCGACGAGATATTCCTAAAGACTGCCAGCCTTATGGGACTTTGTGTCTCCAGCAAAATTCGCTGTTCTCGGGCGCCCTCTAGAATATATTGCGGCCAGAGTAAGAAACTGATGTCGAATCACTACCGTACTGAACTATTATCATGAGATGTCACCTGTGTGTGGGTAAGTGAAGCTCTCTTTACAGACGATTTCAAGTGGAATTTTAAGTTTCAAAATAATAGAAGCAAAATTACTATTAACGGCAGAAAAGGGTGTACGAAACATAAAATGAAAGATAAAAAGTTCACTAAAATTGTAATAAATGTTCAACTATTCAACGTTAACCGTAAAAATATATGTACAACATTGGACGCGGAAATTTTGATATACAAACCTGACCATGTCTTGTTGGTCTGAATTTGGAATATATATTATTGTATGTTGAAATGAAGTTCACGTATAGTTTCAATGCAATTTGCTCATTTGTTCCTGATTGCGTCTAAGGCAACAGCGAGGCGCTGGGGATACTGGGGAGTAGCGAGTGTTAAAGTACGCGGATTACGTTAACGAGGTTTTTATTTTTGGGTTGCACTGAATGATACACAGACTTGTCGGTTTTAAAACGGGAGTCGTCCCGACGCGTAAATACTAAATAATACTAATGTCGTGACGCGCTAGGTAACTTAGGAAATACGCGTGCGTGCTCTCTAGTCCGATTCTCCGGTATCGTAATGAAAATGGCGGGAAGGGTCTCACCACAGGATGGAAGGGCCTCCTATTGAGATCCTCCTACCGACGTCTCGAGGACCCGGAAAGAGCAGGAAAGAAGGAACACACGAGCTGGAGTCGCAATGCCCTTCGATGGAGTGCTCGAGGACGGCTAGATTAGCCGGAAAAGAATAAGGAATATCGGCGGCTACTTAAGGCGCACGATGGGATTCGTCGCCATAACCGCGGAAGGAAGGCCGCGAAGGACGGAAAGACGGAAAACCTACGATACCTGTGCTCCACGTACGAGCACACAGCAAGGAGTGGATTTCCGTCGAAGTACGCGAGCTACGGTATAATATACTTGTATACGCGACTTCGGAAGGCGAGATCGCCCAAATATTAACGAGTAATGGAGCGGAAAAAGAAGGACGGTGAGCGCACGCACGGTAGGAGAACGACGACTGGCGTAACGCGGCTCGCTAAACGAAGAAGAACCGAAATTTCGCCTTACCTAGGTTCGCCACTACGCGCGGAAAACCACACGGCTGTCGGTGTGACGTCACGCTGACCAATTAGCGAACGAGGTGTGAGGTGGGTCCCCGAGCAGCGCTATGCGCAAAGTACTAAGACTGCTCGGAGACAGTACCCAATCCCAAACAGTTCCACCATTTGAAGCTGTGTGAGATACATGAAATTGACAATTGGAGAGCAGGTGGCCGGAAAAATCTGCCGTATAGGTCATGATCGCTATAGGTGAGATTGCAAATAAGTAAGGCTGCCGTTACAATGGTCGCGGTTTTGGTCGATCTTCTGTAGTCCGAAACAATTTGTCAGTAGTGGCACTCAGCTACATCGACAAATACGTCACATAGCAACAACGGTATCGCTGCGAGAGTAGGCATAGTCCATGCGTGCATCACACATGCATATCCACTCTCAAGGTCATGCTTTCGTTTGTTTAGCGATCGACGAAAACGCACGCAACCACGCCGAAACATGGCTATGAAGTGGTTAGAATGCGGGCGGGCGTTGACTTTTTCGTCTGGCAATAATGACAGCTACAATGAGTTTTACAAAATCAGCACTAAAAGCACCGAGAGAATCAAGTTCCCTCGTTTGGCTTTTCTTTATATATAGTGATCAAATCTTTTCAAGACGTTTTATTTATTAGCGCGGCTGCGAATTTTGACCAATGACACGCACTAATTGAAGAGTGCCATGCATTGACCCATTGCTATGCCACTTGTTTGAGAGGTATCAAGGGGCTGACGAGCATATGCTCATCTCGGGGCATTGACTCGTATAGAAAGAGTGGACATAAAAACAAATGCGAGAATGGATCTGGCCGAAAATCGGAGCAAGAGTTATCTGTTGCCTTGGGTAAAGGACGGAGATTGACCCCTCCGCGCTTACCCCAGAAAAGTCATGAAAGTTGATTTCATATACCGTTATTTTCTAAGATATTTTGTTAAACAACATTTTGTGTTTCAAAAATATATAATCACTATTACAAAGTGCCAGAGAAGAGATTTTCACCCCCTTGATACTTCTAGTGTTCAGTCTTCCAAATTTAATATAGTTGTCAGACGAAAAAGCGAAACATGTTTGAAACACCAGCTCTTGACACACATCGTAACTGCTCTCACCGTGCCACCGTTGCTTGTTTGTGTGCGTTTTCGTCGGTCGTCAAAGAAATGAAGCATCGTCTTGTGAGTGAGTATGCTTGCGTAGGTGCACGCACGGACTATGGCCACTCTCAAACCGATGCTGCTGTTAACGATGAGTGAACCCGATGTACGAGCTGTCTATGAATATTTAATTCAGACTATACAAGGATACTGTATGTCAGAGAAATCTATATTACCGACCAACTTCACCTCACTTCACGCTCATCACTCACGCGAGATCTCGAATCGATAACTTGTCCACCTATCAGAGATCAATACAGATCTAATCGATTATTATCGAGAACTCACGTGACGAGCCGGTGCGCTTCCGGCGCCCGCCTTTTATTCTCACTCACCTCGCAACCATTGTATCACGCGGACGTCACTTCTTGTGCTATAGCAACACTTCTCTTTTCGGACGGTTTCACATCAACTCTTTACTCTCAATATTATTTCTCGTACGGTGCAACTCACCACGGGTTCACTCAGTGTGTAAATAGCTGTTATTTAGTGTCGTAAATAAATAGTTTATTGTGTTCTCATAACTTCACCGCCTGCGCTTACTTGCCACTCACCCGTCCACTATCCGCTCGCTTTCCATCTACGCGAGCACTTCAATTACAAACATTCTGGTCCTTCGAGCCGGATAGTGGAATCGGTGGCTATCGCGAAATAGTGAGTGAGAGTTCGTGCAGTGAAAAGACGGTTACGGTGACGGTTACACTTCAAATCGCCAATCAAGATGGCCGACAAGGGTGAAGAAGAGTCATGGGCAGCGAGCCACGAGGTGGTTGAGGTCGAAGAGCCCCCTCCCACCACACCGGCCATCACAACACCGGCCATCACACCACCTGCCAAAACAACACCGGCAGTCTCACTCGCTCCGCCGAAAGATGGCACAACGGCGCACTCCTCGCGAAAAACCGGCAATTCAAAACCGCCCGTCACACGGAGCACATCACCGGCAGCACTCCCCACCGAACTCACAATCATGGCCTGCTCTCAAATGAGCCGATTGAATGAGATCGAAACCATTATGGAAATAGATCCTAATAATCTCGTCATCTACGGTCTGGACGAAGTCGAATTCATGACGCAACACCTGGAACGGACACACCTCAAATTCGCGGAGCAACACACCCATTTCGAACTCAACTGGCCGGCCCGACACCTCTGTCATCCCTATTTTAACGAGGACTCACACGGCAGGGAGGCCAAAGCATACAGGACGGCGCGGCTCCACCTCATAAAACTAAAAAGGGCACTCACGGTGGCATCTCAAACGGAGACACGAGCAACCACGGATACACGAGCAACCACGGACACACTTCACACACGACTCCCGGACATCACCCTGCCCACATTCAAGGGCGATTATAAGGAATGGCCCTCCTTCTCCGATCTCTTCACTCAACTTGTCACCAACAACCCCAAGTTGAGTGACATTGCACGTCTCCATTACCTCCGTGGCTGCTTGGTCGGAGAACCAGCCTCGGTCGTAGCCAATCTACCGGTCAGCGCAACATCATTTCAACCAGCGTGGGAGCTGCTGGAACGGAGATACCGCAACAGGAGGTTGCTGATCGACTCCCAACTCACCCACCTCATGCGACGGAGCACCAGTCAAGGAACGGCGAAAGGACTCACGGAACTGATCTCACGAACGGCGGAAGCACGGACGGCTCTGCAGTCACTCGAAGTGGCAGACCTCGGTGACTGCATCCTCATTCACCACCTCACCAGGCAGCTCGATCGGGCGACGTATGAACAGTGGGAAACTTCACTGGGGAACTCGACGGAATATCCCACATTCACCAAACTGGAGGACTTCATACGCGCTCGAGCGCGCGCACTCGAAAGGGTCGAAGGCTCCACATCACAGCAGCAGCAACAACCACGGCGCACCTCACACACCGCGAGCACGTCAACGCCTGCACGTCAACCACGGCAAGAGCCCACATCATCTAAATATGTGTGTGAATGCTGCAATGAAGAGCACTTCATGGTGAGA
The DNA here is from genome assembly GCA_963942575.1 of Priocnemis perturbator. Taxonomy (NCBI): domain Eukaryota; kingdom Metazoa; phylum Arthropoda; class Insecta; order Hymenoptera; family Pompilidae; genus Priocnemis; species Priocnemis perturbator. Next base: position 13,032,016 of record OZ012643.1, on the reverse strand, counting down.
TGTGAAAAGTTCCGCAATCTCGGAGTCACTCAACGCCGGGCAATAGTCGTTGCGAAGCGGCTTTGTTTTAATTGTTTGGGACGGCACAGTGTGGCTGCCTGTCGCAACGCCATGAGCTGCGCAAATTGCTCTGGCAGGCACCACACTATGCTGCACGATAATGCCTACCACGGAACTACTTCATCTGCCTCCTCAACACGGCCAAACACATCAGCACGTCAATAGGATGTCGGTGCAGTCGTCAAGCAACTCACCTCACCTCAAGAAACGGAGCACGTCACCAGGGAGATCAAGAATCAGCACGTCACAATGAAGAATTCAGTGCACGTCACAGGAACCGACTCATCGCTGCTCGCCACAGCAATAGCCACGGTGCACTCTACGGTATGCAATCAAATCACTCGTCTGTTAATAGATCCTGGATCAGAGCTCTCTTTTGTCACGGAGAAACTCATCAAGGACCTCAACGTACCACGTCAACACTCGTCAATCTCCATCCTTGGCATTGGTGGAACAAAATCAGCAGAAACAAGAGGCGTGGTGTCACTCAAGCTGCAGTCAATTTACAACAAGGAAACTGTTACGGTGAGAGCACACATCTTAAAGAATGTGACATCAATACTGCCATCATTCCAGCCTCGGAGTCACACATGGCCTCACCTCAAGAACCTGCAGCTGGCAGATCCAGACTTCACCACACCACGCAAAATTGATATAGTTTTGGGAGCAAATTTCTATGGTCACATCATTTTGCCTGACGTCATCAAGGGCGATCCATCAATGCCAATAGCACAGCACTCAATATTTGGATGGCTTATTACAGGCCCAGTGTCATCAGCTCCTGCAGTGTCATCTCATGCTTACCATGTGTCAGTGCAACGTCAAAATTGTGAACTTCAAGATCTCTTAACCAAATTTTGGACTCAAGAGGAGGTTAGGATGGACAACGTCAACAAACTGACACCTGAGGAGCAAAAGTGCGAGGATCACTTCAATTCAACTCACTCTCGTGACACATCTGGACGGTATACTGTGCGTATACCATTAAAATCTCCAACATCACTCCTAGGAACTTCATATTCAACGGCACATCAGTGCCTGCAACGCACTTTAAGGAAATTCTCAAGAGATGACACATACAAACAAATGTACACTTCATTCATGAGGGAATATGAAACACTTGGACACATGCAACCAGTGGCAGGCAACTCACCACGGATAACTCAACAAGGTAAGCCTGATGTTGGCAGTGTTACTAGTGAGATGACCTTGGCACATGAAGCTTCGGCTTCAGGAGGGTTGAGGGTCTCACACGGTGGCACGTCGACTCAGGTTTCACTTCAACCATATTATTTGCCTCACCACGGAGTCCTACGGCCTGACAGCACCACAACAAAACTACGGGTTGTGTTCAATGGCTCAAGTTCCACATCATCTGGGAAATCTCTAAATGACCTCATGTACACAGGTGCAAATCTACTGCTGGACGTCACGAATGTGCTCACTTGGATCAGACATCACCGTCACATATTCGCAACTGACATCACCAAGATGTACAGGCAGATACGGGTACACACGGATGATTGGGATCTGCAGCGAATATTGTGGATTGACGAGAACTTCAACGAAACTTCATACCACCTCACCACGGTTACATACGGAACAAAGGCAGCTCCATTTTTGGCGATAAGAACACTCTTGCAGTTGGCTGAAGACGAGGGCCAACACTATCCACTTGCCTTACCATCAATCACAAAGGGAAGATACGTTGACGACATATTCGGGGGTGCGGATTCAGTGCGTCAACTCAAACGGGTTGCTAAACAATTAACGGGATTGTGCAACACGGGCGGATTTCCTTTGGCGAAGTGGCATTCAACAAGTCACGATCTCCTCAAGGCAACTTCCTCAAATGAAGCATCGACATCAATATCTCTCGACGACTGCGCGACCAAAATACTCGGATTACGGTGGCACCCTCAAACTGACAACTTCACCTTCTTTCCACAACTTCAAGACCATGCGGGAGCACTTACAAAGAGACACGTCCTATCTGAAGTGGCACAGATATTTGATCCACTCGGCTTCATTTCACCAGTTGTAATCAGAGCAAAGATGCTTCTCCAAGAACTCTGGTTGCACAAACTCAACTGGGATGACCCATTACCGGTCAGAATTTCAACACGATGGTTGGCTATCAGAGAAGACTTCAAATGCTTGGCCAAGCTCTCAATACCACGGTGGTTCCACACTTACACGAACTCTACGGTTGAAATTCACGGTTTCTCTGATGCATCTCAACTCGCAATGTCAGCGGTAGTGTACATTGTGACAACTTCACCGTCCACAGGCGCCAAGGCTTCACTCGTCACATCAAAAACTAAAGTAGCTCCAATCAAGACACTCACTATCCCGAGATTAGAACTCTCTGCAGCGCTGCTACTTTCAAAACTCGTGAAGCACGTCACAGCCACTCTACAATACAAGATTACGGATACTCATATGTGGACGGATTCACAAGTCACCCTCACATGGATCAAGACTCACCCCTCACGGTGGAAGGATTTCGTACGGAATAGAGTGACACAAATTCAAGAACTCACTCCAACTGGTCATTGGAGACATGTACCGGGAACATCAAACCCAGCTGATTGCGCTTCGCGGGGCGTAACCACAAAGGAACTCGAAAGGCATGCCCTATGGTGGACGGGACCACCATGGATAACACAATCACCAGCCTCATGGCCACCTCAACCGACGGAATTGGACGACTCATGTGCACTAGAAGCTCGTCCAGGCATTTCACTTACGGCAGCCGCGCCCAAAATCGACTACCATTGGGACCTCATCTACAAATACTCTTCACTTCACAAACTACTTCGACTCACGGCTATTTGTTTCAGAGCACTTTCAAAATTCAAGGGAACTTCAGACTCATCACCAATCACGTCACTTCAATCTGCTGACATGGAAAGAGCTCGGATATTTTGGATCAAGTCAACTCAAGCGGCATTTTTTTCACATGAGCTGAGGACGCTTAGCTCACATGGAACATTGCCGAAGAATCACCCATTCAACCGCCTTACTGCGTTCCTGGATCACCAAGGAGTCGTACGAGTCGGCGGCCGGCTCAACCTGTCAGCACTCAGCCACGACGAAAAACACCCAGTCATACTACCTCGCCATTCACGACTATCGTCGCTGGTTATAGACGACGCACATCAACGCACTCTCCATGGCGGCACTCAGCTCACTCTGGCAACTGTACGACAATCGTTTTGGATTATTGGAGGCAGGGCGCCAGTAAAGTCCCACATCCTTCGGTGCATGCCCTGTGCACGACTGAGAGGGATACGAGCCCAACAACTTATGGGCCAGCTGCCAGAGTCACGAGTCTCACCATCTCGGGCTTTCCACCACACGGGTGTGGACTACGCCGGGCCATACTCCATGAAGACTTGGAAGGGTCGCGGCGCGAAAACTTCAAAGGGGTGGATCTGCATTTTTGTTTGTTTTAGCACTTCAGCAGTCCACCTTGAGACGGTAAGCGACTATTCCACGGAAGGATTCATTGCCGCTTACCGCCGGTTCACGTCACGACGGGGCATCCCACACACGGTCTACTCTGATTGCGGCACCAATTTCATCGGTGCAGACATCAGCCTCCAGAAACTATTCATCCAGAGCACTCGAGAACATCAGGCCATCACTTCAATTCTGTCAAGGGACAGAACTCAATGGAACTTCAACCCACCTGCAGCGCCACACATGGGTGGCAAATGGGAAGCGGTGGTGAAGTCCATGAAGTTTCACCTCCGTCGCACTGTGGGCGACACCTTGCTCACATTTGAAGAGCTCACCACGGTGCTCACTCAAATAGAGGCGGTCTTAAATTCAAGACCACTGGAGGCACTCAGCGACGACCCCGACGACATCTCAGCACTCACCCCTGGCCACTTTCTCTCAGGCGGTGCGCTTACAACCCTGCCTGAACCGTCACTCGACGATGTGAAAATCGGTCGGCTCTCTCGATGGCAACTACTTCAACAAAAACTTCAACAATTCTGGAATCAATGGTCGGCTCACTACCTACAACGGCAGCAATCAATCTCCAAGTGGCATCATCCCTCCAATGACATCAAGGTGGGTTCACTCGTGCTCATCACCGATGAGAGACTCCCACCATCCAAATGGCCACTAGCACGGGTCATCACACTCCATCCAGGGAAGGACGGTCTCACCAGGGTAGTGACCATCAAGACGGCAACAACCACTCTCATGCGGCCGATCGCAAAGCTTGCGCCACTCCCACTTCACCACACGGGGTGATCCAACTTACACCTGGACATCAACTTCAATTACATCAGCGCATTCGCTGATGGCGGGCGGAAATGTCAGAGAAATCTATATTACCGACCAACTTCACCTCACTTCACGCTCATCACTCACGCGAGATCTCGAATCGATAACTTGTCCACCTATCAGAGATCAATACAGATCTAATCGATTATTATCGAGATCTCACGTGACGAACCGGTGCGCTTCCGGCGCCCGCCTTTTATTCTCACTCACCTCGCAACCATTGTATCACGCGGACGTCACTTCTTGTGCTATAGCAACACTTCTCTTTTCGGACGGTTTCACATCAACTCTTTACTCTCAATATTATTTCTCGTACGGTGCAACTCACCACGGGTTCACTCAGTGTGTAAATAGCTGTTATTTAGTGTCGTAAATAAAAAGTTTATTGTGTTCTCATAACTTCACCGCCTGCGCTTACTTGCCACTCACCCGTCCACTATCCACTCGCTTTCCATCTACGCGAGCACTTCAATTACAAACACTGTACTTGTCGCCAATTTGGTGCTAACCGTGTTGTCTAAACCACCGAGTGTACGAGTAAATCTCTACCGGAATTAAATAATAATATAAAATACCCTTTTCAAACTTTACAAAATCATATTTGGCCTATGGCCCCTAACAGTCATAGTGGCTACTCGATTCGTTGGCAAAGATGTGTCAAGGAGCTTCGTTGCGAATGTCCCGTCGCGTCGTCCTCCTAACTCGACCCAATGTCGCGACGGACAAGGAGAATAGTCATCGCGGACATCAGAGAAACAGTGAGAGCAGGGAGATCAGAAGGTGTGTGCGTGAGTGAGTGAGTGAGTGAGTGACTGAAGGGGGGGGGGGGGGGAACGTTCTTTAAAACAGTCGTACTTTCCACACTTTATTCTGAAATTATACAATATTATGTCAAATTAATATATATATTAATTTTTAAAAACCCCGTGGTGGATATGGTGGGTATCCCCTCGCGGGCGGGTAGGGATATCCCGCGGGCGGGTAACCATACCCTGGCCCGTACGGAGGTGGTGCCGGTTGGAAGTTCTGCTGCCCGTACTGCCCGTACATAGACGGCGATGGAGGCGGGAGCTGCGGACGCGGCGGAGCCGGGAAAAACCCGCGCCGCTTCTTCGCCTTCCGCAGCTCCCTATTAACGGCGCGCCTTACCGTTTCTTGTAATCTGTGAAAATGCATATAAAAATACATTATTAATACACATACACCTACATACATAGTACAAAACAATTCAGTTATAATGTGTATACTTGAGACACGTAATTGACATCCCCGCGTTTATACATTCCCACATACACACGTTTATTGTTTGAAGGAATGCATATTGTACAAATATTCGTGACGATGCTGTTCTGGGTTGTGGGTAATGCAAACGCACGTGTTCTCTTCAAGCTGATGTACATGCTCATCAGTGACGCCAGATCTGGCTCGCTAGCACGGTCCGTGCTGGCGCTGGTGGGGGTAATAGGCGTGTGTGCGTAGCCTGTCTGTGAGAGCTTGCGTGGAGAGAAGGACGAAACTATGCTGCGTCTCCCTTCCACCAACGTCAAGTGACGTCACGTAACGTGACGACACATAAGAAGGACAGAACTATGCTCCGTCCCATTTCAACCAATATCGGGCGTCGCGTCTTTGTTCGACATGCAGTCGCGGCGTCGCGTCTTCGTTCCGCACACCGGCCGGTGGCAGTGGTGCCACATTTCGCATAAGGCATCGCACGTACCATTGCGTTCTTTCAGCCGGAAGGCAAATCGGGCACCACCGCGTTGGGCAGACCACGATCCAACGAAAAGGGAATCCAGGAGAGTTTGGGATTGATTCGTCGTTCGTCGTACTCATCGGGGCTCGTCGACGCGTTGGTGTTTTCGTAGGTTCGCGCCCAGCCATGTTTCATTTTTTTTTCACAGAATATTTTTTTTTTAATATTCATCACACGGCAACAAACGATATTCATTTAAAAATATTTTAGTACTTACTACGGATAGTTTTTAATATTTTGTCAGCGTAACAGATGTGTCATGTGTCGTGTTGGTTTATGATAGATATGGTCATTATATATGTTTGACGTTATGGCAAATTCATACCAATTATTACGACGTTCTACGGCAAAAATAAATCGGGGACGTTAAAATGTCTTTGCCATAACGCCAAACATATATAACGTCCATCTCTATCATAAACCAACACGACACATGACACATCTGTTCCGCTGACAAAATATTAAAAACTATCCGTAGTAAGTACTAAAATATTTTTAAATGAATATCGTTTGTTGCCGTGTGATGAAAATTAAAAAAAAAATTACTCTGTGAAAAAAAAAATGAAACACGGCTGGGCGCGAACCTACGAAAAAACCAACGCGTCGACGAGCGCCGATGAGTACGACGAACGACGAATCAATCCCAAACTCTCCTGGATTCACTTTTCACTGGATCGTGGTCTGCTCAACGCGGTGGTGCCCGATTTGCTTTCCGGCTGAAAGAACGCAATGGTACGTGCGATGCCTTATGCGAAATCTGGCATCACTGCCACCGGCCTGTGTGCGGAACGAAGACGCGATGCCGCGACTGCATGTCGAACAAAAACGCGACGCGCGATGTTGGTTGAAAAGGAGCGGAGCATAGATCTGTCCTTCTTATGTGTCGTCACACGACGTTGGTGGAAGGGAGACGCAGCATAGTTCCGTCCTTCTCTCCACGCAGCTCTCACAGACAGGCTACGCACACACGCCTATTACCCCCACCACCGCCAGCACGGATGCTGATGCATACGCTAAGTGTACACTGTGCGGTTGCGCGCGAACGCACAGATCATATTCGTATGCCACACATCCGCACGCGACGTGATAATAAGCACACGTGCACATCCGCACAATATATGCACGCATCTACGTTATTTACCTTAAGCATATATGTTGAATAACACCATTACGTACCTTCTGTTCTGTTTGCTGGGCCGCCGCCGCTGGCACCGTAGGCGCCGTCGCCGTCGCTGGCACCGAAGGCGGCGTCGCCGTCGCTGGCACCGAAGGCGGCGTCGCCGTCGCTGGTGCCGGAGGCGCTGTCGCCGTCGTTGTTACCGGAGGCGCCGTGATCGCCGTGGTCGCCATTGTATTGGTTCCGGAACTCGTGAACATTATCTACAATAAAATGTATTAACATGTAAAGTTTATCATGTATTGCAAGATTAATTGAAATGGAATGTCGGAAGCATGGCGGGATGTACTGTATTCGATAACGGATCAATAAAAAAGGTACGGTAATAAAAGAACTTACAATTGACGCTGATGCAATGACTACCAGTTGCTGCTGCGGACGAACGTAAAATGGCCCGTTGGCTGTTCTGCGCCTTTCAACAGCTGAAGCCGAGTGATCGTCTTTTGCTCTGCTGAGTAAGAGACGTATATATGGATGCGCGAAGGGAGCGAGCGGCTAAAACAGAGCATTCCACGTTTTGCCCTGTTGACAGGCTTGCTCATGTATAGGCCGTTTTCCAGCGTGGTCAGATTCGACTTCGCGCATTGCAATCGCTCGCAGATGTGTGGCTACGCCACTACAAGCACTTTCGTCGAGGGATGCCGAATCCGGTCCCGCTGTTCACGTCAGAAAAAATTAAACCCTATTGCATTACAGATGCGCTATCCTGAGGATGAGTCGCGCGATGTGCGGTTTAACCTGCGGATGCATTAGCGCGTTGCGCTGCGTACCGTGCGACCCGCCACTGCCACTGAAAGTGTGTACGTGCGAGCCTGTCGCGTACCGCTCGAGAAGCGTCGTCCGTCGTCTTGTCGGTGATCCTGGAAACCTCCGACACTCACTCATTCTTGTCTTACATCTTACACAAACACAAATTCAGCGTTTACCGGTTCGCCGCATACTCTTGGAGGCGAACGGCGGTTTTATCTGCAAACACTATGACGTACTACACGTACACCTATTTATGTATACTCTGAGACTCTGAGCTGCATGGGCAGTACTTTAATTTCCTCCAAATAATAAAAGATAAACATCGATATTACGATTTTTTTCCAAAGAGTGATTGCATTCTCCCGGACTCACCCCATATAGGTTTTGTGAATTCAAATGTTGCTTCTGAACTAATATTTCTACTTTTTTTGTCCTTACAGCTAAAGTTATTACGCATAAATGTATATTTAATTAATTTTCATGGACATTCCAACAACTATTTCACCATTTTGTTGCAACAATAACTTGCGTTAAAAGGTTAATTGCTGAAAATTTTTGAAGTGTAACAGAACCGGTGGCTGGCTATTGGTACGGGATAGTGCCTGTCGGAAAAACCGCCGATGACGGTTCGCCTTCAACAGTACGCGGTGGACCAAATAAATGCTAAAGGGTATAGCAGGATAAAATGTTCAGAAGTGCCCTTAAACCAATTTTACTACGCAAAGCACCGATCGATAGGTTACCAAAAAAAAAAACATTCTTTACCAAGGTTCGACCCTCTATCTCGTTCGCGAGGGTAGTTACGGGGTAAATTAAAAATATCGGTTTTTCCGACATTTTTCCTATTTAGGGGGTTGCAAACATTCTGGAAAAATCTAAAACGTTGCAGACATGGATGTTTATGGTTGTGATTTTGTCAGATTTTTTCAATGCAAATCCCAAATGTGAAAAATCAAAAACACCAAAAAATTACGAAAAATGCAGATTTCGGGTAGAAGTTTTTGAGCGACTAGATTTTCCTTTTCACAATAGTTAGATGCGGGCACGACTATTATCCTCCAAGTTTTTTTCATTATTTTAGCTCCGGTGCGCCGTGTTAAAAAAAATTAAAAACCGATACTTTCAAGGTTGTTGGAGACGGCGATTAAATTCGGACTTCCCGCGCTGGGGGGCGCCGGGCCGCGCTGCTCAGCCCGAGCGAATCGCGATCGCAAGCCTAACGATCCGGGTGCTAATCGCGCGGCGCTCCGTCGCCTCGGCCCGCCAATCGCGGGTGACCGCCTGAGCGTCAGCTGAGCGGCTCGACTGTAAACACCGCTCTTCCAGAAGACCCGCCAAAATGAATTGCCGCCGGTGCCACCGCGAAAAGTCCTTCTGGAAGGGCGGTGGTTGCGTACGTCACCTCGGAGAGGGGAGTGCCCGTGTGGCTTCCCTCTGCGTGTGTGTTTCTAGTGTGTTGCCTGTTCTGTTTTTGCGTTTTGAATACTTAACGGCGAGTTGGCCTGCCGTGCGCTTGTACTTCTTCAGCTTTATTTAACCGTGCATTACCTTTACTCGCTACCGCCTTCCGAATCTTATATCGTTACGTGTTTTGTATGTGGTGTGAAAGTTGAGTGTTTGAAACCAAATATAGCCTTAAGAGCAATTTGTGGGTGTTTCGTCTATCGCCTTCCTCTTGCGAATTCCGCGTCATCCTCGAGACCGCGTACCCGCCGCTACGTCGACGCGCGCTCGTTTCGCCCACTGCATCCGGGCAAAAACAAAGGTATTTCATGCGAAATCTTGGTGAATACTATAAATTCTTGCTTTCCCTTTATATAGTGAGTGAATTTTGTGGTGTTTAATACCTCTGAATTGGTAGAATGTTCTATGAATAAAGGGAATTGAGTTATTTAAATTAACTGAAAGCGCAGACTACGCCGAAAACTGCGGGAAACGCGCCTTAAGGTGCTTTTTCTGCGCGACGTATACCAATCAGCTGATCATAACGTCATCACGCAGTGACAGGTGTGATATGCCACCATGACGGGCATGATCAGCTGATTGGATATACGTATCGTGGCCTAACGCGCAACGCGTGTCACCGGGATGCGCGGTAATCCTAATTCTGGGGGCCGCTGCGCATGGACGCATGCCCAGAAAGGTGATCGGTGCGTCACGTGTGCGTTAATGCTAGTCACCGACGGCTCTAGCGCCGCGTGCGCGGGTTCCTTACCAGGGCCGTCTTGCTCGTGAGTCGAGCCCTGGAGTCTCGGATTTATCGTCAACACTACCAAACGCAGAGCTATTAAAAATCACAAAATTAACTCACTGTATAAAGAGAAAGCGAGAATTTATAGTATTCACCAAGATTTCGCATGAAATACTTTAAAAGTATCGGTTTTTAATTTTTTTAACACGGCGCACCAGATCTAAAAAAGTGAAAAAAAAATGGAGGTTAATAGTCGTGCCCACATCTAACTACTGTGAAAAGGAAAATCTAGTCGCTCCAAAACTTATACCCAAAATCTGCAGTTTTCGTAATTTTGTTGTGTTTTTCATTTTTCACATTTGAGATTTGCATTGAAAAAATCTGACAAAATCACAACCATAAACATCCATGTCTGCAATGTTCTAGATTTTTCCAGAATGTTTGCAACCCCCTAAATAGGAAAAATGTCGGAAAAACCGTTATTTTTAATTTACCCCGTAACTACCCTCGCGAACGAGATAGAGGGTCGAAACTTGGTAAAGAATTTTTTTTTTTTGGTATCCTATCGATCGGTGCTTTGCGTAGTAAAATTGGTTCAAGGGCACTTTTGACCATTTTATCCTGTTATTCCCAAAGTCCCTGCCTCAATAAACTTTTTGAATAAATTGTTTAATCGAAACATAATATTAGTATTGCCGATGTTAATGTAAGGTTTTTTATACGGTCCTGCTTATATTATTATTTTTGTGTAGAATTAGTAATAATTAATAGTGGTCTTCCACACCACCTTTGAGGTTCCACTAATGGCGCGTTAGATTTTTTTTAACTGGATCTTTGCCAGTAGCCTTATTATACCAGTTTTTATAAAAGTACTTACCAAAACGAGAAAATCTCCCGCTGTAGCATTCAAAATTGTCAGCTCACGTTAGATCGCCTCTGACTATATACGTATATTATAAATTGTCAGCTCACGTTAGATCGCCTCTGACTATATACGTACATTTTAAATTGTCAGCTCACGTTAAATCGCCTCTGACTATACCCGTATATTAAAAATTTGCACCTTAGTATGTAGAAAAATATTTTACATACTTTGTACATTTATTAATTTTTGTACAGGTTTTCGACGATAAACGTTTCTTCTAACTTCATTTCCTAACCAAACTACATCTTTATGAATTTTTACTTTCATCATATAATATGCCAGACCCTTCCGATGGGAACTACAGGTTTCGTGCTCAAACCAACCTGGATATTTCAGATGCACAGCTTCCACCATTAATGGAAATAAAATATCTTGTATTCCATATTTGTATCTAATCTCAGGATAATATTCGTCAAATATTGCATTCATTAATTTGAATGCAAACGAAAACTCTGCAGATGGAGTACATAAATGGCCAAATGTTTCGCCTTCGTTTGTTTCATAGGCTCGGAAAAACGTCAATATTTGTCTATCTTGTATTGATTCATGAGTTTCACTAATTAGCGATATGGAACATTGTTCACAACCAGTTTTTTTAACACATTTCAAGGCCACAAAACCTGCAAAATATTCAACAGCGGAGGCTTCTAATGTTTCATCATTACTGTATGAGGCATCAATCATTACTTCCTGAACGTTAATAAATGCTTCTTGATTGTCCCCATTTTCACGTCTTTTACTTGCTGATAATAATTGAGGATTAGATGTTGTAGGTACATGTGTTGAGCTGGGAAGTAAAGATTCATCCTCATCATCTAAGCAATTTGCCGACTGAGCAGGTTTCGATAAATTTAATACAATATTTTTTTGCAAAGATAAACGAAAAGCTTTTGCAGACGGATTCTGATTGTAAGTTCCACCGTAAGTGCGGATTATTAAAAATAAATTTTTCAATGGATCTTGGTTCAATCTAGATGTCATAAGAAATTGAATTCCATCGCATTGTAAATCATTCCATAATTGCAAGATAGCTCTCACAGAAATTTCTAATCCTTGAAAACATGGTGGTCTTTTAAGACCGTAGACCGTAATGGTGCGCCATTTCGAACATTGTTCTAATAATTGTTTTAAATTATTTTCCGCATTTAATCGAATTTGTGATAATGCGCATCTATTTGGATTCGAATCGTTGCAAGTTCTGCTGTTTAAAGAATCGAAACTATCGTTAAGAATTCTAAAAAACTCGGCCGTATACATGACCGTCGAGCTTTTAATTTCTCCTACTGTTCCTGCGGTTAAGAGAGCTGCTGAGACCCTACGACTAAATACCTGCAGAGCTAAAGAGCATTTCATTTTTTCGAAGCATGTTGGATTAACATGTTTTTCAGATAGTTTGCAAGCAGCTCTCGTTGCTGCACCGTTTTCTAAATCCCATAATGACCGTACGTCTTTCCAAGATGCAATCCTATCATCAGCATACACGATATCATAAGTCATAAGTTGATTCCTTATAGACTTGTAAATATGCGGAATATCAAAGATTACATATATTTTTTCATTTCCGTGCATGAAATAAGAACGATCATCAGGAATAATATGTTTCATGACACTTTGATTACTACTACATTGGTCACAAATAACAGCACGTAATTTTAATCCTGTTTTGAATGTTACTTCTATAACTTCGTTCAATATAGCAGATAAATCAATACTGTTTATCGCGTTGGTATTCAAAAAATACGCTATAGGCTGCTTCCAATTATGTAACAAGCCTCTGACCATGAAAACTAATGCATTAGTCGCTATTCTTTTACTAGATCCTCGCGATCCTAAATCTTCAAATACTTCAATTTTTTGCCGAGGCTCATGAAAATCAAAACATCGCTTTATACGCATTTCATCGAACAGTAGGACGCAGTTACGTTCGTCACTATTCATGCAATTAATTTTAGATTGTAACTGACTAAATAAGGCAGTGCGGTCCACGGGTGGGGCCCCTCACGCCGCTACTTCCACCTCCACTAGGTACAAGTTTTTCTGTATGCCGATCATAAACACACCAGTGTGGCCAGAAGTCGCGCCGGGCACCAGCGGTGTCCGCAGGAGTGGGGATACGCGCAAGTGTGCGTGCCCTGTCTGTGAGAGCTGCGTGGACTCCACAAGTCCACAGGAGTACAGGACTCGCAGCCAGGGCACGCACACTTGCGCGTATCCCCACTCCCGCGGTCACCGATGGTGCCCGGCGCCACTTTTGGCCACACTGACGCACACTCAGCGTCCGTCGTTTCCAGGGCAACAGTAGCTCGGTGGGGGAACCGAAAATGCCCCGGGGCATTTTCTTGGACCGCACTGAAATAAGGGATCGCAAATTCCCGGCCATAAATTAACCGTGCTGAACCATTTGCTGATAATACTTCTTCCCGGTAATACAAAATTGAACTCTTTACGCATTTTCGTGTACAAACTTGGCGAACTATAATGCATTTTTTTCACTAATTGCTGCTCTTCTTCCGTGTAAGGAGATTGCTGCTTATGAAATAATTGCATCGTTATAAATGTAAGTAAGTATCCTTGTACTCGACGTCGCAAACCATTTAACAGTGTTTCATCGGACAAATTACCTGTTTCCAACATTTTCACTTTTGTTTGTAAACGCGAGATTATCTTATTTTTTGCCTTATTTCTTTCCTTTAGTAGTTTATTTTCGTCTTTTAGCCTCTGCATCAGAGCTTCTGTACGATTTTGTTGTGTTTGTAGAATTTGTACTTTCTCGCGAAGGTTTTGCTCAATCGGAATGACAGAACGCGTATCCTCATCATCGGAATCAATTTCATACAGTACTGGTTCTGCATCTTTTTTTAATCTTCCACTTGGAAGTATGGCGTTGACTGGAAAATGTCGACTACATATTCGGAATTTTCGTAATTCTGCGTCCGATTCGTCTGCTAAATGATCGCAACCACTATTCACTAACCACGTTATCAAACGTTCTGTATTAATAACGGGTAGGCGATAAAACCGGACATTTAATATGTTGTCCCTACCTTTTAATCCACAATTTTTGTAAATACAAACGTCATTGTGAGGTCTGCTCGCCATTTCGATTTTAATTTTATGATATTATATTTATAAATCAGATAAAACTGACCTGTTTAATTAATTACTGCACGTTCCACCAAAAATCACTTTGGCATCTTCGCTGCAGCGATTACACGGGTCAACTGTGCTACGTATTTCATCGTAACGATACACGAAAGAAAACAAAAACATCTCGCGGTAGTGATGCGTTGTTAAGACAGCAGTTCGCCGCGACACGAGCATGGAACAATCGACAATCATGTTGTGGCTGGCGTTTCACGAAGAAGCAAAGTCACTGGCAGTAATTTTATTTAAAGAAAATTATTTTAATGTACGTGTACATTGTAAGCACGAACGCGCACAAGGCAGCCTGAGCATGACGTGATCAGAGGCGCGTCAGCAAGCCGAGGCAAACCGATTCAATGGTTTGATATTGCACTCATCGATCGATCTGAATAAGATGATTGCGCACACCTATTTTTCCGAATCCTTTCCAATTTTTAGTAAAAATTACTAATCTGCCATAAATTCTAGTGTCTAATTTGACTGCATCATACAACAGGTATATTTCTTCTGAAACGATAAATAAAATAGTTGTGGAAGTCACGCACTGACAGCAGAAATTCTCCGACCGTTTTAATAGCGTCCTGCGCTGCGGATGTAAACTTTATTTTATATTCTTATAAAAACGACTAATGAGCAATTACATAACAAAATCGGGTAGGCTCAAGTTCGATTGAGTTGTCAGTTGGGTAGGAGTGTAGGACTAAGACTTGCAGATTGGAGAGTAAAGTTGAACTAGTCAAGTATGGTTTCTAAGCGTTTATTTCATGCGGGTGTGCTGCCGTGTTTAACTCATTGTCAGTCTATCTCGGCAACTGTGAGTGCAACACAACGAATTTGGTAAAGAATGTTTAAAATGTTTAGCTTAAAACAATGCAAAATGTTCTTCATATATTCGAACAGATCTTGTCGAGAGCTTCAAAGCGATACCTTGCACGGTTGTGTTCTATTGACCGTTTCCGAGACAAGCCAAGATAAACGAAGTCAAATGTGACCGCACACCCATAAATATTGCACTGTTTCCCCGGGCACTCGATATTTTCCGCAATGCACTAATCGATTCTTACGCTTCCATTGGTCTATTTAACCCTCGGACTCCCACGATGGGTCACTTTTTCGGCGCCTAAAGAGCGGCAACCCTTCATACACAGCATTCTATAATGTTGCACGGCACAGGAGTCAATGTGACGACACAGTTCCGAAACTGTAAAGCGACGGTTACCGACTCGGCGTCACCACTGATACACTTCTCGACGTATATGAAATGATGAATTTTTTGCTTATATTATTTCTGTAAAATCTTGCATAGCCGATATCAGAAATGCGACACGGTAATCAAGATGGGTCAATTGAACCCGAAGCCTGAAGATTGTCAACCCATTTTTTGAGTAAAGTTAAAATGTTTGTCTACGTGCATTTTAGCGATATTAGAATGTATGTTAGACGTTGACAATTTGTTTATAAATAGTTTACAACATATTGAACAAAACAAAAATTTTTGCTTATTTTCTGGCTACATACATATTTACATTCTTCGTGGTGTTTTGAATTTGTTTATAAATTGTTTACAAAATGTTTCGAACAAATTTTAAATTTTCGCCCACGAACATATCCACGACGTTGCAAAGTATTTTACACATTGTCAACAATTTGTTTATAAATTGTTTATAACATTTTTTGAACAAAATTGAAATTTTCGCCTATGAACATTCCTACGACGTTGCAAAGTATTTTACACATTATTAACGATTTGCTTATAAATTGTTTATAAGATTTTTTGACACAAATCGTTAATAATGTGTAAAATACGTTGCAACGTCGTAGGAATGTTCATAGGCGAAAATTTCAATTTTGTTCAAAAAATGTTATAAACAATTTATAAACAAATTGTTGACAATGTGTAAAATACTTTGCAACACCGTGGAAATGTTCGTGGGCGAAAATTTAAAATTTGTTCGAAACATTTTGTAAACAATTTATAAACAAATTGAAAACACCACGAAGAATGTAAATATGTATGTACCCAGAACATAAGATTTTCATACAATAAATAATATAAATGTAACCATTGCTTTATACATTTATTTTCATGCCCTTTCAGTCATCACTTTTCGCTTCAATGGTAACGTCGAGTAAAAAGTAGTTTTGTCACGAGTGGCATTACCGGCTGCATGTTGGGTTGCCTATGTGCAGGCCGGGCAAATTTAGCCCATCGCGGGAGTGCGTGTCTCATTTTTAGTCGGGAGTTCGAGGGTTAAACAAGTTTTTCGTTTTGTTGCAAAACATGCAGCCGCGTACCAATTTGAACTCGAATGCACATGAGGGCAGCCCGAGGCCGCATGAAAAGTTGATCCGAGGCGCAACGAACTGTTTTGATATATTAAACAGATATTGCAAAGTAGCGAAAGAAATTGATGTTATTTTTAAATCACGTGCTAATTACTCTTTAATTATGTATGCATCTGTGAAGTATCGATTACAAAGGTGAGGGTGAAATAAAATTATAAAATAAAATCTCATTACGTTTTAAGCAGTTACACAATGGGTAATGTCAACGTTCTATGTTTGTCTATTACCTACGGTACTAGCCCCAATTACCGACGCCAACCGACGCCGCCAAGAGACCTCAGCGCCCCCTGAGACCCCATCCAGGCCCCATTTGCGGGCCGCTGTTTAACACAGGCGCTGGCAGTCTTTAAGAATATCTCGTCGGTGGATATTCTTAACTTCACAGATGCATACATAATTAAAGAGTAATTAGCACGTGATTTAAAAATAACATCAGTTTCTTTCGCTACTTTGCAATATCTGTTTAATATATCAAAACAGTTCGTTGGGGCTCGGATCAACTTTTCATGCGGCCTTGGGCTGCCCTCATGTGCATTCGAGTTCAAATTGGTACGCGGCTGCATGTTTTGCAACAAAACGAAAAACTTGTTTAAATAGACCAATGAAAGCGTAAGAAGTCCGATTAGTGCATTGCGGAAAATATCGAGTGCCCGGGGAAACGGTGCAATATTTATGGGTGTGCACTGTGCGGTCACGTTTGACTTCGTTTATCTTGGCTTGTCTCGGAAACCGTCAATAGAACACAACCGTGCATGGTATCGCTTTGAAGCTCTCGGCAAGATCTGTTCGAATATACGAAGAACATTTTGCATTGTTTTAAGCTGAACATTTTAAACATTCTTTACCAAATTCGTCGTGTTCCACTCACAGTTGCCGAGATAGACTGACAATGAGTTAAACGCGGCAGCGCACCCGCATGAAATAAACGCTTAGAAACCGTACTTGACTAGTTTAACTTCACTCTCCAATCTGCAAGTCTTAGTCCTACACTCGTACCCAACTGACAACTCAATCGAACTTGAGCCTACCCGATTTTTTTATGTAATTGCTCATTAGTCGTTTTTATAAGAATATAAAATATCGTTTACACGCGCAGCGCAGGACGCTATTAAAACGGTCGGGGAATTTCTTCTGTCAGTGCGTGACTTCAACAACTATTTTATTTATCGTTTCAGAAGAAATATACCTGTTGTATGATGCAGTAAAATTAAACGCTAGAATTTATGGCAGATTAGTCATTTTGACTAAAAATTGGAAAGGATTCGGAAAAATAGGTGTGCGCAATGATCTTATTCAGAAAAGTTGCCAGATTCTTTTGCCATAACTAATAATAGTCTAACTTTTAAATTGACGATCTGAATGTGTGGGTATCAGGTAAAGCTTGTAATCGGAAATCAAATTCGCTTTTTTATTTTTACGCACGTGTGTCCTACAATCATATACATTTGTACAATGTACATACATCCGTGGCTGACTGCCTCGTGAGTCGTGCATCGTCACCTCTCTCCCCCCTTCACGCTCCGCGACGCTTATGTTTTTCGCCGGACGCACGCCGAGGCTCGGTGCTGGGCCGGCGATACGCGGCAGGGGACTGGTGTGGCGTGTGTGTCCCTCCCCACAGAATGTTATTCAACGTACAACAAATATTTATTTTTTCCTTTCTAAAAACTGAGGATGACGGAGATAAACGGATTTTAGATTTGTTTTCAGCGCGTCAAAGTCTAAAAATTAACCAACAGATGCTCTTATGTAATAAAATACATGTTCGACCTCAGCATTATGTCACAGAGGCGCGTAGGCAAGCCGAGGCAAACCGATTCAATGGTTTCACATTGCCCTCATCGATTGATCGGTTCGCCGCCGTACGAAAGAAAATGTGTGTTGGAGATTTTGCCTAATGTTAGAGAATCGGTGTAGCTTGCTCAGGCCAATCCGCGACTGTCTGTCTGAGCGGGTGATCGAGAAATCATTGGTGGTTGGAGATTCATTCTAGTCTTCGATGAATCGGTGTAGCTTGCTCTTTTCCAAAAGCAAATCAGACTGAGGAAAAACATCTCTAACTTTGTGATATTTAAAAAGTATAAAAAGGATTATAATTCATTAAAATATTGCCACTCTTCCGTTGCCGACATTTGCTCACAGCCCGATCCGACAGTCGCGGATCGGCCCGAGCAAGCAACACCGATTCTCCAATACTAGAATGAATCTCCAACACACCAATGATTTCTCGTTCACCAGTGTGGCCAGAAGTGGCTCTTTTACACCATCGGTGCCCGCGGGAGTGGGGATATGCGCAAGTGTGCGTGCCCTGTCTGTGAGAGCTGCTCGCACCGTTTCTCGCCGAATCGCGCTCGGCGTGGAGAGAAGGACAGAACTATGCTCCGTCCCCTTTCAACCAATATCGCGCGTTGCGTCTTTGTTCGACATACAGTCGCGGCGTCGTGTCTTCGTTCCGCACATAAGCCGGTGACAGTGGTGCCAGATTTCGCATAAGGCATCACACGTACCATTGCGTTCTTTCAGCCGGAAGGCAAATCGGGCACCACCGCCTGGAGCAGAGCGCGATCCAGAGAAAAGTGAAACGAGGAGAATTTGGGATTGACTCGTCGTACTCATTGTCGCTCGTCGATGCTGTGGTTTTTTTCGTAGGTTCGCGCCCAGCCATGGTTCAATTTTTTGTCACAGAATAATTTTTTTTTTATTTGTTTATCACACGGCAACAAACGATATTCATTTAAAAATATTTTTGTACCTACTACGGATAGTTTTTAATATTTTGTCAGCGGAATAGATGTGTCGTATTGGTTTATAATAGATATGGCCAAAATATATATTTCATAAATTTTCGTTTCAGTAACATTAATCTTTCTGTGGTAGTAATAAATAAGAAAGTATATAATAAATGTCAATTATTGCGTATTATGCATTAACCGTGAAACAAGTAATAGGAGCTTCTTGCACTAGAACGTTGTGAGGGATCGTGCTAACACGCGATTTTAACAAAGGACAGCGTACGCCAAGAAGAATTTGCTTGACACGACGCGACGACGGTTCGAACGTTTCTATGAGTTGTTCTTTATGATTTGTTTTCTAAATAGAAGGTGACCAAGTTGTGCATATATTCTAACAGTTCTTATCAAGTCCCATCACATTGATTTGAAAACTTTCTCTTACTACGCACGTTTAGTTTAAGAATGCTATCCCCATTTCGAGAAAGAAGAAGGTGTTTCTTCTTTGGCAATGCACCATGCATACTGTAATCCATATATACGTCCATTGTCGCATTCTGCCCACGAAATGTCGCAACGTGCGTATCGTCGAAGAAGGCATGATAACTCACGACAATAATAGCAAAATCCCTGGTAATGGAAAACCGAAACTGGCATTGTGCCGCTCCCGACCGACCGCGGGTCGCGGTTGGACTAAATGAAATATCTGAAAAGTCTTACCATTCTGACCGCGTATTTTACGTACCTACTGCAAATTATTTCCCCGGGACTCTAACTGACTTTTCCAATGTCATTTATTCATCAGTATTTAGTGGTCGCGTCGTGTCAAGCAAATTCTTCCGGAGGTACGCTGTCGTGTGTTAAAATCGCGTGTTAGTACGGTCCCTCAGAACGTTCTAGTGCCAGAAGCTCCTATTGCTTGTTTCACGGTCCATGCATAATACGCAATAATTGACATTTATTGTATACTTTCTTATTTATTACTACCACAGAAAGATTAATGTTACTGAAACGAAAATTTATGAAATATATATTTTGCCCATATCTATTATAAACCAATGCGACACATTTATTCCGCTAACAAAATATTAAAAACTATCCGTAGTAAGTACTAAAATATTTTTAAATGAATATAGTTTGTTGCCGTGTGATAAACAATCAAAAAAAAATTATTCTGTCAAAAAAAATTGAACCCTGGCTGGGCGCGAACCTACGACAAAAGCGACAGCGTCGACGAGCGACAATGAGTACGACGAGTCAATCCCAAACTCTCCTCGTTTCACTTTTCTCTGGATCGTGCTCTGCTGCAGGCGGTGGTGCCCGATTTGCCTTCCGGCTGAAAGAACGCAATGGTACGTGTGATGCCTTATATGAAATCTGGCACCACTGTCACCGGCCTGTGTGCGGAACATAGTTCTGTCCTTCTTATGTGTCGTCACGATACCTGACGTCACACGACATTGGTGGAAGGAAGACGCAGTATAGTTCCGTCCTTCTCTCCACGCCGGGCGCGATTCAGCGAGAAACGGCGCGTGCAGCTCTCACAGACAGGGCATGCACACTTGCGCGTATCCCCACTCCCGCGGGCACCGATGGTGTAAAAGAGCCACTTCTGGACAGTCGCGGATCGGGCCAAGCAAGCAAGCTACACCGATTCTCCCATACTAGAATGAATCTCCAACACACCAATGACTTCTCGTCCACCCGCTCAGACAAACAGTCGCGGTTCTCCTTGTCCGTCACGAGATTGGGTCGAGTCGGGAGGACGACGCGACGGGACAATTCGCAACGAAGCTCCTTGACACATCTTTGGCAACGAATCGAGTAGCGACTATAACTGTTAAGGGCCATAGGCCAAATATGATTTTGTAAAGTTTGAAAAGGGTATTTTATATTATTATTTAATTGCGGTAGAGATTTACTCGTACACTCCGGTGGCTTAGATAACACGGTTAGCACCAAATTGGCGACAAGTAGAGTATCCTTGTATAGTCTGAATAAAAATATTCATAGACAGCTCGTACATCGGGTTCACTCATCGTTGACAGCAGCATCGTTTTGAGAGTGGCCATAGTCCATGCGTGCACCTACACATGCATACTCACTCACAAGACGATGCTTCATTTGTTTGACGACCGACGAAAACGCACACAAACAAGCAACAGTGGCACGGTGAGAGCAGTTACGATGTGTCTCAAGAGCTGGTGTTTCAAGCATGTTTCGCTTTTTCGTCTGACAACTATATTAACCCTCGCACTACCGGAAAATAGAATCGCGACAGCGCGTACCGGATGGGTAGATTTGACCCACGCCTGAAGCATGGCAACCCATTCTACACGGGTATGCCGGTAAAGTCACTCGTTACAGAAACTACAGGTCAAGAAAGTAAAGCAGTGGTTACACTTGTTGAATTATTTATTCCACGAAAATCGTTCTTTCTGGCCACATACATGATTCTTCTTGATGCTTCCAAATATTATATACATTGTTAACAATTTGTTTATAAATTATTTACAATATTTTTGAAGCAAAATTTAATATTTTGCGTACGCACATTTTTACAACATTGCAATGTATTTTTTATAAATTGTTAACAATTTGTTTATAAATTGTTTACAATATTTTTCGAGCAATATAGATATTTGCGGCTACCTACACTTTTCTGATGTTACCAACTAGTTGACAGATTCATTACAATTTGTTCATACACAAATGACAATATGAATTGGTGTTAAATTCCTAGTTTTTTATGTACTATGCAATAACGCGTTTCCACAAAGATCCACGTTGATAAGATTGGCATCCAGAGTCGTCGCACCCACGCCTTGTCCCATTTTTTTTTTTTTTGTTTATCGTGGGGGAAATCTTCAAAAGACACCCCGCACTAGTAGGAACAGTGCGGGATAGTGCCGGATTTTTACCGGCTAAAACCCCCACGGTGCAATTGGTGGCTCTTTTTCGTCGTCCTCTTCGCGTCGTCGCCCTCTTCGCGCCGTCGTCCTCCTCTTCGCGCCGTCGCCCTCTTCGCGCCGTCGTCCTCCTCTTCGCGCCGTCGTCCTCCTCTTCGCGCCGTCGTCCTCCTCTTCGCGCCGTCGCCCTCTTCGCCGCCGTCGTATTGTCCGCTCGGCTCACGCAACACGCACGCACGCACACTCACACACATGTACACCACTCCTTTACAACTATTATACCTACAACTATTTTAATTATTTATATTATATTACATATATTATTTTACAAAAGTATCTGTACAATTCAATTCTCTATTTTGTACACGAGGCCAGTTGTTGCGTAACTAAAAGCTTTCCGCAAATATGCTATTTTACGGGAAGCGCATAGAAAACCACAAGAAAATATTTCAGTTTTCATCTGTACAATTTACGCATGTAATTTCCCGTGGTTTTGTATGCGCTTTACAAATAAACTTTTGACATTTGCAGCAGACTGTCGCAAATTTCGAGTCCGACTTACGACAGAAGTAGCACCTACCACGTTTTTTAGAAGTAGAACTAGAAGTGGTAGGATTTACTTCTGTTGGCGTATTTATGTTTTGTCCGGCGGCCTGAAGGGCTTGCCGGACATGCTGGTTACCCCAGACATTTGCATTTGTTGCCCGATTTGCAATATTTGCGGAAATCAATTCTTTAGCTAGCCCTTCTAAGAAGAGCTTTCTGCGGCGTCGGCTGGACCTAGCTCCTGCTTCCCATTCAGGATTTTTTATTATCCAAATTTTGAACGCGTTATATGCGGCAATATCGATCAAATGCATCGCTATCGCAAACGGCCAGCGTCGTGTACATCTGCGACACGAGTACTCTCTAACTAATTTGTCCAGTGTATCCACGCCGCTTTTTGTCGAATTGTAATACTGAATTATTTCTGGTTTTAATTTTTGTGTATCATTTGATACGCGGTCTTCGTGGTGCAAACTGGACAAAAGTGTGACGCATTTTCGCGGTTTTGGCACGTATGAAACGAGAGTAAATTGGGGCGTGAATAGAAAATGCGAAGAATAGATGGGCCGTCCGTACGTCTGTGTCAGTATTTTCGGTAAATCTGTTCTATTCTTCCTCATCGTGCCAACGAGAAAAAGTCCCTGTGCCAGTAAGTCCTCAGCTAAAGTAATGTCCGTAAAGAAATTATCAGTCGTAATAGTCCGCCAAGAATTTTGCCAAAAATTAACTAGATCTTTTACAACGCGTGGCCCCTGCCCCTTTTCGGGATTATTTCCGATTTTCCCTAAATAAATTTGCAAATTACAGCAATAATTCGTCTTGGCATCACAGAGCGTCCACATCTTGACGCCGTATTTGCCGGGTTTACTAGGCATATATACTTTGAAAGAACAACGACCGCGAAATTTCATTAGTTGTTCGTCAATTGTGCCTTTATCGGAGGCTTCATAACATTCCCGACAATTCGCCGTAAAGATGTTACACACTTCGCGAATCGGTGCTAATTTATCCGCAGATTGCCTCTCGATTCTCGTTTCATAATTATCGAATCGCATGAATCTACAAATATTGGTAAATCTAGTTCGCGACATCGATGCTGCATAAAACGAGCGGGACGTTAGTGGGTCATTGCGCCACATATCCGATGGATCTTCACGCGATTCTCTAAATCGGCCTGTCATCAATAAAATGCCGAAAAATGCTTTCAATTCGTTACGCGTTACCTCTGTCCACGACTGTCCAGGGTGTGTTCTACAATAATGATTCGCTCGTTTATTAGTATTTCTCAGGATACAATTCATTATTTCATCATTTATAAAAAGGTCGAAACAATCTTCCATTGTTTGCACGTTTTCATTCTTTGATGTTAACGCTGGTTCCCGAGAAATACTAGCCCGCATATCGATGTTTCGAGGAGCGACGGATTTCCAGGTGCGACCAGACACTACATGACTTGAAGGATCATTCGCGTCGTCGCTTTCGGAACCTGAAAATGCGTCGCCCACGGACGCGTTATCTTCGGGTGCCTTATCACTAAATTCACTATCACTATTGTCCGCACTGAGTGCACTTTCAGTGTCACTATCACTGGTGTCACTGCAGGATACGTTCACGCTTTCGCGACGCGCACTGTGTCCACTTGGACCACTTGCCATCGTGCCACATGGCTTTCCGCGGTACACAAATCACTGGCAACAGGCAAAAATCCGTTAGAAACTGAACGCTGCTGCTGAGCGTTGCCAGGCAACCAACGTCGCATGACTTCGCGGAGTTCGGACCGCGGAAGAGATGAAACAATATATATGACTCAAGTTAGGAAGCGTGCAGTGGATAGCGCTCGGAGTGTGTGTGTGTGTGTGTTGGTGTGTCGTTACTCTGAGTGTACAGAACGCAGTACAGACTTTCCTATGGTGCATCCTTTCGTAAGCCACTCACATTGAAACTTAAAATGGCTCAGTTACTTATGCATCATAAAATAAACCACAGTCATATTTCAAATATTATAAAGGATAAAAGTAATAAGGGAAATAGTATCAATTTCAGAAAATTTTGCAAATATTGATTTGTGTATTTATGATATAATACAATACGTACATATAAGTGTAAAATTCATAATTTCATACACTGTCAAACTATATACAGTTAGGTCCACGCAACTTGCACACCTATATAACTTGTAAAGTATGCATCGTACGGAAAAATTGTGTACATCAAATTTGTACAGTATTTTTACAGGATGCGTTATGTAATGTGTAATTTCGATTTATTGATGGAGACGTTTCGGAGATTTTTAACTTTACTTTACAAATTATACAGGTGTGCAAGTTGCGTGGATCACCCTTGTATATGTCTGGCGCGCTGAAAGGAAACCGAAAAGTGTAATGCCAGCTTTAATTCCAACCGACACTAGTAGCACTGAGTCGGTAACTGTCATTCTACAGTTTCCGCAACATGGCTACCTTTGTAGCCAGTGACATTATCGGCATATCCATGTAGAAAGGGTTGCCATTCGTCAGGCTCGGGTAAAATTTACCCAGTCTGGTGGTGCGAGGGTTAAATTTGGAAGACTGAACACTAGAAGTATCAAGGGGGTGAAAATCTTTTCTCTGGCACTTTGTAATAGTGATTATATATTTTTGAAACACAAAATGTTGTTTAAAATAATATCTTAGAAAATAACGGTATATGAAATGAACTTTCATGACTGTTCTGGGGTAAGCGCGGAGGGGTCAATCTCCGTCCTTTACCCAAGACAACAGATAACTCTTGCTCCGATTTTCGGCCAGATCCATTCTCGCATTTGTTTTTATGTCCACTCTTTCTATACGAGTCAATACCCCGAGATGAGCATATGCTCGTCAGCCCCTTGATACCTCTCAAACAAGTGGCATAGCAATGGGTCAATGCATGGCACTCTTCAATTAGCGCGTGTCATTGGTCAAAATTCGCAGCCGCGCTAATAAATAAAACGTCTTGAAAAGATTTGATCACTATATATAAATAAAAGCCAAACGAGGGAACTTGATTCTCTCGGTGCTTCTAGTGCTGATTTTGTAAAACTCATTGTAGCTGTCATTATTGCCAGACGAAAAAGTCAACGCCCGCCCGCATTCTAACCACTTCATAGCCATGTTTCGGCGTGGTTGCGTGCGTTTTCGTCGATCGCTAAACAAACGAAAGCATGACCTTGAGAGTGGATATGCATGTGTAGATGCACGCATGGACTATGCCTACTCTCGCAGCGATACCGTTGTTGCTATGCGACGTATTTGTCGATGTAGCTGAGTGCCACTACTGACAAATTGTTTCGGACTACAGAAGATCGACCAAAACCGCGACCATTGTAACGGCAGCCTTACTTATTTTCAATCTCACCTATAGCGATCATGACCTATACGGCAGATTTTTCCGGGCACCTGTTCTCCAATTGTCAATTTCATGTATCTCACACAGCTTCAAATGGTGGAACAAATGAGCAAATTGCATTGAAACTATACGCGAACTTCATTTCAACATACAATAATATATATTCCAAATTCAGACCAACAAGACATGGTCAGGTTTGTATATCAAAATTTCCGCGTCCAATGTTGTACATATATTTTTACGGTTAACGTTGAATAGTTGAACATTTATTAACATTTTAGTGAACTTTTTATCTTTCATTTTATGTTTCGTACACCCTTTTCTGCCGTTAATAGTAATTTTGCTTCTATTATTTTAAAACTTAAAATTCCACTTGAAATCGTCTGTAAAGAGAGCTTCACTTGCCCACACACAGGTGACATCTCATGATAATAGTTCAGTACGGTAGTGATTCAACATCAGTTTCTTACTCTGGCCGCAATATATTCTAGAGGGCGCCCGAGAACAGCGAATTTTGCTGGAGACACAAAGTCCCATAAGGCTGGCAGTCTTTAGGAATATCTCGTCGGCGGAATATCTCGTCGGTGCTATATATAGCAATCATGCAGGTTTGCCAAATCTATCTCGAAATATGGCAACATTGCTTTTTAGACCGAAACAGACCGAAGACTGATTCCTGAACCTGAGCTAGAAATCGCATGGTATGAGGAACGTCAGTGGCGGATCACGCGATTTAGGGGCCCAAGGTGAAAAAAAATTTATGCGTGCTACATAAATTTGTATATTTTTTAAATTAATATAGGAAGCATATAAATGTATAAAATTATATTTGATTTACATTTTCATTATGATAATAACAAAATGTGGCGTAGTTAAATACCTTCATACGACAAATAATTTAAAATCAAGACATGTATATCCCGTGCATTTTTTAAATAATTATCTATAAATAAAATTGGATCTTTTTGCAGTCAAAAACAATTTAAAAAAATACTAACACCGATAATTCATGGAATACTCATCACTAACAGATTGATCAGTATTATCGATATCGGGCACGAACGCGTCGAGGAACGACGACGACTACGAAGAGTCAGTCAAAAACTCTCACGAATCCACATTTCCCTCGATCGCGTTTACGCTCAACGCTGTGGTGCCCGATTTCGCTTTGGCCGGCTAGCACGCAATGGTACGTGCGATGCCTTATGCCTTATACGAAATCTGTCACCACTGTCTGAAGCTTGTACCGGCCTGTGTGCGTTACGAAAACGCGAGAACGCGACTGCATGTCGACAAAGCCGCAACGCACGACGTTGGTTGAAAGGGTACGGAGCATAGTTCTGTCCTTCCCGTTCTTATGTGTCGTCACGATACCTGACGTCACACGACGTTGGTGGTAGTGTTTGTATCTTGTTTGGAGTACATTTCGAGATCGGGGTTTACTTCAATTTTGGTGATCATCCATGGTGGGTTTTTTGGAAATCTTCTCAGTTCAGGTTTTGATAGTTTTTTATTAAATTCGTGCTCATATTTGGATACTCTATAGTAGAACGGTTTCGGTATTTTGGAGTTTGATGAGAATTTGGAACTATATCTTTTAAAGAACGTGTTTAGGTAAACAGGATTTCTTGGGGTCGAACCAATTTTGATTGCTTGAGTAATGCTGAGATTCTTACGTCTGGTTGTAAGTGGGGGTTCAGTGCTTTCTTTTAAAATGCTTAGAATTGGGCTAGTTCTGAAGGCTCCTGTGGCAATTCTCAGGGCTGAATTATGGATATGGACCAGATTTTTAAGGGTCTAGGATTTGGCAGAGTTGTAAATAATGGAGCCATAGTCAATTTTAGATCTTATTAACGCTTTTTACGAACTTATAAGGGTGCTTGTGTCGGCTCCCCAGTTATTGGCTGCTAGATTCTTCAGAATGTTTAAGCGCATGTTACAGTCCTGTTTTAGTTTCGTTATATGCTGTTTCCATGTTTTTGTTACCAAAGGTCGTGCCAAGTAACTTCACAGCGTTAGATTGTTTCAGTTCGGTATTGTTCAAATAGATTTTCATGTTTAAATTTGAAGTTTGTCTTCTATAAGTAATTACTTCGGTTTTTTTTAACGGAGAATTTGAACCCTATAGTCAGTGTCCATTCTTGGAGTTTATTGATGGTATCTTGTAAATTGTTTTGTGTGGAGATTCGTATTTTTCCCATTGCAGATGATAGTAAGGTCATCGGCGAATAGGAACGCTTTGACCGAAGATTTTATTAGTTATAGGACATCATTTATTTTCAGGAGAAATAAGGTGACACTTAATACCGATTCTTGTGGAGCACCATTATCAATTACCCTCGATTCGGATAATATTTTGTCGCTCGAACTTTGATGTATCTAATTTTTAACAAATTTGCAATAAATGTACTTATATTACCTTGAATTCCATATTTTTTTAGGATTAATCAAATTCAATGTCTCTAAATCATGTCGTAGGCGTTTTCTATGTCCATGCATACGGCTGTCACATGTTGTTTGTTTGCAAAAGCTTCGCATATATAAGTGTCAACATTAATTAATTGGTCAAGAGTGGAATGGAATTTTCTAAACCCACTTTAGTAAGGCGAAATGGGGTTGTGGTGTTCTATTGTCCAGCGGAATCTGTTATTAACAATTTTCTCCATTAATTTACACATCGTATCTGTTAGTGCTACTGCTCTGAAATTTCCCGGGTTTGTGTGATTTTTTCCCCGTTTTGGAATGGGAACAATGATATCTTTTGTCCAGTTCTTAGGGAAAATACCATTTTCCCATATGCAATTGAAAAGAAGAAGTAAATAATTTCATCCACTCATCGACAGGTTTGTTAGTAATTTGTTGGGGATACCATCAGGACCTGGACTAGTATTTCAGTTTTTAACTTTGTGTAGTACATTTGTTAGTTCGTCAAACCGAAGAGGAGTATTTACTGGAAGCATACTATCTGTTTCGTTTTGACATGACTGCATCTTTATCCAACGTATCTTGACTTTGGTGCGACAATTTAAAATTTAAGGAATTCTATTTCATCACTGTTGTCAGTAGAATTTTGGGCAAAGGTATCGGCAAGGATATTTGTCATTTTCACCTGGTCTGTTGTTAAAGAATTGTCCGATAAAGTCAAAGCAGGGATCTTTGTCATGTAGTTTACGCCTCTTATCGCTTTTATTTTATTCCATATTATTTTAGAAAGGGTGTTCCTGTTTAGGGTAGTTGTAAATTCCGTCCACGACTTACGTTTGCTTTCCCTAATCGTTTTTCTCAAGATCGCTCTGCGTTTTTTGAATTCGATTAGATTATCAAAGTTTCTGTTTTCTTTTATTTATTAAATGCATATTTTGTTTCCTTGATAACTTCTTAACAATCATTGTTCCACCACGGGACGGGTTTATTTTTCTTCTTTGCGTGAGGTTTTGTTTGGGGAACAGATTCTTCAGCTGCATTATTTATTATGTCGATGAATTTTTGCAGGATATCATCAATGGAATTTGAATTTAAGTTAGAGGGAGTTTCAAGAGTTGGTATAAAGGTACCTCTACATCTGAGCACGAACGCGCACGAGGCAGCCTGAGCATGATGTCATCAGAGGCGGATCAGCAAGCCGTGGCAATCCGATTCAATGGCTTTACATTGCACTCATCGATCGATCGGTTCGCCGCCGTACGAGAAAAAATTGAGTGTGTTGGAGATTTATTTTAATGTTGGAGAATCGGTGTAGCTTGCTCGGACCGATCCGCAACTGTCTGAGCGCGTGAACGAGAAATCATTGGTGCGTTGGAGATTCATTCTAGTATTGGAGAATCGGTGTAGCTTGCTCGGCCCGATCCGAGACTGTCGGATCGGGCAGTGAGCAAAAGTGGCCGATCCGCGACTGTCTCGGATCGGGCCGCACAAGCACCCTAAAGGGGTGAGAATTTTTGTCGTTACGGCTTCAAAATTGGCGTCCATTTGAAAGGCTTCACTATAGAAGCTGTTCTTAACGTATATTGCAACACCACCACTAGCAGTCACTGAGTCACGGTTCTTGAAAAAGGGGATATATCCTCTGATTTTTGCAAAATACTGGTCTTTAAAGTTAGTTTCTTGCAGAGCTACAATATCAGCATTGTACGTGTTTATGATGAGCTGTAATTGGGCGGATCGTTCGAGAAAACTGTTTAAATTCCACTGTAATAATGTTACTGCCATTATTGGGTGAGATTGAGCCAAAGGATAGGAATGAAGCATAGTCACTGTCTGATTTTGACTCAGTTCGCCAATGCGTGGGTGTTACCTGTCGACTTGTTGTTGGATTTCCAAACTGGGTCTGTTCTGTAGTACTATGTATAAGCTTTTTCCGTAATGTATGAATTCTATTGTTAATAGTGCGTTCCTTAAGCGAAGGGTGTATGTCAGTTAGCATTTTTATTAGATTTTCAGTGTTCTGTGTAAAATCTTTTGTAATTTGGGTAGGGTTCTCTGCTTCAAAGACATTTTCAAGGAAATTTTTAAATTGAGTAGAATCTAATGGAAATTTGTTTTCGGGTTTTTCTATTTTTTCTTTCGCAGGTTCTATTCATTGATTTCATTTCATTGTTTTCATTTATTATCATATTTCTTGATTAATTCTGATTAGATCGTTTTTTTTTTGTTTTGTTGAACAGCATTTCATTGTTGCTCGGTGAGTTAGATGATGAGATTGAGGGAGTTATAAATATGGGATCAATAGTGGTGCAATCTTCTGTGGTTGTCGAGTGTGGTCTTTTGGTAGTAGTTGTGACTGGAGCGGAAGCATTCATCGGTTGCTGAATTTCGTTTATTTCAACGGAGAATCAACTGATTTCATGTTCCCCGCTGACTCGTATGTGTTCGAGCTGTTAGTCAGTAGTTCTGTCTGAAGTTGCTCTTTATTGTTTGGGCACATTCTGGTGATGTGTCCTTCCGACTTGCATATATAGCAACTGAATGTATCGGTAGACATAAATATTCTATGCTGCGTGCATCGTGCGAAATAACAAAGGACTCTGGGATTTTGTTGACATCTTCAGGCTAAATGAAAATTTGTCGATGGAAACTCATGATATGGGCAAAACCCGGTTCTTGAATCCCAGTTCTCAGAAAGGATAGCTTCGATGTGACTCGAACATTATTTCTAATGAACATGCTTTCGATAATATTATGTGGGGTAGAAGGAGAGACGTTGGAGAGTATTATTCTTTCGGATGGGACTACTACAGAGGTCGGACATTCATGTTTGTATTATTAATACATATAATGTTGTGACTGGAAGTGAAAGAAATCATTGTTTCCTTGCTATCGAGGTATACGCATATCCTTCCATTTCAGATCCGGGAAATAAAGCGAATTGCATTCGAACCAGTTATATTCCCAATAACAGTAGCGTAATCTTTAATTGAGATTCCTTCAATTGCGTCTACAACAATCGCTTCATCTTTCGTTAGAAATCCGCTGTTTGTTGGGGCTCCTGCGTTAAAGTTTGTCATGGCAATTGAGGCCTGTGTGGGTTTCTGTGAAATCTGTTCATTGTTGGCATCTGTGGGAATTTCCTTTAGATTATTAGTCTTGAGACTCCTGGTACTCAGAGGTCTCATTGTCACGATCTTATTGATCACATCCATTTTATTTATTTAATACATGAACCATTCGTGCCCCGTATAATTAAGCACTTACGTATATTATCACACACATACACACACTTAGTATACGAGTCGGGTCTTAGCAACACTGTATGGATGCTTCATCGTTTGTTTTGAAGGTATGGGATGTCGGTTCACATCAAGTCAGTCGGTATCACGCACAAACATTCCGCTCTTACCGTAACTGCATTAGACGGCTGCAGTGCAATGTGTTTCATACTTTTATACTAAGATATAGCAGATGGCGCACCTTCTCCAGGCACAGAATCATGACCCACGAATAACAGCTCCGTATAGTTAGCACCCCCAACTCAACCGATTTGAGTTTAAATAGTTGCAATCGTTTGAAGGTCGTTTGATAGTGTTTGATAGTCCAAAATAAACGTTTGATAGTCAACCGTTTACTTATAATTAAAGAAACAAATTTCTAGGGGAATTTTTTGTATAGTTAGCACCCCCATGTTCGCAAATTTGATTTTAAACTATACCAGTCGATGTAAAATCGTTTGATAGCGTTTGATAGTCCAAAACAAACGTTTGATAGTCAGCCGTTTGCTTGTAATCAAAGAAATAAGTGTCTAGGGGAAATTGTTGTTGAAATTTTTGTGAAAATTTGAATGTTTATCTGCGCCAGTAGATGCAAAATCGTTTGATAGTGAGTGATATTCAATACCAACGTTTGATAGTTAGTCGTTTATTTATAATTAAAGAAACAAGTTTCTAGGGGAAATTGGTGTCGAAATTTGTGTGAAAAATCAAATTTCTATCTGCGCCAGTAGATGTCAAATCGTTTGATAGTGAGTGATATTCAATACCAACGTTTGATAGTTAGTCGTTTATTTATAATTAAAGAAACAAGTTTCTGAGGGAATTGTTGTCGAAATTTTTGTGAAAAATCAAATTTCTATCTGCGCCAGTAGATGTCAAATCGTTTGATAGTGAGTGATATTCAATACAAACGTTTGATAGTCAACCGTTTGCTTGTGATCAAAGAAACAAGTTTCTAGGGGAATTGTTGTCGAAATTTTTGTGAAAAATTGAATGTTTATCTACGCCAGTAGCTGTAAAATCGTTTGATAGTGAGTGATATTCAATACAAACGTTTGATAGTTAGTCGTTTATTTATAATTAAAGAAACAAGTTTCTGGGGAAATTGTTGTCGAAATTTTTGTGAAAAATCAAATTTCTATCTGCGCCAGTAGATGTCAAATCGTTTGATAGTGAGTGATATTCAATACAAACGTTTGATAGTCAACCGTTTGCTTGTAATCAAAGAAACAAGTTTCTGGGGGAATTGTTGTCGAAATTTTTGTGAAAAATCAAATTTCTATCTGCGCCAGTAGATGTCAAATCGTTTGATAGTGAGTGATATTCAATACAAACGTTTGATAGTTAGTCGTTTGCTTGTAATCAAAGAAACAAATGTCTAGGGGAAATTTTGTCGTAGGCATACTCTCACATTTCATTATTAATCTGCGGAAATAGATGTAAAATCGTTTGATAGTGATTGATAATCGGGTTCAAACGTTTGATAGTCCGGTGCAGACGTTTGATAGTTCTTCGTTTGCTTGCAATCGTAGAAATAAGTGTCTAGGGGAAATTTTGTCGTAGGCATACGCTCGCATTTCATTATTAAACTGCGTAAATAGACGTAAACTCGGTTGATTGTGATTGATAGTCGGGTATAAACGTTTGATAGTCCGGTGCAGACGTTTGATAGTTATCCGTTTGCTTGCTATCAAAGTAATTATTGTCTGGGGGAAATTTTGTCAAGGATAATACCCCTATAGTCGTGTATTTAATTATTATTTATATAAATACAGTAGCAGCGCTTGATAGAATTTGATGATTATCTATTTTCATAGACCGGCCTCAAGCAAATGCTTAATTTCGTCTTGACTAAGATCTTCCCATTCCAATAAGATCCTCATAAGACCTTGTGTATTTACACTCGGAGAATAGGAAAGTCTTAAGTAAGAAGTTGATGCCTGCTATTGCTTAGGATATCCTTACGGAAGCAAATGCTTAAGAGTTTTCTATTTCACGTTGGGCAATCTTCGGAATTCTTCCGATGTATCAACAAATGATTGTACATAGAATCGTTAGGCAAATTTTATGAGGTATACATCGTATATGATCGTATACATCATTCATGTTAAGTTTGGAAATATTATGTTTTGTGACGTGCGTGATAATCTCCGTTTGTTTGATCTTTTATTTATAATATGTGTATTGTTATATTTTGTTGCTCGGCGCATTGCCCAGAGTTGTGTTTTCAGCAAGACCGGCGTTTGGACATATTGTTTTATGATGTATATCGAGGATCTTACGCGATAAGATATCCGGCTTTATGCAGGTTTGGTTATATTTGACGCTTGTCATTGTGTTTGAATGTATGTAATCAGTTGCAGGACGACGCTGGGTGAACCGATAATCCAACGGTGTCTTTCTTAGACCTAGGTAAAATGATACATTGTAAGAAGGAATTGCTATCATTGTATGGAGGAATTGCTAACATTGTATGGAGGAATTGATAACATTATAAGAATTCCTGACGTTCTTTTCCGTAAGCGAAGATTTCTGAATGGTAAGGCTTTGTAATTTTTCTGTCATAGTAGTCATTTCTGTGCAAGCCTCTACAGAGGACACATTTTACAAAATAACTTGCCAAAATAGCACTTGTGTGAATTATTTTATTTTCTGTGGCTATAGTTTTCTTTAGTGTGTGTGTGTGTGTGTGTGTGTGCACATATTTAGTTAAATCTTTCCTTTTTAATATTTTGATTATATAAACACTAAACATGTCCAAAAAACATTACATCAAGAGTGAAAAGAATTAAGCTATTGTTGCAACTATTAAAGACATTTGCTCACATTATAGAGAAAAAAAAAGTGACGCAGCTGCACTAGTGGACAAAGAAGAGGCTTGGCAGGAAATTGAAGAAACATACAATACCTCATCAGTTATTATGACAATGGTGAGAAATCTGCACATATTTCCTAATTAGTTATGTTAACTGTGCAAAATAAAATGTTGATCATGTAAGGCAGTGCAGTCCACGAGAGGGGCCCCTTACGCCGCTATTTCCACCTCCACTAGATAGAAATGGTTCTGTCCTTTATGTTTCATCGCGTTTTTTTGTTTATGCCGATCATGACACACGGTGCGTCGTCCGTTTCCAGGGCAATGTTAATTTGGTGGGGGGGCCTATAGAGCACTGGGAGCGCTCCCTGGACAGCACTGATGTAAGGTGAAGTGGGGTAAATACTTAAGGCTCTCGGTATCAAACGCTTTGCACAGTTATTACCGGTGAATTAATATTACGTAGGATTCTAATTTTCCTTGAAAATTTTCATTTGGATAGGTTATTGTACAAAATATCAACTACTCTGCACTTCCCCTGAAAATGGAGCAAGAGCATAACTTAGAGCTAAAAATCTTTCAAACCTTCTTTCATGTGGGACCAGGGCAAGAGCAGAATTATTAACATTTGCCCTGTGTACTCACTTACCCCACTCCATCTTATAAGAAAAATCTAGCATACTATATGTGGTTCAGATCATTTTATATATGCCGTACTGTATTTTTGTTTTGTAATATTCTGGTTAATTGTCACAGCTGTCTCTTGTCCAATTAAAAAAATTGTGGAGCAACATAAAAACTGCTCAAAGGAATGTCCCTAGAGAGGCAGGCTAGGCTGGCAACAGGTGGTGCACCGGAAACAGGCAATGCCACCATTGACCAAGACGTTTCCATGATAGTTCCGCACCTTATGGCCACAACACGGTATCTACATCCAATGTAGTGCCAAAAATATTGCAGGGTAATTACATCTTCATTTCATTTATGTAATTACATAAAAGATAGATGTATAAAAGTAGGAAGTAACATATGTTTTTTTAGAACGACAACAGAAAGTGGCTGGTGGGACCCATGATGTGCAACAATTGCTCGAAAATGAAACTTTAATATTGGACTCGCCCAGAATAGAAGGTCCATATTTAGAATTGGACGAGATGGCAATACAATATGAAGTTGTAGGAACGGCGGCAAACGAAATTGATAATGCTGTGGCCAGCACATCGGAAGGTACCTAAGGAGTCAACATTTATGCATTTATATCTATCATTACTTTAACCATCAGTATTGATACACCTATATAAATATTTTCTGTTTTTATTATACAGCATTTACATCAAGAACGGACAGAATTGAAGCTGAAAAACGCATGAGACATCATATAAACGATATTCGTAAGCAAAAACATCAAAATTTGATCGTTATATCTGCCTATCCATTACATTAATGTAATAAAAAAAACATGTATGTTTCTCTAATGCAGTTGCACCAAGCGAGAAATTTCAAAAAGGCCGCAGAATTTATCAGAATCTAAGTGAGAAAGACTCGACCGGCTGAAACGAATTACAGAGCGCGAGGAAGAATTGGTAGATTTAAAATTGGAAAATTCCCCTACACTTATTTCTTTGATTGCAAGCAAACGACCAACTTAAAACGGTTGTATTGAATATCGTTCACTATCAAACGATTTTACATCTATTGGTATAGATAATAATTAAATTTATACAAAAATGTCGACAAAAATAACCCTGGAGATTTGTTTCTTTAATTATAAATAAACGAATAACCTTAGACTAAATATCAAACGTCTGCACTGGACTATTAAACGTTTATATCCCACTATCAAACGATTTTACATCTGTTTCGTAGATTAATAATGAAATGCCTACGACAAAATTTCCCCTAGACTCTTATTGCTTCGATTGCAAGCAAACGAAGAACTATCAAACGTCTGCACCGGACTATCAAACGTTTAAACCCGATTATCAATCACTATCAAACGATTTTACATCTATTTCCGCAGATTAATAATAAAATGTGAGAGTATGCCTACGACAAAATTTCCCCTAGACATTTGTTTCTTTGATTACAAGCAAACGACTGACTATCAAACGTTTGTATTGAATATCACTCACTATCAAACGATTTTACATCTACTGGCGCAGATAGAAATTTAATTTTTCAAAAAAATTTCGACAACAATTCCCTCAGAAACTTGTTTCTTTGATTACAAGCAAACGGTTGACTATCAAACGTTTGTATTGAATATCACTCACTATCAAACGATTTGACATCTACTGGCGCATATAGAAATTTGATTTTTCACAAAAATTTCGACAACAATTCCCCCAGAAACTTGTTTCTTTGATTACAAGCAAACGGTTAACTATCAAACGTTTGTATTGAACATCACTCACTATCAAACGATTTGACATCTACTGGCGCAGATAGAAATTTGATTTTTCACACAAATTTCGACACCAATTTCCCCTAGAAACTTGTTTCTTTAATTATAAATAAACGACTAACTATCAAACGTTGGTATTGAATATCACTCACTATCAAACGATTTTGCATCTACTGGCGCAGATAAACATTCAATTTTTCACAAAAATTTCGACAACAATTTCCCCTAGACACTTATTTCTTTGATTACAAGCAAACGGCTGACTATCAAACGTTTGTTTTGGACTATCAAACGCTATCAAACGATTTCACATCGACTGGTATAGTTTAAAATCAAATTTGCGAACATGGGTGTGCTAACTATACAAAAAATTCCCCTAGAAATTTGTTTCTTTAATTATAAATAAACGGTTGACTATCAAACGTTTATTTTGGACTATCAAACACTATCAAACGACCTTCAAACGATTGCAACTATTTAAACTCAAATCGGTTGAGTTGGGGGTGCTAACTATACGGAGCTCGAATAACATAGGCATGTGGTGTCTTATAGTATCTGTAGTCACTGGTCAGGGTATACATCTGGTCAGCTTCTCCCTTCGGCCAACGGCGGCGCTTGCGAGCAAATCAACACTGCACGATAGACGATTCTGAAATTGATAATTACAGGCAAATTACGATTTCGCAAACTCCGAACTCGATACAGTAGCTTGCGAAAACTATTCGTAAACGATTGAGACCGTTATACACGAGATACGTCAAAGTTATTTCGCCACTTTCTGCATCTCCTTTCGCCAGCGGCGGCGCTTGCGAGCAAATCAACGCTGCACGATAGCCGATTATGAAATTGTTAATTACAGGCAAACTACGATTTGGTAAACTCTGAAATCGTTACAGTGCCTTGCGTAAACTATTCGTAAACGATTGAGACCGTTACACACGACATACGTCGAAATTATTTCGCCACGTTCTACATCTGGTCAGCTTCGCTCCCCGGCCACTGTGGCGCTGCGCGGTAGCAGACGATAATTACTAGATATTGAAATTGTTAATTACGGGCAAACTACGATTTCGTAAACTCTGAAATCGATTGCGTAAACTTGCGTAAACTATTCGTAAACGATTGAGACCAAACTAAGCGAAATCGGTGATAGTCGTCTGCTAACTATACACCCACCTAAAAATTGTTAATTACGGGCAAACTACGATTTCGTAAACTCTGAAATCGATTGCGTAAACCTGCGTAAACTATTCGTAAACGATTGAGACCAAAATAAGCGAAATCGGTGATAGTTGTCTGCTAACTATACGGCGGTCCTCGGCCGTGTGACAAAAATATGCATTGTTTGTCCAGTCTATTCTATACCTCGTCTGTGCTAATAGTCATTCAATGTCCGTCGAACCATTTTATTGTAACAATTAGATTATATTACAGAAACATATAAAATCACTTATATAGAAATATGTTTAAAACTGGGTGAAGTTTTAATGGTTTTATGATATTGAGAAAGAGTTTTTCTACATTTTGGACAAGAATTTAAATGCCGCTTCGTGCCGCTTTGCAAAATATATAACATTTTCTGTCCGGAATAAAACGTAACCTCTCAACTTACTGGAACATAATATTGTATATTATTTATATGTTTCGTGAAATAGAATAAAATTCTTACAATAAAATAATCTAACGCATATTGAAGGACCATAATACAATGAGATTTCGTTAATATTAGTAGTTGACACACTGCATTTTTATCATGTAACCGTGACAGTCGTTATGTCCCAACTTTCCTATGTTTCGTCCCACTGTGCGACGGTGCGATTGTTTTTATAAGTTGTTCTCTATGATTTGTTCTGCACGATTTCTTTTCTAAATAGAAGGTGATCAAATTGTGTATATATTCTAACAGTTCTGAGCAAGTCCCATCACATTGATTTGAAACGTTTTTCTTACTTCGCACGTTTAGTTTAAGAACGCTCTCCCCATTTCGTGAAAGAAAAAGTTGTTCGGTTGAAGGCAATTCACCGTTCATACTGTAATCCATATGTACGTCCATTGTCGCATTCTGCCCACGAAATGTCGCAACGTGCGTATTGTCAAAGAAGGCATGATAAAACACGACAATAATAACAAAATCCTTCTGAATTGAAAACCGAAACTTTCATTGTGCCGCTCCCGACCGACCGCGGGTCGCGGTTGGACTAATTGAAATATCTGAAAAGTCTAACCATTCTTAGCACGTATTTCACGTACGTACTAGAAATGATTCCCCCGGAACTGTAACCGACTTTTCCAATGTCATTTATTCATCATTATGTACGATATGTATTACATTTAAATGCACATGTACACGGTGCACAGGTTGTGATAGTCAGCTTTGTTCCTGTAAACGGTAAGTATTACACAAAATTATAGAAGAAAGGGTTCGATGGGATCGTAATATCTATATTCTACGAGACTTCATTCAATTCGAAAGTGCAACGCTGCACCCGACAAATGCAAATGCGTATGTAAGGTTGTTGTTTCTAAAATTTAAGATACGTGAACTTCCACACCACCCATGCGGTGCCACGACTAGCGCGTTCGGTTTTTTAACGTGGACCGTCGCCTATAGCCCTATTGTACCCCATTTTATGATAATCATACAGCCTGCGGCAATACCTCTGTCCGCTTTGAACGACGGAGATATTCAAGGTGGACAGAGTTATTGCCCCACGCTGTAGAATTAAGGGTTAGAAAAGAAATGAGAGGAATTTTTTTTTGTTGTTAATTTTATTTCATGTTAATGTTGACATTGTATTTGTGTGTTGCGCCCCCCCCCCCCACGCCGCTGGCGCCGCCACACAAAAATGCTCTCATTTCTTTTCTAACCCTTACTTCTACAGCGTGGGGCAATAACTCTGTCCACCTTGTGACCGTACAGACTTTGAACCCCGCGCCGACCCAAGGAGATCGCACCGGCGCGCGCCCGGCGGCGACAGTAGGAGTAGGCCGTGTACGCACAGACACCGCGTGGTCGGTAAGGCGAGGAAAGCGGTACTCCCTTACCGACCTAATCATGCCCGAGCACATGAGGGGAACGACCTAACGGTACTTCCCATCATAGATCGACATACCTCCCCTCATGCGGCTCGGGTATAAAAGGCGCCGCGTCCGGGCTGTCATCATCGATATTCGATCACTCTTTCCGACGCGCTGACAAGCCCGGAAACCTTCAACCCTCTGACGCGCTGCAAAGCCCAGAGACCGCGATAGTAAAAGACCGCCGTGTGACACTCACGTATTTCGGAAGACTCCGCAAAAGACGGGCCCGACAATCACTTTGACTCACGCCGCGCCGCATCGGTATCGCCCGAAAAGAGACGATAGTTTTATTGCATCGCAACCAGTATAAGTAAACGCAGTAGAAGCACGACGTTTTGATATCACCTACAACCAATAAACCTACCAATATCCGACGGACGAGGTGGCTGACCCCGCTCAAGTACCGGCTACAGCCACGCTCGCTTTCGTTCACCTAAAACTCTTCCAACTTACCTGACGGACAAGGTGGCCTACCCCGCCTACCCACCGGTCAAGGCCACGCTTGTTTCGTTTACAATTACATACACTACTCCGCAATACCCGGTGGCTACGATCAATCTCTCCGCTCTTGGCACCGGCCAGGTTGATGCGTAGTTCATCACACAAACAGTAGAAAACCGCCAACCCCGTGGCCAAGGAACTCTCACCCGCTCTCGGCACCGGCGAGGAGTTCGCTTGGTTCGCGCTTTCCTACCACAAGAAAAAGACACGACAAACGACGACACTCTCCGTGGCCGATAATAGTGGCCGAACGCGTCGCGCTGATAACCGCCACGTGACTATACTACGACACCAGCGAGCGAAACTACGAAATTGTATAACGACACTGTACACAACAAGAAACAGAATATACCACAGTGCATTACAGCATAAAAACAAACGCTCATCACACGCCTCCCTACCGCCCACTCCTGCACGAGTATCGTAAGAAATCTCCCGCAAGGAGCGAACTCGGCCGTTGCTGCGACCAGGAGAACCGGCATTGCACCACCGCCGCAGCAGAGAAGGCCAGAGACCCGTCAGACTCCGTCACCACTGGCGGGCCGTGCTCACGAGAGCACTCCACTACGTATTCATTTAATTTGTACGGTGACAACCTTGAATATCTCCGTCGTTCAAAGCGGACAGAGGTATTGCCGCACGCTGTATGATTATCATAAAATGGGGTACAATAGGGCT
Organism: Priocnemis perturbator; assembly: GCA_963942575.1. NCBI lineage: Eukaryota > Metazoa > Arthropoda > Insecta > Hymenoptera > Pompilidae > Priocnemis > Priocnemis perturbator. The sequence continues at coordinate 12,990,631 of OZ012643.1, read as the reverse complement.
ATAGGCGACCGTCCACGTTAAAAAACCGAATGTGCTAGTCGTGGAACCTCATGGGTGGCGTGGAAGTCCACGTACCTGAAATTTTATAAACAGAAACCTTACATACGCATTTGCACTTGTCGGGTGCAGCGTTGCACTTTTCAGTAAAATGAAGTCTCGTAGAAGATAGATATTACGATCCCATTGAACCCTTTCCTGTATAATTTTGTCTAATACTTACCGTTTACAGGAAAAAAACTGACTAGCGCTGTACATGTGCATTTAAAAGTAATACATATCGTACAATTGGTTGCAAAATAATGATGAATAAATGACATTGGAAAAGTCAGTTAGAGTCCCGGGGAAATAATTTGCAGTAGGTACGTAAAATACGCACTCAGAATGGTTTGACTTTTCAGATATTTCAATTAGTCGGGAGCGGCACAATGTGAGTTTCGGTTTTCCATTGACAGGGTTTTTGCTATTATTGTCGTCTTTTATCATGCTTTCTTCGACAATACGCACGTTGCGACATTTCGTGGACAGAATGCGACAATGGACGTATATATGGATTACAGTATGCATGGTGCATTGCCAAAGAAGGAACACCTTCTTCTTTCTCGAAATGGGGATAGCGTTGCTAAACTAAACGTGCGTAGTAAGAAAAAGGTTTCAAATCAATGTGATGGGACTTGATGAGAACTGTTAGAATATATGCACAATTTGGTCACCTTCTATTTAGAAAACAAATCATAAAGAACAACTCATAGAAACATTCGCACCGTCGCACAGTGCGTCGCTTAATGGAACGAAACATAAAAATAATTTTTTTTTTTTACAATTTTCTGCGACATGAGTGTAAAGTAGAGTCTTTATTTGTACCAATACATTAAAAAAAAAAAAAAAGAATAACCTCGACACTTGGAAAACACGTTATTATGGAGACAATCCGTTTACCTCGCACCGTCATTCCTTTAGCCGTATTATATCTGAATGTCGTTACCGGGAAATTATTAAAGTCACGCACAGATAAGAAAAACTTCAAATGGATCATTCGATTCAAGGTATTAAATACTCCTTATTTTGATTGTAGAACATTTGTTTTATTTACTGTAGATTCGATATTAGTATCTCAAAGTCGCACATCCAAGAAATTCCTTAATTATGCATATCTTTAACTTTAACCTAACTTTTCTCGAAAAAGGTAAAACCTGTCTTCTGATCTTTGTGGGAAGTTATTTCTAAAACAATGCCTGACAATTTTACATACAAATTCCTTGGCAAAGTTTGCCCCATTCATTATAGTAACGTTTTTCAGAAACACGTCCGACAAGGACAAATCAAGACATTTTTGACAAATGGTTTTGTTCCGCACCGAACGAAAAGAAAATTGAAGTCCTGCGCTTAATACAAAATTTATTTGATTTAAATAATTGCACGGAAGAAGTGTACTTGCACTTAAAAAAATATTCCGACACATCAGAAGATTCAAATTAAGTTATTTCATTTAATGTTTATGTTATTTACTACGTTCCAAACAAACGCAACAATTTGTTATAATGTAAATATCAGATATAGTATATAATGATTGTGAAAGAATAATTTCTTTATTATCCCATTTTGTCATCTGCATAAATATTTCTGTACACATTAAAATATATTATTTGTTGTTATTTTTTCATGGAAGTATGTGCTTTGAAGTATAATTTACAATAAGTTACATAACAGAACAAAAAATGAGTTTATAGTTGAAATTCTGAGTTTTGTCCACCATGTCCATATACTCAACGCACTGTGCGTCGTCGCGTCGTGTCCTGCAAATTCTTCCTGACGTACGCTGTCGTGTGTTAAAATCGCGTGTTAGTACGATCCGCCAGAATGTTCTGGTGCAAGAAGCTCCTGTTACTTGTTTCACGGTTAATGCATAATACGCAATAATTGACATTTATTATATATTTTCTTATTTATTACTACCACAGAAAGATTAATGTTACTGAAACCAAAATTTATGAAATATATATTTTGCCCATATCTATTATAAACCAATACGACACATCTATTCCGCTGACAAAATATTAAAAACTATCCATAGTAAGTACTAAAATAATTTTAAATGAATATCGTTTGTTGCCGTGTGATGAATAATTAAAAAAACAAATTATTCTGTGAAAAAAAATTGAACCATGGCTAGGCGCGAACTGACGAAAAAAAATCACGTCGACGAGCGACGATGAGTACGACGAGTCAATCCCAAACTCTCCTCGATTCACTTTTCTCTGGATCGCGCTCTGTTCACGGCGGTGGTGCCCGATTTGCCTTCCGGCTGAAAGAACGCAATGGTACGTGCGATGCCTTATGCGAAATCTGGCACCACTGTCACCGGCCTGTGTGCGGAACGAAGACGCAACGCGCGTTGCTGGTTGAAAGGGGACGCAGCATAGTTCCGTCCTTCTCTCAAAGCCGAGCGCGATTCGGCGAGAAACGGCGCGCGCAGCTCTCACGGACAAGCACGCACACTTGCCGAGGTTTCCCCCACCCAAAGAACTCCAATGGAGTTTTCGTGCCAGATCTGCTAGCACTGACGCACACCCCTTGCTTCTATCCCCACTCTCGGCAGCACATTTGGTGTTTTATGCCAAATCTTCTATCACTGGGCCAAATCTGAGACCACTGGGCTTATCCTCTAGGCAGCTAACGGCCAGATACACTGACATTTACCGAGGGGTTTAACAGCCCGGCCTTATTCGTGATTATTCTATCTGACGCAAAGATATTAAAACCACATAATACGGTCACTGTATAAAGAAATTGTAACAGTTCGAAGTACTCATCACGATTTCGCACGAAATACCTTGAAAATATCAGTCTTTAATTTACTTAGCTATGACGCACCAGACGTTGAAATCTGAAAAAATGGAGGATAATGGTCATGCCAATTACTAACTACTGTTAAAAAGAATATATACTCGCTCAAAAACTTCAACCCAAAATCTGTATTTCACTCATTGTTTTTTGTTTTTGGTTTTTTAAAATTTAGGATTTGCAATAAAAAAATTTGAAAAAAATCACAACCTTAAACATACATGCCTATAATGTCTCACATTTTTTCAGAATTTTTAGATCCCTTTAAACAGGGTAAATATGGTAAAAACTGATATTCGCATTAATCCTGTAACTACCCTCCCAATTGAGATAGAGGCTTGAAACTAGGTACACACAATCTTTATCTGGTAAGCTATCAATTGGTTGTTTGCGAAGTAAAATCGGTTCAAGGGCACTTTTGACCATTTTATCCTGCTATGCCCTTTCAAAATAGAGAAATGTGGGTATTTCTGATTCTCGCTCTTACACGTGATTACCATTTCTTTGCCAGCTCTTATAACAGAAGCTGTTGCCTTCCACTCTCGGTTGCGATGAGAATAAACAACGGAGATACGTGTGCATGCCAAACACGTGGACAAACGTGTTGCGTAGCAACGCAACCATATAACAACGATTAATCCTTTTTATCAGTAATTTATGATTAATTTCATCAATCAAGTTATTCATGATTTTCTTTGTTTTTAATATTTATAAGCAATCAGTTGTATTAAATATGTTAACTAATTAAATGTTTGACCCTATATATGAAGTGTGTTTGACGATCGTTATTCAATTGTTATTACCCGTGTACACGAAATGGTACCATTGGCGGGTATTCTTGCGAAGTAAAGGAATCGAATAAGTTAGGAGACAAACGTGGGACGTATACGCTTCTATATAAGTTTCTCACGTTTACCATTTTACTTGAAGACAGAGTGTAAATTGCGTTTCGCATCCGTTTATAAAGGATTTACGTATTTTCGGATTGTTCAAATTGCTTAACAACAAATTGTTTCTCACTAGAAGAAGGCAAAGAAATAATAAAGGAAGAACATGGAGAGATCAAACACCCCTCGTTCGATTAAGCGTAAACGGGTGGCTTTGCAAGCATCATATAGAAGGACAGCAGTAAAGTTGACCTCTAGGAAGATTATACAGTCTATCGTTGACAGCCCCGAACTGTATGTATTAAAGTGTGGGCAACACATCCTCAGTCCTGGAATCAAAAGAAAACCTTTTTCTGAAGAGGAAGACATTAACGAGTTTACCACATTAAAGAATGAGTGTGAAATACATTCTCCAAATCGCCAGTTGGATGTTAGTTTAAAGGAGGATAATCTTAGACCGCAAAAACAAAGTGGTTCTGTTAACACTGAAAACAGCAGTGGTATCGTTGAACTCATGCAGCGTGAGAGCATCTTACCTTTTAAGTTTCCAGATATGAGTGTGCAAGGAACCGAAAAAAGGATATCTGATTCATACCGGCTGCCAGAGTTAAAAACTTCCAACGCTTTGATCAAAGCACAGGATCGAGAGCTAATCAAATCAAAGGGTGAGAGCGGAGACAAAGACAAAACTAAACATGTCATATCAATGAAAATGATTGACAAGATACAACAAAAAATTACAATAAGGTAACACTTCCTCCTTTATGTATTATATACTTTGACTTTCCTGACTGCATAATTTTCATGCGTACTTTCTGTTTTTTTTGTGCTTTAGTCCCCAAAAGATTCAAGAAAAGGATAGTCTACAGCACAAACTACTCTCTGGGTCAAACCAGTTAATCCAGGGTTCTCTGAAAGAAAGTCCACCTACAGCTCTACTTTATCAAAAATATTTTTCGCTAATTGATTGTGCCATCATACCAGCTCTTCCACTTCCGTACAAATACGAATTCTTGACAAAAGCATTCTGCCATATGGATACGGTATGTCTTAATTTCTCAATAATTTATGACTGCTCTTGACTCACTGTATTTCTTTGAAAAGGTATCTGTTATGCTGTATAATCGTGGTGAGACAATTACCTTTAACAAGCTGAAGGTTGCCATGCAAAATGTTTTCAGAAGAGACTTTACTCAGGAACATTTAGCATGCATCAAAACTGTGTATCCTGAATCTTACACCCTTTCCCAAATAAAGATACATTCGTTTGGCTCGCTTTTAAATCAAGACAAGTACGAATTGGTGTTGGTACCTACACACCAATTCAAAGAGACAGGAAATATGAGCTCGAAGGATGGTGGCAACGCGAAGACTGATATAGTTAAAATGGGCCCTGCAATGTTGCTCCATAGAAAACAAACTTTTTTCAATCTAATCCTAAGTAGGTAACTCAGTCATTACTGCTCTTTTCTTTCAAAACTACCGTTAATTGTGTTGAACTTTTTTTTTATCATAGAAAGAGTTTACAACGCGCATGATCAATTTCTCCTTGAGTTAAAAACACCGATAAAGATCGGAAATGAAAAGATAATAGTGCGCTGGCATCCGGAATTCGACGTCGAATCAAGTTGTCCAGAAATCGAGATGGCTGAATTGCCGAAAGTACCGACAGTAGAGAAACTGACATCAGTTTTGGACGTTCTAGGTCAGATTAATAGTAAGTATTCTTTTTTTTACTTATTTAGATTTTTATGATTTTTTGTTTGTTTGAAAGAGGACACTCCCGCGGTGGTCCTATATCAATTCAAAAACTGTAACTAGAAATGAAAAAGTAAATTCCATTAAAAAAGTAAGAATCAACTCTAAAGGGTATAGCAGAATAAAATGGTCAACTGTGCCCTTGAACCGATTTTAGTTCGGAAAGCACCGATCTTACCAATAGGCTTACCAAAAGAAACCATTGTATACCAAGTTTCAACCCTCTATCTCAACTGGGAGGGTAGTTACGGGGTAAATTAAAAATAACGGTTTTTCCCACATTTTCGCTATTTCGAGGGACGCCAAAATTCTGAAAAAAATCTAGAACATTGCAGATATTGATGATTATGGTTGTGATTTTTTTAGATTTTTTATTGCAAAGCCTAAGTGTAAAAACTCAAAAATGCAAACCAGGAAAAATACAGATTTTGGGTTAAAGTTTTCGAGCGACTAGATTTGCCTTTTTACAGTAGTTTGATTCGGGCATGACTATCATCGTAGAATTTTTGTTATATTTTTACTTCTGGTGCGCCATGTTCAACAAAATTAGAAACCGATATTGTCAAGGTATTTCATGCGAAATCGTGGTGAATACTATAAATTCTTGCTTTCCCTTTATACAATGAGTGTATCATGTGATCTTGCATACCTCTGCGTTTGGTAGAATGATCTATGAATAAAGGGAACTAAGTTATTTCAATTAGTTGAAAGTTATACGTACCTTTATGTGTGCAAATATCAAAAACTCTTTCAAGATCACCGCTAGCTTAGTAGTTAAGATTTACGACTGCGAAACCGCTGGAGACTTTTTTGTCGTAGGAACGCGCCCAGCAATGGTCCATTTTTTTTTCATCGGATGTTTGATTTTTTAATTATAATTATACGACAACAAACGCTATTGACGAGAACTAAAACTGTAACAGCATACTCACCATGATAGTAATGGTGATAAGTATTCTTAAAATAAAGATACGCATTCTTACAATAAAGTTCATGCATGTATCAGCTGAACAAAAGAAGTTAAATAATTGTGTATCCTATCCGAGTCATATGCCATCTTTGCCATAACGTAAAATATATATTTTGTCCATATCTATCATAAATCAAAACGTCACATCTATTACGCTAACAAAATATTAAAAACTACCCGTAGTAAGTACTAAAATATTTTTAAATGAATAGCGTTTGTTGTCGTGGGATCATAATTAAAAAAACAATTATCCGATGAAAAAAACTTTGACCATTGCTGGGCGCGTCTCTACGACAAAAAAGTCTCTAGCGGTTTCGCAGCCGTAAATCTTAACTACTACGCTAGCGGTGATGTTGAAAGAGTTTTTGATATTTGCACAGATAAAGGTACCCTATAACTTTCAACTAATTGAAATAACTTAGTCCCCTTTATTCATAGATCATTTTACCAAACGCAGAGGTATTCAAAATCACATAATACACTCACTGTATAAAGGGAAAGCAAGAATTTATAGTATTCACCACGATTTCGCATGAAATACTTTGAAAATATCAGTTCTTAATTTTTTTGGACATCGCGCACCAGGGTAAAAATATAACAAAAATTCGAAGATGATAGTCATGAATGTATCTAACTACTGTAAGAAGGAAAATCTAGTCGCTCGAAAACTTTAACCCGAAATCTGCATTTTTCGTCATTTTGTTGTGTTTTTGATTTCTCATATTTGGGATTTGCATCGAAAAAATCTGAAAAAAATCACAACCTTAAGCATCCATGTCTGCAATGTTCTGGATTTTTTCAGAATTTTTGCATCCCTCTAAATAGCGAAACTGTGGGAAAAACCGTTATTTTTAATTTATCCCGTAACTACCCTCCCGGTTGAGATAGAGGGTTGAAACTTGGTATACAATGGTTTCTTTTGGTAAGCTATCGATTGGTGCCTTCCGAAGTAAACTCGGTTCAAGTGCACTTTTGACCATTTCACCCTGTTATTCCCTTAGCGCTAAAAAGGGTAAAACATTTTTCCTTGTTGAAGGCGGTGCAAAAATAGATGAGAAACAACCTATAGTCCGTCACCGATCTAAATAAGCATAAATTATTTTATCCTTTTTATGCTGGTTTGGAGTCTGGTTTTACTTATTTTTTTAAATGTTTTATGTGATTCATTGTCTAGTAGATGATACTTATATATTTTTATACTCTCAAAACAAATCTGATACCCATTTCTCTCCAACAAACTTAGTTTTCGAAGAAATTAATATTTATCAAATAAAATTAGATTTGACAAGTACTGATTGACAATTCGCATTCATTGCAGAAAATTCAACAGACTGCCGCATAAAATGGTAAAAGTCATTTTTGCAATATGAATTTGCAAACATGTTCAAACATTAGTTGAAATTGACGAAGCACGGTTCGCGGGTCAGTGTTGCCGTTCCAAATAGCCATGCTTTATTGTGCAGTGTGCGCAGGTGTTCTCCGATACCATTGTTTTTACCGCGCTCAACGAAGTGCTTTATAAATAGTAATGTCGAAGACCTGCTCGGTCACTCGTACAACTATTTTATTTTTTTGTTTGAAACCAAAATCTGTATTGCATATTCTAATGATGGATTTCCGCAGAAACATATCTGTTCTATCGGTCAGTGTGGTTCAAATTCATACCAAACCCACAATTTTAACCAAAATTTGAGAAAAGTGTCGTAATAAAGGGCCGCGAAATATGTCTTGCCAACTATAGCCATTGTTTAAATATGTTTGCAAGTTTATATTGCAAAAATGGCCTATACCATTGTGGGGATTGGAGTCCTTACAAAAAACAGAGAGGATCGAAAACGAGATGTGCATATAGACCATAGACCTTATATACATGGACCGCGCGTTTCCTATGCTGCCAATGCACGGATAGTGTCCCAAACAGTCTAGGACAGACGTATATCTCCATCCTCTGTTTTCCTTTATGTACTGATGGTGGGTGGTAATGCGCATGCTCCGCGCAGAATGAAGTATATAAGCCGAAACAACCAATGGGCAAGCTCCGCGGGCAACGCGCGTGCGTGAAAGCAAGAGGCCCTTGACCGGCCATAACTTTTGTATATAAGCCGAAACAACGAATATTCAAAATTGAAATGACAAAGGTTATGACCGGTAATAGCGTTGTCATCGGCCTCTTGCTTTCACGCATGCGCGTTCCCCGCGGAGCTTGCCCATTGGTTGTTTCGGCTTAAATACTTCATTCTGCGCGGAGCATGGGCATTACCACCCACCATCAGTGATCTCAGAAGTGGCATCCTGCCGCATGTTTCACGCGTGGTGGGGGAAGAGAGAGAAGTAGTATGCGTCGTGTCCGTGAGAGCTACGCGCCACTCGATTCGCTCGTAGCTCTCACGGACATGCACGCATACTACGTCTCTGTGTGCGGCAGGATGCCACTTCTGAGATCACTGCCCACCATCAGTACATAAAGGAAAACAGAGCACCGACAGATATCTCTGTCCTTTAGGTCTCGGAGACATCTCTTGTTTGAAACACGCGGTCCATGTATATAAGGTCTATGGCAGTCTATGCCTTTAGGTCTCGGAGACATCTCTTGTTTGAAACCCGCGGTCCATGTATATCTTCTATATAGTATAAATTATGCATTTCTTACGTTGTGTCTGACACCCGTTGCTTTAGAAATCATAATAACTTGTATACACTGAGTGATGTCAAGGTCACAAAAATGGTGTCCGCTGGATTTTTTTTTTTTATTGTCTATCATGCTATCGTAAAAACACATGTACGATGCATTTAAAAAACACCGATGACCTTGAATTTTTATTAAAAAACTATTACCTAAAAATGTTTTTCTGTGCCGTTACATTGGGTCCTGAAAATAGTGTAACGTTCTCCCTCGAAGTTTTTTCATAAGACCATAAATACGGAAGATATTTAGGTGTTCCCATTTACGTGGACCACCCTGTATATTACGGACAATGTGTTGAACATGGGCATTCTATACAGTGCCCGGTCATTATACAGAATGCCCACGTTTCAGTCCATCTATATCTATTGAATGTCCGGGGACTGTCCGGTCATTATGCAGAATGGCCACATTCAACACATTGCCCGTAACATATACATGGACTGCTCACTCCCTATTCCGGCAATGCACGGGAGTTGAAGACAACATGGAAAGGGCAGAACATGGTCGTTTCTCTCTGTCTCCCCTTTGCAGCGTAGCACATGGGGGTAATGCGCATGCTCCGCACATATATGCTCTCGTATGTTTCTTCTGAGTGGAGCATGAGCATTATTCGCATGTGCTACGCTGCAAAGGAGAGACAGGGAGAAACGACCGTCTTGGGTCCTTCCCATGTTGTCTTCAACTGTTGCTCCGAGCGTTCAGTCCATGTATGTAAGGTCTATGGTTAGCGCCTGCATGAGGATCCAAAGTACATGTAGCTCAAGCCCCATCCCCTTACTTTTTCCGATCCTACACCAGTTTATATAAGGGTGATGGGGGCAAACGTGCTTCAAATTGGTCTTTGGAGTATCAAAATCTGTAAGAATCACTTTACGGATTTTAATATGCAAAATACATGTTGAATAGTTTATTTGCGGTGTTTGCATTGCACTTGCTTTTCTTTCAACAGACAAAATTCAATCGTATAATCTCAACATGGGAATGGACGATAGAAAAGGTCTTTCAATTGAGGAAGATAAGAAGATTGCTGACGAGGTCGACAAAAACAAGGTCGACTTAAAGACCACCGAAGGACTACTTGATAAAAGTTCGAAAGATGACCCATGGAAAAAAGAAAATTTTACCAGCATTGCCGATATATCACCATCGGCTCCATCGACAATCAAAAATGACTACTTGGCAACCGTGTTTAAAGGAATTTCAAAGTCACTGCTTGACAAGGTAGGGACAAAGTGTTTTTACGTGTTATATTCGAAATTTATTCCTTTGTGTGTTTCGAAATGTCATTCCAGGTAAAAGCGAAACAATGTGCGAGGAAATCTCTTGAACCGATAACGCCAAGTCCGATGGCTGACAGGAAAGCTTTCCTTTATTCGAGATTACCTGAGTTGGCCAAGATCCTGCGAAACATTTTTGTTGCCGAAAAGAGGGGCGTTCTGATTCTAGAGTCCGTCACCAGCAAAGTGGACCACTCATTTCGAACCAAACTAATACCGACCGAGCTCAATGACATGATACAACTACTATGTCGTCATCTGCCTACGTGGATGTGTGTCAGAAATGTGAGAAAAGTCGATTACTTAACCCTGGATAGAACCATAGACTTGGGTCAAATTCGTAAGCGGCTGGAAATTTTGGCAAACGTTAAGATTTGTCGTAACTCACAGTGACATTGTCCAACTATTTTTTACCCATTCTTTTAACTGCTTGCATATATTGTGATACCTGCTACGCTACATTTGAAACTCTATTTTTGTTGTATTTGATACGCTGTCGTAATATATAATGGAAATAAACGTAAAATTGAAAAGAATTTACGAAAGATCATTGTATCTTTGGATATTCGGATCATTTATATTACAGACCTGACCCATATGTCAAGCATAGAGATGCTATTGTAATTATTTTACACTGTATTTTTTTTAATTATCCATATATGTATATACATATAACAGTGGGTAACAAATCATGATTTTTTTTTCTACCTTTAAAATGAAATTTGATGGGTCTAAACACTAAACCCAGTTCGCGCAGTATTAGCACTGAAGTAGTTTTGCAATGACAAAATGTTTCTTATAATTAATTGACCGGGTGAGCCGATCTTGATGATTCTTAGTTCATATGAAAGAGACTGTTCTCCCATGAATCCCAGTTAAGTTGCAACAAATTCCAACAACAACAACCGATATTTTAAACCCTTTCGCTACGAGAGGTTGCGCCGTCGGCGTCGGAGCGCCGCCACGGATCGGAATACTGCGGCTCGTGACAAAAATCTACACACTGCGCGTGGACAGTCCTCGGCGTTCGGGTTTACATCTTACACCTGAACTACGCATAAACAACGCTGTATTGATGTGCTTTTGTATGTACACTTTTCTAAGTGTTGTATAACAACTGTGCTTAAATCAAAACAACCATTTCTCCAACATAGACGGCGCTCGTATGTACACGGAGGTAGAGACACTATAATAAGAGACTGGACAGAGAGTATTAGAGAGAGTGGAAAGTGCCATAAGAGCGTAATGTATTTTTCCGTATACAGGTTTCAGCGCACTCTGACATTTGAGTATGATTCACAAAGCCCCCCACCACGGATTATAGCGCGAAATCAAAGCACGTAATTATATATTGAATGTATTACTAGACGAAGTAAAATGATCAATAATAATTAACTGTCAAAATTCATATTTTAATTATAAAAATATTAAAAACTATAAAAATATACACTATACGTACAGAATATATGTGGAAATATTCCTTTTATTGGCGTAATGCACCGGTCATATATACATTCACAGATTATATACTATCTTAAATGCAATTTTGCATTTATGGTCGTCCCAGAAATTTTATCATTTTTTTTCTGTGTCTTTGCGCTCCAGGATTTTGCGGATCAATATCTGTAATAGTTGTTGTTTTTTTTGCTTGGCATTAATTTCGCTCCTTAAAAACCGTGCCTCCCAATGGCATCTGGTTCGTATAAAAGTTTTAAGGAAAACAGCCGTACTGTTTTCCGAACATAATTTAATATCAGGGCAATTTAACTAAAGAATACCTGTGAGAATCAGGCTTACATTATCCTGATTTTAAATATCTGTAATAGTTGTTGTTTTTTTTGCTTGGCATTAATTTCGCTCCTTAAAAACCGTGACTCCCAATGGCATCTGGTTCGTATAAAAGTTTTAAGGAAAACAGCCGTACTGTTTTCCGAACATAATTTAATATCAGGGCAATTTAACTAAAGAATACCTGCGAGAATCAGGCTTACATTATCCTGATTTAAAACTCCCCTAATAACTACCTTAAAACGTTTTTCCCACTCCTTGATAATCATAAATATTTCCTCCTTCACAAATATTAATCCACGAGTAGTGGCATACGATTTCAGCATCGTAAAAGTTTGGAAATCTTTGTACGAATCGCTGTCCGTTGCCTGTATCAAGTTTTCACATTTATTACATTTATGATGGTTTAGAAAGATTTTAGCTATGTAGCCTGCACAATAATATACAACGTTGCATGTTGTAAATGTTTCTACTTCGGTAGGTTCGTTCTCGTCAGTTGGAGGAATTTCAATAAGTATGGGCCGTATTGTTTGTGTGGGTGTTTGAATAGGCATCTTGTTGATATTTTTTAATTTAATTAATATATTATTTTCGTCAACTTCACAGTTTATAAATTTTGATAGTTTACCTAAATGTGTAATTAACTGGTGACGCATGGCGTTCTGAAATTGCGTAGGTGACGGGTACATAGAGCAGCCATTCGCTTGGTGAATAGCAGCAAATAAGTTTTCCAATGGATCTTGATTTAATCGTCTCGTATGCAACGCGTGTATATTATAATGAAGGCGTAAATCTTCGGCTAATTTTAATACAGCACTAATGGTCATTATCAGGCCTTTGATGGAAGGAGGTTGACTATCTACAAATTTTGCCGTCTGTCAATTTTTAAGCATGTCTTCTAAAAAACACATGTTTTCTGAATTATTTTTTAGGGCATACCTCATTTTTCCCGATTCCGGTTGTCTAGACAAACTGGAGTTTAAACAATCAAATAATTTATCCATATCACGTATTAATTGTAGTGTGATATCGTACTCTGAATTGAACAAGTCGGGGAAAAACGTTTTATATATCAGGTATGCTGTATACATAGACTCTGAAAAAATCTGGGCCGCTAAAAATACCTTCATTTTATTAAAATTATTGTCTGTATCAAAATGTTGCTCTTTAATTTTGGGAATTAAATTTAAATAATTTTGTTTGAGATTCGCGCCGTTCCAACGCGTCATACACGCATCACGCGCCGTGGTTTGTCTAAACTCATCCTAATAAATACGTACCGGCACAGCGTGACCGTGGATGACCGCGTTTGAGCCCTTACGTACATGTTCATCGTCTCCGCCACAAAAACAAAGTCGCTAATTGGCTTAATTAGAAGACGCGAGTGGGGAGACTCGCCGTCCTTTGCCGTCCTCGCGATTTTAAACCACAACGATTTTTGTCAGTCGTTTCACCGAGCTAGAGAGAGTAGAGAGCAGTAACCGAGCGAGAGAGTTTTCCAAGTGATATCTAAAATCAATTCTTAGCGTGCTTCCTCACGTACTATTCAACTAATTACCAGTGCGTCCGCATTGGCAATTAGACCTTCCTACTAACGATTGCGGCGACGTATCCCCGCGTGCGCCCTTCTTGCAATCGTCTTCTTCCTTCCGAGATCCTCAAGGTAAAGGAGTGTGTAGCATCCGCTACAACCTTTACCTCCCGTATATTCGGGGTTAATCGCTACGACGCTCTCGTTGTGCGATCCTCCGCCTTCCTTCCGCGCCTTTCATCTAGGCGTTGCACGTTTGAGTTGCCTTTTAGTTTTTCGTTATCATTTAAAGTGTGTGGGCTTTCCCCGTTAAACATTAGTTAGAATAAGTGTGTGTGTCCTCCGCGCGTAAATCTATCCTGAAGTACTCTAAACTGTAAGTGCGTGTAAATATCCGGTGATAGTTTTAGTGATCTCTCCGTTTTCACAGTTACGTGACTTCTAATAATAAAGGACTTTCCGACCTACAGTGTCAAAAGACGGTACTTTATTCCGGCATACTCCCCAGTATTCGACCGCGCCTCCCATCTTTGCCTTAGTCACATACAAAATTGGTCCTTCGAGCCGGATAGTCGGGATAAAGTGATCCAGTGTATCCTTCGCCCTTGACCAAAGAACTCGGCATATCAGTGCATACAGTGTATTGTGAGGCGTGTTCGTGCGTTAGACCGTTGGCTCGTTCGTACGATTCCGCCACCGTTCGGCGAGTACCATCGGCCTCACCGAAGCACAGATCGTCCGTACGCGCCAACCTCGCTCGGCAACGTTCGACCACTTCCGTGGGCATCACCCGAAGCACCACTGCCACACACGACAGCTCAGTTCGCGCCATCTTGGGTAATTCCTACTGCGCAACACTCCCGCGCAACAGCTGACACACAGCTGACAACGACAACGACTGATCTACAAGCGCCCTGTCTGTTGATTGATTATTCATTTGATTTTAACTCTCTTCCGTAATAGCCGTATTGCTCTCGCTTCTTTCCTTTTGTTGCTTTAGTGCTTCTTGCTTCGTGTATCTCTTCGCTCAAAATGTCAGAGATCGATGAATTGGTGGCTGAGCAGCTGGATGCCCAGGCTCAGATTGCGTACCGGCTTGCGAGCTTTATTAAACTGGCCAAACCGAAGAGGACACGCAACGGACTTGAAAACCGTCTCTCCGATGTAAACCGTATGTGGGAAGAATGCCGAACCCGTCATACGGACCTTCTCAAACTCGCAGACGACACCACCAAAAAGACGCATAAATATTTCTCCGACCAACTTTTCTTAGCACTTACTGACACTTTGGACGAAACTCGTGACGCCCTGAAGGACTACCTGACAGCTATGCAGCCTAACCCCCTTCCCCCGCAGGGTAACTCTGACGGGACGGTGCCTACCGCCGATCCCAAGCCCGTGTCGTTGGCGCTACCAAGTATTGGGCTCCCTAAATTCAGCGGGGAGATAACCGCGTGGCCCAGTTTTCGGGACGTGTTTAAGGCTTTAGTAGTCGATCGCGCTGACCTGAATGACCTCCCGAGGCTGCATTACCTGAATGGTACCCTACTCGGCGAGGCTGCACGCTTGCTGGCGAACACTCCGGTCACTGAGTCCCAGTATACAGAAGCCTGGGCTATTCTTACTCAGCGTTACGAACGAAAGCGCGCGATACTTTATACCCATATACAGCGGGTAGTAGATTGTCCGAAAGTGGCCGCCGGGTCCGTGCATGAGCTCAAAATGCTCCTAGATTTAAGTCGCGAAGTGCGAGCCGCGTTCAAAGGCGAAGAGAGACTTACCGATTTAGGGGAAGACGTATTTGTCTATTTAATAGTGTCTAAGTTAGATAAAGTTACCCGACGCGAATGGGAATTGTCGCTAGGAGATGTAAATCTCATGCCGGAGTACGACACACTGTACGAATTTCTCGCCACGCGAATTGGCGCCTGGGAGACCTCGGATCCTTGTGTTACTGCCGAGCCACGGGTCAAGAGTAATAGGACAAAACCTGAAATTTCGCGAGCCCATCAGGCAAGCGCTTCACGCCAAGCGCAACCTACCCGTCTCAATACTGCGCCGCGTGTTTACCCAGGTATGGTCTGCGTATGCTGCGGGAAACCCCATCTCACCTACCAATGCAGTACGTTTTTGAGTTTGTCCGTACCGCAACGTCTAGCGATGATACAAAAGCACCACCGATGTGTTAATTGCTTCGGGTCAAATCATATGGCCAAGGATTGTCCCGGCAAATACCGTTGCCGCTTGTGCCAACAGCCGCATCATTCGTTGTTGCACCTGTCTAACCCGCCTCCCGGGGGTCCCGCTACCAAACCTTCCGTCCATACCACGACTACGACTCCTACGAACGTCTACGCTGAGGAATTCGTTCCCACTATTGCCAGCAGTCTCTCGCATAGCGGACTCTGCAATACCGTCTTGCCTACCGCATCCGTAGTGTTGACGGGCACGTCGGGACGTGCTATAGAGGTTCGCGCCCTGCTAGATCAAGGGTCGCAGTCCTCCTTCATCTCCCAGGCCCTCGTGCAGGTACTGAGACCGTGCATGAAGCCGGTTGCGGTTAGCGTCACGGGAATTGGTGCTTCGTCGGGCGGGTCTGCGCGCCACGCCGCTAACGTTACTGTCCGTGCTCGTTCTGGGGATGTTGAGGAAATTCCCATTTCCGTTTTAGTTTTGCCAAAACTCACCGCGTATATTCCTCCACCGGTCCCTGTTGCCGCGAACTTGTCGCACCTGTCACATCTTCCGCTCGCGGATCGTAATCCGTTCTCCAACGCTGCCATTGATTTAATCATCGGGGCAGATTATTATTGCCGGTTCCTACGAAATGGATTGATAGTCGGTCCCGCGAACTCCCCTTCCGCTCAGAATACGACCTTCGGTTGGGTATTATCGGGCCAACTGACATCAGCACCGCGCGCTACAGCACATACCGCGTCGTGTCACCTCTCTGTCTCAGGGACGGATCCCTTACCGGAGCTTCTACAAGCGTTTTGGCAGATTGAGGAAGTTCCCGTTGTTACGCCTCAGTCCAGGGAGGATCTCGAGTGCGAGGAACATTTTTTAAAGACGCATCTGCGTCTACCAGATGGACGCTATAGTGTACGTCTCCCATTCCGTGTGCCGCCACCCATCCCCATCGGCGACACTACGAGGTCTGCCCTCCGTACGTGGTTGTCGAATGAATCGCGCTTGGAGAAATCTCCCGATCTTGCAATCGCATATAATTCGTTCCTCCACGAATACGAACAACTCGGTCATATGGCGCGAGTTCCTCCGGAGGAACGTAATAGTCCTTCGGCAGTATATCTTCCACACCACGTAGTGGTAAAGGAAACCAGTTCCACCACCAAGGCACGCGTAGTTTTTAACGCATCCGCGGCGTCGTCGAATGGCTCGTCTCTTAATGAGTACTTGTTAATCGGTCCCAAATTACAGGCCGATCTGTTTTCCCTTATTCTACGCTGGCGGTCGTACAAGTACGTGTACGCCGCCGATCTAGAGAAGATGTTCCGTCAGATTTTAGTTCAAGAGGTAGACACGGATTATCAGCGTATATTTTGGCGGCCCCACCCTGAGGAGGAGGTTCAGGAGTTTAGACTTCTTACCGTCACTTACGGTACCTCTCCTGCGCCCTTCCTGGCGAATCGTGTTCTCCAACAACTCATTGCCGATGAGGGCAGTGAGTATCCTCTTGCAGTTCCCATTCTGGGAAGAGACACTTATGTAGATGACCTCATGTTTGGGGGTGACGAGCCGGTGACTCTGGTGCAGGCGCGGAACCAACTTACCGAGCTTCTCAGGGCGGGTGGTTTCCGTCCCTACAAATGGGTCTCCAATGACGAGTCCCTTCTAGCCGAAATCCCGCCTGAAGACTTAAGCGTTAATCCAGACAAACCTCTTGGTGAGGATTTGCCCCTAAAAGTCCTGGGCATATACTGGGACCCCTTTCAAGACGCCTTCCTGTTCCGGGTAGAGTCGCAACCCGAGCCGGTTACCAAAAGGGCCTTCCTCTCCCTGATATCTCGGGTTTTCGATCCCCTCGGGTGGGCAACCCCGTTCATTGTTTCGGGGAAAATCTTAATGCAAAGGCTGTGGCTCCACAAGGTGGGTTGGGACGAACCTCTTTCCGCGGACTTGACCAGCTCTCTTCGGTCTTTCGCGTCCCAGCTGACTATGTTAAATCGAATCGTCATACCTCGATGGACTCACCAGACGAGCCCAAACCCCCGCTTTGAGCTCCACGGATACGCGGATGCATCTAATTCCGCTTATTCGGCAGTAGTCTACCTGCGTGTGGAGACGACTCCCGGCCGTGTCCAGGTGTCCTTATTGTACGCTAAGTCCAAGGTAGCCCCATTGAAGCTATTGAGCGTACCTCGCTTAGAACTTTGTGGGGCCGAGTTACTCGTACGAGCCATTACGTTTGTACAACGTGCCATGAACCTGACCGCTACCCCAGTCATTTGTTGGACTGATTCCATGACAGTGTTAGCCTGGTTGCAATCTTCCGCCTCACGCTGGAAGGTATTCGTCGCGCACCGGGTTTCAAAGATCCAGCACACGCTGCCTTCCGCAGTTTGGCGGCATGTCCCCACCGGCGAGAACCCCGCTGATTGTGCCTCACGAGGTATCTCAGCTTCCGCGCTTATCGAGCACCCATTGTGGTGGCAGGGACCGCCGTGGCTGAAACAGCCCCCTTCTTCCTGGCCTCAGCCTCCCATGAATTCCAGTCCAGTGTCCGAAACTGAGGAAAGGGGGGTTATCTGCACCAACATCGGGATTGTACCAAGCTCGGAAGGTGAATGGGATCTCCTGCGCCGCTTCTCGTCGTGGCCGCGACTTGTGCGAACCGTTTGTTATATACTGCGTTTCATTAATAGGCTTAAGCGTAGTATTAAGTTTTCCGACCCTACTCTCAACGCTACCGAGATAGAGGCTGCTCGAATCGCCCTGTGTCGTCATGTACAGGAGAAAGAATTCGGGTTAATTAAGTATACCGACGGAAAGCCTCACCTTCCCGATGCATTACGGAAATTCAGCGCCCTTACACCCTTCGTCGACCATGAAGGGATAATACGCGTAGGGGGCCGTTTAAAAAATTCCCTCCTCCCGTTTGAGGCTAAACATCCCATTTTACTGCCTGCGGGCCATCTCGCTGACTTGCTTGCGCGACATGCACATTCTTGTACGATGCATGGAGGGCTGCGCGTCTCGTTATATTTCTTAAGACAGCGTTATTGGATAGTTTCTGCACGGTCCGTCGTAAAACAATGCATTCACAAATGCGTAGCGTGTACACGAGCACGAGCGCAATGCTCAGTACAATTGTTAGGCGACCTCCCGAAAGCGCGAGTTACACCGTCACATCCATTTGCACATGCCGGGGTGGACTATGCCGGCCCATTCGCCATTCGCTCCTCAAAGGGTAGAGGTATCAAAACGCATAAGGCGTATATCGTTATATTTGTATGTTTGTCCACCCGGGCTGTCCACCTCGAAGTGGCGGATGACTATACGACCGAGGGATTCCTTGCCGCCTTTGACCGATTTACCGCGCGCCGGGGAATTCCCTCGGACGTCTATAGCGACAACGGCACCAATTTTGTAGGCGCGGATCGGGAACTTGCGCGGCGTCTGACCGGAGTACTCCGAGCTCCAGACCTCCAGGCTCGCTTTGCAGGGTACGGCCTTACGTGGCACTTTATTCCTCCTTCCGCCCCACACTTCGGTGGGTTATGGGAGGCAGGTGTGAAGAGTACAAAGTACCATTTAAAACGGGTAATTGGCAACTTCATGCCGACCTTCGAGGAGTTCAGCACTTTGCTTTGCAAAATCGAATGTATCCTCAATTCTCGTCCGATAGGTCCACTCCATGACGATACCGAGAGCCTGGAGGTATTAACGCCCGGACACCTCCTTACCGGGGCCCACCTGCAGCTTCCTCCGCAGCCGTCTCTCCTAGATATAAGTGAGAATCGCTTGGGACGCTGGCAATTTGTCTGCCGCGCCGCTGAATCGTTTTGGAAACGGTGGGTGGCGGATTACCTCAACTCCGTCCAACAGAGGGGAAAATGGCGAACACGCCAACCGAATTTGAAAGTCGGTGATCTAGTTTTATTAAGAAGTGGTCACCTACCACCCGCGAAATGGGAACTAGGCCGGATAACCTCCTGCCTTCCTGGCGACGATGGCTTGGTGCGCGTAGTTTTAGTGCGTACGGCTGCGTCCACGTTTAAGCGTCCCTTTACCCAATTATGTAAATTGCCGATCGACGGCCCTGCGTAAACCGTCACGCGTATTATTGTTCCGTTTGTCCCATAGTGTCTACCATAAATTTTACTTGCGTGCGTTGTCTCCTATAGTATAAATCCGCGAATCTAGATGAGGGCTCCTTCCATTCAACAGCGTTGTTGAAGGCGGGTGGTGTGTTTGAGATTCGCGCCGTTCCAACGCGTCATACACGCATCACGCGCCGTGGTTTGTCTAAACTCATCCTAATAAATACGTACCGGCACAGCGTGACCGTGGATGACCGCGTTTGAGCCCTTACGTACATGTTCATCGTCTCCGCCACAAAAACAAAGTCGCTAATTGGCTTAATTAGAAGACGCGAGTGGGGAGACTCGCCGTCCTTTGCCGTCCTCGCGATTTTAAACCACAACGATTTTTGTCAGTCGTTTCACCGAGCTAGAGAGAGTAGAGAGCAGTAACCGAGCGAGAGAGTTTTCCAAGTGATATCTAAAATCAATTCTTAGCGTGCTTCCTCACGTACTATTCAACTAATTACCAGTGCGTCCGCATTGGCAATAAGACCTTCCTACTAACGATTGCGGCGACGTATCCCCGCGTGCGCCCTTCTTGCAATCGTCTTCTTCCTTCCGAGATCCTCAAGGTAAAGGAGTGTGTAGCATCCGCTACAACCTTTACCTCCCGTATATTCGGGGTTAATCGCTACGACGCTCTCGTTGTGCGATCCTCCGCCTTCCTTCCGCGCCTTTCATCTAGGCGTTGCACGTTTGAGTTGCCTTTTAGTTTTTCGTTATCATTTAAAGTGTGTGGGCTTTCCCCGTTAAACATTAGTTAGAATAAGTGTGTGTGTCCTCCGCGCGTAAATCTATCCTGAAGTACTCTAAACTGTAAGTGCGTGTAAATATCCGGTGATAGTTTTAGTGATCTCTCCGTTTTCACAGTTACGTGACTTCTAATAATAAAGGACTTTCCGACCTACAGTGTCAAAAGACGGTACTTTATTCCGGCATACTCCCCAGTATTCGACCGCGCCTCCCATCTTTGCCTTAGTCACATACAAATTTTCTTTGCTAAGTTTGTATACTGTTTTCAACTCAATCCAGGAAGCTTTCCCGCCTTTGTAATGTAATATTTTTTTTTTAAAGTTATTCCTAAATGATTTTAAAAGATGGGGAGGGTCAAAAATCATAAATATTTTGTGCTGGTGCCTTATAAAATACGGGTTATCTATTGTTATACCCAGTTTTTTTGCATATGCCTATCTTACGTGGCCCTTGGTCGCAAATTAATGTTTTGACAATAAGTCCCGTTTTTTCAAAACTCACATCAATTGCGGTAAGCATTATTTCATGGGTTTTACTTGAGTTCCCTTTTTTGCCAAGGAACCAATACCCAATTGGTTGCTTTGCAGGTTTGTTAATCCAAGTAATTGTTGCTACCAAGGCTGAATGTGCCTCAAACGGTAGACGGGTTGAGCCGTCGTCTGCCAAACCTACGAATTTATCGCTATTCGCGTCGTAATGTATTTCTGGTACTAAATGTAATTCATCGAATAAAATCGATACTACCCTATTTTGAATAGGTTCATTTTGGAATTTTGTTTCTAATTCTGATAGAATTATTTCATTGAGCCCAGGATTTAATGGAACCTTGCTTTGGTACGCGCGAAGAGTTCTAAACGACGGAAGGGTTACAAATATTTTCCGTAAAAGTCTGTAATTTTTTGGAAAAAGATAAAACATAGATAGGCACAAATCTTTCATGTCGTCATTATATCTACGTCCAATCTTCTTGCGCTTTGACAGTCGTAACTGCGATTGAAATAATATTTTTGCCTCTGGAGATAGAAACGCAGTGCTCTCCTCAATTAATTTTTCAATGCCACCTTCATTAGCATGCTTATTGTGGACCTTGCTTTTCTGTGCTTTGATCTGGTAAGGCGGCTTCGTAATAATGCAATCGTTCGTTTGCAAGTATTTAGTTTAACGGCATTACACGCTGGGACACTCGTTACCTCTAATTTTGTTTCAATTGGGGTAACTTTAAATTGTGCTACTTCGCCCTGCCTAGACGGAGTATGAGGGCTATCATCAGAAAAATTTGCCAGCAAATTTCTGCAGGTTGCAGGATTACGCTGCCTGCTCTTGCAAGAACTTTCTGGCGTATTTATGGAGGAGAGGGGAATACATTCTTGTACTTCTTTCGGGGAATACGGTTCGTTGTCTGTAATAAAAGAACACATATTTGTAGAATATTGTATTTCTTTTGTACAATTCCAAAAGTCTGATACAAAGACATACTATTCAAATATTACTATGGGGAATTAAAGACTAAATATATAAATCATGCGCAGATATAAAAAAAAAATCCTATGATTGACATTCTACTCCGCAAAAATAACTTAAGCTTTCAAATATTTGAAGCAGGTAAAAATTGTGAGCTGCCTCTTTGCAAGCAACATTTGTAGACGATTCCATTTAATTTGTAAAATTTATAATATTTTCAGATTATGCAATCTTTTCCATGTATCTTTGTAATTTGTACCGCCCTCGCCCACAGTAAAAATCAGTGGGGTGGAGACGCAGTATATTTATGTCGGGTTCTGGGAGGCGGGGATGGATCCGACGGGAAACGATAGACTTCTTTTCTAGCCTTCGTCATTTAATCTTTATTAAGCTCGCAATACCATTACAAAAACTACGCGCGTTCCATTTCCGCTCGTTCGCTATCCGGATCGGAGAAGAACTGACGAATTCTGGGAAATGAGCAAGTCACACGGTATGCTCCTCTCCCCGGGGAATCCCTGTGCCTACGTGAAGCTCCTCGATGCACCCGTGGTGGCAGACGGGCCCACGGAAACAAGGGCAAGACTAAGTCGCATTACCGCGACCATCCAATATTGCTCGTCTTGAAGCGTTGTCGCGCCGCTTAATACGGAATACCGATAGACGCCGCAACAAATTCTTACCATGTATTTGAACGTTTTTCAAATCTTTTTCCTTTTGCGACATTTTACTTGGTGCATCCACATCCCAAGATTTGAATCTTTTCCCTCCGTTTTCCTTCCCTTCGTTACACCGTTTCCGTTTTTCATGTTCTTGGTGGTCGGTGTCAGTAACTAAAATTTAAAAAAAACGGTATGGTTTATCTTTTCAAACATGAAATGACATTTTGTTTATTCCATTGCAAAATATCTAAAAAATAAAGTTTAGGTCAATATCAGATAAAATAGATTGTTCCCCCAAGATTCAGTCGAAAATTATAATTTATTAAGCTGCTTTCCTACTGTTACTCACCATTTACCATATGACGGGTTGGAATAGCTTCTCTATGCAACAATGGCCTTGGATGTCGTTTTCTGATGCAAGACTCGTCAAAGTGATTTATGCATATTCGAAAATTTGAAGCAGCGTTCTCATTAATACCAGCGAACTGTAACCATTTCTTTCGACTACAATATAAATATTCAGTTTATTTTTAAGACTTCCGCGGCTACAACGGTTATTTTAAATATTTGCTTTCGGATGGATGCAGCGTATTGCCGACGTTTCACAATTTCAACGTATTTGAAATAATAAATATCCAGTTCTAATACCTTACACACACGAAATTTTATTAAAAATCATAAAGGAAGAATGAACCTGCGATCATGAAATTATATTATTTCAATTTTTTTTTTATATTTACAATTAGTAACTGTGCTTTCACGGCTAAGAAATGTCATAAAGTAAAATTAGAATTTTATAATGTATTTTACACGAATACAGATAGAACACAACATTCGTTTCGTCGGATCTCCAACTAATTTGCAAACGCTATTGTCGGTATACGCTTACTTTCCACTCTCTCTAATACTCTCTGGGAAGCCCAAAGGGGGGGACAGAGAGTATTAAAGAGAGAGTGGAAAGTAAGCGTATACCGACAATAGCGGCATGCAGTGGTTGAGTATAAAATTTGTAGTGACGTTCAAAGTTGAGAGAGTGCAACCTGAAGTGTTCTATGTGTTTAGGAGCATCGCCCAGACGCCGCTTTATTGTTTCACATCTCATCGGCGGCATTGTGATTTTAAGGAGGAATGGGACACACATTACAAAATCGCAGAAAAGCTTGAAATTTTGAGGAATGATATCTTTTAACGTATTAGAAGATCATACAAAATTTCAGAATTCCCGACTGCATAGTTTGGAAGATAATAATTAAATAATTTAACACGGTCTCTTATGGAGAAACAGTGTTTATGAACCTTAAGAATTTAATAAATAATAGAAATAAATCGCAGATTTTAACCAAAAAAATGTATCATTGAGAGAGAACATTCAGCTATAGATTGGGATAAATTCCGCACACGTTTACTACATAATTATGGAGTAATTAATTAATTAATAAAGGCAACTTATATTTTCATTGAAAATGGGGAGTTGACGTGGCAACGCTGTAAAGAAAAGCTAGTTACTGTTCCGTCGGTAGCGTAGGCAGAATCTGTAATACCGTTAAATACATGCCAAGTAAAATCGTAATTGATGATTTGAATATCAAATCATTTTTTTTCTTTGAATTGACGTGAAAATATAGATTTTTTGTTAACACGTAGAAATAAAAACAAAGAGAAGCACAGTTCTATGTTTTATGAATGTTATTACAATTCCTGAAAAACGTACAAATTTTCTGAGTTGTCTTTTCTTGCAGCGTTTTATTGCCCTTGGTTGAAAGTGTTTCGGTAATCAGTGTTATTAATTCCTTTTCGCCATTAGCAATAAAGGTGTCAGTCAATTTTTAACAATTGTACCCTTCCACCGATAAACTTGCGACATTTTGATTCTTTCTTTATGATCACCCTTCTGTTCAATCACGCTTGGATGCGTAGTGAAGTCAGTTATAAGTTACCTAACACTGCAATAAACGCTTAAAACAAATAACCAGACTGCGGTGTTGCCACGTTTATTAGCCTATTTTTTTAAATGACTATGAGTTATTATCATTAATAAAAACTCTAATTAGAGAATAATTTTATGTACATCAGCTTCTGCCACACTTTTACAATTGTACTTACCCCATATTATCACATAAACCACAATTTAAACTTCAGGAACAATTTGGTCGTCAAGTTCAGCAATGGTACACACAATGTCAAAAATGTTGTGCTGTGTTACCGAATAATGACAATTTTTACGTTAAAAATTATTTTAAATGGAACATATATCTTTTGTAGTACTAATTACATACAAATCTTCCATTTTTCCATATTAAACGCACACAACATTATCTGTATTTGGAAATATGTATTTTCATTATGTGTAATTAACTTTTGACCAGATTGTCTGTCCCATTCCTCCTTAAAGTGACAAAGTTGTATTTCAGGAGGGTAAATCTGGAAAAATGCCAGTCTATTGCAGTGTGCAAACATGTAGCAATTGCTCATCGCGCAATCCAGAAATTTCTTTTTTTTATGTTCCAAAACATCCTGAAATGTAAGTATATAGATACGTATATATATTACATTTTATCAAAATAGTTTACCCGCGGTTATGAAGGTTATAATTATTGTAACATTGCGTTTGCAAATTAGTTGGAGATCCGACGAAACGAATGTTGTTTTCTATCTGTATTCGTGTAAAATACATTATAAAATTCTAATTTTACTTTATGACATTTCTTAGCCGTGAAAGCACAGTTACTAATTGTAAATATAAAAAAAAAATTGAAATAATATAATTTCATGATCGCAGGTTCATTCTTCCTTTATGATTTTTAATAAAATTTCGTGTGTGTAAGGTATTAGAACTGGATATTTATTATTTCAAATACGTTGAAATTGTGAAACGTCGGCAATACGCTGCATCCATCCGAAAGCAAATATTTAAAATAACCGTTGTAGCCGCGGAAGTCTTAAAAATAAACTGAATATTTATATTGTAGTCGAAAGAAATGGTTACAGTTCGCTGGTATTAATGAGAACGCTGCTTAAAATTTTCGGATATGCGTAAATCACTTTGACGAGTCTTGCATCAGAAAACGACATCCAAGGCCATTGTTGCATAGAGAAGCTATTCCAACCCGTCATATGGTAAATGGTGAGTAACAGTAGGAAAGCAGCTTAATAAATTATAATTTTCGACTGAATCTTGGGGGAACAATCTATTTTATCTGATATTGACCTTAACTTTATTTTGTAGATATTTTGCAATGGAATTACACAAAATGTCATTTCATGTTTGAAAAGATAAACCATACCGTTTTTTTTTAATTTTAGTTACTGACACCGACCACCAAGAACATGAAAAACGGAAACGGTGTAACGAAGGGAAGGAAAACGGAGGGAAAAGATTCAAATCTTGGGATGTGGATGCACCAAGTAAAATGTCGCAAAAGGAAAAAGATTTGAAAAACGTTCAAATACATGGTAAGAATTTGTTGCGGCGTCTATCGGTATTCCGTATTAAGCGGCGCGACAACGCTTCAAGACGAGCAATATTGGATGGTCGCGGTAATGTGACTTAGTCTTGCCCTTGTTTCCGTGGGCCCGTCTGCCACCACGGGTGCATCGAGGAGCTTCACGTAGGCACAGGGATTCCCCGGGGAGAGGAGCATACCGTGTGACTTGCTCATTTCCCAGAATTCGTCAGTTCTTCTCCGATCCGGATAGCGAACGAGCGGAAATGGAACGCGCGTAGTTTTTGTAATGGTATTGCGAGCTTCATAAAGATTAAATGACGAAGGCTAGAAAAGAAGTCTATCGTTTCCCGTCGGATCCATCCCCGCCTCCCAGAACCCGACATAAATATACTGCGTCTCCACCCCACTGATTTTTACTGTGGGCGAGGGCGGTACAAATTACAAAGATACATGGAAAAGATTGCATAATCTGAAAATATTATAAATTTTACAAATTAAATGGAATCGTCTACAAATGTTGCTTGCAAAGAGGCAGCTCACAATTTTTACCTGCTTCAAATATTTGAAAGCTTAAGTTATTTTTGCGGAGTAGAATGTCAATCATAGGATTTTTTTTTTATATCTGCGCATGATTTATATATTTAGTCTTTAATTCCCCATAGTAATATTTGAATAGTATGTCTTTGTATCAGACTTTTGGAATTGTACAAAAGAAATACAATATTCTACAAATATGTGTTCTTTTATTACAGACAACGAACCGTATTCCCCGAAAGAAGTACAAGAATGTATTTCCCTCTCCTCCATAAATACGCCACAAAGTTCTTGCAAGAGCAGGCAGCGTAATCCTGCAACCTGCAGAAATTTGCTGGCAAATTTTTCTGATGATAGCCCTCATACTCCGTCTAGGCAGGGCGAAGTAGCACAATTTAAAGTTACCCCCATTGAAACAAAATTAGAGGTAACGAGTGTCCCAGCGTGTAATGCCGTTAAACTAAATACTTGCAAACGAACGATTGCATTATTACGAAGCCGCCTTACCAGATCAAAGCACAGAAAAGCAAGGTCCACAATAAGCATGCTAATGAAGGTGGCATTGAAAAATTAATTGAGGAGAGCACTGCGTTTCTATCTCCAGAGGCAAAAATATTATTTCAATCGCAGTTACGACTGTCAAAGCGCAAGAAGATTGGACGTAGATATAATGATGACCTGAAAGATTTGTGCCTATCTATGTTTTATCTTTCTCCAAAAAATTACAGATTTTTACGGAAAATATTTGTAACCCTTCCGTCGTCTAGAACTCTTCGCGCGTACCAAAGCAAGGTTCCATTAAATCCTGGGCTCAATGAAATAATTCTATCAGAATTAGAAACAAAATTCCAAAATGAACCTATTCAAAATAGGGTAGTATCGATTTTATTCGATGAATTACATTTAGTACCAGAAATACATTACGACGCGAATAGCGATAAATTCGTAGGTTTGGCAGACGACGGCTCAACCCGTCTACCGTTTGAGGCACATTCAGCCTTGGTAGCAACAATTACTTGGATTAACAAACCTGCAAAGCAACCAATTGGGTATTGGTTCCTTGGCAAAAAAGGGAACTCAAGTAAAACCCATGAAATAATGCTTACCGCAATTGATGTGAGTTTTGAAAAAACGGGACTTATTGTCAAAACATTAATTTGCGACCAAGGGCCACGTAAGATAGGCATATGCAAAAAAACTGGGTATAACAATAGATAACCCGTATTTTATAAGGCACCAGCACAAAATATTTATGATTTTTGACCCTCCCCATCTTTTAAAATCATTTAGGAATAACTTTTAAAAAAAAATATTACATTACAAAGGCGGGAAAGCTTCCTGGATTGAGTTGAAAACAGTATACAAACTTAGCAAAGAAAATTATTTAAATTTAATTCCCAAAATTAAAGAGCAACATTTTGATACAGACAATAATTTTAATAAAATGAAGGTATTTTTAGCGGCCCAGATTTTTTCAGAGTCTATGTATACCGCATACCTGATATATAAAACGTTTTTCCCCGACTTGTTCAATTCAGAGTACGATATCACACTACAATTAATACGTGATATGGATAAATTATTTGATTGTTTAAACTCCAGTTTGTCTAGACAACCGGAATCGGGAAAAATGAGGTATGCCCTAAAAAATAATTCAGAAAACATGTGTTTTTTAGAAGACATGCTCCAAAATTTACAGACGGCAAAATTTGTAGGTAGTCAACCTCCTTCCATCAAAGGCCTGAGAATGACCATTAGTGCTGTATTAAAATTAGCCGAAGATTTACGCCTTCATTATAATATTCATTATACACGCGTTGCATACGAGACGATTAAATCAAGATCCATTAGAAAACTTATTTGCTGCTATTCACCAAGCGAATGGCTGCTCTATGTACCCGTCACCTACGCAATTTCACAACGCCATGCGTAACCAGTTAATTACACATTTAGGTAAACTATCAAAATTTACAAACTGTGAAGTTGACGAAAATGTTATATTAATTAAATGAAAAAATATCAACAAGATGCCTATTCAAACACCCACACAAACAATACGGCCCATACTTATTGAAATTCCTCCAACTGACGAGAACGAACCTACCGAAGTAGGAACATTTACAACATGCAACGTTGTATATTATTGTGCAGGCTACATAGCTAAAATCTTTCTAAACCATCATAAATGTAATAAATGTGAAAACTTGATACAGGTAACGGACAGCGATTCGTACAAAGATTTCCAAACTTTTACGATGCTGAAATCGTACGCCACTACTCGTGGATTAATATTTGTGAAGGAGGAAATATTTATGATTATTAAGGAGTGGGAAAAACGTTTTAAGGTAGTTATTAGGGGAGTTTTAAAACAGGATAATGTAAGCCTGATTCTCGCAGGTATTCTTTAGTTAAATTGCCCTTATATTAAATTATGTTCGGAAAACAGTACGGCTGTTTTCCTTAAAACTTTTATACGAACCAGATGCCATTGGGAGGCACGGTTTTTAAGGAGCGAAATTAATGCCAAGCAAAAAAAACAACAACAACAATTACAGATATTGATCCGCAAAATCCTGGAGCGCAAAGACACAGAAAAAAAATGATAAAATTTCTGGGACGACCATAAATGCAAAATTGCATTTAAGATAGTATATAATCTGTGAATGTATATATGACCGGTGCATTACGCCAATAAAAGGAATATTTCCACATATATTCTGTACGTATAGTGTATATTTTTATAGTTTTTAATATTTTTATAATTAAAATATGAATTTTGACAGTTAATTATTATTGATCATTTTACTTCGTCTAGTAATACATTCAATATATAATTACGTGTTTTAATTTCGCGCTATAATCCGTGGTGGGGGGCTTTGTGATTCATACTCAAACGTCAGAGTGCGCTGAAACCTGTATACGGAAAAATACATTACGCTCTTATGGCACTTTCCACTCTCTCTAATACTCTCTGGGGGGGGATTGAAGCAATTCTCCCGCCAGTTTCTCCTTGCTTTCCGTACAGGAAGGTGCTGTCCGTGACTATTGGTGACATTCATTTACACTGCGTTTTAGTATTAGTGTTGTGCTGCTATACGAAATTCATCGTTGCGTCCGGTAAATTAGTTGTACAAGTGAGTATGGAAAGAATACAAGAAAATATAATAAATCTTAATAGTGAACAAATTGCGATACCATAACCATCAATTTTATATGAAATTCACCCTGAACCTGTTCATCAAAATTGTTTGACATTAATTGTAGACATGAAGCTTGGATGCTGTATTCTGGGGTGCAACTCCAATAGGTGCATCACGCCATCCCACAAGTTTCCACATAATCCAGAGCAATTTGCCTTATGGAAAGCAGCAATTTATTCGGTAAAGATCGAAGGATTAAGTGACAAGAAAATCCGGAATAGGGTAGTCTGCTATTGTCATTTTAAGGACGATGACTAAAGAGAGGCAGCTCGTATGCGAAGGCTGAAATCGGGTGTAATTCCATCAGTAGAATTACCATGTACAAATGAAACAAACACTTTTCTTTTGCCCAAACAGGTATTGGAAAGTATGCAGCCATCCTGTTCACATGACGTTGAAGCTATAAACACTGCTGTACGTGTTCCTGTAATGGAGGTTTGTAACTGTCAGTTAGCTGTGCAGTATTGCAGTAGTACCCTTATACTATCGTGCAAGATATAATTTGTTTTCTTTTGCCCAATCAGGTGTTGGACAGTATGCAGCCATCCTGTTCGCATGACGTTCGAGCTGTAAACACTGCTGTACGCGTTCCTGCAATGGGGGTTGGTAAAAATGTACTACTGTCCGATTCATGTATCATTGAAGGTGGACGCACAACACCCCGTGTACACAGGAAACGGCGATTGCATTTATTTCACAGCACAATAAAAAGAACCAATTTAACTCCATGGAAAGTTAAATTATACAGGACTGCTCGGCTGTTGTGTAGGAGATAGGCCTACGCAGAAACAAAGTTGCGCACAGTGAAGAGAAGACTATGGGAAGCAGAGAAGTTTTATTCATCAAGATCAACTGAGACCCTCATTTCCAAGTTGTCTCCTACGCAACAGGCATTCATTAGTATGCAACTAAAGACATCGAAATATGCACAAAGGGTAAGCTATGATTAATTAAACAGCTCAGCGTCTTTCACGTAATATATACATTCCTTTTTCTTACATTGAAATAAATTATTTTGGTGTACATTTGCAGGGCAGGCGCTATTCCACAGAAGATAAGATTTTATGTTTGTCAATATACAAACAATCTCGTAAGGCGTACAAATTACTTGAACTTTTATTTAATTTGCCCACTGGTAAAGTCTTGCGGCGATTGCTTCGAACGCTGATCTTCCAACCTGGACTAAACAAGAATATGGTGGACCATTTAGCGGACAAAGCCCAACATATGTCCAAAGAAGAAATATATGCTGTTTGATGTGGGACGAGATCGCCATTCAGCCTCACATCGACTTTAGCCCGACGTTACAACGGATAGTGGGCTTTGAAGACCATGGCAAAGTGCGACGTCCTAAATTCGCAGACGTTGCGTTAGTCTTTATGCTTCGGGGAATTAAAACCGGGTGGAAACTTCCATTCGCGTTTTATTTCTCCGACAGCCAGACGACTTCTTATGCCCTAACATCTTGCACTAAAGAAGTTACGGAGGCCGTCGCGAATTCGGAATTGCGCATAGCCGCCTACGTATGTGACCAGAGCTCGTCGAACGTGAAGGCTGTGAATGATCTCGTCTCAGAAACAGCGAGTGAAATTCCTCCAGGTGATAAACTGTCTGGTAAGTCATGAATAGTAATGCCGCCAAACAGATTCCGTACAGTACATTAGAATCAAAATATCAGCGATTCTATCTTTAGGGAAAACCCGAGCGTACGGTAGTTCTACCTGCGGGAAATCCCGACCGTGCGGTAGTTCTACCTTCGGGAAACCCCGAACGTGTGGTGTACCGTAAGCTGTGTGGCGGTCTGTAATTGTATGTAATAAAAACCCCAATAATTAAACTTTTAAACTGAATGTTTGCAGGTAATGTAACACGGTTATATAGCCAGACCATTGTTGCCCTGTATGATGCGCCACATCTCATCAAAGGTGTCAGGAACAACCTACTGACGAAGGATCTGGAAATTAGGAAGACTGCTGGTGACGAGAAGGAATATCTATCCTGGGAGACTATCAACCTGGCCTACGAGATCGACAAGGTGGAACCCTTTTGTAGGGTAATGCCGAAAATTACGCAGGAGCACATCAAGCGGCACAAGATCAAGAAGATGCGTGTACAGGTGCTCAGCCGCACAATGACAGCATATATACGTCACAACGCAAATGTAGAAGGTATGTTGTACTGTTAAAACATATGTCATTGAAATTATATCATATTTGTGCAAATTACGAATACTTTAGATTTTCAGTGTTGTAAATGGAAATATGTGTTTTTCAGGCTTTGTTCCGAGCATCCGTAGGCCGCTGTCGATGCCTTCGGTGGAAGGCAAAGCGGCGGCAACGCACATTTTATTTTTTAATAATTTGTTCGACTCGTGCAACGGACACACCATAAAGCCGGAAAATACTTACCGTGTTGCCGTCAGTGAAAGTAGTCCGCACATGAGGTTTTGGACGTTTACCATAAATAAACTGGAATGAATGCAGTTTGTTCATCCAAAGAACAAACAGAAGAAGGAAAGGTCTACTGTTTTGCGAAATTGGATCACCACTGTGAAGGGGTTCCAGTCAATAAATACAATTCTGCAGGGTGAGAATTTGAAACGATGGTTTCCTCGAAACATCAATCAGGATCCGTTGGAAAATTTTTTCGGTAGCATTAGGAGTTTGGGTTTCCGCGATACGAAACCTACTACGATTCAATTCATAAATCATTTCAAAACATTAATCATTAATAATATTAGCACACTGTTGGTGCACAACATTCTGTTGGTGCCAATTGCGAAAGCAAAGGCACCGGCAACGTCTTATTTAACTTAAGCCGTTTATTAAAATCATCAGTTTCACAAATTAACGTCACAGAAGACGGAAACGTAGTTTGTGAAGAAATTTCAACCTCACAGATGCATGAACAGACCAGTTCTGAATTCTGTTTACAAATTTTGAAAACTTTATCAAATTTAGAAGCATTTCGGTCATGCACGTCCTGCAGTAGACAACTCGCGGTGTCAAATTTTGCTGATGCTTGTTCACAAGCGGAAGCAACAATACGACAATATTTGCCAGCAAATTGCCACAGGTCCGATATTACAGACATTTTAAATACAATGCTCTACGCAAATGTTGATTTTAATTTCACTAATTGTAGTTTACACGAACGCGAAATGAGAGAACTGTTTGTTAGTGTGTCTGTGAGGGTGTCCCTGGCGAATTGGATTGGTTATATTAATAAAATCTTGACTGGCAAAGAAACCTCATGTGCGCCTACGAGTAGCTTTGAACACCTAGCGGTACGGAAAGACGAAAAGGAAAAACAGCAATTGTTGACATTTTGTGATTAATAATTTTACATGCCATTTTTTTAGGTCCACTGATGATGCTTGCAAGGCAACCTGAAACGACACCCGCAGGATGATTTTTGTTCAAGGCGGACGCTAAGAAGGGAAGTCATAGTTTGTTCTTCACCTATTCACTGCTTCGTTAAAAAATCAGTTTTAGATCCACTGATGATGCTTGCGAGGCAACTTGAAACCACTCCCGCAGGATGATTTTTGTTCCAAGAGAACACTAAAAAGGGAGGTAATAGTTAACATTTCCTTTTATAGATTCAGAAATTATTGGGCAGACAATACAGGCTATGCACATGCTTGAATGCTTTTGCGGCCCTTACATTAAATATTACACTTTCATATGCAGGTATTAATTGTTGTTGTCATTTTCAGATTAACAAGAAGTCATTCTTTCAGGGGGCAACGAAAGAAAATCTTTATGGAACCAGGATAATGAAGCTCCAACGACATCTTTTGGAAAAGTAGCTACAAAATAATCTTTTAGTCGCAATAAATGATTTAAAATAAAAATAAGTTTAACTTGTATTTTTGTATTTTATTATTGTGTATTTTATACCTTTGTTTTAATAGTGTTAATTTGCGTTATTGTACGTTACCCGCTTTATGCCTAGTTTTTAATGTGTCGGTACACTGTAGATTTTTTTCAGGTAGAGCTATCATAGGTACAGATCTGTGGCAGAAGTCTCGAAGTGGACATAATATTTACGGCTTTCTTTCGGTTGCAAGTGGTTGCTGTTACAAAGCTGTAAACATCGTGTCCACTTTTAGTCTTTTGTTACAGATCTGTACTTAGGATAGCTTTACCTGAAAAAAAAATCTATAGTGTACCGGCGCTTTTTGGATTTTTAAACTTAGCGTTTCGGAGCAGAGTAAGTCCTCAAGGTCATTGTTAGTTACCCAAAACTAGCCCGAACCGCGCGGCGCCACTGTGTAGTGTCGACGGTTTCGCAAGAGGAGAGGCCCACCCCTGGCAGTGATCTCAGAAGTGGCATCCTGCCGCAAGTTTCACGCGTGGTGGGGGAAGAGAGAGAAGTAGTATGCGTCGTGTCCGTGACAGTGATCTCAGAAATAGCATCCTGCCGCATTGCGGCACGCGTGGTGGGGGAAGGCGAGAAGTGTGTGCGTGCCGTGACCGTGAGCGCTGCGCGCACACCGTACGTAGACAAGGAAGGAGCTATGCTTTTCGTCTTTCTTCTACCAATGCAGGGGAAAATGACGTCAGAAGCTGCGCGCGCACCGATGGAGGACAAGGAAGGAGCTATGCTTCTCGTCTTCTTTCTACCAATGTAGAATAAAATGACGTCAGAAGCTGCGCGCGCACCCAATAGAAAGAGGCACAAAATTATGCTCCGTCTTCTTTCCACCACGATTGCACGCACGTGCTTCGTTCGGGATGCGACAGCGGTACCGAATTTACCTTTCGGCTGAGCGTTGAGCCGGCTGAAATTGTCAAAAATGCACTTGCACCAAATTTATCTCGCAAGGCGTCATTCGATGGGCGATCAAAAGAAAACGCTCTATGGTAAGTTTCAACCCTCTGTCTCCATCAGAAGGGTAGTTATAGGGTAAATAAAAAAATCAGTTTTTGACACATTTTTCGTATTTAGCGGTGCGGAAAAGTTCTGAAAAAAATTGAGAATATTCAGAACATGTGAATTTATGGTTGGGAATTTTTGCACATTTTTGTCTCGCAAATCCTAAGCATAAAAAATGAAAATATCCCCCAAAAACACGAAAAATTCCAATTACGTGTTGAAGTTTCCGACCCACAGAATTTTTATAAATTCTGTAGTGAAGTATGGGCATAAGTAGTACTGTTACGTCCTACGTCCTCCACCCGCCTACCCAGTAGCCATACTCTCGCAACGGGCTCATTGCACCATGTATTTGCCCATCATCAATAAGTCGCGCCTAAGCATAATAAGGTTCATCGCTCCGCGTAGCCTTCCGTCGTTAGTAAGTCGCGAATAAGCAGAATAAGAGCCACCGAAATTCCTTCACGGAATGCTGATGCCGCATCAGCCCGCAGGTCAACCACCTAACAAACGATCAGCGATCCGCGGCCGTGTAGATCCGCGAAGGCCAATGCCAATTCCGCGAAGCGCCTTGCGACCGTCAGCAAGATCTACCATTTAAATAGGCTTACAACCGCAGAGCGAGGGCTCTTGAGTCAACCAAGTTCGGCCACGATCAATCTAAATTCGGCAACTCATAAACCAGCGTTCGACTGCGATCATTCTAAGTTGTTCAATCTTCGCGCAGCAAGTAGTGTTACTCATTAAGCGAACCATTGTAAACCAACCAAGTGCACTTCGAGATAAAGCATCCAGTCCACTATCTGAACATTACTTCACACGACTGTGCCCTTCCTGTGCGTCCACACCAATCCACAACCACACACAATCTCACGCATCCAAAGCTGTAGCCATCCGGACACCTCCTTCTTGCATTCCGCGATACGTCAGTGAGCCGCTCCACTGACGGATCAAAACCCTTTCGGTGCGATCACTCCTTCCGTCCGTCCTCGATCCCCGGTATACCCGGTGAACGCAGGGTGCCAAAAACGAGGACGTAACAGTACCACCAATTTTTTTTATTTTTTTTGGTAGTGTGCATCGTATTTCAAATAAATAAAAACCGATATTTACGACATATTTCGTGTAATAACTTATTGAATACTTAAAATAATTGCGTTTTCTTGATATTGCAAGTCAGTTATACGATGCTCTATGTTTTTGCATGCGAGAGAGCAATGTAAAGGGAATAAAGGGAACAAATAAAGGGAATTAAGTTATTTCGAGTTTATTGAAAGTCAATGTGCACCGTACTTTGAGAAATATTGAACAATAATCCAACAGCGCGAGTAGCTCGTTGGTTAAGCTACACCCGTCTGCGACATCGTCGGACACTTTTGTCGGAGGTTCGCGCGCAGGAAGGCTGATCTTTTTTTTCTTTCTAACAACTACACGACGGTAAGCGATATTCACTTACAAATATTTTAAACATACTTCTATAATATTTAACTATATTGTGTATGGATTATGTATGCACGCATTGCGTTATTTATGTGACCTTTACTTATATTTTATCACCCAATGAAGCTTCCAATGCGTGTAATGCATTCGAACACAGGAACATTCGACGAATTTGCTAGTATAAGTATTTTATTCTCCAAATATACATTTTCACGTGGTCTTCTACGCCACCCATGAGGTGCCACGACTAGCGCGTTCGGTTTTTTATTGTGGACCTTCGCCGGTAGCCCTATTGTACCACATTTTTAATTTATTAAATTACAGTGGTGATGGGATGTGTGTAAAAAAGAGCATATTTTTAACCCGATCTTCACGATCACAATGTAGAAATGTTCAGCGCCGAGGAGTTCGTTAGTCACAGTAACAGACTTATTAAAACCATCATTACATGTTACATAGAATTGCGCTTATATGCAGAAACGAAAAAATATGCTTTGACACTAACAGGCACGAATATGCGTCACTTCTTAACCCGTTCAATAGTTTGGGCACATCAGTAAGTGACTACAGATAGTACAGATCATCACTTCACAGTTATCAGAAGCAACGGAAATGAAATGTTTCGGTGCGATAACTCGATCCAAGCGTTCATTACTCAAAAATGAGATGAATATCTACATGTTGCAGTAAAATTCGATCACACATGCGATCTGTCTGGAGCAATGCATTGCATCTTCGATCCCCCAGTAAAATCCGATCACACATATGATCTGTCTGGGGGAATGCATTGCATATTCGATCCCCCAGTAAAATCCGATCACACATGCGATCTGTCTGGGGGAATGCATTGGATCTTCGATCCACCAGTAAAATCCGATGACACATATGATCTGTCTGGAGCAATGCATTACATCTTCGATCCCCTAGTAAAATCCGATCACACATGCGATCTGTCTGGAGCAATGCATTGCATCTTCGATCCCCCAGTAAAATCCGATCACACATATGATCTGTCTGGAGCAATGCATTGCATCTTCGATCCCCCAGTAAATTCCGATCACACATGCGATCTGTCTGGGGAAATGCATTGGATCTTCGATCCACCAGTAAAATCCGATCACACATGCGATCTGTCTGGGGGAATGCATTGGATCTTCGATCCACCAGTAAAATCCGATCACACATATGATCTGTCTGGAGCAATGCATTGCATCTTCGATCCACCAGTAAAATCCGATCACACATATGATGTGTCTGGAGCAATGCATTGCATCTTCGATCCCCCAGTAAAATCCGAATACACATATGATCTGTCTGGAGCAATGCATTGCATCTTCGATCCCCCAGTAAAATCCGATCACACATATGATCTGTCTGGAGCAATGCATTGCATCTTCGATCCCCAAGTAAAATCTGATCACACATATGATCTGTCTGGGGGAATGCATTGGATCTTCGATCCCCCAGTAAAATCCGATCACACATGCGATCTGTCTGGGGGAATACATTGGATCTTCGATCCCCCAGTAAAATCCGATCACACATGCGATCTGTCTGGGGGAATGCATTGGATCTTCGATCCCCCAGTAAAATCCGATCACACATGCGATCTGTCTGGGGGAATGCATTGGATCTTCGATCCACCAGTAAAATCCGATCACACATGCGATCTGTCTGGGGGAATGCATTGGATCTTCGATCCACCAGTAAAATCCGATCACACATATGATCTGTCTGGAGCAATGCATTGCATCTTCGATCCCCCAGTAAAATCCGATCACACATATGATCTGTCTGGAGCAATGCATTGCATCTTCGATCCCCCAGTAAAATCCTATCATAACTACGATCTGTCTGCAAAAATTTCATTGGCACGATGATTAGTTGGATCCGGTACTTTCAACACGCATGTATGTAAGGTTACAAGAAGATGAATCTGCGTACCACATACTGAGACACACGGTAGTCATGGATATATAGGCCTACAGGGGAAATCACCATGTATAACAAGAAATAACGCATTTAGTGGCAAGACCTCAGGGGTATTGTGGAACGTTGCTACACCGGGGCCAAGTTGGATTTGTAATGCCAATAATTTTATTGCCGAACATTGTTTTATTTTTCCTGTGATGGCTGACTGTAGTCGCCCGTTATTTAGATGACTCGGCGACATATTCGGGATTTTCAGTTTCAATGTTGAAATATTGGTTTTCACGTAATTTCTTTTTCACGGGAGAGACAGGCCAATCATAAGTAAAAAACGAATGTTTTCTGAATCACTGTGACGATCAGCTCTGTGTAGTATATACATTTAGATAGGAGTTCCCACGCTCGTCCGCGAAATCAAATCAACAATGCATACCCACATGGATCCGTGCAATAAGGGCACTCGGAGCGGAAGGATTAACAATGATAAGCGGGCCCCAAATGTTTCAGCCTGGACGGAATAATGTTACAAACGACAAAATACAATGACAACTACTACATCCCCACAGTAACAATTGCTTCTTTGGCAACATCTGAGTCAAACTTCATCAAACGGATTTATTCGTAAGTATGTTGTTATGTCAGTAAGGTTCTAAAATATTGTCGAAACGCGAAACGAAACAATACATCCAATTAGCGATTGACGAGGACAAGTGGGGCAAACAGATATTAAAGAACGAAAATTTATCAGACCTGCGAGGATTACAAGTTGTACAATGTAAACAAAATTTGTATTCATGCAAGCTTCAAATGTTTGTAATTATGGCTTCATAAAAGTACTCATCTGTTTTCGGACCTGACACTGTTACATGTAAAAAAATTGTCATTATATTATGTATAACATAATTATTTTCCTGCTTCTACTCTTATTCAACTTCGTTTCACAAACAAATGTAACATTTTGTTGCTGCTATGATGTATTGTTTTTTTTTAATAACAGTGATCTTGGTATGAAATTCCAAAGTAGTAAAAGTCTCTTCATTTTTCAGATATATTGGCTGCACCAGACATTATCAAGAATGACCACGTACCAAATTGTTCTGGCACCATTGTTACCGACGGGGGAGTAACGTGCACTGCAAAAGTCATGTACATGTAGGAATTGAGAGACTGCCCTGCCTCAGACCCATAGGGCCGCACGGCACTGGGAGTGCGTTGAGTTGGGAGAGTGGGGGTAAACGGCGCAGAGAGAGAGAGTCAGTCAGTCGTTGATTGAGCGCTGAGCGAGCAATGTACTTTTTATGCGGATTGTTTGTATTAATAAATAAGTATATACAGTGAGTGGTTCTGGTCCCATACAACCTCATAGAACTCCCACATACATTACGGGACAATGATGTGAGGTATGAGTACATTTATACTTTCGACTATTGACTGTCAATATAATTGTCATCAGTTCTTCATGTTATTAAAACAAATTTGGATCAACAGATGCAGCACAATAATAGTTTGGGGAAATCCAAAGGACATACAGGACCGTCATTATGAATATGCGAGGGATATCAAAATGTAATACTGAAGCGTAGTCCAGATGTCTTCAGGAAAACTAAATGCTAGCCGAATATTAATTATCAAGAGGACCTGCCATCAGGCAGCCACAGGATATTTTGACAATCTTTGTAACTGACGTAGGCATCAACAGTTGTCAATCGCGTGCGAGTAAAGGTTGTGCAAGTGACATGAGAAAATTAGTCTCTTTGATTTCCTCATTCAGGTTCAGGGTTGAGTTACGTGATCTTTTTTCCTCGCATTTAGATACAAAAAATACAAAACTCTAAGCATATCGGTAGAGTCAACTCCATGTGTGGAAATAGATGACAGTAAGCGTTTGTGTGGTTCAATATATTATCAGTAACACTATACAAAAAATAAGTTATCATTTATACGTTCAGAAA
Source organism: Priocnemis perturbator (assembly GCA_963942575.1). Taxonomy (NCBI): domain Eukaryota; kingdom Metazoa; phylum Arthropoda; class Insecta; order Hymenoptera; family Pompilidae; genus Priocnemis; species Priocnemis perturbator. The sequence continues at coordinate 12,950,312 of OZ012643.1, read as the reverse complement.
CGACTCTTCACACTTTTTCGTTTTTACGTCACTTGCAGTATCTTTTCTATTTATTTTGAACACATTTATACTTTCATTACATTTTAACCAGTCTAATGCACATTGCATTTGTAACTGTTTGATTGAAATGTTTCGTTATATGCTACTGTTATACTTTCTTCAAAGTATGAGATGTTCAGAGTGCAAATGTACAATGTCAATTCAATATAGTATCAAATAGGCCAAAATCATCTGAAACGTGAATCCCGAAGTCTCTTCAGGAATATCGTGGGATGTCCTCAGGACGTCACGGGATGCAACCTTAAGATTTCCACGATATGACTGCAATGATTTTGGGACGTCACATATTATTTCAGTGTACTAGACGTACAGTGTACGTTCATGGAAGATGTCCACTTTATTGTAGGTTTTAACATTTCGAAAATACTTGAAGTAGTCAATTTTATTTCATGAATTTCAATACACAGAAAAATAATTGACATAATTGGTATGATAGTACACTTCCATAGCCTGTAAATATTCTAACTCATTCTATACGTACTGAGGATGATTCTGAAATTATTTTGTGCTATCTGGATTGGGTCTTGCTCGTGAGATTAACATTAATTTTTGTCTTCATTTTTCAGATTCATTGGCTCTACATTACACATTATGAAGAATGACCTGACTACCAAATTGTTCTGGCCCCGTTGCTGCCGATTGGGAGTAACGTGCACTGCAATCAGTGTGGCCAGATTTTGTCCCTCTGGTACCATACGGGCAAGTGTGCGTGCTTGTCTGTGAAGAGCCGCGTGAAGAGAAGGACGGAACTATGCTGCGTCTTCCTTCCACCAACCGTCGCACGACGTTGACTGCAATAGTCATGTATATTACGAGACAATTGATGTGAGGTATGGATACATTTATACTTTCGACTATTGGGTGTTAACATGAATTTGATCTGTTCTTCACGTTATTGAAACAATTTTGGATCAACAGATGCAGTACCAGTGCCGTAACTTGGCAGGTGTAACAGGTGCACTCGCGCAGGGCCCGCTTGGAAGGGGGTCCAAAATGCTGTTTACAGGAAATGATATTTACAAATTTTTAACTTTTCCACCTTCCTACTGCGCGGTTTGACGATTAAATTTTGCCTTACTCAGACTCTAGATCAGAATCTAAATAATAGTTAGATTTACGTCACTCTTCGTCTATTTTTAACCCTTCCTGTGTCTATTGCTTCGTGCGAGAGAAGTTTTAGCAAATTAAAATTAATAAAAAATTATTTAAGATCAACTATCGGACAAGAACGGTTATCCAATCTATCTATTATTTCTATAGAATTTGACATTGTTAAAAACATAAATTATGATGATGTGATTAATGAATTTGCCGAAATGAAAGCCAGAAAAGTGTTAATCAAATAAATCTTATTAAATCTATTGTAATGTATTTGTTTTATTATTTTCCTAAATGTAATTAATTAAGGGGCCTAAATGCAAATTCTTGCACAGGGCACAGGAATGGCTAGTTACGGCACTGTGCAGCACAATGATAGTTTGAGGAAGTTCAAAGGACATACAGAACCGTCATTATGGATATGCGAGGGATATCAAAATGTTATACAGAGGCGTAGTCGAGATGTCTTCAGGAAAACCAAATGCTATCCGAAAACTAATTATGAAGAGGACCTGCCATCAAACAGCCACTGGATGTTTCGACAATCTTTGTAACATACGAAGGCATCAATAGTTTTAGAGAAGAAAATTAGTCTTCAAGTTTCAAAGAAATGTCAAGAAAATTAGTCTTTTCGATTCCCTCATTCAGGTTCAGGATTCAGTTGGGTGATCTCTGTTCCTCACATTTAGATACGAAAAATACAAAACTGAAAGCATATCAATAGAGTCAACTCCATGTGAGGAAGTACAAGACACTAAACGTTTGGGTGGTTGAATATATTATCACTAACACTGTAAAAAAAAATAAGTTATCGTTTATACGTTCAGAAACGACTCTTCACACTTCTTCGTTTTTACGTAGCTTGCAGTATCGTTTCTATTTTTTTACAACAAATTTATAGTTTCATTACATTTTAATCAGTCTAATGAACATTGCATTTGTAACTGTTTGATTGAAATGTTTCCTTTTATGCTATTCTTTTATATGTATACCATTGTTTATAAATGTGAATAAATGCCATTGTTTGTAAACCAAAATGTACTTCACATATCTCACTGATATTTGATGTATATTTAGGTGAATTATAATAGGATTAATAAATTTATTACAGTGTTATTATGACTTTACTTTAATGTAACCCTTCAAATATAATAAAGAGTACCCTATTACATATACTATTACTTATATATATATACACACTATTTTATGTTACATTATTACTTCAATTTCATACAAATAATTAATTTTAAACGTACGTTATTGTGTATAATCTGCACGTCGCGAGTCCAATGATTTGGAAACCAACATATATATAATCCTAGTAACTTTTCTAGTTCCGCGGATGACCGCTTGCGACTCCACCATTCAATTGGCTACGCATAGCCAGCACGGGATCTCGCATCCATTGTATATAGATCAGTGTATGAGCTCCTCTGTCTCGAATCTCAGCCGCGTTTGCTCTAGATCAGGGGTCGGCAAACTTTTTTTAGAATGGGCCAGATCGTAATGTTTTTAGGCTCAGCGGGCCAAGTAGCAAACTCGAAGATATTTACAATGGTAATTCTTCTCATTCATAGAGCAACAAAAAAAGACAGGTTAAACATTTTTTTTATTAGGAAGTTATATTTTTACATAATATTTAATCACATGGTAACAATTACAAAAAAAAGACGAATAAAATATTTCCATTAATTAACCCATTTGCATCATCGGTCTGTTTACGCTGCCACGTTCAAACACGCTCCTCAATTGTACAGCCAAATGGATTTTGAAATATAGAAATGTCTCTTGCACTTGCATCAAGATCCGAAAAACGCTGTTGTAACTGTACTTTAAGTACAGAAAATATATCCGCCGCAAATTGTTTTGGGAATGGGGATTTCTCTAATGTTCGAAGTTTTTGACAGCATGGAAAATGATCAAACTTAGCTACTGTAATTTGTGTTTCAAACAATGCAAATTTTTGGCGATATGATTTTACGATAGAATATGTTTCACATATGAGCTCTGTTTTTCCCTGTAATTTCAAGTTAAATTCGTTAAGATATCCCACAATGTCTGTAGCAAATGCTAATTTCCATAGCCATTCACTGTTGGATAATAGTGGTAGTGGACAGTTTTTCTCATTTAGAAAAATTTCTATTTCTGCTCTGAGTTCAAAGAATCTCAATAAAACTTTTCCATTGCTGAGCCATCGAACTGCCGTATGGTAGGGTAAGTCAGGATATTCGGCTTCAATCTCGAATAAAAAATCACGAAACTGACGATGGTTAAGTCCACGAGAACGAATAAAGTTAACCGCTGACACAACTGGTTCAATAACACATGCCAGATTGAGGTGTTCCCACAAAGAGCCTGCTGTGAATAATGCAGTGAATTACCAAAGGTTTTGAACATTTAGCTTCTTCACAAGCCTTATAAATTTGTCCAACTAATCCTTTCCCCGTTCCACACATATTTTTACCACCATCAGTTGTAACACATTTTAATTGATTCCATTGCAAATTATACTGTGTTAGCGTTTTCTCGACTTCCTTGAAGATAACTTCGCCTGTGGTTGTTCCATGCAGACTATTCATAGAAGCTAATTCTTCAGTAATCTCAAAATCACTATTGACCCCTCGAATAAACAGCAGCAATTGGGCAGTATCAGTAATGTCTGTCGACTCATCAAGAGCCAACGAAAACCATTTAAAATTTTTTGCCTTGTCTATTAATTGACTCTTGATGTGGCTCCCGATGTCCTCAACTCTTCTACCAATTGTTCTCGCCGAAAGACTGACAGATCGAAACAATCCATTTTTTCTGGGCACATTTCTTCGGCTGCCACAAGCAAACATGATTTAATGGATTCACCATCTGTAAATGGATTCCCTTTCGTGGCTAATAAATGAGCTATTCGTAAGCTGACTTTAGTAACTGATTCATTAGTATTTTTTATTTTTTCGAATAAACTGCGTTGTGATGAAGCATTCCGTTTCAAACTTTCCAATTTGATCAATCGTTCATTTTCTGTGAGATTTGAATACTGTGCCGCGTGCTTAGTTTGATAATGACGACGTATATTGTACTCTTTCCACACAGCTATTGTGTCATGGCATAATAAACATGATACTTTGTCATTTATTTCTATGACAAAATAATTCACACTCCATTCAGCTTTAAAAGTACGACATTCGAAGTCCACTTTTCTCTTCATATATGGTTTTATGTAAGCCTTACTTTCAAAATGGACTCAGACTGACGGATACGGAAGGGACAGACGGACAGACTGAACAGATAGACACACAGATTGAACCGACAGACAGATTTCGGATTTACTGAACTTTACTGACGAATACAATTTGTTGACCGACTCTTATCACGTTTCTTTGCCAGACTGACAAGATCACGCTATGCGTCGCCTCACGTGTCGCAGCGTGACAAAAGACAGTCGATGCTTCCCCGCCCCGCAACAATGACGCATGCACGCAAACTTAATTGGCGAGAAAAGGGCGCCTATACTTGAGAGTGTCATGGAAACAGTGGGGAATAAATAAAATAAAATGAAAATAACAAAACACCACAGCGCGCCGGGACTGGCAATGCCTGACTGCGCACTATCCCGGCAATGCACGATAGTTGAAGACAACAATCAATTTTTATTTTTGTATTTTAAAAAGCAATGTTAACCCGCGGGCCGGATTAAAAACAGGTGCCGGGCCGGATTTGGCCCGCGGGCCGTAGTTTGCCGACCCCTGCTCTAGATAATTGAGCTTCATACGCGCATACTCTGCATACGTGGTTGCGGCGTCGCTTGTCTACCACAGAGCCCGCATTAAGCGTTCGTGCCATTTCTTTTGCGACACGAAAATTGAGCACAGATCTTCCCGGAATTTTTCCCATGTGTGTGGCCTTCCCTTCCACTCCTGGTACCACGTTCTTGCCGGCCCTGTAAGCGCGTGGGTGGCTGCACTCAATCGCTCTTCCGGCGTAGCTCTTCGGGTGATCTGTTCCACCACATCGCACCATCCGGCTGCGTCGTCGCCAAGTTTCCCTGTAAACGGGCCCAGGTACCGAGGCCTTCGCCGCTTTCCCTTTTTGACCACCCATATCGTACCGAGGGATACTTTACGACGTCCGGGTAACCAGAAACTGACAGATAGCGAAGTACTTGCAGCTGAGGCGACATCTGAGTGTACACAGATGTCCAGATAGCCTAAATTCTTAGAGACTCCCTTACCAAGAAGAGAGACTTCGTGGAGGACGTTTTCGCCCTGCTCTGGGCTACCGACGCAACCCCCTCTTCTCACAAACCGTAGATATAAGAAGCATGTTCTACGCTGCGAGCTTAGTCTTAGTCTACATTTTAACACCGAATCTCTGCCAGTAATTATATTCATTCTTAATAAAGTATTCATTATTATATTTTATTTTATGTCGTCTCATTGATTCGCGCTATCACGACATCCCTCCGTTGAACTCGGGTAACGAATCCAATAGCGCGCTCTGCTCTAGACGGACTTGGCTTGCAAGCACAGGTACGAGGCCAGTGGTCACCTGCGCAACGACCTGACGAATTATTTCGTCCAGGGATGGGGTGGCGTTGTCAGAACCGCCTGCGTTCTCCATCGTTATAAGTTTTTTTTTTCTCTCACTACCGTTCATTCCCGTACCCACTCTGTTCGTCCGCACACATACAACGCACTGTATTCAAGCAAAAAACCGTTCGCTTTCCGGATGAGCCTCGCAAGATAGACACGCAAAGTTCTCCAAATCCCATTTCTGATGTTAGAAATATGCTGGAAATTTTAAGAATGTATGCACGACTCAATGGTTCTGGGGGAAGTGCCGTGTCCCTTGTCACAGTCCTCTTTCCAGAGAGTTCAAAGCCTCTCCCCACTCCGTGGCCAGATCCTTTATTCGAATGCTTATCACTTTGCACGTGCAACGAAGCATCGATGACGTCGGGTCATCGATCTCGTGCACGTGCCTTCTCAAAGAATTAGGCATCTCCTCGGCGGCTAGCAACAAGGCGTCGGGTCCTTTGCTGCCGCCTCGGATTCCATACGTGCGCGATACTGTATACATTACCGCGATCCCAAGAATCTGCGACGATTGCCACCCGACTATCTAAATATTATCGATCGATATTATTGTCTCGGCTATCGCCCAACTCAAGCCTTTGTAAACTAGCCGACACCGCCGGGAGTGAGCACCCAAAACGTGCCCCCTCCCCCTTTCTACCGCGGTGACGCTAACATACCTGTACCTATTATTCCTTAAACTTTAACTAAACTGTATGTATTTGTATAATTTACAAACATATGTAATTATGCGGTTAAATTTTTGAACATTTTATAACACTATATAAATATTTAAAAGAGGATGTTCGGATGTAAATACAAAATATTTTATATTTTCTATATTATTTTATTTGCCACTGTTTTAAAGATAATGAATTTAGGAAAAGCAATTGCTGCAAATGTTCAGGTGAGAACCTGCTTCGGTTTTCAGTCAAAATGTTCCCAGCCTTGGAAAATAACCTCTCGGACGGCACCGACGTTGCAACGATTGAGATATATTTTTTTGCGACGATGCTTAATTTGGGGTAAATTGTCCTATATTGTTTCAATCAATAAGAAATTGGATTTTACTCTCTCTCAATCATTGGCTGATCCAAATAGTGTTTCAAATCCGTAGTGTCCAATATTGCGTCAATCAAACGGCGGGCTGCATCCACATCCGCGCGACACCTCAGAGCAAATCACATATGTGCTTCTCAGGCGCGCGGCCGCACGCTCGCTGCCGATCATTGCACCAATCAGCGGTCTCGGGCCGCGAACTAGTGTCCAACAGCGCGGCCACTCAGAATCACCAACAAGATCATGTGGTGACACGTCACATCCGTCCGCATCGCCACGCAGCGGGCATGCCGCTTCGGTGGCCATTCTGTTCAAAGTGTTGACGGCAAGCACATGTGTGCGCGGAATTCACCGTTCAAATTCGTATTTTCATCCACCAGACCAACGAGCAGATCGTGCCCACGCACGGCAGGCACACCACCAGATCAGATCATTAATCAGCTGGCGTTTTCGCAATTGCGATACTCCTAAAATAGAGCAGATCATTCGAGTGCCACGTGGCGGTAGATCACCGGCAACCACGGCACTCCTTCATCAAGATCAGCTCATTTATTCAGCAGAAGCATAGCCCAGATCACCCAGGTACTCATTACAATTCGTCAATTCATTCAGAATCTGAATGAATTTCAGATTCAAGTTGAGAGTTCAATGTGTGCGATCTAACCTCACTATCTCTGAGCATTTTACATTAGTTGCAGCTCATTCAGATTCATCCAGTTGCACACAATCATAGCTCCCGTTCTTATCGTGCTTCAATAAATCATCGCACTCACCCAGTGCACGTATTTCCCCACGACTGTCACCAGATACAACATCTTATACCGGCATAGTTACATTCATATTAGATTCTTTATTCAACACGTAGGCATCTCGTTTTGTCTATGTTCTCCTGCAGCCATAATTTTTACTTTAACTAAATTATCATGAAATGACCATAAATCGTCATCCACCATCTCCATAAAATTATCACATTCAATAACCTCGTTGATAGAAGTATTATTGTGTTACGAGCCACGGCCTGATGTGTTGAGGATTTGTGCTATTGTCAGTGCCGATGGGAAATGATGTAAGTGAGAGGAGTGAGCAGCTAAATACAGGCCTCGTCCGATCTTTCACGGCTGCACCCTGCACGTCGCTACCCTTCGTGATGCCTCTCTAACGGTTCTCCGTACTCCCTCGCGAAAATACCTGTCGCCGCACAGTGGGGTATTTGCTCCGATTAGCAGGAAAAAAGTCGATTTTGTCAATTTTGTCCTAGCGTCAAAATTCTTGTTGGAGGGGGTGGCTGAATAGTTGGGGAATGTTGGCTGATAATTACATATAGAGCTTTTTACGGCTTACAGCCGTACGGTAAGTCGAAAGTTGACGCTTGCTATTGCAGACGTACCGCTTACTAGCACTCTATCGAACGCGACAAGATTATTAGCGCTGTGTGAAGTATTTAAGAAAGATTTTTATTGTGTCTGGTTATGGGATCTTATTAGCAAGGAATATACTTCAATCTCCAACATTCGTTGACACGATATTTATGAATTTAAAGTATTTATAGACCCTGTGAAAATAGTGTATAATTCAGAAGAATTTCTTATGAATAAAACTTTTCAATAGTGATTTTGTTATAGTTCTATATCGGGGTACAAGTTGTGTCTAGTGTCATTTTTTAGAGAAAGGCTTGAAGTTTTTAATAGAACATAAATTGGCTGCGTCTTTTTGCGGTTACAATATTTCTAAGCATTTTTAGTACATATAGTGAATTTTAAGTTTTGTAACTTGTGTCACTAATACGTTCTGCACGGGGCATAAAACCGAATGTTTACGTAACTGCTGCGTGCCCAGCGGTCTTTTGTGAAATTTTGATGTAAATGTTAAGCAAAGATGATTTTATGCGGCTTATTTCTATTGAATTATTTTCCAGTTCTGAGAAATACTCCGCACCGTGAAGTCTCGCGTACGAAAGTATTGCGGTATCGTGATAAGAATTCGATGTTCCATTTCTACTTTCAAATGATACATATACAGTCGGATTAAACTTTCAAATGAGTATCATTAACAAAAAGTTATTTAAATATTTACATTTAATATTGTTTTTTTTTGCACAAAATTAGTGTAATATACTTATTATATCGTAATATGGCAGTTTGCATCAATTTTATTTGGAAAAAACAAAGAAATAGTTTTTTCCTGCTATTCGGAGCAAATACCCCACTGTGCGCTGATCGAAAGGAGGAGTGAGGGGGTATAGGAAAATTACCACAAGCGTAGTCCGATTTTTCACGGCTGCACCTATCGGTAGATTTGGTTTTTGAGTCACTGACCCAGGCCTTAACGTGTGTTTCACCGCGGCACCCTAGGCAAGTAGACTCGAAAGGATAGCTGACAAGGGCCTCGTCCGATTTTTCACGGCTGCACCCCTTGCGAACTTTGAGGTTATAGGATATTATGATTTCTTTTTGGCTCGTTGGTTCCCTTGAGCGGTAAAGGGAAACCTTGTTCGTAGGTGTTATGAGCCAAGGCGTGTGGCGAGTGTTTTTAGGCACAAGCCTGATATGGTTGCGTGATAGGTTATCGGTATGGTAGGGATTCCTTTACTCAGGGCGGCCACGACGTGAATGCGTCGGGAAGGACTGTCCTAGGGATTGGTAAAAGAGAAAACAGCGGCGGCTACGACGTGAATGCGTCGGGAAGGGCTGTTTTCGACGGAAGTTCAAGAGCAGAGGCGGCCACGACGTGAATGCGTCGGGAAGGTCTGTCTTGTAGGAAAAGGTGGTTAAGAACAGCGGCGGCCACGACGTGAATGCGTTGGGAAGGACTGTCTTAGGAGGATACAGTGTTTAGAGCAGAGGCGGCCACGACGTGAATGCGTCGGGAAGGTCTGCGTCAGAAACACCGGATTGGATTAGGGAAATATGACTCGTAATTGATTCTCCTCGAGCGGTTGTGGAGAATCTGTGGGTTCTCTGATCTATCACGAATTTAAGATTAATGGTGAATGGTAAAGAATTCAATAAGGAGTAGCACAATTACTACAATTAACTTTGGTATATTGTAAGAATGTAAAAATATATACAATGAAAGAATGTTAATGATTGAATTGAAATTGAAATTAGAACTACTTACAAACTGCTAGCTGACAATGCTAGGCGAATAGTTGCTTATACTAGATTTGCTCTGAAGGGAACTAGTATCCGTTCTGGCAGTGAGTTTTAGGCAAGGTCTCTACTTTATTTTGCAAGGAGTTAGGCTCGCTTGCAACAGAGTACTCAATAGAGTTGACTCTAGAATTTTGCTCGAAGGGGAACTTGAGCCCGATCTTGCTGACAGTACTTAAGAGATGAACGTGAAACCCGAGCGGTCAATAGACTACGGCTCGACATTACAGAGTTGACTCCCGTGGTAAGAGTGCAGTTGAGCTCGCTGCAGCTCGCCTTTTTATACTCGAAATCTTGAGAAAAATGCGTGTGTCCGAGAGAGATGAAGATAGGTGAAGTTAGTGGGAGAACTGCTCCCACTGCCAGAACGTACTATCTTACTATCTAAACAAGGACGGTAGGGACTCCAAGAGGAGGCTACGTTGAAACCGTGGGAACGGAGAAAAACGGAGAGTCCGTATGTGACAGTCCATATTATAAATGTTGTGCAGACTTATATCTTTTTCCTGAATCATTCGTTGAAATTTTTGCACGAATGTATCCGCACGCTCCTTGTCTGCACTGCATTTTTCCCCGTACATGTTCACAAGACGAATGCTGATGGGGTTGAAGCGTCGTAAGGTGACGGCTGGGATCGCCAGTACGTTCCGTGGACGCGTTATTCACGAATTAGGTTTCGTTCCTAAGTAATTACGTCTGATAACTCCGTATATTTTCAACAATAATATTTATTGTAAAAATAGTATGAACAAGCTGGTGTGTTACTATGAGTATAAGTAGAGATCTGTGACAATTTGCGACAAGTAACGACAAGTAACGACAGTTTCCGTTCGGTGCGAACGGTCCGAGATGTATTGTAAGACTGATAAAACGAAACGAGAGTGTATCTCTCTGGCGGAACGACAAAGTATATCTATCCTAAAATGCATGCGTTCCTTAATATATAGGCGAAAGGTTAAGTGGGAAAAGCGAAAAAGGGAAAGGGCAAGAATGGGTGAGAGTGCGTCTTGAAGAAGGTCGATATACAGATGGCGACAGTATGTAGAAAGTTTGGACAAAAGGTTAGAGTGAAAGTAAGAAAAGCGACCGGGAACAAAGCCGGCAACGGTTGGGTGTGCACGTAGTCAATTTCGAGAATAACCAGACGTAAAGTGCGTAAAAGGACTCTCGCAACGATGAAAGAATGACAGACTAAGACAACGTTTGTAACCGTGACACGTTACCTCTCCCTCGGATGCAACGGAAGGCTACTCTGAAGGAGTATACGATCCCTGAGGTTGTATCCGAGGTTAAACAAAAATCGATATTAAATAGTTGTCACATACTATTATACTGGGCATGCATGATTATGCCCGTGGATTCGAACCACTAGGCGACGAGAGGTTGTGTAGTAAGTGGGTCGGTATGGTATTTGGTAAAATGTGTATATATTCTGTGTAAGAGATGTATGCCGTGGTACAGAAGATGCACAAACGCGAATGTATGCGCGATGCAATACGTGCGACAAACCGTACGTATTGCTATTCGGCGGTGTATATGTTATCTCTACACAGAGATGCGCGCGAGGTAAGCGTACGCGCTATATAGATATATGTCCGGGATATTTACAAACAGATTTTGCACACACAGGCGCTCACGTGTATTGCCGGGAACTACGGACATGTAAAAATGCGACTATATATAAAAATGCGACGGTGTTTGACGCGTGTGTTCCGAATTAGGAAAGCCTAGGCGTGAGGTATAAATATCGGAGTGGCAGAGGGCTGCACCGATGAGTCGCTATAACGCGACGTCAATCAAGATATTCCCTCTGAGGTGACCTATTATCTTTACGAGTCTATGCAAGTGTACATTCGTATTGTACCTGTGAACACTTCGGTTACAACAACGACCAGTCGGCGGGGGATACAACCAAGTACCAGCCGTGCAACCAGACAGTTTTACCTTGATATCACCGGTATTGCTCGCTGATAGGTGGACAAGTTATCGATTCGAGATCTCGCATGAGTAATGAGCGTGAAGTGAGGTGAAGTTAGTCGGCAATATAGATTTCTCTGACAACACGTTCTTTACTCGTGAATCCCTCAGTATCCACTCAGACTTTCCTGAGACGTTCTACGGGTTTCAAAGACCGTGATGCAATTTTCTAATCCGCGTGCTATGAGTATACTGTACGTATCTCGACTTTACAATAATCGCAGGCTACGGAATTTACGGTGGATCTCGTTCTTGCGTATCGAGGTTGACTAGGCATCTAACTCAAGATAAGACGCTGATCGTTGCACTCACGGGGTTTCTATATCCACGGTAAGGTAATAACGCCAGCGAGAGGGGATGTCCCTCTATTGATATAATCGCTGAGGCGCGCGCGAAAAGATCTCCCTCTACAGGGCGCTCGATCTATTGCTAGTGGTATACGCGCTTACACAGTCATGTGTGCGCGGATGTGACCGCTTAGAAATACTTTTACAACCTCAGGAACGAAAGAATCCATAACGAGTTCTTGTCTTCGTTCGAACATTTGCGCCAGCCTCCACGGACCCTCAAAAATGGGACCCGACAGTAGCCCCGTGGTCATGGAGCGCCACAGGGGGTGCCGGGTCGGCGCATCATGTCGGATATAGTCCGCTGAGTGCGGTCAACTGGGTCTCCCCAGCCTCCGCACCCCGCTTCCTCGCCCATCAGAACCCACTCGTGCGAGCACGTATGGTCGTTCCAAGCCGATTGACTGGACAAAGGGCTCTTTTCTCGTCCAGCCACCCTTCTAGGTGAAGCGTGGGCCAAAGACGTGTGTTGGAGACGTCAACCCCGCAGGGTTGGGCCTCCTCAACGTCCAGGATCCCCTTTTCCACCGACACGGGACGCTCTGTACGGCAATCACAGAGGAGGTTTGATCACCCAGAAGCTCACTGGGGTTGCTTTCGATCCTACTTGGTTCTCCCCCTACATAAATGCAGGGGGTCCGGGCGCACCACGAGGAGGTGGGATCCGAAAGTCTTTAGGGCCGATGTATACCGATGTCAAAGTGCTTTACAGCCCGTGCATAGATAGGCTGGAACGTCGTGTAAAAACACAGTCATCCTGCATCCCCAATTGGATGCGCACTATCTTACACATAGTGGGAAGCAAGCTTTGAACCGCAGCACGCTTTTTGGTCTCTATTCAAATGTGAGCACATACTCAAACTCAATCTCGGGCATAGCCCGGTTGCCTAGGTCTTCGCACAGTCCAAGCGTTACTTCACGGTCACCATCAACACCGCACGGCCCCCACGCCCAGTAATGCACGACAATTGTTCTATTATGCCTTTACCAGGTGGTGGGTAAGCAGACACCTCGACTCATTGGTCTATATCCTGCTACCACACACACGCATAGTTTGCCGGATGATCGGGCGCGGCTAGTCCAAATTAGCCATTTCTCTACAATCCGGCGGACGCTTGCCAAGGCGACTCCGCCACTGCCCCCTCGAATCCAAACCCACAACTGGGGACGACTGCGCAAATACAGCACAGCCGGGGCCCCCAGGCCCGAGGTACCGGCTAGGTTTGGTGAACCAACTCAGAGTTCGCGGGATCGTCACACCCGAGAGACCTAAGCCCCCTCCTGCGAATCAGTTCATCTTTGTCCATTGTCACTGTTGGGGTATCTTGGTCTATACAGGAGGAGGAGGCTCGAGCAATCGAGCCTTCCGTTCCTCCTCTCTGGCTTTCAATACCAATTTCGCAAAGTTCTTGAAAGCCCCGAGCAGAGCTTTCGAGGTAAAGGTGAAAGCGGGTACCGGCCAGCGGTCCCCGCCCACCGCCTGCATCAGGGCTTGCCTTTCATTTACGTACTTGGCGCAGTCAAAGAGGAGGTGGGATGATGTTTCCAACACCCCACACTCGCACTCACCGCTTTCCACCAGAGCCCGTTCCTTCAGCTTGCCTCGGAAATCTCTGTGGCCGCTAAGGAACTGGGTCGTATAGTGATCCAACGTTATCCACCGGCTGGCGAGTCTATCCGTGACATTGCCAAAGAAGGCGAACGTGGTTCTGCCCTTCGATGACTGCTCCCAACGGAGCTGCCACAGATGCAAGATCTTTTCCCTTATCGAGGCTTTCACCTCTCCAAGGGCCAAGTCCTCGCTATCGATCTCACTTTGACGGAAAACATAGCCTTCGAATTCGAAGTCCGAACCTTTCGAGGCCATGTATGTGTACGATCGTTCGAGGATCGCCAAGTCGACCGGCAGAACTCCCGCTATCACGGGGATAGCGTCGGTTGATACCGTTCGGTAAGCCTTGGCGATCCGGAGCAGGACCTGTCGCTGACCTCTCAACAAGACGTTCTTGTTGGTGTTGGTCAGCAGATCGGCCCAGCCCGCACTAGCATAAGTGGCGACCGGAACATATAGTCCTCTATACAAAGCTGCAAGAGTCCTACAGTCCAGGCCCCAATTTGCCTTGGCTAATCTAGCCAAACTATTAAATGCTTTGACGCACTTCTCTCCTATATGACTTACATGCGCAGCCATGCCAAGTCTAGTGCTAAAGTGCACGCCGAGGTACCTCATGGTCCTCTTCATCGCCACACTTTTCCCTTCAATCTGTATGACGGGTGGTCTATTCAAATCGAGATGACCCTTAATAAGAATCATCTCGCTTTTCGGTGCCGACAGTGCTAGTTTCTGGGTTTTACACCAAGCCACTATAACATCTGTCACACATTGGCCCGTACGCTCAACTTCCAACCTCGAGTCACCAAAGATGACTGCGAGGAGGTCGTCCGCGTAAGCAATAGTATTGCTGTTGGGCACTCGTTCGAGGAGCTGCAGAACCTCATCAAAGATGAGATTCCAACAGCTCGGACCGAGAATCGATCCTTGTGGGCAACCTTTCGTTACCCGCTTCACAACCTGACCATGATTTGAGGTAATCCTCACCTCACGGTTCAGGAAGTAATCTTGCATAAGCAAGTACAGATTAGCAGGGCATGCCCGGCACTTCAAATTCTTGAAGACGCTAGGCCACCAGACATTGTCAAAAGCACCAGAGATGTCAAAAGAAAGAGCAACCGCATATTTCCCCGGACAGTCGGATGTCAAAGACCGAAATTTGACCAAGGCGTCCTCGGTCGACCTCCCGGCCTTGAATCCATATTGACGATCGGAGCTATGCACCGGATCGTCAAACACTGTCCGCAATCTCTTAGCAACGAGCTTCTCTAGGACTTTACCAAGTCCAGAGAGCAGGCAAATCGGTCTATACGACTTTGCCAAGGTTTTGTCCTTATCCTCACTTTTAAGTAGGGTTCTAATTGAACCCACTTTCCAAGCGGTGGGGAATACTCCCCACCGAAGACACTCGTTATACAATTTCACCAGTGGTTCGTGAAGAATCCTCCACGACCACTGGATAATCTCGTTATCGATTAAATCGATCCCCGGGCATTTCTTGCGCTTAAGGGTCGATATCGCTACGCCTACCTCTTCCGGCAGGAAGACTGGAGTGTCTTCCGCCGAGGGTACAGACGAGGAATCGGCCCGCACCGTCATTTGCTCCGGGGTTTCGTCCTCCCGACTGTCGTCGGGGACGAGAGTGTCCAATAAGGCCTTAGCCGTATCGTGCCAACCTGACGTATAGCCATCGGCCGTACGCAGGTTGTTAACCGCCCGCTCTACACGGAGCTTGTTAAGGGATGCCTTATAGGCAAACCCCCAAGTCTTTTCACTCTTGTTACACTCTGTGCTAATGAAGTCCTCCCAGGACTTCTTTTTAGCACTTCGGATAGCGTAAGTGTATTGCCTACGCTGCTCCAGGTAAATTTGCTTCAAATGCGTTCGCCTTTCTTCGTTTCTTTCCTTTTGGAAAGCGACTCTCTTTCTATACGTCATGTATTTCAATTTTGTTAAGTCCGGCGTCCACCACGGGACCGACTTAACATGCCTTATCTTTCTTCGCATGGACGCTTCACAGGCTTTGACGATCGATTTCTCGACCGCCTCAGCCAGAAGTTCCACGTCCTCGCGTCGACCGACTTCAAAGGAGGAGAGTGTACCTCTCTCATCCAATAGCGCCCGATCGAACTTCCGCCAGTCAAGAGAACTAAGCAGGAAGCGCCTTTTAAGGGGCTCCCGTTCCACCTGCACGCCTTCGGCAGGTGGCTTAGCAATCACAATCTCTATCGCATTATGGTCACTGTTCGCCCAAGATGGGCGAACCTTCCAGCCATTCATCAAGTGAACGGCCTTCTGCGTGACGATAGTAATGTCAATATTTGACTCACCCGTCGGGCCGGAGAACGTCGGAGCGTTTCCAGCCTCATTTAGGACAGTCAGGTCGTGTTGCGCTATGAAATCTTCCATAGCTTCACCGCGTTCGTCAGTTGCCTCACTCCCCCAAAGGGGAGACTTGGCGTTGACGTCAGCGGCAATAACAACCGGACGGTCCCGCAGCACAATTAACAGCCTTTCTAGCGCAGCCAGGCCGACCCCAATCTCATCAGAGAATTGGAAGTACTGGCTGACCACGTAGAAGGCACCGAACTGGCCGGTAATCTCAGCGCAGGTACAATGCGAGTCGCACAACTGCGAGAGCTTGACTACGTTGTAGTCAGGGTTCCGGACGACAATCGCCGCCAGAGCCTGAGCTCCATCGGGCGCGCCCGTCACCACTCTCGCAGCGAGCCCCAAGCCGGAGATTTTTCCCCGGACATTGTAAGGCTCTTGTGCGAGCAACACATCGATATTCCTGCGCTCCATAGTTAGCCTAACTTCGTCAGCAACCGCTTTGGAACGCTGCATATTAAGCTGCAGCATTCTCAAGGGTCTCGGAAGTTTAGAACGATTATTATCCATAATTCGTCCGACTAACAAGATTATCGAGTGCCATCAAGTATGATGGACACTTTCTATCCCTTGAAGGATGTTTGTATGCTTTGCCAAGCGCCTTACAAGAAGGGCAAGCCGCCGGCTTGTCCCTATCTGTGCACTTGGCATGGGTGTGCCCCGATTTGGTGCAGTGACCACAAACTTCCTCTTTGGATCGGCAGTGCTTGGCCACATGCCCGAAGGCCTGGCACTTAAAGCACCGCGTCACGGCTAAGTAGTCCTGCACTCGGCAGGACGACCACCCAAGGAATACCCGGCCCCCCGAGAGGAGCCTCTTTCTGACCACTGGGTCTACCTCGACGACCCAGTGCTTTGTCTCTGGCTTCTTCCCCATCCGAAAACGGGGAATAACAGCCTCCTCACACTCCTCCTTTGGGATATCATCAAGATTTTGCCTCCGGAGGCCTGACAGGAGCTCCTTCTGGGTCATGGAAGAAGGCACATCGTAAATAATTACGAGTGGCCTCCTCCTGGCCGGGAGCTCCACCTTCAGGTGTGCATCAATTAACTTCGAATTCTCCAGGAAGACATTAAGGTCCTCCTGGGTTTTAGTTTCCACGGAAATACCATTTCCGTGGATACGCTTTACCGCTTTCACGGCGATCCTATTCTTGGTCGGATTGACCAAGGTCAGGACCGCCTTCTTGGTGGCCTCGCTATTAGCGTATTCACCTTTCCCTTTGGCCGAGGGAAAGATTTTCACCACATGCACCTGTGGTTTAGGTTGTGGCGCAGCGCCTACGCCTCCCTTCGTCCTCTTCGCCATATCGGCGTAGGACAAGGGCTTTTTCTCACCCTGAGCCACCTTACGGATGGACTCAGAGATCGCGCTCTTCACCGCATTTTGGGCTTTCGCTGCCTCTTGCGAGGCAGCTCTAGCCTTTCCCTCGGAAACCCGATTCTTCAGATCGAGGTCCCTTGCTACCTGAGCAAGGGCCTCGACCTGTGCCATTATGAGGCCAGATACCTCCTTGCTCACCCTGTTGGATGAGCCAAGGCAAATGGCCCGAATGGCGCGGACTTTCTCCGTAATCTCCGCCTGAGTAGACGGGAGCGGGTTGCCAGGCCGCGGCTTCTTAGCCCTTTTCTTTTTACTGGGTTTGGGCTTCCCAGGATCCTCACATTTCTCCAACACGACCCTCAAAGTTTTCGCCTCCGTGGCCTGAGAGGCCTCCGGGGCTACTGGCTTTGCGGACTTCGGTGCAGAAGTCCGCGTCGGGCGTGCCTTCAGGACGGGTCTTTTCCCCACTGGGGTCCAGCCCTCGTCCTTTTCCTCCAAAGCAGCTTCGCTGCATTTTCTCTTGGTAGCGGTTACGGCCCGCTCGCAGTCCATGGACGCGCCGGACTCATAACCGTCTACTTCTTTGGCTCCTTGGGCCGGTGGATCGGGGTGCACCCGAATCACTTCCGTCCCCTCGCCGTTCTCGCGTGCACAAGGCACCTCCACATCGACCTCGTCGACCGCAACAGCACAAGAATTATCCATATTGCGTTCTTGCCTTCGTCCGAACTTTTGCGCCAGCCTCCACGGACCCTCAAATCGGGACCCGACAGTAGCCCTGTGGTCGCGAACCGCCACAGGGGGTGCCGGGTCGGCGCATCAAGACGGATATAGTCCGCTAAGTGCGGCCGACTGGGTCTCCCCAGCCTCCGCACCCTGCTTCCTCGCCCAACAGAACCCACTCGTGCAAGCACGTATGGTCGTTCCAAGCCGATTGACTGGACAAAGGGCTCTTTTCTCGTCCAGCCACCCTTCTAGGTGAAGCACGGGCCAAAGACGTGTGTTGGAGACGTCAACCCCGCAGGGTTGGGCCTCCTCAACGTCCAGGATCCCCTTTTCCACCGACACGGGACGCTCTGCACGGCAAACACAGAGGAGGTTTGATCACCCAGAAGCTCACTGGGGTTGCTTTCGATCCTACTTGGTTCTCCCCCTACATAAATGCAGGGGGTCCGGGCGCACCACGAGGAGGTGGGATGCGAAAGTCTTTAGGGCCGATGTATACCGATGTCAAAGTGCTTTACAACCCGTGCATAGATAGGCTGGAACGTCGTGTAAAAACACAGTCATCCTGCATCCCCAATTAGATGCGCACTATCTTACACATAGTGGGAAGCAAGCTTGTGAACCGCAGCACGCTTTTTGGTCTCTTTTCAATCGAGTTAAAAACTCTACTCATCCTCGGGCATAGCCCGCACTGCCTAGGTCTTATCACAGTCCAAGCGTCACTTCACGGTCACCATCGACACCGCACGGCCCCCACGCCCAGTAATGCGCGACAGTGTGTAACCGTACAGTTACATAACGAGGCCCCTGAAGCGCCGCGTATCGCGACACACCTCAGGTGCTCCGAACACCAGCCGCCGCCGCCAGAGGGTGACCACTAGCGCCTAGTAGACGCGGAGTTTCGCGCAAGCCGAAGTGGTCGCGGCAATGTTTATAACGGCGGACGCGAGCCCACATCAAACATCAGTAGGCTAACTGAGAGTGCACAACGCCTCCGGTACCAATTGGTCAAAGTAGTAAGTGCGATTGCGCAGCCCGTTGCGTCTTACAACGCCTGCCGAGAACACGTTCGTCTACTTACACCGTTCCTCACTGCAGTAGCAAGTGCGATCGCCCAGCCCGTCGCGTCTTGCGACGCCTGCCGAGAACACATTCGTCTACATATACAGTTCCTTCAAAGCAGTAGCAAGTGCGATCGCCCAGCCCGTCGCGTCTTGCGACGCTGCCGAGAATACATACACCTACTGATTCACGACCTTGCCATACTCCTGCGCTAGCACAGCAATCGTTTTGTCCTCATAGGACAGTCGAAGCTTAACTATACCTGTAGAACTGAGGCGACGACCCAATCGCACAGCACCACTGCATCGTGCAGTGTCCTGCCGAGCGGGTTTCAGTCTAGCCAGCGGTGCATATTACCGAAAAACCGCCGTTAATTTAAGAACCGCCTAAGTCCGGTAATCCGCGCCGGCTTATATCGTCGCCGATCACGCGTGACGGCAATCACATATACATATATGCGCCGCGTCCGTGAGCTCGCCGCGTTCACAACAGTAACTGTATCACCTTGCGTTCAAATAAATCTCTCTCTCTATATATACATATATACCTCGTCACTTGTGTCTCACTCACGATTGTATCTATGTCCGGGATCGAATTCTTCGGTACCGCATTCAACGCTTTATTAACTATTTACAAAAGGAAAAACAAAATATAATTTTGGGTTGTGACCGTACCGATTCTATACTTTAACCTACTCTTATAACTACCGCGAGCTTATTTCTAGTTTAATATGTACATAGTGCTCAAACACAAATTAAATTATTATATTTTTATTGGTTGCCTGCTGCACAAGATCGGGCAATTGTCATTCATACATACATGCACACCTTAATCTAGACGTTCATACAGCTAGCCTAAAACAAAACAAAAGGTGCTTTTATATTCAACGCTTCTTAACTTAAGTTTCGCCTAACTGTGTTTGTGTCAGTGTGCTCATTTCGTCTGTATTTTGTCTCTTATCAACCTATTTATATATTTTCACTTTTTTCATTGTTTTTACACTCGGTGTCGAGGGGGGGGGGGGGGGGGGGGCAGGGTCGGATTAACCCACTTTGGGGCCCTAGACATTTTCTTCTTATTGGGCCCCCTCCCTCTCCCACAAGAAATAGGGCACACAAAAAATGTGAAACAATAAAAAGACTAATTAATGTCAAAAACTAAAACAAATCATAAATTTTTACTAAAATATTTAATACACAACAATAATTTTTAGTTTTTCTAGAAAATGTCGGTTTGTTTACAATTTTTGAAAAATGTCTAACATAAGTAACAATATAAATATGAATGAACATTATTTAAAATTTCGTTTTCTTGTCTTTAAATCTGAAAAATTATCAATAATTTCATCATAATTAATATTTTCTAAAGTCTAATGTATAAAACAGCTAAATAATTTAATTTTGGTTGAGACGTCTGGCTCTTTCGATTAATAAATCTTGTTACTATTATTTTGTTACGAGACAACACCAAATACACACACAAACAAGACCATTAGAACCATGCCACAAGCAAATGAAGAGAGCTTTTAGAATATCCTTAATAACAAGCCGATCACGTAGCAACAGATCTGACCCGTGGCAACGATGCTTGTTGATCAGGCATAGATGCTTAGCAACGGGCGGTTTAAAAATGCGACGAAAGAGAGAAGATACGAAGAAACATAAAAAACACATTTATTTTAGATTTTAGAATTCACAATAATCATATAAAAAGCGATATATTTTTGTTTATTTGTTTATTATATATAGTTGATCAACAGAAAAGTAAACTATCTTATTTACAATTTTTTTCAAAATACACAGTTTGACCGGGCCCTAGACATTTGTCTCATTTGTCTATGCGATGATCCGCCCCTGGGGGGGGGGGGGGTGTCTTGGTTCTCCTTCGCGGTTAGGCCCAGGGGATCTTGGGGGTCGGTGAGTAACGGGGTCACAATGCGTGCTTCTGGTACGTCCTTCCGGTTGTCCTGCGTCGCCCGCTTCCTTCGTCCTCGGCGTTGGCAGCGGTCGGCAATGATCGTCGCTTCCTCCTCGTCCTCACTGTTTGGGAGGAGGTCCCCAAAATAACCCCGCATCCGGATTCGGATTCTCTCCTCCATAGAGTACGTGCCTCCTCTAGCGTGGTGCGTCGGCCAATAGCTTAGCCTTTTTTGAAAGCGATGTTTGATGGTGCTTACTCTGGTCCTGTAGGGCTTCAAGTGTTTTAGCCACTTCCATGCTGATTGCATGTTCCTCGGGCACAGGTTTGATTTTCCACGCATCCGGTGTCTGCGTTCGGGCGACGGAAGTAGACGCTCTTGCCTGCGTTGCCCTGCGGGGTGCAGGTCGTTGCGATCCTATGGGGTTGCTCCATTTTCCTGCCACGATCGTTTTTAATTCGTGCGCAGGCAGTTGCTGATATCTCAAGTTTGTGCCTGTTTGTGTGGCTCGGGAAATCATTTCCCAAACAGCGTAACTCTGCGTACCTTTCGTTTCCATCTTATGTGTTCGCGCACTTGATTCAATCTGATTTCTGCGAACGTTCAGGCTTCTCTCCTACCTACTGTCGCTCGTCACTGTTACGTCCCAGCGTAACTTTTTGATTTTCTTAATTAATCTTTCTTTCATTTCCTTTATCCCGGCCTCCACCGGTTGCGACAATGTTCATATTACGGCTTGGGCCTTCGCAGCCGGCGCGCTGTTTGAGTATTAGCTTTAAAATCATAATTATTTAATTTTTCCTCCGGGCCTCGTATGCGACAATACTCGTATTACGGCTCATGCCTTCGCATACGTGGCACTGTTGAGCGTTAACGTGTAGTGGAGTTCCCTCACCGTGGAATCATGCTCGTCCCACCTCATGTACATATAAGTAGTTTAAGTGTAGATATAAGGATAGATGTGTAACCGTGACACGTTACTTCTCCCTCGGTTACAACAGAAAGAACGTTACAAATTCTGAAGGAGTATCCGATCCCTGAGGTTATAGCCGAGGTTAAACAAAAATAGATATCAAATAGTTGTCACTGACTATTGCTATGGGCATACGTGACTATGACCGTGGAGTCGAACCACTAGGCGACGAGAGGTAGTGTAGTAAGTGGGTTTGTAATGTATTTGGTAAAAAGTGAGTATATTCTGTGTAAATGATGAGTGCCGTGATACAGATGGTTGGTGTTTGAACGCGAATGTAAGCGTGGGGCAATACGTGCGACAAACCGTACTTATTGCTTGACGGCAGTGTATGGGTGACCTCTACACAGAGATGCGCGTGGTCTTAGCTTACGCGCCATATATGCTATTTCTATTTACATGCCGAAGTTGAACACAAAGGCGCTTACGCGTATTGCCGGGAACGACGGACGGTGACATCGAGAGTCTGACAGCTGTTCCTATACAAAAACGCGACGGTGTGGATGCTTATATCCTTCATTAGGAAAGCCTCGGCGTGAGGTGCAAATATCGGTGCTGCAGAGGGCTGCACTGATGAGTCGCTAAAACGCGGCGTCAATCAAGACTTCCCTCTGAGGTGACCTATTGTTTTGTATGATTGCTCGTTAATTTTGCGAGCAACTCGACTGGGGACAGTCGTCGATGTGGAATGAAGGAGAGGTCTATGCTAGGCTGAATTGGATGATTAATTAAGGACTTTATTAGGAATTAGGACTTCGGAATAATGAATTTGGATTAATTTAGGAGTTGTGAACGAACACTTTATCTTTAAACACTAACTTTAATATACTCTTTATAATAGAAACTTGCGCGTTTCTCGTTATCTTTTTACAAGTCAATGTGCACGTGTTCACGGTCGTAACAGGATTAGTCAAGGTGAGGTCGCTGGCGCCACGCGGTCTCCCGGCGCCTCACACGCATTTTTGTTCGTTGTTAGTATTAGACCCAATCAGATTGGGTGATTTATAATCATGCCCATATAAGGAGCGGGTGCACGGCACACTACAGAGCGCGCTAAGTATGTGAGAGCGGGAAGTCGAGCACTGTCGTGGAGCGTCCTAATTGGCGCGCCAAATGACGTCACGCAGTCCTTTGGCCCGGGAAATATAAATGGTTCGAATTCTAATACATGATCCAGAACACCTATTATCTCTACGAATCTATGCAAGTGTACATTCGTAATGTACCTGTGAACACTTCGGTTACAACAACGACCAGTCGGCGGGGGATACAGCCAAGTACCACCCGTGCAACCAGACAGTTTTACCTTGATATCACAGGTCTCTTGTATTTAATACGTAACTCGGACTTAGGTCAATACAAACTATGTCTCGACTGCAATATGTTCTTTATAATTCTTACTTCGAGAACACTTCGGCGAAGGAATCTAACCAGACGGCGGGGGACGCAGTCAAGTGCCAGCAGAGCATCCAATCTACCAGCCGTTAGATATCTTGTAGTGCTTTTTATTTACGCAAACTGCCTTCTGAGTGGGCTAAGTCTTTGCCAAAGGGGGCTCGCAACTACGCAAAGCCAGCAAGGGCGCAGATCGTCCACCAAAAGGTTAACACACTGCGAGGAGTCGGGTAGGCCGAAGACGGACAGTAAGGGGTACAGTCAAGTACCGGTCGAGTGTCTTGGTCAGGCACCTTATTCCTCCGTGGATCTAATGTATAAATATTCCTACTCGCTACTCTTTGGAATCATCTTGAAGAACGCTGCGTTAATTCGACGTAGTGATTCCTCGACTAAGGGAGTCAACTTGCTGGATGTTACATGCGTGAATTTAAAATGACGGAACGTGAGTTTAACTGTTTTAGTCCTGAATAAATTTAATGATAGAGAACACGACCTACTCGTGAATCCCTCAGTATTCACCCAGACTTTCCTGAGACGTTCGACGTGGTTTAAAACCGTATTGTAATTTTCTAATCCGCGTGCTTGGAGTATACTGTACGTATCTCGACTTGTATCGATAATCGTAGGCTACGGAATTTACGTTGGGTCTGTTCTTTCGTGTTGAGGGTGACTAGTCCTCTGTACTCAAGATAAGACGCTTGATCGTTGGGATCGCGGGGTTTCTATATACGCGGTGAGGTGATTACGCAAGCGAGAGGGGGTGTCCCTCTATTAATATTATTCCTGCGGCGCGAGCGAAAAGATCTCCCTCTACTGGGCGCTCGACCCATCGCTGCTGGAATACGCGCGTATATGAGTCATGTATGCGCGGATGTGACCGTCCAAAAAATACGGTTACACGCTCCTTTTTTTTATTACTATTATTATTAGTATAGGTAACGTAATTATTTCTACAGTAATCCAAAACGAGGTGTATGTGTAGTATATAGAAAAATGTAATATAAAAGAAAGGAAGCAATATGTGTATATGGTCACATAGGTGTAATAATTTCCTAATCCTATACTTAAATACTATTCATGACCCCCATCTCCCTTCAAATCCTCCATGGGACATGATTCTCCTCCCTCTTATGGAAATCTCCCTTCGGTAGGAGCCTACACTCCTTGATGCAGTCAGGGCAGTCGACTGCGGGCCGGATTGCCAGAACTAATTTCCTGCAATTCTGGCACTCTTCAAGTTTACGGGCCCATTCAAGAGGGGCAGTAACGCGGTCTGTGGCCCTCAGGAGATTGTAGCAGTCGCTACAAAAATGCCCGCTATCGCCTCTATAGAATTGGGTGGAACCGGACGTCAAACAGCTGGCTATCTCGGGGCTCATTGTATTTTCCATGGGTGTTTGCTTAGCTGGAAGATTAATGGTTTATGGTTAGTGAGTGGTTCATGTGTTTGGCAGGAAACCCTCCACCAGTGATGATTATTGTTGGATTTATTGCTAGGGTTTGAGGTCGAAAAGTCCATCAGGTTCTCTCTTAGGTATATCATGCCGAACTACAGGTGGAATGAGTTCACTAGGAGTTAACGGATGTGGAGTGGTTGGGTATAAGGCAGGTATCTGTACCGGTTTTGGTTGGCGAGTTGCCTCCCCGATTTCTATTGCGATATGAGGGCCGCTCGGGCCTTGACCTTGATTTCCCTGTCGCTTCTTTTTTTCTATCAGTTTTTGGACTAGGGTTCCCCGCACGGCGGTCAGCACATACACCGACCAACCGTACGCTTTATGAAGTGACCTGCCATGCATCAAGATGTTAATAAACTAGATCAATGTTCTAATGATCGTGATGACTCCGATGAATCCTGGCGTGAGTGTTCCGAAACTCGTTACTCTGACCCAAATCTTGTCCCAAACGGTGTTTGCTAGTTTCTCTAAAGAATTTTCATCAAATAGATTCATAATCCCATGCCCTTCCTCGATGATCGGCTGCCCTAGAAGCCCGCGCGCCATGGTGTTTAAAACGCCCGGTCGTTCGGCGTGTAGCATAATGTGGTCTCGTAGTTCGTTGAGTTCCTGTTTCGAATAAATCCCACTCGTGGCAAGGTCCCCTGGGTTGATGTATTCCCACGTTGACTGCATTTCCGTTTGGATGATGGTGGGTGCTACCGCACTCGTCGCTCCGGGTAAGAAACGGTACCACCTTCCTTCTAGGCGGTACATTGTTGGTACAAAAGGGCTGCACGCTATCTGCGTGCCGGTTCTTAATAGGATGTGGGTCCTAAGCGTTAGGAAGAGACTATCGTTTCCTCTTAGCACGGGCAATTGCTGGTAACAGGTGAGAGTTCGGCGGAGCTTGACCTCTACGGGTACACATTTGATTATGTGTGCAACCTCCCCGGCGACTACCGCCATATACCCGGGCTCTCTCATAATATCGTGCCCCAAAAGGTCTGGGGTTAATGTGGCTATAGCTATTGTGTTATGTAAGACTTTCTGTTGCAGGCTACATCGTTGAGTGAGAGTATCCCGGTATAGCTGTCCTATCTGAGTCCTAATGTGTTTTTCTACGTAGACAAATTGACATAGGCAAATATATCCAGATTCTTGACGTGTTCTTTGCCTTTAGGAATCAGCATCTCTCCGTTCCTTACTTCGAAAATCAATAATTTGGGATGATCGTTGCTTATAAAAATATGTCCGCACAAGCGGAATTTAGAGCGTCGGGTAAGGGCGAAGGTAATGTCGCCGGTGGACAGGGAATATACGATATGGTCTTCCTTGGCAGTGTTGTCGGAGATTCTATTAGCTAATCCTTGATAAAGTACTCCGTATTCGGTGAGTTGACAGCTATCAGTCGGGACTGGGTCCCAATAAGTATTCCCGCCTTCCACATCGGCGCAGTGCGTGGAACTTAAATCACACATGACCCCGGATCTTAAATGTAGCCTATTAGTTTCGATGTCCACTGGGGCTACGTAATCTTGTAGTGTAATTTTGACGGTTCCAGTTACTATTACTTGTGTCTAGCTTCCGTACGGATCAGAGTAGGCGCTCCCCTCGCAATGACCATCCATGTCGACTACTCCTGCTAGTGTGAGTGGGCGCATTATTGTCTGGTTGGGTAATAAGCCTCTAAATATGGTATTTCCTATCTTGACATCGCGGTGCTGGTGCATTTGGTTACATTGTTCTCTGGAAGATTCTTCTGTGTATGCTAATCTGCCGTTCAGTACGTCTGTAGTGTGAGAGAACATCCCACACTTTTTAAAAGTACGGTCGATTTCTATCTTGCATTGTAGAATACGGACAAATCAGAACTCGTTAATCTGGAGTAATTGAATTTGTATTTCATTGATGTTGACTTGCGTTTCTGGGATATCGCATCTCCCAACTTCTAGTAGTGATACCGTAGTCACATTGTTTCCCTTGCTTCCGCAGTCATAACCTATTATCGCTATTCCAGGTGTAAATTGGTGGGACAGGAAAAAGAGTGCAAGAAGACACAGCTTGATCATCTGTAACGAATTTATGTTGTTAGAGGGGGCGCGGGGAGATGTGATTTCTTGAGTTGGTTGGGATGTACTATGCTCGAGTTCTTTTTTACGCGAATCCGGACATTGCCTTGCGGGAGAATTTCCAACACTTGGTGTGGACCGGTATACTGGGCCCCAAGCTCTCCTGGTTTGGGGCCCCTTAATAGAAAAACCGAGTCTCCGATTTGAAAATTTTGTGGGTTCAAATGGTTGTCATATCTTTTCATTTGATTTTTCCTTGCTGCCAACTAAGTTATCGCGAGCCGTTTGTTGGACCTGGTGTAGTCGGGTTGCGAGTTGTATCAAATATTCATCGTAAGTGGTTATTTTATCTTCGGGGACTAACGGAAGACCGGATGGTAAACGTGCCATCCGCCCGAATGTTAGTTCATACGGGGTGTGTTTGGTGCTCTCGTGTACACCACTGTTGTAATTGAAGATTGCTAATTCTACATATTCATCCCACTCCGTGTGTTCAGTTGTGAAAAGTTTCCAACGATATCCATTGCAATTTTGTCGAACGCCCTACCAGGTGTGTCGGTTATTATCATAGGCTGTTTGGTTTTAACACTAACTAGTTTCTTTAATTGACACTGCAGGCATTGCTGAATAAATTCCTATGTGTCCTCTTTCAAATGTTCCCACTGGTAATGCTGACGAACACGATTATACGTTTTTGACACGCCACGGTGTCCTCCGATAGGCGTAGCGCACATTTCACGTAGGATCTCCGGCCTTAGATCGGTCGGCGGGTATTTGACAATGTTACGGCAAATTATTACTTTAATCTTACTACGACGGAAAGCTTGATGTATAGCTTGATATACCTCTGACCAGGCTACGTTGAATATTTAGGTGCTTTGGGAAATGCTGATGGAAGAAATTCCAAGCTCTACTGACTCGAGTTTAAGCTTCTTTAGGAGTTTGCTTATTGCGGCCAGTCTTTTGGTGGGCCCGTCCCCCTCTACCTCTTCGAGGACTAAGACAATATGGTACTGGCTATTTCGCTTCACGATCTCTACTGTATTTGGCCGTATTACTTTTACATTAGCGAGGAGTTGTTTCTCAAAAAGGGTTTGTGATCCACTATCGATGGGTGAACCCTTCGTGTTTAGGAAATAACATAGATTATCCCTTCGGAGGAAAAATAAATCTCTTGATTGTATTATACCGGAGTGTTCGTCTTCATCGATATCGGTTCGGTGGTGATTTAGGAGGGGGTCGGGGGCATTTTTGGTCTCGGTTTCTCCGTCTGCGTTATCGCGATTGGCATACGATTCCGCATCTACCGCTTTCGCCACTGCGGCAGGGTAGAGAGGTTGACTCGGTAGTGGCTTTTTCGACTGAGATTGGGTCATTCTTTTATCGACGGGAGCGGTAGGTTGTGCGCTTCCGAGTTTTGCTGGGTGAGCTGGTACGCGCATTGCTGTTTCGGTCGTTAATGGTTCCTCTAATTCACTTTGACAAAAGGGGGTACTATCGATTGGTGACAACACATTGCCCTCATCAAGGAGTTCGGTGAGTCGGCACGCGGACGTGGTCAAGTTGTCGTCATCTTCGTCCGTGTCGTCTTCTAATAGTTCGCATATATAATCCGTGTCTTTTGCATCGATAAGCTTACTACGATCTACAACATGGCAGTCGACCGGATTGCGCGAGAGCGCGTCTGCGTTTACATTAGTCTTTCCTGCCTTGTACACAATATCATAATCGTACTCTGATAATTTCAGTCTCCATCGCAGAATCCGCATATTGGCGTCTTGTGCATGTTTAAACCATATTAGAGGTTTATAATCGGTGACCAAAGTAAATTTGCGTCCGTACAAATAAGGTCGAAAATGTTTCACGCAGTACACTATCGCAAGGGCTTCCTTTTCATATGTGTCATATTTAACTTCGTTATCGCTAAGAGTCCTCGAAGCATACGCTGTCGGATTGTTTTTGTGCACGACCCCCTGAGAAAGTATTCCCCCTATCGCGTACCCTGAAGGGTCAGTGGTCAAAATAAACGGCTTCTCAAAGTCGGGATATTGCAGTACCGGTTTGCGACATAATTTGTCCTTAAGGGTTTCGAATGCGTCTCGTTGTTTGTCCGTCCAGTCAAAGGATTTGTCATTTTTCAAGAGTTCCGTCAATGGCTTAGCGATCTTTGAGAATTCAGGTATGAATCGTCTGTAATAACCGGCGAGCCCGACGAATTGTCTTATATTTTTGGCGTTCTTGGTTTGCGGGAAATCACGTACCGCGTCTAACTTCTTAGGATCTGGACGCACACCGTCTTTCCCTATCACGTGCCCTAGATACGTCACTTCGGTCCGTAGGAACTCACATTTGTCGGGTTGAAGTGTCAGCTCGGCACTCCTAAGTCTATCCATTAAACTTTTAACTTTTCGTTCATGCTCTTCTAAGGTCTTTGAATAAATAACAATATCGTCCATATATACGAAAAGTTCTCGCCCTTGTAACCCGGTTAACGCGAGGTCCATTCAGCGTTGGAAGGTGGCGTGACCGTTTTTTAGGCCAAAGGGCATCCGAGTGAACTTGTAATGCCCGAAAGGTGTTGAGAATGCGGTCTTGTGACTATCTTCGGGGTCCATTAATATCTGATGAAAACCGGACGCTAAATCAAATATTGAAAAATACTGGGCCTCGCCAAGTTAGTCTATGTCTATTATATTGGGCAGCGGGTAGGCATCTCCTAAGGTTTTTTCATTAAGCGCCCGAAAGTCCAACACCATCCTCCAACGTTTATTCCCTAGGGCGTCAGTTTTTTTTGATACGATCCATACAGGTGTGTTATATGGAGACTGGGAGTGTTGGATGATTCCGCCCTCCAATAGCTCCGTTACCTGCCGATTTATCACGTCGTTGTGTAGTTGAGGGAATCGATATTGTCTGGTGTTTATGGGAAATGTCTGTGGTATGTATCCTATGTCGCATTACGTTGGTATGGGTCAGATTATCGTCAGTCAAGTGAAATCGGTCGTGGTTATTTTCTATTAATCTCGTTACTAGCTTTCTCTGTTCGGAGGACAAATGACTCAAGGCAAAGGAGCCTATTATAGCGCGAATTCTTTTAGGATGGGGACTACTGGAAACTGAGTCCTATTTCGATAATTTGTTTCTTTTATCTCTGTTATCTTTAGCTTGGTTAAGGAATACACTTCCTATTTCTTTTATTTCATTCTCTATTCTTTTTATTTCAACGGATTCTTGGTCTCCTTTTTTTCTTCGGTTTCTAGGGATCCACTAACTCCTACCTCTATCTCCTCGTTTTTCTCAACTGGATCTCTCATATCTGACTCTTCATAAATATAGTCTGTCATTATTATTTCCATCTCGCTTTGCTCTTTCGCGGGTGAAATTACTTTATTTCTGATAGGGAATTCGTAAGTCCTGTCTTTCGACCGGAAGTCGGGCTCAGTGGTTCCGTCTTTCCCATAAGGGTTGTGACCGTACTAATAATTCGCGGTGTTTCTCGTGTGATTCGATTTAATTTTCGTGTTAGTCCGCGATATATTTCCGACGTCTTGTCGTGTTTTCTGTGTTGACCGCGCGATGTTTTGTTTTCGTGGGTGTCCGGCTGCTCGCGTCGGTGTATCAGCAAGACGGTGGTGGTGTCACGGGCCACCAGCGTGATCACGTGTGCGTGTGCGCTTTTGGGCTCCGCACCGGGGAAGCGGGTGAAAGGGTGTACGGGCAATGAACCTTGTGTCATGATTCGAGTTATGACAATTCGTATATTCTATAGCTGTCAAATGTACAGCTGTTCGCGTTGTTAACCGTTCCCAGCCGCTTGCACGTCGATGCGTTTTCGTATGCTTCGCAAGTATAATTTGATGTGGGCTACTGCAGGGCTTCAGCTCCCTGCAGCGTTTTCAGACCGGAATGCACACGATGTCTCAGCCGGAACGTGGGCGGAGGAGACTCGGCGCAGGTCGTTTCCCAAATAATAACGCTTTTCTGAAGTCTAAACTCTAGCAACTTGACAGGTCTCCACGGCCGATGCGCGAGCGGAGGCGGAGGTCGTCTGTGCTATCGTTTTTCTGTAAGTCCTCGTCGCAGATACTGCGGAGTTTTCTGCAACATGTACGTCCCCAATTTTTGCACCAGTTAAATTGAAAAAATCATTTCCAAGGATTCCGGCGGGTGTAATGGGAAAGTCATCAGCGACTAGGTGAAAAACCGCTGGTTGCCCCAGAGGGTGTAATATAGTTTGTCCAAACGTATAAGCTGGGTGACGGGTTATTCCATTTAATTGGAGAATTATCTGCTTATTAACTAGGATATTGCGGGACAGGGCACTGCACTTGATCAAGTTGGGTCCGGAACCGGTATCGATCATTAGTTCCACTGGCTTCGTTAACCGGTCGTCATTTACTGAGATAGTCGGGTAATCAGTTCCCTTTCTAAGTTTTATTGTTCGGCCGTGGAAACTGTTGCAACGGGTCGAGACAATGGGCGCGTCGTGTCTCTGATCCCTCCCGGCGCCCGCGCGTCCGAGGAACCCGAACCGTTTCCCGTGAGGTCATTGTTCCGACGACTATTAGCGATGCGAAGTGTGCATACTTCGAGACTATGGCCGTTCTCTTTACAATACCGGCACATTATTTGATCATCCCTACCGTAATTATTTGGGTTAACGCGACCGGGTTCTCCGAATCCACGCGAATTGCCCTGGTTCCGCCGGGCGAACCACGAGTCAATCGAGTGACCGTTTTTCCCACGGAAACTGCAGGACATAGGTGATCGCGTTTAGTCGCGTAATATTCGCATTTGGCAGGAGATTCTGGGTTAGAGGGTTCCCGTTCATGCGAAACCAGCAATTTCTTGCAGAGGGTCTTCTCTTACTACAGATTTGGCAAAGCAACGGGGGTTGAAAATTCGAATGAGCGGAGCATTGTGGAGCGGCATGCCCCTCTAGCCCGCACAACTGGCATGAATTGTCATTCACGGATACGTGGTTTAATACTCTCGAAGGGGGTTTCTGTTCGCAACGTCTACAATTATCCGCCCCATGTTCGCGTTTTTGGCAGATCTGGCAAATTAATACCTGTGGCGGCTGCTGAGGTGGCGGTGATCGCGAAAGGTTCTTACAATTCACTGCTACATGCCCTTGCCCTGCGCAAAGGGCGCATATCTGAGCGATGCGTTAAATCTCGCTAGGGCTGTTATCGCTGGGAATTTCTAGGTTTCCAACACCTTGAATCAATTCTTGTAACCGGTTGATCGCCCGTTCACTCGCGATTGCCTCACTTACGGCGTCCGACATGATCGTGGGTTTCCCCATTTTATTACTAATATCAGAGTTTAGGCCGTTCAAAAATGCTTGCAGTATTCCCGCCGCAGTTTCTTTAACAAACTGTTTATCTGCCACCCCTCCATGTTGTCCTTTATATACTTCTATGATCTCATTTCCCAATTTGCGTACCCTATTCACGTAAGTTAATACATCCTCAGTTCTTTTTTGGAAACAAGCTCCTAATTCACCCTGGATCTGAAATATTCCCCTACCAGGCGCGAAAAGCTGGTGAAGGTACCTGCTTATTTCATCGATCGAATTAACCTCCACGTGCAATAACGCGGAGCGCGCTTCACCTAAAAGCCGTGTTGTTAGTAGTTTGGCTAGGTTACCCTCAACGTCCGCCGGCAACAACCGTCTAGCGGTTTCACAACCCTTAACAAATTCTACTGCATCTTTCAGTGAAATGGTATGGCAGGGTAATGTCGACACCATATTTTCCGATCTAAGAGTCGATTCCGGCAGAGGAGGGGTAGCTTTTGATTATTCGTAAGGCGCGTCGTTCAACAAAATTAATGGATTCTCAACAAGCGTGGTGTTTAGCTCAGACGTCTTATTAAAGTCACTCTCCTCAATGTATTCGTCTTCCGATTCGATCAGCAGCTCTCGCGGAGTTCTTAGGCCTGTTTCACACCGATTTAGCACGTATTCTGGTTCGACGTCCCGCTCAGAATTGAATGTTTTACTGCGCGTACTCATAGGGTTAACCCAGTCTTACCGACACAATACCGGACGAGCCCCCAAATTTGTTACGTCGCGACACGAGTTAGGACAGAAATACGCGATATGGATACTGTCTTCGCGAATTCTCACGTTCCGCTAAATAACAATTGCACGCACCTGACCTTGATCAAGACGCGGCCGTGATGTCTGTTTTTAGTCAACCGCGAACTCGCGGTTTTACTAGGACCAGACGCGATAAGGAGGCTGGGTTATGGTGTATAACGGAATTGAGTACACACTTGGGGAAATTGCTAAATATTACTACCCTCCACCAGGTGATGACAACGAAGACTAAATGAACCTTCACCAACGATAAATATTAGAAATCACTTACCTTGAAACTCGACGTGGGGTGCTGGTTGATTTAGGTGAACCCAAAGCCTGTTGTTGCGTCGCGTAGCATATATATATATAGTGCGACCCGAGTGAACGCATTCGAGGCGTTGTCGCACCTACATAAGCTTCCACAAAATGTAATAGGTCAAGACCCGAACCGACTCCAGGCGTCGTCGCGATCCAAGTATAAACATATACCCTAGGCGTTATCGCGACTTAAGTCGGTTCTGAGGCGACGTCTTGACCAGCGTGCTGCGACGCGTTCATTATGTCATTGTATTGGAGCAGGTTACGCATCATACCACAGAAAGAGCAGAACGCTGTTGCCATGCGTTTGTCCGGGTCAATGGCGTTACCAATGCAGTACTCCAAAAGTCGTATGCTCTATGGAAAAACAATAACCTGCTCCAAATGCACGTCCGAGGAATGCGTCTGTTTTCGTTCGCACTACCGTCTTCACCTCACACTCCAACACATTCACACCGATACCCCGACACATTCACACGGGCCCGATTCTGACCAATAACTTTCGTCGCGGCACACCGCGATCGGTGCATCAGCGATCGATCATACCTCATCGAAGTTTCTAGAAATCACTCTCTGTATAGCAGCCAAGATGCAAACAGTGAATTTTAAATCGTTAATAAAATAGTGAGAAAAAGCGTACTATTGAACCCAGTTTATTGTGAAACGAAACCACGGAGCTAACGTGAAGGCGTCGGCTTCGACAGTCCACCTAAGGACAGAACACCTGTGATTCAGCGACACTGAATTTATTGATTTCAAAAACCACAGTTGATGTAAAATGAGATTGAGTAAATTTAACTAAGATAACTATAACTAGCTGGATGTTACACAATGAGCAAAAACCAAAGGTAGGGTGAGTACTGCGCTGACTGCTCAGCTCAAAAACCAAGTTGGAAGTGACTCCGTTCACCCAAATCGAGCGGCTCCTGCTAGACAGTCCCAAATCTACCCCCTTCTTCCCGATCTTTGGTAATCGCCCACTTTTCAAAAAAGGACGTATCACACGTCGTCCTTGTTCGGTTTTCCCTGACTTCTCCCACGCACGGGGCCTCAGTCTTTCCTCTCTCTTCCTCTTCCTTGATCAACGCCCGTCTTTGTTTTTGTTGTGTAGGTTTTCGAGGACGGATACCTTCGTATTCACCCTCGTGTTTTCCGTATTTATGCACTGCACGTTTTCTATACTGTTTTATTTCTTTATCTCTTATACACGATGCTTACGGTAGGTCTGCTAAAGACAGAGTGGCCCTGCCGCGCTCGCGTGTGGTCGCCCGATCGCTCGGCCGCCATTGTTTTTAACGGTGTCGAAGGAGAGGTAGTGACGACGTAACGTTGTACAGATTCGTCGCTCGGCGGATGTATCCGCATGTGTCCGCACTCTTAACATTTACTATAGTTTAATGTGCTATGTATTGTAGACTCGGTCGCGATATCGTCTCATGCGCGCGTATACGCATGGATCGCGGCGGCGCTTCGAATATACTTTCGGTCATGACCCGTTGGTTTTTATAACGCGTATGTGGGTGCGACATCGCCTCAGAATCGACTCGATCGCGATAACGTCTCAGACGCATGTATACGCCTGGATCGCGACAATGCTTTGAGCATGATTCGGGTCGCCCTGAAAGTCGTATCATGTATGATCGAATTGTATGTCCCGGCAACGCCTCGCAACGAGTCGGGTCGTGATAACGCTTCGAGCGTGCTCGAATCACGACGACGCCTCGACTCATTGCGGGCCTGGACAGGTTAGGTGGATGACATATTTCACCTGGTTATTTGTATGACCGATAGGCCCTTTCTGATCGTGTTACAATCTATTCGTGCGGCGTTGCATGTCGCCTTTGGTCTATTTATTATACGACGCAACAGTTTTCTTGAGGACAACTCTTTGAACAAAGAAGGGCTTGAAAAACTCCGTGATTAAGACTTCCCATGTGTGGGTTCTTGAATTTGCTCTATCTCCCCTTTGCTATTCTTTAGGACTTTTATGACTGGCTTTACTCATTTTCTTTTGCTCAATAAACTAAACCCTTGACTATATTTTACGATGTCCTGCAAGAGTATTGCGGCCTGGGAAGGAGTCGACTCAACTTTCTATTTGCGTGCCGAAGACCATGCGAGTATAATATATTTGAACGATTCCTACTTTTGGACGCGAAAACGGCCGGGGACGTAACAGGGGTATAGTCTTACAAATTTCGTGAATAGGTCTTCTATTACCAACAGATACCTTGCACCTCCGGTTGATCGCGGTAGTGGCCCGTAATAATCAAGTGACAAGAGTTGCCGCGGTCGCGTCGGTAGGATCGTTTGCATATCTACATTTGGCGGGTGCGTGTTTGTTTTGACCCGTTGACAGGTGTCACACCGTGCCGTGATCTTTCTTATTAACCGATTGAGTCCCTTGATGTAGAACGATTCCTGTATTAAGCTTGTCAGCTTGTTGCTACCAGGGTTGCATAGATGCTGTTCACTTCCTGAATCAATCTCTCTTGTAAGGCGCGTGGTATGACGACTCCTATTGTCCCTCTTTGGTTGTTGTGTAGGAGCAGGTTATTCTCGTAACAATACCTCTGATGCGGGTTGCTTGTCTGTTGGATTTTGTCGATTTTCTTCTTAATGTCATTGTCTTTCTCTTGCCATTCCTTAAGATTTCTAAGGGCATTTTCTACTTCTGGTGAGAGTTTTCTTGGTAGCATATACATCATGGGAATGTTTCCTTCCTTTGATAATGGCGTGGCGTCTGTAGGATCTTGTGTTCGGCTCAGTGTATGCGCAGGTCCATTTTCCGTTCCCTTAATATGTTGGATCTCAATGATGTAATCTTGAATTGCCAGCGTCCACCTTGCTAGCCTTTGATTTACCAGCTTGCTGGTTTTTAGGAACGTCAGTGCCTTGTGGTCCCTGAGGAGCGTTGTTTTTGCCCCATAAATGTATGGTCTAAATTTACTTGGCGCCCGTACAATGGCTAAGAGTTCCTTTTCGGTGATAAAATAATTTTTTTCCGCACCACGGAGTGTCCTGCTGGCCAATGTTATCGGTCATCTTTGCCCGCGTTCGTCTTCTTGTTCGAGAATGGCGCCGAGCGCGTGATCACTGGCGTCAGTTGTTAGAAAAAAATATTTTTTTGGATCGATGTGTTGTAGTGCGACTTCTTCGCAAAAGATTCTTTTGGTCTGCTGAAACACTCGCTGCTCGGTATCCGTCCATTCCCATTTTCTTCCTTTCTTAAGGAGCTCTAAAAGTGGAGCTGCCCAGATAGCAAAATGATACAAACTTTGCGCAAAGTTTGCAGCAAACTCGAGCACGCCTTTGTAGCAAAATTGGAACAAGGTGTGCCCGGATAAAGCTTAAGGTTTTGCTGGTGTTACGTCCGGGCGAGGCTTATCACGACTTTGATGTTTGACAAGACGGTCGATGAGAAATCCGCGAGCGGCCTGCCGTGCGACCGGTGGTAACGCTTGAATATTTTTGTTAATTTAATTACAATAAATCAACGGCAATCTAACTGAAGATCATCATTGCGGTATTCTAATCCCTTCCTGGAAGAGGAGGGATTTTCTAGTTTATTAGGTACAAGCTAAACGGGGAAGTTAATTTAAAATCTAATATCGCGTTTAGTTGTATGCAGGACTAATAGGATTCGTGTGTCTTCTCAAGACCCGTACAGGTCCCCAATTGTTCTCGCGAGGTTATGTTTCGGCCGGTGTACGATACAATGGTATATGAGGTGTGACGTCACAACACAGATAACTCAAAGAAAAATAGTATAAGGGGTAACAAAAGTAGGTATATTCAATTGAAAAATAATTATATAAAGAAAAAGTAGAATGGATAAAGTAAAGTAGAACAGATGCGTTCGGATTCGATAAACAATGAAAGAATTAGTGCGTAGATACTATCTGCAGTATTGAGACAAGTTCGTGAGTAATGCGCGACAATGATGCGCCATAATACGAGCGCTCTCGGATATCAATAATTACGCCTTTACAATCGACAGTCACAGGAAGAACGTGCACGGCCACTATACCGTGCCCGCGGGATCTCTCCATAACTTTAACTCGGGCATGATTATACAATACAATGGTAATTTGTCGTCGTGTTTCGCGACTGGAGGTTCCTACCGTGTCGCTGGTCTTCGGCTACGTTCGAGTCGGTTCGGCTTGCGCACGCTCTCTCTCTCTCTCTCTCTCTCTCTCTCTCTCTCTCTCTCTCTGTCTCCTTCGCTCACTCGCTCGGTCTAAAGCTCTCTTTCTCTCTCCGGCGTAGGTCGGTTGGAATTTCGTAGGTTTTGGTGGAAAACGATGATAATACCTTCGAATCGTAAAATAATTTCAGTACTTTGAACCTTCTTGATTTGCCTATGCTCTTCGATAATTGAGCCGGGAACTAGTCCGTTACAAGGGGTCGGCAAGTCAGGAAGATAGTGCTTCTATTCAGATATTTCGATAAACTAATTCCGACTTCAGTCGCCACATGAGCGAGGAACAACCTTTCGCGTTCTGTTCAAGTTAAATAGTAAAGAAAAGAGTAATGTAAATGAAATCAAAAAGGAAACCTAAGCTAACGTGTCCGACGCAATTTGTCGGCCACGTGCAAAGCAAACGCGCACACCTTCGCACTTTCACTAAATTAAAGAAAACTAAGTCTATTTCTCACTTAATAATTAGATTTTACAAGCTATTGTTTAACGAGGATTAATGAGTCCGTATTACTACACACTGCAAGAAGAATATGCACTTTAGGCTCAGAAATTAATGAAAACTAAGACACCCTCGGACAATCGACTACGTACCTCACGACTTTACAGCCAACTGCCCAGAGAAATCCGTCGTGAGACGGCTCCTGGGCTCGCTCTAGGCCAGTTTTTCATACCCTAACCATGGAAACGGTCGATCAGCGGTCGATTCAGTGTACAAATATTGTGTTACTATGCTCGCTCGATGTTCAGCGAGAGACTTTCGTTTGCTCATTTATCCTCCTTCAATTATTCAGTTTTATTGCAAATAAAATATGTTTGCCTTGACTCAGCTATTCAAAACCTTAGTAGTGCACGCTCCTGACTTATATGCTTGAACAGAATTAGGTTGATGTCTGGGCAATGCCTTATTGCCACGAAAATCATAATTCATTTTAGAGAGAGAGAGAAACTAAAAATTAACACGCGGAACCTCATCGCTTTTTCCTTAGCCTATACACGCACACACTCATGCCGCACGCACACACTCATACTCTGCTCACACGCATTCATATCCACTCACACGCTTATATTTACTTACATCTACTTATATCTACTTATATATATACGATGGGACGAATATGATTCCACGGTGAGGGAATTCCACTACATATTAACAACTCGACAGCACCACATATACGATGAGGCTAAACCGTGATACAAGTAATTCGTATACGCGGCCTGGAGGAAAAATAGAATAATCATGATTTTACAACTAATACTCTAACAGCGCACCGGATGCGATGAGGCTAAGCCGTGATACAAGTAATTCGTAACCGGCGGCCGGAATAAAGGAAAGAAAAGAGAGTTTAATTTGAAAGATAATAAAAGAAAAGGAAAAATCAAAAAGTTACGCTGGGACGTAACACTGGCACGGCGTGCCACAAAAGCGTGAAGCGTATTTTTTGCAAAAAACGTGGCAAACCTTGCCGTTTACGGCATAACAGCAAATTTGTAGCAAGAACAGAGCAAACCTTGTCGTGCACGGCATGACAGCAAATTTGAGGCAAGATCGGAGCAAACCTTGTCGTGCATGGCATGACAGCAAATTTGAGGCAAGATCAGAGCAAGCCTTGCCGTGCAGGTAATGACAGCAAATTTATGGCAAGATCAGAGCAAGCCTTGCCGTGCACGTAATGACAGCAAATTTATGGCAAGAACAGAGCTAACCTTGTCGTGCACGGCATGATAGCAAAT
Organism: Priocnemis perturbator; assembly: GCA_963942575.1. NCBI lineage: Eukaryota > Metazoa > Arthropoda > Insecta > Hymenoptera > Pompilidae > Priocnemis > Priocnemis perturbator. Next base: position 12,910,804 of record OZ012643.1, on the reverse strand, counting down.
TTGAGACAAGATCACAGCAAACCTTGCCGTGCACGCCATGATGGCAAATTTGTGACAAGATTAGAGTAAACCTTGCCGTGCACGGCAGTATAGCAAATTGATGGCAAGATTAAAGCAAACTTTGTCGTGCACGCAATGATAGCAAATTGATGGCAAGATTAAAGCAAACTTTGTCGTGCACGCAATGATAGCAAATTGATGGCAAGATTGGAGCAAACTTTGTCGTGCACGTCATGGCAGCAATTTTGTGTCTAGATTAGGGCAAACGTGGTCGGGCACGGCAGAAGAGTAAATTTATAACAAGAACAACAAATTGTTTAAATAACAAAATTTAATTATTTATTTATCATAAACATGCGCAGCACTAAAAAGTACTATTATATTGCGAATACGTGCATTCCTTACGTTTTATCGAATTAAAATGTGGCACTTTTCAGTGCCGTTTCGGCCAAAGAAAAGTGTCAGTTGGCAATAAAAATTGCCGATTGTTTTTTTCTCCACATCGTAGGCTTCCGGGACATCCAGTGGTCCCAGATGTGGCTACGAGCACCAACGGTGTCGGCGGTGGTGGGGGAAACTGTGCCATGGTGTATGAGATTCTGTTGCTGTACAAACAAAACTCACGCACACATGGCACGGCTTTCCCCACCACCGCCGATACCGATGGTGCTCGTAGCCACATCTGGGACCACTGGGGACATCTCGAGTGGCGCTGCAAAAAGTTGTAACCGTCCAATTTTGGAGCGTTACATCGTGCGCTTGATTTCCCGCAAGCGCTCCACGCAGCACGCCCGAGCTACCGATGTGTGTGTGCACACGCTAGGCGCGTGAGGCGTCGCCTGCTCGCGTATGACAAATCGTAGTTACCGACCCCGGGCGGTAGATGCCTCCTTTTCTCGCCATAGGGTTTAGGCGCTCACCTGAATATATGGTGGCCGGCCGTACTGCAGAATCGTTCGTATCCTGAGTTAATTTCTAAAGGCACGCATTATTGCCGCCGCCTTTACCATCACACGCACTACGCCGTACCGCCGGACACTCTATATTCGGGACTAAGACGGTACTAAGACGACACACAGAACGCATAAATCGCACACGAATTTACGATGGAGCGCTCTCCTTTTATCAAATTGCTCACGACGCCGAAGCTTGCGTTAGTCACTGCCCCGTCAAACTAATTGCCGCTGTAAACGCGTGTTCAGTCAATTTCAATATAAAAGCATCGCCGACATTCCGTATCTTCTCGCGTACGTTCATTTTCGCATACTGCATTCCAATGTATACTTGTGCTACCGCGTGTAGTAAGAGCGCCGCGTATCAGACCAGGATCGTTCCAATAGAATAAAAAAGGACATAAAAAAGGAGATTTAGAGTAAGAATATCAGGCTTAGCTCCAGAGAGGTAGAAGTGGCCAGATTGACTCCCGGCCAGCCTAGCGCTCCCGCAGAACAGTATCCTGTACCGTTCTTCTCACCTCTCTGAGTAACCCTGTAAGCAGGCGGACGCATCCTACTGCTGGCAACTGCCCCCCCCCCCCCTCCCCAAGGATACTCCTAGCCTCTCTTGCAGGCATTTTGCATAATTAGTAAAAGTAATACAGGATATCTGTGGTGCGATAGACCCATGGCACGGCCAGCTTCGCGCTCCCGCCCTAAGTCGATTTCATAACTGCAGAGTTCCTGTAGACGTATTGAAAACACTTGCAGTAGAGTTACATAGAATTGTTTTACACCTGAGTCCGAACGAAACCTTAGAACGGGACACGGGATAACCTCTGGCAGACGGATCAGACGCACGGCCCAAGCACTACGGTGTACCCCGCCTGACGATCCTAGTCTTCGCCCAGGTGTTCCCTGGTCTAGCAAACTTGACATTTGCAAAAGCGTTCGTAAAGATAACAGGTCTAGGTCGTTCTGTCCTGGCAGCATCTAAAAGCATATATAAGTATTGCGAAGTCTTTGCCTTTACGTACACCGACGTTCGACCGTATATTTTCTGTACCTATTTTCAAATAAGAATATGTATTTAATTTTGAGTGCAATATAAATCGCTGTTGTCTCATCACTCGTCCCGTGCACGAACCTACCGACACCTTCTGTGTCGACTCCAGGGAAGTAGAAAATTAATGTAACCGCTGCTTTCCTGTAGAAATCATTTTGCTGCGTTTGAATCGTGTAGCGAATTTTTGATTCGTATCCCGTTTGCATCGCTGCGGAATACGTGAACTTTTACCACGACACTCACGTCGGGGTGAGAGCGCGGTCATCCACCGACCTCCTAATACAGGGAAAAAGATTCATTCGCGAATTGGCACCCATTCTGGGGCCAGCAAAAAATACGGTTACAAAGTCCACGCTAGTTTGAAAAAATATGAAACATTATTAAAAAAGCAAGAGTACTAAGATGAGAAATGTTACTGATATAGTTGAAATTTATATAATTACAGTATCCCTTTACTTTTACACAACTAACCTAATTTCTTCCATCTCCTTCTGGCTCGTTGGGTTCATCATCGTTCCACAAATCCCGCGCCCTCTTGTGGCCCGCATGTCCTCCTGGACGGCCCATACATGCGCGAACTTTATTCTGGTGCCTCTGCTTTGCAGTCCGCATAGCATCACGCATGTACGTTTGAAACTCAGATCGAACTGGTTTCCCAAAATTCTTGTTCTCGCACACCGCATCTACATGTATGTATATGTATATGTTTATTGTTCCCTTTCGGGTTACAATTTCCTTTTACAACTCCCTCCTCTCTCCTCCATACATTTACACCCTTCTTCTTCTCATCCTCCTTATCTCTCCTTATCTTAGTTATTCCTACTTAATTTACTTATTTCTACTTACACCACTTATTCTACTTATTCTACTTTCCGCTTTCCGCCTCTCCTATTTATATCCTATTTACATCTCCCACTTTCCTTCTCCGCACGCAATTCTCTCTCTCTCCCTTCGCCTATTCGCTCTCTCTCCGCACCACCTCCTTCGCTCTCTTTTCTTTTCGCACGCCTGCCCTTTCTTTCCTTTTACTCACTTACTTGCTACTATTTACATCTTTGTACAAATTATCTTCTACCTTATCCTACTATCCTTCCCCCTTTCTCCTTTCGCCCTGTGGACTTCCGTTTCCTCCCATTCACACCTTCTCTCCTCTCCTTCTCCATTTCCTTCCTTTCTCTCGTTCATTCCCATCCACACCTTCCTTCCTCCTAATACCTTTCCTTTCTTTCTCCCCTCATCCTACCTTTATCCACTTCTCCCCTCCCCCCTCCCCATCCAGTACCTCCTTTACTTTTACTTCCCACCTTTCTTCCCTTCCTTCCATCTTTTCCCATCCTCCACATCTTTCCCATTCGTGCTCCCACGTCTCCTCTTCCTCTCCGCACAATCTGCACCCCCTCTCTTCTTCCCCCTCCCAGTACTTCCCTTCTCTCACCTCATTCCCCATCCTAAATCTGGCCACCCTCCTCACTCTTTCCTCACTCCATCCCTTCTTCAAATATCCCTTCCTCCCCTCTCCTACCACTTCCCTATACCAACTATTCGATCTCGATTCCTCTATCCTCCTCTTCCTTTCCATGCTCTGCTCCTCTAGATCCCTTCTCTCCAATTCCTCGTATTCCAATCCTTCTTCTCGCCCCTCCTCAACCCCTCTTTCTCTGAGGAACTCCTTTCTCTCCTTCTCCCATTTCCCCACTACGTTCCCCCTCCCCGATCTCTCTCCAGCACCTCTCCGCAATCACTCCCCCTTTCCCTTCCTCCAGCCTCCTCTCGTACCCCCACGCCCTCCTGCCTGCCCTCGTCCTCATCTTCACCCTGCCCGCCTCCTCCCTTATCATATATCCAGGCGTCATCCAGCTCACTCCCATTACCCACCTTATGTATCTTTCCTGCGCTGCCTCCACTACCTTCTTTTCCTTCCACCCCCACACCTCTACCCCATACTCCGCCACTGTCCACACCAACGTATCAAATAGCCATATACTTCTTTCCCAATCCTTGCTCATAACCTCTTTCCCAGACCCCAAACCTCTCTCATCGTCGCCGCCGCCCTCCTTCCTCTTTCCCTCACGTTTTTTTCACCCCCCCCCCCCCCCCCTGCTCTACCCAGTATCCTAGGTACTTGACCTCTTTCACCTCCTCCAACCTCTTTCCCTCCCATCTCCAATCCACCGCCCTTTTCCTTCTTCCCCCCTTCCTAAATCTCACTATCTTCGTCTTCTCTGTATTTACCTCCAATCCCTTTTTTTTCAGGTAATTTTCCAGCCTCGCCCACCGCATCTACATAACATTACAGTTTTTAAAATGGTGATTTCAGTAATCATTTCTATTTAATATTATGTATAACAATATCATACCATATATAGCTCGCACTAAGCGGACATTGTACAATGGCCGTTGATTTTCCTCTCGGCCAAACCAAGTATACGAGGTCATGAGGCTATCTTTAAACACTTCCTTGGTGCATAAATTCACGGTCTCCTTTGGATTTAATCCGCCAATATACACCAAGTAGTTCACCTGTTCAAAATATTACATTTTCATTTTTATTTGTAATAATTTGCCTTATTTTACATAAAAGTCGTTAAAAAACAAAATATTTTTTGCAGGTATTTCACAATTCAAATTATTTTTTGTAATAAAAACGTTTAATATAAAAGTAAAATTTAAATCAAGTCGTTATTTAAACTTTCAAAAAAACTTGTGATGCAAATGGAATATTACATGAAGGACATACAAAAATTGTATACTTTTAAAGTTTCATGGCGGTAGTATAGACGGTGGATCTCGTTAGAGATGAGATATCAAAAATAAGTATATAAACTTGTAACCCGTGACTGGTCACTTCTCCCTCGGATGCAACGGAAGGCTTACTCTGAAGGAGTATGCAGACCCTGAAGTTGTATCCGAGGTTAATCAAAAATAAGTATAGATAAAATAAGGAATAGTCGTCACGTAACTAATAGATGGGCACGTGTGATAATGCCCGTGGATTCGAACCACTAGGCGACGAGAGGTATTGTAGTGAGAGAGTCGGTATGGTAGCTGGTAAAATGCGTATATATTCTGCGAAGAGACAATGCCGTGGTACAGAGCCGTACAAACGCGTGAATGTGCGTGGTGCAATACGTATGACAGGCCGTACGTATTGCTATTCGGCTACGTTTATGTGATCTCAACACAGAGATGCGCGCGAGGTTGTCGTACGCGCTATACGGATATGCTAGAGTTATTTACAATCAGATACTTGCACACACAGGCGCACGTGTATTGCCGGGAACGTCGGACGTTGGCTTGAAGAGCCGTACACAGCTGTTCCTGTATGTATATAAATATATACAATACACGATACGGTGTTTGTCGCGAATTTAGGAAAGCCTAGGCGTGAGGTGCAAATATCGGATAAGCGGAGGGCTTCACCGATGAGTCGCTTTAACGCGGCGTCACTCAGGATATTCCCTCCAAGGTGACCTAGTATCTATACGAGTCTTAGCAAATGTACATTCGTTTTGTACCTGTGAACACTTCGGTTACAACAACGACCAGCCGGCGGGGGACACAACCAAGTGCCAGCCGAGCAACCAGACAGTTTTGCCTTGTTGTCACAGATCTCTTTGATTTAATAAGTGACTCGGACTTAGGTCAAATACAAGCTATGAATTGACTGCAAGTAGTTCTTTAGAATTCTTACTACGAGAACACTTCAGCGAAGGAATCTAACCAGACGGCGGGGGACAACAGTCAAGTGCCAGCCGTGCATCCAATCTACCTGCCGATAGATATCTCGTAGTGCTTCGTATTTAGCAAACTGCCTTCCGAGTGGGCTAAGTCCCTGCCAAAGCGGGCTTGGTTTCACGCAAAGCCGGCAGTGACAGCAGATCGTCCACTAGAAGGGTAACGCACTGCGAGGAGTCGGGTAGGCCGAAGACGGACAGCAAGGGGTACAGTTAAGTACCGGTCGAGTGTCTTGGTCAGGCACCTTATTCCTCCGTGGATCTAATAAATATATCTTACTTTCTACTCGTTGGAATTATCTTGAAGACCGCCGCGCTACTTCGACGTAGTGATTCCTCGACTAAGGGAGTCAGCTTGCAGGATGTTACATACGTGACTTTAAAGTGACGGAACGTGAGTTTAACTCTTTTAGTCCTGAATGAATTTACTAAAGAAAATCAGATTGTTACTCGTGATTCCCTGAGTATCCACTCAGACTGACCTGAGACGTTCTACGTGTTTTATAAGACCGTGGTGTAATGTTCAAATCCGTTTGGCTATGAAATACTTTGCGTACTTCGACTTTAGAATAATCGGAGGCTACTGAATGTAGGTTGGGTCGGTTCTTTCCTATGGAGGGTGACTAGTCCTCGTACTCAAGATAAGACAGCTTGATCGTTGCAAATTCGGGGAAGCGTGGAAGTCATTATACGTGCGAGAGGGAGGTGTCCCTCTGTTGCATTTAGCGCGGTAGCGCGCGAGAGAAGTTCTCCCTCTGCCGGGCGCTCAGTCTATTGCAGACGGTATACGCGTTGACATGCGTCACACGTGCGCGGATGTGACCGTCTAGAAATACGGTCACACCGTAATAAATCCTGACGTTACGACGTCGCAGTTGAATTGTCCGGTGGCCCGCATTTTTCGCAAACAATGGTTAGAAAACACAGAATTTCAACCGTGGTTACGCGAGGTGCCAGACAGCAAAGCGTCGTGTTTGTGTGTTTTTTGTAAAAAACATATATACCGCTAAGATTGGATAAAATCTCCTGTCACGCAGAGTCCGCAGAGCACATAATCAGTGCAAAAAATCTAGAGACACAAGAAACCGACAAAGATGTTCATACGACGGACGAACCAGATTTATTGTTACACACGCGAAAGCAAGTAGCGGAGATTAAGTACGCTGTTTTCGTTGCTGAAAACAATATTTCGTTCAGAACAGCAGAAAAGATCTTAAAATTTTTCCAAACTGTAGGAAAAGATTCGGAGGTATTGCAGAAAATGTCTATAGGCCGGACGAAATGTGAAAATGTACTTTCGCAAGTTGTATGTCCGATTGAAACGGAACGTGTTTCAGGCATTCTTAGAAATACAAAATTCAGCATCTTTATTGATGAAACGTCAGACATTTCTAATACGAAATGGATGACGTTTCATGTACGGTTTGTTAATCCGGAAACATCACACGTAAACTCGCAATTAGTCAAATTAATCAAACTTGATGCAAAAAATTGTGGCGCGGAAAACTTGTTTGAGAAATTCCGAAACGAAATGTATAAACTACAGATTCCATTTGGGAATATTGTTGCCTTGTCATGCGACAATGCCAACGTTATGACGGGTAAACATTTATCGTTCCAAAAAAAGCTAGAAGAAAGGTGTGAAAATGTTTTAACATTGAAATGTCCATGCCATTCCGTAGCGTTAGTTGCCAATACTGCATGTAAGATGGTTCCAGCTAAATGCGAGGAATTTTTAAAAAAGATATCAAGTTTTGTTAACTGCAGTCCAAAGCGAGCTGCTATTTTCAGTGATTGTTTTCAAGAAAGACACCGACAAATTTTGAAATTGTCCGAAACGCGATGGTTGTCTCGTCATTCTTGTATCACAAGAATCGTCGAATGCTGGGACGATCTGGAGTACTTTTTGACCGACTTAGTTAAGACGGAACCTCGGCCGAGGTTCGGCGAGGAGCTCCGAGGACGCCTGCTGCCGGCGACACATGTCGTCGGCACGCGCGATTTACAAATCCGAACACAATCTAAATCCATCGATTTGTTTACGACAATTTGTCAACGGTTTGTGAGACCAGAGCTTCTACAAGATTCAATTTGTAATATTCATTTTTCAGTATCAGAACATCAATTGCCGTTAGAGACAATTAATGTTGGAAATGAATGCGAAGAGTATTTGAACAAATTGCTCTCAGAGGTGCACGCAGACGTAGTTACAAATGTCCGTCAGAATTGTTTGCAATTTTACGTTAGTGCTGCTAAGGGGATTTGTAAGAGATTGCCACTCAAGGACCCATTTTTATCAAAATTAAAAGTTTTTGAACCGCACACGGCCTTGCGCGATAGTGACAGAGAAACGACGTTTAACACGTTGAGCCCGGCGCCGAGTTTGTTGTCCTTTCCGTTCAGCCGGCAGCCGGCGAGCGATACAATGTTGTTGTTTAGGAAAGTCATGTACGTACCTCCAAGAGGCAATCAGTTGGAAAAGACCTACCGAAGTGTCCAGATTGTTCGTAAAAAGAAAATTGAGTTTAGTTTTGAAAATAGTTATTGCCCATAACATTGAATATGTCCGAAAGAGAAGAAGATAGTGACACGTCAAGTGAAATATTTTTATCTTCCAAACGTCGCCGAGTAGTACGGTTGTCATCATCAGAAGATAGTGACACGTCAAGTGAAATATTTTTATCTTCCAAACGTCGCCGAGTGGTACGGTTGTCATCATCAGAAGATGATAACACTGCACAACACTAAATTTGCCTTTTGAACGAAAATAGCCAATTTCGATTAATCCTGACCCGCTGAAAACGAATCTGAAACCCGTTTTTGAAAATTGGCTCGAGATTTTGAGTAATTCAATTTTAAAAAAATCAGCCTTTTTTCGACTTTGAACAACAATCAGGCCGTAAGTATACAAGTTAGACAATTTTTATTGGTTGCAAAAAATTCTCCAGACTTTTCCGAATAAAACGGTATCAAACACTTTTACAATTTAAACTTGCAAACATGTTTAAACATTAGTTAAAGTGGATAAGACACGTTTTGCGCACCTATTTTTCGAGATGTTTTCCAATTTTTACAAAAAACTGGGTGTCTGACGAAGATTCCAATACCTGTACGCGATAGAGCAGACATTTGTCTTTGGAAAACCACTTTAACACTATGTAAATTATAGTTCTGCTTCGCACAGGAAAACGAAAACCTCGTGCGTGTTATGCAGTGTGAGCAGCGGTTCTCCGACTCAATGCCGTGCAAACGCTAGGCGACAACAAGCCACGGCGGAACGCGTATTACTACGTGACGCGCACGAAGTCTTAGTTAGTTTTCCTGTAGGAAGCCGAAATTTGTTTTACATATTATCATGATGGTTTTTCGATGGAAAATGTCTGCTCTATCGTGTAGTGTCATTGGAATTCACGTCGGAGTCACAGATTGTTCAAAAAATTGAAAAACATCTCGAAAAGTAGGTGCGCGAAACGTGTCTTATCTATTTTAACTAATGTTTAACCATGTTTGCAAGTTTAAATTGTAAATGTGTTTGATATCGTTGTATTCGGAAAAGTCTGGAGAATTTTTTGCAATAAATGAAAATTGTCTAACTTGTAAACCTACGGCCTGATTGCTGTTCAAAGTCGAAAAGGGGCTATTTATTTTCAAAATTGAATTACTCAAAATCTCGAGCCAATTTTCAAAAACGGGCTTCAGATTCGTTTTTGGCGGGTCAAGATTAGTCGAAATTGGCTATTTTCGATTAGAAGGCAATTGTAGTGTTGCCCTGTAAAATAGAAGAAAATCTCGAAAAAGAGATGTGGGAAACATGACTGATCAATCTTAGTTAATGTTTAAACATGTTTGCAAGTTCAAATTGTAAAAGTGTTTGATATCGTTTTATTCGGAAAAGTCTGGGGAATTTTTTGCTACAAACGAAAATAGTCTAACTTGTAAACCTACGGTCTGATTGCTGTTCAAAGTCGAAAAAAGGCTGTTTTTTTCAAAATTCAATTACTCAAAATCTAGAGCCAATTTTCAAAAACGGGTTTCAAATTCGTTTTCAGCGGGTCAAGATTAGTCGAAATTGGTTATTTTCGTTTAGAAGGCAATTCGTGTATTGTCCAGAGAAACTTGTTAAAGTTGTACAACATGCTCCGCGCGCATCATTCGGGAGGTTTCTTCAATTTCTTTCGGCAACAGAATTAGACTTTTTTTTGCCTTTTAAACGAAAATAGCCAATTTCGACTAATCTTGACCCGCTGAAAACGAATCTGAAACCCGTTTTTGAAAATTGGCTCCAGATTTTGAGTAATAGAATTTTGAAAAAAACATCCTTTTTTCGATTTTGAAGAGCAATCAGGCCGTAGGTTTACAAGTTAGACAATTTCCATTTATTGCAAAAAATTCTGCAGACTCTTGCAAATAAAACGATATCAAACACTTTTACAAATTCAACTTGCAAACATGTTTAAACATTAGTTAAATTGGATAAGACATGTTTCGCGCACCTATTTTTCGAAATGTTTTTCATTTTTTTGAAAAACTGTGACTCCGACGTGAATTCCAATGACACTACACGACATAGCAGACATTTTCCATCGGAAAACCATCATGATAATATGTAAAACAAGTTTCGGCTTCCTACAGGAAAACTAACTAAGACTTCCTGCGCGTCACGTAGTAACACGCGCTCCGCTGTGGCTTGTTTTCGCCTAGCGCTTGCACGGCATTAAGTCAGAGAACCACTGCTCACACTGCGTAACACGCACGAGGTTTTCGGTTTCCTGTGCGAAGCAGAAATATAATTTACATAGTGTTAAAGTGGTTTTCCAAAGACAAATGTCTGCTCTATCGCGTAGAGGTATTGGAATTCTCGTCGGACTCACAGTTTTTTTTTTAAATTGAAAAACATCTCGAAAAATTGGTGCGCAAAACGTGTCTTATTCACTTTAACTAATGTTTAAACATGTTTGTAAGTTTAAAATGTAAAAGTGTTTGATACCGTTTTATTCGTAAAAGTCTGGAGAATTTTTTGCTACCAATAAAAATTGTCTGATTTGTATACTTACGGCCTGATTGTTGTTCAAAGTGGAAAAAAGGCTGTTTTTTTCAATATTCAATTACTCAAAATCTCGAGCCAATTTTGAAAAACGGGTTTCAGAATCGTTTTCAGCGGGTCAAGATTAATCGAAATTGGCTATTTTCGTTCAAAAGGCAAAAAAAAAGTTCAATTTTGTTGTCCAGTGTAATTCATTAGACGAGGAAATGCAAATTGAGAATGGCAGTAGTGGCACAGATGCTACTGAAACCTTTCATCGAAATGAATGGTTTGATCCACAAGGTAATCAGGCAAATATTACGGCCTTTACGAGTGCTGCTGGCGCAAAAAAAACTAATGAGAAAGTGCGGAATTGTAAAACAGTAGAAGATTTCTATACACTCTTTGTCACTGACGAAATGTTGGAACACATCAGTGAGCAAACAAATCTTTATGCTGCTCAATCAAGAATTGTTTGTAGAAGTAAAAATAAATGGACGCCAACTAATAAAAATGAAATGAAACGTTTGTTTGGTGTAATAATATGGATGGGAATGGTGAAACTTCCATCCTTACGTTTGTATTGGTCTCGGGATAAATTATTTTGTCAAACATTCCCGCGTACACTAATGAGCAGAGACAGATTTGAAATCCTCATGACAATGCTACATTTCGCAGATAATGAAGCAGTTGACGCGTCTAATCGTCTATCAAAAATTCAATTTATGATAGACGAACTAAATAAAAATTTTCAAAAATATTATGATCCACCTGAGGTATTATGCATTGATGAATCGCTAATCCCATTCCGCGGGCGAATCATATTCAGACAATATTTAAAACAAAAAAAACATAAATGCGGCATAAAAATATTTAAATTATGCTGTAATCGCGGATACACATACAATTTTCATGTGTACAGTGGAAAAGCTCTTGACAAGCAGAATACAACCCCATCAAATATTGTAATGTCCTTATTGTTAACAAGAATCGGCAAAGGTAAATTTTAGTTTAAATTTAAGCCGGACATCTATGTGTACGACTATTAAATCTATATCAAATTCTATTATTTTGAGACTGAGGACACGGTAACAGACACCTCAGCAGCTCGCAATATACGTCATCACGTACGTCGCGAGCAATATAGTTTAACTCTATTGCCATGCCAAGGGCAATTTTTGTTTTGAAATCGCGAGTAGACCGCGCGAAGAGTTCCACCGACGGCTACACGAGAAAAGGCCATTCTTTCTTTCTTTCTTATTGGTACATTTGATTATAAGATTTCGCAAATGATCTTATCCAAAAAGACAATTCGAAATCTCAATGGGGGGAGCTATGTAACCGTATTTTTAGGACGGTTGTGGTCCCGTTACTCCCCGACCCCCAAGATCCCCTGGGCCTAACCGCGAAGGAGAACCATTACCCCCCCCCCCCCCCACGAGTGTAAAAACAATGAAAAAAGTGAAAATAGTTAAATAGGTTGATAAGAGATAAAATACAGACGAAAATGAGCACACTGACACAAACACAGTTAGGCGAAACTTAAGTTAAGAAGCGTTGAATATAAAAGCACCTTTTGTTTTGTTTTAGGCTAGCTGTATGAACGTCTAGATTAAGGTGTGCATGTATGTATGAATGACAATTGCCCGATCTTGTGTAGCAGGCAACCAAGAAAAATATAATAATTTAATTTGTGTTTGAGCACTATGTACATTTTAAACTAGAAATAAGCTCGCGGTAGTTATAAGAGTAGGTTAAAGTATAGAATCGGTACGGTCACAACCCAAAATTATATTTTGTTTTTCCTTTTGTAAATAGTTAATAAAGCGTTGAATGCGGTACCGAAGAATTCGATCCCGGACATAGATACAATCGTGAGTGAGACACAAGTGACGAGGTATATATGTATATATATAGAGAGAGATTTATTTGAACGCAAGGTGATACAGTTACTGTTGTGAACGCGGCGAGCTCACGGACGCGGCGCATAGATGTATATGTGATTGCCGTCACGCGTGATCGGCGACGATATAAGCCGGCGCGGATTACCGGACTTAGGCGGTTCTTAAATTAACGGCGGTTTTTCGGTAGTATGCACTGCTGGCTAGACTGAAACCCGCTCGGCAGGACACTGCACGATGCAGTGGTGCTGTGCGATTGGGTCGTCGCCTCAGTTCTACAGGTATAGTTAAGCTTCGGCTGTCCTATGAGGACAAAACGATTGCTGTGCTAGCGCAGGAGTATGGCAAGGTTGTGAATCAGTAGATGTATGTATTCTCGGCAGGCGTCGCAAGACGCGACGGGCTGGGCGATCGCACTTGCTACTGCAGTGAGGAACGGTGTAAGTAGACAAACGTATTCTCGGCAGCCGTTGCAAGGCGCAACGGGCTGGGCGATCGCACTTGCTACTGCTTTGAAGGAACTGTATATGTAGACGAATGTGTTCTCGGCAGGCGTTGCAAGACGCAACGGGCTGGGCGATCGCACTTGCTACTGCAGTGAGGAACGGTGTAAGTAGACGAACGTGTTCTCGGCAGGCGTTGCAAGACGCAACGGGCTGCGCAATCGCACTTACTACTTTGACCAATTGGTACCGGAGGCGTTGTGCACTCTCAGTTAGCCTACTGATGTTTGATGTGGGCTCGCGTCCGCCGTTATAAACATTGCCGCGACCACTTCGGCTTGCGCGAAACTCCGCGTCTACTAGGCGCTAGTGGTCACCCTCTGGCGGCGGCGGCTGGTGTTCGGAGCACCTGAGGTGTGTCGCGATACGCGGCGCTTCAGGGGCCTCGTTATGTAACTGTACGGTTACACACTGTCGCGCATTACTGGGCGTGGGGGCCGTGCGGTGTCGATGGTGACCGTGAAGTGACGCTTGGACTGTGATAAGACCTAGGCAGTGCGGGCTATGCCCGAGAGTGAGTAGAGTTTTGAACTCGATTGAAAAGAGACCAAAAAGCGTGCTGCGGTTCACAAGCTTGCTTCCCACTATGTGTAAGATAGTGCGCATCCAATTGGGGATGCAGGATGACTGTGTTTTACACGACGTTCCAGCCTATCTATGCACGGGTTGTAAAGCACTTTGATATCGGTATACATCGGCCCTAAAGACTTTCGCATCCCACCTCCTCGTGGTGCGCCCGGACCCCCTGCATTTATGTAGGGGGAGAACCAAGTAGGATCGAAAGCAACCCCAGTGAGCTTCTGGGTGATCAAACCTCCTCTGTGTTTGCCGTGCAGAGCGTCCCGTGTCGGTGGAAAAGGGGATCCTGGACGTTGAGGAGGCCCAACCCTGCGGGGTTGACGTCTCCAACACACGTCTTTGGCCCGTGCTTCACCTAGAAGGGTGGCTGGACGAGAAAAGAGCCCTTTGTCCAGTCAATCGGCTTGGAACGACCATACGTGCTTGCACGAGTGGGTTCTGTTGGGCGAGGAAGCGGGGTGCGGAGGCTGGGGACGCCCAGTCGGCCGCACTCAGCGGACTATATCCATCTTGATGCGCCGACCCGGCACCCCCTGTGGCGGCCGCGACCACAGGGCTACTGTCGGGTCCCGATTTGAGGGTCCGTGGAGGCTGGCGCAAAAGTTTGGACGAAGGCAAAAACATGACATGGATAATTCTGGTGATGTTGCGGTCGACGAGGTCGATGTGGTGGTGCCTTGTGCACGTGAGAACGGCGAGGGGACGGAAGTGATTGGGGTGCACCCCGATCCACCGGCCCAAGAAGCCAAAGAAGTAGGGGGTTACGAGTCCGCCGCGTCAATGGACTGCGAGCGGGCCGTAACCGCTACAAAGAGAAAATGCAGCGAAGCTGCTTTGGAGGAGAAGGACGAGGGCTGGACCCCAGTGGGGAAAAGACCCGTCCTGAAGGCACACCCGACGCGGACTTCTGCACCGAAGTCCGCAAAGCCAGTAGCCCCGGAGGCCCCTCAGGCCACGGAGGCGAAAACTTTGAGGGTCGTGTTGGAGAAATGCGAGAATCCTGGGAAGCCCAAACCCAGCAAAAAAAGGGCAAAGAAACCGCGGCCTGGCAACCCGCTTCCGTCCACTCAGGCGGAGATCACGGAGAAAGTCCGCGCCATTAGGGCCATTTGCCTTGGCTCATCCAATAGGGTGAGCAAGGAGGTATCTGGCCTCATAATGGCACAGGTCGAGGCCCTTGCTCAGGTAGCAAGGGATCTCGATCTGAAGAATCGGGTTTCCGAAGGAAAGGCCAGAGCTGCCTCGCAAGAGGCAGCGAAAGCCCAAAATGCGGTAAAGAGCGCGATCTCTGAGTCCATCCGTAAGGTGGCTCAGGGTGAGAAAAAGCCCTTGTCCTACGCCGACATGGCGAAGAGGACGAAGGGAGGCGTAGGCGCTGCGCCACAACCTAAACCACAGGTGCATGTGGTGAAAATCTTTCCCTCCGCCAAAGGGAAAGATGAGTACGCTAATAGCGAGGCAACCAAGAAGGCGGTCCTGACCTTGGTCAATCCGACCAAAAATAGGATCGCCGTGAAAGCTGTAAAGCGTATCCATGGAAATGGTATTTCCGTGGAGACTAAAACCCAGGAGGACCTTAAGGTCTTCCTGGAGAATTCGAAACTCATAGATGCACACCTGAAGGTGGAGCTCCCGGCCAGGAGGAGGCCACTCGTAATTATTTACGATGTGCCTTCTTTCATGACCCAGAAGGAGCTCCTGCCAGCCCTCCGGAGGCAAAATCTTGATGATTTTCCAAAGGAGGAGTGCGAAAAGGCTGTTATCCCCCGTTTTCGGATGGGGAAAAAGCCAGAGACAAAGCACTGGGTCATCGAGGTAGACCCAGTGGTCAGAAAGAGGCTCCTCTCGGGGGGCCGCGTATTCCTTGGGTGGTCGTCCTGCCGAGTGCAGGACTACTTAGCCGTGACGCGGTGCTTCAAGTGTCAGGCCTTCGGGCATGTGGCCAAGCACTGCCGATCAAAAGAGGAGGTTTGTGGTCACTGCGCCAAATCGGGGCACACCCATGCCAAGTGCACAGATAGGGACAAGCCGGCGGCTTGCCCTTCTTGTAAGGCGCTTGGCAAGGCATACAAACATCCTTCAAGGGATAGAAAGTGTCCATCATACTTGATGGCACTCGATAATCTTGTTAGTCGAACGAATTATGGATAATAATCGTTCTAAACTTCTGAGACCCTTGAGAATGCTGCAGCTTAATATGCAGCGTTCCAAAGCGGTTGCTGACGAAGTCAGGCTAACTATGGAGCGCAGGAATATCGATGTGTTGCTCGCACAAGAGCCTTACAATGTCCGGGGAAAAATCTCCGGCTTGGGGCTCGCTGCGAGAGTGGTGACGGGCGCGCCCGGCGGAGCTCAGGCTCTGGCGGCGATTGTCGTCCGGAACCCTGACTACAACGTAGTCAAGCTCTCGCA
The DNA here is from genome assembly GCA_963942575.1 of Priocnemis perturbator. Taxonomy (NCBI): domain Eukaryota; kingdom Metazoa; phylum Arthropoda; class Insecta; order Hymenoptera; family Pompilidae; genus Priocnemis; species Priocnemis perturbator. Next base: position 12,894,651 of record OZ012643.1, on the reverse strand, counting down.
GTTGTGCGACACGCATTGTACCTGCGCTGAGATTACCGGCCAGTTCGGTGCTTTCTACGTGGTCAGCCAGTACTTCCAATTCTCTGATGAGATTGGGGTCGGCCTGGCTGCGTTAGAGAAGCTGTTAATTGTGCTGCGGGATCGTCCGGTTGTTATTGCCGCTGACGTCAACGCCAAGTCTCCCCTTTGGGGGAGTGAGGCAACTGACGAACGCGGTGAAGCTATGGAAGATTTCATAGCGCAACACGACCTGACTGTCCTAAATGAGGCTGGAAACGCTCCGACGTTCTCCGGCCCGACTGGTGAGTCAAATATTGACATTACTATGGTCACGCAGAAGGCCGTTCACTTGATGAATGGCTGGAAGGTTCGCCCATCTTGGGCGAATAGTGACCATAATGCGATTGTCACATACGGATTCTCCGTTTTTCTCCGTTCCCACGGTTTCAACGTAGCCTCCTCTTGGAGTCCCTACCGCCCTTGTTTAGATAAGTAAGATAGTACGTTCTGGCAGTGGGAGCAGTTCTCCCACTAGCTTCACTATCTTCATCTCTCTCAGACACACGCATTTTTCTCAAGATTTCGAGTATAAAAAGGCGAGCTGCAGCGAGCTCAACTGCAGTCTTACCACGAGAGTCAACTCTGTAAAGTCGAGCCGTAGTCTATTGACCACTCGGGTTTCACGTTGGTCTCTTAAGCACTGTCAGCAAGATCGGGCTCAAGTTCCCTTTCGAGCAAAATTCTAGAGTCAACTCTATTGAGTACTCTGTTGCAAGCGAGCCTAACTTCTTGCAACCTTATAAAAGTAGAGTCCTTTTTGTTCAAACTCACTGCCAGAACGGGTATCAGTCCCCTTCGAAGCTAAACTAGTATAAGAAACTATTCGCCTAACATTGTCAGCTAGTAGTTGTAAGTAATTATAGTTCAAATTCAAATTCAATCGTTAACACTCTTTCTTGTATATATTTTTACATTCTACAATATACCAAAGTTAATCGTAGTAATTGTGCTACTTCATACCAAATTCATTACCTTCCAACAAAACTCTTAAATTCGTGAAAGATTAGAGAACCCACAGATTCTCCACAACCGCTCGAGGAGAATCAATTACGAGTCAATATTTCCCTTAAACCTTTACCAGAACCCTCCGAGTGTAGGCCACCCAACGTATTCCCGTTGCGGCGCATGCACTCCTGAGGTCCTTCTCTGCAAAGAACTCTATTCCACTCCGAGTGCAGGCCACCCAACGTATTCCCGTTGCGGCGCATGCACTCCGAGTTCCTTTACTATTACACCCTCCGAGTGTAGGCCACCCAACGTATTCCCGTTGCGGCGCATGCACTCCGAGTTCCTTACATATTTCACCCTCCGAGCGTAGGCCACCCAACGTATTCCCGTTGCGGCGCATGCACTCTTGAGGTCCTTTCCTTGTACAGCAAAACTCACGACGTTCCGCGCCGTGCCGGACGCTGACAAGGAATCCTACCCATTGACGGCACCCCTTTCGGGTACCGAATCCTAATCACGCAAACCGTATTCGACTTGTGCCTCAAAACACTCGCCGTACCTTGGCTCGTAACAAACTGGTGACAGCGGTGGGATTCTCCGATCTTTCCAACGAATTTTTGAGACTATTAATACTTTTTAAAAATGGCACAACCTAAATCTACGACTTCAACAAGTGTTGATGATCTTGCCACGAACATGGCAAATAATATGAATTTACTATCAGAAAAGAAACTATTACAAAGTACAACTAGCACAATTCCTATTTTTGACGGGGAAACGCCCCCTTTAGCCTATTTTGTACAATGCGTTGAAAGCGCACTCTTATTAATATTACCCGGAATGGAACAAAACTTTACGACAATAGTACTATCAAAACTAGCCGGGTCCGCAAGAGAATTTATGGAATACAGAACGGTAACAACTATCGCGGAGTTGGTTAAACTCCTTAAGCAAAGATACGCGCCGGGAAGAAACCTCGCGTACTTCCAAGGAGCAATCGCGCGTTTGAGAATCGGTGAAGAGGAATCTTTACGTAAATATATCGACACAACTAGTCATCTAGTTCATCGCACACGCGCAGCTCTTATCGCTCGTTTCGGACCGAAGAGCGAAGAGGTAGTACAATGTATGGAAAAGGACGCCCTTGAAAGTTTCATGGACGGTTTACCAGAGAGAATTTCGCTTAAAGTAGGAGCAATGTACAAAGAGAGCAAGAGCTTAGACGAAGCATTTGACTGCGTCCTACAAATCGAAAGACGCTTAAAAAATAAACGAGCACAGTTTGAAGAGGACCCTACTTCAAGATCACGTCGGGATTATTATGACAACCGGAACAGAGAATCTAGGAGATATGATTACGAAGACCCTCCTCGCGCCCGATACGAGAAAGAAATACGTCAGGGTCGGAATATGACTACGAAAGGCAACGGCCGCACGCGACTGCAATGACCGCGCATTCAAGAGACCCTTCGCCGGGATATTCATCCGATGCGTTTGTAGCCAACAATAGGAACAGACCGCGTCAATATAGTCCTTCACCTAATAGACCCGACAGGACTCAATTATATTGCTGGAGTTGCGGCATACAGGGTCACGATCAGAAATCATGCCGCATGAGACCGACGACAGACACGAGACAATCTTACGATCGACGGTCATTTTCACCGAGAACGACGGGACGCGAAAATCAGCATTTAAACTCCGAACGCGCTCGCCGTACAGACGACACGACGAGCAGGATTCCAGATCGTCAAAGAACTGTGAGATTCCACAATCAAGAACCAACCGAGACCTCACAAAGAACGCCGAGATACCGCGGGTACGAGTCCGAGTCCCCGAAATGGCGAACAACGCCGGGGAGTTCATCATCGACGGCGGCGCGTCGTTAAATTTAGTGAAATTCAATTCTCTGAATGAAACCGCGGATATAACATCACGAGAGGAAATCAAAGTCGGCGGACTTTTGCAAGATACCACTTACACTCTCGGAACAACAACTCTACGAATAAATGGAACTCCCGCGTGTTTCTATGTCGTCAAGGATTTTAATCTACCAGTAGCCGGTATTATAGGAAGCCCTTTCTTCGTTCAAGAAAAGGCAGAAATTTCCTACCATCACAACACATTAGTCACCGCAGCAAATCCAATCAAACCAATTAGATTCAGTAATTATCCAATACCGGACGATTCTAAAAAACCTAAATCTATCCTGAAATACTGCATCACGGGAAGAACAACGCAACAAATAGCCTTGCCTATCGCCAACTCTGAATTACAAGAGGGTTACTTACCACGTGTAGCTTCTCCTAAAGAAATATTCATCGGCGAAGCAGCAGTTTATAACAATAACGGGAAATGTCACGTCATGGCCACAAACACCAGTGAAGACGACGTAGAGTTCACTGTCGGACCCCAGCATCTTGAACCATTCGATTTCCAAAGTACATCTGATGAAGATTTTCCATACACACACCAACCACCCATCACGCGAATAAGTGACAGAACTAACGCCATTTGGAACGAATTGAAGACCGAGCACCTCAACAAGGAAGAACAGCAACACGTCCGCGAACTGATCCGCGAATATTCTGACCGCTTCTTCCTAGCGGGCGACAGAATGGACAAGGTTCCGGATTTCCACCACTCCATACATGTCACGGACGACATACCTGTCAACACGAGGCAGTACCGATACCCTCCCGTACATCAGGAGGAGATACGTTCCCAGGTAGATATGTTAATACAGGCGGGTGTCATAAAACCCTCAAACTCGCCTTACAATTCACCCCTGTGGATTGTACCTAAGAAAGCAGACGCCCAAGGAAACAAACGATGGCGCATGGTTATCGACTTTCGAGCCCTAAACGAAAAAACAGTCGGGGACAAATATCCGCTCCCGCAGATAACCGAGATTCTGGACAGATTAGGAGGGGCAAAATACTTCTCAGTTTTTGATCTCGCCAGCGGTTTTCATCAAATTGGCATGGATCCGAAGGACCAAGCCAAAACCGCATTCACAACGCCACGAGGTCATTATGAATTCGTGCGCATGCCGTTCGGTTTAAAAAACGCACCTCCAACCTTCCAGCGGTTAATGGATCAGGTACTAACGGGACTACAGGGCACGGAGCTTTTCGTTTACCTAGATGATATCGTGATCTATTCATCATCTTTACGGGAACACCAGATCAAAGTAACGAAATTACTAAATCGTCTACGAGAACACGGCTTAACATTACAAACCAGCAAATGCAATTTCTTACGGAAGGAAGTTGCCTACTTAGGACATATAGTATCCGCAAACGGGGTAAAACCAGATCCCAAAAAATTAACGTCAGTAAAAGATTTTCCAGTACCCAAAAATCAAAAAAACATTCAACAATTTCTTGGATTAACCGGATATTATCGACGGTTTATACAAGATTATTCAGCAAAGGCCAAACCACTTATCCAACTCCTGGGAAAGGGAATTCGATTCAAGTGGACGGAACTGCAGCAGACAAGTTTCGAAAATCTTCGAAACGAATTATGTCAGCAACCAATTCTACAATATCCAGACTTCACTAAACCTTTCATCATAACAACGGACGCCTCGGATTACGCACTCGGCGCCATACTAAGTCAAGGAGAAATAGGACAGGACCTCCCAATCGCGTATGCATCACGAAGTCTAAACAAAGCCGAAAGAAATTACTCGGCTACGGAGAAGGAATGCCTGGCAATGGTATACGCCGTCAAGTATTTCCGGCCATATGTTTATGGGAATAAATTCACTCTTGTGACCGACCATCGGCCTTTGGTCTGGTTACACACAGTCAAGGACCCCACTTCAAGACTCGTAAAATGGAAACTCCGACTATCGGAATATGAATACAAGGTCGTTCATAAACCAGGGAAAATTAATAAAAATGCCGATGCATTATCCCGCAATCCGACTACACCGTGCCTGCCGCTCTCTCGCCAGACAGGCAGTAACCCGAATTGGCCAAGTACACCGAAACCGCCGCGGGAACATCAATCTCGGAAATTAAAAAAGAAATCAGGTGTCGACCAGCCGACCGACTCAATCGGACGGAGAGTACACGATTTAAAGAGGACCAGGACCGGAGGACCCTATTTTGAGGACTTTTCCAGTTCCTCCTCTGATTCACCGCCTGGGGATCAACCACCGGTATACCCGCGCCGAGGTAAAAACGTCAAAGCCCCCAAGACTAACCCACTTCCACCGAGGGAAACGGGCCCTTCTCCAACACCTACATCTGAGGACGACACGCTAATACCTTCAACTACGTCAACCAGCAATACCCTAGTCGAGAGTCATGAAGACGAAGACTATTTATCTGAAGTTTCTGATCCTGATCAGGAATTATTATGGGATGAGAATTTCTCACGAGATCTCGCAGAAACAACGATAATCCAGAATTACTCTGATCCGATGGACATTTCTGCCGATATCACAATCCGTGAAGAACCTGCGGAATCAACTAACCATCCCACAAATACAGGACCCGTTAATCCACCAGCACACACTGCGACCCGCGAAGTACCCGCGGAATCGGGCAGCCTACCTACGGTAATAAACCGCGCCGATCCACCGGCACCCCTCAGACACCCGAGAGTTCCGCATACTCTCACTACCTATATATCGTCTAGCGAAGAGGAATTTTTTGTACCAACCCGAAGATCCAGCAGAAACAAGAATGCTCACGTACGAACCATAAAGGAAAATCTGACAAAAACAGAGGACAACTATGCACACTTCATGTCAGCCGACCGCCACATTGCAAATCCGATAGGCAAACTGCTCCTCGATTTCGAACATCTGGACCTTGTAAAATTACAACAGGACACACTGTGTGTAGGGCAAGTTTTTTCAACCGCCCGAGGACCGTTCAAAACCTTCAGTATAATCGCTACTCCTCACTACTTTTCAAAACTCGATGAATTTGAAATTATCGCCGGCCTAAGCAGCTTAAGGGACACACTAGAAAGAAACAAAATAAGATCCGTTAGGCTGAGTAATCAAGGAGACGGTCACGATCACCTCTCGGCCCAAGATTACCTACGTTTAATTAACCAAGTTTTCGAAGGGTCCGATATAAAGATTACAATATGCGACAATCTCGCCCAAACACCACCCCAAACCGACAGAGCGGGTATAATCCGTGAAGCACACAACAGCCTCATCGGGGGCCATAAAGGCATTACAAAAACCTACCGAAGGGTTAGGACTAATTACACATGGCCAAATATGCGCACCGAAATTCAAGAATTCATCCGTAAATGCACTAGTTGTCAGGAACAAAAATTAGTGCGAGCTAAAACACGACAACCAATGATCATCACGGATACACCTTTGGAACCATTCGATAAGGTAGCCCTGGACACCGTGGGACCTCTACCCCTCACGGAAAGTGGAAACAGGCACATACTTACGATGCAGGATAATTTAACGAAATATTGTGTCGCCGTACCAATACCGGACATCAAGGCTACTACAATAGCGGACGCCTTCGCCAGACATTTCATCTCTATCTTTGGAACGCCGCGTGCAATATTGACCGACAAAGGAACAAGCTTCGTCGGACATGTAATGACCGACTTAGCAAAGATTTACAAAATCAAACAAATAACCACCTCCGGATATCGTCCTCAAACAAACGGTTCCTTGGAACGAACACATATTGTACTTACCGAATACCTGAAGCACTATATAGAATCCTACGATGAATGGGATCTGTTAATTCCGTTCGCGATGTTTTCATACAATACCTCTACACATGAGGCTACTAATTACACACCGCATGAATTGGTCTTTGGAAATACCGCGAGAGTTCCGAGCGCATATCCCACCGAAGATTTGCCTACCTACGGATCACATCTTACGAAATTAATTAATAATACCACCAAAATCCGCAATATTGTCGCGGAAAATTTAAATAAAGCCAAGGAACGTTCGAAAATCTACTATGATAAGAAATCACGGCCTAATGAATTTTCACCGGGAGATCGGGTATATGTTCAAAAGGAACCTCGGACACATAAATTTGATCCACACTACGTCGGCCCGTACGAAATAATAGACGTGACAGACCTCCATAACGTCGCACTTCGCACTCAAAATAATAGAGTCATCTATAAACATCAGGATAAATTGAAACATGCATACCCGCATGAGTCCGGCAGCGAATAACTACACAACGCTTTTCTTTTCTCTCTTTCAAGTTTTACTATGGGGCCTGCATTCCTCCTAGTAACCCTTTGCTTCGGCTTAGCCTCCTCACAAGGAATGGGGACCTCTCAAGATTACCAGATTTACCCGTCAAAACACACCACCGGCCTTTACTTCGAGCAATTAAGGGATATGAGGCTATTCCATACCCAATGGCGATTAGTAACCGCCATAGAAGTCGCGGCATACCTGAACCACCGGCCTCAAGTTGATATCCTCCTCGGCAACGCCGATCATATTTGCGACACGTACAACTTAACCAATTGCCCTAGTAAGATGATTGGACCTCATCTACGAGAAAAAATGATTGATAGCGACAAATATAGCGACATACTACGAGCCGCTGTCGACACTTCAAAAAATTCACGATTCAAGAGAAGCGCACCCTTCGGATTCATCGGCACCATTAGCCACGTTTTGTTCGGCAGTCTCAACGAAGATGATGCCAATCAGTACAATGAAGCACTAGACGACCTATATAAAAATGAGAAGGAAATAACCGAACTTGTTGCCAACCAAACATACATTATCCGAGCCGAATTCGACAATATACATTCACGGTTAATTGATCTAACCCATTCAACACTCAATTTAATGGCAGACACCCGTGCTTTAGCCGAGGCTCTACGGAAAACGCAGACCGGGATTAACCAACAAAGAATCGAGGACTCCATTAGAGACTCGATGTTTGAATTAAATCACACCGTGGACGACTACCATTCCAGTCTGGTAATTATTATCGACGCTATACTATTCGCCAGGAAAGGTATATTACACCCGGCTATGCTATCACCCAAGCAACTGACAGCAGCAGCAAAAAGGATCGAAGACACTGCATCCTTTGAGTTCCCATTGACACCAACCGAACTCTTATCGGAACAGATTGATGAGATTACACAATTGAAAGCCGGATTTTCCTCCGGAAGAATCGTCCTTGAAATAACGATTCCACTCCTAGACCATACGAAATTCCGCCTTTTTAAAGTATACCCATCCCCATCAACACAAAATTACGGTTCAAAAAGAGTCTCCGTTTTCATCAAACCTTCATCCACATACCTTGCATTATCAGAAAACGAACAAACCTATTTTCTCCCTGACGACGCCTATTTACAATCATGTTTCAACCATCATAATCAGTACATCGGGCAAACCACACCCCCCCTCTTGCAAACACAAAACCGACCGACGTGCGAAACCGGGCTCCTTTTAGACCCTTCAAGGCCTACCTGGGAAAATTGCAACGTACAAATTACGACCACCGAAAATGTGCTCTGGCAACAGTTACAATCGCAACAGGATTGGCTGTATTATACAAAAACTAACAAACGAATTCAATTCTTTTGCAAGGGGCATACGGTTGGATCTGATTATATATCTGGAACAGGGATTCTCCGCATTAAATCAGGTTGCACGGCAATCGCTGATTCCACACAACTTATATCAACTGAAACAATAGAGACTGACATCACAACTTCTTATTCCCCTCCGATTTCCATCGAACTGAAAACTATAGTTTCAGAAATTAATCAATTCCACGAGGACGTCTTGAACGAACTCACCCCCGGGAATTTTTCCCTAAATACTACTTCCGACTGGTTAAGTAGCGACGCCTCTATTTCACTTCAAAAAATAGAACAACGAGCCGCCATAATCAAAGAACACTACGAAACGCGAAAAAGATTACATACTGTCCTTTATTCAGGGGGAGGTACTCTCACGATTCTCGTTTTTGCTGCAATCTTTATATTCCTTTGGAAATCGAAATTCAGTTGTGGCTATAATCGGGTTATCACAGCCCCACCAACCACATATCTGTCATTAACAGAGCCTTCATTAAAAACACAACCTTTGGAACCAATTTCTCAAAACCCACGGATTGCAATTTGCGAACCCGAGTTAACCCCCGCTCCGCTCGCAATCCTGCCGAAAGAACCGCCCTTTCGGTCTCGCACGACTATCTTCTAAACTACCTAGAAAACAAAAAAATGGTGTCCCGGACATACTATAAGTACCGCCTCAAACCTCGGAAAATGGCAGTTTCTGAAAAGTACGCACTATGGAGGCAGCAACCCAAACCGAACCCTGCGAAGGACATCGTGATTTTTCCATGCAAACTGGGGAACACGGTGTTCGGACCAAGGAATTTAGACTAGGCATTCCAATCAGCACGGGGGCTTATCACCCTACACACACCCAGACACGAGCACCCAAGTTCAATAAGAGGTATAACCGTTTCACACAAACAGGAAAAATCTCCAGCAGAAACAAAGGGACATCAACAACCCTTGACGTCAATCCAGAATTTATTGTAAATTTCATCACGGAAAATGGGTTAACCCTAGCCCATCTGACTGACAGTAATATTAAATTTTGGATGCCTGGAGAGGGGAATACGCCGGACGACCACCTCCCCGGTTACGGTCACCAAAATGTTACCGTCCCCTACTACCGCCCACACCGGAGGGACTATAAAGGCAGCACGTCTCGGCCTTAGACCATCAGTCTCTAACGGCCTTCCAAACATCAAAATGGAAAACAAAGCAACCATCGCACTGCGCTCAGCAACTTGCACCCGTGGGATTGTCTACACCAAAAGTCCATTCACTACGGAGGACTATTGTGAAAGGTGTAAAAGGTGGATAGAGCGGTTCACGGACACAAGATTGCACCATGTATTTATTCATTTTCTACATGGTAGCGAACAAACAGCCAAGAAGTGTTTTGGGTGCGGGTTAAAACTCCTGTCAGTTAGCCCAGCCGCACAATGCTCGGAGTGTGATCTAGTGTTCCGCCGGAAGGCGGCCGCGGTTCTGGAGAGAGGAGGAGACCCCACCGTCACGCTGCAAGGGCCTTTGACCTTTAATGTAGACTGGTCATACGAGGTCCTCTCTTCCCTTGACCGGCATATACTACTTAAAGGCATGCCTTGTTAGGCGCAGCACAGCACCATCATCACAATGACGCAGCCTTTGCCGAGGCGCAGCACAGCACCATCATCACAATGACGCAGCCTTTACCGAGGCGCAGCATCCATCGCCACATCACCAACATTCGGCGCATCATTCCGCCATCATCACATGACGCAGCCTTTGCCGAGGCGCAGCACAGCACCATCATCACAATGACGCAGCCTTTACCGAGGCGCAGCATCCATCGCCACATCACCAACATTCGGCGCATCATTCCGCCATCATCACATGACGCAGCCTTTGCCGAGGCGCAGCACAGCACCATCATCACAATGACGCAGCCTTTACCGAGGCGCAGCATCCGTCACCACATCACCAACGAACCAACCGACGCCAAAACCCGAAAGTCTGAGTAGTTTATAAATCCTCGTTAATTTTACCTTCCCTTATACATAGGTATTTTCTAAATTAATCATTAAGAAACAGGACGGTAGTGCCTCCAAGCAGGTAAAGCATCACAAGAAGGTGATGTTTCATCTGAGGGGGGAGATGTCACATACGGATTCTCCGTTTTTCTCCGTTCCCACGGTTTCAACGTAGCCTCCTCTTGGAGTCCCTACCGCCCTTGTTTAGATAAGTAAGATAGTACGTTCTGGCAGTGGGAGCAGTTCTCCCACTAGCTTCACTATCTTCATCTCTCTCAGACACACGCATTTTTCTCAAGATTTCGAGTATAAAAAGGCGAGCTGCAGCGAGCTCAACTGCAGTCTTACCACGAGAGTCAACTCTGTAAAGTCGAGCCGTAGTCTATTGACCACTCGGGTTTCACGTTGGTCTCTTAAGCACTGTCAGCAAGATCGGGCTCAAGTTCCCTTTCGAGCAAAATTCTAGAGTCAACTCTATTGAGTACTCTGTTGCAAGCGAGCCTAACTTCTTGCAACCTTATAAAAGTAGAGTCCTTTTTGTTCAAAACTCACTGCCAGAACGGGTATCAGTCCCCTTCGAAGCTAAACTAGTATAAGAAACTATTCGCCTAACATTGTCAGCTAGTAGTTGTAAGTAATTATAGTTCAAATTCAAATTCAATCGTTAACACTCTTTCTTGTATATATTTTTACATTCTACAATATACCAAAGTTAATCGTAGTAATTGTGCTACTTCATACCAAATTCATTACCTTCCAACAAAACTCTTAAATTCGTGAAAGATTAGAGAACCCACAGATTCTCCACAACCGCTCGAGGAGAATCAATTACGAGTCAATATTTCCCTTAAACCTTTACCAGAACCCTCCGAGTGTAGGCCACCCAACGTATTCCCGTTGCGGCGCATGCACTCCTGAGGTCCTTCTCTGCAAAGAACTCTATTCCACTCCGAGTGCAGGCCACCCAACGTATTCCCGTTGCGGCGCATGCACTCCGAGTTCCTTTACTATTACACCCTCCGAGTGTAGGCCACCCAACGTATTCCCGTTGCGGCGCATGCACTCCGAGTTCCTTTACTATTACACCCTCCGAGTGTAGGCCACCCAACGTATTCCCGTTGCGGCGCATGCACTCCGAGTTCCTTACATATTTCACCCTCCGAGCGTAGGCCACCCAACGTATTCCCGTTGCGGCGCATGCACTCTTGAGGTCCTTTCCTTGTACAGCAAAACTCACGACGTTCCGCGCCGTGCCGGACGCTGACAAGGAATCCTACCCATTGACGGCACCCCTTTCGGGTACCGAATCCTAATCACGCAAACCGTATTCGACTTGTGCCTCAAAACACTCGCCGTACCTTGGCTCGTAACACGATAGAGATTGTGATTACTAAGCCATCTGCCGAAGGCGTGCAGGTGGAATGGGAGCCCTTTGTCAAAAGGCGCTTCCTTCTTAGTTCTCTTGACTGGCGGAAGTTCGATCGGGCGCTATTAGATGAGAGAAGTACACTCTCCTCCTTTGAAGTCGGCCGACGCGAGGACGTGGAACTTCTGGCTGAGGCGGTCGAGAAATCGATAGTCAAAGCCTGTGAAGCGTCCATGCGAAGAAAGACAAGGCATGTTAAGTCGGTCCCGTGGTGGACGCCGGACTTAACAAAATTGAAGTACATGACGTATAGAAAGAGAGTCGCTTTCCAAAAGGAAAGAAACGAAGAAAGGCGAACGCATTTGAAGCAAAGTTACCTGGAGCAGCGTAGGCAATACACCTACGCTATCCGAAGTGCTAAGAAGAAATCTTGGGAGGACTTCATTAGCACAGAGTGTAATAAGAGTGAAAAGACTTGGGGGTTTGCCTATAAGGCATCCCTTAACAAGCTCCGTGTAGAGCGGGCGGTTAACAACCTGCGTACGGCCGATGGCTATACGTTAGGTTGGCACGATACGGCTAAGGCCTTATTGGACACTCTCGTCCCCGACGACAGTCGGGAGGACGAAACCCCGGAGCAAATGACGGTGCGGGCCGATTCCTCGTCTGTACCCTTGGCGGAAGACACTCCAGTCTTCCTGCCGGAGGAGGTAGACGTAGCGATATCGACCCTTAAGCGCAAGAAATGCCCGGGGATCGATTTAATCGATAATGAGATTATCCAGTGTTCGTGGAGGATTCTTCACGAACCACTGGTGAAATTGTATAACGAGTGTCTTCGGTGGGGAGTATTCCCCACCGCTTGGAAGGTGGGTTCGATTAGAACCCTACTTAAAAGTGAGGATAAGGATAAAACCTTGGCAAAGTCGTATAGACCGATTTGCCTGCTCTCTGGGCTTGGTAAAGTCCTAGAGAAGCTCGTTGCTAAGAGATTGCGGACGGTGTTTGACGATCCGGTGCATAGCTCCGATCGTCAATATGGATTCAAGACCGGGAGGTCGACCGAGGAAGCCTTGGTCAAATTTCGGTCTTTGACATCCGACTGTCCGGGGAAATATGCGGTTGCTCTTTCTTTTGACATCTCTGGTGCTTTTGACAATGTCTGGTGGCCTAGCGTCTTCAAGAATTTGAAGTGCCGGGCATGCCCTGCGAATCTGTACTTGCTAATGCAAGACTATTTCTTGAACCGTGAGGTGAGGATCACCTCAAATCACGGTCAAGTTGTGAAGCGGGTGACCAAGGGTTACCCACAAGGATCGATTCTCGGTCCGAGCTGTTGGAATCTCATCTTTGATGAGGTTCTGCAGCTCCTCGAACGAGTGCTCAACAGCGATACCGTCGCTTACGCGGACGACCTCCTCGCAGTCATCTATGGTGACTCGAGCTGGAAGTCGAGCGTACGGGCGGAAGTGTGGCAGATGCTATAGTGGCTTGGTGTATGTATGTATGTATGTATGTATATGTTTATTGTTCCCTATCCGGGTTACAATTTTCTTTACACCTCCCTCCTCTTTCCTCCATACACTTTCACCCTTCCTCATCTCTCCTTATCCTACTTATCCCTACTTAATTTACTTATTTCTACTTATTCTACTTATTCTACTTATTCTACTTATTCTACTTATTCTACTTATTCTACTTATTCTACTTATTCTACTTATTCTACTTATTCTACTTATTCTACTTATTCTACTTATTCTACTTATTCTACTTATTCTACTTATTTTACTTTCCGCTTCCGCCTTTCCTATTTATATCCTATTTACAGCTCGCACTTTCCCTCTCCGCACGCAACTCTCTCTCTCTCTCCATTCGCCTATCCGCTCTCTCTCCGCACCGCCTCCTTCGCTCTCTCTTCCCTTCGCACGCCTGCCCTCTCTTTCCTTTTACCCGCTTACTTGCTACTATTTACAACTTTGTACAACTTATCTTCTATCTTCTCCTACTACCCTTCCCCCCTTCCCCTTTCCCCCTGTGGACTTCCGTTTCCTCCCATTCACACCTTCTCTCCTCTCCTTCTCCATTTCCTTCCTTTCTCTCACTCATTCATTCTCATCCACACCTTCCTTTCTCCTTATCCCTTTCCTTTCTTTCTCCCCTCATCCTGCCCTTTCCCCCCCCCCCTTTTCTTCCTTTTCCCGTCTTGCTCTCTCCAGCACCTTCATCCACTTCTCCCCTCCTCCCTCTGCATCCAGTACCTCCTTTACTTTTACTTCCCACCTTTCTTTCCTTCCTTCCATCTTTTCCCATCCTCCACATCTTTCCCACACGTGCTCCCATGTCACCTCTTCCTCTCCGCACAATCTGCACCCCCTCTCTTCTTCTCCCTCCCAGTACTTCCCTTCTCTCACCTCATTCCCCATCCTGTATCTTGCCACCCTTCTCACTCTTTCCTCACTCCATCTCTTCTTCAAATATCCCTTCCTACCCTCTCCTACCACTTCCCTATACCATCTATTCGATCTCGATTCCTCTATCCTCTTCTTCCTTTCCTTGCTCTGTTCCTCCCCCCCTTCCCCTCTTCCTTCCTTCCCCTCTTTCCCATTCCCCTTTTACCCATACTACTACTGGCTGGTGGTCCGAGTCCACCCTCTCCCCGACCTCCACCCTTCTCACCTTTTCCCTCGTCTTCCTGTCCCCAGCACGTAGTCAATCACAGACCTCCCCCTTCCCCCTGTGTACGTATATTCTCCCTCTTCATCCCCCTCCGTGCATCCATTCAGTATTCCCCACCCCCTTTCCTCCACACACTCCACCAACATTCTTCCCTCCCTATTTATCTTCCCATCCTTGTACCTCCTTCCCTCCTGTTCTTCCTCCCCTTCTACCCACCCCCCTTCCCTTCCAGTCCTAGCATTGAAGTACCCTATTATAATCGTTGTCCTCTCCCCCTCTTCCTCTTCCATGCTACCCCTTATTCCCTCTATTTTGTCCTCTACATCTCCCCTTACATACACCCCTATTACTCTCCATTTCTCCCCCCCCCCACCCTCATCCCCCATTCCCATTTCCCCTCCTCCTCCCTCCCTCTCTCCTCCTCTTCTATTACTATCCCCTTTCTCGTCCCCCTTATCATTCCCCCGCATGCCCTTCCTTTTTTATTCCACCTCTTCGCAAACCTCGCTTCCCATTCGTACTCCCTCGGCAGCCTTTCTTTTACCTTTTCCCATCCTTTCTCCTCTAGCCATGTCTCTACCCATAATACCACATCCCATTCTTTCATCCCCTCCCAAAACTCCCTATCCTTATTCCCTACCCCCGCCACATTCCAGAATGCCAACTTCCACCCCCCTCCCCCCTACCCTTCGTCAACCCTTCTTCCATCTTCCTCTTCTCCCCCGCCTACCCTCCATCCCTTTCCCCCCTCTCTTCCCTTCCCCCTCCCCTCCATTTCTCCCCTCCATCAGTCTCTCTTCCTCCTCATCCCACCTCCACCTTTTTCCCTCTATCCTCCCCTTCCCATAACCCACCCAAACGTTCTTTCCTTTCCTCCTCTCTTCTCTCGCTATCTCCTCTATCCTCCATCTCATCTTTCTCTCCCTCCACGTTAAATCGTCGTCTATCCTTATATTCTTTTCCTTTATTTTCTTCCTTCCCAACATCACCTCCTTCTTTTTCTCCCTGTCCTTCAGATCTACTATTACCGCTCCCCCCTCACCTTCCCCCAATCCTCTCCCAATTTCCCTCATTCCCTGTACCTTCATTTCCACCCCCATTTCCCCCAACAATCCCTCTATCTCCTCCGTCCTCTCCTTCCCCTTTTTCTTCAGCCCTCTTATCACTACATTATTCCTTCTTTCCTCTCTCTCCTTTCTTTCCTCCCTCCATTCCATTCCCCTTACCTTCCTCATTATCTCTTCCACCTTGTCCCTCCCTTCGTTCCCTCCCCTTTCCTCCGCCTCTTTCCTCTTTGTCCCCTCCAGTTCCTCTATCCTTTTCTCCATCTCCCTTTTCTCCCTTCTCCATCTCTCCTCCCCCTCCTTAATCTGCCTCCTCAGTTCCTCTATCTCTCCTCTACCCGTCTCCTTCATTTCCTTTATCTCTCCCTTTAGTCCACCTACCTGCCTCACCACCGTCTCCATCATGCTCTTAACCCCATCCCTGAACTCTTCCCTCATCTCTCTCATCTCTTTTCTCCATTCCCACTCCTTCTCCTCCCCTCCTTCCTTCTTCCCTGCTCCTTTCCCCGGCGACCTCTGCAGCCTTTTTGAGGGCTTAAAAATCGCCTCCGCTCCCTTCCTCTCCTCCCCTTTGATTTCTCCCGGGCTCTCCCTTTTCCTTTTCATCGCCTCTTCCCATGCCGCGTCACCCCGCCCTCTCTCGGTTCCTACCGCCATTCCCTCCTCTCTACTTTACCGACCCTAGCCGCTCTCCCTCTTCCACTAGATGTCACTCTTTCTCTTCCTCTCCACCTCACCACCTTCCCGCCTTCCAGCCACGTTCTTCCCTAACCTCTTCCCTGACCCACACTTTCTCCCTTCCCTTTCTTCACTCCTACACTCCCGTCTTTGCCACCCACACTCACCCTCCTCCCTCTTCCCTTCCTTTACCCTCCTATACCTTCTTACACCCACCTTCTTCCTACTTCTCCACTATTCTCACTTTTCCACTCCCTCAGTCACTCTCCACCACTCTCTCTTTCGCACCGGAAACGGAAGTCCTAGTGGCTTGGTGTAAAACCCAGAAACTTGCACTGTCGGCACCGAAGAGCGAGATGATCCTTATTAAGGGTCATCTCGATTTGAATAGACCACCCGTGATACAGATTGAAGGGAAAAGTGTGGCGATGAAGAGGACCATGCGGTACCTCGGCGTCCACTTTAGCACCAGACTTGGCATGGCTGCTCATGTCAGTCATATAGGAGAGAAGTGCGTCAAAGCGTTTAATAGTTTGGCTAGATTAGCCAAAGCAAATTGGGGCCTGAACTGTAGGACTCTTGCAGCATTGTATAGAGGACTATATGTTCCAGTGGCCACTTATGCTAGTGCGGGCTGGGCCGACCTGCTGACCAATACTAACAAGAATGCCTTGTTAAGAGGTCAGTGGCAGGTCTTGCTCCGGATCGCCAAGGCTTACCGAACGGTATCAACCGACGCTATCCCCGTGATAGCGGGAGTTCTGCCGATCGACTTGGCGATCATCGAACGATCGTACATATACATGGCTTCGAAAGGTTCGGACTTCGAATTCGAAGGCTATGTTTTCCGCCAAAGTGAGGTCGATTGCGAGATCGTAACCCTTGGAGAGGTGAAAGTCTCGATAAAGGGGAAGATCTTGCAGCTGTGGCAGTTCCGTTGGGAACAGTCATTGAAGGGCAGAACTACGTTCGCCTTCTTTGGCAATGTCACAGATAGACTCGCCAGCCGGTGGATTACGTTGGACCACTATACGACCCAGTTCCTTAGCGGCCACGGAGACTTCCGTGGCAAGCTGAAGGAACGGGCTCTGGTAGAGAGCGGCGAGTGTGAGTGTGGGGTGTTGGAGACATCATCCCACCTCCTCTTCGACTGCGCCAAATACGTAGATGAAAGACAAGCCCTGATGCAGGCGGTGGACGGGGACCGGTGGCCGGTACCCGAATCCACCTTTACCTCGAAAGCTCTGCTCGGGGCTTGCGAAATTGGTATTGAAAGCCAGAGAGGAGGAACGGAAGGCTCGATTGCTCGAGCCTCCTGCTCGATTGCTCGAGCCTCCTCCTGTATAGACCAATTGCCCCAACAGTGACATTGAACAAAATAGGAACTGATTCGCAGGAGGAGACTGATGTCTCTCGGGTGTGACGATCCCGTGAACTCTGAGTTGGTTCACCAAACCTAGCCGGTACCTCGGGGCTGGGGAGCCCCGGCTGTGCTTGCGCAGTCGTCCCCAGCAGTGGGCAAGGCTTCGAGGGGGCAGTGGCGGAGTCGCTTTGGCAAGCGTCCGCTGGATTGTAGAGAAATGGCTATTTGGGCTAGCCTGCCCGACCATCCGGCAATACTTATGCGTGCGCGGTTTCGGTAATATAGACCAGTGAGTCGAGGAAAACCGCTAGCCACCACCTCGAATAGGCATATAGAACAATTGTCGCGCATTACTGGGCGTGGGGGCCGTGCGGTGTCGATGGTGACCGTGAAGTAACGCTTGGACTGTGTTAAGACCATGGCACGTTGGGCTATGCCCGAGATTGAAAAGAGTATTGCACTCAAGATTGAATAGAGACCTAAAAGCGTGCAGCGGTTCACAAGCTTGCTTCCCACTATGTGTAAAATAGTGCGCATCTAATTGGGGATGCGGGATGACTGTGTTTTTTTTTTTACACGACGTTCCAGCCTATCTATGCACGGGTTGTAAAGCACTTTGTCATCGGTATACATCGGCCCTAAAGCAGTGTCAGCAGATTTGTACCTCTAGCAACATGGGCAACATGGAGAGTGGGGATACGCGCAAGTGTGCGTACCCTGTCTGTGAGCGCTGCGTGGAGAGAAGGACGGAACTATGCTGCGTCTCCCTTCCACCAACGACGCGTGACGACACATAAGAAGGACAGAACTATGCTCCGTCCCCTTTCAACCAATATCGCGCGTCGCGTCTTTGTTCGACATGCAGTCGCGGCGTCGCGTCTTCGTTCGACACACAGGCCGGTATAAGCTTCTCGCGGTGGTGCCAGATTTCGCATAAGGTACCGCACGTACCATTGCGTTCTTCCGGCCCGGCAAGCAAATCGGGCACCACCGCGTTGAGCAGAGCGCGATCCAGCGAAAAGTGAATCCAGGAGAGATTGGGATTGACTCGTCGTACTCATCGCCGCTCGTCGACGCGTTGGTTTTTTCGTATGTTCGCACCCAGCCATGTTGCATTTTTTTGTCACAGAATCAATTTTTTTTTTAATTACTCATCGCACGGCAACAAACGATATTCATTTAAAAATATTTTACTACTTACTACAGATAGTTTTTAATCATTTTGGTATAAATATACATACACCGATAATTGCGGCAGCTGTCTTACGATAACTCGATGCATAGTTTGCATTTCCGTCATAAGATGAATGTTTTCAGAATATTCAATCTTATACCATATATAAATATTTCTAGGAGAAGTGGATTAATATTGAAATAAGGTATGTACTTTTTCGGTTTCGCACCATCTACCCTGTACAATTGAGTGTATGAAGTAAATGAAACGTCGCACTCTGTGCGTGATGTACGACGGTGGTAGGCATGAAAGAAAAAGGTATTCTCAATCCCGACAATAATCTCAGATCCGGTGTCAATGAGAAACCGCAACTTTTATTGCCTGGCCTGCCCACGTAGCGCGGGTCGCGCTTCAATTAATGACACCTTTTCGCGCCTACTTACCATCTGATCGCGTATTTCTCTAATCTCCTGGAACGATCCCCGCAGACCTACACTCGCCGTTTCAACTGATATTTACGTACATTTGTTTTAAAAGTAACAAGACGATGTGTATTACTCGTACCTATGTATATATTAGATGCTCGTTATTAACATATATGACTTCAATGCAAACCAACGAATCGTATTTCTTTCCGAAAGACTATAAATTTCTACATGGTCTTCCACGCCACCCAGGAGGTGCCTCGACGAGCGCGTTCGGTTTTTTAATGTGGACCTTCGCCTATAGCCCTATCATACCACACTACATAACAACTTGTGGTGTCTAGCATAACAAAATGCGACAGATTTGTGCGAAATTTATGATTTGCACCTCTGGTGTCTAGCATAACAAAATGCGACAGATTTGTGCGAAATTTATGATTTGCACCTCTGGTGTCTAGCATCACAAAATGCGACAGATTTGTGCGAAATTTACCATTTGCACCTGTGGTGTCAAGCATAACAAAATGCGACAGATTTGTGCGAAATTTATTATTTGCACCTGTGGTGTCAAGCATAACAAAATGCGACAGATTTGTGCGAAATTTATCATTTGCACCTGTGGTGTCAAGCATCACAAAATGCGACAGATTTGTGCGAAATTTACCATTTGCAACTGTGGTGTCTAGCATCACAAAATGCGACAGATTTAATCAAGATGCGGCATAATGAAACGCAATACATATTTTAACACATTTGTGCATTACAAATGTCTTAACGTTTGTTGCGGCCGTTAATAGCGCACCTTATAAAATAAAATTTCCGTGAAACGTTTATTTTATGATTTACGTTAATATTAAAAATCAGTAGACGAGGAGGGACCAGCAGTGTGAGCAATATTTGAACATTGTCTGACTTATTTTTCTGTCGAATGTGCAGAATATAATGTTTCAGATGCCATGAGTGACAAGTGTTTGTCAGTAACTTGCAAATTTGAAGCAGTTTCCCCTCTCGCGTGCAAAGCTGATTTTATAACGCAAATAGCGTTCATATTGACGGACGACAGCTTGTTTCGTTTTTTTGTTTTTAAATCCGGTAAATAGGAGAAAATTCTTTCCGAATCAGCGTTAGAATTCGGCAACGCTCTGACTGCATGAACGAGAGACTGTAAATGGGGGTATTGATGCTTGTGTGTGAAAATCTTTTCCCACATCGCATCGAAATGTAATCGGGACAAATTGTCTTTTTCAGTTTCTGTGAATTCCTGATGTAAAGTAAACCACTCGTGTCTTAACCCATCTGTATCAAATCCGCCAAAGGTTTGTGCGACAGAGGAAACGTCATTAAATGAGCTTTCTCGGTTATTGTCGCTCAGAACCGTGTGCGGTTCAAGAACTTGTAATTTTGATAAAAATGGGTCATTGACTGGTAATCTGGTATATATATTGTGAGCAGCACTAATGTAAAACTGTAAACAATTTTGACGAATATTTGCAATAACGCTCGCGTGCCCCTCGGAAAGTAATTTGTTACAATATTCTTCGCATTCACTTCCAACATTAACATTTTCCAATAATACATGATTTTCGGATAACGAATAATCTATGTCACAAACTAATTGTTGTAAAACATCTGGTCTGAGGAACCGTCGACAAATCGTCATCAGTAAATCTAACGATTTACGTTGCAAGAATTGTACTCGAGTTTCCAGACCTTGGAAAAATATTGTAAATGAATTGAAGAAATGTAAGATATTTTGGAGAAACAGGAAATATGCTTTTACATCAGGATTTTGCATCACCAGTAGAAATTCTTGAGCACGTTTTGTTTTTTCCGTCCTAATTAAGTCGGTCAAAAAGTGCTCAATATTGTCCCAATATTCCAGGAGTCTTGTGATGCATGAATGGCGAGACAACCAACGTGTTTCGGACAGTTTCAAGATTTTACGTTTGGTTTCTTGGACACAATCGCTGAAGATAGCAGCACGTTTTGGACTACAATTTATAAAATTCGTTACGGATTTTAAAAAGTCCTCGCATTTAGCCGGAATGGTTTTACAAGCCGCGTTAGCAACTAAAGCTACGGAATGGCATGGACATGTCAATGTTAAAACATGTCGGCACTTTTCCTCTAGTTTTTTTTTAAAAGATAAATTTTTGCCCGTCATAACGCGGGCATTGTCGCATGACAAAGCAATAATATTCCCAAATGGAATTTGAAGGTAATACATTTGGTTACGGAATACTTCAAACAGTCTTTCCGCACCACAATTTTTCGCGTCAAGTTTTATTAATTTGACTAACTGCGAGTGAACGTGAAATGTTTCCGGATGAACAAACCGTACATGAAACGTCATCCATTTTGTATTAGAAATGTCTGTCGTTTCATCTATGAAAATGCTAAACTTTGTATTTCTAAGATTGTCCGCAACACGTTCCGTTTCAACTGGACACAAGACGTTGGAGATTACATTTTTACTTTTAGTCTCCCCCATACCCATTGTTTGTAGGACTACCGGATCTTTTCCAACATTTTGGAAGAATGTTAAACACCTTTTGGCAAACGCAAACGAAATATTGTTTTCGGCCATGAAGGCAGCATGCTTAATTTCCGCTCTTTTCGTTCGCGTGTTTAAATCATCGTCGTCCGTCATATGAACAGATGTGTCGGTTTCTTGTGTTTCTACATTGTACGCGTTCCCGATATGCGTCGCGGATTCTGCGTGACGATAGATTTTATCCAATCGCGCCCGCATATGTTTATTACAAATTGTGCAAATACACGATGTTTGATCGTCTAACACCTCGTGTAACCATGGTTGAAATTCGGGAATGTCCAGCCATTGCTTACAAAAAGTGCGTATTAACGGCTCTTTCGACTTCGACGTGGTAGCATCGACATTAACTGCCAACGGTTGTTTCTTTAAATTGGATATATGTCCCGCAGAATTCGCATGTCTTGAGACACTCGTACTGCACAAAAAATCTTGCTTGCATACTACGCAATTATATAAGCTAGCGTCCGACGGAACGCTGCGTATCCACGAATTGATGTTACTGTTTTGAAGCCAAGCGTCCGAAAAGCGACGTTTCATTTGTTTCACGCCTGACTCGCACAGTTCCGTACAAAATCACAAGAAACCGACAAAAATCCTTAAAATTAGTTAACCTACCATGCAAACAAACACAAACACACACAAATATTACACTTAAACTGAAATTAATAGAAAATCGAAATTCTTAATTGGCTACCACTCACGCCTGCCGCAACTCCGTCCAGCTCACGGCACATACTGGTCGTCTGTGTCATTGTTCGCTTTTCGCGCAACGCGGATTAGCAAAGGCGAGAGATAAGCAACAAAGACAGACCGTCGTTCGCTCTTTCGTACTGTTATGCCGCGTTGGGAAGGTGTGGGGTGATAGTCTCGGTATTCACTCCTCTTCTCACAAGCACAACTTAAGGTTTATTAGAAATAGCGTACAGTTTGCAAAATGAACTAAGTGATTGAGCGGAGTATCGAGCAGCGTTACGATGTTGCTTGCTCGATGGTATTTCTTAGAGTGTCGGGCCCAGATTTGGGCGTTTTCTAGGTGCTGTCTAGTGGGGGAAAAACCCTTAGCGTCGGTCACGTAGGCACGCGGTGCATATGGTGACATCACCATTGGCACAAAGCTTCGTTGTCTTGAAACTTAAGTTATTTACGCAAGATGAAGGGCTTGCCCTAACGGATAGCTATAAAAATAGTGGTGGCTTAGACCTAACACAGAAATGCTTAAATCTAGTGGTGGCTACAACCTAACAGTACATCATTTCACGAATAAGCGTAACGTTCCGACAGTGTTGCGTACACCTACGATTGTACATAAATATCTTTCCATATTCGTTCGGTGATTATTATCAAATGTTAGGTTTCAAATAGAAACTATGGCACTCTTCTCTATCCATCACCCACAGCTGTCGACAAAATTAGTATTGATAATAATTAGCATTTTCCCAACTTTTATTAACAATGATGTCCAAAGTACAACATTTGCATACATTCCATTGGTTGCAAAACGTTTTCCGGCTGTTTCCAATAAAATTATGAATTCTCCGTTGATTGTGAAACTATTGAAAGATAGAAGAAATTTTTCTGCGCACCCAGGAAATCATAATGTGCGGAACAGATTTACCTTTCGCTATGAAAAGTAAAATAGCCGTGCTAACAACCCGAGAGCGTGTCTCTCCAATTTCAACTCACATTACAACACGATTGTGACTTGAAGTTGCAAAACAGATTTAATCCATTTCAGTCCAACTTAATCGAAGAAGTCCTCTCAATTATTTTGCCACCAATACAAATTGTCTAACTATTACACTTGCGACGTAATTGTTGTTCACACTCAAAATAAGTGAATTGTTTTCCAAGTTTTATTTCTTGCAAACTGTGGGTGATGGAGACCATGATACGTACAGCTAATTCCCGCAAGATATGGAAATACATGAAAACAAATATAAATTTGTCAAACACCTTCAATCTTCTTCCGTCATTACCTGCTCCGTACTCTTAACCCTTCCTAATTGCTGGTATTTAACGTATACCTGCCTCCTTTTTCAAACCGACGAATCACAACTCTATGTGCCCTTCTCCACGAAATTCAACCCCACTTTTACTACCGCATATTTACGCATTTGTGCAAAAATGTGAGTCAGTTCTCAAGTGTCATTTGAAGTGAATTAACATGGATATGGATATGGAGACAACTTCGTCTCGTAAGTATTGTGAAGATATTATACATTCTACGTCATTTTTACATTACGTAGCGCTGTTGGTAAAACAAATGTACATTCCCCATTAAATTTGCACACGCAACGGAATCTCATTTATGTGTCAGTTTCTTTTTGGCAGAAAATAATGAATATGTTCTCTTTGTAGAAGTTCAGCCGATAGCTGCGCCGGTGTTGCAGGAGAAGGTGGTAGACCAGGCGGAGGTGCCAATAAAAGAGGTGCAACAGCCGGAAGTGCCAGTAAAAAATGTGCAGCAGCCGGAGCCGCAGCAGCCGGAGCCGCAGCAGCCGGGGCTGCAGGGAAAAGAGCCCCCTATGTGTGCCAACTGCAAAAACTGCAAGCAGTTGCAGTCAACCAAACAAAGTGAGTGCATAATTCTAACATGTTGTAGTACAACGTTGATCATATGCAGTAGGCTTCTGTATAATGCGGTTGATACGTCACGCGCTATACAAATTCGCGTTGTACGAAGTCGTGTAACACGGGAGCCTATTGTACCCATATATCCCAGTCCATGGATGCGTGGACCATACGTCACACTGTAAGTTCACTACTCATTGAAATGTACGTTTATGTTGCAGAAAAAAAACGGAAACAGGGCGGCAAGAGTAGAGCGCGCTGGTACGCGCGGCGCGGGGGAAGAGGTGGCGGCGGGGGTGCCGAGCATTGGGGTGGCGACCGAGGTGCCAACCAACCGCTGGTGATACACCAGTATTACGGGTGTAATTAAATTTTAATAAACACAACTCGAAACCAATACAAATGTTTTTCAATCATTACAGTAGTCGCGTACCTTTCCCGTCACACCGCACATTCGCGCATCACCGCTGAATATCTTTATATATATCCATTCAACACCGTCAGTACATAACTTTGTTAACATCTCGTATAATAGGGCTATAGGCGAAGGTCCACATTAAAAAACCGAACGCGCTCGTCGTGGCACCTCCTGGGTGGCGTGGAAGACCACGTAGAAATTTATAGTCTTTCGGAAAGAAATACGATTCGTTGGTTTGCATTGAAGTCATATATGTTAATAACGAGCATCTAATATATACATAGGTACAAGTAATACACATCGTCTTGTTACTTTTAAAACAAATGTACGTAAATATCAGTTGAAACGGCGAGTGTAGGTCTGCGGGTGTTACGTCCGGGCGAGGCTTATCACGACTTTGTGTTTGTCAAGACGGTCGATGAGAAATCCGCGAGCGGTCTGCCGTGCGACCGGTCGTAACGCTTGAATATTTTTCGTTAAATTAATTACAATAAATTAACGGTAATCTAACTGAAGATCATTATTGCGGAATTCTAATCCCTTCCTGGAAGAGGAGGGATTTTCTAGTTTATTCGGTACAAGCTAAACGGAGAAGTTAAGTTGAAATCTAATATCGCGTTTAGTTGTATGCAGGACTAATAGGATTCGTCTGTCTTCTCAAGACCCGTACAGGTCCCCAATTGTTCTCGCGAGGTTATGTTTTCGGCCGGTGTACAATGCTATGGTATATGAGGTGTGACGTCACAACACAGATAACTCAGAGAAAAATAGTATAAGGGGTAACAAAAGTAAATATATTCAATCTAAAAATAATTATATAAAGAAAAGTAGAATAGATAATAGAGAAGATAGAGTAAACATGTCATGAGTTCGATAAACAATGAAAGGATTACTGCAGGAAATACCATTCGCAGTATCGAGAATTGTTGGATATCGATGCGCGACAATTATGCGCCTTGATACGAGCGGTCTAACAATATTACGGATGCGCTCTCGGTAGTTCGCGGTTAAGCCCTTACATTCGACAAGTTAACAAGAGGAACGTGCACGGTCGTTATACCGTGCCCGCGGGATCTCTCCATGATTTTAACTCGGGCATGATTATACAAGAAAATATTAAATCGTCGTCGTGTTTCGCGACTGGAGGTTCCTACCGTGTTGCTGGTCTTCGGCTACTGTCGGTTAGATTCGGCTTGCGCACGCGCTCTTTCTCTCTCTCTCTCTCTCTCTCTCTCTCTCTCTGTCTCCTTCGCTCACTCGCTCTACCCTTCTTTCTCTTTCTCTCTCTGGCGTATCGTCGGTTGGAATTTTCAGTATTCGGTGTTAAACGATGATAATACCTTCGAATCGAAATAAAGTTTTAGTGCTTTGAACTTCCTTGATTTGCCTATGCTCTATGATAATTGAGCCGGGAACTAGTCCGTTACAAGGGGTCGGCAAATCAGGAAGATGGTGCTTCTATTCAGATATTTCGATAATTAATTCCGACTTCAATCGCCACACGAGCGAGGAACAACCTTTCGCGCTCTGTTCAAGTTAAAATGATAAAGGAAAATAATAATGTAAATGGAATCAAACGGAAACTTAAAGATAACGTGCCCGACGCAATTTTGTCGGCCACGTGCAAAACGTAACGCGCACACCTTCGCACTTTCACTAAATCAAAAGGAAAACTGAGTCTGTGTCTCTAATAATAATCAGAAATTATAAACTATAGCTTTACGAGGATAATTGAGTTCGTTTAGTAACACACTGCAAGAAGAATATGCACTTTTAGACTCAGAAATTAATGATATCTAGGATACCCTCGGACAATCGACCACGTACCTCACGACTTTACAGCCAACTGCCCAGAGAAATCCGTCGCGAGACGGCTCCTGGGCTCGCTCTAGGCCAGTTTTTCATACCTTAACCATGGAAACGGTCGATCAGCGGTCGATTCAGTGTACAAATATTCTGTTACTATGCTCGCTCGATGTTCAGCAAGAGACTTTCGATTGCTCGTTTATCCTCTTTTAATTATTGAGTTTTATTGCAAATAAAATGTGATTGCCTCGACTCACTCTTCTAAAACTTCAGTAGTGCACGCTCCTGATATTTATGCTTGAACATAATTAGGTTGATATCTGGGCAATGCCTTATTGCCACGAAAATAATAATTTACTTTTGAGAGAGAGAGAAACTAAAAATTAACACGCGGAACCTCATCGCGAATTCCTTAACCTACACACGCATACGTCCATACCGCACACGCACACTCATTCTATACTCACACGCATCCACACCCGCTCGCACGCTTATATCTATACTTACATCTACTTATACATGTACGATGGGACGAATATGATTCCACGGTGAGGGAATTCCACTACATATTACAACTCGACAGTACCACATATACGATGAGCCTAAGCTATGATACGAATAATTCGCATACGCGGCCTGGAGGAAGAATAGAATAATCATGATTTTACAACTAATACTCTAACAGCGCACCGGATGCGATGAGCCTAAGCCGTGATACAAGTAATTCGTAATCCGGCGGCCGGAATAAAGGAAAGAAAAGAGAGTTTAAGTTGAGAAATTATAATAAAAGAAAAGGAAAAATCAAAAAGTTACGCTGGGACGTAACACGGGGATCGTTCCAGGAGATTAGAGAAATACGTGGGCAGGCCAGGCAATAAAAGTTGCGGTTTCTCATTGACACCGGATCTGAGATTATTGCCGGGATTTAGAATACCTTTTTCTTGCATGCCTACCACCGTCGTATATCACGCACAGAGTGCGACGTTTCATTTACTTCATACACTCAATTGTACAGGGTAGATGGTGCGAAACCGAAAAAGTACATACCTTATTTCAATATTAATCCACTTCTCCTAGAAATATTTATATACGGTATAAGATTGAATATTCTAAAAACATTCATCTTATGACGGAAATGCAAATTATGCATCGAGTTATCGTACGACAGCTGCCGCAATTATCGGTGTATGTATATTTATACCAAAATTATTAAAAACTATCTGTAGTAAGTACTAAAATATTTTTAAATGAATATCGTTTGTTGCCGTGCGATGAGTAATTAAAAAAAAAATTGATTCTGTGACAAAAAAATGCAACATGGCTGGGTGCGAACATACGAAAAAACCAACGCGTCGACGAGCGGCGATGAGTACGACGAGTCAATCCCAAACTCTCCTGGATTCACTTTTCGCTGGATCGCGCTCTGCTCAACGCGGTGGTGCCCGATTTGCCTTCCGGGCCGGAAGAACGCAATGGTACGTGCGGTGCCTTATGCGAAATCTGGCACCACCGCGAGAAGCTTATACCGGCCTGTGTGTCGAACGAAGACGCGACGCCGCGACTGCATGTCGAACAAAGACGCGACGCGCGATATTGGTTGAAAGGGGACGGAGCGTAGTTCTGTCCTTCTTATGTGTCGTCACGCGTCGTTGGTGGAAGGGAGACGCAGCATAGTTCCGTCCTTCTCTCCACGCAGCGCTCACAGACAGGGTACGCACACTTGCGCGTATCCCCACTCTCCATGTTGCCCATGTTGCTAGAGGTACAAATCTGCTGACACTGATGGAGACATCTGATTGCGAGAAAGGGCGCGGACGTTGTGCCGTACGTTACGGTATTCAATTGAAAAACCTCAGTTGGTTTATCTGGAGAGTCGCGCCAAATAATCTTTTGGTAACACCGATCTTCCGAATCTAGACGAATCTGCCTATACATTTTCTCTATAACGGCAGTTAATGCGAAGGCATGCGAACGAAAACGTACAATAATAGAAAATAAGTCCTCCTGAATAACGGGACCGTTCATAAGGGCATTGTTCAAAGATATGCCGGAGGAGGTCTCAGCTGATGCATCAAATACGACCCGCAATTTAGTCGTGTGGCTAGCATTCTTAAATACGGCATGATGCGGTAAATAGTAACCCTCATTGGGTTCGTCAATATCTGTAATATTTGTCATGTGATCTAGGTGCTCATACTCCCGTAGAAACAGAGTGTATTGTGACCGTAATTCCACATCCTTACTAAGTTTTCTCTCTAATGAATAAAAACGTTTCATCGCCATACTATATGAATTCCCGAGCATCGATTTCTTATCCGTAAATGGAAGTTTCACAATGTATCTGCCGCTCTCGGTACGACGCGTAGTGTTATTGAAATGACGCTCACACGCAGTTTCTTCGTCCAATTTTAATGTGCGACTGGGACCGTCATCGATATCCCAAAATTTCACCAATTGTTTATCTAAGGCCGTGCTAGTCAACAGACATGTTCCGTTAGAATCTGCGATTGCCTCTACCTCAACAGTTACCACCCAACCCAATTTGGTTTTTTGTAGAACAATATTATCATCAGCTAGCCGAATTTGACCAATGCCTAATAATTTGAAGAAAAGTTTATTACCCAACAATATATCTATTTGACCAGACCTTTCGAAATGCGGATCGGCGAGCTTCACGTTACGAGGAATTTTTAGTTGCTTGCGATCTATTTGTTGGGATGGCAACACGTCAGTAATTTTTGGAATCGCTATTAACGGTATTGTATTTTCAAACTGATCGTGTCTCGATTTAATTTGTGCATTTATTGAATAACTAGATTGTGAGGTTGACCTTCCTAATCCTGATATTGTCAATGGCGAATGATTTTTCGCGAGACGTAAAACTTCGGCCAATTCCTCTAAAATAAAATGCTTCTGCGACCCACTGTCGAGAAGTGCACGGCAACGATATTCTTTATTATTTATATCAATTATGATGATCTCCGCGGTCCCTAAAAGCACCTCGGAATGTCATGATAAAGCTTTGCAACACACCGTCAAAGCCTGAGTGACTTCCGGCTTAACCTTTTCTATTTCTGTCGCCGCGGCGGTTGGATGCGCAGTAGACTGTTGTACTGCATTGTTTGTAAAATGTAACATAATATGATGCTTGCGCTGGCACTTTCGGCAACTGCTCATGGTACATTGATGTACACTGTGGGATGAACGTAAGCAATTTATACATAGTTGCTCGCGCTTCGCGATGTCAAACCGTTCACGCGGAGACGCGTCTCTAAATTGAGAACAGCCGAATATTGCATGATTGCCCTTACACGAAGGACACACCAAAGGGGGACGAGCACCTACAAATGACTGCGTTTTCGGCTGACTGCGCGTAATGCGCTTAACCTGTCTCGAATAATCACTATTTGAAGTACTGACAGACTGCGATTCACCTGTGCCGTCGTCATCACAACGCGAGAATTTTTGCAAAAAAGTTAAAAACTCTCTAAACGTAGGGTGCTTGTCATCTTCCAACGTTCGTTCCCATGCTCTACGTGTAGCTTTGTCCAATTTCCGCATCAATATATATACGAGAATCGTGTCCCAATGATGGACCGGCTCCTTCAAAGCCTTGAGCGCATTTACTCGAGTTTCGGCTTCGTCGGCTAATGCCTTTATTGCTTGAGCCGACTCGCGTGTAATTTCCGGGAAGGTCAATAGATGTTTTAAATGAGTATAGATAATCTTCCGCGGTTTGTCGCAACGTTTTTGCAATAAATCCCATGCGACTGTATAGTTTTCTTCCGTAGCCGTAAGGCTTTTGACAACCGCACTGGCGTCACCGCGTAAATAACCTTTTAACAAATGAAACATCTGTACCGCGGGTAAGTCAACATTGTCGTGCACCAACGATTTAAACGTGTCACGAAAGCTATGCCAATCGGAAGGATTCCCATCAAACGGCGGTATCTCGATTTTCGGCATCAAATAATTGCACGAATTTCTACTACTCTCAGACACTGATGCTGAAGATGCTCCCGCGGCGCTAGTACTGCTGGGCAAAGAAGCGTTATTTAGTAATCGAATACCCTTCATTATATCGATCATGGCTGTATCATAAGCATCTTTGAACGCGATTCGCTCGTCCAATTGTGTTTCGCTCGTGTCAACAGATTCTATTTCTGTCTGCGCGGTTTGAAACGGTATATATAACGACTCCAGCTTATTCTTATACACGGTCAAGGCATCGATATCCTTCATTGCTGAGGGCAACACATTCTGAACCCTAGTTAATTGTCCTTTAATGACTCCCCGCTCTCTAATATATGATTTTACCGGCGTAGCAGTCGACATTTTATATTTTCGAAGGTGAAGGTAGGTAGGACCAGATAGATAGGACGGTGAATTTAACGAGCTTACTTGATCGTTGAGTTCTTAAGCCTGGATCGTGAACCGTTGCGTGCGACGAAGATGCAATCTCTTCTGTCGTAGATGACTGTAGTAGCCTCTACGATGTTGTATAGCTGCAGGTCGAAGATGCAATATCCTCTGCCGTCGGTGACTGCACTAGCCTCCTCGGCACGATGTAGCTGCAGAGTGAAGATGCAATATCCTCTGCCGTCGGTGACTGCACTAGCCTCCTCGGCACGATGTAGCTGCAGAGTGAAGATGCAATATCTTCCGCCGTCGATGACTGCAATAGCCTCGGCGCAATGGAACTGTAGACCGAAGATGCAGTATCTTCTGCCGTCGATGACTGCAATAGCCTCGACGTAATGGAACTGCAGACCGAAGACGCAATATCTTCGGCTATCGATGACTGCAATAGTCTTGACACGATAGAACTGCGGCTAAAGATGCACTATCTCTGCCGTCGACGACTGTAATAGCCTCGTTATACAAAACTGTATTTAGCCGCAATGGCGGGTTGTTGCCTCAAAGCCTTCCTGTCCGTCAGTTGTCCGGCGGCAGATTCCATACGGCTTCATCGAATGCAAGAAAATTGCCGAGTCCTCGTGTTCCGTGGATTTCGGGCAATCCGAAGAATCCGGCTCTAAGGACCAATTTGATGTTACGCCTTGCGTAGTTTTAATATGGATTACGCAGAGGGCGACGCGGAACCTTTTCCGTAACGCTTGCCACGTGGAATATCGTTTCCGCGGTCACTGTTATATTCACGACTAAACGTGCGGATGCTAGACTCTGGCTGGGGACAGCCCTCAGGGAGTCTCCGTTACAAGATACGCTTTAACGGACTAAATGCACTATGACTCACCCGTGATTTAGGAGGAAAGGTTTTATAAGAATAATCTGAGTGTACGATGTTTATATGGATAATTACGCTCCGCGTGGGTTATCGGCACAGTTTTACGCGATAAGAACACTGATACACTGTAACTGGATATCTTGGAATTTGTACGTTTATTGAGAACTCGGAAAAACTGCGTCTACTTCCTTACACGTCCTTTTACAAAGAGGGCAGAAAACGGCAGGAAGGCGGACACAGGTCGCCCCTTCTTCCTGCGCGTCGATGGACAGCTGATTGGTATTGCTACCAATCAGCTGACTAATTAGCCAATGCTTCGCGGAGACGTCAGCGTGACGTCAAACGCCGGCAAGCACGTGGCTAGATAGCGAGCGCGGGAGCGGCAGCCATTGGCCTGAGCGTGTGCGCGCTCGGCTTCGCGTGGCGACGACACGCGCAGCGCTTACGCCGCGCACGGCGTACAGCGCGCGCCTTTTAAACGCGGAAATTCCCAAACATACCGCCCGCCTCGCTACACTCGGGGAGCGATACTCGGAATTGGAATCGTAGGAATACTTTCGGAAGTGCGTGATACGCGGAGTTCCTACCTCGGAATAAATCGCGAGTTACGCGGTAAGCCATACGTGCCGGCGAGTGACGGTGGAAAACAAAGTGAGCGTGCAAGTAAGTGCATACAAAAATAAAAGGTGCTACGCGAGTTGGATTAACCTAACTTATAACTAACATATTTACAGAATGCTGCTATGCAGGTCGGCATGACTGTATGACAATACAATGTCTTAACGTAGGTACGAACGCAAATGTGATGTCAAAAATAAATTAATATGGTCGACTGCCAAAAAAGTAACAAGAAACTAAACAACGGAAGAGGCGCAACAATCAGGGCTCGGAAAATTCGGAGAAATGTACTACCCGTGCCACCAACATCGGCGTCTTGGAAAAGTGGCACGCTTTCCTTGCGTGCGGAAAGCCGAACGTTAGTAGGACGAGTGTTCCGTTACATTGGAATGCGGAAAGTTATGTGTAGTAAATAAGCCCTGAATGAATTGCGGCGCTCGGTCAATGAAGGCAGTCGAGGTCGGGATTCGCATGAGTGCGTTCGCTAATAGTAAGTAATAGTAAGTCTTAGGGTGTAAGTAATCTAGTGAACAGTGGACTTAACTAATATGTACAACGCATTGATTCGACGTGGAACCTGCTGCGGGATGAGAATCCACCGGTAACTTAACGAGTTGCGTTACAGGACGCTTATATTCGGATCTCGCAGTACGCACTAGGACTACACGTACTAAGTTATCAGAGCCGGGAAAGCATTTGGAAATGCGTCCCAGCTCCCACTTCGTCGGAGGTAACAGCGGACTCCTTATAACTACTAGATCCCCTACTTGTAAATTCGGTTGGGTCGCATGCCACTTTACTCGTTGTTGCAACGAGTTGAGATAATCGAAGGACCACACCTTCCAGAACGTTTCCTGGAAGCGCTGTATGGACTGCCAGCGAGAGAGGCGATTCTCGTTGACAGGCAATACGCTCGGAGTCGGCACGGTTTTCAAGTAGGATCCAGTTAAAAAGTGTCCTGGAGTCAGCGCGTCGTAAGACTCGGGATCATCATACAATGGAGCGATAGGACGTGAATTAAGTATGCCTTCTATCTTGCACAAAAGAGTGGCAAATTCTTCAAATGAAGGCGTGAACGTACCCATTATTCGTTTCAGATGGATTTTAACGCATTTAACGCCCGCCTCCCATAACCCGCCGAATTGCGGGGCCGCGGGGGGAATGAAATTCCACTCGATACAGTCGGCCGCTAGTCTGGATTGCAACAACGGGTCGCGAGTTATTATTCGGAAGTTGGAAGCAATCTCACGTTCGGCACCGATAAAGGTACTTCCATTGTCGGAGTACATCTTGGCGGGGAGGCCGCGACGGGAAACGAACCGATCGAATGCCGCAAGGAAGCCAGACGTGGTGTAATCGTCGGCGCACTCTAAGTGTACGGCGCGTACCGCAAGGCAGACAAAAATGACGCAGTACGCTTTGTGAGTTTTAACGCCTCTACCTTTCGACGTTCGGATAAGAAACGGACCGGCATAATCGACTCCGGTGCAGGCAAAAGGGCGCGACGGATTGACTCGGACGGACGGCAAATCTCCCATGCGTTGGGAGGACAACGTCGCTCGCTGTCGCGCACAGACGACGCATTTAAAGGAAACCTGTTTTACAATGGTACGGGCGCCTAGGATCCAAAATTTCTGGCGAACAAAACGTAAGGTAACTTGTACTCCGCCGTGCAGAGTTGTCGAATGCGCATCTCGGACTATTAACTCGGCAATTCTATTTTTAGGAATCAGGATTGGGAACTTTTCCTGTTCGTCGAGGTCCGCATTTCGGAGTCGCCCTCCCACGCGTAGCAGGCCGTCGGTACCCTTGAAGAGGTTTAACCTACGCAAGGCCTTAGACGCGCGATCGAAGGACGCTTGGTTAGTAGCGTTTGACAGTTCCGCGAAGTGGGTGCGTTGACTCAACTTACATAACTTGTATGTCGCCTCTCGGATTTCGCTAGCAATTACATGGTTTGCCGCAGGGCGAGACCGCAATCTACGCGCACAGGATACGAAACGTAATATATAAGCCGTGATGCGCAGCAATTTCGGCCAACTGGAAGTCCTTTCGGATAGAAGGAGTAAGGGATCGGGTTCTACACAGGTATTATAGTTAGATACGTTCCGTGCCTCTAAATCGATGACCTTTTCGCCATGGGTATCCTTGTACGGCCAACAGGTAGGACTCTGTCCCAACCAATGGGGACCAGTCCACCACAAAGGGTGCTTCAGGAGTGTAGACGAAGAGATTCCTCGGGACGCACAATCTGCGGGGTTACTCTCAGTGGGCACATGACGCCACACTGCGTTAGGGAATGCAGTTTGAATTTCGGAGACGCGATTGGCAACAAACAGTTTCCATCTGGAAGGTGGGGACTGTAACCAGGCGAGCACGACGGAAGAGTCCGTCCAGCAGGATACCTCGGCGCTGTCCAAGTGCATAGTACGGATGACAAACTGTAGAGCTCGCACCAGCAGAGCGGCAGCGCACAACTCAAGGCGAGGAATGCTTTGAAGTTTGAGCGGCGCGACTTTAGTCTTAGCGTATACCAAAGATACGCGTGCAGGAGAGGAGCCGCAAGGAACGCGTAAGTACATTATGGCCGAATATGCGGCGTTGGAGGCATCACAAAACCCATGAATTTCAGGACAGCCGTCGGAGGAGCGTTGCCCGGTCCAGCGAGGAATAGTGAGCTGGTTTAGGAGATATAGTTCGGATACGAAGGTAGTGCATTTACTGGCGAGATCGTGTGGGATGGGTTCATCCCAGTTTATTTGGCGTAGCCAGAGCTGCTGCAACAAGATTTTACCCGTAATGGTTACAGGAGCGACCCAACCATGGGGGTCGAAGATCCGCGCGAGGACCGCCAAAAATGCGCGTTTGGAAGTGACTGGCTGACATTCTGCCACCTTAAAGGAGAAGACGTCCGACACAGGCTCCCAATAAACCCCCAGGACCTTGAGTTGGGGGTCCGTATTCAGGACCTTGTTGGTGGAAAGCCCACGCTCTGCCTCAGGAATGGCTTGCAGAAGAGGGGGGTAGTTCGACACCCACTTGTGAGCCCTAAACCCGCCCGCCATGAGAAGGCGTGCCAATTGGAATTGGGTTTGTTGGAGCACGGATAAGTCTTCGAAACCAAACATTATGTCGTCTACGTAAACGTTCTCCTTAAGAATGGGGGCTGCGAGGGGGAACGCAGAACCTTCGTCCTGAGTTAGCTGCGAGATGACACGATTCGCAAGATACGGGGCACAAGCCGTGCCGTAAGTGACGGTACACAATCGGAAACTCTGAACGTCGTCCTGGGAGGTGGGTCGCCAATAGATTCGTTGGAAGTCGGTATCGGCTGGATGGACTATAATTTGTCGGAACATTTTCTCAATGTCCGTAGCGAGGACGTATGGGTGGGAGCGCCAGCGCAGGATTAGCGCAAACAGATCGGACTGTAGCTTGGGCCCAATATGCAGGAAGTCGTTCAACGATGAGTTGTTGTCGGAACGGAAGGAGGCGTTGAATACTACTCTGACCTTGGTAGTAGAGCTGGTGGCCTTGACTACGGGATGATGCGGAAGATAGCTCGTGTTCATTAGCGTCTCCTCCGAGGTCGGAACACACTGCATATGACCCAGCGCCAGGTATTCGCGGAGAAATGCCTGATATGCCTCGCCTAATTCAGGACTTCTGCTCAACCGCGCTTCTTGTTTTAGATATAAACAAGAGCGGAATCGGAGGAGATGTTTTAAAGGGAAGCCTGACCACGTAGCGCCCATCGGAGTTTCGAGTATGCGTGTCGGTAAAGTGTTCCTCACACTGCCGTTCCTCGGCGGTCATCGGACTTAATGTCGGAATTTCCTCTAACTCCCAGAATTTTCCCAGGGACTCCTGTAGTTCGTCGTTCGTGACTACGTGGTTGACCGTGACTCGTGATGCGGACTTACTAGGAGGAGTCACGTTGCCCGACAATATCCACCCAAAGATCGTGAGCTGGGCAATTGGAGCGCCCGGGGGGCCGCGTATGAGTCCCTCACGGAGACATAATCCGAAGTAGTCTGCTCCAAGGATTAACTGAACTGGAGTCTTGGTGGTGGTGGGTGTGTCGGCGAGAGGTAAGCCCTCCAGGTGAGCGCAATTCTTGGAGAGGACGGACGGAGGCGGAACATAGGAGGACAGTTTAGGGAGGACGAAGGCCGAAATGCTATGGTTTAAGTCTGGATTATCACGCGGCTCGATGGTGAGGGAGGCTACTTGAGTAACGTGTCCGACCTGCTTGGCACCGATGCCAGAGACCCTAACTGAAACCGTCTTGGTAACAGGCTTCAACATTGGAACCGCGGACTCGGCAATGAACGACGCTTGTGATCCCTGATCAAGGAGAGCCCTAACAGCTAGTGACCTGCCTGACGCGCTTCGCAGGACCACGAGTGCCGTCGGTAAAATAGCATAGGTGCTTTGTATCTCGGCGGAGCACGAATTGAGGGCCTTCTCAACTGGAGAAGTGGACGGAACCGCGTCCGAGCGCGTCCCCGCAAGTTCCTGCTCGTTTGGAGTGCCGCTACCTACGTCGGATTTGTGAGTGTCGAGGTGTACTAGTGTGTGATGCCGATTTTTGCAAATGCGGCATACGTTTTTACTATTGCAAGTGCGCGCCCGATGCCCTCTTCGGAAACAATTAATGCACCGTTCTTGTGTCTGTAGGAGTTCCAATCGCTTGGCAACGGATTTATTATTGAAGGTCGGGCATTGAAACAGCGGATGGTCTTCTTGACAAACAAAGCAGCTGGGCCGAGCAGGAGTAGCGGAATGCGCTTGGACATTAGTTCTTTGGAACTCCCTACGCGGAGGTTTCGGAGCAACGCAGTCCGTGCGCCCTAACCCTACCGTTTCCAACGCACGCAGTTGCGCCGACAGGTAGTCGTCCAGATCTTGGAACGTCGGAAATCTGGAGACGTCTGTTTGGGTGAGTTCCCACTCGCGTCGAGTCTGCGGATCCAACTTCGTCAATATAATGTGCACGAATTGGTCTTCCCACAGGTTAATGGGACGAGACATGCTAACAATGGAGTGGTAAATGTCATGCGCCTGGTCGCGGAGTACGCGCAGACCTCGCTCGCGGCTGGAACTCACCCTTGGCATGTCTAGGAACGCATCTAAATAGGAGTAAACTATCGCACGTGGATTCTCAAACCGTTTCTTCAGCAGGTCCCACGCCTTCTCGTAATTGGCCGCCGTGACTCGGTGCTGCGTAGGACTTGGCCAGCTTTCCCGTCAAGACTGGCCTTAAGATAGTGGAGCTTTTGCACACTCGTCAGATCGTTGCGGGAATCGACGAGTGACACGAACAAGTCACGGAACGCCGGCCAGGATACGAGATCGCCTGAAAACTTAGTCAAATTAATCGGAGGTAGGTCTACAAAATGGCGCCTACCACTACTTGCGGGACCCTGCGTCTCGAGCCTCTGTGAAGGCGGCTGTACATCGAACGCCGCCAGGGCCTCGGCGAGCACATCTCTGACTTCCTCTACGCACTCGTATATGGAAGCAAAGGCGTCGGTCGTAAAGTAATCTAACGTTTGCCTTTGTATTTCCGTAGAAAGCGCCAGGATTTCGTCGTGTCGGGAAAGGCAGCTCTGCCAGAAGATCTGCACGGATTCCAGACGATTCTGGGCGGCGGCGCGGGTCCTCTTGGGGATGGCTAATTTTTGGTAATTTTTTCCCACCTTCAATATTTGATCGAGGTAGGACTGCTGTGCCACGATTAGCTGCTCCACAGTCGCCAGCGAGGAAGCTTTTTGTACGGAGGTCATCGTTGGAACAATGGCGGCTTCAGCGCGTCCGTGGCGTCGTCGATGAGGAAGATGGCCGGGTACAGCACGTGGTCGTCAAGCACACTCGCCTTAACGGAAACACTCCCGATATCCGGCTCGAAGGACCAATGTTATATTCACGACTAAACGTGCGGATGCTAGACTCTGGCTGGGGACAGCCCTCGGGGAGTCTCCGTTACAAGATACGCTTTAACGGACTAAATGCACTATGACTCACCCGTGATTTAGGAGGAAAGGTTTTATAAGAATAATCTGAGTGTACGATGTTTATATGGATAATTACGCTCTGCGTGGGTTATCGGCACAGTTTTACGCGATAAGAACACTGATACACTGTAACTGGATATCTTGGAATTTGTACGTTTATTGAGAACTCGGAAAAACTGCGTCTACTTCCTTACACGTCCTTTTACAAAGAGGGCAGAAAACGGCAGGAAGGCGGACACAGGTCGCCCCTTCTTCCTGCGCGTCGATGGACAGCTGATTGGTATTGCTACCAATCAGCTGACTAATTAGCCAATGCTTCGCGGAGACGTCAGCGTGACGTCAAACGCCGGCAAGCACGTGGCTAGATAGCGAGCGCGGGAGCGGCAGCCATTGGCCTGAGCGTGTGCGCGCTCGGCTTCGCGTGGCGACGACACGCGCAGCGCTTACGCCGCGCACGGCGTACAGCGCGCGCCTTTTAAACGCGGAAATTCCCAAACAGTCACACGCCAACTTAATATAGTGTGATTAATTAAGGAAGAACACTTGTTAACCTAGCAATTTCTATCTTCACTTTATTTAAATCAAAGAATCAATACGTAATTTACAATCAGAAAGAATAATGCGCGTGTACAGTGACGTACGCATTTCGCCTGATTTACATCTTTCACGAGACTGGAAAGAACTGCCGCTCGGTCGCTTGCCGGCACGCACGTGAGATCGCATCCCCACTCTCGCTGTCCTTTAACGACCGATGATTGGCCACGAAAAATGTCGGAGGAACAAATGTAGGCAGAGCAGATAGTACACAGTGAGAAAAATTAAGAAGACAGACAGTATACGGATCGAGAACCAACAAAAGAAGCGTGCATGACGACTAAAAATAACATCGATATAGGAAGATTACATTAACCGGACTATTGTTCAGCGAGCGCGCAGCGATTAAGGCGCAAAAGAAAAAATACAGATCACGGTGATCTCTAACAGATGGAAAGGAACGGGTTACAGATTCGGATTTAGAGCATTAAAATCTATAAGAATCACCTAACAGATATTGCGAAGTATGAAAAAATGTTGCACTGGCAAGGAAAGAAATTGCGAGATATGTAATATCACATCTCTTTCGTTTTTCTTTGTTTTTTAAAAAAGCAAAATAATGGCAAATGATCGTTTAGGTACTGGGCAAAACATAACTTATGCTTAGAGGAGATTTTACCCATTGTAACATTTACAATGGTTTGAACAAATTTTATTTATTTTTACGACAACATAATTATGATTTTTACATAAAATGGGATGCATAAAATCATTTCGTACAGAAACTTTACAACTACGCTACAATTTCACGTAATAGAACCTTACCCCTGCCATCTCCTGCACAGGAAAATCATGTAGAAATAGATATTCTTCTCTATGTGAGGAGATTGCGGGTTCAGGTTTTACTAAGTCGTCTACTTTCGGTATTAATATTTTTTAAATTTGAATTGCCCGGCTACGCTTACAGATTACTACGCGAACGGTGCTATGTTGTCCGCCAGTGTTACTTTCGACATTATACATTGTATACATTCGGTAGTAGCCCTTATGTGCGTATCCAGTGGCGGATCCTTCTTTCCGGCGCGGGTGCCAGGGTATTTCGGGGTGTCGCGGAAGAATATTACGCGCAATTACGTGTAAAATAAATCTTGTGTACACCTACTAGTGATCCAGGGATGTCGCGAGCAGCTCCGAATCTCCCTTCTGGAGGACGTAGGATGTCTGTATACTGGCGGAGTGCACAGTACCCTTCCGCGTAGTAATCCGTAAGCGTGCCGCGGAAGGGCTGAGTGGTGGAATCGGAGGGCAATTTGCAAAAATATTAATAAGGAAGGTAGTCATCCTACTAAACCTTGAACCTGCAATCTCCTCACCGAGTAGAATATCTATTTCTGTATGATTTTCCTGTGCAGGAGAGGGCAGGGGTAAGGTTCTATTACGTGGAATTATAGCGTAGTTGTAAAGTTCTTGTACGAAATGATTTTATACATCCCATTTTATGTAAAAATCACAATTATGTCAGCGTAAAAATAAATAAAATTTGTTCAAACCATTGTAAATGTTACAAACGGATAAAATCTCCTCTAAGCATGAGTAAGTTATGTCTTACCCACTACCTAAACGATCATTTACCATTATTTTGCTTTTTTAACATTATGTAACTATAGTTGCACTAGTAGTTTCGTATATAAAAACAGAGAAAACCGAAAGAGATGTGATATTACATATTTCGCACAATTCTTTCACTTGCCAGTGCAACATTTTTTCATACTTCGCAATATCTGTTAGGTGATTCTTATAGATTTTGATGCTCTAAATCCGAATCTGTAACCCGTTTCTTTCCATCACCCTCAGTTTTTGAAAAAATGAATTTTGAAAATAAACCAATTTTTTTCAACTTTGAACAATAATAGTGTCGAAACTATAAATGATAGACAGATTCTATTAGTCGGAAAAAATTCAGCAGACAATTCTGCATAAATTGGCATGAATCGTTTTTGCAATATCAGTTTACAATGATGTTTAAATAATAGTTGAATTGGACAAGACGCGTTTTGCGCGCATGTTTTGGGAGACTATTTCCAAATTTTTATAAAAATGATGGGTCTAGGGTGAATTCCAATCACGCTGAGCGATAAAACAGACATTTTTTTATGAACATCCATCATCAGACTATGCGAAATACGTTTTGGCTTCGCACAGGAAAATGTTAAAAATACTCGTGCGTGTCACGCAACGTGCGCAGGGGACATGGCGCGCGTGTGAGCGGCGCTCGGCTGCTCGGGCCACTCCGCGGCGGAGCGCGGTCAATACGATAAGGTCGGAGAACCACTGCGCTGGTTGCGTGACACGCACGACTATTTCGTTTTCCTGTGGGAAGCCAAAACGTATTTCGCAAAATCTGACGATGGATCTCCATAGAAAAATGTCTGCTCTATCGCTCAGTGTACTTGGAATTCGCCCTAGACGCACCATTTTGACGATAATTTGAGAAAAGTGTCCCAAAATAGGCGCGTAAAACGTGTCTTGCCCAATTCAACTATTATTTAAACATCTTTGTAAATTGATATGGCCAAAACGATTCATACCAATTTATGCAGAAATGTCTACTGAATTTTTTGCGACTAATAGAATCAGTCTATCTTTCCTAGTTTCAACGGAATTGTTGTTCAAAGTTGAAAAAAGGTGTTTTTTTTTCAAAATTCATTTCTCAAAAACTGAGGGTGATGGAAAGGAACGGGTTGCAGATTCGGTTTTAGAGCATCGAAATCTATAAGAATCACCCAACAGATGTCACGAAGCAAAATACGTGTTGGACGGTGTTATGTGCCCTGCGGACTCTGCGTGACGCCAGATTTTATCCACTCTCCGCGATATATGTTTTTTACAAAAAATGCAGAAACACGACGTTTTACTGTCTGGCACCTCGCGTAACCATGGTTGAAATTCTGTTTCTTCTAACCATTGTTTCCGAAAAGTGCGGGTCACCGGACAATTCAACTACGACGTTGTAACGTCGTGATTTATTACGGATTCGCGATTTTTCAGATTGGATAAGTGTCCCGGAGAATTCGCATGTTTCGAAATACGCATATTGCAGGAATAATTTTTTTTACAAAATGCGCAATGAAAAGATGTTTCGTCTAACGGGACACTGCGTAACCACGAACTGTACTTTGAGTCCCGAAGCCAAGCTTCTGAAAAGCTTCGCTTCGGTTTTTTTGAGGGTTTTTCGCACATTGGATTTTTATAGAGTGACAAAGAAACCAACAAAAATACTTAAAATGCAAACTTACCACTACACATTCACACACACACAAACACACACTTAAATAAAATGAAATTATTAACAAAAATACAAAAACTTGTGCTACGCTAGCGTCCGCAGATTGGCCAGCCACTTCACGTGAAATACTGTGATGCCTATTGTCTAAGCAAATCACCGCTCATCGTGTAACGCTTGGTCAAAAGATGATCCATTATCGATTGTTGCCTCCCCCCAATCTGGGGGAGGTAAGAAACATAGACAGTACGTAAACATTCGATAATCGATCATCTTTTGTCCATCAAGGAGAGGACGATGCAACACATGCACATTGACGCGTATACGTCGTACATGTGTATGGCTATGCGTGCGTGCGTGCGTGCGTGCGTGTGTGTGTGTGTGGCTGTGTGTGTGTCATGCCGACAGCAGCGATCGAACTTCGGTCGCCGATCGCGGATCGAGCAGTTTCGTGTTTGTGATTGGAAATAGAAGACGAAAAAAGTGACAAAATGTAATCCGTGGATATGGATATATGTTTCCCTCGTAAGTAATACATATATATATATATAAAATAAATGAGATTGATGTGTGAGTTTGTCTTTTGCGCAAATTAAATAATATATTCTATTTGCAGAACTGCAGCGCTTGCAACTAGCGGAAACGCCGGCTAGCTGCAATGCGCAGGCACCCGCGCAATTGGCGGGTGTCGCGGCTCAAGGAGGAGCCGTGGAGGTGGCCAGGGTGGCGAAGGCAACGCCGCCGGTGATAGACATCACGCAATCGCCACTACGCGCGCCGCCACCCGCACCACCCGCACCGGTAGG
Organism: Priocnemis perturbator; assembly: GCA_963942575.1. Classification (NCBI taxonomy): domain Eukaryota; kingdom Metazoa; phylum Arthropoda; class Insecta; order Hymenoptera; family Pompilidae; genus Priocnemis; species Priocnemis perturbator. Next base: position 12,851,473 of record OZ012643.1, on the reverse strand, counting down.
CGCAGGGGCCGCGGCCCACAATTGCGCCAATTGCGGCGAGCTCCTGCGGCGATTCATGGAAGAAAGTGAGTGTATTATTCAAACGTATCGTAGTACATTAACAATGCTCACACATACATACATACATACATACATACATACATACATATATACTTGTATAATAGTGTGATTTCATTCGTTGCATATATTGATATATGTATGTATATAAAAGAGGGGCCGGCAAGAGCCGCGCGCGGTGGATAGGTAGCGCGCCGTTCCGGCCTTGGTGGTGGCGGCGGCGGCGGCGGTAATGGCGGCGGTGATAACAGCGGCGGCGGCGGCGGAGGTCGTGGACGAGGAACCATTCGCGGGAATAGGCGGGTCAACGTTAAAAACGTGACCAATCATTATTATTAATTTATTTATATTTATAAAATGTGTTAATTTACTTATTTTTTTATTACTTACATATATTATTTACTTACCCACTTACCTTAAACTTAATTCACTTAATTTACTTATCATTTTATTATTGAACTTAATCTTAATTTACATATTTTTACTTAAAATAAAAAACTATTAAAATGTCGCTTTTTGAAATGCATTCCTGTTTTGATACTCTCTTCTTTCTCTCGTACTTCTTCCTTGCACTTTCTCGTTCAGACATTCCTTAACCATTTCTCTACCTACCGTCTCGCTTACTTTATTTTCATATTTCATTGCTGTAACTCCTGCTTAGACACCTGTTTTGCAATACATTTGCTAGACACCACATTTGACAATAACAATTGTCAGACGCGTTTTGCAATACATTTGCTAGACACCACATAAAATTGCTATGCGATGTGGTATAATAGGGCTACAGGCGAAGGTCCACGTTAAAAAACCGAACGCGCTAGTCGTGGCACCTCATGGGTGGCGTGGAAGACCACGTAAGAAAATTTAGTATTTTACGAACGAAATACATATATCTCGCAATGTGATACACACAATATCGTATCTATGCATCGTGTGACATGTAAACTGCTTACGCGCTAAGAAGGTTATACTTTCGAGACGCATTTCGATTATTCTCGTGATTTATGGTACCTCCTGCGATAAAGTGCGACTCGAGGACAATTCTTCTTCTTAGACTTCGTAGAAGTTATTACCACGATGTATGGCAAAAATATATCGGTGACGTTGAAATTTGGAATACTATGAGCTCCGTGAAGTGTTACTGTACTAACAATATTTGCCCCCTTGGCAGTGTCATCAGATCCGGCCTAAAACCGCATATGTGGCGAACGTGGTGGGGGAAACCGCAAGGTGTGTGCGTGCCGTGTCTGTGTGTGCGATGTGCGCGCCGCGGCACGGCGGTTGTCCGTACCGTACGGAGACAAGGAAGGTGCTATGCTTCCCGTCTCCTTTCCACCAAGGGTTGCGTACCGTGACGTCACAACCAACAAAAAGAAAGATAGTCCTATGCTCTGTCTCCTTTCCACCAACGAAGCGTCCTTATGACGTCGACGCTGCGCGCGCCCCCAGTTGCGAGAAAGACAGAACTATGCTCTCCGTTCTCTTTCCACCACGGTCGTACCCATGTGCTTCGTTTGGCATGCGACAGCGGCAACGAAATTCTCTTTCGGCTGGGCAGGCCAAAATGGTCAAAAATGCACTTTCACCGAATTTATCTTGCAATACGTCATTCGATAGGTAATTAAAAGAAATCGTGCTTTGCCAAGTTTGAGCCTTCTATCTCCATCAGACGGGTAGTTATAGGGTAAAATATAATACCGGTTTTTTGCATATTTTTCGTATTTAACGGTACGCAAAAATTCTGCAAAAAATCCTGAATATTCTGAACACGTGTATTTACGGTTGGGAATTTTTGGAGATTTTTTTCTTGCAAAGCCTAAGCATAAAAAATGAAAAACGTAAAAAAAACACAAAAAATTTCGATTACGTGTTGAAGTTTTCGACCGACTGGATTTTTACAAATTCTGTGGTTAAGTATTGTCATGACTATTATCTCAAATTTTTTTCAGATTTTTTGGTGGATTCCGTCGCAGTTGTAATAAATAAAAACCGATGTTTTCGGTGTATTTTGAGCGCTAACCGAATGAATACTTTAAATATTTGCATTCCCTTCATATAGTCACTGAATTGGACGATCCTTTGTACGTCTGCACACAACCGAGTAATATACATATCAAGGGAATTTAGTCGTTTCGATTTAATTGAGAGCGTGCGCACGCTCTATTCTGAAATATTAAATACCTTTTAAAGAGTGCGGCTAACGCAGCGGTTAAGAGCTTTCGTGTCGCAGGTTCGCGCCACGTATTGGTCAATTTTTTTCCCTCGCGATAGTTGTTTTTTCTTGGTTAAATCACACGACGATGAGCCACATTCCCTTACAATCTAACAAATAATGTTGGACACACTACCATCAGTAATAAACTTATACATAATGACAAATTCGATTGAAATTTGAAATGGAATGCATAGCCTACCTACTGACCCGGGGTCGCATTTGGACTAGTTGAACCGGCTGGGAAGAGCAACATTTCTTATCCCATATTTCCGAAAGCATTTCAAAGGATCCCACCCCAGGGATGCATTTGATTTTTTAATTGATATGTATGTGCCGATCCGTGGTCCCCTACCACGAATACGATGACAGGTTCGGAGAATCACAGGACAGAATAGGGAAAGGTGCCACCAGGTTCTACAGGTAAGTGAAACACACCTAAATCAACGAAGCGGTCGGTGGCGAAGTGCCGATGGTGCCAGCTTCGGAATCCGAAGGTTGCAGGTTCGAGTCTATGCTCACCGACGTGCGTGTTTATTATTACTTTCTGGTTCGAACATGTATTTTTTTTTTTATTATGCACACGGTATGGCTACGTGTGCTTTACGTTGGTGTGTTATTGCATAAGTCACCGAATTTATTTTCTGAAACTAATTTTAACGTGGTCTTCCACGCCACCCATGAGGTGCCATGACTAGCGCGTTCGGTTTTTTATTGTGGACCTTCGCCAATAGCCCTATTGTACCACATTTTTTAAGTAGTCGGCAATGACAGTGCCGGAAGCATATATACGCGAAAATGCATATTTTCAAGAAATGACAACATTCGATAAACAACAGATTTTTTCCCATCTCCTCTCTGGAGACGGGGTGTCCAGCACGAGGCCCGACTCAATTTTTCCCATCTCCTCTCTGGAGACGGGGTGTCCAGCACGAGGTCAGACTCAATATTTCCCATCTCCTCTCTGGAGACGGGGTGTCCAGCACGAGGCCCGACTCAATTTTTCCCATCTCCTCTCTGGAGACGGGGTGTCCAGCACGAGGCCCGACTCAATTTTTCCCATCTCCTCTCTGGAGACGGGGTGTCCAGCACGAGGCCAGACTCAATTTTTCCCATCTCCTCTCTGGAGACGGAGTGTCCAGCACGAGGCCCGACTCAATTTTTCCCATCTCCTCTCTGGAGACGGGGTGTCCAGCACGAGGCCAGACTCAATTTTTCCCATCTCCTCTCTGGAGACGGAGTGTCCAGCACGAGGCCCGACTCAATTTTTCCCATCTCCTCTCTGGAGACGGGGTGTCCAGCACGAGGCCAGACTCAATTTTTCCCATCTCCTCTCTGGAGACGGGGTGTCCAGCACGAGGCCCGACTCAATTTTGCCCATTTCTTCTTTGGAGATGGATTGTGTAAAAAAAATAATACTATAATGGATGAAACAGCAATTATATGAAATTGCTTTAAATCCCCATAAAATACAGAGAATTTTATGGTGTGACGGCCAGCCGGGACGTGACAATGGTATTTATTATTTTTACAAATCAGTAGACGAGCCGGGAATAGCAATGTCTTCTACATGTTGTGCCACTGTGTTATTGGGACATGCAGAATATAAAGTCTCACTTGACATGAGGGACTAATGTTTGTCACTAATGTCGAGAGTTGCAGCATTTTCTCTTCTCGCCTTTAGTGCTGATTTAACAACACAAATCGCATTTACATTGACGGACGATAGATTATTTCGTTTTTTGGTTTTTAAATCTGTCAAAAGTGAAAAAATTCTTTCCGCATCAGCATTGGAATTCGGTAGGGATCTCACAGCATTAACGAGACTCTTCAAATTGGGATATTGACGAACGCGGAAAATTTGTTCCCACATTTCATCAAAACTCAATTGCGAGAAGTACTCTTTTTCTATGTCTGCAAAATCTTCATGCAAAGCAAACCATTTTATTCTTAAAGCATCTGTATCAAAGCCCCTGAAAGTTTCGGCGATAAAACAAACATCATTGAATGATGTTTCTCTGTCAATGTCTTGCAAAGTCGGGTGCGGTTCGAAAACTTTCAGCTTTGATAAAAATGCGTCATTGACGGGTAACCTTGTATAAATTTCTTCAGCGGCACTCACATAAAATTGCAAACAATTCTGGCGAACATTTGCAACTACATCAGCGTGCCCTTCTGAAAGCAATTTGTTAAGGTACTCTTCGCATTCAAACCCTAAGTTAATCTCATGTAGACATTTTTGATTATCTACATGCGAATAATCGACATTATTAATTAAATTTTGAAAAAGCTCTGGTTTGAGAAATTGTTGACAAACAATTTCCAGCAATTTCAATGATTTCGGTTGCAGCAAATGAATTCTAGTTTCCAGAGCTTGGAAAAACGAAGTAAATTCATTGAAATGAAATAATATATTTTGAAGAAATAATAAGTTGGCTTTTAAATCGGGATTTTGCATGACCAGTAATAAGTGCTGTGAGCTTTTGCTTTTATCATTTGCATTTAAATATATTAAGAAATGCTCGATATTATCCCAAGCCTCTAAAAGTCTTGTGATACATAATTGGCGCGAAAGCCAACGTGTTTCGGACAGTTTCCAAATTTTATGGTTTGTTTCCTGATAACTATCAGCAAAAATAGCAGATCTCTTGGGACTGCAGTTAATAAAATTTGTTACATGCTTTACAAATTCCTCGCATTTGTCTGGAATCATCTTGCATGCAGAAGTTGCAATTAATGCTACGGAATGGCATGGGCATGTCAATGTTAAGACATTTCCACACTTTTCCTCTAGCTTTGTTTTAAATGACGAATGTATCCCTGTCATGACACGTGCATTGTCGCATGACAGGGCAATAATCTTCAAAAACGGAATCTTTAATCTGTACATTTCGTTTCGAAACGTTTCGAACAATTTGTCTGCAGTACAACTTTTTGCATCAAGATGAATCAGCTTGACTAATTGGGAGGTAACATGTAAAGAGTCAGGATGAACATACCGAACATGAAACGTCATCCATTTTGTATTACAAATATCAGACGTTTCATCAATAAAAACACTAAATTTTCCATTCTGAAGAATTTCCGAAACACGTTCCGTTTCAATCGGACAGAGCACGTTAGAAACAATGTTTTTACATTTTGTCTCCCCCATACTCATTGATTGCAATACGGCATAATCTTTTCCTATCACTTGGAAAATATGTAATACTTTTGTTGCTGTCGCGAAGGAAATATTATTTCCAGCGATGAAAGCAGCGTACCGAATGTCTGCTGCTTCCTTTCGCATGTCGAAAGGTACATTTGTATCGTCCGTCGTATTTATATTCTTGTCTGTTCCTGTTTTTTCAATACATTTTTCCTTTTGTATGTGCACTGCGGATTCTGCGTGCCGATAAATGACAGACAGTTTTGCGTTCATGTGTTTCTCACAATATCTGCAAAAAGCGAGTGTCGTGTCCTCCGATACTTCGCATAGCCATGGTTGAAATGTTAAATTTTCTAACCATTGCTTACGAAATGATCGTACCTCTGGACAGAGTACAACTGAATTCTGTCTTTTTATTACGACAGATGAATTTCTCTTTGCATTACTTTTGTGGCATTGAGAATCCGCATGCTTCGAAATAAACGTTTCGCATGACAAATTTTTTGTGCATATTGTGCAATGAAATAAGTAATCATTTGTTGGTACTTTGCGTACCCAAGAATTGTATCTAGTGTCGCGAAGCCAAGCTTCACAAAACTTTCGCTTATTTTTTTTTTGCAACGGCTCGCTCATTTTTATGTATATTAAAAAAGGAACAGACAAAAATGTAATTTAATATTATTATTAACTTAATACTAAAAATCAAACTAAAAAAAAGCCGCAAAATAAACCAAAAATATACAGTAAGAAGGAAAAAAAAAAGAATGTATGCAAGAGGATAAAGGAAGCAAATTACTATAGAAAAGGAAAAAAAGAGAAAAGGAGAAAGAAAAGGAAAAGGAGAAAAGCTAAAAGATTAAATCACAAGTAATTTAATATTCGTACCGCTGTGTATCCACAATCTGCACACTACACTGGACGAAAACGAACTGAAGGCAGTGTTACCGTGCGACCGTGCGTACAAAGTATGGTGCGATCTGCGTTTGTTTCTCAACGGCTTTTCGCTGTGCTACGACGTGCAAGCGGGACGCCTCACTTTCAATGAAGCTACCGGTTAAAGCGGACGCGATATGAAGAAACGTAAGTAATACATGTATCATTATACACTTCTTACATTTTCATATAATGAATGATTATATGTGGAAGCACAAAATGTGATTGTGTGTAGTAAAGTATCGCTTCTTTTCTTCCCGCAGAAGACAACCAGCAGAAAATGGTCAGCAGTGACCAGGAGGGCCATCTGTTTTACTCATACGCGGGTGGGCCCGCAGGCCGGCGGCCACCTCGACTCATGGTCTATATGCCGCACGCACCCTTCAATGATCGAGATGTCGCTCGATCAACGCGCAATAAATTGCTACCAGTCTATCGGGGTGCTGGCCCCAGCATCTTACTGGTGGAGGCGAGGCCTTTTTAAACCTCTCCCATAGTTCTGCCAACCATGGTAAGGCGAGTTGATTGAGTGCAGCTCCCACACCGGGATGTCAAGCCCTGGCCAGCTATGGCTTCACCACTGCCACGACGATTGCAACCCCGGTGCCTTAGATAATATAGTCAGTTAGTACCCAGGGTGCCGTCCCAAATGTGGGGGACCGGTGGCAGCTAAGGGTAACGCGGGTGGGACGTTCCCACACGCTACCCTACCACTACCACCGGTGGGCCCCCCACCCCGTCTACCGATTATCCTCCGGTCGAGTGGACCCACAGCCCAGCAGCCGATTAAGGGTCCAGTACAAGCGTATGTCAGGTCCGTGGGTACGCCAAGCCCCAAAGGTCCCCACCACCAAGGGCGGGACCCCCCTGCGGGCACCAGGAGGGCCAATTGTTCTATTATGCCTTTACCAAGTGGTGGGTAAGCAGACACCTCGACTCATTGGTCTATATCCTGCTACCACACACACGCATAGTTTGCCGGATGATCGGGCGCGGCTAGTCCAAATTAGCCAGTTCTCTACAATCCGGCGGACGCTTGCCAAAGCGACTCCGCCACTGCCCCCTCGAATCCTTGCCCACTGCTGGGGACGACTGCGCAAACACAGCACAGCCGGAGCTTCCCCAGGCCCGAGGTACCGGCTAGGTTGTGACCGTACTAATATTTTCCGCGAAGTATTTCGATTATATTTTAAGAAATCGCGGACTATTTGTCTTTTCACCGGAGTTTAGAAGGTTGCGCGATGTTTTTCTTGCCTCGCGTTCGGCTGCTCGTGTTCGTGTGTCGGCACGCTGGTAGTGGGGTCACGACCACTACCGCGGTCTCTAGTGCGTGAGCGCTCTAGGCTTCGCACCGGGGTGGCGGGTGAGAGGAGGTACGGGCAATGAACTTAGTGTTATGATTCTAACAGGTGACAAAGATGTATATTCTGCGTGTGTCAAAAGTACAGCTGTTATTCTTATGTTAACCGCTCGCTTGCGCATCGATGCGCTTTCGCTTTTATAACTCGTAATTTTTATATTTATGTGGGCTACTGCAGGTCTCCAGCTCTCTGCAGCGGTTTTAGACCGTCTACACACAAGACCTCCCCCGGTACGTGGGCGGAAGAGACTTGGTGCTAGTCGTTTCCCAAAATAATAAGTGCTTTTCTGGAGTGAATTCCAATAACGGTCAGAGGTCCACGGCCGGTGCGTGAGCGGAAGCGAAGGTCGTCCGTACTGGTATTCAATTCTACGTCTTCGTCGCAGATACTGCAGAGCTTTGGCTAACGTGCACGTCCCCACGGCCGGTGCGTGAGCGGAGGCGGGGTCGGCGCGTGCGTTCGCTTGGCTTCTCTTATGACGGTTCGCAAAGTCCTCAGGAGAGGTGCGCTTTTCGGCATGCGCTGGAGATGAAGTCTCCGGTACGTCGCTCGTACACCGATCAGACGTGCTACAGGCACGGCGCTAATCTGGCACACAGGCCCCGATTGTTAGATTTCGTCGGCTTTTATACTAGCGGGGCGGTGTTTGCCCTCTCGAGAATATTTTCTACTGACGCACCCTATCGGGAGATGTCTAATTTGGGGTCGTTACCCCGGCCGGTGGTGGGGGGTACCTCCGCTACTGAGGCCGCTCGCATTATACTGTGTGCCGTGTACGTGTACGGTCACACAAACCCCCCCCCCTTTACTCTTTTCTCAGAGTCGAACGCAGTATAAGACTCTGAGCTGCGACGCAAACAAAAAAAAAACTTTATTTCTTGACTTATATACTACCGCGAGAAAATAATATGTGTCCTTGTTTCCTTAAATCTATCTTATCCTAATGCCGCGCTCGGCCATAACCCACACAAATGTCATTACACGCATTCATCCATACCACCACCACATTCACCGTCACTAGGGGCGTTATTTGGGCACACACCACACTTGTAGCTGCTTGGAAGACTGCCGTGCCTAGGAATAGTCCCACGCCGTTCCTGTGGTCCGGTACCGGGATGGTCCCTGGGATGTTGATGTGGTCCCATGTCCTCGAGGTCCTTTCGGTCTTCTCCTTCCGTGAGTGCTGCGATCGCTGGTCCCCTCTTTCGTGTGGTGACGTCTGGACCCTCGCTTCTGTGAGATGGTTTTGCGATTTCGCGATCCGCCGCATCGGCAACCGGGTCCGTCTTAATTAAGACCGGATACCCGTCCTTGTATTGTGTCGTCCCCTTTTCCTTGCTCGCCCGTCCTTGATGGTTCAACGGGATGGGATCCTTCGTCTGGATGTATGGCGTGTTTTCGGTGAGTCTTGCCTGGTACTTATGGCATTGCACCTTCTTGACGTCTGTGTGAATCACGCCCTGCATGTCCTCGTCTTGTTGGACCGTTTCGGTGTCGATATGGGTTTGGAGCTCGTCACCTTTATCCTCCACTTCCGGGATTTCTAACACTGCTTGTGTTTCGACCTTCTTATCCTCGTCTCCCTTCTCGAGGTTCATGGTCTGTGAAAATTCTCCCTTTCGGATGGTAATCGTGCCTTGCTCCAGATCCATGACTGCCTTCAGTTCTTGGAGGCCGTCGATCCCTATTACGCAGTCGCAGACGAGTCCTGGTATGACGACGATGGTTAAATCCACCGTGATTTTGTTCACGACAATCCGTGCCCAGAATTGCTTCTTAATCTGAGTCGATCGGTTGCCCGTCGCGCTGAGTACAGTCGTAGCCGGTGTTGGTAGCGTTGGGCACTTAGATAATCCCTTCGCGTTCCGTTGGTACCAATCTTCCGATACCCCCGTAACTGTACTCCCCGTATCAATGAGTCCATTTACTGGTACTCCTTCTAGTACGAGTAGAATGCTTGGGCCTTGTGCTCCTCGTCTGTCCGTCCTGTCCATGGGTTCTTCCCTCGCTAATTTCTTTTGCGTCTTGTGAAAAATAGTACTTATTCTTACTATTTCTTCACCCCCCCCCCCCCCCCTTGCTCTATTGGATCTCTCCTCGTCCGGTCGGGGGCTGGCCCTGGACGTTTTGCCTGGAGATCCATCGTCCGTTTCCGGCCGGTCCTGCTCCTGGTAGGTCGACTTCATTTTCAGTCCGAATCAGTCTCACCTGTCCTGTTGTTGGTGTTGGTCTTTGACTGCCTTCAATACGCCTATTTTCTCCGTCATTATACCGTGGTCCTCGAGTTGGTATATTCGCTCCTGGGCGTTGCAAGTTTAAGTTGCGTGGTGCCCAGTTCCTATTATTCGGTTCCGGCGGTCTGTATTGGTTGTATTGTTGATCTTCTCCTCCCTGTCGTGTGCCGTGGTTATATGGTAATCGGCTATTTCTTTCTAGCCGTACACGGTTCGTTGTACCTCCACTGTCGAATCGCTCCAATACTTTCAGAAAGCCGTCTACCGTTGTGATATTTTGTGTGGTCACGCAGTCATCAACTGCCTGCGTGAAATGTCCTGATATCATTAATATGATTTCTTCATCCGTTTGTCGAGGTGTTAGATCTCGGGCTGCGCCCAACAGGCGCATCGCGTACTCCACCCTGGTTGATCCAGAATCTGGCCAGTATGATCCGAATTCTAGTGATTCTCGGACCCGTCGCTGGACTGACGGCCCCCAGAAACGGTGGAAGAACGCTTGTCTGAAGTCTAACCAATTCTCAATTTCCTCTGAGATTAAGTCCCACCATTCACTCGCCTCGCCTTTAAGGGATTGAGAGATAATGAATTTGACTTCATCACCGGGGGTGTTGGGGTCACGACCACTACCGCGGTCTCTAGTGCGTGAGCGCTCTAGGCTTTGCACCGGGGTGGCGGGTGAGAGGAGGTACGGGCAATGAACTTAGTGTTATGATTCTAACAGGTGACAAAGATGTATATTCTCCGTGTGTCAAAAGTACAGCTGTTATTCTTATGTTAACCGCTCGCTTGCGCATCGATGCGCTTTCGCTTTTATAACTCGTAATTTTTATATTTATGTGGGCTACTGCAGGTCTCCAGCTCCCTGCAGCGGTTTTAGACCGTCTACACACAAGACCTCCCCCGGTGCGTGGGCGGAAGAGACTTGGTGCTAGTCGTTTCCCAAAATAATAAGTGCTTTTCTGGAGTGAATTCCAATAACGGTCAGAGCTCCACGGCCGGTGCGTGAGCGGAAGCGAAGGTCGTCCGTACTGGTATTCAATTCTACGTCTTCGTCGCAGATACTGCAGAGCTTTGGCTAACGTGCACGTCTCCACGGCCGGTGCGTGAGCGGAGGCGGGGTCGGCGCGTGCGTTCGCTTGGCTTCTCTTATGACGGTTCGCAAAGTCCTCAGGAGAGGTGCGCTTTTCGGCATGCGCTGGAGATGAAGTCTCCGGTACGTCGCTCGTACACCGATCAGACGTGCTACAGGCACGGCGCTAATCTGGCACACAGGCCCCGATTGTTAGATTTCGTCGGCTTTTATACTAGCGGGGCGGTGTTTGCCCTCTCGAGAATATTTTCTACTGACGCACCCTATCGGGAGATGTCTAATTTGGGGTCGTTACCCCGGCCGGTGGTGGGGGGTACCTCCGCTACTGAGGCCGCTCGCATTATACTGTGTGCCGTGTACGTGTACGGTCACAAGGTTTGGTGAACCAACTCAGAGTTCGCGGGATCGTCACACCCGAGAGACCTTAGCCTCCTCCTGCGAATCAGTTCCTCTTTGCTCATTGTCATAGTTGGGGCATTTTGGTCTATACAGGAGGAGGAGGCTCGAGTAATCGAGCCTTCCGTTCCTCCTCTCTGGCTTTTAATACCAATCTCGCAAACTTCTTGAAAGCCCCAAGCAGAGCTTTCGAGGTGAACGTGGATTCGGGTACCGGCCATCGGTCCCCGACCACCGCCTGCATCAGGGCTTGTCTTTCATTTACGTATTTGGTGCAGTCGAAGAGGAGGTGGGATGATGTCTCCAACACCCCACACTCACACTCGCCGCACTCCACCAGAGCCCGTTCCTTCAGCTTGCCTCGGAAATCTCCGTGGCCGCTAAGGAACTGGGTCGCATAGTGATCCAACGTGATCCACCGGCTGGCGAGTCTATCCGTGACATTGCCAAAGAAGGCGAACGTAGTTCTGCCTTTCAATGACTGTTCCCAACGGAACTGCCACAGCTGCAAGATCTTTTCCCTTATCGAGGCTTTCACCTCTCCAAGGGCCAAGTCCTCGCTATCGACCTCACTTTGGCGGAAAACATAGCCTTCGAATTCGAAGTCCGAACCTTTCGAAGCCTTGTAAATGTACGATCGTTCAACAATCGCCAAGTCGATCGGCAGAACTCCCGCTATCACGGGGATAGCGTCGGTTGATACCGTTCGGTAAGCCTTGGCGATCCGGAGCAGGACCTGCCGCTGACCTCTTAACAAGACGTTCTTGTTAGTATTGGTCAGCAGATCGGCCCAGCCCGCACTAGCATAAGTGGCCACCGGAACATATAGTCCTCTATACAAAGCTGCAAGAGTCCTACAGTCCAGGCCCCAATTTGCCTTGGCTAATCTAGCCAAACTATTAAATGCTTTGACGCACTTCTCTCCTATATGACTTACATGAGCAGCCATGCCAAGTCTAGTGCTAAAGTGCACGCCGAGGTACCTCATGGTCCTCTTCATCGCCACACTTTTCCCTTCAATCTGTATGACGGGTGGTCTGTTCAAATCGAGATGACCCTTAATAAGAATCATCTCGCTTTTCGGTGCCGACAGTGCTAGTTTCTGGGTTTTACACCAAGCCACTATAACATCTGTCACACTTTGGCCCGTACGCTCAACTTCCAACCTCGAGTCACCAAAGATGACTGCGAGGAGGTCGTCCGCGTAAGCAATAGTATTGCTGTTGGGCACTCGTTCGAGGAGCTGCAGAACCTCATCAAAGATGAGGTTCCAACAGCTCGGACCGAGAATCGATCGTTGTGGGCAACCTTTCGTTACCCGCTTTACAACCTGACCGTGATTTGAGGTAATCCTCACCTCACGGCCCGAGAAGTAATCTTACATTAGCAAATACAGATTTGGAGGGCATGCCCGGCACTTCAAATTGTTGAAGACACTAGGCCACCAAACATTGTCAAAGGCTCCAGAGATGTCAAAAGAAAGAGCAATCGCATATTTCCCCGGACAGTTGGATGTCAAAGACCGAAATTTGACCAAGGCATCCTCGGTCGATCTCCCGGTCTTGAATCCATATTGACGACCGGAGCTATGCACCGGATCGTCAAACACCGTCCGCAATCTCTTAGCAACGAGCTTCTCTAGGACTTTACCAAGCCCGGAGAGCAGGCAAATCGGTCTATACGATTTTGCCAAGGTTTTATCTTGTCTTCGCTTTTGAGTAGGGTTCTAATCGAACCCACTTTCCAAGCAGTGGGGAATACTCCCCACCGAAGACACTCATTGTACAATTTCACCAGTGGTTCGTGAAGAATCCTCCACGAGCACTGGATAATCTCATTATCGATTAAATCGATCCCCGGGCATTTCTTGCGCTTAAGGGTCGATATCGCTACGCCTACCTCCTCCGGCAAGAAGACTGGAGTGTCTTCCGCCAAGGGTACAGACGAGGCATCGGCCCGCACCGCCACTTGCTCCGGGGTTTCGCCCTCCCGACTGTCGTCGGGGACGGGAGTATCCAACAAGGCCTTAGCCGTATCGTGCCAACCTAACGTATAGCCGTCAGCCGTCCGCAGGTTGTTGACCGCCTGCTCTACACGGAGCTTGTTAAGGGATGCCTTATAGGCAAACCCCCAAGTCTTTTCACTCTTATTACACTCTGTGCTAATGAAGTCCTTCCAGGATTTCTTCTTAGCACTTCGGATAGCGTAGGTGTATTGCCTACGCTGCTCCAGGTAACTTTGCTTCAATTGCGTTCGCTTTTCTTCGTCTCTTTCCTTTTGGAAAGCGACTCTCTTTTTATATGTCATGTATTTCAATTTTGTTAAGTCCGGCGTCCACCATGGGACCGACTTAACATGCCTTGTCTTTCTTCGTATGGACGCTTCACAGGCTTTGACGATCGATTTCTCGACCGCCTTGGCGAAAAGTTCCACATCCTCGCGTCGACCGACTTCAAAGGAGGAGAGTGTACCTCTCTCATTCAATAGCGCCCGATCGAACTTCCGCCAGTCAAGAGAACTAAGTAGGAAGCGCCTTTTAAGGGGCTCCCGTTCCACCTGCACGCCTTCGGCAGGTGGCTTAGTAATCACAATCTCTATCGCATTATGGTCACTGTTCGCCCAAGATGGGCGAACCTTCCAGCCATTCATCAAGTGAACGGCCTTCTGCGTGACCATAGTAATGTCAATATTTGACTCACCAGTCGGGCCGGAGAACGTCGGAGCGTTTCCAGCCTCATTTAGGACAGTCGGGTCGTGTTGCGCTATGAAATCTTCCATAGCTTCACCGCGTTCGTCGACTGCCTCACTCCCCCAAAGGGGAGATTTGGCATTGACGTCAGCGGCAATAACGACCGGACGGTCCCGTAACACAAACAATAGCTTCTCCAACGCAGCCAAGCCGACCTCAATCTCATCAGAGAATTGAAAGTACTGGCTGACTACGTAGAGAGCGCCGAACTGGCCGGTAACCTCAGCGCAGGCACAGTGTGTGTCGCACAACTGCGAGAGCTTGACTACATTGTAGTCAGGGTTCCGGACGACGATCGCCGCCAGAGCCTGGGCTCCGTCGGGCGCGCCCGTCACCACTCTCGCAGCAAGCCCCAAGCCGGAGATTTTTCGCCGGACATTGTATAAGGCTCTTGTGCGAGCAACACATCTATGTTCCTGCGCTCCATTGTCTGTCTGACTTCGTCAGCAACCGCTCTGGAACGCTGCATATTTAACTGCAGCATTCTCAGTGGTTTCAGAAGTTTAGAACGATTATTGTCCATAATTCGTTCGACTGACAAGGTTCTCAAGTGCCATCAAGTATGATGGACACCTCTTATCCCTGGAAGGATGTTTGTGCGATTTGCCAAGCGCCTTACACGAAGGGCAAGCCGCAGGCTTATCCCTAACGTTGCACTTTGCAAAGGTATGCCCCCGTTGGGCGCAGTGACCGCAAACCTCCTCTTTTGATCGGCAGTGCTTGGCGACATGCCCGAAGGCCTGGCACTTGAAGCACCGCGTCACGGATAGATAGTCCTGCACTCGGCAGGACGACCACCCCAGGAACACGCGGCCCCCCGAGAGGAGAGCCTCTTTCTAATTACTGGGTCCACCTCGACGACCCAGTGTTTGATCTCCGGCTTTTTCCCCATCCTGAAACGGGGAATTATCGCCTTCTCGTACTCCTCCTTGGACAGATCCTCAAGGTTCTGCTTCCGGAGGCCCGAGAGGAGCTCCTTCTGGCTCATCGAGGAGGGAACATCGTAAATAATTACGAGCGACCTCCTCTCGGCCGGGAGCTCCACCTTCAGGTGTGCTTCTTTTAGTTTGGCACTATCAAGGAAGACCTTTAGGTCTTCCTGGGATTTCGTCTCCACGGAAACGCCGTTCCCGTGGATACGCCTGACAGCCTTGACTGCGATCCTCGTCTTGGTGGAATTCACCAAAGACAGGACCGTCTTCTTCGTTGCATCGCTGGCAGCATACATATCTTTCCCTTTGGCCGAGGGAAAGATTTTTACCACATGTACCTGTGGTTTTGGTGCTGGCGCAGCGCCTGCGCCTCCCTTCATCCTTTTTGCCAGGTCGGCATAGGACAAGGGCTTTTTCTCGGTTTGAACTACCTTTCGGATAGACTCCGAGATGACGCTCTTCACCGCTTTCTGGGCCTTGATTGCCTCTTGCGAGGCAGCCTTGGCCTTCCCTTCAGAAACTCTGTTCTTTATGTCGAGGTCTCTTGCTACCTGAGCAAGGGCCTCGACCTGCGCCATTATGAGGCCAGAAACCTCCTTGCTCACCCGATTGGATGAACTGAGGCAAATGGCCCGAATGGCGCGAACTTTGTTCGTTATTTCCGCCTGGGTAGACGGAAGCGGGTTGCCAGTCCGCGGCTTCTTTGCCCTTTTATGTTTACTGGGTTTGGGCTTCCCAGGATCCTGACACTTCTCAAGTACGACCCTCAGAGTTTTCGCCTCCGAGACCTGAGAGGCCTCGGGGGCTACTGACTCTGCGGACTTTGGTACAGAAATCCGCGGCAGTCGTGGCTTGAGGACGGGCCTTTTCCCCACCGGGGTCCAGTCACCGTCCTTGTCAATATCTATTGCAGCCTCGCTGCACTTCCTCTTAGCGGCGACAACAGCC
Source organism: Priocnemis perturbator (assembly GCA_963942575.1). Taxonomy (NCBI): domain Eukaryota; kingdom Metazoa; phylum Arthropoda; class Insecta; order Hymenoptera; family Pompilidae; genus Priocnemis; species Priocnemis perturbator. The sequence continues at coordinate 12,835,410 of OZ012643.1, read as the reverse complement.
CGCTCACAGTCCATAGACTCGGCGGGCCCGCTTTAGAGGACTTTGGGGCCGGTGGATCGGGGTGCACCCCAATCACTTCCGGCCCTTTTGTCTCCTCTCTACGTGTCCTAGGCACAACCTCGTCGACCCCGTCGACCACCGAAAGAACAGTATCCATAGCAAGTTCTTGTCTTCATCCAAACATGTACACCGGCCTCCACGGACCCTCAACCGGAACCCGACAGTAGCCCCGTGGTCATGGGCGCCACAGGGGGTGCCGGGTTGGTGCATAATGTTGGATATAGTCCGCTGAGTGCGGCCAACTGGGTCTCCCCAGCCTCCGCACCCCGCTTCCTCGCCCATCGGAACCCACTCGTGCGAACACGTATGGTCGTTCCAAGCCGATTGACTGGACAAAGGGCTCTTTTCTCCTCCAGCCACCCTTCTAGGTGAAGCACGGGCCAAAGACGTGTGTTGGAGACGTCAACCCCGCAGGGTTGGGCCTCCTCAACGTCCAGGATCCCCTTTTCCACCGACACGGGACGCTCTGCACGGCAAACACAGAGGAGGTTTGATCACCCAGAAGCTCACTGGGGTTGCTTTCGATCCTACTTGGTTCTCCCCCTACATAAATGCAGGGGGTCCGGGCGCACCACGAGGAGGTGGGATGCGAAAGTCTTTAGGGCCGATGTATACCGATATCAAAGTGCTTTACAACCCGTGCATAGATAGGCTGGAACGTCGTGTAAAAACACAGTCATCCTGCATCCCCAATTGGATGCGCACTATCTTACACATAGTGGGAAGCAAGCTTGCGAACCGCAGCACGCTTTTTGGTCTCTATTCAAAATGTGAGCACATACTCAAACTCAATCTCGGGCATAGCCCGGTTGCCTAGGTCTTCGCACAGTCCAAGCGTTACTTCACGGTCACCATCGACACCGCACGGCCCCCACGCCCTGTAATGCGCGACATCTGTTGTACTCGTTCGGGTGGGCCCGCAGGCCGACGGATACCTCGACACGGTGGTCATACTCCGCACGCACCCATCAAATGATCGAGATGTCGCCCGATCAACGCGCAATAAATTGCTACCAGTCCATACGGGTTGCTGGCCCCTCATCTTACTGGTGGAGGCGAGGCCTTTCTAAACCTCTCCCATAGTTCTGCCAACCATGGTAAGGCGAGCTGATTGAGTGCAGCTCCCACACCGGGATGTCAAGCCCTAGCCAGCTATGGCTTCACCACTGCCACGACGATTGCAACCCCGGTGCCTTAGATAGTAATTCGAGTTAGTACCCAGGGTGCCGTCCCAAATGTGGGGGACCGGTGGCAGCTAAGGGCAACGCGGGTGGGACGTTCCCACACGCTACCCTACCACTACCACCGGTGGGCCCCCCACCCCGTCTACCGATTATCCTCCGGTCGAGTGGACCCACAGCCCAGCAGCCGATTAAGGGTCCAGTACAAGCGTATGTCAGGTCCGTGGGTACGCCAAGCCCCAAAGGTCCCCACCACCAAGGGCGGGACCCCCCTGCGGGCAGTAATGCGCGACATCTGTTGTACTCGTTCGGGTGGGCCCGCAGGCCGACGGATACCTCGACTCATGGTCATACTCCGCACGCACCCATCAAATGATCGAGATGTCGCTCGATCAACGCGCAATAAATTGCTACCAGTCCATACGGGTTGCTGGCCCCTCATCTTACTGGTGGAGGCGAGGCCTTTCTAAACCTCTCCCATAGTTCTGCCAACCATGGTAAGGCGAGCTGATTGAGTGCAGCTCCCACACCGGGATGTCAAGCCCTAGCCAGCTATGGCTTCACCACTGCCACGACGATTGCAACCCCGGTGCCTTAGATGATATGTTCAGTTAGTACCCAGGGTGCCGTCCCAAATGTGGGGGACCGGTGGCAGCTAAGGGCAACGCGGGTGGGACGTTCCCACACGCTACCCTACCACTGCCACCGGTGGGCCCCCCACCCCGTCTACCGATTATCCTCCGGTCGAGTGGACCCACAGCCCAGCAGCCGATTAAGGGTCCAGTACCGGCGTATGTAGGGTCCGTGGGTACGCCAAGCCCCAAAGGTCCCCACCACCAAGGGCGGGACCCCCCTGCGGGGAGTAATGCGCGACAGTGTGTAACCGTACAGTTACATAACGAGGCCCCTGAAGCGCCGCGTATCGCGACACACCTCAGGTGCTCCGAACACCAGCCGCCGCCGCCAGAAGGTGACCACTAGCGCCTAGTAGACGCGGAGTTTCGCGCAAGCCGAAGTGGTCGCGGCAATGTTTATAACGGCGGACGCGAGCCCACATCAAACATCAGTAGGCTAACTGAGAGTGCACAACGCCTCCGGTACCAATTGGTCAAAGTAGTAAGTACGATTGCGCAGCCCGTCGCGTCTTGCGACGCCTGCCGAGAATACATACACCTACTGATTCACGACCTTGCCATACTCCTGCGCTAGCACAGCAATCGTTTTGTCCTCATAGGACAGATGAAGCTTAACTATACCTGTAGAACTGAGGCGACAACCCAATCGCACAGCACCACTGCATCGTGCAGTGTCCTGCCGAGCGGGTTTCAGTCTAGCCAGCGGTGCATATTACCGAAAAACCGCCGTTAATTTAAGAACCGCCTAAGTCCGGTAATCCGCGCCGGCTTATATCGTCGTCGATCACGCGTGACGGCAATCACATATACATATATGCGCCGCGTCCGTGAGCTCGCCGCGTTCACAACAGTAACTGTATCACCTTGCGTTCAAATAAATCTCTCTCTATATATACATATATACCTCGTCACTTGTGTCTCACTCACGATTGTATCTATGCAGTGATCTCAGAAGTGGCATCCTGCCGCATCGCGGCACGCGTGGTGGGGGAAGGCGAGAGTTGTATGCGTGCCGTGTCCGTGAGCGCTGCGCGCGCACCGTACGTAGACAAGGAAGGAGCTATGCTTTTCGTCTTTCTTCTACCAATGTAGAGAAAAATGACGTCAGAAGCTGCGCGCGCACCCAATAGAAAGAGACACAGAACTATGCTCCGTCTTCTTTCCACCACGATCGCACACACGCGCTTCGTTCGACATGCGACAGCGGTACCGAATTTACCTTTCGGCTGAGCGTTGAGCCGGCTGAAATTGTCAAAAATGCACTTGTACCAAATTTATCTCGCAAGGCGTCATTCGATAGGGGAAGAAAAGAAAAACGCTCTATGCCAAGTTTCAACCCTCTATCTCCATCAGAAGGGTAGTTATAGGGGAAATAAAAAAATCAGTTTTTGACACATTTTTCGTATTTAGCGGCGCGGAAAAATTCTGAAATAATTTGAGAATATTCAGAACATGTGAATTTATGGTTGGGAATTTTTGCAGATTTTTGTCGAGCAAATCCTAAGCATAAAAAATCAAAAAACCCCCAAAAACACGAAAAATTCCAATTACGTGTTGAAGTTTCCGACCCACAGAATTTTTATAAATGCTGTAGTGAAGTATTGGCATAAGTAGTAACACTAATTTGTTTTAGATTTTTTGGTAGTGTGCGTCGTAGTTCAAATAAATAAAAATCGATATTTACGACATATTTCGTGTAATAACTTATTGAATACTTCAAATAATTGCGTTTTCTTGATATTGTCAGTCAGTTATACCATGCTCTATGTTTTTGCGGGCAAGACAGCAATGTACAAATAAAGGGAATTAAGTTATTTCGAGTTTAGTGAAAGTATGTGTGCACCGTACTTTGAAAAATATTCAACAATAACCCAACAGCACGAGTAGCTCGTTGGTTAAGCTACACTCGCCTGCGTCATCGTTGGGCACCTTTGTCGGAAGTTCGCGCCCAGGATGGCTCACCTTTTTTTTTTCTTTCAAACAACTACACGACGGTGAGCGATATTCACTTACAAATATTTTAAACATGCTTCTATAATATTTAAGGAGGAATGGGACAGACAATCTGGTCAAAAGTTAATGCCACATGGCGAAAATGCATACATATTTACAAATGTGGATAATGTAGTCCATGTTTAAGATGGACAAATGGATGATTAATATGTAGTTGGTGCTACGAAAGATTGACTTCCCGTTTAAAATCATTTTTACGGTAAAAATTACAATTATTCGGTAACACAGCTGAGAATTTTTTATACTGACTGTACAACTGCTGATTCTGATGACAAAAGAGCTTCAATTACGATTTCTCCATAAGAGACCGTGTTAAATTAATAAATTATTTTCTTCTGAATCTATGTAGTAGGGAATTCTGCAATTTGATATGCTCCTTTATTACATTAAAATACATAATCCCTCAAAGTTGCAAGAAATTCTGCGATTTTGTTATGTGTATCCAATTCCTCCTTAACTGTATTGTGTAGGAAATATGTATGCACGCATTGCATTATTTATGTGATCTTTACTTATATTTTATCACCCAATGCAGCTTCCAATGCGTGTAATGCATTCGAACACAGGAACATTCTACGAATCTGCTAGTATAAGTATTTTATTCCCCAAATATAAATGTTCACGTGGTCTTCCACGCCACCCATGAGGTGCCACGACTAGCGTGTTCGGTTTTTTATTGTGGACCTTCGCCGGTAGCCCTATTGTACCACATTCTTAATTTATTGAATTACAGCCGTGAAAATGATAAAATAATTTATTTAAATAAAATAAATAAAATAAATAAAATAAATAAAATAAATAAAATAAATAAAATAAATAAAATAAATAAAACAAATAAAACAAATAAATTAAATAAATTAAATAAATTAAACGATTTGTCCTGCTGTTGTCTTCAATGCTAAAACCAACGTTTTTAGGTAAGGCCCGTTAAAGTAAGTTAAATGGAATAAATGTTACCTACAGTTACCTTGTTTTCGCAGGTTTGTGCTGGACACACACAATTCTGTCTGCACTTTAGATTTTTTTTGACGCAGATGCATCTTCTGTTGCTGCACGATCCTTTGCATCGACATCCTCTGACTACAGCTGGCTGGGGCGATGGGTCGCTCGTGCCGGACGTGCTGCCCGCTTCTGTGACCCTACAAAAGTATTACTTTAGACGAACAATTTAATACTTATCGGGTTTATTATATGTTAATAATAGAATAAAAGTATTCTTTTATTATTGTTCAGAATTACCCGACAGTTTCCTGTGCCACTTCGGCGCACCGCGTTTTCTCCTGCAAAATAGTTGAAAAGTTTATTACGCATTTCGGATAAATAAAGAGAGTTCCAAAGAACAAGATGGCAAATCTTAATTACATTGCTTTTCTGGAGCTGCTCCTCCAGCCTCCTAATTTTTTCAACCAGCGTTGTTGTTTGTGCGTCCATCTAAAAGTATGAATAAACGCGTTAATGGCGCATATTTACATCCCGCCGAAACAACAATTCTTTCTTTAGCGAGTAAATCGGAATGTTTACGCACCATCGTTTTTAAGTCGTCCCTGACTTGTCGGAATTCCAACCGCAAAGCCCGCATTAATGGGTTGGTGGACGTTGGACTCTTTCCTTCAATTCTCACAGGCAACCTCGATCGAAATTGCGGGCAAGATCGGTTGCCCGCTTTAAGGTTTTGGTGAACCGGTTCCGGCTGAAAGAGAAAGGTCGACGTTCAGTCGTAAAAACTTTTGAAAGTTTATAGCGAAACAGTTCGCAGGCCTGAACTGGGGGCTCGTTAAAAATCTCACGAACGCAACCCTGGATTTCGATTGGGGGAGGACTACGGGCGCCCTTGGCCCGAAAGAATGGTAAAGCCATTAAAAGACGTCCTCTATTTACCGTTAGTAATATTGCCGGCCGTCCTGAAGTGCTTGATGCCGACGTCGAGGATGGTGGATCCTCACCTGTAAATCACGAAAGCATCGAACATTGTATATCGTACTGCTGCCGATCAATTACAAAGTTAGCGTACGGCGGACGTCGGGCTTATCCATCAAGAGATCTCGAGATAACAGACAGACGCATGTCTTTTGTTTGCCGATCTACTTGCGATAATTTTATTATTCAGAAATCACACGGCAAAACAAATGCAAACCAGAGTGACAACTAGCGCTCGCTACCTTCTTTCTTTTCTTATTGATAGAGCATCGAAAGGTAAGAAAGTATTTCCTCTGACGTTTTTGCCGCAAATCAATCCTTCAAAAGTTATGAGCGTTTTTTGCGAAGCGCCGGCAGTAGCGTTTGTAATTTCCAGCAGGTGCATTTTTTTTTCGGCGTTCTTTGTTTCTCTGGATAGAGAGAATCGAAAGTTCTATAAGTTCTCCCTATGACTTTTTTTTGGGGAAATCACGCCTTCGCTCCAACTGAGGAGGGGGAAAACGCGTGTCAGGCATTACTGCCTCATTGGGTGACGTTTGTCGGGTTTCACACCAATTTGTGTGTGCATTATTCGGTCGTCTATAGTAATTATTAAAATTTCTCATGTCGCGTCTATTGTCATTCTGTTCGTAACGTCCATATCTATATCTATTTTCTACGCCATTCCCATTTCGGTACCAAGGTGATGCATATATTCTATTAACTCTCGTTGTTTCATTATTATTGTTCCAGTTATTTCTGCGGCGTTCGTTTTGATCACGTTCCGTATATATTTTGTCTAGCTTTTATTATTCTCTGTGCATTTTATTTTTGACGATTATGGGATTTCTTTATTTTGTTATATAAGCTAGTGTGTATATGTCGACCCCATAAAATATATAAATTATTACAAATTTAAACGCAGTCCTGTGATAGTCCTTTTCTTTTGTATGACTAAGTATTCATTTTTATAAATGTGACGACTCGCGAGAGATAAATCGTTACATAAATTGGCGCCCAACTTATAGGCCGGATTAACGTAAAGACATACTATTGTGTAGCTATAAATGTATCCGTGCTAAATAGATTAATGTTGACGAGGGCACGAGCTAACAGCGATCACATAATAACTGCCAAACCGAGCAAGCGGAAAGTAAACACGATGGCAACACACAGTATGTATTGACAAACAGAAGAAACAGCTGGAGGAAGAAAGGAAAAGATTAGAACAGGAGCGACAGGGGATAGCAAAGATGCGAGAAGAATTAAATATCAGGAGTCAGGTAGTAGAAAAAGAAAATACGACACCGGTAAGAGAATCGGGGGATAAAGGTATAAATGTATATCAAACACACAGTATAACAGCGGATATTAAAATACCGAAGTTTAAAGCCGACGGGAATACGAGCCCAATCAAATTTTTAGAGGACTTAAATATATATTTTAAAGTAAAATGCGTGCCGAATGAGTATAAAGTGTTCTTAGCAGAACAGGCGAGGAGGGCGAAAATGTGGATCAACATTAGCAGAGAGCATTTTGATAAATTTGAGGACTTTGAAATCGCATTTCGATGTTACGTCCGGGTAAGTTATATTGAAATGGCGAGCGGCCTCTTCTTACCCGGTGTAACGCTGGATATGTTTGATAGCCTTAATACAGATGTTGATTGTATCTAATTTGAGATATCTAATTCCCCCCCCCCCCCCCCCCCCCCCCCTTAATGTAAAACTACAGGCTGGTAGATATCGGCAGGACTTATAGGATTCGCGGCTTCGTAAACCCGTACAGGTTTTATTCGATCTCTTTCTCTCTTTCGCTTTTTCGCTCTTCGCTTCTTACACCTCTCGCTCCTTACAATGCTTTGTCTCGCACGCTGGTTTCGCTCTTTACAGTTCGCTCGTAATTGCTCGATGTGTACCTTCGGATCGAAATATAAAATGAATATCGGTGGTTAACACATTAGCCTAACGCTCAACGAGCGTGTTCGGGAAGCAAGCACTTGGTTATTAGTAGAACTCAACAAGCTGCAGCTGATTTTGGTCTTATTCCAGAATCTTATTCCGATTAAATTAAAGAAAAACAAATAAACTAAAGAAAACTAAAGAAAAGAAATGAACTTAGATGAAATGAACGCTCGAGGCTCGGCGTGAAGCGCCGGCCACGTGGTGCAAAAATAATATTACAATGTGCTCTTATTTCTAAATACAAATAAACTCGATTAATTTTTAAACACAAATGAGTCCCTTGCTCAACTAAACACTAATCTTTAACGGGGAGTACTGAGTCCTTCGTGATACTGCAAGAATATGCACGATTAAGTTCAAAGATAAATTATAATAACCCCCGGGCAGGAGTCTACGCAGAACGCGATTTTACAGCCAACTGCCACGAGGTTTGCGTCGCGAGCCGGTAGCTGCGCGCGAGAAGGACGTCTTCCGCATCCCCTCCCTTCACGGTTGGGTCAGCGGCTCGCAGTTTTGTTATTGCCGAATATTGCTACGCAGCGGTTATCATCCCGGCATTCGGTGTTCGTGCGCAACTCGCTACTCGGGCGATTAATAATGAATCAAAAGAAAAGGAACTTAGAATGTGAATTACGAAAAGAATAATGAATGTTTCCTTTAATCGGAATTAAGCGAAATTGCCGTTTGACCATTACGAGGAGCAATCAGTGCTAGGAGTGTATTTGTAACTAAACTAAAAATGCACATTCGTCGTCGGTAACTATAAATCAAAAGAAAAGGAACTTAAAATGTGAACAGAACTGTAGTATACCTATTCGCGGGTCTCTTATAAACTAACGAGTCCTTCGCTCACTTAACCTAATGTGTCTCTGTCACATACACGCACACACACGTGCGCACCCGGGCGCTGGTGATCCCAAGGTTCGTCGGTCTGCTACGGCCCGGAGACGGAAAACTATTAACATTACGACGAAAAACTATTAATACTACTACCAAAAACGGTCCACTCATATGGGCTAGATTTCTCAATGCTTGCGCAAGCCTCATACAAGGGTATAAAAATTTGAAAATATAACGCCGGGCCGTAACATCGAAATGAATTTTACTCCATTCCGACTCAAATAAAAATGAAAAATCAGTGGCTGTCGCGCCGGTATCGAAACAATGAGGGAAGTATGCAAGATTTTTTTTATAGACAATTGAAAGAATCAAAATATTTCGACCCGCCGATTTCATTATACGGAACCAATTACACGATTGTTCAACAGTTTCCGTCGCGTATTCGGGAGTCACTATCTACGATAAATTACTATGAACCGCGAGAGATTTCTCAGGCTTTAGAACAGATAGACCGGTACCGGCCGCAGTCTTGTGATAGTCCTTTTCTTTTATATGACTAAGTATTAATTTTTATAAATGTGACGACTCGCGAGAGATAAATCGTTACAATTCTGACGACCGCGAGCCTTCTGTGTTATTATTTCAAAGCAATTAAAGTGATGCCTGTACTTTCAATTGGACTCGTTTTACGGGGAAACAAAACGAAATTGTAACAATAGTTCTTGACGAATAACTCCGAAACGAAGGTCAATCCCCTATTGCATGTATCCGAAAATGTCGTTCAGAATGTGGAATTAAACGTATTTAAGGAGTCATTTCCTAAAAAAAAGTTATGGGGAAAACTTATAGAACTTTCGATGCTCTATCCGGGGAAATAAAGAACGCCGAAAAAAAATACACCTGCTGGAAAATACGGCGACAAACGCTCATAACTTTTGAAGGAATGATTTCCGGCAAAAACGTCAGAGGGAATATTTTCTCAACTTTCGATGCTCTATCCAATGAAAAAAAAAACCCAAAAATTAAAAACTTACCAATGCCTGCAACTTTTAAGGAGTCCATTGCTAACTGCCAATAGCTGTTCGTGTCGTTTGGTGTGACGCCTTCACGGATCTCTATACAATGGATTAGTGAGGCCAGATCTGGCGCCCGAGTACCATTGGGGCCGGCGGGAGTGGGGATACGGAAAAGTATGCGTGCTTTGTATGTGAGAGCTGCGCGCGCCGTTTCTGTCTCTGTGTACCGCGTGGAGAGAGCTCCGTATAGTTAACACCTCATCCTCAACCGATTTGATTTCTAATACTTGCAACCGTTTGAAGGTCGTTTGATAGTTAATCGTTTATTTATGTTTGGGATTTGTCCCAGTGAATGCGCTCTAACATGCCGCTCGTCTCAACAACTATGATTTGCCCCGGGTTTACTGCGCCTAGAGTAATTATGTGTACACTCTTTGTTTACACGTTCCGTGGTGTCCTCTTATAGGCTCATGCGTTACGCTAATATGCCTCTCATAGGTACTTTGACTGTGAGAAAGATTGATTGGTTATTGTAATACGACGAGAGTGGGAGTTCCCACTTCCGTCGTCTCCGCGACTCGTGCGTTTCCGAGTCTCGTTCTGTTCGTTTTCGTCAGCCGTACGAGATTGTCGTGCGTAATTTTCGACGAGGTAGATCACGTTTGGTGCCTACCTTTCCGCCATATTGTTGGCCGTTTAGCCGCGAGTGCCCTTGGCACGTTTGTTCGCTGCTAATGTAAAGCACAAGTGCGGTATGTGCCACATTGCTTCGCGTATTTTGTTCATACTACTTTGATTTATTTTCCCCTCGTCAGAGCAGTCTCTGGCGAGTCACCTACCTTCCTACGACCGTGACTTTGTCCTAAAGTGCGTAGCGGGATAATTCTCCGCTACGGCTTTTCCTTACTGCCGGAGGTACACGCCTCCTCCTTCCTTCCCGCTCTTTAGTGGCGAAGCGAAGTGTTAGATTTTTCTTTTGTTCATCATTGTGACGCGTTAACTTTAGAGACGTGAATTGTAGACTTTTAGTGCGTGTAGTTTTAGTGCGGATAGTTTAAGTGCGGGTTTGTAAATGTAATCCTCTTGTTTTATAATAAACGACGGCTCCTTCTCCGTGAGACGGAGTTACGCCCGTCTCTATCGGTTGCATTTTTTCCTGGACTGCCCCCAGTCCGAACTTAGCTAAATCGCGTTTGTTGGTGCGGTTATTGAACAATTTATAATTTAAGAAACAAATTTCTAGGGGAATTTTTTTCATAGTTAGCACCCCCATGGTCGCAAATTTAATTTTTATTTATACCAATAGATGTAAAATCGTTTGACAGTGATTGATAGTCGAATACAAACGTTTGATAGTTAGCCGTTTACTTGTAATCAAAGAAATAAGTGCCTTGGGGAAATTTTGTCGTAGGCATACGCTCGCATTTCATTATAATCTGCGTAAATAGATGTAAAATCGTTTGATAGTGATTGATAGTCGGGTATAAACATTTGATAGTCCAGTGCAGACGTTTGATAGTTATTCGTTTGCTTGCAATCAAAGAAATAAGTGTCTAGGGGAAATTTTGTCGTATGCATACGCTCGCATTTCATTATTAATCTGCGTAAACATGTAGATGTAAAATCGTTTGATAGTGATTGATAGTTGGGTATAAACGAGTATCTTTTGATGATATTTTGGCGGCACGGGATTGACATATAAAAGAGCATTATTTTTAACATTGCCAATAAGCAATGCGCTCATTTTCCGTGTTAAAACTGGTAAAAAATTATTTACGCATAGTAACCCTTTCAGAAGAAAAGCTTAACGCACCGGCAGTATTCTACATAGAAAAAGGTATACTAAAAAATCTTTTTTATGAAGATATTATCAACTTCAAGCATTTAGATTTTTTTTAATGAAGTATAGTATAAGTATAAGCATACGTATAGTTTGTTACTAATGTTATTCGTTTGTAATAATCCACATAGCAACAAGTTGACTTTTAGATTGACTGTTAGATGACTGGATAAGTCCAAAGACGACTGCGCAGACGTCTGGAAAAAGTCTGTAAGTTAACTTACAGACGAATTATAGACGTCAGTTGTCCCAAAAATAGTCTTGTATTGTCATGTCTTTACGTAGACTTACGTTAGTTACCGTTGAGTCGACATTCCGTCGTCTGGCTGTAAGTCTATTTTTAGACATGTACACATTATACTAAATTTTTATTGTAATATTAACATTCCTCAAAAACTTTATCAATTTAATTGCACTATTCTTTAATTGTTTGACATTATTCTTACATATATATGTGGATACAAATAAAGAATACTACAATTAAACCGGTCAAGTTTTTGAAAAATGTCAAATGTAATCATAAGACGGGGTGGATAATATATAAAATTATTCAAACAAATTGCCTTTTCCTATCACTGGCCCGCCTCAACCATTCCTTAATAACACTTTCTATTTCGTTTTTGGTGCTTCCCACCCACTGCTTCAAAACAGTATCTGCAAACATAAGAATAGTAAGCATTGAATTAAATGTAAAGCTGTAGGATGTTAATAAAAGAAATACCTATCACTGCGGCAGCGACTCGAGTGTCTTTAAACGGAAAGTTTTGCTTCTGCCCCGTAACAACTGTATTCTATGACCACTTCCTTGGACAATGTATAATTTAAAATGTTCGTGACAGTTTTGCTTACATTCGGGCCCCCCAGATTCGATATTACTCCAATCTGTAACGAATGTACATGAAATGGCATGAATGTATGTAAAATTTAAGTGCAATATTAGTTCAATTTGTTCTCTATGATTATAAATTACATGCTTTATAATTTGTACATGTAATACGTACAAATTGTTGCCGGACGCCTTCCTCCAGAAATGTATATGTTATTTATCGGGAAATCGGGCAAAATATTTTGTTCTGGAAAAATATCGTTTACAACTCCGCCAGTTCAATGTTGAACGTAATGGATCAACCAGTTTAACTTTTTTTCAACTTTCTGTCTGAACTGCAAAGTAGTCGGCGCACATTTCTCTGGACAACAAAAACCAAATCTTTATATTTATTATTTAATTCTTCGCACAAATCTCTTTAGAGATTTTTACATTATATGCACAAAGAGCACATTTCAGATAATTCTATAAAATATGAAGGACGTTAGGTTCACTATTAACACATCTTGCGCGGGAAGCGACTAAAGTCGTTTTTCACGGATTATTGATGGATTATTGTTATCGATGGGTGTTTGTGATGTTTTTACAATAAAATCGGATAGACGTGCGTTGCAAGAATGAATTCCTATGAATTCGTTTTGCTGATGCGATTACGTTGTCATACGCTAAAGATTTTGAGGAGCATGTTTCCAAATGCCTTGAGAAAAACGTTGGGTAGTTTTTTGTGGAGAGAGACTTTATTGAGCTTTTGCTTCTTATATATGCGGGATGTGTGATCCTTCTATTCCCAAAAAATAAAGGAAAGTGCATTTGAAATCGCCGCACTTTGGCGGCAAAGTGCCCGCGCAAGATGTGTTAATCATCAAATTTCAATGAGTTTATAAAAATTTAAATCTACCTGCAAAAATGCTGCTCCCATGTTTGCGATTACCTTTGTTTTGGCATCTGTTAATTAAATTATTATTAAAAGATAACATGTGCAAGGTGTGTGCCTGATTAGCTTCGTGCCGTAGCACGTCTAATCATCCGCCGAGCGAACTACCGGAAACTTACTCTCCAGCACATGCCGTAAGCGCACCTCCTTCAGAGGACATTGCCGAAACCGTCTACGAGAAGTATGTAGAGTCAAAGCACACGTCGACCCCGCCTCCGCTCACGCACCGGCCGTGGAGACGTGCCCGTTGCCGAAAACTACGCAGTATCTGCGACGAAGACATAGAGAAGAACGACAGTACAGACGACCTCCGCCTCCGCTCATGCACCGGCCGTGGAGACCTGTCAGTTACTAGAGTTCAACTTCAGAGAGCGTTATTTGGGAATACGACCAGCGCCGAGTCTCTTCCGCCCACGTTCCGGCCGAGACCTCGTGTGCTTACCGGTTTTAAAACGCTGCAGGGAGCTGAAGACCTGCAGTAGCTGTAGCCCAAGTCGAGTCAAAATTGCGAGATACATATAGAGATATACATATACGAAAGCGCATCGACGCTTGAGCGACAGCGAGCGCGATACAATAATTCCGAACAGCTGTACCGTGACTTCTAAGCAGAATATATATAAACTGTCAACACAAGGTTTATTGCCCGTACACCCTTTCACCCGCTTCCCGGACGCCAGCAGCCGGACGCGGCCCGGACACACGCGAAAACAAAACATCGCGCAACCTTTGAAAAATCACGACAAGACGTCGGAAATAGATCGCGGACTAACACGAATATTAATCGAATTACACGGGAAACACCGCGAATTATTAGTACGGTCACAAATGAGGACGATTCGCTTGACGTGCATATACATCCACCCAGAGCCGGATTAAGGGCGAGGCGAATGAGGCTCTTGCCTCAAGTTTAAAATACGAGGGGCGCAAAAATGTCGTTCTGTTAAGTATAACAGTTGCATGAGCCCTTAACAAAACGAAACAAATATAGCAACATTATCAATCTATGTAAAACTATCAATGATGAGTCAGTAATTGATGAATTTGCTTCAGTTAAAGCAAGGAAAGTGCAATTTTAAATATTGCACCCGTTAGATAAAAAATTATGAAGTTAATGTTGTGTTTTGAAATTTAATCAATTTTAATATTATTCTTTTTTAAATTGTTCTATTTGCTTAGTTATAGGGAAACATTTCGCAAATGGGGGCGCATATTTGGCCTTTTGCCTCAAGGGTTTAAGGCCCTAGATCCGGCTCTGCATCCACCGCGAGGGTCAGAAAAGAAAGAAATGAGAGCATTTTTGTGTGGGGGCGCTAGGGGGGGGGGGGGGGCGTCCTGTTGGTTTACCGTTTATTATTTTTCAGAATACATACTGTGTTCCTGCGCGCGACATCAGTCTTCCTGCGCGCGAACCTCCGACAAAAGTGTCCAACGATGTCGCAGATGGGTGTAGCTTAACCAACGAGCTACTCGTGCTGTTGGCTTATCGTTCAATATTTTTCAAAGTACGGTGCACACAGACTTTCAATAAACTCGAAATAATTTAATTCCCTTTATTTGTACATTGCTCTCTCGCATACAAAAACATAGAGCATCGTATAACTGACTGGCAATATCAAGAAAACGCAATTATTTTTAGTATTCAATAAGTTATTACACGAAATATGTCGTAAATATCGGTTTTTCTTTATTTGAACTACGACGCACACTACCAAAAAATCTAAAATAAATTGGTGTTACTACTTATGCCAATACTTCACTACAGCATTTATAAAAATTCTGTGGGTCGGAAACTTCAACACGTAATTGGAATTTTTCGTGTTTTTGGGGGGTTTTTGATTTTTTATGCTTAGGATTTGCTAGACAAAAATCTGCAAAAATTCCCAACCATAAATTCACATGTTCTGAATATTCTCAAATTATTTCAGAATTTTTCCGCGTCGCTAAATACGAAAAATGTGTCAAAAACTAATTTTTTTATTTCCCCTATAACTACCCTTCTGATGGAGATAGAGGGTTGAAACTTGGCATAGAGCGTTTTTCTTTTCATCCCCTATCGAATGACGCCTTGCGAGATAAATTTGGTACAAGTGCATTTTTGACAATTTCAGCCGGCTCAACGGTCAGCCGAAAGGTAAATTCGGTACCGCTGTCGCATGCCGAACGAAGCGCGTGTGTGCGATCGTGGTGGAAAGAAGACGGAGCATAATTCTGTGTCTCTTTCTATTGGGTGCGCGCGCAGCTTCTGACGCCATTTTTCTCTACATTGATAGAAGAAAGACGAAAAGCATAGCTCCTTCCTTGTCTACGTACGGTGCGCGCGCAGCGCTCACGGACACGGCACGCATACAACTCTCGCCTTCCCCCACCACGCGTGCCGCGATGCGGCAGGATGCCACTTCTGAGATCACTGTATCTATGTCCGGGATCGAATTCTTCGGTACCGCATTCAACGCTTTATTAACTATTTACAAAAGGAAAAACAAAATATAATTTTGGGTTGTGACCGTACCGATTCTATACTTTAACCTACTCTTATAACTACCGCGAGCTTATTTCTAGTTTAATATGTACATAGTGCTCAAACACCAATTAAATTATTATATTTTTATTGGTTGCCTGCTGCACAAGATCGGGCAATTGTCATTCATACATACATGCACACCTTAATCTAGACGTTCATACAGCTAGCCTAAAACAAAACAAAAGGTGCTTTTATATTCAACGCTTCTTAACTTAAGTTTCGCCTAACTGTGTTTGTGTCAGTGTGCTCATTTTCGTCTGTATTTTGTCTCTTATCAACCTATTTATATGTTTTCACTTTTTTCATTGTTTTTACACTCGGGGCCGGGGGGGGGGGGGGGGCAGGGTCGGATTAACCCACTTTGGGGCCCTAGACATTTTCTTCTTATTGGGCCCCCTCCCTCTCCCACAAGAAATAGAGCACACAAAAAATGTGAAACAATAAAAAGACTAATTAATGTCAAAAACTAAAACAAATCATAAATTTTTACTAATGTTTCGTCCTACGTCCTCCACCCGCCTACCCAGTGGCCATACTCTCGCAACGGGCTCATTGCACCATGTATTTGCCCATCATCAATAAGTCGCGCCTAAGCATAATAAGGTTCATCGCTCCGCGTAGCCTTCCGTCGTTAGTAAGTCGCGAATAAGCAGAATAAGAGCCACCGAAATTCCTTCACGGAATGCTGATGCCGAATCAGCCCGCAGGTCAACCACCTAACAAACGATCAGCGATCCGCGGCCGTGTAGATCCGCGAAGGCCAATGCCAATTCCGCGAAGCGCCTTGCGACCGTCAGCAAGATCTACCATTTAAATAGGCTTACAACCGCAGAGCGAGGGCTCTTGAGTCAACCAAGTTCGGCCACGATCAATCTAAATTCGGCAACTCATAAACCAGCGTTCGACTGCGATCATTCTAAGTTGTTCAATCTTCGCGCAGCAAGTAGTGTTACTCATTAAGCGAACCATTGTAAACCAACCAAGTGCACTTCGAGATAAAGCATCCAGTCCACTATCTGAACATTACTTCACACGATTGTGTCCTTCCTGTGCGTCCACACCAATCCACAACCACACACAATCTCACGCATCCAAAGCTGTAGCCATCCGGACACCTCCTTCTTACATTCCGCGATACGTCAGTGAGCCGCTCCACTCACGGATCAAAACCCTTTCGGTGCGATCACTCCTTCCGTCCGTCCTCGATCCCCGGTATACCCGGTGAACGCAGGGTGCCAAAAACGAGGACGTAACACTAAAATATTTAATACACAACAATAATTTTTAGTTTTTCTAGAAAATGTCGGTTTGTTTACAATTTTTGAAAAATGTCTAACATACGTAACAATATAAATATGAATGAACATTATTTAAAATTTCGTTTTCTTGTCTTTAAATCTGAAAAAGTATCAATAATTTCATCATAATTAATATTTTCTAAAGTCTAATGTATAAAACAGCTAAATAATTTAATTTTGGTTGAGACGTCTGGCTCTTTCGATTAATAAATCTTGTTACTATTATTTTGTTACGAGACAACACCAAATACACACACAAACAAGACCATTAGAACCATGCCACAAGCAAATGAAGAGAGCTTTTAGAATATCCTTAATAACAAGCCGATCACGTAGCAACAGATCTGACCCGTGGCAACGATGCTTGTTGATCAGGCATAGATGCTTAGCAACGGGCGGTTTAAAAATGCGACGAAAGAGAGAAGATACGAAGAAACATAAAAAACACATTTATTTTAGATTTTAGAATTCACAATAATCATATAAAAAGCGATATATTTTTGTTTATTTGTTTATTATATATAGTTGATCAACAGAAAAGTAAACTATCTTATTTACAATTTTTTTCAAAATACACAGTTTGACCGGGCCCTAGACATTTGTCTCATTTGTCTATGCGATGATCCGGCCCTGGGGGGGGGGTCACAATGCGTGCTTCTGGTACGTCCTTCCGGTTGACCTGCGTCGCCCGCTTCCTTCGTCCTCGGCGTTGGCAGCGGTCGGCAATGATCGTCGCTTCCTCCTCGTCCTCACTGTTTGGGAGGAGGTCCCCAAAATAACCCCGCATCCGGATTCGGATTCTCTCCTCCATAGAGTACGTGCCTCCTCTAGCGTGGTGCGTCGGCCAATAGCTTAGCCTTTTTTGAAAGTGATGTTTGATGGTGCTTACTCTGGTCCTGTAGGGCTTCAAGTGTTTTAGCCACTTCCATGTTGATTGCATGTTCCTCGGGCACAGGTTTGATTTTCCACGCATCCGGTGTCTGCGTTCGGGCGACGGAAGTAGACACTCTTGCCTGCGTTGCCCTGCGGGGTGCAGGTCGTTGCGATCCTATGGGGTTGCTCCATTTTCCTGCCACGATCGTTTTTAATTCGTGCGCAGGCAGTTGCTGATATCTCAAGTTCGTGCCTGTTTGTGTGGCTCGGGAAATCATTTCCCAAGCAGCGTAACTCTGCGTACCTTTCGTTTCCATCTTATGTGTTCGCGCACTTGATTCAATCTGATTTCTGCGAACGTTCAGGCTTCTCTCCTACCTACTGTCGCTCGTCACTGTTACGTCCCAGCGTAACTTTTTGATTTTCTTAATTAATCTTTCTTTCATTTCCTTTATCCCGGCCTCCACCGGTTGCGACAATGTTCATATTACGGCTTGGGCCTTCGCAGCCGGCGCGCTGTTTGAGTATTAGCTTTAAAATCATAATTATTTAATTTTTCCTCCGGGCCTCGTATGCGACAATACTCGTATTACGGCTCATGCCTTCGCATACGTGGCACTGTTGAGCGTTAACGTGTAGTGGAGTTCCCTCACCGTGGAATCATGCTCGTCCCACCTCATGTACATATAAGTAGTTTAAGTGTAGATATAAGGATAGATGTGTAACCGTGACACGTTACTTCTCCCTCGGTTACAACAGAAAGAACGTTACAAATTCTGAAGGAGTATCCGATCCCTGAGGTTATAGCCGAGGTTAAACAAAAATAGATATCAAATAGTTGTCACTGACTATTGCTATGGGCATACGTGACTATGACCGTGGAGTCGAACCACTAGGCGACGAGAGGTAGTGTAGTAAGTGGGTTTGTAATGTATTTGGTAAAAAGTGAGTATATTCTGTGTAAATGATGAGTGCCGTGATACAGATGGTTGGTGTTTGAACGCGAATGTAAGCGTGGGGCAATACGTGCGACAAACCGTACGTATTGCTTGACGGCAGTGTATGGGTGACCTCTACACAGAGATGCGCGTGGTCTTAGCTTACGCGCCATATATGCTATTTCTATTTACATGCCGAAGTTGAACACAAAGGCGCTTACGCGTATTGCCGGGAACGACGGACGGTGACATCGAGAGTCTGACAGCTGTTCCTATACAAAAACGCGACGGTGTGGATGCTTATATCCTTCATTAGGAAAGCCTCGGCGTGAGGTGCAAATATCGGTGCTGCAGAGGGCTGCACTGATGAGTCGCTAAAACGCGGCGTCAATCAAGACTTCCCTCTGAGGTGACCTATTGTTTTGTATGATTGCTCGTTAATTTTGCGAGCAACTCGACTGGGGACAGTCGTCGATGTGGAATGAAGGAGAGGTCTATGCTAGGCTGAATTGGATGATTAATTAAGGACTTTATTAGGAATTAGGACTTCGGAATAATGAATTTGGATTAATTTAGGAGTTGTGAACGAACACTTTATCTTTAAACACTAACTTTAATATACTCTTTATAATAGAAACTTGCGCGTTTCTCGTTATCTTTTTACAAGTCAATGTGCACGTGTTCACGGTCGTAACAGGATTAGTCAAGGTGAGGTCGCTGGCGCCACGCGGTCTCCCGGCGCCTCACACGCATTTTTGTTCGTTGTTAGTATTAGACCCAATCAGATTGGGTGATTTATAATCATGCCCATATAAGGAGCGGGTGCACGGCACACTACAGAGCGCGCTAAGTATGTGAGAGCGGGAAGTCGAGCACTGTCGTGGAGCGTCCTAATTGGCGCGCCAAATGACGTCACGCAGTCCTTTGGCCCGGGAAATATAAATGGTTCGAATTCTAATACATGATCCAGAACACCTATTATCTCTACGAATCTATGCAAGTGTACATTCGTAATGTACCTGTGAACACTTCGGTTACAACAACGACCAGTCGGCGGGGGATACAGCCAAGTACCACCCGTGCAACCAGACAGTTTTACCTTGATATCACAGGTCTCTTGTATTTAATACGTAACTCGGACTTAGGTCAATACAAACTATGTCTCGACTGCAATATGTTCTTTATAATTCTTACTTCGAGAACACTTCGGCGAAGGAATCTAACCAGACGGCGGGGGACGCAGTCAAGTGCCAGTAGAGCATCCAATCTACCAGCCGTTAGATATCTTGTAGTGCTTTTTATTTACGCAAACTGCCTTCTGAGTGGGCTAAGTCTTTGCCAAAGGGGGCTCGCAACTACGCAAAGCCAGCAAGGGCGCAGATCGTCCACCAAAAGGTTAACACACTGCGAGGAGTCGGGTAGGCCGAAGACGGACAGTAAGGGGTACAGTCAAGTACCGGTCGAGTGTCTTGGTCAGGCACCTTATTCCTCCGTGGATCTAATGTATAAATATTCCTACTCGCTACTCTTTGGAATCATCTTGAAGAACGCTGCGTTAATTCGACGTAGTTTTTCCTCGACTAAGGGAGTCAGCTTGCTGGATGTTACATGCGTGAATTTAAAATGACGGAACGTGAGTTTAACTGTTTTAGTCCTGAATGAATTTAATGATAGAGAACACGACCTACTCGTGAATCCCTCAGTATTCACCCAGACTTTCCTGAGACGTTCGACGTGGTTTAAAACTGTATTGTAATTTTCTAATCCGCGTGCTTGGAGTATACTGTACGTATCTCGACTTGTATCGATAATCGTAGGCTACGGAATTTACGTTGGGTCTGTTCTTTCGTGTTGAGGGTGACTTGTCCTCTGTACTCAAGATAAGACGCTTGATCGTTGGGATCGCGGGGTTTCTATATACGCGGTGAGGTGATTACGCAAGCGAGAGGGGGTGTCCCTCTATTAATATTATTCCTGCGGCGCGAGCGAAAAGATCTCCCTCTACTGGGCGCTCGACCCATCGCTGCTGGAATACGCGCGTATATGAGTCATGTATGCGCGGATGTGACCGTCCAAAAAATACAGTTACACGCTCCTATTTTTTTATTACTATTATTATTAGTATAGGTAACGTAATTATTTCTACAGTAATCCAAAACGAGGTGTATGTGTAGTATATAGAAAAATGTAATATAAAAGAAAGGAAGCAATATGTGTATATGGTCACATAGGTGTAATAATTTCCTAATCCTATACTTAAATACTATTCATGTCCCCCATCTCCCTTCAAATCCTCCATGGGACATGATTCTCCTCCCTCTTATGGAAATCTCCCTTCGGTAGGAGCCTACACTCCTTGATGCAGTCAGGGCAGTCGACTGCGGGCCGGACTGCCAGAACTAATTTCCTGCAATTCTGGCACTCTCCAAGTTTACGGGCCCATTCAAGAGGGGCAGTAACGCGGTCTGTGGCCCTCAGGAGATTGTAGCAGTCGCTACAAAAATGCCCGCTATCGCCTCTATAGAATTGGGTGGAACCGGACGTCAAACAGCTGGCCATCTCGGGGCTCATTGTATTTTCCATGGGTGTTTGCTTAGCTGGAGGATTAATGGTTTATGGTTAGTGGGTGATTCATGTGTTTGGCAGGAAACCCTCCACCAGTGATGATTATTGTTGGATTTATTGCTGGGGTTTGAGGTCGAAAAGTCCATCAGGTTCCCTCTTAGGTATATCATGCCGAACTATAGGTGGAATTAGTTCACTAGGAGTTAACGGATGTGGAGCGGTTGGGTATAAGGCAGGTATCTCTACCGGTTTTGTTTGGCGAGTTGCCTCCCCGATTTCTATTGCGATGTGAGGGCCGCTCGGGCCTTGACCTTGATTTCCCTGTCGCTTCTTTTTGTCTATCAGTTTTTGGACTAGGGTTCCCCGCACGGCGGTCAGCACATACACCGACCAACCGTACGCTTTATGAAGTGACCTGCCATGCATCAAGATGTTAATAAACTAGATTAATGTTCTAATGATCGTGATGACTCCGATGAATCCTGGCGTGAGTGTTCCGAAACTCGTTACTCTGACCCAAATCTTGTACCAAACGGTGTTTGCTAGTTTCTCTAAAGAATTTTCATCAAATAGATTCATAATCCCATGCCCTTCCTCGATGATCGGCTGCCCTAGAAGCCCGCGCGCCATGGTGTTTAAAACGCCCGGTCGTTCGGCCTGTAGCATAATGTGGTCTCGTAGTTCGTTGAGTTCCTGTTTCGAATAAATCCCACTCGTGGCAAGGTCCCCTGGGTTGATGTATTCCCACGTTGACTGCATTTCTGTTTGGATGATGGTGGGTGCTACCGCACTCGTCGCTCCGGGTAAGAAAGGGTACCACCTTCCTTCTAGGCGGTACATTGTTGGTACAAAAGGGCTGCACGCTATCTGCGTGCCGGTTCTTAATAGGATGTGGGTCCTAAGCGTTAGGAAGAGACTATCGTTTCCTCTTAGCACGGGCAATTGCTGGTAACAGGTGAGAGTTCGGCGGAGCTTGACCTCTACGGGTACACATTTGATTATGTGTGCAACCTCCCCGGCGACTACCGCCATATACCCGGGCTCTCTCATAATATCGTGCCCCAAAAGGTCTGGGGTTAATGTGGCTATAGCTATTGTGTTATGTAAGACTTTCTGTTGCAGGCTACATCGTTGAGTGAGAGTATCCCGGTATAGCTGTCCTATCTGAGTCCTAATGTGTTTTTCTACGTAGACAAATTGACATAGGCAAATATATCCAGATTCTTGACGTGTTCTTTGCCTTTAGGAATCAGCATCTCTCCGTTCCTTACTTCGAAAATCAATAATTTGGGATGATCGTTGCTTATAAAAATATGTCCGCACAAGCGGAATTTAGAGCGTCGGGTAAGGGCGAAGGTAATGTCGCCGGTGGACAGGGAATATACGATATGGTCTTCCTTGGCAGTGTTGTCGGAGATTCTATTAGCTAATCCTTGATAAAGTACTCCGTATTCGGTGAGTTGACAGCTATCAGTCGGGACTGGGTCCCAATAAGTATTCCCGCCTTCCACATCGGCGCAGTGCGTGGAACTTAAATCACACATGACCCCGGATCTTAAATGTAGCCTATTAGTTTCGATGTCCACTGGGGCTACGTAATCTTGTAGTGTAATTTTGACGGTTCCAGTTACTATTACTTGTGTCTAGCTTCCGTACGGATCAGAGTAGGCGCTCCCCTCGCAATGACCATCCATGTCGACTACTCCTGCTAGTGTGAGTGGGCGCATTATTGTCTGGTTGGGTAATAAGCCTGTAAATATGGTATTTCCTATCTTGACATCGCGGTGCTGGTGCATTTGGTTACATTGTTCTCTGGAAGATTCTTCTATGTATGCTAATCTGCCGTTCAGTACGTCTGTAGTGTGAGAGAACATCCCACACTTTTTAACAGTACGGTCGATTTCTATCTTGCATTGTAGAATACGGACAAATCTGAACTCGTTAATCTGGAGTAATTGAATTTGTATTTCATTGACGTTGACTTGCGTTTCTGGGATATCGCATCTCCCAACTTCTAGTAGTGATGCCGTAGTCACATTGTTTCCCTTGCTTCCGCAGTCATAACCTATTATCGCTATTCCAGGTGTAAATTGGTGGGACAGGAAAAAGAGTGCAAGAAGACGCGCGGTTGGGATGTACTATGCTCGAGTTCTTTTTTACGCGAATCCGGACATTGCCTTGCGGGAGAATTTCCAACACTTGGTGTGGAACGGGCATCCGCCACCGTTCTCGCGGTCTGATCACGCATCGGTACCGCTATACAGAATTTGGTGAGTTGATCCTGTATGGTTAGTATGTATTCATTCCCGTTCTTAGAGGCTGCCAATGGTCCAACGATATCCATTGCAATTTTGTCGAACGCCCTACCAGGTGTGTCGGTTATTATCATAGGCTGTTTGGTTTTAACCCTAACTAGTTTCTTTAATTGACACTGCAGGCATTGCTGAATAAATTCCTATATGTCCTCTTTCAAATGTTCCCACTGGTAATGCTGACGAACACGATTATACGTTTTTGACACGCCACGGTGTCCTCCGATAGGCGTAGCGCACATTTCACGTAGGATCTCCGGCCTTAGATCGGTCGGCGGGGGTATTTGACAATGTTACGGCAAATTATTACTTTAATCTTACTACGACGGAAAGCTTGATGTATAGCTTCATATACCTCTGACCAGACTACGTTGAATATTTAGGTGCTTTGGGAAATGCTGATGGAAGAAATTCCAAGCTCTACTGACTCGAGTTTAAGCTTCTTTAGGAGTTTGCTTATTGCGGCCAGTCTTTTGGTGGGCCCGTCCCCCTCTACCTCTTCGAGGACTAAGACAATATGGTACTGGCTATTTCGCTTCACGATCTCTACTGTATTTGGCCGTATTACTTTTACATTAGCGAGGAGTTGTTTCTCAAAAAGGGTTTGTGATCCACTATCGATGGGTGAACCCTTCGTGTTTAGGAAATAACATAGATTATCCCTTCGGAGGAAAAATAAATCTCTTGATTGTATTATACCGGAGTGTTCGTCTTCATCGATATCGGTTCGGTGGTGATTTAGGAGGGGGTCGGGGGCATTTTTGGTCTCGGTCTCTCCGTCTGCGTTATCGCGATTGGCATACGATTCCGCATCTACCGCTTTCGCCACTGCGGCAGGGTAGAGAGGTTGACTCGGTTGTGTCTTTTTCGACTGAGATTGGGTCATTCTTTTATCGACGGGAGCGGTAGGTTGTGCGCTTCCGAGTTTTGCTGGGTGAGCTGGTACGCGCATTGCTGTTTCGGTCGTTAATGGTTCCTCTAATTCACTTTGACAAAAGGGGGTACTATCGATTGGTGACAACACATTGCCCTCATCAAGGAGTTCGGTGAGTCGGCACGCGGACGTGGTCAAGTTGTCGTCGTCTTCGTCCGTGTCGTCTTCTAATAGTTCGCATATATAATCCGTGTCTTTTGCATCGATAAGCTTACTACGATCTACAACATGGCAGTCGACCGGATTGCGCGAGAGCGCGTCTGCGTTTACATTAGTCTTTCCTGCCTTGTACACAATATCATAATCGTACTCTGATAATTTCAGTCTCCATCGCAGAATCCGCATATTGGCGTCTTGTGCATGTTTAAACCATATTAGAGGTTTATAATCGGTGACCAAAGTAAATTTGCGTCCGTACAAATAAGGTCGAAAATGTTTCACGCAGTACACTATCGCAAGGGCTTCCTTTTCATATGTGTCATATTTAACTTCGTTATCGTTAAGGGTCCTCGAAGCATACGCTGTCGGATTGTCTTTGTGCACGACCCCCTGAGAAAGTATTCCCCCTATCGCGTACCCTGAAGCGTCAGTGGTCAAAATAAACGGCTTGTTAAAGTCGGGATATTGCAGTACCGGTTTACGACATAATTTGTCCTTAAGGGTTTCGAATGCGTCTCGTTGTTTGTCCGTCCAGTCAAAGGAGTTGTCATTTTTCAAGAGTTCCGTCAATGGCCTAGCGATCTTTGAGAATTCAGGTATGAATCGTCTGTAATAACCGGCGAGCCCGACGAATTGTCTTATATTTTTGGCGTTCTTGGGTTGCGGGAAATCACGTACCGCGTCTAACATCTTAGGATCTGGACGCACACCGTCTTTCCCAATCACGTGCCCTAGATACGTCACTTCGGTCCGTAGGAACTCACATTTGTCGGGTTGAAGTGTCAGCTCCGCACTCCTAAGTCTATCCATTAAACTTTTAACTTTTCGTTCATGCTCTTCTAAGGTCTTTGAATAAATAACAATATCGTCCATATATACGAAAAGTTCTCGCCCTTGTAACCCGGTTAACGCGAGGTCCATTCAGCGTTGGAAGGTGGCGTGACCGTTTTTTAGGCCAAAGGGCATCCGAGTGAACTTGTAATGCCCGAAAGGTGTTGAGAATGCGGTCTTGTGACTATCTTCGGGGTCCATTAATATCTGATGAAAACCGGACGCTAAATCAAATATTGAAAAATACTGGGCCTCGCCAAGTTAATCTATGTCTATTATATTGGGCAGCGGGTAGGCATCTCCTAAGGTGTTTTCATTAAGCGCCCGAAAGTCCAACACCATCCTCCAACGTTTATTCCCTAGGGCGTCAGGTTTTCTTGATACGATCCATACAGGTGTGTTATATGGAGACTGGGAGTGTTGGATGATTCCGCCCTCCAATAGCTCCGTTACCTGCCGATTTATCACGTCGTTGTGTAGTTGAGGGAATCGATATTGTCTGGTGTTTATGGGAAATGTCTGTGGTATGTATCCTATGTCGCATTACGTTGGTATGGGTCAGATTATCGTCAGTCAAGTGAAATCGGTCGTGGTTATTTTCTATTAATCTCGTTACTAGCTTTCTCTCTTCGGAGGACAAATGACTCAAGGCAAAGGAGCCTATTATAGCGCGAATTCTTTTAGGATGGGGACTACTGGAAACTGAGTCCTCTTTCGATAATTTGTTTCTTTTATCTCTGTTATCTTTAGCTTGGTTAAGGAATACACTTCCTATTTCTTTTACTTCATTCTCTATTCTTTTTATTTCAACGGATTCTTGGTCTCCTTTTTCTTCTTCGGTTTCTAGGGATCCACTAACTCCTACCTCTATCTCCTCGTTTTTCTCAACTGGATCTCTCATATCTGACTCTTCATAAATATAGTCTGTCATTATTATTTCCATCTCGCTTTGCTCTTTCGCGGGTGAAATTACTTTATTTCTGATAGGGAATTCGTAAGTCCTGTCTTTTGACCGGAAGTCGGGCTCAGTGGTTCCGTCTTTCCCATAAGGGTTGTGACCGTACTAATAATTCGCGGTGTTTCTCGTGTGATTCGATTTAATTTTCGTGTTAGTCCGCGATATATTTCCGACGTCTTGTCGTGTTTTCTGTGTTGACCGCGCGATGTTTTGTTTTCGGGGGTGTCCGGCTGCTCGCGTCGGTGTATCAGCAAGACGGTGGTGGTGTCACGGGCCACCAGCGTGATCACGTGTGCGTGTGCGCTTTTGGGCTCCGCACCGGGGAAGCGGGTGAAAGGGTGTACGGGCAATGAACCTTGTGTCATGATTCGAGTTATGACAATTCGTATATTCTATAGCTGTCAAGTGTACAGCTGTTCATGTTGTTAACCGTTCCCAGCCGCTTGCGCGTCGATGCGTTTTCGTATGCTTCGCAAGTATAATTTGATGTGGGCTACTGCAGGGCTTCAGCTCCCTGCAGCGTTTTCAGACCGGAATGCACACGATGTCTCAGCCGGAACGTGGGCGGAGGAGACTCGGCGCAGGTCGTTTCCCAAATAATAACGCTTTTCTGAAGTCTAAACTCTAGCAACTTGACAGGTCTCCACGGCCGATGCGCGAGCGGAGGCGGAGGTCTTCTGTGCTATCGTTTTTCTCTAAGTCCTCGTCGCAGATACTGCGGAGTTTTCTGCAACATGTACGTCCCTAATTTTTGCACCAGTTAAATTGAAAAAATCATTTCCAAGGATTCCGGCGGGTGTAATGGGAAAGTCATCAGCGACTAGGTGAAAGACCGCTGGTTGCCCCAGAGGGTGTAATATAGTTTGTCCAAACGTATAAGCTGGGTGTCGGGTTATTCCATTTAATTGGAAAATTACCTGCTTATTAACTAGGATATTGCGGGACAGGGCACTGCACTTGATCAAGTTGGGTCCGGAACCGGTATCGATCATTAGTTCCACTGGCTTCGTTAACCGGTCGTCATTTACTGAGATAGTCGCGTAATCAGTTCCCTTTCTAAGTTTTATTGTCGGCCGTGGAAACTGTTGCAACGGGTCGGGACAATGGGCGCGTCGTGTCTCTGATCCCTCCCGGCGCCCGCGCGTCCGAGGGACCCGAACCGTTTCCCGTGAGGTCATTGTTCCGACCACTATTAGCGATGCGAAGTGTGCATACTTCGAGACTATGGCCGTTCTCTTTACAATACCGGCACATTATTTGATCATCCCTACCGTAATTATTTGGGTTAACGCGACCGGGTTCTCCGAATCCACGCGAATTGCCCTGGTTCCGCCGGGCGAAGCACGAGTCAATCGAGTGACCGTTTTTCCCACGGAAACTGCAGGACATAGGTGATCGCGTTTAGTCGCGTAATATTCGCATTTGGCAGGAGATTCTGGGTTAGAGGGTTCCCGTTCATGCGAAACCAGCAATTTCTTGCAGAGGGTCTTCTCTTACTACAGATTTGGCAAAGCAACGGGGGTTGAAAATTCAAATGAGCGGAGCATTGTGGAGCGGCATGCCCCTCTAGCCCGCACAACTGGCATGAATTGCCATTCACGGATACGTGGTTTAATACTCTCGAAGGGGGTTTCTGTTCGCAACGTCTACAATTATCCGCCCCATGTTCGCGTTTTTGGCAGATCTGGCAAATTAATACCTGTGGCGGCTGCTGAGGTGGCGGTGATCGCGAAAGGTTCTTACAATTCACTGCTACATGCCCTTGCCCAGCGCAAAGGGCGCATATCTGAGCGATGCGTTGAATCTCGCTAGGGCTGTTATCGCTGGGAATTTCTAGGTTTCCAACACCTTGAATCAATTCTTGTAACCGGTTGATCGCCCGTTCACTCGCGATAGCCTCACTTACGGCGTCCGACATGATCGTGGGTTTCCCCATTTTATTACTAATATCAGAGTTTAGGCCGTTCAAAAATGTTTGCAGTATTCCCGTCGCAGTTTCTTTAACAAACTGCTTATCTGCCACCCCTCCATGTTCTCCTTTATATACTTCTATGATCTCATTTCCCAATTCGCGTACCCTATTCACGTAAGTTAATACATCCTCAGTTCTTTTTTGGAAACAAGCTCCTAATTCACCCTGGATCTGAAATATTCCCCTACTAGGCGCGAAAAGCTGGTGAAGGTACCTGCTTATTTCATCGATCGAATTAACCTCCACGTGCAATAACGCGGAGCGCGCTTCACCTAAAAGGCGTGTTGTTAGTAGTTTGGCTAGGTTACCCTCAACGTCCGCCGGCAACAACCGTCTAGCGGTTTCACAACCCTTAACAAATTCTACTGCATCTTTCAGTGAAATGGTATGGCAGGGTAATGTCGACACCATATTTTCCGATCTAAGAGTCGATTCCGGCAGAGAAGGGGTAGCTTTTGATTATTCGTAAGGCGCGTCGTTCAACAAAATCAATGGATTCTCAACAAGCGTGGTGTTTAGCTCAGACGTCTTATTAAAGTCACTCTCCTCAATGTATTCGTCTTCCGATTCGATCAGCAGCTCTCGCGGAGTTCTTAGGCCTGTTTCACACCGATTTAGCACGTATTTTGGTTCGACGTCCCGCTCAGAATTGAGTGTTTTACTCCGCGTATTCATAGGGTTAACCCAGTCTTACCGACACAATACCGGACGAGCCCCCAAATTTGTTACGTCGCGACACGAGTTAGGACAGAAATACGCGATATGGATACTGTCTTCGCGAATTCTCACGTTCCGCTAAATAACAATTGCACGCACCTGACCTTGATCAAGACGCGGGCGTGATGTCTGTTTTCAGTCAACCGCGAACTCGCGGTTTTACTAGGACCAGACGCGATAAGGAGGCTGGGTTATGGTGTATAACGGAATTGAGTACACACTTGGGGAAATTGCTAAATATTACTACCCTCCACCAGGTGATGACAACGAAGACTAAATGAACCTTCACCAACGATAAATATTAGAAATCACTTACCTTGAAACTCGACGTGGGGTGCTGGTTGATTTAGGTGAACCCAAAGCCTGTTGTTGCGTCGCGTAGCATATATATATATATAGTGCGACCCGAGTGAACGCATTCGAGGCGTTGTCGCACCTACATAAGCTTCCACAAAATGTAATAGGTCAAGACCCGAACCGACTCCAGGCGTCGTCGCGATCCAAGTATAAACATATACCCTAGGCGTTATCGCGACTCAAGTCGGTTCTGAGGCGACGTCTTGACCAGCGTGCTGCGACGCGTTCATTATGTCATTGTATTGGAGCAGGTTACGCATCACACCACAGAAAGAGCAGAACGCTGTTGCCATGCGTTTGTCCGGGTCAATGGCGTTACCAATGCAGTACTCCAAAAGTCGTATGCTCTATGGAAAAACAATAACCTGCTCCAAATGCACGTCCGAGGAATGCGTCTGTTTTCGTTCGCACTACCGTCTTCACCTCACACTCCAACACATTCACACCGATACCCCGACACATTCACACGGGCCCGATTCCGACCAATAACTTTCGTCGCGGCACACCGCGATCGGTGCATCAGCGATCGATCATACCTCATCGAAGTTTCTAGAAATCACTCTCTGTATAGCAGCCAAGATGCAAACAGTGAATTCTAAATCGTTAATAAAATAGTGAGAAAAAGCGTACTATTGAACCCAGTTTATTGTCAAACGAAACCACGGAGCTAACGTGAAGGCGTCGGCTTCGACAGTCCACCTAAGGACAGAACACCTGTGATTCAGCGACACTGAATTGATTGATTTCAAAAGCCACGGTTGATGTAAAATGAGATTGAGTAAATTTAACTAAGATAACTATAACTAGCTGGATGTTACACAATGAGCAAAAACCAAAGGTAGGGTGAGTACTGCACTGACTGCTCAGCTCAAAAACCAAGTTGGAAGTGACTCCGTTCTCCCAAATCGAGCGGCTCCTGCTAGACAGTCCCAAATCTACCCTCTTCTTCCCGATCTTTGGTAATCGCCCACTTTTCAAAAAAAGGCGTATCACACGTCGTCCTTGTTCGGTTTTCCCTGACTTCTCCCACGCACGGGGCCTCAGTCTTTCCTCTCTCTTCCTCTTCCTTGATCAACGCCCGTCTTTGTTTTTGTTGTGTAGGTTTTCGAGGACGGATACCTTCGTATTCACCCTCGTGTTTTCCGTATTTATGCACTGCACGTTTTCTATACTGTTTTATTTCTTTATTTCTTATACACGATGCTTACGGTAGGTCTGCTAAAGACAGAGTGGCCCTGCCGCGCTCGCGTGTGGTCGCCTGATCGCTCGGCCGCCATTGTTTTTAACGGTGTCGAAGGAGAGGTAGTGACGACGTAACGTTGTACAGATTCGTCGCTCGGCGGATGTACGCGCATGTGTCCGCACTCTTAACATTTACTATAGTTTAATGTGCTATGTATTGTAGACTCGGTCGCGATATCGTCTCATGCGCGCGTATACACATGGATCGCGGCGGCGCTTCGAATATACTTTCGGTCATGACCCGTTGGTTTTTATAACGCGTATGTGGGTGCGACAACGCCTCAGAATCGACTCGATCGCGATAACGTCTCAGACGCATGTATACGCCTGGATCGCGACAATGCTTCGAGCATGATTCGGGTCGCCCTGAAAGTCGTATCATGTATGATCGAATTGTATGTCCCGGCAACGCCTCGCAACGAGTCGGGTCGTGATAACGCTTCGAGCGTGCTCGAATCGCGACGACGCCTCGACTCATTGCGGGCCTGGACAGGTTAGGTGGATGACATATTTCACCTGGTTATTTGTATGACCGATAGGCCCTTTCTGATCGTGTTACAATCTATTCGTGCGGCGTTGCATGTCGCCTTTGGTCTATTTATTATACGACGCAACAGTTTTCATGAGGACAACTC